>BMAU01000273.1:0-1293332 GCA_019973935.1 Trichonephila clavipes | reverse complement strand
CTGTAACGTCGTCAGAAGGTAGCGTGAAAATAATACATCACAGCAAGGTTGTGGGAGTAAAAAAAATACTTTTAATTTTTTTCTCCAATAGGATAATCGATTTAAGATAGATTAAGTGAAGTTAATAGTTTCCGTGCCTAGCCAGTATGGTAGCCCCGTTTTGAAGTCGCTCACTCCACAGCTTGTCTCGGTCCAGTCCCCAAGGCGTTGTTTCTCATTCGCGTTTTGGATTCCTGGTCAGCATCACGGAACAAAACTCTGGGATTCTCCTCTCCACTTCCTAAAACGACCAGCCCTCGTCTTTTTCCAGATCTTTTGTTTTTTTTCTCGTTCTCTTTTCCTCCCTTTCTCTTTTTCTCGTTTTTCCAACCTTTTAAAACATCAGGGGCAGTCCTTTTCTCCCCCTCACGTCTTCTCATTGGTGGGCCCATATGAGTCGATCCTTGAACCTCAACTCATTAGAGCCCATTGGTCCATAATCCGCCAATCGTCAACTCACCCGGTTTCTTCACAAACCAGCAGGTGTCCGACGGCCGAGCCCCTTCGGCCCACTGTCGTCGTTTTACCACCTTTGAGGACAATTCGCCATTGTGTATGTAAGGCGACAGTCCGCTGCCTCGGAAGTGATTTCGTTCACTTTAGTACAGCCAGACTATTGTTTGACTAGTCTAACTGGCACCAAAGTCCAGACGATCAATAAGCGATAATGAGTCCCAGCTGCACGTGCACCTAAAACTCTGTCTAGTATTGTCCTGAAATAGTATTGTCCTGAAAGAGTGAAACTCGTTTTGAGAAAGGAGAACGTCACAAAGCAAACTCTTTCCTGGGATCAAAGCCCTCTTCCAAAATACATTAACCCTACCAGGTCACACGCCAACATCCCATACTCTATTGCCAACAGCAGCCACTGATACTACAGATTCAATATGTGGCTAGGAATTATCACAATAACTAAACAAACAATATACAAATTTTCACAATAAAACTAACAACGTGACAAAGTTAAAAGCAACCTAAAAAAAGTCGTGCATCAAATTAATTTCAAATTTTGTCTGAAATCATACTCGATATTCGTATATCGGCGTGACTAATAAAAAATATGAGAACATGAAAAAAAATTTAAAAAAATGCGTTCTAATATCTACATATGTTAGTTTAATTCGCACCGAATGTAAAAAATAAAATAAATATGACTTTTTTCACAAAACACTAAAAAATTACAGTTGCTCTTAATATTTAGCTAAAAAGCGTCATTTGTTATGAAATTAGATTCACTTACCTAATTAACCCTCAGCAGTTTTTTTCACCGAATTTATTTCCTACCCAAATTAAATATGTGGATAGAATAAGTATTTTTGTTCTTTACATTTCCGCTGCAAAACGTTTGTTAAGCAGAATTTTGATTTATACCTAAGGCATTTTTGTTTTTTTTCTTTCCATCGATGCCCAAGCTTTTGGTGGGAAAAAGACGAACTACTTTCTTTTTTTATTCACTGAGACGTAATGAGTGATTCTTCATTTTACTAGCATTACTCAACTTTTATTGGCGTCGAGCATTTAACACTAATAACAAATCACATTTAAACAGATGTCTTCTGTTACATAAAGCACACGAATTACAAGTAAGCTGATTCAGTAGAATCGTTTTATGGCAGAGAATTAAAAGTGAAAAATAACCTTTATATAAAAATGTACGAAGCATTGAAAGGAGAGACGGAGCGATTTAGCTTTATCTTATAATTTTGCAAAGTGGTGGCGTGCCACTGAGAATTACTTCGCTTGCCACAGGTTACCGACCCCTGATTTAGAGCATCATGTCAAACACGCAGCCTGCCATTACATAGGTTGCGACCAGCGGAGAAATTTTACAAAATTTTGAAAGGGTTTTATGTTTTGAAATTTATTTCTGGTAAACTTCTTTTTAAAAAAATTTACAACATATTAACCTTTTATCTATTCTTATTTCTAAAAAAATCCTATTTATTTATATATAGAAATAACCTTTAAATAAAAATTATATTTAATATTTTTTATTTAATTTTACTATAGTAAATTAATTTTTATTAAACTCTTAAATGCATCAAAGAATATTATTTGCTATAAATCGCGCTACGATTCACCGTGTGAACGACTTTTATTTCTCCTTAAAGTGTTCAATCAGCGAGAGGCGAATAGTGTGACGTCAGAGGCAGTAGAATATTTTTTTAAAATTGAAAAACCCTAAGGCTGCCTTCACACCAAACGACTCCGATTCCTTCACCATCAAACTTGTCTGATCGACCAGGATTCGACTTCGTAATTTCCTGCTCAAATAAGTCAAGATTCGCTTTCCGCATTCACACCAAACAAAAACCGGTTCAATCCGCCGTCATTCTGACTTACGCGTGATTCGGCATGTCAGATTTTCTTAGGTGATTCACCAGCAGCCGGGAGCTATTTCTTAAAGAAAAAGTGAATTTAAACAAATAGAGTGTTTATTTGTATTGTTTTTTATATTATTAGTGATTATATAACACATAAAGTTTCTATTAAAGAAGCTAATTTTAGATATTTAAAGATTTTAATGCTCTTGTTATAGGGTTAGCATGAGTTTGTTTTTATGTCAATAGATGGCGCTTATACTTTTGTGTGGTATTTATTTATAGTATTCTTTTTCATTATGTAAACTAAATCTAGTTCTTGTCGTCGAGTGTGTAGGCTGTATTTTATTCCTGCTAATCTTGCGCAAATAACAAAATTAATTTTGCATGTATCATTTTATTCAATTTTAGAAATTTGAAAACTTTATTCTTTACTTTTTAATACTTTAACCCTCTAACCGGATAGCACGGAAAATTCCGTCAGTGTAAAGATGCTTCGAAAATGGACTGCACGGATTTTTCTGCCTTCAAGTAACGTTTTCAAAAGCGGATTAGACGCACTTTTCTGAAATACTTTCCCCCTTTTAAGGTTTAACATCTTGAAAGATAATGAGGGACGGAGGAAGCAACACCACAGCAGGAGTTTTATGGCTCGCAGGGAACCCCGTGTTTTGACCCTGGGGAAATCGTAAAAAATCGGGGAGAAATTTCTTTAGAACCCAAGAAGTGTTTGTTTGCTAGCTTGTATTTTGAAAGTTTTCAAAAGTCCCAACGCATAAGTAAAATATGTTACAATTCCATTTGGTTTCATATTAATTTCAAACTGTAACAAGTTGGGGCGTGTCAGGGCAATCTGCTATTTTATATAGTTAGGTAAATTATCTTTTTTAAAGTATATTCTTTCGCTTCATTTTTCTTATCTTAATCAATGCTTTCAGTTTTTGAAACATGATTATTTCATTATAAGATGCCCCCCCCGAAAAAAAAAATAATAAAACACCAAACACTTGAAAATTTGAAATCTTTTCAACTTTCCAACCACTAAAAATGAATAAATTTAAACTTCATCAAATAATTTGAAACATTTTCTTTCACTTTGATAAAAATATTAACAAAAAAAAATAATTAAGATCTATTAATTTTTTTTTAGATTTCAAAGCCCAAGTGTTCAGGGAAGTTTACGTACAGTGCCTAGTTATATATTGTTAAAATACACCGAATTATATTTGAATTTTAAGTGCTTGAACTTCAGTTTACATCAAAGACAACATGAATGAAGATTTTCCCACATTTTTTTTATAACTTGAATGTTTGAATAAATGGTAATCAAAAATATACGGAAACATTTACAGTAGACATTTATGTATATAAATAAACATAAAAATCAATTTTAAATTCGAGCTATTGAAAAACATTCGAATTATATATTGTTCAAAAATATCTATTTATATAAAATACCTCAACATTTATCTTTCTTAAAGGCTAACTGAATAAGTAATTAAAATCTGGATATGTTTTGAAATCTCGATCTTATAAAGCTAGAAATTCTATGTTAGAAATTCCATTTGAAATTTCGAAAAAAATATGTATCGCAAAGTTAAAAATTATTTACCATATAAGTTCTAGCAACTCTTTGAGTATAATATAAATTTCAAATTTTATTATATAGCTTCTTTGGTATTTTTTAAAATATTTTGAAGATTTCATACAATTCAGTTGAAAACTTTATGCTAAGAGCAAAAAATATACTAAAATAACCGAGGAATATACAATAAAGTTTTACATAGAAGCAAAACTGAGAAGCTAAAGGGTAGGAATGAAAAATTTTGAGTATATCTGAAGTAGTTTTCGAAATATTTATTTTAAAGTTCAGAAAATTTGTGTGCGTTATGTTATACTTAATATTAATTAAATGGTTAAAATAATATGTTAATAACAGTCATGTAATCGTGTGATGACACATTCATATACTAATAAAAATTATGATGGTCATTGATGCGAATGTCAAGAATTTTATGTAATTTTAAATTCAGACATTAAGATATTGATGTAGAAAATATAAATCGACCATCTAAAATACATGAAAAATGCAGTCTGCTATAAAATGACCTTGACAAACAAAATCCGGCATTTTCACTTACTATGGCAGAGCCGGCTTAGTCAGGGGCGATCTGGAAAAACAGAGAGAGAACCGCGGTTTTTTGATGGATGCCGCTCTAGCTTTTAAAGTTCCCAGGAAAAATTATATATATATAAATTACAAATGCAAAAATAAATCTTGTGATTTTCCATACATTTTTATAACAACGAATTGTGGAATTGGCTTCCAATACATTGTTGTGTTTGACGATATGTAAGGTAACCAACCCTACTTTAGATAGATTTGTACTACTTTTTCGTAACCGTATTCCTTTTAAAATTAATTCGTGTAGCCGAAATACACCTTCTGCACCCTTAAAAATTTATGTAAACCATAACGGTTAATTTTAATTTATGCAACTTGTGAAATGTTCATAATTAACCATTTCCGTCTAAACAGTTTACAAGAAAAAAAAAAGGTTTGGACTCCCTCATTCATTAGGGATTTATATAAGATTCTAACATTAAATTTTATTTTTCACCGAATAGGATCGAGTGGTAGTGTTTAGTGTTTCCACACCACAGGTGGGGTTCTATTAACGGTATGCGCAAGGTCGACTCTGCCTTTCATCCCCGCTACATTGGGTCGATAAATGAGTACCCAGCTTGCTTCGGGTCTTAAACGCTGAAGTTCTCTCTTCAGACAGACCACCAATTCGGGACATCTGTTCATGCACCTCAGCGTCCAATGGTCACGTGTATTATGATGGGCACAGTAGTTCCTGGCCTTATTGGATTGTTGTGCCACTGAGTTTAAGGTTTCCGACTACTTGCGACAACTTTTTTTTGAAAAAAAGGAAATATGGAGATATTTTTGTGATTTTTATATTTATATAGTATATTTTAAGAAAAAAATCCTAAAATTGGTAAAAGAAAAAAAAATTATTATTATTAAAATGGGAAAAAACTAGTAAAAATGTACGAAAAATTACATAAACGGGGCCCGCTCTCTACAAAGATTTTATGAACAAATTCTCAATTTTTCAATTTTGATGTGTTACTTTGTTATTCCTGTTTGAAGTGATCTTCACGATAAGAAATATTTTAATTTTTACAAAAACTAGAGCACTTTATCTAAGTCATTATACGAAATTGCTTAAAAAACATTGACTATATTCACATAAAGAGCTGCAAATTTTGAAATAAAACAGTTATTGATAAATCTGAAGATCAAAACACTTCTACTGTTATGCAGAACATAAGCAAAAAATTTCAGCTAATTATTTTCAAAACTTTTTGAGCAATCGCGGTCCCCGTTTGAGATTTTCGAAAAAAACACGTTTCGCGTAAAACGCATTTAAAAGTTTGACATCTTGTGTAAAGTTATGGCATTTGCTTTTACTAAAACGCTTGTAGTTTTTGTTCTAGTGGAGGGAAAATAAAGTACTTTGTATTGTTATTAAGTTAATAAAATGGTTTATAAAATAAAATCATAAAAAAATTTTGCCGATTTTTGAAAAAAATCATGGTTTTAGTGTAGTCGGGTACCTTAAGTCTTAAGTTTGAGGATTACCTCACTTTGGGGATACCCCTTAGATAAACATGTATTTCCACTCATTTGCAATTAAACATTTTTCTTTCAATTACGTTTATTTCAGAAGCAAGTTTGATTTTTCAAATGTATTTGCTTAATAACATGTATATTTGTGTATTATATTAAAAATTTGATCAGTCCAAAATTACATTTTTTTTAGCTCCTCTAAAAGCTTTTAGGATTTTACGACTGATCTTACAATCCATATACGTTTTATAGTAGTATATTTAAAAATGATAAGGACATTTTTACGACTGTGTGAGCTGTTATGCCTCGTTTATAAATATAAAAAATTGCATTCAGCTACAGTTTTTAAAATGTACAGAAATAAGTGGAGCAACAGGATACTTACATATTATGAATATTTTTGACTGCAGTAAGATATATTTATATTTCAGTTTCTTTACAATTTGAATAGAAGTTGTAAGCCATTTTGCGAATAGTTTGATATTGACTATAAACCCATAGGCTGTTTAATATTGTAAAGTGTTTTACTTTCATACCAGCACTCATTAAAATAAGGCTCATTTGCAGTTATATGATCAGCTTCAGTGATATTTAAATTTTCAAAAATAGTCTACACGTACGAAAACATTCTTTCACAACCGCACACCACATCTCATACTATATCTTACCTACAGCAGAAAATATTTGTGTATACTGAAAAATTTAATACTGGATACATTTCCAAGTGTTAAATTTGTTTTTAAAATTTGGTATGAATACATAGTGGAACTGTCAGTTAACTTCACTGAACAAAATTGTTTTAAGTGTACTTGTTTTGAAAGACAAAATTAATTAGGGAGAACTTTTCTCACAATAGGATTTCTAATGACTGAATTGTGTGAAAATGTAGTTATCGATGTGTGACATTTTTCTTTGTAATAAAAGAAACAGAAAGGTAAGAAATTTAACTTGAGTAGAAAATGGTTTAGAAGTACTGTCATGCGCATTTGAAGAAGTATATCCCCCATTTAAATTAAAAATTATTGACTGAATGTGTGTTATGTCCATCACAAATACCGATGTAGAAAAGGAATTTTTATTTAATACAAGAAGTTCTCTCGAAAAAGAGGTTACTAGGAAGGAAAATTTAAATTTTTTCCGAAAAATATTCAGTTAACATAAAAATATCTTTTATATGATTTTAATTAAAATAAATTAAAAGTATTGAAATCCTTTTTATGCTATTTTAAATTAAAAATATAACTGATTAGAGAAAGATCGGTTTTATTTTATAAATATATAATCATCTCATATGTATATCACCGTGTGTACCAGTTATTGTGTTATCGTTTAAAAAATGAGATAGGGCCTTGGCTCTTTTTACCTCATTACTTTTTTTAAAAAACAGGAAAGTGAGCGCGTTTTCTTACTCTCATATTCAAAAATGAATACAGGATGCTTTTTTCTGGTTCAAATTGCAACACCAATATATATATATATATATATATATATATATATATATATATATATTAATTTTTAAAAAATGACAGAAAAATAAATTTTCTTTGAAGAAAATATAATTATTTTTCAACTTCTAACATACTATTTATTTCATTTTTTCCTCTTTTTTTTACCTTTCATTTGGTTTTAATTTTACTGTGACTGAACATATATAGGAGAAAGAAACACCTAATTCCACTACGCTTTCAAAGAAGATTGCCCGAGGCAACTTAACAGCTAGCTGTAAGCGATTGATCTCTATGTTCTTACTTTCCAAAGGGACCGAACTGGGTCGTAAAATTGTCCCCGTTCGACCACCCAAGTTCTAAAAGGGGGAAAGGAAATAAGTCTGTTGCATTTTTAATGCGAACTTCAAAATAAGAGTTAAACGCTTTCGGAATAACTTTTCAGGAGGAAGGTATCCAGTTAGAGGGTTAAAGCAAAATGTTTTTTTTTGTGGTGTGGGGGAATATTCTGAAGGATGTTTGAAATAGCTTCAGAGATTTGATAAGAATTTATTTAATTTTGGTAGAGAAAAAAAATTGAATATTTATAAGAATGCTAAAATAAAATAAAACACCGATATTGTCGATAATTTCAATTTTTTTTAAATATTTCATTTTATTACTATATATACTATATGAAACAAACAAAATGTGTATATGGTATGTAAAATTTTTAATTCATTAATGTATTACAATTTTTAGATACATAATCAAAAAAGTAGTTATTATATGCTACAAAAGCTATAGTATATAACAACATTTGAAATGCTTTTTAAAAACATTAGATATATTCTTTGTAAAAGTAATTGCATTATAATATAGTTACAATACATATTTATCATTTGTTACTACTTTTCAGACTATAATTACATTTGATACTAACAGGCAAAATATAAAAAAATAAATAAATAAAACCGTTTTTTTTATATATTTTTTGTTTAATGTATTTCAACTTCAAAATAAATGAAAATACAGTTGTGAAATTAATAGCTTGAAACGTTAATCGTCTTACAATATTATAAACAGCATCCATGTTTGACAGCAACTGATGGAAGAATGATTGACCCGTGGCGGTGTGAAGGCAAATCTCTGTTCATTCAGAATCGCTGTAAATTGGAAAGATTGCTACAGACTCGGAATCGTTTGGTGTGAAGGGAGCCTAAGAGGACCAGGACAAAGTGCATTGTTTCCTCAATCATTTGTGAATGAACATGGATTTTGGTTTTTATTCATATTGAACTAAAAAGTCATTTAATGAAAATATGATCAAGCTTCAAGTACAGATTAAGAAAAGATGAACATCGTAATTTTTAAGAAAAATGGGAGCTGCAATATTTTGAAGCCCAGAACAAGAATAAAATATTGTGTTTGATATGTAAAAATTGTAATTCAGTTGCTAAGAAATATAATTTTACTAGGCACTATGACATAAATCAGAAAACGAATTCTAAACAATATGAAGAATAGTTGCCGAAATTGAAATCAACTCTTCAATAATGAGAAAAAAAAAAGGAATTCACTAAATTTGTTGAGTGAGTGAGAGTGAATATTAACGTCGCATTGTTCAGCTATCCTCGATGTACTTAACGTGCAACGACCTCCTCTGCACGGTGGGTCTCCAGTGGTACTAAACTCGAACTCGTGACTCGAGTCCGTTACCTTTACCACTAGGCTACCGAGACCACCTAAATTTTTTAAGACAATACAACTGTAGTAAAAACTAGTTATATATTATCATTTTTAATCGAAAGCGGGTCAAAACCATTTACTGAAAAATAATTTATTAGTGAATGCTCAATTAAAGCAGAGAATTACCGTATTTACTCGAATTGAAGCAGCACGTTTTTTTCAATGTTAATGCTACTGAAAATCGGGTGAGGCTTAGAATCGAAGGGGAAAAAATTTGTTGGATAGGGTATTTAGAGAAATTACGGGTTCATGTATGTAATTAAAAGTTTATAATACTGATAAAGTAACTGATTATTCTCTTCTTAATAGTTCTCATTTTAAATTTATTTTAATTTCGTAAAATTTGATCTCGATAAACCATTTCACACTATTTTTCATTTTTCATGGAAACTTGTTGAGAATTTGGTGTGTGGCTTAGAATTGATGGAATCGAAAAAGAAAAGAAACAGTATGTCCAGCACGAATAAAATTTTTTTTTAAAAGTGCAAGTCGAAATTCTGTAACCAGAAGAGGTGATGAAATAGTCGAGAATTATAGTCCAGTCGAGTCATGTATTATGCATAATACATATTTTTGAAGAATTTTTAAAAATTTTGATGAAGTATTCCTTGAAAAAGTTGGTTTGTTGCGCAACTGATAGTGCACCTACCATAACTAGTACTACTAAATGAGTTGCAAGATTAAAAGAAACACGCAAACAGCATGGAAATAATAATTTTATACATTTTTACGGTATTATTCCATATCAAGAACTGTTCACGTGCATTTTTTTGGATATCAGACATGTTTTAAAAATAGTCGGTAAATTATAAACTATATTCGAGCCTATAGACTTTAACATCGTCGACTTGCTTCATTTCTGGAAGATATAGAATGTGAATTTATCGACCAACCATATTATACGAAAGTTCAATGGATTTCGAGTTATAACCTGTTAAGACTATTTTTTAAATTGCTGGATGGAACCAAAATATTATGAATTTTCTGAATTAAAAAAGATGAGCATTGGGTAAAGCCACTGGTTTTCTCAGTTGATATTACAAGTCATCTTAACTTAAGCTTCAAGGCAAAAATCCTTTTGTTACAATGCTATCTGAAAATAATAACGCTTCAAACAAAAATTATTACAAACAAATTATTACAAGCAGAAAGAGAAAACTAGTCTCACTTTGAAAGAATTTCCAAATCTATTGATTAAAATTTGCAGAATATTCTCGCTAAATCAAATTGTTAGAAATGGTATTCGATCGAATATTTTCCGATTTTAAAAATATTAAATTATAATTTCGTTTCTTAACTTCTCCTCTATCTATCGATATAGAAATCGTTGATGGAATCTTACAAATGGAATGAATTGAAATCTATTGTGATTTTTTGATGAAGCAAAAATATTTGAAAGTTGAAACTGTAGATTTTTGTACTTATTCATCTGTAGATCGGTTTCTTAAAATGTTATAATTTGTTACGTGAATAACATTCATTTATGCGAGAAACCCTTTTCTTTAATGAAAAATAACAAAAAAAAAATCAGAAAAGTCAAGATTAAATATCAATAATTATCGTTCTTTTTTAAAAATTACATCAACTCAATATGTTCGCCCAAATTTTGGTGATTTGTTTTGAAGAAAAAGTGACGTCAAATATGTTCTAAAAGTAATATTAAATTGTATTTGGTATTATAACTTTGATTTATGTTTTTTTAAAATAAAATTTAGTACATGTATAGTTTAAAAAATAAAATGAAATATCAAATGACTATTTGTGTATAATATATCGTCGGCCTAGTTATCAGAATGCGTAACTCCACAAAGGAACTAAATTTGATGTATGAGTGCTACGCGCCAAGCGCTGTTTGGCACGATTTCTAAATCGCGCGAAACATATACGTTATCCCCATGGCATCCACATTATCAAACGATAAAAATATCAAAGTAACCATATTGTAATGTTATCGCCCATATTGGCGAACATAAACAACAACTGGGCTCGTAGCACTCCTGTATCAAATTAGAAACCCAGAAGGAGTTACGCATTCGGATAATTAGGCCGACGATATAATATATTGAGTTTCATAAATCTATTTAAATAAAAAAATGTAATGTGTGTTTGTTCAAAGCCGCTAATCTCTGAAACTACTGAACCATTTCCATTGAAATTTTGACACAACATTGCATTTGAATCTGGAAGGGTTTTATGTACTAATTATTTCGTAATTCAAAATTTAAATGTTTAGTGATTTTCTGGTGTTAGGACGTCATATGATGTTGTAGACGATTTAGTCACAAATAATATATGGGACAAGCAAAATATAATTATTTAGAAACAATTCACATTCTTTTTAAATGATTAAAAATAACAGGAGAAAACTATTTTAGATCATTAAAACTTTTTATTCTCGTTTTTACATCGCGCTACAATGTCAACAAATTTTGTTGCCAGATCATGAAAACAAAATTTATAAAAACAAATATATTATATAAATATAGATGCAACATTACTCCTTCCCCAGTAACAAAGTTAAGATACAATATGCAATGCATACAAATAAAAGTAAAAATACAACAAATGAGAGTCATAAAATAATATGCAACTAATCTCTGTAACGCGCTGGAAATGTTACATGTCTACGAGAGCGTGTAGTTGTTCTTTGGACATTTTTTTTCAGCAAATCTGGTGGCTGTTTTTCAATTTTTCTTTGCACCAGTTTTTTGTCGGGCAGAGTTGGTGCATGTTTTAATTGTTTGAAATGATCAGGATTATCACCATCAGTTGACAACAAATATGCAGGTTTTAATCTTTCTACAGATATATTGATGTCCTTGCCTTTAATTTTCACCGTAAAATATTTATCGTATCTTTTTGCCACTGGGAACGGTCCATCGTACGGAGGTTCGAGTGCTCTTTTCACTCTGTCCACGCGAATGAACACATGTGTACTGTTATGCAAGTCTTTATGGACAAAATGTTTTTGAGAAAGTTGTCGGCGAGTTTTTAATGATTGTAACTGATCCATTTGTTTCTGTAATTCTTCCGCAAATGTATCTGTATCCAAGACATTTTTCGGTTTCTCAAAAAAATCTCCTGGTAATCGGATAGTTTGTCCGTAAACCATTTGTGCGATGATGGTGTGATTTGTGTCACTAGGTGGAGCTGATCGTAATCCAAACAATACCGTTGGTAAGGTCAGTGCCCATTTAACAGAGTTATGCGCTTTGATGGCTCTTTTTAAGGGACGGTGGATTATTTCAATTTTTCCATTACGTTGTGGATCATAGGATGTTGTTGTGCATACTTTAAATCCACAAAAAACACCTATGTTTTTAAACAGCTCAGATCTAAATTGAGTCCCTTGATCAGTTATGACACGGTAGGGCATTCCAAAGCGTGAAATCTAGTGATGATAAAATTCTCGAGCAAAGATTCCTGCTGTGATATTTGATAAAGAAATGACCTCTATCCAACATATGAAGCGGTCAATGCAAGTACGGTAATTTATTTTTCCTTCTGATACAGGAAATGGACGTATGATGTCAACATGAATGACATTGAATTGATCATTTACTTCTTGGAAGGTGACAATTTGTGAATGTGTATGTCTATTGATTTTGTTCTTTTGACACTGGATGGAAGATTTTGCCCATTGATTGACATCTTTTCGAATGTTTAGCCCAATAAATCTAGAAACTATTTGTTTAACAGTAGATTTCACACCAGGGTGAGCCAAATTGTGATGTTTTTTAAACATGTGCATTCAAAGAGGCTGAGGTATAAATGGACGAGTGTTTGCAGTTGAAATATCACACCAAAGTAATTTACCAGAGTCGAGAGGATATTGTTTAAAATTTAAGGATGGTGTGTTTCAAGCACAGTTTATTAAATCTATCGTTTTATTGATTATCGTTTTATTGATTAAAACTATCGTTTTAATCAAAAAGTCATCCGCGATTTGGATCTGTCTAAAAGCAAAGTGGTGATATTGGTCTCAAGACCTCAACAGAGAAATCTTCTCAAAGAAATTGCCGAGTGACTTTATTTTGCAGTCGTCACCTGCTCTTTGAATCTTTCTTTAAAACGGAAGAAAGTGTTTTGGTGCTGCAGAGACATTGATAGCCAATTAAAAGAACTCCACACTGCACATGATCCCAATAAATAATGGCTCTGTTGATATACGCTTCAAATTGAATCTCAAGGTAGTTTTTCTGACAGATGGGATCAAGCTTCCATTTGTACCTGTTCCACATGCGGTCTAATTTTTTGAAAAAGAGACCACAGTATGAAATAGCCTTTGAAAATGATTACAGAAAACAAGACCGGTAGATCTGTGCCCACAATGATGTATTGTTTCTGTTGATGAACTTGTTGCTAGTATATAAAAGTACCACTGTTTTCTTTGTGGGATAGCATAGAAATTGTTTTACACTACATCAAGAGATACTGGCTTCAGGGAGAAAAACTTTAAAGCCTTGAGAAATAAATGTAGATTACCTACTAGTACTGAAAAGCTATATAAATGTATCATTCCTCTTTTGTATATCCAGCTGACACAAATAAGAAATAACTAAATCTCAAGTACCGTCACGAAAAATACCCCCTCTCCCCGACTCAGTGTAACAAAAATCAAAAGGCATTTTTGCGAGGTCTGAAATTTAACAGTTTTTCAGAGGCTTTAAGTTTGGGAATATTTTCGAAATAAAGAAAAATAGTTTGGGAGATGCATTCGATCGAGTAGCAACTAATTTCCTAGGTAATGGTAAGGACGAAAACTACAAGGATCTAGATGAGGATATGTGTGTTAACCTTATTTCATGATCTCAAATGTAATAACTCCTTAAAGATATCCACTTTTTGAGTACCCACTTGAATCTCTTCCCTGATAGTGGCGAACAAGTTAGTTATGAGCACGTGACATTGTCGACATGGAAAAATATCACTGGAAAAGTTGGTCTACGACAAAATGAACTGACTGCTGTTGGCCAATGATTAGAGATGTTCCCAACATTCATTACAATTGACAGGTTAAAAAAATTAAAGTTCAAAGCAGATTCCAAAAGCATTGAAATATATTCCTACACGTATCACACACACACACACACACACACACACACACACACACACACACACACACACACACACACACACACACACACACACACACACACACACACACACACACACACACACACACACACACACACACACACACACACACACACACACACACACACACACACACACACACACACACACACACACACACACACACACACACACACACACACACACACACACACACACACACACACACACACACACACACACACACACACACACACACACACACACACACACACACACACACACACACACACACACACACACACACACACACACACACACACACACCGCACAACACACGCACACACGCACACGCATATATATATATATATATATATATATATATATATATATATATATATATATATATATATATATATATATATATATATATATATATATAAAAACACTGCTCGCCACACAAATGCAAAACCAAGAAAGACCAAAGATTTAAAAGCGAAATTTATTTGCCAGATAACATGTTCTATAAACACCAAACGATTAATATTACAACCTTTTGTGACGTGTGGACGATGATGAAATCTGCAGTTATTGTAGCCGCCACACGTCTCGGCATAGAAACAAATAGACTTTGGATATATCGTTGGAGTTCAGCAGTCCATGCAGTTTCCACATATTGCCAAAGTTGATCTAGTTGAGCAGCGGAGCTATATCCCGAGCCAGTCATTGTGCAAACATGGACCGCATGCTTTCGATGGGAGATAGATCGGGAGAACAAGCAGGCTAAGGAAGCAATTCATTGCGATGGGTAAAGAACTCTGAATATTGCCTTACCCGTGCTTTTGCGCATTATACTGTTGGAGTATGGCTGATGGCAAGCGCTGAAAATATAAGGGGACCACGGAATCCAACACTTCAGAAACGTAGCGCTCGCCGTTCAGTGTACCGGTAATTTATACTAGAGTGGTGCGGCAGTGAAATCCAATACCACCCCAAAACATGATACCGGGGCAGGATCCGTGTGGTGATGCATAACGCAACAGTTCAGCAGCCTCTCACTACGGTGTCTCCAAACTGGAATCCGACCATCGTCATGTTGCAGGCAGAAGTGCGATTCGTCAATAAACACAATGCCATTCCATTATATTTTCAATGCACCCCATTGACGACGCAAGCACCTGTGGTTCCCAGTCAAGGGGTAAACGAAGCAATATCAGCCTTGGGGACATACTTCTTTGCTGCAAACACGTGGAATGGCATGCGTGGACCCTAAATGATGCGTAACAAACTGAATCTGTTGTGCTATGATTTGTGATGTAGCTGCGCGATCCATCACTGCCATGCGCACAATCCACCTGCCATCACGGGCAATGGTGCACCGAGGTGGGTGTGATCAGACCCTTCGGTCCGTCGTTTCCTCCTGCATCCAACGATGACAGAGCGGCATCACAGTTGCTTGGTCCAACACGTTGACCGATTTCTCTGAAGGATAATCCGCAATGTGTGTATTATCTACTATTCTTCCTCTGTCGAATTCCAAAACTTAGTCAAAAGATGCTCGATATCTTCCAAGGGGCATAGGTAAACAGCTTACGTAAGAAACGCATGAATGACATACTTCAAATCGCCAATCTATTTTCCCCGTATATAGCACTAGCAGGGAGTGCTCCGGTTGCCCGTGATAAGCACCTGCGCTTTTATTTACTTATTTTTAAGCTTATGATTATGATTAAGTTTATGATTTATTTACTTACTTTTAAGCTTATGATTTACATATTTCATCGCCGCCAACGCATGATATAAATTTCACATGACTTGCATGTTTCCTTTAGGGTAGTGTTTCTCACACTGCGGGGCGCCCCCTAGGGGGCGCGAGCATATCGAAAACGAAAGATTTAAAAAATAATTAATTTACTGGAATGAATTAAAACAAAATACTTTCAGACACAATACAAAATGCACTTTTACTCTGATATAATTTATAGGCGTGCGCGATATAAGTCATCAAAAATAAAAACCTCTTCAATACCTAATTAGCAATCTTGGATCCTATAACCAAATAAAAAAATTATTTGATTTGCTGTAATCCCATGATGAGAGATTTTTTTATTAAGTTTTCTTTTTAAATCTATAATACCACTCTTTCAGAGAAAAAACAAATCCCAGACCTAGAATCGAAAAAAATTTAGGAACATAAAAAATTCATATCATATTCATATGTTTGTTCATATGTTCTATGTTTGTTCATATGTTCTATGTTTTTTCTGTAATTAATCAGTGAAAACACATTCTCAACTTTTGCTTTTTTTTAACTTTTAAAAATCAACTCTAAAGATTCATGAATTCAGCACTAAGCAAAGTTTTGTACGAAAACAACAGTGAATCCTTTTTTCGTTAAATAGCTAACCATTGTGGGTACATTTATTTTCTAGAAAGTACAAGAAAATAAATTAGACGGATGTTCTTCAAAGTGTTAAACATGAAATCATTTTAATTTAATTTAGAAGCACCGTTAAATGAATAATATCATATTTGTAGTAGAAGAAGCGATACATTTTTCTTTCTAGTTTCCATTTATTTCGTTTATCACACACACATAGTTTATTATTATAACTGATTTGTTTCTTCGAATTTTGAAAGATGAAATAATTCTGCCCAACCATTTTATAGACATTAGAAGTCCTAATAAAGTTATCGTCAATGTAGTGTTTTCCCTTTCCTACAGGCAAATATAATAAATAATTACTTCAGCAGGGGGAAAATTTGATACTGCTTTTTAACAAGAAACAGTTTCTCCGAACGTGTAAATGCGCAGCTCTATATACGTCGCTACTACTTAACTAAAAAAAGTTATTTTCCGTATTATAAGGTGGATCTTGATAGGTAATGGTAGTAGTTTTTTCAGGCATATAGATTGGAATGAAATATTTAATTTGTGTTTTTTTATACATTTTTGAAAACAAATAATTTCTCAAAGTCATTTTTTAGTGCAAAAAGCTATCCTTCAATACAAAAAAACTAATTTATTTCCTGCAATACACTAAAATTGTTCGACACAGCCCAACATGGTTTGACTAATATTATTCATTGTTCATCAACATGTCAAAGTTTCTAAAAATCAGAAAAAAATTAGTTCATCGAATAATTACTCATCACTTACGTGATTTAAACACTATTATTAATGTACATATTGATAATACTACGCTGTATACTTCGATTGAGCTCTGTAGTCACTTAAAAGTTTTAAATGAACAGTTGTTTAAGAATTTAAAACTTAATTTTTGTTTATTTATGAATAATATACATATATTTACCTCATACATGCACTTAACTTCCCCCCACACACGCACGCTCACACGAACACACAAGTCCGTTTCCCGTATCGCCTTTTTTCCAGCTGAAACATTTCGTCATCAAAGATGTAACAGAATCGAAATCAATTATACTTCGTAAAAAAAAAAAAGAGGTGTAAATATTAGTATAAATCTTTTCAATAATCCAACACTATCTCGTAAGGGTATTATGCATCAAAATACACATACAGATATGAAAATAGAAAAAAAAACTTATCTTTTTGTATAAAAACCGTAATAAATATTAAATTATGAAGAAATTGCTTTAGCTCAAGTTTTTTCAATTCCTACCATTAAGTCTCTCTCTCTCTCTGATATATATATATATATATATATATATATATATATATATATATATATATATATTTGTTTGCTTGTTTATTTATTTATCTTGGTGGAATTGTCAATCGTTAATAAAATGCATTTTAAAGCGCTCAATTGAGCTGAAATTAAATATAATTGATTATTTTGGATGACAAAATACAATAATTTAATTATAATTAATAAAAATTAATTGATTAGAACTATTTATTTAAAGAATTAAAAATACAGCCACTTTGGTGACTTAGCGACCCTTTTGGCGACTTGTGTCAAAACTTGAAAATGTTTTTTTTTCTCACGTTTTAAAGCATTCAGTTGAACTGAAATTTTATAAACATGATTGTTTTGGATGGCAATACGATACTTTAAAAATAATTAATAAAAACTAATTACCACTTAATGTTGTGATTCTGTCCTATGTATATACATATTTATATTAATTGTAACTATTTAATAAAAAGTAGCTAAAATAATTTTTTCCTTGTTGATCTAAGTAGCAATTCACTTAAAATTTTTTTTATACTACTTGTGTTTCCTATGAAAAAAATGCATATCAAAGAAAACTATAAATTAACTGTATTTTAGCTGGTTTTTTAAATGCAGGTTAAGAAAAAGAAAACTTTTTAAAGTTCTCTTTTTCTTTGATACTGATTATTTTTTTGCGTAAATCCTCAACGTCGGGAATTCTACAGAAATAAAAATGAAACGATTTTTCTTAAGTCATCTCTATGAATTCATTGGCAACTCGGTAATTTGAACTTAATTCTCTCTTCGAAAAATCGTTTGTCTGCATCAGATAATTATGACTCTTTCTCTAATCTGTTTTTTTAAAGTTCGAAGTGTATTCTGGGAAGCTGAAAGATATTTTGATAAGACCTAAGAGAATATCGATTTCAATTTCTCCATAATTTTTTAGTATTTTTTCTCCTTTTTTTACCAAAAGTAATTTAACGATTATTATCACCAGTCATCGACCAATACTTTTTCTCTTAAAATCCTTGGGTAATGAAACTGAAATTCAAGATAGATGTATTTTTTTTCTTGCTTCCTGTTTTTATTTCTCATACTGGCGAAGTTTGAATGTGTGAATTGGTTTTTTGGTTTTCTGAAACAAAAACACTTTTTAATCTGGAGGATAGATATTAAAAAAGACTATCTGACGTATTCCATTCTTAATGGAAGTTGAAATCTTATGCGTTATAATATTTTTGTGAAATGTCACAATGAATGGAAAAAAAATCTAAATGAAGAGATCTTTATAGAGCAAATTGTTTCCTATATCACTTGGAACAAAGTTGGTATGATAATGTTATATGGAGAAAATATTTGGTGTTTTAGCATAAATTTTATTATTTAAACAATACACTCTAAAAAGATTGTAACGAAAATTATTTGTATCGTAATTATGTATGCCTATTGAAAATTATATGTATTTTTTAGAAACTAAGTTGGATTTGTTTTACCCTGGTGTATACTCTTAGCAGCATAATGTTTCAATATACTGCTTATATAATAGTAACTTTCATTCAAACTATTAATTTATTCAAACGTTTAGTGATGGTAAAATCTTCAAGAGCTAACTTAGTCGAAACCTTTAGGTTTTAAGTGACTACTATGAGTACTAAAGGGTGTTTTTTTAGAGGAATAAAACTTTAAATTGCAGTAAAACAACGATGTATTATTCGATTGACATGAATTTTTTTTATTCGAAAGATAATCTTGTGGCATTACATTTTAAATATGATCCAGCAAGGCGTAGATTCGTCGAATGGGCTCAAAACGAGATTGCCGTTGTTCCCAATTTTCATAAGCGAATTTTGTTTAGCGATGAAGCGCACTTCTGGCTCAATGGCTACATCAACAAACAAAACTGCCGCATTTGGAGTGAAGCTAATCCACAAGTGTATGTCGAAACACCGTTACATCCAGAAAAACTGACTGTTTGGTGCGCTTTATGGGCTGGTGGAATCATTGGTCCGCACTTCTTCAAAAACGATGCAGGCCACAACGTTACAGTCAATGGTAATCGGTATAGAGCCATGATTACTAACTTTTTCATTTCTGAATTGAACAATCATGATATCCAGGAGCTGTGGTTCCAACAAGACGGCGCAACATGTCACACAGCTCGGGCCACAATCAATTTATTGAAAGACAAGTTTGGTGATCGCCTAATTTCACGTTTTGGACCTGTGAATTGGCCTCCAAGATCTTGTGATTTAACACCGCTAGACTATTTTCTGTGGGGTTATGTAAAGTCATTGGTCTATGCGGATAAGCCACAAGCGCTTGACCATTTGGAAGACAGCATTCGCCGTGTTATTGCCGATATACGGCCACAAATGTTGGAAAAAGTCATCGAAAATTGGACGTCTAGATTGGACTACATCGGAGCCAGCCGTGGCAGTCATATGACAGAAATCATATTTAAAATGTAATGCCACAAGATTATCTTTCGAATAAAAAAAATTCATGCCAATCGAAGTTGTTTTATTGCAATTTAAAGTTCTATACCTCTAAAAAACCACCCTTTATTAAGGATAACATTACACATGTAGGTGAGTAGTGGGATTAATCCTGAAATAGCAATTAAGGGGGTCACTTCACGCAGCATTTTCCCTATCTCCGTGATGTTAAAAATGACCAAGTTTAAGGAACATTTTTTAAAAATTGGCTGGTTGTACAGTCATGAATTTTTTTTGTGTATTCATTGTATTGTTTTTATTATTTTAATGGGAGCATTTTTCAAAATTTTAATAAGTTTTTTTAAAAAAAATTCATATGTGGAGTAACACGTCAAAAATTCTAAAACGATGAAAATTCTTGTACATTTTAATCCATAAATATTTTTTGAATAATTTTTTTGACAAAATCTCTCAATAAAATATTTATTTGTACAGTGTTAACATATGTGCAAAGTTTCAAGGCTGTAAAAAATAAGTAGTTTTTTCAAAAATGTTCCTTTTGTGTTGAAATTTACACTTTTGAGAAATAGTGATTTAAAGTACAAACTTACTCTATTAACTAATGCATACCAGAACTATAACTTGGATTGCTAGTGTCATCTGCAAGATCATCTTCTTGCCTACATTTTAATTGTTTGTTTTTAATTCTGGCTTCTTTGGTTCATTGTAAAACTGACTATTCTGCTTTCCTAATACACGGATGATCTACTTTTTGCAATGCTCGACATTGGTAAAGTTCAGGTGTTGAATGTTTAATACATCTAAAACTTTCAATTTGGTAATGAAGCTTTGATTATATAAGTATATAGCTTCATGTACTATAGTTTTTGAAGTTCCCAATTGCAGAAATACAGTTTTTGGAATTATACACCAAAAACTATTTCCGCTTTCACTAATATTTTGAGTTTTATCAAGCAAGCATCCAGATAAATATTCAAGATTAGTGACCTCTAAATACTTTGTTTATGTAATTCCTAATTACAATAGGTAAGTCGTGTTTATGCTTGTATGTCAGTGCTTCTCAAACTTTCACTACTGGCGACCCAATTTTCAATCATAATTTTCATCGCCCCCCCCAATAATAATGTATTGAATGCAATAATAATGCAGTTTGAGTATTAAATTTTGTATACGTTACTTTTATATAATATATACATTTTAAGCAAATTAATTTTGAGTAATAATTATAATGTTATGTTATTTTTCCTTTCTCATTTTTTAAATTGGGACAGATTGCAAAATGACATTTAATTAAAAATTTATTTCGTCCATCATGCATTTCTAAAAGTACAAATGTCATTAGAACAAGTAATATAAAAAATAAATTTTAAGTCAATTCCTACTTAGGCCAACAAAGAAAAACTTATTTTAGTTACTTTCTATTAAAAAGTTTCAATTAATACAAATATGTAATACATATGACAGAATCACAATGTTAAGCGACAAAAGAGAAAGCGATTTTCCTTGCAATTTTTCCTTTTCTTTTCTATATATGGGGTATTGAATATTCTTTTTCGTTACTATTTATTCATTAATTAAATTTAATTAGTGTAAGAAAATAGTAAAGTAAAGAAGAAATCACACACATTCTTAGAAATTAGGCCATCTCGGATGGAATTTGAACTACCGTCCTTCATATTAGAAGTCCAGCGCGCTATCCATTGCGTTACAGGGGACAGCACGAAAAGTTTTCCTTTCTATAAATGCTTTTGGACTATAATTTTTGTTTGTTACTATTTATTCATTTTTTTAATATAATTAATGAATTAAAATTTGAAAGAACTGTATTAACATGAAGTGTCACCCACTACAAGTTTTAAAAAATGTATTTGAACTTGAATGAATGAATAGAAAGTATTTTATCAACGATTGAAAATTTGAACAAGATATATATGAGAGAGTGAACTTATAGTAGAAATTGAAAAATAGTCTACTTTATGTTGCGCTCTCTCATATCCATCACATCTGGCATTCTCGCGAGCGTCTGCGTGAGTCTGGCCAAACTATCGGACGTCTGCGCAAAACATGTACTAATGCTGTACCTCGTACAATTCCAATCAGTCTTGGTCCATTCGATGCTTCTATAGCTACCAAATCTATCTTGAATGTACATTTTATAATTTGCGCGTTAGTTGTAATTCACACTATTAAGTATTACTGCAGAAAATTATACAAAAAAAATCATGGATAAATTTTTAAGTGGTAAGCGAACATTCGACGATAATAAAGCATCAACAAGTGCACAGACGAGCATAGTTCCGAAAATTAAATCAAGGAAATATTCTCAAGAATACTTGAATTTTGGATTTACCATTACTGAAGTAAATGGAGAAGAAAAGCCCCTGTGTGTTATTTGCTCAAAAATATTGGCAGCAGACAGTATGAAACCTAATAAACTTAAAAGACATTTCGAAACGCTTCATGATGAGTACATTAACAAACCTCGAGAGTTCTTTGAATCGAAATTAAAATCATATGGAAAACAAAAACATTTTTTAAAAAAACTTTGTCAGTGAATGAAAAAGCTTTACTTACTTCTTACAAAGTATCATATAAAATAGCCAGATGTAAAAAGTCTCACACTATTGCCGAAGAGCCTATTTTGCCTGCAGCAATTGAGATTGTAGAAACTATGTTTGGAGACAATTTTGCCAAAGAGTTGCAGTCCATACCCCTATCAAATGATACTGTTTCCCCTCGAATTGATGATATCGCTTGGCTGAAGATGTAGAGCAACAGCTTTTCGGAAAGTTGCGTGATAAATTGTTTTCAATTCAGCTTGACGAGGCGACGGATAGCAATAAAGATGCTCAGTTCATTGCGTATGTTCGATTTTGGGATGGTATGTCAGCGGTAGAAGAACTACTTTTTTGTAAACCAATAAAACTTAAAGCAACAGCAATAGCATTATTTTATATTTTAAATAATTTTATAAACGAGGCAAACATAGAGTAGAAAAATTGTGTCGGAATATGCACCGATGGTGCTCGTACAATGTCAGGAAGATTTAAAAGTATACAAGCACTTGTGAAACAAAAATCTCCACTGTGCATCTGGACACATTGTATGATCCACAGAGAAGCTCTGGCTTCCAAAGAAATTAGTCCTGGCCTGAATATTGTGCTAATGACAGTTGTGACTGTAGTAAATTACATAAAAATGAGACCCCTAAAATCAAGAATCTTTTCTGGACTTTGCAAAGACATAGGCGCAGTGCATTCATCGTTGCTATTTTATTGTGAAGCAAGATGGTTATCACGCGGGAAATTTTACAACGTGTTTATGAATTAAGAAATGAAATTACCATTTTTCTAGAAGAGGAAAACCTACCGGAAGCTGAGAAATTTCGAGATGATTTATTTCTGATGAAGTTGAGCTACTTATTCGATATATTTGAGAAATTAAATATATTGAATCTTCAACTTCAAAAGGATCAAATGTACATAAGTTTGACACGAGTGATAAAATTAATGCTTTTTGTAGAAAATTAGAGTTATGGAGCCGAAATTTAAAGCAAAAAAACCTAGAAACGTTTGAAAATGCGGATAAATGTGTAAAAACTTACAAAATTGAAGAACAACACGTGGAAGTTGTTTATAAAACTATTGAATATCATTTAGCTATGTTAGCAAAAAATTTAAAAAAATATTTTTTTGCTGAGGACAACTTGATAGCAAGTTACGAATGGGTGTGAGAGATCCATTTAGAAAAAACCCCAGAAGGGCTCTCCACTACCGAAGAAGAAAGTTTCATAGATTTCACATCTAGTGGCGAAATTAAAAGACAATTTTGTAATAAAACTCTCAATTTTGGGCAGAAGTAGATGATGAATTTTCTGAACTGAAAACAAAAGCATTTCGTACACTTTTACCGTTTTCAACATCGTACCTTTGTGAAACCGGATTTTATGCGGTGGCTGCTTTGAAGACAAAATATAGATCTCAGGTAAATATAGAAAAAGAACTCAGAGTGTCAATTTCTAATATTAAGCCTTCATTTGAAAACCTTTTGCTCTGCAAGACAAGCCCATGGAAGTCACTAATAATAATTAAACTTGCTCTTAAATTAGTATTAATAAATTAGTTATAAAATAGATTGTGCAGTACTGATACATTTATAAGTACACTGGCTGAAGTACCCGTTCTGCGATTATTTTTTTAAAAAATAATACATTATTCTTGATATAATAGCTTAATTGTAAGAAGAGTAAAACCAAGTGCACAACAATGCATACAGAAATATAAAATGATCTTTTAAATGAATGCTTCTATTATAAATAGTTTAAAACGAACTGTAATTTTAAGGGGGTCACTTCACGAAAATCCATGAACAAATCGATTTTTCAATTTTGATTGAAACATAAAATTTCATTCTTTTTCTTTCTAATGCAGTTTAAATTTTTGCTCTAGCTGAATTAGAAGTATTTTTAATATTTTTTTAAAAAGTTGTTTACATCTGTCAAACCCAAAAACCGCTGATTGCCACGCCCTCTTAAATCAAAACAAAAGACACATGCTACTTTTCAGCCTTATCAAATGGTTTAAATTGATTAAAAGAATTTATTTTGATAAGCAACTCATCCAGGAAAGAAGTGAAGTGAATAGTTGTAGATGTTTGTTTACTTACAGCCTATTTTTTACCTCTTTAAATGCAACGGATTTCACCTATCATGCGCAAGTGTTTTACATCAAAAACATTAATAAAACGTTTACAAAACGTTTCTTAAACTCTGTTAAGTAATAAAATGTTTAAAAAACGAAAGAGTTTGGAAAGAAATGTACAAAAACCCAAACTTTTATGGATTTAAATGTTGATAAGTCAGACAATTTCAACATAAATAAATCAGCTTTAAAATCTAAGTTAGGTAAGTTTAATAAAGAGTATGTTTCTTTTTTAGATTCATTTGAATGTTTCTGTGAAATTCCTGGCATTGTACTATTCTTTTGTGCTTTGAAATAACATTAATTACATAAAATTATTGTAAAAACTAAGGTATTCACATAAATTTTGGTCGCCAAATCTAGGGTTTGGCTAGAAAATTGCTAATATGTTGTGACTTTTGTGGTCTTATTCAAACATTTCTTAATACCAGGTTTACTAAAACAGTAGTTGATCAAAAAGATACAAAATTATATGAAATGGACACAATAGAATTTTATATGCTATGAGGTCTATTTAAAAAGAAGCAGTTGCAAAAATATTTTCCGGAGTTATGCATTTGTCACTTACACCATAGTGGTTTTACGATTCCATGCATACATTAAATAATGCGACAGAGAAAGTAACCAAAGTGTCTATGGCTTTAGCTGCTGCCGAAACAATATTTAATAATGGATAACCAAATGTACCAGTGGCTATCAATGGTACCTGGCTAAAAAGAAGCTATATTATTTCTAAATGGTGTTGTTACGGCAGTTAGTTTGGACACTGGGAAAGTTGTTGATGCTAAAATATTATTGCAGAAATGTTCATGTAGTTTTAACAGTGATGTACATAGCAATGAGTGTTCGGCAAGTTACATTGAAAATAGTAGGGAATGGAAATTGAAGAGGTGCACTTTTTTGTATCTCTCATCGCTCGCAGACATTACACAATTTACGATATACACAATATTTGGACTATATGGGAACTCTAAAGCATACAAAGCAGTTTTAGAATCTAAAGATATGTCAATATTGAACAATTAGAATGTGTTGATCATGTTGAGAAAATGATGGGGACATGACTTAGGGCCTTAAAATCAAAATTAAAAGACAAAAAGCTTAAAGACAAAAAATCTCTAGGATGCCGTAATGGCTTGACAGATGCTGAAATAAATAAAGTGCAAATTTACTATGTTTTGGCTGTTCAAAACAACTCGGGAAAATTTGTCAGCCATAAGGCAAGCTATATGGACTATAATTTTTGATAAAATGTTCACAGGTGTGAATCTACGACACGGTTTATGCCCCATGGGATGTGACTTGTGGTGTAGATATAATATGTCCATACTGAAAGGTTACAAATACAAGCATAAACACGACTTACCTATTGTAATTAGGAATTGCATAAACAAAGTATTTAGAGATCACTAATCTTGAACATTTATCTGGATGCTTGCTTGATAAACTCAAAATATTAGTGAAAGCGGAAATAATTTTTGGTGTATAATTCCAAAAACTGTATTTGTGCAATTGGGACCTTCAAAAACTATAGTACATGAAGCTATATACTTATATAATCAAGGCTTCATTACCAAATTAAAAGTTTTAGATGTATTAAACATTCAACCCCTGAATTTTACAAATGTCGAGCATTGCAAAAAGTAGATCATCCGTGTATTAGGTAAGCAGAATAGTCATTTTTACAATGAACCAAAGAAGCTAGTATTAAAAACAAACAATTAAAATGTAGGCAAGAAGATGATCTTGCAGATGACACTAGCAATCCAAGTTATAGTTCTGGTATGCATTAGTTAATAGTTAGTTTTTACTTTAAATCACTATTTCTCAAAAGTGTAAATTTCAACACAAAAGGAACATTTTTGAAAAAACTACTTATTTTACAGCCTTGAAACTTTGCACATATTTTAACACTATACAAATAAATATTTTAATGAGAGATTTTGTCAAAAAAATTATTCAAAAAATATTTATGGATTAAAATGTACAAGAATTTTCATCGTTTTAAAATTTTTTACGTGTTACTCCAAATATGAATTTTTTTAAAAAAAACTAATCAAATTTTTGAAAAATGCTCCCATTAAAATAATAAAAGCAATACAATGAATACACAAAAAATTCATGACTGTACAACCAGCCAATTTTAAAAAATGTTCCTTAAACTTGGTCATTTTTAACATTACGCAGATAGGGAAAATGCTGCGTGAAGTGACCCCCTTAAGCCTCACAGAATTAGCATTTAGAATTAATATTAAATAAGGAAAACGAATGAAAAATTCCAATGAAGAATAATTGTGTTATTTTTAATATTTAAAGCGAGAAACCTTCAAAATATTTTAACCCGGAAGCAGGCGCCCACTCCACACTAACGTTAATGGTCGCGCGATCACTTCACCAAGTCACCCCAATCCTTTTTTTTTTTTAATAATTATTTTTTCTGTGCTCGATAAAAATCACAATTGCAGTGAATAATTTAACTAAGATAAAATATACTTATACCTACTTTAAAGGACTTTTAATTTTTCTTTGATGATTTGAGAAAAATCCAATAAAACTAAAGAAACCGTTCCAAATGTGCGTGACCTTAATAAAGAACATAAATCACAGACACTTTTCACTAACAATACAAGAACGTTATTTGCAATCAAAACTGTCATATTTTGCTCACGTTATTGTAATTTTTCTATTCTTTGATGATCTACAAATAGCATGTGTAACCTTTTCTTGCTTGTGTCTTTTGACAAGGCGAAGTGTTACATTTATGGCTTCTTAGTTTTCTTGATATCTTAATTTTCTTGATAGAGTTCTTTAGGCAGCATTTGAAAATTACAATTCAACTCAAACGTTTCATGTCTATCACTTTTGTCATATTTACTTTCGCTATCACGATTAATATTCATTATTTCATCAGGTTCTTCAATTACTTGATCAGTTTCATCTTCCTTCAATAGAGAGATCACAGATGCCCATTTTTTTATATTCTGCTCATTTACATTTATAAACCATAACAAGTTGTACAACACAGCAATTAAAACCACAAAGTTAATCGTAGGGGAAAGTATAGCATATTCATAGAAAATATTTCTGAACAAAAGTGGTCGTGAAGGGAACTCTATCAAAACAAGTACCTTGATTGTAAAAAACCGTTTGCCACTCTCAAAAAAGAGGCATAAATGTGTCAAATTCATTTTAGTTTCCATTAAGACTGTCATATCGGAGGATACTGTCAAGAAACTGTTAACGAATAAACAGTTTTACCAGAATTTGGAGTGATTCAGCGCCTCATGCGACCGCTCCCATGAAAAAAATGTATTCGATACAAAAACATCGATGTCAGTTATAAAAAAATAATTGAGTAAAACGTTTTTTATAATGCAATTTCAGATTACTCATAAAATACATCTTGGCCAATTAATTCTTCAAAGTGCTCAATATGCTTATCCATACATCATAAAACTCATTTACATGGGGGAAAGAGCAACAGAAAAATATTATTTACAACTTTCCCAAAATAAAGGTAGACGGAGTTAAGCATACCAGTAAGTTTGAAGGTCAAAGAGATGATAATCAAAAGTACTATTCTAGAGGTTACACAAGAAACGTAATAAAAAAATCTCTCATCGCGGATTACAGCAAAGCAAACAAAATATCTTTTTATTTGGTTTTGAGATCAAAGATAGCTAATGAGCGTTTGAAGTGAAATCTTTTGAAAGTGGAAAACCAGACGATATATATAATTTATATCAGTGTAAATGTGTATTTTTTATTTTTTCAGAAAGCATTTTGTTTTACTTCATTACAAAAAATAATTTTTTAAGCCTTTTATATTTTCAAGATGCTCGCACCCCCCTCGAAGGGTTATCGCGCCCCCCCAGGGGGGCGCGCCCCACACTTTGAGAAGCACTGTTGTATGTGTAACCTTTCAGTATGTGGACATATTAAATCTACACCACAAGTCACATCCCATGGGGCATAAATCGTGTCATAGATTTAAACCTGTGAACATTTTATCAAAAATTATAGTCCATATAGCTTGCCTTATGGCTGACAAATTTTCCCGAGTTGTTTTGAACAGCCAAAACATAGTAACTTTGCAATTTGTTTATTTCAGCATCTGTCAAGCCATTACGGCATCCTAGAGATTTTTTGTCTTTAAGCTTTCTGTCTTTTATTTTTAATTTTAAGGCCCTAAGCCATGTCCCCATCATTTTCTCAACATGATTAACACATTCTAATTGTTCAATATTGACATATCTTTAGATTCTAAAACTGATTTGTGTGCTTTAGAGTTCCCATATAGTCCAAATATTGTGTATATCGTAAATTGTGTAATGTCTGCGAGTGATGAGAGATACAAAAAAAAAAGTGCACCGCTTCAACTTCCATTTCCCTACTATTTTCAGTGTAACTTGCCGAACACTCATTGCTATGTACATCGCTGTTAAAATTACACAAACATTTCTGCGATAATATTTTAGCATCAACAACTTTCCCAGTGTCCAAACTAACTGCCGTAACAACACCATTTAGAAATATATAGCTTATTTTTAGCCAAGTACCATTGATAGCCACTGGTACATTTGGTTATCCATTATTAAATATTGTTTCGGCAGCAGCTAAAGCCATAGACACTGTGGTTACTTTCTCTGTCACATTATTTAATGTATGCATGGAATCACAAAACCACTATGGTGTAAGTGACAAATGCATAACTCCGCAAAATATTTTTGCAACTGCTACTTTTTAAATAGACCTCATAGCATATAAAATTCTATTGTGTCCACTTCATATAATTTTGTACCTTTTTTGATTAACTACTGTTTTAGAAAACCTGGTATTAAGAAATGTTTGAATAAGACCACAAAATACAACATATTAACAATTTTGTAGCCAACCCCTAGATTTGGTGACCAAAATTTATGTGAATACCTTGGTTTTTAAAGTAAGAACCAAGAGATCAATCGTTTACAGCTAGCTGTTAAGTTGCTTTGGGCAATCTTCTTTGAAAGCGTAGATATCCTCTCTTGATCAATCCTCTTTGAAAGAGATACGGTGTTTCTTTCTCCTATATGTTCAGTCACAGTAAAATTAAAAACGAAATGAAAGGTAAAAAAAAAAAAGAGGAAAAAAATGAAATAAATAGTATGTTAGAAGTTGAAAAATAATTAATTTTCTTCAAAGAAAATTTATTTTTCTGTCATTTTTTAAAAATTAATATATATATATATATATATATATATATATATATATATATATTTGGTATTGCGATTTGAACCAGAAAAAAGCATCCTGTATTCATTTTTGAATATGAGAGTAAGAAAACGCGCTCACTTTCATGTTTTTAAAAAGTTATGAGGTAAAAAGAGCAAAGGCCCTATCTCTTTTTTTTAAACAATAAGACATAAATGGTGCATATTTATGAAACAAAACAGATCTTTCTCTATTCAATTATATTTTTAATTTAGAATAACATAAAAAATGATTTCAATACTTTTAATTTATTTAAGTTTAAATCATATAAATGATATTTTTTATGTTAACTGAATATTTTTCGGAAACAATCTAAATTTTCATTCCTAGTGTTCTCCTTTTCGAACTTCTTGTATTAAATAAAAATTCATTTTCTACATCGGCATTTGTGATGGACATAACACACATTCAGTCAATAATTTTTAATTTTAATGGGGGATATACTTCTTCAAATGCGCATGACAGTACTTCTAACCATTTTCTACTCAAGTTAAATTTCTTATCTTTCTGTTTCTTTTATTACAAGGAAAAATGTCACACATCGATAACTACATTTTCAGACAATTCAGTCAATACAAATTCTATTGTGAGAAAAGTTCTCCCTAATTAATCTTGTCTTTCAAAACAGTACACTTAAAACAATTTTGTTCAGTGAAGTTAACCGACAGTTCCACAATGTATTCATACCAAATTTTAAAAACAAATTTAACACTTGGAAATGTATCCTGTATTAAATTTTTCAGTATACACAAATATTTCCTGCTGTAGGGAAGATATAGTATGAGAGAGAGAGAGAGAGAGAGAGAGAGAGAGATGTGGTGTGCGGTTGTGAAAGAATGTTTTCGTACGTGTAGACTATTTTTGAAAATTTAAATATCACTGAAGCTGATCATATAACTGCAAATGAGCCTTATTTTAATGTGTGCTGGTATCAAAGTAAAACACTTTACAATATTAAACAGCCTATGGGGTTTATACTCAATATCAAACTATTCGCAAAATGGCTTACAAATTCTATTCAAATTGTAAATAAACTGAAATATAAATATATCTTACTGCAGTCAAAAATATTCATAATATGTAAGTATCCTCTTGCTCCACTTATTTCTGTACATTTTAAAAACTGTAGCTGAATGCAATTTTTTATATTTATAAACGAGGCATAACAGCTCACACAGTCGTAAAAATGTCCTTATCATTTTTAAATATACTACTATAAAACGTATATGGATTGTAAGATCAGTTGTAAAATCCTAAAAGCTTTTAGAGGAGCTAAAAACATGTAATTTTGGACTGATCAAATTTTTAATATAATACACAAATATACATGTCATTAAGCAAATACTTTTGAAAAATCAAACTTCCTTCTGAAATAAACGTAATTGAAAGAAAAATGTTTAATTGCAAATGAGTGGAAATACATGTTTATCTAAGGGGTATCCCCAAAGTGAGGTAATCCTCAAACTTAAGACTCAAACTCAGAAGCACAACAATCCATGAGGGCCAGGAACTACTGTGTCCATCATAATACACGTGACCATTGGACGCTGAGGTGCATGAACAGATGTCCTTATTTGGTGGTCTGTCTGAAGAGAGACCTTCAGTGTTTAAGACCCGAAGCAAGCTTGGTACTCATTTATCGACCCAATGTAGCGGGGATGAAAGGCAGAGTGGAGCTTACGCAGCCCGTTAATAGAACCCCAGACCTGTGGTGTGGAAGCACTATACACTTTCACTTAATCCTATTCGGTGAAACATAAAATTTAATGTTAGAATCTTATATAAATCCCTAATGAATGAAGGAGTCCAAACTTTTTTTTTCATGTAAACTGTTTAGACGGAAATGGTTAATTATGAACATTTCACAAGTTGCATAAATTAAAATTAACCGTTATAGTTAACATAAATTTTTAAGGGTACAAAAGGTGTATTTCGGCTGCACGAATTAATTTTAAAAAGAATACGGTTACGAAAAAGTAGTACAAATCTATTTAAAGTAGGGTTGGTTACCTTAGATATTGTCAAACACAACAATGTATTGGAAGCCAATTCCACAATTCGTTGTTATAAAAATGTATTTAAAATTACAAGATTTATTTTTGCATTTGTAATTTATATATATATATATATATAATTTTTCCTGGGAGTTTTAAAATCTATAGCGGCATCCATCAAAACCGCGGTTCTCTCTCTTTTTTCCAGATCGCCCCTGACTAAGCCGGCTCTGCCATAGTAAGTGAAAATGCCGGATTTTGTTTGTCAAGATCATTTTATAGCAGACTGCATTTTTCATGTATTTAAGATGGTCGTTTTATATTTTCTACATCAATATCTTAATGTCTGAATTTAAAATTACATAAAATTCTTGACATTCGCATCAATGACCATGATAATTTTTATTAGTATATGAATGTGTCATCAAACGATTACATGACTAATATTAACACACATTATTTTATCCATTTAATTGATATCAAGTATAACATAACGCACACAAATTTTCTAAACTTTAAAATAAATATTTCGAAAACTACTTCAGATATACTCAAAATTTTTTATTCCTACGCTTTAGCTTCTCAGTTTTGCTTCTCTATGTAAGAATTTATTGTAATTGTATATTCATCAATTTTTTTTAGTATATTTTTTTGCTCTTAGCATGCGGTTTTCAACCAAATTGTATGAAATCTTCGAAATATATTAAATGAATGATTGAATATTAACGTCGCACTGATCAGCTACACGAGGTCTTTTGGCGACGGACCACGTAATTTTGAACCCTGGTCAAGTGACGTGGACGAAACCTGAGCTGGCACCCCCCTCTCCTAACTACCCCACCACACCAACGGGAGGACGTTTCAGCTCTCGACAGATTTAACGTGCATCGCTGCCCTACACGGCGGGTCTTTAGTGGTACTGGGCTCGAACTCGTGACAAAGCAAGCCACGTTCCGATACCTATACCCCTCGGCTACCGCGGCCTAAATATATTAAAAGATACCAAAGAAGCTATATAATAAATTTTGAAATTTTTATTATACTCAAACAATTGCTAAAACTTATGGTAAATAATTTTTAACTGCGCGATGCATTTTTTTTCGAAATTTCAAATGGAATTTCTAACATAAAATTTCTAGCTTTATATAAGGTCGAGATTTCAAAACATATCCAGTTTTTAATTACTTTTTCAGTTAGCCTTTAAAAAAGATAAATGTTGAGGTATTTTGTATAAATAGATATTTTTGAACAATATATAATTCGAATGTTTTTCAATAGCTCGAATTTAAAATTGATTTTTATGTTTATTTATACGCATATAAATGTCTACTGTAAATGTTTCCGTATATTTTTGATTACCATTTATTCAAACATTCCAGTTATAAAAAAATGTGTGGAAATCTTCATTCATGTTGTCTTTGATGTAAAATGAAGTTCAAGCGCTTAAAATTCAAATATAATTCGGTGTATTTTAACAATATATAACCAGGCACTGTACTTAAACTTACCTGAACACTTAGGCTTTGAAATCTAAAAAAAAAAAAAAAAAACTAATAAATCTTAATTAGTTTTTTTTTCGTTATTATTTTTATCAAAGTGTAAGAAAATGTTTCAAATGATTTGATGAAGTTTAAATTTATTCATTTTTAGTATTTGGAGAATTGAAAAGATTCCAAATTTTAAAGAGTTTGATACTTTATTAATTTTTCGGTATCTTATAATAAAATAATCATGTTTCAAAAACTGAAAGCTTTGAATAAGAAAAATGAAGCGAAAAAATATACTTAAAAAAGATAATTTGTCTAACTATATAAAATAGCAGATTGCCCTGACACGCCCCAACTTGTTACAGTTTGAAATTAATATGAAACCAAAATGGAATTGTAACACATTTTACTTATGCGTTGGGACTTTTGGAAACTTTTAAAATACAAGCTAGCAAACACTTCTTGGGTTGTAAAGAAATTTCTCCCCGATTTTTTACGATTGGGGGTCAAAACACGGGGTTCCCTGCGAGCCATAAAACTCCTGCTGTGGTGTTGCTTCCTCCGTCCCTCATTATCTTTCAAGATGTTAAACCTTAAAAGGGGGAAAGGATTTCAGAAAAGTGCGGCTAATCCGCTTTTGAAAACGTTACTTGAAGGCAGAAAAATCCGTGCAGTCCATTTTCGAAGCCTCTCTAGTAGAGCGGAAAAATCCGTTCTGTCCAGTTGGAGGGTTAAGCTATGATGCGATGTAACGTAAAGAACCTGGGAAATTAGATAATGGATATATATGGAATAAATTAATCAATTAGGTTAAACAAGCGTCACATCATTTGGTGCGTGACCAGGATTCGAACCTGGGTTTTTGCGGCCACAACGCAATGTACTAACTTGTTTTGATTTATGGTAGCGCGTGGGTAGATTATTGAATTGAGTGTTGATGTTGATTTAATTTTTTTGTGGTTTTGGATTTTAATGGTAGTTCTGCATTGTGTTATTTGGTAATAAATTTGTTTTTGGTCAGATAATGGTATTGTTAAATTTTATGTTTTGGGTACGCGTAGTTTTTGTTAGCTTTGAGTTTGGTATTGAGACAAAGGAAGAGAATTTTGACGTAGTACTTGGAATTTTGAGATATTAAAGTGTAAGTAAAACAACCCATCTCACGCTAGTCGCTGTCCATTCATTTCGGAAACATAGTGAGAGAGCTTTTTCGTCCGCACCCCTTTTCCTCGGTATTCTCCCCCTTGTTTTCTGTTTTTCTTTCTGACGTTGGTGCTCGATGCTAAAAAAGTTTTTTTTGTTTTGTTTTTGTCCTAGACGTAATATATTTTCTTTCGTGGTATCTGGTATTGCTGTTTAGATTTACTTTGATAATTTTTTTTTTAGGTTTGAAAATGTTGGAAGATGATTGGGTGTAAATTTTTTGTGTTTTACTAATTGTTGAAGGAGTTAGATAAGTTTGAGTTAGGGATTTCGTGGAATATTTGAAAAAGTTATTTGAAGGAGATAGATAATGTTTGAACTAATAAATTTGTTGAATAATTGGGAAAGTTTTTTTTTGGAGATAGATAAGTTTGCGTTCAAAGTACGTGGTAAAATTGAGGCATTGTTGTTTTAGATTTTAAGTTGTTAGTAGGTAGAAAAAGCCGATTCTGCTGTAAAGGCGGTGCAGGCGGTTGCAGGCGGTTGCAGGCGGTCGCAGGCGGTCGCAGGCGGTTGTAGGCGGTTGTAGGCGGTTGCAGGCGGTTGTAGGCGGTTGCAGGCGGTTGTAGGCGTTGTAGGCGGTTGCAGGCGGTTGACGGCAGTGCAGAGTTGAGTTGTTTCGTTCCTACTGACGAGTTGAGTTGTTTTCTCCTGTTGAGTTGTTTCGCTCATGTTGGCGAGTGGAGTTGTTTCGTTCCTGCTGCCGAGTTGAGTTGTTTCGTTCCTACTGACGAGTTGAGTTGTTTTTATCCTGCATTGGCTTTGATTTTCGAGTTGAGGGGGCGAGTTGAATTGTTTTTTTTTTCTACAGCTAAGTTGAGTTGTTTTTAAAAAATGTGCACAAAAAATGGAAGTATGGGAATATTAAACGTGCTCATGGCGCCACCTATTGATTAAAATGTACACTAATTATAGATTTTAAAATGATTGAAATAAATAACGCTCAAATAAAAAAAAAAATCCAGATTCAAACTCACGGCCTCAGATCAAAATGTCTCCACAGGACAATAGTTTTTCAGTTACGCTAACCAATATCCTATGAAGGCATACAGACTTGAAGAAAACTTATGTTTATAATCTCATGAATTTAATTTTGCAGGCGAAGCAGTAGTTAAAATATACCGGTTCTGGAACAGTGGAGCCGGTGGCGCCAGGAGGTTGAGGCGCATGCAAACAAAAGAGGGTGGAAGTCCCCCCGGATCTGAACCGGGAAGATGGTTTGTGATTGATAAGGGTTTCGGGGATCTGTACTGATAAGAAATGCACGCTTTTAGCGATAACGAGTTATATTCTGATGTAGTTTTAATTAAATGATTATGATTTTTTTAATTACGTCATTGGAAGCAAATTTTAACTGGGATAAAGAGTCAAATTTTTCTGTACATATGATTATTTTTATATAATTCCGTATAAATCTATTTCTGAAAATCATGATATACGTGTTGAATGATTATTTGTTATATTTCAAATTTGATGCTTTGTGCTTGTGATTTCTGAAACAGAGGATTGAAAATTAGGCAAACGAAAGGGAGTGGAAATTCCCCCCCTTGTCTGAACCGGGAGGATGGTACCCCCTCCGCTCTGATAAGGGTTTCGGGGCTCTGTAAATGGGTACTAGAAATGCATGTTTTTAGAGATAACAATTTATATTCTTATATAGTTTTAACTAAATGGGTAGGATTCTGATTTGTTTTTAAGTACGTCATTGGAAGCAAATTTTAATTAGGATAAAGGGTCAAACTTTTCTGTACATATAAATATTTGTATATAATTCTGATAAAGTCTATTTCTGAAAATTATGATATACGTGTTGAATTATTGTTTATTACATTTCAAATTTGATACTTTGTGCATAACTAAAATATATTTTTCATTGATTTTGCATGTATTTTTTTATAATTCTGAGATAACTTAAAAATACTATGCTTATATAAAGTAAAAGTTCTGCATATGTTTTTCGTTTGCAAAGTAGTTTCCTTACATGAAACATCCCTTTCCTATGATAATATATGCGGACCTTGTAATTCTGGTAAAACTTTCTTTGTTAGACGAATCTTAGAAATAAAATTATTTAATTCTTTTCCTCCCAAAATTATTTGGCGTTATGGAATTTATCCAAAATTGTTTGATAAGATGTCTGACATAGAATTTCATGAAGGCATGCTTTTCGATGTAGAAGATATTACTAATGCTTTCGTAATAATAGATGACTTAATGAATGAAGTAGGAGATGACAAAAGAACTTTCAAACTTGTTCACGAAAGGAAGCCATCATAGAGATATTTCCGTAATATTTATTTTACAAAATATTTTTTGCAATGAAAAACAAATTATAGGAATATTTTTTAAATACTTCCTACCTAAGTTGTTTTAAAAATGTTAGAGACAAGCAATAGATCTCTTGTCTAGCAAGACAAATGTATCCATCTCAATATCGAAATTTATGATTGGAAAACTATACGAAATACAAATGCTGCAAATTTGACTATCCACTTTGTGAGAGATAGAAAAATAAAACCTTTCGTTCGAATCATTTAATGAATTTTTCAAAAGAAAAAATTTTTGATAGAGTTTTGTTACGAATAAATATCTCAGAACAAAAACATTGTATGCAAAACCTTTGTCATGGATAGAATATTAAGTGTGGTTTGTGTTCTTCAACATTTGTTTTTAATTTTTAGTCTGTTTCCCTTCTTGTTCCTTACACTTAAATATATTAATATGAGTAAAGTAATTAAAAAAAAGTTGAAAAAATTGAAAAAAAAAAAGTTGAAAAGTATTGAAAAAGATGAAAAATATTGAAATATTTAGAATATTGTTGGTGGACTTGAGTATTTAAGTTAAGAGCACACAATATAGAGTGATAAATTTCTTTTTTTTTCATATTAATCTTAAAATAATAATAACTTTATAAATTTAAATATATGGTAAACTTATAAAAAATTCAAAGCAAAATCTTATTCATCTTATAATAATAATAATACAAACACAAAATATGAGAACAAAAATATTGTATTTATTCACCTTCTAAAATTTATTCTTACATTATATCATTTCTTAAAATATTGATACAATCTGAAATCTTTCTGTTTGCTACGAACAAATTCATATAAAATATAATTCATTGAAAAGCCTTTACTGATTTTCAACAAGAAAAATATAAAATAATGACCACATAGAAATAAGGAATATCCCTTGGTTAATCCATTTCTCAATAAATAAAGTCCTTCAGATCTCAACAATTTTCCTTTTATAAAACAATGTGCTAACAGAAAACTTAATTTAATCTTATATTTTTTAAAATGTATTATATGAGAAGCATTGAAATAAGTAACATCATTCAATATGAATAATAAATACATTCGACAGGTATATGCATAAAATGAAGAGGAAACATTTACATTCTTAAACAAGAAAGAATAAGATATATACAGAAATCAATATTTATAAAAAGAAACTATTTAATTAAATTCTCATTTATATAAAATATTAGTTTTCATTTATATGGCAGTCACCGAAAGCTAAAGTTGTAATACCATCTTCAAGAATATAGCTTATCGAAGGGGCAAAGTGAATTTTTTTTACTTTTTACAGATTGTATTTGATGTATAGAACTGTTAATAGGTTTAAACTCTTCACGACTTCTATACTTATTTACGAGGCAATTTTTATAGTCTTCATGAGAAATTTTACTTTTAAAATAGATATATGTATCTCTTTTGCTGTATTTTTTTCTAAAGTTAATGTTTTTATGCTGTACATTTTTGCATTGAGACCTACGAACTCAGTTGCTACCATACCATTTAACTCATCTGTCATTTTTCCGAGAACATTATTAGTTAAAGGATTATAAAGAAAATGATTTGGAAGCAAATATATGGGTCATTTCAATAAAAAAGAAGTGAGTTTTCTTTGAATAGATACAAGGTCGTTATTAATTATTTTATAAGCATGAAATGCTGGAGATGCTATGAATTTCTTAGCTCTTTTCTCTCTATTCACTAGATAAATCTTAACTTTTTGCGTAAATTTTTCATTGTTTTACCAAACACGGCATTGTTTAAAAGTTTAAAGAGATCTTTTTCAAAATTGTTGTTTGCTCGTTTTCGATGTTCAGTATTAAAATCTATATAATTTTTAACCGAGGACTTTGTTTGAATTTTACAAATTGGTGTATTTTTTTTAATTTTTAAACCTAATTGTACATATAATTTCAAATTTCTATAATGAACATATTTAGTTTTATTTCTGAAGTTAGGAGCCAATTTTTCCACAGACTTCGATTCTAAAATACTGAATTCTTTAGCAATATTTTTAGTATAGGAGGAACATTCAGAGACACTTTAACTTTTTCTGGAGCTAATGGATAGCAGTTATGCAAATCGTGCAATTAATCTGGATATTCTAACTTAAAATATACAACTTATATCCGAATCGTCTGGTACATCCATGAAGTTAACGTATTCATCAGTCCAGGAAAAATCGTGTGTAGACAAATTTTGCGACATTGCTCAACCATATAGATTGTTTGCATCTAAATATATAATGTAACTACTAGGTAGGCTTGAATCATAGGTTGATAAATACACATTGTTAGCCTTAGCGTAGCGATGACCAATCATCGCAACACCTCCGCGAATTCCTTTTTCGATGAATAAAGGCATGTCTATATCCGTTAAAAGCTCAATCGTACTTTTGTCATTTTATGCTTGCCATTCCAAACCAGGAACCATATATGTATTACATGGATCAATTTTGTAGTAATTCTGGCACAGAGTTCTAAAGTTTTCAAATATATCTGAAAATAATACGTCTACGGTTACACACAAATCACGATAATCTCCCAATGTGCGCAGTTGAAACATGTTTCATCTATGGTGAGCATATTCGTAGTCTTCTCTGGATACATTTTTATTTGTTAGACTGTTGAAAAAAGCTGATTGAGGAGGGAGCTGCGTTTCATAAAATTTAGAAAAGGAATCAAAATATTCATATGGATAGCAACCCTTTCTAGTTATAAGTTATGCATTACTTGCAAAATACCTATCCCAAAGATGAAATTTACAAGGCTTTAAAGTTGGGCAAGTTTCTCTAGAGAAGTATTTAAAAATTGAAAAGAGTCAATGAAACGTAATGACCTCAGAGTAAAAAAAAAAAAAAAAAATTCACTATGTCGGGAATGCATTGAAAAAAGAAATCGAAACTTTTAGTTGATTTTTTAAAATCAAAATTCAATTTAATTATGTCAAATGATCCAAATGAAGCACGAGGAAGTACGGAATAACGCTTGAAGGAGTTTTTTTGTAAAAATTTAAATAACATTTTGAATCTAAAGGACTTATAACCTATTTCAGCTACCATAAAACTATTGTTTTCTTCTTAGAATACAATTAATTCCCAAATATGATTGTATATTTCGCACAAAAACATTCCTTTATGAGTACAGACATATGAACAAATAATTTTATAGGGCGATACTAACATCTCCTGGTTTTTTATTCACTTAACTGACCTCAGAAATAACATTACAAAATTTGAAGTTATCACTTCTAACGTGTGGTCATAAGCACACACACAATCTTTTTTTAATCGAAGTTTTCTGTTTTTACCCTCGATTATCGAATTTCAAGGATAAATACATTTTTACCAATCAAATTTAATTATTTACATTGAATTGTTAAGATATTATAGTGGGAATGCGTTTTAAACATAGCAAAATGTATTAAAAATAAAAACTTTCAGAGAAATATTTAAAAATTAATAGTAAGTAATAGTATAATAAAGAGTATGGTCAAATCTCAGGGATTTGTATTTTAGAGTTAAATAAATTAATTACCATAAAATTAATTAGCTTCATTAATGTAAGTAAAGATAAATACTAGAAGAGTAAAGTATATAAAACAGATACAAGTATATAAAAGAAAAATAAATACAAGTAAATTAATACTAACCTGTATTACAAAGGCATAAATGTCGTTTACCATTGGATTTAGTCTCACTTGTTACAAAACTTAAAGATTTTAGGCATTTTTCTAAATTTTTCGATATTTCGAATTCTTTTACGACGTTTTCAAATGGTACGATGTTTATATATTTAAGAAAATTGTTTCGGATAACTTTTAAAAGTTCCATCTAAGAAAATGGTCTTTCTATTTTCCAAAAGTTACAGAGACTCTTCTCCAAATACTAAAATCCTGTTATCTTGATCATTTCGAAAGTCTAAACCAGTGGCCTTTTTCAAACTATATTCCATGGAACCCTGAGGTTCCATGAGGCGTACCCAAGAGTTCCACGAGTCACAATAAAAAAAATCCAAAAGAAACTTATAAATGTATATCAAAAATGGATCCACGTTCTGTATGAAGTTTCTATACCCACAAGAATTTAAAGCTTAACCCTGTCTTTAAGAAATTAAAAGTTTTTTTTTAATACACAACAATTTTATTTTGCAATACTTTTAAACATTTATTATAATTTAATAAAGAATATAAAACGCTAAAAGAAATCTTTATATGTATTACCTACTGCAATTTTAATATTTTATTGTTTGCTATACGGATTTTTTAATCGTTAGTACAATGTCTTGCAAAACTAAATGCACATTTTTATATTTGTTAGAAAAAACCTACAATAAAAGAGAATGAATAAATTATTGATATATCAACAGATTCGATGTAAAAAATCTAAATTAAAGCAAGAACATCTCCTTAATTTTATGTTGCAAATTCATGTAAACTACACAATATTTCTCACACAGTTATAAACATTTTGATGTCAATTGGGTAGTGGATGGACAATACTCGAAAAAAAAAAAAACAGAAAAACTCGTGACAGAAAACAGAAAAGATCGTGTGTGTGCTTATGACCACACGTTAGAAGTGATAACTTCAAATTTTGTAATGTTATTTCTGAGGTCAGTTAAGTGAATAAAAAACCAGGAGATGTTAGTATCGCCCTATAAAATTATTTGTTCATATGTCTGTACTCATAAAGGAATGTTTTTGTGCGAAATATACAATCATATTTGGGAATTAATTGTATTCTAAGAAGAAAACAATAGTTTTATGGTAGCTGAAATAGGTTATAAGTCCTTTAGATTCAAAATGTTATTTAAATTTTTACAAAAAAAAAACTCCTTCAAGCGTTATTCCGTACTTCCTCGTGCTTCATTTGGATCATTTGACATAATTAAATTGAATTTTGATTTTAAAAAATCAACTAAAAGTTTCGATTTCTTTTTCAATGCATTCCCGACATAGTGAATTTTTTTTTTACTCTGAGGTCATTACGTTTCATTGACTCTTTTCAATTTTTAAATACTTCTCTAGAGAAACTTGCCCAACTTTAAAGCCTTGTAAATTTCATCTTTGGGATAGGTATTTTGCAAGTAATGCATAACTTATAACTAGAAAGGGTTGCTATCCATATGAATATTTTGATTCCTTTTCTAAATTTTATGAAACGCAGCTCCCTCCTCAATCAGCTTTTTTCAACAGTCTAACAAATAAAAATGTATCCAGAGAAGACTACGAATATGCTCACCATAGATGAAACATGTTTCAACTGCGCACATTGGGAGATTATCGTGATTTGTGTGTAACCGTAGACGTATTATTTTCAGATATATTTGAAAACTTTAGAACTCTGTGCCAGAATTACTACAAAATTGATCCATGTAATACATATATGGTTCCTGGTTTGGAATGGCAAGCATAAAATGACAAAAGTACGATTGGAGCTTTTAACGGATATAGACATGCCTTTATTCATCGAAAAAGGAATTCGCGGAGGTGTTGCGATGATTGGTCATCGCTACGCTAAGGCTAACAATGTGTATTTATCAACCTATGATTCAAGCCTACCTAGTAGTTACATTATATATTTAGATGCAAACAATCTATATGGTTGAGCAATGTCGCAAAATTTGTCTACACACGACTTTTCCTGGACTGATGAATACGTTAACTTCATGGATGTACCAGACGATTCGGATATAAGTTGTATATTTTAAGTTAGAATATCCAGATTAATTGCACGATTTGCATAACTGCTATCCATTAGCTCCAGAAAAAGTTAAAGTGTCTCTGAATGTTCCTCCTATACTAAAAATATTGCTAAAGAATTCAGTATTTTAGAATCGAAGTCTGTGGAAAAATTGGCTCCTAACTTCAGAAATAAAACTAAATATGTTCATTATAGAAATTTGAAATTATATGTACAATTAGGTTTAAAAATTAAAAAAAAATACACCAATTTGTAAAATTCAAACAAAGTCCTCGGTTAAAAATTATATAGATTTTAATACTGAACATCGAAAACGAGCAAACAACAATTTTGAAAAAGATCTCTTTAAACTTTTAAACAATGCCGTGTTTGGTAAAACAATGAAAAATTTACGCAAAAAGTTAAGATTTATCTAGTGAATAGAGAGAAAAGAGCTAAGAAATTCATAGCATCTCCAGCATTTCATGCTTATAAAATAATTAATAACGACCTTGTATCTATTCAAAGAAAACTCACTTCTTTTTTTTTTGAAATGACCCATATATTTGCTTCCAAATCATTTTCTTTATAATCCTTTAACTAATAATGTTCTCGGAAAAATGACAGATGAGTTAAATGGTATGGTAGCAACTGAGTTCGTAGGTCTCAATGCAAAAATGTACAGCATAAAAACATTAACTTTAGAAAAAAAAATACAGCAAAAGAGATACATATATCTATTTTAAAAGTAAAATTTCTCATGAAGACTATAAAAATTGCCTCATAAATAAGTATAGAAGTCGTGAAGAGTTTAAACCTATTAACAGTTCTATACATCAAATACAATCTGTAAAAAGTAAAAAAAATTCACTTTGCCCCTTCGATAAGCTATATTCTTGAAGATGGTATTACAACTTTAGCTTTCGGTGACTGCCATATAAATGAAAACTAATATTTTATATAAATGAGAATTTAATTAAATAGTTTCTTTTTATAAATATTGATTTCTGTATATATCTTATTCTTTCTTGTTTAAGAATGTAAATGTTTCCTCTTCATTTTATGCATATACCTGTCGAATGTATTTATTATTCATATTGAATGATGTTACTTATTTCAATGCTTCTCATATAATACATTTTAAAAAATATAAGATTAAATTAAGTTTTCTGTTAGCACATTGTTTTATAAAAGGAAAATTGTTGAGATCTGAAGGACTTTATTTATTGAGAAATGGATTAACCAAGGGATATTCCTTATTTCTATGTGGTCATTATTTTATATTTTTCTTGTTGAAAATCAGTAAAGGCTTTTCAATGAATTATATTTTATATGAATTTGTTCGTAGCAAACAGAAAGATTTCAGATTGTATCAATATTTTAAGAAATGATATAATGTAAGAATAAATTTTAGAAGGTGAATAAATACAATATTTTTTGTTCTCATATTTTGTGTTTGTATTATTATTATTATAAGATGAATAAGATTTTGCTTTGAATTTTTTTATAAGTTTACCATATATTTAAATTTATAAAGTTATTATTATTTTAAGATTAATATGAAAAAAAAAAAAGAAATTTATCACTCTATATTGTGTGCTCTTAACTTAAATACTCAAGTCCACCAACAATATTCTAAATATTTCAATATTTTTCATCTTTTTCAATACTTTTCAACTTTTTTTTTTTCAATATTTTTTCAACTTTTTTAATTACTTTACTCATATTAATATATTTAAGTGTAAGGAACAAGAAGGGAAACAGACTAAAAATTAAAAACAAATGTTGAAGAACACAAACCACACTTAATATTCTATCCATGACAAAGGTTTTGCATACAATGTTTTTGTTCTGAGATATTTATTCGTAACAAAACTCTATCAAAAATTTTTTCTTTTGAAAATTCATTAAATGATTCGAACGAAAGGTTTTATTTTTCTATCTCTCACAAAGTGGATAGTCAAATTTGCAGCATTTGTATTTCGTATAGTTTTCCAATCATAAATTTCGATATTGAGATGGATACATTTGTCTTGCTAGACAAGAGATCTATTGCTTGTCTCTAACATTTTTAAAACAACTTAGGTAGGAAGTATTTAAAAAATATTCCTATAATTTGTTTTTCATTGCAAAAATATTTTGTAAAATAAATATTACGGAAATATCTCTATGATGGCTTCCTTTCGTGAACAAGTTTGAAAGTTCTTTTGTCATCTCCTACTTCATTCATTAAGTCATCTATTATTACGAAAGCATTAGTAATATCTTCTACATCGAAAAGCATGCCTTCATGAAATTCTATGTCAGACATCTTATCAAACAATTTTGGATAAATTCCATAACGCCAAATAATTTTGGGAGGAAAAGAATTAAATAATTTTATTTCTAAGATTCGTCTAACAAAGAAAGTTTTACCAGAATTACAAGGTCCGCATATATTATCATAGGAAAGGGATGTTTCATGTAAGGAAACTACTTTGCAAACGAAAAACATATGCAGAACTTTTTACTTTATATAAGCATAGTATTTTTAAGTTATCTCAGAATTATAAAAAAATACATGCAAAATCAATGAAAAATATATTTTAGTTATGCACAAAGTATCAAATTTGAAATGTAATAAACAATAATTCAACACGTATATCATAATTTTCAGAAATAGACTTTATCAGAATTATATACAAATATTTATATGTACAGAAAAGTTTGACCCTTTATCCTAATTAAAATTTGCTTCCAATGACGTACTTAAAAACAAATCAGAATCCTACCCATTTAGTTAAAACTATATAAGAATATAAATTGTTATCTCTAAAAACATGCATTTCTAGTACCCATTTACAGAGCCCCGAAACCCTTATCAGAGCGGAGGGGGTACCATCCTCCCGGTTCAGACAAGGGGGGGAATTTCCACTCCCTTTCGTTTGCCTAATTTTCAATCCTCTGTTTCAGAAATCACAAGCACAAAGCATCAAATTTGAAATATAACAAATAATCATTCAACACGTATATCATGATTTTCAGAAATAGATTTATACGGAATTATATAAAAATAATCATATGTACAGAAAAATTTGACTCTTTATCCCAGTTAAAATTTGCTTCCAATGACGTAATTAAAAAAATCATAATCATTTAATTAAAACTACATCAGAATATAACTCGTTATCGCTAAAAGCGTGCATTTCTTATCAGTACAGATCCCCGAAACCCTTATCAATCACAAACCATCTTCCCGGTTCAGATCCGGGGGACTTCCACCCTCTTTTGTTTGCATGCGCCTCAACCTCCTGGCGCCACCGGCTCCACTGTTCCAGAACCGGTATATTTTAACTACTGCTTCGCCTGCAAAATTAAATTCATGAGATTATAAACATAAGTTTTCTTCAAGTCTGTATGCCTTCATAGGATATTGGTTAGCGTAACTGAAAAACTATTGTCCTGTGGAGACATTTTGATCTGAGGCCGTGAGTTTGAATCTGGATTTTTTTATTTGAGCGTTATTTATTTCAATCATTTTAAAATCTATAATTAGTGTACATTTTAATCAATAGGTGGCGCCATGAGCACGTTTAATATTCCCATACTTCCATTTTTTGTGCACATTTTTTAAAAACAACTCAACTTAGCTGTAGAAAAAAAACAATTCAACTCGCCCCCTCAACTCGAAAATCAAAGCCAATGCAGGATAAAAACAACTCAACTCGTCAGTAGGAACGAAACAACTCAACTCGGCAGCAGGAACGAAACAACTCCACTCGCCAACATGAGCGAAACAACTCAACAGGAGAAACAACTCAACTCGTCAGTAGGAACGAAACAACTCAACTCTGCACTGCCGTCAACCGCCTGCAACCGCCTACAACGCCTACAACCGCCTGCAACCGCCTACAACCGCCTGCAACCGCCTACAACCGCCTACAACCGCCTGCGACCGCCTGCGACCGCCTGCAACCGCCTGCAACCGCCTGCACCGCCTGCACCGCCTTTACAGCAGAATCGGCTTTTTCTACCTACTGTTGTTTGATGTTTAAGAAGGTAATTTGAGTTAAGGATTTGGTACGGTTTCGAGTAAATAAGTTGATGAACATAGATAAGTTGAATTAATGATTGTGTAGTATATTTAATAATGTTTTGAAATGCATCTAGGAAAGTTCGAGTTGAGGATTATGTGAGATTTTTGTAAATAAGTTGATGAGCAAAGATGGGTTTTAGTTATTGGTATTGTGGAGAAGTCGATTGATTATTTGGAAGTTGCAGCTAAGTTTAGTTAGTGTTATTGAGGTATACGATATGAACGATCTGAGGTAAAGGCATTTTTGGATTATCGAGGAATCATTTTAAGGTTACTGAGAATTTTAGGTTGGTGTTATAGAATGATATTTGAGTTATTAATTCGATGTTTTTCGATGAATTGAGTTAGCGGTATTGCTGTAAATCGAGGATATTGTTTTTTTTCCGTGTTTGTATATTTGTTGCGCGTATAGTGAAACATTTTGGGTTTTTTTCTATTATCTAGACTTAATACATTGTAATACATAGATTGTTAAAAAGTTATGTTGATTAGTTAAGCGATATTTTTTTTCTCTTGGAATTTATGTTTAATTATGTGTAGCACTCGCAATAATTTTCTTTTAGTTGAATTACTTTACTCTGTATGTGTCGCCTCATATGTCATGGGGTGCATTATCAATTTTATGTTTTTAATTTTTTTTCTGAAATTTTCAACTGCATTTGTGATTTCTGGAATTCATTTCTCAAATGGAAATTCGAATGTATTGAATGCAGAAGAAATTTTTTTTTCTCTCAAATTTATTTTAAAAGTATTAATCGATATAGTTTTTTTTTTACAATCGGATTTGCAATTTTCTTTGTCCTGAAATTCATTCTTTTTCTTTGTGCTGGCGTTTGTGGCATGCAGCAAACCGTTTGCGCAGGGAATGGCATGTGCATTTTTTTTTGCCTTTATAAACATTGGGGATGCATCCTGATCAAATGCACAATCATAGTTTGCAATTCTAAATTTAATTACAGTATTTTTTTTCTTAATTTCAAATTGTAACCAATGCTCGTAGTGAAATTTTTTTAAGTTCCTTAGGCTACTCAGCATTCATTGAGGTTATAAATTTTTTTTTACCGTTTATTCTACTCGTTAATTTAGATATTTTAATTTGCAAATCTGAATTAATTACATTAATTTTTTTTTAAACTTTCATTTGTAACCAATGCTTGTAGTGATTTGTTTTTAATTTCTTAGGCTATTAAGCATTCTCTGAGGTTATAATTTTTTTTCCACCTATGCACACCCATCGTTTCAATTTCTCTAATTTTTTAGTTTAAATTAATTATTTTCACGAAATATTGTTATCAAAGCTCTTAGTGAACCGTTGCAATTTCTTATGCTTTGAGTATGTCAAGAGCTCTGCTAGTATTTTTTTTGGTGGTCTGGGACATTCACTTCACATTAGTCGTGTCAGGAGTTCGATGTTAAACGATTATGAGGTGTCTGTTTCTAATAATAATTGTATATAGATGTTTTCACTAGCGCTTATTTCTTATCAGTGTATTTTGTTCAATACTCCTATGTGTGGTTATTGTGAGTAGCGCAGTTCTTAGATACGCAAATTTTGAATTTTTTTATGTGTTACTCTTCTTAATTTTTTCTTATTATTTAGTGACACACGATTCTTTGTGACTATTCAATTATTTCTGTTTGTCATTTTATGTCTGATGTCTTTGTGAATTGTTTGGGTGACCCATTCAGTAATTTTTCTCTCTCTTCGTACATAAACGTAATTGTAGTTGTTGATAGTTAATTTGTTTTTCCCTCACGGAATTGGGTAGGAACTTTGGAAATTGCTTATAATTTTTTAAAATTTTTATTTTAAGTAATGAGAGGTGAGAGGAGTGGAAGGTTGGTGCTTGGAGTCTACGACGGAGGTCACATTGGGCCAAGTTTTTTTCTTTACAAAACAATTGTGGTTTCATGACTAATATGGTTTCCCTGGGAGACAAAGTTTTTATTTTACAGTTTAGCAGATTTCGTTGGAGATGTGGAACCGCCGGACAACCAACAGCCAGAGCATTGTTGTCGCTTTAAAGACGCAGTAATCTACAGGCATCACGGACGAGCCGCAGACTTCTTTGGCGGTGTGGACACAAAAGATCATTGAACTCTTTTCTAGCATTGATTAAATTTTTTTGTGTGCTGTGAATTTGAAAGAGGGGAGGAGTGATGGGAGGTCGCCAGTCCCCAAAGTTACAATTGCAGTTTTTACAGTTGCCCTGTTTACAGGAAACGGAATTTTGTGGAAGGAATGTGTTGTCTTGCCCCACCTCTGTAAACGAACTTTTAGGGGTGCATAGTTCTCACGCCCGAAAGGTTCAATAGACCCATAAACAATTGGGAAGCGTCGGAGGATTTTCCGGTGCTTAAAATGTCATTGACCGTGTGAGGTAACCCTGCGCCGACTCCGGACCAATCAAAAGAAATTAAGCGGACGAGGTAAAGAATCCGCTCTATATTATCTGAGCAAACAAGTCGCCTAATAAAAACGGGATGCACCCCGATTTAGACACACATGGGACCCAGAGCTACAACCAAAAAATTTAGATCCAGGCCTTGAACTGGACTCTGCGGGGCTTCGTGCGGTGACATGTTTCACTTCTTTCCATCATCCCTCTTTCAAAGCTAAGTAGAATTTTGTTATAACCATTTGTACATTTACTTAAAATTAATCAAGAAAATCATTAAATAAATTAATTGTTAAGTTAAAGAACGGTCTTTTAATTTAGTGTACTTTTTTATTGTCTTTAAAGGATTTAGTGTTTAAACTTAACCCTCTAACTGGACACCTTCCTCCTGAAAAGTTATTCCGAAAGCGTTTAACTCTTATTTTGCGATTCCCTTCAAAAATGCAACAGACTTTTTTATTTCCCATTTTAGAACTTGGGAGGTCGAACGGGGAAAATTTTACGACCCAGTTCGGTCGCTTTGAAAAGTAAGAACCAAGAGATCAATCGTTTACAGCTAGCTGTTAAGTTGCCTTGGGCAATCTTCTTTGAAAGCGTAGATATCCTCTCTTGATCAATCCTCTTTGAAAGAGATACGGTGTTTCTTTCTCCTATATGTTCAGTCACAGTAAAATTAAAAACGAAATGAAAGGTAAAAAAAAAAGAGGAAAAAATGAAATAAATAGTATGTTAGAAGTTGAAAAATAATTAATTTTCTTCAAAGAAAATTTATTTTTCTGTCATTTTTTAAAATATTATAAAATATATATATATATATATATATTTTGGTATTGCAATTTGAACCAGAAAAAAGCATCCTGTATTCATTTTTGAATATGAGAGTAAGAAAACGCGCTCACTTTCATGTTTTTAAAAAAAGTTATGAGGTAAAAAGAGCAAAGGCCCTATCTCTTTTTTTTAAACAATAAGACATAAATGGTGCATATTTATGAAACAAAACAGATCTTTCTCTATTCAATTATATTTTTAATTTAGAATAACATAAAAAATGATTTCAATACTTTTAATTTATTTAAGTTTAAATCATATAAATGATATTTTTATGTTAACTGAATATTTTTCGGAAACAATCTAAATTTTCATTCCTAGTGTTCTCCTTTTCGAACTTCTTGTATTAAATAAAAATTCATTTTCTACATCGGCATTTGTGATGGACATAACACACATTCAGTCAATAATTTTTAATTTTAATGGGGGATATACTTCTTCAAATGCGCATGACAGTACTTCTAAACCATTTTCTACTCAAGTTAAATTTCTTACCTTTCTGTTTCTTTTATTACAAAGAAAATGCCACACATCGATAACTACATTTTCACACAATTCAGTCATTGCAAATTCTATTGTGAAAAAGTTCTCCTAATTAATTTTGTCTTTCAAAACAAGTACACTTAAAACAATTTTGTTCAGTGAAGTTAATCGACAGTTCCACAATGTATTCATACCAAATTTTAAAAACAAATTTAACACTTGGAAATGTATCCAGTATTAAATTTTTCAGTATACACAAATATTTTCTGCTGTATAAGATATAGTGTGAGATGTGGTGTGCGGTTGTAAAAGAATGTTTTCGTACGTGTAGACTATTTTTGAAAATTTAAATATCACTGAAGCTGATCATATAACTGCAAATGAGCCTTATTTTAATGTGTGCTGGTATCAAAATAAAACACTTTACAATATTAAAAAGCCTATGGAATTATACTGAATATGAAACTATTCGCAAAATGGCTTACAACTTCTATTCAAATTGTAAAGAAACTGAAATATAAATATATCTTACTACAGTCAAAAATATTCATAATATGTAAGTATCCTATTTCTCCAATTATTTCTGTACATTTTAAAAACTGTAGCTGAATGCAATTTTTTATATTTATAAACGAGGCATAACAGCTCACACAGTCGTAAAATTGTCTTTATCATTTTTAAATATGTTACTATAAAACGTATATGGATTGTAAGATCAGTTGTAAAATCCTAAAAGCTTTTGAGGAGCTAAAAACATGTAATTTTGGATTGATCAAATTTTTAAAATAATACACAAATATACATGTTATTAAGCAAATACATTTGAAAAATCAAACTTCCTTCTGAAATAAACGTAATTGAAAGAAAAATGTTTAATTGCAAATGAGTGGAAATACATGTTTATCTAAGGTATCCCCAAAGTGAGGTAATCCTCAAACTTAAGACTCAAACTCAGAAGCACAACAATCCATGAGGGCCAGGAACTACTGTGTCCATCATAATACACGTGACCATTGGACGCTGAGGTGCATGAACAGATGTCCTTATTTGGTGGTCTGTCTGAAGAGAGACCTTCAGTGTTTAAGACCCGAAGCAAGCTTGGTACTCATTTATCGACCCAATGTAGCGGGGATGAAAGGCAGAGTGGAGCTTACGCAGCCCGTTAATAGAACCCCAGACCTGTGGTGTGGAAGCACTATACACTTTCACTTAATCCTATTCGGTGAAACATAAAATTTAATGTTAGAATCTTATATAAATCCCTAATGAATGAAGGAGTCAAACTTTTTTTTTTTCATGTAAACTGTTTAGACGGAAATGGTTAATTATGAACATTTCACAAGTTGCATAAATTAAAATTAACCGTTATAGTTAACATAAATTTTTAAGGGTACAAAAGGTGTATTTCGGCTGCACGAATTAATTTTAAAAGGAATACGGTTACGAAAAAGTAGTACAAATCTATCTAAAGTAGGGTTGGTTACCTTAGATATTGTCAAACACAACAATGTATTGGAAGCCAATTCCACAATTCGTTGTTATAAAAATGTATTTAAAATTACAAGATTTATTTTTGCATTTGTAATTTATATATATATATATATATATATATATATATATATATATATATTTTTCCTGGGAGCTATAAAAGCTAGAGCGGCATCCATCAAAACCGTGGTTCTCTCTCTGTTTTTCCAGATCGCCCCTGACTAAGCCGGCTCTGCCATAGTAAATGAAAATGCCGGATTTTGTTTTGTCAAGATCATTTTATAGCAGACTGCATTTTTCATGTATTTAAGATGGTCGTTTTATATTTTCTAATCAATATCTTAATGTCTGAATTTAAAATTACATAAAATTCTTGACATTCGCATCAATGACCATGATAATTTTTATTAGTATATGAATGTGTCATCAAACGATTACATGACTAATATTAACACATTATTTTAACCATTTAATTGATATCAAGTATAACATAACGCACACAAATTTTCTAAACTTTAAAATAAATATTTCGAAAACTACTTCAGATATACTCAAAATTTTTTATTCCTACGCTTTAGCTTCTCAGTTTTGCTTCTCTATGTAAGAATTTATTGTAATTGTATATTCATCAATTTTTAGTATATTTTTGCTCTTAGCATGCGGTTTTCAACCGAATTGTATGAAATCTTCGAAATATATTAAATGAATGATTGAATATTAACGTCGCACTGTTCAGCTACACGAGGGCTTTTGGCGACGGACCACGTAATTTTGAACCATGGTCAAGTGACGTGGACGACACCTGAGCTGGCACCCCCTCTCCCTAACTACCCCACCACACAACGGGAGGACGTTTCAGCTCTCGACAGATTTAACGTGCATCACTGCCCTACACGGCGGGTCTTTAGTGGTACTGGGCTCGAACTTGTGACAAAGCAAAGCCACGTTCCGATACCTATACCACTTGGCTACCGCGGCCGAAATATATTAAAAGATACCAAAGAAGCTATATAATAAAATTTTGAAATTTTTATTATACTCAAACAATTGCTAAAACTTATGGTAAATAATTTTTAACTGCGCGATGCATTTTTTTCGAAATTTCAAATGGAATTTCTAACATAAAAATTTCTAGCTTTATAATGTCGAGATTTCAAAACATATCCAGATTTTAATTACTTATTCAGTTAGCCTTTAAAAAAGATAAATGTTGAGGTATTTTGTATAAATAGATATTTTTGAACAATATATAATTTGAATGTTTTTCAATAGCTCGAATTTAAAATTGATTTTTATGTTTATTTATATGCATATAAATGTCTACTGTAAATGTTTCCGTATATTTTTGATTACCATTTATTCAAACATTCCAGTTATAAAAAAAATGTGTGAAAATCTTCATTCATGTTGTCTTTGATTTAAAATTAAGTTCAAGCACTTAAAATTCAAAAATATAATTCGGTGTATTTTTAACAATATATAACCAGGCACTAAACGTAAACTTACCTGAACACTTAGGCTTTGAAATCTAAAAAAAAAAAACTATTAAATCTTAATTAGTTTTTTTTTTTCGTTATTATTTTTATCAAAGTGTAAGAAAATGTTTCATGATTTGATGAAGTTTAATTTTATTCATTTTTGGTGGTTGGAGAATTGAAAAGATTCCAAATTTTAAAGAGTTTGATGTTTTATTAATTTTTCGGTATCTTATAATAAAATAATCATGTTTCAAAAAACTGAAAGCTTTGAATAAGAAAATGAAGCGAAAGAATATACTTAAAAAAGATAATTTGTCTAACTTCATAAAATAGCAGATTGCCCTGACACGCCCCAACTTGTTACAGTTTGAAATTAATATGAAACCAAAAATGGAATTGTAAATACATTTTACTTATGCGTTGGGACTTTTGGAAACTTTTAAAATACAAGCTATCAAACACTTTTGGGTTGTAAAGAAATTTCTCCCCGATTTTTTACGATTGGGGGGTCAAACACGGGGGTTCCCGAGCCATAAAACTCCTGCTGTGGTGTTGCTTCTCCGTCCCTCATTATCTTTCAAGATGTTAAACCTTAAAAGGGGGAAAAGGATTTCAGAAAAGTGCGGCTAATCCGCTTTTTGAAAACGTTACTTGAAGGCAGAAAAAATCCGTGCAGTCCATTTTCGAAGCCTCTAGTAGAGCGGAAAATCCGTTCTGTCCAGTTGGAGGTTAAGCTATGATGCGATGTAACGTAAAGAACCTGGGAAATTAGATTATGGATATATAGGGAATAAATTAATCAATTAGGTTAAACAAGCGTCGCATCATTTGGTGCCGTGACCAGGATTCGAACTTGGGTTTTTGCGGCCACAACGCAAATACTCAACTTGTTTTGATTTATAGCGCGCGTGGGTAGATTATTGAATTGAGTGTTGATGTTGATTTAATTTTTTTGTGGTTTTGGATTTTAATGGTAGTTCTGCATTGTTATTTGGTAATAAGTTTGTTTTGGGTCAGATAATGGTATTGTTAAATTTTATGTTTTGGGTACGCGTAGTTTTTGTTAGCTTTGAGTTTGGTATTGACAAAGGAAGAGAATTTTGACGTAGTACTTGGAATTTTGAGATATTAAAGTGTAAGGAAAACAACCCATCTCACGCTAGTCGCTGTCCATTCATTTCGGAAACTTAGTGAGAGAGCTTTTTCGTCCGCACCCTTTTTCCTCGGTATTCTCCCCCCCCCTTGTTTTCTGTTTTTAATTTCTGACGTTGGTGCTCGATGCTAAAAAAGTTTTTTTTGTTTTGTTTTTGTCCTAGATGTAATACATTCTCTTTCGTGGTATCTGGTATTGCTGTTTAGATTTAGTTTGATAATTTTTTTTTTAGGTTTGAAAATGTTGGAAGATGATTGGGTAAATTTTTGTGTTTTACTAATTGTTGAAGGAGTTAGATAAAGTTTGAGTTAGGATTTTGTGGAATATTTGAAAAAGTTATTTCAAGGAGATAGATAATGTTTGAACTAATAAGTTTGTTGAATAATTGGGAAAGTTTTAGGAATCTAGGAAAGTTCGAGTTGAGGATTATGTGAGATTTTTTGTAAATAAGTTGATGAGTAAAGATGGGTTTTAGTTATTGGTATTGTGGAGAAGTCGATTGATTATTTGGAAGTTGCAGCTAAGTTTAGTTAGTGTTATTGAGGTATACGATATGAAGGATCTGAGGTAAAGGCATTTTTGGATTATCGAGGAATCATTTTAAGGTTACTGAGAATTTTAGGTTGGTGTTATAGAATGATATTTGAGTTATTAATTCGATGTTTTTCGATGAATTGAGTTAGCGGTATTGTTGTAAATCGAGGATCTTGTTTTTTTTCCGTGTTTGTATATTTGTTGCGCGTATAGTGAAACATTTTGAGTTTTTTTTTATTATCTAGACTTGATACATTGTAATACATAGATTGTTAAAAAGTTATGTTGATTAGTTAAGCGATATTTTTTTTCTCTTGGAATTTATGTTTAATTATGTGTAGCACTTGCAATAATTTTCTTTTAGTTAAATTACTTTACTCTGTATGTGTCGCCTCATATGTCTTGAGTTGCATAATCAATTTTACGTTTTTAATTTTTTTTCTGAAATTTTCAACTGCATTTGTGATTTCTGGAATTCATTTCTCAAATGGAAATTCGAATGTATTGAATGTAGAAGAAATTTTTTTTCTCTCAAATTTATTTTAAAAGTATTAATCGATATAGTTTTTTTTACAATCGGATTTGCAATTTTTTTGGTCCTGAAATTCATTCTTTTTCTTGTGCTGGCGTTTGTGGCATGCAGCAAACGGTTTGCGCAGGGAATTGCATGTGCATTTTTTTTGCCTTTATAAACATTGGGGATGCATCCTGATCAAATGCACAATCATAGTTTGCAATTCTAAATTTAATTACAGTAATTTTTTTTCTTAATTTCAAATTGTAACCAATGCTCGTAGTGAAATTTTTTTAAGTTCCTTAGGCTACTCAGCATTCATTGAGGTTATAAGTTTTTTTTACCGTTTATTCTACTCGTTAATTTAGAGATTTTAATTTGCAAATCTGAATTAATTACATTAATTTTTTTTTTAAACTTTCATTTGTAACTAATGCTTGTAGTGATTTTTTTTAAATTTCTTAGGCTATTAAGCATTCTCGGAGGTTATAATTTTTTTCCCACCTATGCACACCCATCGTTTCAATTTCTCTAATTTTTTAGTTTAAATTAATTATTTTCACGAAATATTGTTATCAAAGCTCTTAGTGAATCGTTGCAATTTCTTATGCTTTGAGTATGTCAAGAGTTCTGCTAGTATTTTTGTTTGGTGGTCTGGGACATTCACTTCACATTAGTCGTGTCAGGATTTCGATGTTAAACGATTATGAGGTGTCTGTTTCTGGGTGCCACGCTTGAATTGTATATAGATGTTTTCACTAGCACTTATTTCTTATCAGTGTATTTTGTTCAATACTCCTATGTGTGGTTATTGTGAGTAGCGGAATTGTTAGATACGCAAAATTTGAATTTTTTTTATGTGTTACTCTTCTTAATTTTTTCTTATTATTTAGTGACACACGATTCTTTGTGACTATTCAATTATTTCTGTTTGTCATTTTATGTCTGATGTCTTTGTGAATTGTTTGGGTGACCCATTCAGTAATTTTTCTCTCTCTTCGTACATGAACGTAATTGTAGTTGTTGATAGTTAATTTGTTTTTCCCTCACGGAATTGGGTAGGAACTTTGGAAATTGCTTATAATTTTTTTAAAATTTTTATTTTAAGTGATGAGAGGTGAGAGGAGTGGAAGGTTGGTGCTTGGAGTCTACGACGGAGGTCACATAGGGCCAAGTTTTTTTCTTTACAAAACAATTGTGGTTTCATGACTAATATGGTTTCCCTGGGAGACAAAGTTTTTATTTTACAGTTTAGCAGATTTCGTTGGAGATGTGGAACCGCCGGACAACCAACAGCCAGAGCATTGTTGTTGCTTTAAAGACGCAGTAATCTACAGGCATCACGGACGAGCCGCAGACTTCTTTGGCGGTGTGGACACAAAAGATCATTGAACTCTTTTCTAGCATTGATTAAATTTTTTTTTTTTGTGTGCTGTGAATTTGAAAGAGGGGAGGAGTGATGGGCGGTCACCAGTCGCCAAAGTTGCAATTGCAGTTTTTACATTTGCCCTGTTTACAGGAAACGGAATTTTGTGGAAGGAATGTGTTGTCTTGCCCCACCTCTGTAAACGAACTTTAGGGTGCATAGTTCTCACGTCCGAAAGGTTCTGTTGGGGTGAAGCGAGTGAACTATTTTTTCTGGCGGAAGGATAACTGGAGTGATCCGCCCACGCGCTCTTTTTCCCGCCTTCACTCCCGCGCATTCCTTCTACGAGGTTGACGAGCTGACCGTTCGCTGTGCTTTGGATCAGACTTGCTGTGTGCAGTATCCGCGATCAATATTTTCGTATGTATATAAATAAATGTGATGTCCCAAGATACCGTAGTAGAAGTGATTTCACAAAAGAACAACAAGTGGTAGCAGAGCGTGGTTAATCTGTGTGACGAGTTAGTTGACTTTGTGAACGTTTAAACCTTTCTACTTACAATGGATAAAATAACTATTCCCGATTTAAACGGAACGAACTACTTCATTTGGGAGCTTAAGATGAAAGTTGCCCTTAGCTTAAAAAGATTGGCCCTCTAATCTTAGAGGATAAGCCTGAAGACCTTACCCGTAAAGATGAAATGGACTGGATTACGAAAACTCAGATGCAATAGCATACATTAAGTTATCGCTCGCAGATGAGCAAGCCTTACAGTTCGCGGCGGAAGACAACGCGAAAGTGCTGTGGGATAAAATTAGAGCGACTTACATGGGCGAAGGTGAAGACCGAAAAATTGACGCGGGCAATGAACTCAAGAACATCCGAATGAAAAATGGCGAAACTGTAGCAGATTATATTGCAAGAGCGCGGGGGATTTCGACTAAGTGTCACTCCCTTGACTGGATGTGTCGCCGAGGGAATTGGTCTACCATACCGTTAGAGGATTAAATGGAAAATTCTCCAAAGTGCGCGATATTCTGAAAACGCAAAGAGGAAAGAGCATGGACGAAATATTACAAATTTTAAGGAAGAAGAAGCAACTTTAAACTTGCCAATTAAAACTCGCATGGATGGATTTAATGAAGCATTTTTTATTGTAAGAGAAAAAAAATGAAAAGCAAACGAGACTGTGTTATATTTGCAGAAAATCAAATCATCTAGCTAAGGACTGTTATTATAGAAACAAGAACTCTCCAAGTACAAGCCAAAAGAAACAATTCTTCTAGAAATGGACACGTATTTACAGCTTCCCATCGAGAAGAAAAACCTTGTGACAATATCTGGATTCTGGATAGTGGTGCATCCTGTCATATGGCTAAAGAACCTGTGTGGTTCAAAAATATTAGTCCAGAAGTGATGGACATTTACTTAGCCGATAAAAATTCTAAAATGATGAGCCAAGGAACTGGAAACGTTTCAGCTAAAACTGTGAGTACAAAACATTGTAATTCTATTAATCTAACAATTACTGATGTCAGTTATGTTCCTCAATTAAGATGTAATTTACTGTCTGTAACATGTTTAATGTATGAAGGTATTGTTAGTAAGGTTAAAAATGTATTTGAAGTGGTTGAAAATAAAACTAATAAGTTTTTATGCATGGAAATTGAAAAATGTGAAAATGGTATTTATTTATCCCAGTGTGACTCATTAATTCATTATTAGTCAAACATAATTTAGAAAATTGTAAAAGTGTGAAAACTCCAATTGTTAAGGGGAAGACAAAATTTTTCCCTCTACAAATGAATTTATTGATATTACTATGTATCAGGAATTAATTGGTGAACTTTTTATATTTAGCTAATAGAACTCGACCTGATATTTCTTTTGTAATATCTTATTTATCCCAATTTAATCATAATCCAGAGAAGAGACATTACAATTTGGCTAAACGAGTGTTAAGATATTTGATGGGCTCAAAAGATAAAAAATTGTTTTATGAAAATGTATTTGGTATTTTAAATGCTAGTTCAGATGCTAGTTGTGAAATGCAGAAAATGGAAAATCATTTTCTGGAGGTGTAGTTTTACTAGGTAATTCATTAATTTTATGGAAATGTCGTAAACAAAAGAGTGTTAGTTTATCAACATGTGAAGCAGAGTTATTTTCTATTTCTAAAATTTGTAAAGATATAATTTGGACTGTAAATTTGTTAACTGAATTAAAATGTGAACAATTTATAAATAATGCTGTAACTTTAAATTCAGATAGCCAAGCAGCAATTCAGTGGATTAAAAATACCCGTTCTTCAAATAAATCAAGGCATATGAACTTACGTTTCATTTTATAAAAGATTTAATTGAAGATACTGTAATTAAATTAGAATATGTCCAAACAGAATTTTTAATTGCAGATTTCCTTACGAAAGCCATGAATGTAGAAAAGTTGGAATATTCAATGCAAAAAATTGCATTACTCTCTTGATTTTATGTCACTGTGTTTATTGTTATATTTTATGTGTATTGTGTATATGTCTATAATGTTTGTAATGTTTAAAAAAAAATGTATCACCCGCAGGAGGGGTATGTTGGGGTGAAGCGAGTGAACTATTTTTTCTGGCGGAAGGATAACTGAGTGATCCGCCCACGCGCTCTTTTTCCCGCCTTCACTCCCGCGCATTCCTTCTACGAGGTTGACGAGCTGACCGTTCGCTGTGTGCTTTTGGATCAGACTTGCTGTGTGCAGTATCCGCGATCAATATTTTCGTATGTATATAAATAAATGTGATGTCCCAAGATACCGTAGTAGAAGTGATTTCACAAAAGAACAACAGGTTCAATAGACCCATAAACAATTGGGAAGCGTCGGAGGATTTTCCCGTGCTTAAAGTATCATTGACCGTGTGAGGTAACCCTGCGCCGACTCCGGACCAATCAAAAGAAATTAAGCGGACGAGGTAAAGAATCCTCTCTATAATATCTGAGCAAACAAGTCGCCTAATAAAAACGGGATGCACCCCGATTTAGACACACTTGGGACCCAGAGCTACAACCAAAAAATTTAGATCCAGGCCTTGAACTGGACTCTGCGGGGCTTCGAGCGGCGACATGTTTCACTTCTTTCCATCATCCCTCTTTCAAAGCTAAGTAGAATTTTGTTATAACCATTTGTACATTTACTTAAAATTAATCAAGAAAATCATTAAATAAATTAATTGTTAATTTAAAGAACGGCCTTTTAATTTAGTGTACGGTTTTATTGTCTTTAAAGGATTTAGTGTTTAAACTTAAGCTATGTTGCGATGTAACGTAAAGAACCTGGGAAATTAGATAATGGATATATAGGGAATAAATTAATCAATTAGGTTAAACAAGCGTCGCATCAGTATACATTCCATGACACCATAAATAAATATTCAAATCAGATGACAAATATGTTCACTTGTTTTTAAATCAGATCATTCTCGATGGCTCGTTCCAGAAAAAATTATTCTGCATCTCCAACGCCTTTCCAACTGTATCACGTTTGTTGAACCATGGATTGCACCCCCTAGTCAGTTTTAATAGATTCCTAGTCACTCAAGTGTAAAAAGTGGAAGATAAACCTTCTTGTGATAGATATTTAAGCATTTATTTGGCAACCAAAAACGAAAAACTAATTAAATTTTCTTCAGCAAATCTGTTATCAGTGGATTAAGTGAGCTGCAGTAAATCGAAAATTAGATAAGATGATGAAATGCTTGTTATTTTAAACGGGACTCAACGGTACTCCTGAAAATTGAAAATTCAATTATTTTTCATAGGATTCGAAATAAGAAAAAAATAATCCTTCTCTTTCCTCAGGGGATGATACAAGAATTTGATTTAGTTTAATCTGACAAAATTAAATTTGTTGAAATTTTAATACCACGCATGATATTAGGATAGCAGCATTTATTTTCGGATAGGAAAATGTTTAAATACTGTAGATTTATTAATTTCTTTAAAAAAACATTCTTATAAAGAAATTAAATGTATCGGAGAGGATATTAATTTTCAGAAGATAATGAAAAGAAATATACTTTTTGCAAGAATTAATTATCTTAATATTATTTTTAAACTCGATTTCTTTCTGAAACTGTGAAATAATAGGATTGCAAAGTTTTTATAAAATATACATGTTGGCAAACTTTTAATCGAAACTTATGTGTTTCAATTTTTTATTTAAAATTTGAAAATTTCTTACCATTGGAGTAAAAAAAAAAAAAGAAGTAGCAAAGTTTAATCATTAGATGTTACAATAAGAAACAGAGGCGGAATATTTTGTACAATTCATTTTTATAGAAGTGTATAAGACTAAAATACATTCTGATCTATTTGCTTATTAAACTATATTGATCTTTTGTTTTTGCTGAGATATTATAATTATTTGTTTTTAAAACATTTTTCTTTTCATAGATATATTAATCGAGATGTTTTGATCAAATGTAATATCATTGCTGCACAATACTTTGAATCATAAAATGTTTTCAATTTTTGTTTCAAAGTTTTTATTTATTCTTCACTAAAGATAAAACTTTATTCTTATATAAAGAGTCTTTCAGAGGATGTTCTCACAATTTTGAAATATTTTACTTTAATCTAAATTTTACTCTTTTTCACTGCAATACTTTTTATGTCAAAATTATAGTTTAAAAACTTTTAAAAACCTTTAAAGTCCATAAAATAAAATATTTCCAAATAAGTCAAGAATACTTAGATAAAATTCATAATGTTAGTTTGTGATTGTAAATGGCGTTGACATGATGGATTAATCTTGATGATATTGAAACACATTTATTTTTAGTAGAAGAACATATCACAAACATGGAACACAAATACGATTCACGCGAGTTTTACATGACGAGGACAAGAAGTGAATTTTACAGAAATATTCAGTATTTATACAAAACGGCAACCGGAAGTTCAAAAACTTACATGACTTCGGAAGACGTCTCTTCTGATTGGTTCAGATAATCGTTAATGTATATTATATAATTATTAATTTAAAAGTACGGAACTCTCCCTCTTTTAATTTCGAGGAGATAAAGTTATGATTATAATAACGTTATGCGGGTAAAAAACAATTACTTATTTACGCTAAGTCCTCGATGGTCAGAACTATTATAAATTATCTCAATTTCTACAATGTTTTACATTTTTTACAAATTTCTATGGATTTTTTTCTAATTTAAATTCTAAAAAAATGAAATAACTTTTTTTAAAAATTAGATTGGTGCATTTTTTAACCTTTTCCAACGTTGCCTAGTTAATTTGAAACAAAATATTGTAAAACTTCAAAAAAACTTGGAATTTTGGCATTAAAAAATATTCTGCTTTTTTTTATGCATAAAATATTTTTAAGGAAGATATATTTTTTCCATCTTGGGGAGCTGTAAAAACAAAAGGAAAAAAGTTTTAAAGATCGCCAAATGCCAATAATAGATAATTACGGAATAGATGCCTCTCAGAACTTACGAGTTTGAGTGCTTATAGTACATGTGCGAAAAAACAATTTATGGAGAGTACGTAAGCAGATAAAGGATTTTTCAGTCAGATAAAAGTGTTTTCTTTTTTAATGTTTTTCTTTTATGATGAGTGTAAATAATGAATGTTCCAAATCAAACTTATTAGTTTGAATTTTAAGGAAGTATGCATATAATAATTATAAAATAATGTCATGTATAAAATAATTAATACGATCTTAGTTTTTTATAATGCATTGCCACTGGTAGGTTTCTTTTAGAGTAATAATTTACTGGAACACCTTAAAATATAAGAAAATGCTGCCATGTTTTTATTAAATAGTATTATTTTCTTTTAAATCTTTTTTTATACAAGGAATTAAACACATTTTTAGGCTTTCCCCCATTGTTCTTTTCATATAGTTATATATATTTAATCGAAAAATCAACGGTCGTTTCATAGCTTACGGTAGACATTTTTTTTATTCATTATTTGACGAAAATTGATATAAATTAATATTTTTTTAAGAATTAAAGTTATATTGCGCTTTATTATTTATTACTAAATTAATTATTTAATAATGAATTCGTACATTGTGTGTTTTCTTGAAAACAAAACTGGATTAACTTTGTAAATTTTTAATCGAAAATAGAAAATTGGAAAAAAAAAGATCTTATCCCTCGGGGGGAGGGAGGGGTTTTATACGTGAAGATACCCATACAAAATTGGCTGAACGGAGAGAAAAGAAACATGTCTGACAAAGAGAAAAACTAGAAGAAATTTCTGAAAAGGGAATTTAAATGACATAAATATAGAAATCAATCACATCACTCAGACATACACACAGAAGTGCTGGCGTTCAGAGAGAAAGGGAAAATTTCCATGTAGGCAAGGTTGTACCCACGGAAAAAGCCCGTGCAACGCCGGGATAAGTAACGTGAAAACAGACCTCCCCGTTGGGACAAAGATGTGAAAGAAATTTTGGTAAAGAGTATTTTAATGATATTAAGACTACGCGGTACCTTTTTTCAAAAAAAATTTTTGGAGACAGTTACAGTAAAAATAATTGATGTTATATATGTAGATTATATTATTAAGCTCATTCTGTAAGCAAAAAGTCAGTTTGACAAGCCATTATTTTACAATTTTAAAAAATTAGGAAATTTTGAAGTTTTTTCAAGCTTTTATAAAATACTCAATTTTTAAATTTTTTTAGTAATTTTAAGTTACTTATGATTCTTAGATTATTACAAACAATACTTAGTATGGATTTGAAAATCTATTCCCTTGTTGATTTTTAATACTTATTTTTCTAGAAAAATCTGGAAAAAACACGAAACGTTTTAAAATATCAACTTTAGCATTTTTTAGAAAAATAACTAGAGTTCTCAGCCCTAAATCCATACTAACTTTTATAGAACATACATTTGGGAGTATATACAAAAAAATTCAAGGCTCTATCTTAAACAAGAAAAAAGCCTTAGGGATTAGAAAACACTTATACCTTCAAAATTAAAAGTCTGAGAAAAACACATTTAAAGTTTGTAAAGTCGTAAAACAAAAACTTATAATGCCCGTAAAACTCTAATTTTTTAATATGTTATTTTCCCCCCAATGTATGTTCTACATTAAAACACTATTTTTATTAAATATGACTGAAAATTATATATTTAATTCAAAATATATTTTTGCATAATATTGATAGCATTTGTTAAGACGTCAGTTTATTCAGCTTTATCTTAACCTAATATTTCACAAAGTTTTGAAACACGAAGCATTTATGTTCAAAATAATATTGATACTAACTTAAGCTAATAATAGTCAGGTTTGCTCATAAAATTTAATTTTTTTCAGTTTTAAATTGGGGCAGTTTAGGAAGTTTTAGCTCTTGTTGTACGACTTAAAAATACTAAAATATAGTACTACAATATATTTAGTATAATGTAGTTTGGTACATCAAAGAAATATTTAGTTATCTCTGCAGCATTTGAATTCAGAATACTTGTATTCGGAAGTCTAAGTGCAGAATCAGCTGAGGACTGATTTTCAAATACATCATTTTCAGTAGTATTCCATCTCTTTGAAATATTGCTTCTCACTGAAACCCAGAACGCATTTGCCATGGTATTTTCTCTACAGGAAAAAAATAATGATAAAGCTTTTAAGTTATATAAACTATTTTTAAAGCAAAAATTAGCCTTGAAATTAATCTTTATTAATTAATTATGAGAACTCAAAAAACTCAAAACATAATCCAGCAGAAATGATTTTTGTAATGAAAATTGATATTAATAACCATTTCAAACTAAAAATTCAAAAATATTTTTAAATAATTCAACTTAAGTGTGAAAAAATGCTTTAAAAGGAAACCGAAACCAAAACCATAGCTCATAAAACTTCAAATATCTTAAAAACTAATTTGCTAACAGATCTGAAATTTCGTGGCAAGCATTACAATGATATTGGCCACCTAATAATGAAAAAAAAAATTTCTTCGGTAAAAATGAAATTTTTAGGGTACTGTGTAGTCTTAATATAGAAATCACTCACACCAGGAAGTGCTTCCAAGCCATGAAGCTGTACACTTGATGAATTTCGTGCAACGCCGGGCCATCCAACTTATATATATATATGTGTGGCATCCAGCAAATTCGATAGTTCTCGAGATAACAACGCAGTCTTATGCCTGATGGAACTGATAAAGACCAAGATAGCAAAATAAATGATTCCGTTCATCCTACCGTACTATCGTCATCTCAGAATCATGCCATGCCTGTGAAAAACAATGTTTTCCTATTGAACCTTCCTGATGTCGAAGAGGTGCCTTCACATGATGGAGAAACTGTCCAGTTCAGCAGAATTATGATATGTTCAATCTTTGTGTATTTGTTGTATAGTCCTTGTCTGTTCCGTCTTTTTTGTATGTTTCAGATTCTCCTCTGGTATCCATGAAGAAGAAAAGGACGTACCGCTGCGGACAGCGTACAGTCAGGCTGGCCGGTTGTGGCATCCAGCAAATCCGATAGTTCTCGAGATAACAACGCAGTCTTCGCGCGCAGGCGCAGCTAATGAGAACTGAAACTCTTGGACATTAGAAAAAAAGCGGAGAGAAAGACTGAGGTGCGCGAGCAGGCGTTACCGTCGTTAAACCTATCTGTTAGAATAGCTACCTTTTTTAATTAATTTTTGTTAAAGTTTAAAATAAATAAGAAGAAAAGACAAATGTCTTGGACCCCTTGTTGTCTCCCATAAATTATGGGGGTTCGGCCGGGATCGATAAAATTTCGATTTTGATCAAAGTTTGGACAGTGAAAAAAAAAAGCGTCCGTGGAGGAGACGCGCCGCCATTTTTTGGAAACTTCGTTTAACCTGTGTAGAGGTTGAATTCTTCATTGGAACCCAGTGTGAAAATTCCGCCTGTGTAGAGGCCGGAACTATTATAACCTGCGAAGAGGTGAGATCATATTGGAATCAACGTTTATCTTCAATTATGGGATACATCGTACGTGCGAGCAACAAGGGAGCTAGAAAAAAAAAGGTAGGATCTTTCCATATTTTTTCTAAAATGTATAAAAACGCTCTTAAAGAGGATCTCATAAGAGTTGTTGAGGATCTAGACGGTACTGTGGAGAGTACGGACACCCTAGCTAAACTAAAGACTAAAATTGAGAACAGTAGTACATTTGAATGTGATCCAGATTTCGTTAAAACTTTAATTAAAAACTGTATAGATGAGAGGGTATCGCGAAACCAGAGAGTCAACTTTAGAAAAACAGAAAATTGAGCTCGCGAAACTACAGTTAGAAAAGTTAGAAAAAGAAGTCGAACTTCAAACGGCTAAAAATAAAGCATTAAGTTTAAATCCTGCAGCTAAAGTCGAAGAGAAACAGTTCGAAACAAACATAGAAAATATGATCAAAAGCATTAAAACTTTATCTCTTCCTGTTCCCACCAGATCTGAAAATTTTAATCTGTTCTTCCAATCATTAGAACGCGCATTTTTAACCAAGAAAATAAACGACGAATATAAATCTGAAATTTTAATAAATCTTCTGGGCGAAAGAGCTCATAATGTTTTATTGTATATTAAAAAGGAGGAATTAAATGACTATGAAAAACTAAAATCTATAGTACTTAGAGAATTCCAAGTAACCCCTCGCGAGTTTTTAATCTCATTTAAAAATGCTGTAAAATTATCAGGCGAGACATACATCTAATTTGCTGCAAGATTGACGGCAAACTTCCAATATTATTGTTCGTTAAGAAAAGTTACTTCCTTTGAATCTCTATGTGATCTTATAATTTCTGATAAATTATTTGAAACTTTAAATAAGGAAACCGCAACTCATATTGGCATTCGAGAAGCAGAAGATTGGTTTAGACCTATCGATTTAGCTAAAGAGTGCGATATTTATATTTCATCTAGAAGCGGATCACATAGCGGATCACCCCTTTAAAAATAGACCACGAAACTATAAACCAGAGATTAAAGAGAACTATCCCCAATATCTTGAAAGACAAAATAAAAATTGCTATATATGCGGTGATTCATCTCATTACACAAGAGATTGTGAGAGGTGTTTTAAGCCTAAAGAATCTAACAGCCACATCCATAATAGAAAAAACGCGAATACTTTGAAAGTCGAGAGCGAGAAACAAAAAAGCGATGAGTTCACACAGCTCCAATATGTAAACATTTTTGTGGAAAATCAGCCCGTAACAGCCTTGATTGATTCAGGTTGCCAGATCCCAGTTCTAAATTCCTCACTAATTAGAGTGCATAAACCTTCCGAAGAAATAATAACATTAAGCTCATGTTTTGGCAAAAAGCGTATGGTAGAAGTGTCAGCCATAAATATTTCTCTAACTCAGCACTCTCCAAGTTTAAGTGTTCGAACCGCAATATCACAGACCTTGACCGAAGAATTTATTATACATCCCAGTGTATATACTGAAATTAAGAAACTAGGCCACGCAAAGAGCGATGTTTTATTGAATGAAAGTGAATCCTCTTTAGGTGTTGTTTCTTTTTCAAATTCGATAGAAAACTCTAGTTATGATTTGTCACATGTTAAAAACTTTAATACTAGAAATGATTCGAGTTCTCTAATCAAGAATTATAAATGTTATAAAATTAAGAGTACTACGTTAAAATTGAGTATTATAAGAGAAAAATGTTCTGATATAGTATTGTGTAAGAAAGTCAATGGTGCCATCAAAACGAGTTCCGTGGACTTTAACTCTCGATCTCCCACCCCTTCACCTATGGAGAGTAAACATAGACGGTTTGCGATGCTCCGAAGGATCTTCGAGCCCTGGCAGTGGAAACGGATGAAAAAGAGAGATCGTTTTGAACAGACGTCCAGAACTCTAGAGAGGAAAATATCGATGCGTTCAACTAAAGAAGAGGTCATTAAAAAAGGCGTTCTTATGCCTGATGGAACTGATAAAGACCAAGATAGCAAAATAAATGATTCCGTTCATCCTGCCGTACTATCGTCAACTCAGAATCATGCCATGCCTGTGAAAAACAATGTTTTCCTATTGAACCTTCCTGATGTCGAAGAGGTGCCTTCACATGATGGAGAAACTGTCCAGTTCAGCAGAATTATGATATGTTCAATCTTTGTGTATTTGTTGTATAGTCCTTGTCTGTTCCGTCTTTTTTGTATGTTTCAGATTCTCCTCTGGTATCCATGAAGAAGAAAAGGACGTACCGCTACGGACAGCGTACAGTCAGGCTGGCCGGTTGTGGCATCCAGCAAATCCGATAGTTCTCGAGATAACAACGCAGTCTTCGCGCGCAGGCGCAGCTAATGAGAACTGAAACTCTTGGACATTAGAAAAAAGCGGAGAGAAAGACTGAGGTGCGCGAGCAGGCGTTACCGTCGTTAAACCTATCTGTTAGAATAGCTACCTTTTTTAATTAATTTTTGTTAAAGTTTAAAATAAATAAGAAGAAAAGACAAATGTCTTGGACCCCTTGTTGTCTCCCATAAATTATGGGGGTTCGGCCGGGATCGATAAAATTTCGATTTTGATCAAAGTTTGGACAGTGAAAAAAAAGCGTCCGTGGAGGAGACGCGCCGCAATTTTTTGGAAACTTCGTTCAACCTGTGTAGAGGTTGAATTTTTCGTTTGAACTCAGCATGAATACTCCGCCTGTGTAGAGGCCGGGATCGAAAAAGTTACGATTTTGAACAAAGTTTGGAACATGAACAAAAGCGTCCGTGGAGGAGACGCGCCGCCATTTTTTGGAAACTTCGTTTAACCTGTGTAGAGGTTGAATTCTTCATTGGAACCCAGTGTGAAAATTCCGCCTGTGTAGAGGCCGGAACTATTATAACCTGCGAAGAGGTGAGATCATATTGGAATCAACGTTTTTCTTCAATTATTGGATACATCGTACGTGCGAGCAACAAGGGAGCTAGAAAAAAAAGGTAGGATCTTTCCATATTTTTTCTAAAATGTATAAAAACGCTCTTAAAGAGGATCTCATAAGAGTTGTTGAGGATCTAGACGGTACTGTGGAGAGTACGGACACCATAGCTAAACTAAAGACTAAAATTGAGAACAGTAGTACATTTGAAAGTGATCTAGATTTCGTTAAAACTTTAATTAAAAACTGTATAGATGAGAGGGTATCATGAAACGAGAGAGTCAACTTTAGAAAACAGAAAATTGAGCTCGCGAAACTACAGTTAGAAAAGTTAGAAAAAGAAGTCGAACTTCAAACGGCTAAAAATAAAGCATTAATTTTAAATCCTGCAGCTAAAGTCGAAGAGAAACAGTACGAAACAAACATAGAAAATATGATCAAAAGCATTAAAACTTTATCTCTTCCTGTTCCCACCAGATCTGAAAATTTTAATCTGTTCTTCCAATCATTAGAACGCGCATTTTTAACCAAGAAAATAAACGACGAATATAAATCTGAAATTTTAATAAATCTTCTGGGCGAAAGAGCTCATAATGTTTTATTGTATATTAAAAAGGAGGAATTAAATGACTATGAAAAACTAAAATCTATAGTACTTAGAGAATTCCAAGTAACCCCTCGCGAGTTTTTAATCTCATTTAAAAATGCTGTAAAATTATCAGGCGAGACATACATCCAATTTGCTGCAAGATTGACGGCAAACTTCCAATATTATTGTTCGTTAAGAAAAGTTACTTCCTTTGAATCTCTATGTGATCTTATAATTTCTGATAAATTATTTGAAACTTTAAATAAGGAAACCGCAACTCATATTGGCATTCGAGAAGCAGAAGATTGGTTTAGACCTATCGATTTAGCTAAAGAGTGCGATATTTATATTTCATCTAGAAGCGGATCACATAGCGGATCACCCCTTTAAAAATAGACCACGAAACTATAAACCAGAGATTAAAGAGAACTATCCCCAATATCTTGAAAGACAAAATAAAAATTGCTATATATGCGGTGATTCATCTCATTACACAAGAGATTGTGAGAGGTGTTTTAAGCCTAAAGAATCTAACAGCCACATCCATAATAGAAAAAACGCGAATACTTTGAAAGTCGAGAGCGAGAAACAAAAAAGCGATGAGTTCACACAGCTCCAATATGTAAACATTTTTGTGGAAAATCAGCCCGTAACAGCCTTGATTGATTCAGGTTGCCAGATCCCAGTTCTAAATTCCTCACTAATTAGAGTGCATAAACCTTCCGAAGAAATAATAACATTAAGCTCATGTTTTGGCAAAAAGCGTATGGTAGAAGTGTCAGCCATAAATATTTCTCTAACTCAGCACTCTCCAAGTTTAAGTGTTCGAACCGCAATATCACAGACCTTGACCGAAGAATTTATTATACATCCCAGTGTATATACTGAAATTAAGAAACTAGGCCACGCAAAGAGCGATGTTTTATTGAATGAAAGTGAATCCTCTTTAGGTGTTGTTTCTTTTTCAAATGTGATAGAAAACTCTAGTTATGATTTGTCACATGTTAAAAGCTTTAATACTAGAAATGATTCGAGTTCTCTAATCAAGAATTATAAATGTTATAAAATTAAGAGTACTACGTTAAAATTGAGAAGTATAAGAGAAAAATGTTCTGATATAGTATTGTGTAAGAAAGTCAATGGTGCCATCAAAACGAGTTCCGTGGACTTTAACTCTCGATCTCCCACCCCTTCACCTATGGAGAGTAAACATAGACGGTTTGCGATGCTCCGAAGGATCTTCGAGCCCTGGCAGTGGAAACGGATGAAAAAGAGAGATCGTTTTGAACAGACGTCCAGAACTCTAGAGAGGAAAATATCGATGCGTTCAACTAAAGAAGAGGTCATTAAAAAAGGCGTTCTTATGCCTGATGGAACTGATAAAGACCAAGATAGCAAAATAAATGATTCCGTTCATCCTACCGTACTATCGTCATCTCAGAATCATGCCATGCCTGTGAAAAACAATGTTTTCCTATTGAACCTTCCTGATGTCGAAGAGGTGCCTTCACATGATGGAGAAACTGTCCAGTTCAGCAGAATTATGATATGTTCAATCTTTGTGTATTTGTTGTATAGTCCTTGTCTGTTCCGTCTTTTTTGTATGTTTCAGATTCTCCTCTGGTATCCATGAAGAAGAAAAGGACGTACCGCTGCGGACAGCGTACAGTCAGGCTGGCCGGTTGTGGCATCCAGCAAATCCGATAGTTCTCGAGATAACAACGCAGTCTTCGCGCGCAGGCGCAGCTAATGAGAACTGAAACTCTTGGACATTAGAAAAAAAGCAGAGAGAAAGACTGAGGTGCGCGAGCAGGCGTTACCGTCGTTAAACCTATCTGTTAGAATAGCTACCTTTTTTAATTAATTTTTGTTAAAGTTTAAAATAAATAAGAAGAAAAGACAAATGTCTTGGACCCCTTGTTGTCTCCCATAAATTATGGGGGTTCGGCCGGGATCGATAAAATTTCGATTTTGATCAAAGTTTGGACAGTGAAAAAAAAAAGCGTCCGTGGAGGAGACGCGCCGCCATTTTTTGGAAACTTCGTTCAACCTGTGTAGAGGTTGAATTTTTCGTTTGAACTCAGCATGAATACTCCGCCTGTGTAGAGGCCGGGATCGAAAAAGTTACGATTTTGAACAAAGTTTGGAACATGAACAAAAGCGTCCGTGGAGGAGACGCGCCGCCATTTTTTGGAAACTTCGTTTAACCTGTGTAGAGGTTGAATTCTTCATTGGAACCCAGTGTGAAAATTCCGCCTGTGTAGAGGCCGGAACTATTATAACCTGCGAAGAGGTGAGATCATATTGGAATCAACGTTTTTCTTCAATTATTGGATACATCGTACGTGCGAGCAACAAGGGAGCTAGAAAAAAAAGGTAGGATCTTTCCATATTTTTTCTAAAATGTATAAAAACGCTCTTAAAGAGGATCTCATAAGAGTTGATGAGGATCTAGACGGTACTGTGGAGAGTACGGACACCATAGCTAAACTAAAGACTAAAATTGAGAACAGTAGTACATTTGAAAGTGATCTAGATTTCGTTAAAACTTTAATTAAAAACTGTATAGATGAGAGGGTATCGCGAAACGAGAGAGTCAACTTTAGAAAAACAGAAAATTGAGCTCGCGAAACTACAGTTAGAAAAGTTAGAAAAAGAAGTCGAACTTCAAACGGCTAAAAATAAAGCATTAAGTTTAAATCCTGCAGCTAAAGTCGAAGAGAAACAGTTCGAAACAAACATAGAAAATATGATCAAAAGCATTAAAACTTTATCTCTTCCTGTTCCCACCAGATCTGAAAATTTTAATCTGTTCTTCCAATCATTAGAACGCGCATTTTTAACCAAGAAAATAAACGACGAATATAAATCTGAAATTTTAATAAATCTTCTGGGCGAAAGAGCTCATAATGTTTTATTGTATATTAAAAAGGAGGAATTAAATGACTATGAAAAACTAAAATCTATAGTACTTAGAGAATTCCAAGTAACCCCTCGCGAGTTTTTAATCTCATTTAAAAATGCTGTAAAATTATCAGGCGAGACATACATCCAATTTGCTGCAAGATTGACGGCAAACTTCCAATATTATTGTTCGTTAAGAAAAGTTACTTCCTTTGAATCTCTATGTGATCTTATAATTTCTGATAAATTATTTGAAACTTTAAATAAGGAAACCGCAACTCATATTGGCATTCGAGAAGCAGAAGATTGGTTTAGACCTATCGATTTAGCTAAAGAGTGCGATATTTATATTTCATCTAGAAGCGGATCACATAGCGGATCACCCCTTTAAAAATAGACCACGAAACTATAAACCAGAGATTAAAGAGAACTATCCCCAATATCTTGAAAGACAAAATAAAAATTGCTATATATATGCGGTGATTCATCTCATTACACAAGAGATTGTGAGAGGCGTTTTAAGCCTAAAGAATCTAACAGCCACATCCATAATAGAAAAAACGCGAATACTTTGAAAGTCGAGAGCGAGAAACAAAAAAGCGATGAGTTCACACAGCTCCAATATGTAAACATTTTTGTGGAAAATCAGCCCGTAACAGCCTTGATTGATTCAGGTTGCCAGATCCCAGTTCTAAATTCCTCACTAATTAGAGTGCATAAACCTTCCGAAGAAATAATAACATTAAGCTCATGTTTTGGCAAAAAGCGTATGGTAGAAGTGTCAGCCACAAATATTTCTCTAACTCAGCACTCTCCAAGTTTAAGTGTTCGAACGGCAATATCACCGACCTTGACCGAAGAATTTATTATACATCCCAGTGTATATACTGAAATTAAGAAACTAGGCCACGCAAAGAGCGATGTTTTATTGAATGAAAGTGAATCCTCTTTAGGTGTTGTTTCTTTTTCAAATGTGATAGAAAACTCTAGTTATGATTTGTCACATGTTAAAAACTTTAATACTAGAAATGATTCGAGTTCTCTAATCAAGAATTATAAATGTTATAAAATTAAGAGTACTACGTTAAAATTGAGTATTATAAGAGAAAAATGTTCTGATATAGTATTGTGTAAGAAAGTCAATGGTGCCATCAAAACGAGTTCCGTGGACTTTAACTCTCGATCTCCCACCCCTTCACCTATGGAGAGTAAACATAGACGGTTTGCGATGCTCCGAAGGATCTTCGAGCCCTGGCAGTGGAAACGGATGAAAAAGAGAGATCGTTTTGAACAGACGTCCAGAACTCTAGAGAGGAAAATATCGATGCGTTCAACTAAAGAAGAGGTCATTAAAAAAGGCGTTCTTATGCCTGATGGAACTGATAAAGACCAAGATAGCAAAATAAATGATTCCGTTCATCCTATCGTACTATCGTCATCTCAGAATCATGCCATGCCTGTGAAAAACAATGTTTTCCTATTGAACCTTCCTGATGTCGAAGAGGTGCCTTCACATGATGGAGAAACTGTCCAGTTCAGCAGAATTATGATATGTTCAATCTTTGTGTATTTGTTGTATAGTCCTTGTCTGTTCCGTCTTTTTTGTATGTTTCAGATTCTCCTCTGGTATCCATGAAGAAGAAAAGGACGTACCGCTGCGGACAGCGTACAGTCAGGCTGGCCGGTTGTGGCATCCAGCAAATCCGATAGTTCTCGAGATAACAACGCAGTCTTCGCGCGCAGGCGCAGCTAATGAGAACTGAAACTCTTGGACATTAGAAAAAAAGCGGAGAGAAAGACTGAGGTGCGCGAGCAGGCGTTACCGTCGTTAAACCTATCTGTTAGAATAGCTACCTTTTTTAATTAATTTTTGTTAAAGTTTAAAATAAATAAGAAGAAAAGACAAATGTCTTGGACCCCTTGTTGTCTCCCACATATATATATATATATTCTGATTTCCCAAATGTGTTATTCCTATTGAAATTTGAAAAGATATCTAATAAGTTTTTCATTCACGTGAATTGTTTTTAAATACTCTGTATCCAGAGTTATATTTTTTTAAAGAGAGAGAGAGAAAATATATCAGAGAATCCTTATTTTATAAAAAAAACAATAATACTATACTATTTAATATCAAACAATTGATTCACTTTACTAAGAATATTAAATACTAAGAATATTATAAATTAATACATAACTCCCCTCTCTGTTTATATGCGATATAATTACCAACAGTAAACAAAGCATCGCCAAATGATCATAGATCTCAACTTGGCAAAGTTTTGGCAAACTAGTGTTGCCCATCGTCGTAAATAAGTGACCTGGGTTAAAACCTTCGCATCGTTGGGGCAGAAATAAAAGTGGACGACTCTTCAGACAAGAAGGTAGATTTGTCTCCTTCTTCCTACAACTGATGGGGTGAGGTCAAGTTGATTGCCGAGACAAATTGGTTTTCGGGAGTCACCCTCCAGATGTAATTTGTTCGATGTCTGATCGAATTTTTTTGTGTCTTCGTTTCTAAGACAAATTACGGATTGCGGTGGGCGCTGAATACGATGATATTATGTTTGATTAAATCTCCTAATCTGTGATTTTTCTTAGGGGCCTTGAAAAATTAGCTTGAGGTTGTAAGGTGAGTGAAAAACTTATAAATATTTTAATTGAGAATTCAAATCCATCATTAATAGTTATAGGAAAACATTATTGATGTTTAAAGATGAAATGTTTCAGGTACGGTCAAATTAACCTAAACTTAGATAACTATTGCCTTGGATAATCTAAGAATAATTTTGATTAATACTTGCTTTAATAATTTAATTTGTTGAATAGTTAAAGTTAATGATATTGCTCCTTGTTTCCTAAATATTAATTTGCGAGTTATGAACGAGATAAAAAGTTATTAGGTAAAATATGGCTACATTCCCATCCTTTTTATTGAGGGAAATAAAATTTTATCATTTCTTAATGTTAAAAAACATTGTGACTAAGTAATAAATAATGATTTCCTATGTGAGTGAGTGAATTTTAAAATTGTACTATTCAGTTACTCGAGAGCGTTTGGTGACGGACCTCGTAATTTTGAATTATGGTCGTGTCGAGGACAACACCTAAGTTTGCTCCTTTACCTTAACCACTAAGCCAGGGACAGTGAACCAATGACACGCATACGAATAATTTGAACATGCCATTGATTAAGCTGCTAAGCAAATTAATTCAAAATAGCAAAGTTCACAATGAAGTACTAAGAACAAACGTGAGTGATCAGTCATGGCACGGCCGGGGGAAGCTCACACGAATGATGTTATTATCTTGCCTTAGTTATGTCATGGACTACAATTGCTAATGATGCGCAGTTGGTTAACATAGTAAAATTCGTCGACACAAGTATATTTTAAGTTTATTTATGTTATATTTACGATTTTTAACCGTAGTTTAACATGGCTTAACAGTAAAACAATAAGTGCACGATAGTAAGGGTAACAGAGAATTTTAAACCTGGTGGGCCGAAAAATATGGCATGATTAATAAGAACGACAAAGAGCTGTGTGTTTTATGTTCTGGAACATGTGTATGTAGAACATCGTTTGTAAAACGAATTCCAGACGCATTTAACTGGTTGAAGAAGCTGGATCATGCTATTTTAAACATACTTCATCTACCTATGCCTAAAAGTCATTATTTTCGGAGATGAATAACATTAAAAACTCGCTTAAAAATCATTTGGTAATGACTCCGATTCAGCATGCATTCTGCTAAAAGTAACATCTCAGAATCTTAAAATAAGTTATTTGTCAGAAACAGAATTCAATTTTTAATGTTAATTTAATTTGATTTAAACGTATATATAACTAAACCATTCACTACTATGCAGCACACAAAATGTATTTTATTTCTTAGAAAGTAATATACTAGTTAGTTAAAGACTCGTTGAGTTTTTTATTAATATTTAGTTTTATTATTTTCCCAATAATCACACCTGAAAATAATTAGACGGTACGTAAGTGCCCCATTAAGTAATTCTTTAGAAAAAAATGGCACGTTGATTCTTAAAGGTTTTCTTCCTCTGCACTGGTCTATAGCGACCACGATTTCTAGCGTGAGAGAAGCCATAATCTTGGATTTATTAAACAATTTTAGAAACGAATCGTCGTAGACTATTTTATGCAACTGACATCATGCACACACTCTGTTTATGATATAAATAATTATTTCCCTGGGTGTGATCTTTCAGTTTATTAAAAAGAAATATTTCATGAAATTTACAACATGCATTAGCGCGAAGGTGAGAAATGCAAATGATTAGAATTTCTGCGCAGACACAAATCACACGCGCCTGGGCGCCACCTCAAAGTGCTATTTAAGTCTTAGTGATTTCGACGATTTCAAGTTCGGCAATTGTGTTTTTTTTTGTGGTTTTTTTTAAAAAAACCCATCAGTTACATATATGTATCGTAGACAACAGCGACCAGCTTTAGATCAAGTATCCGAGTTCGACAGAGGAAGGATAGTGGCCTACCGAGATAGTGGATTATCTTTCAGGGAAATCGGTAGTCGTGTTCGACGAAACCAAACAACTGTAATGCGGATATGTGACCGTTGAATGCAGGATGGTACGACGGACCGACGTGGTCAATCGCATCGACATCAGTGCACCACCTCACGTGAGGACAGGTAAATTGTGCACAGGACAGTGACGGATCACTCAGTTGCATCACGAAACGTAGCACTGCACATTGAGTCTGTAACGCATCATTCAGTGTCTGCGCGAACCATTCGACGCCATTTAATGCAGAGTGGTCTGTCCGCAAGATGTCCATTGCTTGGTCTACCCTTAACGGAGAATCACAGACGTCTCCGCCACCAATGGTGCGATGAAAGAAGGACGCGGGCGGCAGAATGGAAAGAATTTGTCTTTACTGACGAATCACGCTTCTGTCTGCAACAGCACGATGGTCGGATTCAAATCTGGAGACACCGTGGAGAGAAGATGCTTCAGGGCTTGGTCACATCCATATTTCAACAGGATAATGCGTGACCACACGTGGCACACATTGTCCAATGGTCCTTCGTCAATCACCAGATTGAATTGCTTCGCTGGCCGGCTCGCTCTCCAGATCTTTCACCGATAGAAAACATGTGGTCCCTGGTTACTCAACGATTGACCCATATTACACCCCCAGCTGCCACACCAGATCAACTTTGGTAACGTGTGAAAGCTGCTTTGTCTGCTGTACCCCAATAACTCATCCAAAGTCTCTTTGAATCAATGCCGAGGCGTGTGGCTGTGATGATCTCAACAATGGTGGCTACTGATTCTGCTGATTCTGGCTGGAGCCACACTTCACAGAAGTCTATAAATTTAATTATTTGTTACTTGGTCAACATGTTTTCTTCAAAATAAATTTTGTTGTGCTCTCTCTTGTCTTTCTTGGTGTTGCATTTACGGTGGCGAGCAGTGTATATACACTCTACTCTTTTTTAACACGATTTTGAAATAACATGTCATACGAATTTAACGATTACATTTTACAAAACCTTTTTGTTCGATCGAATTCATGATGGTTTATGTTCATAAAGAAGTCGATAACGACGAATTCAAAACTGTTCGACTATTAACAGTTGATTTAATTCGAGAGGGAATGCAATTTGCTATAAGCACCGAACTGCATTTTCTTACTCATGATCCTAACATAGCTTGTGCATTAAAATTTCCCATAATCATACGCTTTGTGTAGCAGGACATCAATAATTATGTAAGAAATATGAGAGGAAAAATTTCTAACCGAGGTCTTCAATAACGAACGAAATTCTTCATCAAAATCGACTGTAGTGCTAAACAGATACGTCTGCTAATGATAGCATTTTTGATCTTGTTGTTAATAAGAGTGCACGTTTGTTATCAAGTAGCAATGGAAAGTAGTTAGTAGTTTTAGTCTAAATTTCTCAGTTTCAATTTTTATATATTGTATGTACTTATAGACTGAATTTTCACTCTATACTGATTTTAATTTTTTTATTATAAAAATGAGGTGGTTTTGTTCTAAACATTTGTAATGTGGATTTTATTAAATATTCTTTTGCACAATTTTTCGGAAAATATTTAGTTTTTCCATCTTATACGATTTTTTAATGTTGTGGAACAAATCCCCATTAGACATTATTTATGTCGTCACCTTCCTTAGTATATACAAGGCCAAAACGTTATCATGATTTATCCCTTAAAACATGCATAACGTTGCCGGCAAACTGATACGTATGTCATCTGCAGTTAAAAGATTCATACATTCTGTCAAGCAGTTTAATACGAGTGAATTTTGTCATATAAGCTCAGTTTTAATTGTTATCCATCAAAATTAACTGATGATTGGGTCTGAAGGTGTTAAATTAGGGTAATAGGGGAGTGTGTTTCATTAACTTTACACTATAGAGTAAACCGAAGGTTATTGGTAACGGACCTCTTAATTTTGAACCATGGTTAAGTGATGAGGAAGAAAGCTGAGCCCCTCTTCAAATTTTTGCACCACACCCAAGGGATGAATTTGAGCCACGACAGATTTAACGAGCTCTCTACAAGGCGAGTTTTCAGTGGCCTCAGGGCTAGAACTCATGGCACGTCATCCACGAATTCAGAGTACTGTTTGCAACATGTAATGTACCAAAATGTACCAAAAAATTAACAATGTATTGTTCTTATTTTAATATAAATTTGAAGCAAATAAAGAACTATCAATTGCCGTCTTTCTTGATGTAGCATTTTTAGTGATCATTTTCGTGCATACAGTTATTCTTATGTCGCGATCGCAGGTGAAGTCTGGGACACCCCGAATGAACAGGTATCATTATAAAAATCACTATTTTTATTTTGATTCAATCAATTTATTATCAAACCGTCACCCATCCGGTATAGTGGTTAGCGACGTTTTCTGCGGTGCCATAGAGACTGGGTTCGAATCCAAGAGAAGACATGGCTGTTTGTAAATGTATAGCGCCTTTGCGGCAGGGGGTACTCTAAATAGCCGTCGAGCCACAAGTCCTGTCGTGTGGTTGGTGGAAGGGGAAAAGAAGCCCCTGTCCACCTCCAGGGTTTTCTCCCTATAAATTGGGATGGGACCGAGCAAAATTGTACTCTCACCTGCATCGTGCTCAAAACTAAGGCTAACAGGCGTAAAAATTATAGCCCTTAGCCGCGATGATGTGGGCATCGATCTGACTTCGTCAGGCAGGTGGCATTAGTCACAACAACAACATACTGTGAAACAAAATTATAAACTGAGAGAGCACACACAGTCAAATGAATTCACTACCTTAAATTCCAAGGACAAATGATTAAGCACTTAAGTGAGTGATCCAATAAAATAGCACTTGTCGGATCTCACCCGGGTAAACTTTATATTCCAGTCTGACGCTTCTTCTCAAGTTCATTGAAATTCACTTCATTAATATCACAATAACGATTAATATCAAATAGCCAAACGACTAACCTTAACACTTACTTTTAAGTGTCTAAATAGTACTCGAATTAGTACAAAATTCAATTTTCTGTAAGGAAGGTGGTTTTAAACTGAAACAACAGTTGAAGAATTATTTTCTCCACCATTAGCAGAAGAGTACGAATAGACCCAACATATTTGTGTAGTATCTACATTCTCTCTCATTCACACAAATGTGTGCGATGTGTTTATGTTTTTTACATTTCACAGATGTAATGCTTCAATGTAAATTATCAAAGGAAAGAACCTGGAAGTGTAACTCCATTACGTTTAACTTATTTTGCTTCCTTTTTGTATTACAACATGCTGAAGTCTCCTCTGAAAAGTTTATTGGAGTTTCTCGCACTGGGGATTTATTTGGTTTTTAGAAACTCTGTAGAGAACAAGCTACATACAAAGAAAGAATATTATATCTTTTATTTATTTGGAATTCAGTAGTTTTATTTGCGTTATTCTTGGTTTAAATTTACAAAACTGCAGTAGAGTACAAATACCATAATAGAGTTGTTTTAAGATGCTATTAAAGCCAAGTTATAATTTTGTTGCAAAAACATTTTAATACTGAATATATATTGGGTTGTTCGGGAAGTAATTTCGTTTTTTTGTGTGGAAATGAAAGACAGTTTTCGTATAATAAACAAATACTTTATTTAATTATATATTGGCTATTCTAGTCCAACACCTTTTGCCATCTTTCTGGTAGCAGCATAATTCCACGCTCATAAAATTTTTGGTCTTTGCTGGCCAAAAACTGATCGAGATGGTTTTTGACCTCCTCATTTGAGGTGAAGGTTTTACCGTCCAAAAAATTTTGGAGTGACCGGAACAAATAATAATTCGATACAGGTCTGGAGAATATGGGGGGTGTGGCATTGTATCCCATTCAAGCTGTAAAAGCTTTTGGCGAGTGACCAAACTTGTGTGAGGTCTCGCGTTGTCTTGGTGAAACACTACACCTTTCCTGTTGATTAGTTCTGACCTTTTCTGTTGAAGTGCATCATTCAGTTTGTCCAGCTGATGACAGTAGACTTTCGAATTAATTGTTGTGTTATCCGGTAAAAGCTAAAAAAAAACGATTTATTTAAAATCCCACCAAACAGACAGCATCTCCTTTTTTTGGTGAATATCGGCTTTGGAAATGGTTTAATCCGGTTCATCTTTTTTCCTCCATGACCTTTTTCGTCCCCAGTGATGATGCGCTTCAAAGACGGATCATTTTCGAGGCGTTTGAGAAATGAATCGCAGACGTCAATGCGGCGACACAGACTTCTCTCTGTGAGAACACGGGGAACCCATACATCGAGCTTCGAGGATAATCCCAGCCTTTCAAGTGATCATAAACTGTTGAATTTGATAAATTTAACCTCGATCCGATCTCGCGTGTTGTTATTCGCCGGTTCGCATCAACTAATGCCTTTATTGCATCTTTATCAGCTTCAACCGGTCTTCCCGAACGTGGTGCATCTTCGACATTAAAATTACCGGATCGAAATTTAGCGAACCAGTTCTGGACTGGCGTACTGTCAACACACCTTCTCCATACACATCGGTCAATTTCTTTCTGGCTTGAACAGCATTTTTACCTTTTCTGTAGTAAAACAGTAAGATATATCGAAAAAATGCTACTTATCGCTCTCCATATATAAAAAGGCACCAAACAAAAACTACTGCGTAGAATTAATTAGAATTTTTCACACACAATCCTTGCTATATGAGATCTCAAAGCATATAAAAATACGGCTTAAATGGAAGTTGGGTGCAAAGAAATACAATTAAATGCTCTGTTGGGAAGAAACGAAATTACTTTCCGAACAACCCAATATATAATGAAAAGTTCAGTAAAAGTTGAAAATTATAAAGCATTCATATTTAAAATTTGAAAAGAATTTCCTAATAATATATGACTGGTTTTAATATTTTTAAAATTATACATTGTATGAAAACACCTGCCGCAATAAATATTTTCAGAAAAACTCTTACACCAAATAAAAAAAATATAATGCAAAGTAGTTGGTACATTCAAAATTAAAGTCAATCTATGACAATATTGGTTAAAATAATTTTTCTTTACATCAATTGAGAATTTTTATTTAATTCTGAGAGAGAGATTGTAAGATTGTCTATGAGAAGGCGGTACTTTAAAAATGAAGGCCGGACAAAAAAAAAATGATTACATTGGCTAAATTAAAAGAAATTTCCATCCAGTCATTGCTTTCTGTAGAATCGGAGTAATTAAATTTATTTAAGTAAAGAAGGCGTTTAAAAATAAAACCAATCTAAGATGATATTGAATACAATAATGGGATTTACATCCAATCAATGCTTTGTTGCATTTTATTTCAGCAATAAAATCATTAAATCCCTCAAAGAGGGGAGAACCCATAATGTAATGGCATAACTAGGATTACATTGATTAAATTAGTTATGCTATCAGCTATGTCATCAGCAATAAAATTTAATTCAGCAAAGAAGGTGGTATTTTAAAAGTAAAAGTTAATATACGATATTGAATAAAATAATTGTGACCTGCCTCCCACCAACTCTTTGTTGAACAATTACAGCAAGAAAATTGTTAAGTTATTGAAAAAAGGTGATACTTTAAAAGGAAAGGTTTAACTATTGTTACATTGGTTAAATTTACTATGACTTTCATCCACTGAGAGGTTACGTGTGAGTTTAAGAAATAAAATTTTATTAGTCCTCTAAGATAGCATTATTTAAAAAATTTAAAGTGATCTAGGGCACCATTGATTAAATTAATTGTGCATCTCATCCAATTAGCTCTGCATTAGTATTTGGATAGTAAAATGAGTGTTATAAAGAATGCTATATTTTAGAAATAAAAGCCGAATTATGGTGACATTTCTGATTTACATCCAACTAATGCTTTTTTGACGCTTTCAATAAAACCATGGAATTATTGAAAGAAAGAGGTACTTTAGAAGTAAAGGTCTAACTATATGGTTACGTTGGCTAAGTTTTTATTGATACTTACTACCAATTAACACTTTCATTTGAATCAAAACAATAGGATTTTAATTAATTTTCTAAAATTTTGTACTAATGTTCTAATTAATGTACTTTAAAAACAGGCAAAGCCATCTAGAGTTCCATTGGTTAAACTAAATTGATGGATTTTTTATCCTATCACCATTGTGCCATTCGTATATCTGGGCAAATAAACTAAAAAAATATTATGAGACATGCGTTTTTTTAAAGATGAAGTCAATATTTGATTACGTAAAGATTGATTCAATTAATTGTGACTTATACTCAATGGATGTATTTTGTACGATTCGTTGGATGCTGAACACACATGATACACGCATTTTGGCTATAATGGTTGTCTACGTTGTTAAATATGCACATTGAATTAAATATATGCTTTTTGTTGTGACGAATCTTTATGGCACCTTTCCACTAATATTCTTAGGTGTCTTTGGGGATTGTAAATTCGTGTATATTTCCAATCACTTTTAAAAGAAGAAAATGGGATATGTAAAGTAGATAAGGTATTTAAGGAGAGCGTGTGAGGTTAGCGAAGAAGAAGGCGACTGAGCTAGCAGAAGTAGTGACGAGATTTGTGGAATTCAATTGGATTAAGATATTGGAGTATTGCTGTTATCATTCAGCGAAGAAGCCTTAGGAGGATTAATCTACCTGAAGAGATTATAAGTAAAACCAGGTGATATATTCTAGCTTAGTACCGCTTACTCAAGCGTTATTTTAATAAAATTGGTTCAAGTTTAAAATGAAAACTAATAATTCAAGTTGCGTGTATTTCTCAGACCTCCTATTCCGGTAAACCCTTTTGGTATTGAGCGTAGTTATTGATTAATTTCATATTTCATAATTTAATTTAATATTAAAGGTAAATCCCTTTTTGACGTAGACATATAGTTTAATATTTGTCATTAGAACTTTGATATTTGAACTAAGTGAATAAATATAATTTATTATTACACAAATGGCATCTTTTCATTCCTTGCCTCAAATTAATCTTAATGTCCAGGGTGGAACCCAGGGGGGATACTCACAGTGTTGACTATGCGTCCTTATCTGTAAAGCTGTCTATCGTGTAATTTTTATTTAGCATATTTTTTTTATAGGAACCAAGCACATTTGCCCACAATTAAATTCTTTGAATATTTTACTTTAGCGTTATCACTTTAGAGCATTTTGACATAAAAAATGCATTGAACAGGCATTGAAAACTTTCTTTGTGTTTTCTACCCTGAGTATAGCTTTGACATGTTCATTTGTTATTTAAAAAAAAAAATTACCTTCATTTAAATATCCAAAATATTTTTATTTTATTTCTAATGGGGCTACGGATTAGTATTTTAATATTGCAGACCTTGTACATTCCTTGGTATCTAGAATCTCTTTTTAGTGTGGCACCTTATATGTGGTATACCAATTACCGCAAGTGATTATGGGGCCCATTTTCTATCCAAGAGGGAAGTACCAGAACTCTGATGATGAGAAACTAAACTAGAGAGAGGAATTTCATTTTGCATAGAGCATCCAAGCCAAACAGATAGCCAAGGGATATTTCACATACCACTCAATAATACGTCATGGACGCTGTCGATTTTTGCATTATGGAAATCCACCGACTTGGGCTGGGAGCAAACCCCCAAACTTGGGCATATAAGGCTAGCGCCAAACCAACAATAACATCAACAGCTGGCATATCCAAAATATAACAATTAGTAGTTAATAAGATATCTACTTGAATATTGGTGCGATATATACTTATGCTGATATATAATATCACTAACACACACATACATCAACGTTATATCTGATAATATTAAGAGTACACAGTACCCTAAAAATTTCATTTTTACCGAAATTTTTTTTTTTGCATATTTTGGTGGCCCATATCATTGAGATGCTTGCCACGAAATTTCAGATCTGTTAGCAAATTAGTTTTTAAGATATTTGAAGTTCTATGAGCTATGGTTTAGGTTTCGGTTTCCTTTTAAAGCATTTTTTTACTCTTAAGTTGAATTAATTAAAAATATTTTTGAGCTTTTAGCTTGAAATGGTTATTAATATCAATTTTCATTACTAAAATCATTTCTGCTTGATTATGTTTTGAGTTCTCATAATTTATTAATAAAGATTAATTTCATGGCCAATTTTTGCTTTAAAATTAGTTTATATTACTTAAAAGCTTTATCATTAATTTTTCCTGTAGAGAAAATGCAATGGCAAATGCGTTCTGGATTTCTGTGAGAAGCAATATTTCGAAGAGATGGAATACTACTGAAAACGATGTTTCTAAAAATCAGTCCTCAGCTGATTCTGCACTTAGACTTCCGAATACAAGTATTTTGAATTTAAATGCTGCAGAGATAATTAAATATTTCTTTTATGTACCAAACTACATTATACTAAACATATTGCAGTACTATATTTTAGTATTTTAAAGTCGTACAATAAGAGCTAAAACTTCCTAAACTGCCCCAATTTAAAACTGAAAAAAATTAAATTTTATGAGCAAACCTGACTATTATTAGCTTAAGTTAGTATCATTATTATTTTGAACAAAAATGCTTCGTGTTTCAAAACTTTGTGAAATATTAGGTTAAGATAAAGCTGAGAATAAACTGACGTCTTAACAAATGCTAACAATATATTATGCAAAAATATATTTTGAATTAAAAATATAATTTTCAGTCATATTTAATAAAAATAGTGTTTTAATGTAGAACATACATTGGAAAATAACATATTAAAAATTAGAGTTTTACGGGCATTATATAAGTTTTGGTTTTACGACTTTACAAACTTTAAATGCGTTTTTCTCAGACTTTTAATTTTGCAGGTATAAGTGTTTTCTAATCCCTAAGGCTTTTTTCCTGTTCAAGATAGAACCTTGAATTTTTTTGTATATACTCCCAAATGTATGTTCTATAAAAGTTAGTATGGATTTAGGGCTGAGAACTCTAGTTATTTTTCTAAAAAATGCCAAAGTTGATATTTTAAAAATTTTCGTGTTTTTTCCAGGTTTTTCTAGAAAAATAATTATTAAAAATCAACAAGGGAATAGATTTTCATATACACATATTAAACATTGTTTGTAATAATATAAGAATCATAAATAACTTAAAATTACTAAAAAGTTTAAAAATTGAGTATTTTATAAGAGTTTGAAAAAACTTCAAATATTACTAATATTTTAAAATTTTTAAGTAATGGCTGGTCAAACTGACTTTTTGCTTACAGAATCAGCTTAATAATATAATATAAATATAAAACATGAATTATTTTTACTGTAACTGTCTCCAAAAATATCTTTTGAAAAAGGGTACCGTGTAGTCTTAATAACATCTAACAATAATATTTATTTTAATATAACTAAGGGAGGGGAGATTCCCTGTCTGCCTAATGGTGGAACAAGTCTCATTGTACAAATTATACAGCTGTTCATACTCATTGCTCATGTCGTGAAGCAAATTGACTTGTATTATGTAGTTTTTTTAGACCGGAAGGCCTGGGTTCGATGCCCGATGCCACCAAATACTTTCCGAGTACACACGGAGTACGTGCTCGTTAAATCAGTGGGTCCGTAGTCTTGTGGGCTGAGTCACGAGTGCAGGGGGACTGGAGAATATTTCCCTCCCCTTCAGATTCCATGCAGAAATTGTGGAGGTGGAGATAAGTGGTGTCGCTATCTATCGTCCCTTCGGGGAATTTCGCCGACCTAAATCGTACTGTCACCTGTATGGTGCTCAAGGCCAACGACAGGCGTACCTCTAGCCCCATGCTACGATGAATTTCGTGGGCCTCGATCTGACTACGTCAGACAGGTGGCATTAGAAACAACAACAACAGTTCTTTTTTACCCTTTTTTTTTAAAAAAAAATCGTTCTTGGTCATTTCTAATGTACTATCCCAACCATATTGACGACATTATATGAAACGAAGCACGTCGTTGCTAATTCAGAGCGTACGCTACATCCGAAATCAGGGTTGCCAACTTTGCGAGTTATTTTGAACATTGGCATTGTTGCGATAATGCGTAATAAATTTATTAAACCACATCACGAAAATTTTTAAGGACTTTTTAAAATAAGGATGAAGACAACTTTTTCACTAATCGTATCTACTAAAATGATAATAGAAACATTGATACTCTTAATTATATCTACTCAATTTGATAATATTCATCTTAAAGTTGCTGATTGTAATTCTTATGATTTCGATTATATCTACTAAAATGATATCGATATCATTACGATTATTAATAGTATCTATTTTATTTATTTTGTTGACTTTACCTTCATGAGTCTCACTGGCATCAATGACTTGGAAAATAAAATGTGAATAACTCGTCTTGTCTACAGTCTTGAAAAAGATGAGACCTGGATCGCGAAAATAAGTCTCGCCAGAGTTAGTCTCACGGTAGATTAACACAATACAGAGTGATTGTTTGAATGCAATACAATAACTTTGACAATGTTTGAGAAGGATTTACTTATGTATGTCTTTCTCCAATGCAGCGAATAACTACGTGTGTGTGTTTGGAAAACAGTGAAGCTGGGTAGCGAATAGTATAAATTTCCTTGGCAGATAGAGAACTGTTTTAAACCATTTGGCCTATTCACGAAGGTAAATGCAATTGCATCTTCTTCATTGAATTCAAAACTGACATCAGACTTGTACTTGTAAAATTTAGTTAAGATTTCAAACTTGATGATTAAATAAAGCTGTTCAAGTATTGAAATTCTGTAATACCTTTTTCAAAATTTTAAAAAGGAATTCTTAGTTTTTACGAGTAATGTTGTATCAAATACATTTTGTGTAACTATTATTGTTGACAACTATGTACTTTTTAATAGGAAATTTCCGCAAAAAGTAAAAGTTGGTAACAGCAAAGCGTGTGACTGGAAATACGTGATTGCATTCATCATGTGAATATGACGTCACTTGAACTTTTGAGCTGATTGGATGCAACCACAAGATTGTAGTTGTCACATGACAAGGATGTAACATGAATTGAATCTGTTAATTGATTTTATTAGACATGAATTCCGAAAATATAGATACTAGTTTTTTAAAAACATGAATAGTTTCACTCAGGCTTTATTTGTGTGTATATAAAGTGTTTTTTTTCAGGTATAGAAGTTTAAGTTGGCATTACTTTCCAAGATGGCGACCAATTTAACAGCTGTCAAGTGATTTATTCTCAGTTTGGGTTGGCAATTTATCATGAATAGACTCACGCCTGAACAACGCTTTCAAATACGCCCAAAACGAGATTGCCGTTGTTCTCGATTTTTATAAGCGAATTTTGTTTAGCGGTGAAGCGCACTTCTGGTTGAATGGCTACGTCAACAAACAAAACTGCCGCATTTGAAGTGAAGCTAATCCACAAGTGTATGTCGAAACACCGTTACATCCAGAAAAACTGACTGTTTGGTGCGCTTTATAAGCTGGTGGAATCCTTCTTCAAAAACGATGAAGGCCACAACGTTACAGTCAATGGTGATCGGTATAGCCATGATTACTAACTTTTTCATTTCTGAATTGAACAATCATGATGTCCAGGAGCTGTGGTTCCAACAAGACGGCGCAACATGTCACACAGCTCGTGCCACAATCGATTTATTGGAAGACACGTTTGGTGATCGCCTAATTTCACGTTTTGGACCTGTGAATCGGCCTCCAAGATCTTGTGATTTAACACCGCAAGACTATTTTCTGTGGAGCTATGTAAAGTCATTGGTCTATGCGGATAAGCCACAAACGCTTGACCATTTGGAAGACAACATTCGCCGTGTTATTGCCGATATACGGCCACAAATGTTGGAAAAAGTCGTCGAAAATTGGACGTCCAGATTGGACTACATCCGAGCCAGCCGCGGCAGTCATATGCCAGAAATCATATTTAAAATGCAATGCCACAAGATTATCTTTCGAATAAAAAAAAATGTCAATCGAATAATACATCGTTGTTTTAGTGCAATTTAAAGTTCTGTACCTCTAAAAAAACACCCTTTATATATAAGTGGTGGTCGGGTATCTATATAAGGCAGTAACATCCGCACTAAGATGACCATTTTAGTATAGTGGAATTATTATGTGCTTACGCAGATGGTACCACGTTCTACTCTTCATTAGTGACCCTGGCTAAACTTCGAAAGCAGACGTGGCGCCATCTATCAGCCGCAAGAGCAACCAAAAGCCGTCAGACACATATGACGCAGCACAACAAAGCCGTCAGATCACATGACGCAGCAATCAAGTCACCAAAACCCGCTTAACGCAATAACTCACACGCTCGCCTCATTCACAAATCCATTGACTCACTGATAGTGAAATGTGAGTTGTTGTGGTATCTATATAAGCTTGGTACAACCTCGGTAGTACGATGGTCATTTTAGTACAGTGGATATATTAGGTTGGGGAAAAGGAAATCCATTATTTTTACATGGGAATCAAGACTTTATTTAACATACTTCCAATTGTCCGATTTGGGTCAAATATGCACCGTTTTGTTGTATGGTTTGTTGCCATTTTAAAAATGGCTTCATAACTCTTCTCATAGAAGTTTTGGCTCTTATTGGCGAAAACATCTAGTAATCGATTTCACAATCTTCTCTTGATTCCAATTTCTTTTTACTCAGGAAGTTTTGGAATGCGAGAAAAGGGTGGTAATCACTTGGTGCCAATTCCGGACTGTATGGTGGATGCATTAAAACTTACCAACCAAGCTCCCAGAGGTTATGGCGAGTTACTACAGAAGTATGTGTTTTGGCGTTGTTTTGATGGAACACAACACCTCTTCTTTTGGCCAATTCTGGTCATTTCTGGTCAATCATTAGCTTCAAACGATTCAGTTGTTGACATTAGAGATCTGAATTTAGTGTTTGGCCTTTGGGAAGCAACTCCTAATAATTGATTCCTCTCCAGTCCCACCAAATACACAGTAGAACCTTCCTGGTCGTTAGTCCTGGTTTGGCCACCCAAGCTGCTTCACCGCATTTTGATCACGATCGTTTTCGCACAATATTGTCGTATGTGACCCGTTTCTCATCCCCAGTCTCCATCCGTTTAAAAAATGGGTCGATTTCATTCCGTTTGGCCAAGGCTTTGCAGATGGAAATACGATCCATCATATCTTTTGGTGTTAGACAGGTTTCTTTCTTGAACTAGAGATTCACTAAGAAAGGGTTTTGAGAAAATCGACACCTAAGGAGATATTGCGAGGGGCTATAGATACAGATTAATTTTCATGTTTCAAAGCTATTAGACCTAAAGACTGAAATTTGGCAGGTATGTTCCATTTATGGAGTGGAGAACCGCTACCAAAGAGGGGTTTGGGAAAATTGACCCCGAATTGGATTACGAGAGGTTATAGCCGCGTTATAGAAAAACATTCACTTTTTGAATTATAAACCTACATACTTCACATTTAGCAGGCATGTTCCTATCAAGAAGTAAAGATCCACTATAACAGAGATTTTACAAAAGTAGACTCCAAGGGGAGTTGCGAGAGGTTAAAGGAGCGTTATACATAGATAAATATTTCTATTTTTAAACTGTTAGATCCACTGACTTCAAATTTAGCAGGCATGCTCCTTTCATGGAGTAGAGTTCAGCTACGAAAGAGATTTTACGAAAATCTACCCCAAAGGGTGTTTTATGAGAATGGTTTATATATATTAAAGTATTTGTCTCATATGAACAAATAAACTTGCAGCTTTGAAATTATGAAAAGTGTTACATTTGCTGAACAGGCATCAGCAAAGTAGTGGGTTTTCAAATGGCGACTAGCAAGGAGGTTACAGGGACGTTATAGGCAACCCCCCTTTTTTCAACTATTAGACCGACCAATATTATTGGAAAGTATGATTTTTTTGTTGAGTAGAGATTTGCTAAGAGCATTTTTCATTTATTTACAATTAACTTAAAATTAACTTATTAAAAATTTCTTTATCCTCCAATTTCTATTGTCTTATTCTTCAATTCACCCGCGTAAAGAACAGGTATACCAGTTAGTATTTTTATGTAAGGGAGGAATTACTCCAAAATTATCTGCTCAAATATCTGGATATAAATTAAATTCTATTACTTATGATTCATTATAATCTGGAAAAAAAAACACAACAGCTACTTATCTTTTTATCTATTTGTTGATATGATTGATGCACGAGTTATTACGAATTGTATGAATTCTTTGGTAAACAATATTTTTAGAGGAGAAAAATTACAATGAGCTATTTAAAAGGTATTTATCTTCTGGATTTCTATAAAATTATAATGGAATGAAGTTTAACTGTAAAAGAAGTTTTGTTTTTAAAATAGCTTAAGAAATAATTGATTAAAATTTATACGAGTAACGGTGAACAAAAGAGAAAAGTTCATGAAATAAAAAGTCGGACTATGTAGTAAAACTAAATCAAGTAAGAGAGAAATAAATCTTCATTTATCACCAATACATCAGCAGCTAACATACATATCATTATTAAACGTATTGAAATAGCTTGCTTAGTCCTTCAAATACTACTAATAATAATAAGATAAAACATAATTCGCTGGAATCGTTGGGGAAAAAACCATGCCAAAATACACAAAAATAGTAGAAAGGCATGGAAAGCATTGAAATACCAAAATAACCCAAGGAAAAAGAATGATCTTCACGTAAGTAAAATAAAGATAAAATAAGGTCAATAAAGTCAATGTTAAGGGGTATCCGACTATACTAAAAATTTCAGTTAATTATTCTTAAAACGTTTTGAGCAATCCTTGTCCCCGATTGAGTTTTTCGAAAAAAAAAACATATTTCGAGTAAAACGCATTTAAAAGTTTAACATCTTGTTTAAAGTTATGGCATCTACTTTTACTGAAACTTTGTATTTTTTATTCTAGTAAATGGGAAATAATAAAAAAAAACTTGGTATTTTTACAAAGCTAATAAGACAGTTTATAAAATAAAACCATAAAAAAAGTTGCCAGTTTTCGAAAAAAATCACGATTCTAGGGTAAACGGTTACCTTAAAATGCAGAGAAAGTTTTAGTATTAAAAGCAGCATACTTGCAGTATATTTAATGTTAAGTCCCTAAGACCGTGCTTCTCAAACTTTCTATACTGGCGCCCCCTTTTCAATCACAATTTTTATCGCGCCCCCCTTTTCAATCACAATTCTTATCGCGCCCCCCTTATACATCAATAATGTACTGAATGCAATAATAATGCACTTTTTTTACGCTAAAGCAACGATCTTTATTAAAAACCGTACAAATTCATGACATATGTATTAAATTTTGTATATGTTACTTTTAAGCAAAAAAATTAAGTAATAGGATAATTATTATGTTATTTTTCCTTTCTCTAATTTTTAAATTGGAACATACTGCAAAATACGGTGGTTGCTTAGAAGACAAAATATAGATATCAGCTAAATGTAGAAAAATAATTCAGAGGGTCAATTTCTAATCATAAGCATTCCTTTGAAAAACTTCGCTCTGTAAGACAAGCCCATGGAAGTCGCTAATACTTACTAAGCTTGTTCTTAATTTAGTATTAATTAATTAGTTATAAAATACTCTGTGAAGCAGTGATACATTAAAAGTATACCGGCTGAAGTGCCCGCTCTTTGCACAAGTTCACACACACACACATTTATAAGAAAATAAAACATTATTGATATAAAATCGCTTAATTGTAAGGAGAGTAAAGCCAAGTGTGCGACAATGTTTGCAAAAATGTAAAACGATTTTTTTAAAAATGATATTGCTGAAATTATAAGTAGTTTTAAGCAAACTAATTTTAAGCCTCAAAGAATTAGCATTTAGAATTGTGTGTGTGTGTGTGTGTGATGTTGAATTATGAACAATAAAAAAATTCTGATGAAGAATAATTGTATTATTTTTAATATTTAAAGCGAAAAGACTTCAACATGTTTCAACCCGGGAGCAGGCACGCACTCGATACTAATAGTCGAGCGGAGTTATTGTGTGAGTCACCCCAATCCTTTTTTTATAATTATTTTTATAGTACACAATAAAAATCGTAATTCCAATGAATAAATTAATTAAGAGAAAATATACTCACTTGCTTTCAAGGACACAGAAAATATTTCGGAAAAAAAGTTATCACACCGGGAACTCAGACAAAACAAGTACCTTAAGATCGTAAAAAACGTCTGTCACTCCCAAAAAAGAGGGAGAAATGTGACAAATATATTTTAGTTCTCGTTAAGATTGTCAAACAGGAGGATAGTGTCAGGGCCATTGGTAACAATTAAACAGTTTTGCCAGAATTACCGATTTCGTGCACTCTGTGCTCAGCGTGACCACTCCCGGATTAAAAGTGTATCTATTACAATATGGATGCTCTAAAAAATGATGTAAAACGTTTTTCATTATGCTTGGCTTAGTAATCCTTCAAACTTCCCTAAATGAAAAAACAAATATATAAGAGCAGGGACGTAACTAACCGTACAAGTAAGCTCGAAGGTCAAACCGCAGCAAATACATTCTGCTGCCTACAGCTGATGGCAATAATATATAACAGTGATGAACTTTTTATCTTCCTAAAATTTTTTTTGATTATGGGTCTGGGTTTTGTCTTTCCTCTGAAAGAGTAGCATTTTCACTTTGAAAAGAAAGCATAATAAAAAAATCTCTCATCAAGGGATTACAGCAAATCGAATAAAACGTTTTTTATTTGGTTTTAGTATCAAAGATAGCTAAAAAATGAGGTTTTGAGGTAGAAACTTTTATTTTTGATGATGTAAAATCGCAGATAATTTACATATTTATATATTATTTCCGTGTAAATGTGTATATTTTTTATTATGTCAGAAAGTATTTTGTTTTATTTCATTCTAGTAAATAAATTTCTTTAAATCTTTTATTTTCGATATGCTCGCGCCCCCCAGGGGCCGCGCCCCACAGTTTGAGAAACACTGCCTCAAGGTATCCGACTACTTGAGTGAACTTTTTTTTTTGCAAAAATGGAGATTTGGGGATTTTTTTATGATGTTTAGATTTGTTTAGTATATTTTAAGAAAAAAAAATCCTAAAATTGTGAAAACAGAAATTTTTTTTATTACTATTAAAAAGGGAAAAAACTGGTGAAAATGTACAAAAAATTACATAGGCAGGGCTCTCTCTGCTTAAGAACTTTATGAATGAATACTCAATTTTTCAATTACATTACTTTGCTATTCATGTTTGAAATGACCTTCTGAATAAAAGATATTTTATTTTTTACAAAAACAAGAGAACTTTATGTTAGTGATTATATGAAATTGCTTAAAGAAACTGTGATTATATTCACATAAATTTTGAAATAAAACAGTGATTGATAAATCTGAAGATCAAAATACTTCTACTGTTATTCAGAACATACACACACAAAAAATCAGCAAATTATTTTCAGAACTTTTTGAGCAATCGCTATCCCCGTTTGAGATTTTCGAAAAAACCCCACATTTCCAGTCAAAAGCATTTTAAAGTCTGACATCTTGTGTAAAGCTATGACATCTGCTTTTACTAAAACACTTGTAGTTTTTGTTCTAATGAATGAAAATTTAAAATTTTGGTATTTTTATTAAGCTAATAAGATAGCCTATAAAATAAAATCATAATCAAAATTGTCAATTTTTGAAAAAAAAACATGATTTTAAGGTAGTTGGATATCTTAACAACTCTCGCAATGTATTTGTTTTAGATCAGGCTAGGTAAAAGCTTTTGCTGAGTAAAACTTTTCTCTCTCGCAGCTCCTTTGTTGACCTTTGAGTTACTTCAAATACAGACACTATTCTAATTTAAGACATTACGAGGAGCTCCGATTAAACTTAAAATAATAAAAAAACGAGAAATAAATGGTATTTTTGTATATTCTACCATTATGTTATTTTATTCTACCAAATATTTAAATCCTAAAATCCCGTCAATCACTAAAACTTGTATCCTCATATGCTACAATCAGAATAATTTTAAATTCCTGGCAACACTGAATCATACATTCATATGACTGCCGATTGGACCACACTATGAAATTCCATCTCACCAGAAGTCAATTAACTCGCAGCGCGTCATTTATTATGCATCCCAAAGAGCCTATTATTAGCTGACATTACAAACATGCCATATCATGTGGATGATAATTGAAATATTTGGATATACAAGACTGCACAGCTAATTAAAATTTCTCTCCACCATTGCCTCTGCCAAGTACAAGCACCCTTAACCTCTTAATAAGTTTCGGATGAAATTCCATGTGAATGGGCAAGATGTCACACACTTAATTCACACATATTGCTAACTTGAAGGAGGATATATACAGTGACTACGATTCAAATCCTCTTTATCCTCTGAAAATGCACTATCGCGAGGCGAAGTTTAATACGGTCTTGAATATTTAACAGAGAGTTTGTTTCTCTGTCACGATTAAGATAGTACTTCTAAAACTTTCAATATTTCAGATCCAATTTCTAATCATATATATATATATATATATATATATATATATATATATATGATTTATATATATATATATATATGATTTATTTATATATATATATATATATATATATGATTTATATATATATATATGATTTATATATATATATATATATATGATTTATTATATATATATATATATGATTTATATATATATATATATATATATATGATTTATATATATATATATATATATATATGATTTTTATATATATATATATATATATATATATATGATTTATATATATATATATATATATATATATATATATATATATATATATATATATATGATTTATATATATATATATATGATTTATATATATATATATGATTTATATATATATATATGATTTATATATATATATATATGATTTATATATATATATGATTTATATATATATATATGATTTATATATATATATATATGATTTATATATATATATATATATATATGATTTATATATATATATATATATATATATGATTTATATATATATATATATATATGATTTATATATATATATATGATTTATATATATATATATATATGATTTATATATATATATATATATATATATATGATTTATATATATATATATATATATATGATTTATATATATATATATGATTTATATATATATATATATATATATATATATATATATATATATATATATATATATAACTTTCATTCCCCCACCCATTCAATCACAATGTATTGAGTGCAATAACAGTGTACTTTGAGGTTAAAGCTATGATGAGGCCTTGATTATATAACTCCGTACGAATGATCAAGATAATTATTAAATTGTATATGGTTTATTTTTAATTAAGGTATCCAAATACCCTAAAATCATGATTTTTTTCAAAAAATTGACATTTTTTTTATGATTTTATTATATAGGCCATCTTATTAGCTTAATAAAAGTACCAAGGTTTTTATTTTTCATTCACTAGAACAAAAACAACAAGCCTTTTTGTAAAAGTAGATGCAACAACTTAACACAAGATGTGGATCTTTAAAATGCGTTTTACTCGAAATGTTTTTTTTCGAAAAGTTCAAACGGGGACAGCGATTGCTCAAAAAGTTTTGAAAATAGCTTGCTGAAATTTTTTGTGTACGTTTTGTATAACAGTAGAAGTGTTTTGACTTTCAGATTTACCAATCACTGTTTTATTTCAAAATTTACAGTCATTTTTGGGAATATAATCATTGTTTTTTTAAGCAATTTCATATAATCACTAAGATAAAGTTCTCTAGTTTTTTTGTAAAAAATTAAAATATCTCTTATCCTGAAGGTCATGAATAACAAAGGAACACATCAAAATTAAAAAATTGAGAGTACAGAGTATGTCCATAAAAGTTTTGTACAGGGAGGGCCCCGTTTATGCAATATTTTGTACATTGTTACAAGTTTTTTCCCATTTTGATAATAATAAATTTTTTGTTCTGTTTTCAATTTTAGTATTTTTTCCTTAAAATATACTAAATAAATCTAAAAATCACAAAAAAATCCCCATAAATGCTTTTTTTCAAAAAAAAAATGTTGTTGCACGTAGTCAGATACCTTAATACATATTTTATTTTAATTAAGTTACTTTTTTAAGGAATGGGATAAATGCTGTTATACTTTTCCTGCTTAACTCTTAAACTGGAACACATAGCAATAGACATGCAACATGTATTGCTATTATGTTAGAATTTTTTTTGCTCTGCTTCCTTTGAGTAAATTAATAATTTTTAAAAACAGTTTTTTCATTTTCAGCTTTTCGATATGCACGCGCTCACCACGTATTATTATCCCGGTCGCTTAGGGGAGGGGGAGTTCCCCACAGCTTGAAGCTCACTGGGTGACGATGTTTATAATCTATAAATGTAAAATATAATCACGGTCAGAGTACATTATCTTCCATTTTTAAAAGCAACCCGAAGCTAAATTTAATACAGTTTTAAAACACACACTGGTTTTACTTTTAAATGTTTAATAATTATTTTTAAAAAAATGATTCATGTTTGTGTTTATTATTTATATGCAATTGTATTTGCATTCACAAATGTTTTCTTTAATATTAAGTTAAGAAATTAAATTTTCAGGTTACTGACTATGTTCAGAACCGTGATTTTGCAAAACCCTTTAAATGAGTACTTTTGTTCTCTTAAGAATATTATTACGAAGGGGATCCCATAAGTATACCCAGCCTGACCTACAGATGGCGGTAGTTGCTAGAAAATATCACTGTATTAGAAAGTATGCAATCTATAAAGCATATGCTTCAAGTTTGAAGACGTCGCGTAGTTTAGTATTTGCTTAGCAGCCATCAATAGTGAACGTTTTCAGTGAATTTGTGAAAATGGAGAAAATCGGTCTTTTTCGTTATGTGATACAATACTTTTATTTGAAAGGCCTCAGCCCAACCCACATAAAAGCTGAACAAGATTCTACTCTGAGTGAGTCTGTTCCTACGTTTACAACAGTTAAATATTGGGTAGCAGAGTTTAAACGAGACCGTACAAGCTGCCAGAACGAGTGTCGCTGTGGTCGACCAAATGAGTTAACGACTCCAGAAATGGTGAATAAAATCCACAAAGCGGTACTGAATGATCGTCAACTGAAAGTGCGTGAGCTAGCAAATCACAGTAGGCATTTCAAAAAATGCGGGAAACCGCATATTATCTGAACATTTGGAAAGGAGAAAGCTGCGTGCAAGATGGGTACCGCGTTTGCTCACATTCCAGCAAAAACAGTTGTGGTGGCTCTATCCGCTTACTTTCAACTAATAAGCCTCTTGGGGAATATTGGGCCTTTAAAAATTATTCTATTATAAACCTTACCTTGAAGAAGAAGATGCAAGTATGTAAATTAATACTTGTATATATAAATTAAACTTTCAAGTTAGAAGAGAGAGGTTAGAAGTGAGGTGTGAGTACTTCGTAGCTTATTTGTGCAATGTTAAAGTTGACGATTTAGTCAGTTAAGAATCAATTTAGATTAGGTCGCTTAGAATTAGAAGGTGTTTTGCCTGGACGTAAATGATCCGATTTATTAAGAGCAGTCAGTAGGATAATAACCTTCTGAAAACCAATTTTGAGTTTTTGATATTTCTAAAATCTCCAAATCGGGACCTTTCCAATGATATAACATACAAGCCATGATATGAATTAGAAGTAATTTAAAAGGATTTTAAAAAATAATGAGCTGATGAACCACGACCATTTTGACAGATAGAAATGTAAACATTTTTTTGAAATCTGGGGCAAAGTTGCAAAGCCTCACAATTTATTTTCATTCATACGCATTAGATACCTGTATAATAACTGCAAATTTAACTGTGTTAGATATGCTAAAAATTTTTGGAGCCAAATTTGGAAGCGTGGCTTTAATTTAAATGTTATATTTAATATTTAGTGTTTTTACCTAAATTTAAGCCTGTTCTTCACTTTAAATTTAATTTTAATTATTTATTATTACTGATTATTTAAACTCGCTAAAGCTTATTAAAGAGTTAAAAATATTTTAAACTATTTACTAATTTAAGAATTCTGCATAAAAAATACGGATTCAAAGCTTGGATTAAAAAGGTATTACAAATACTTAGTATCACAAGGTAAGATTTTATTATACATGATAGTTTTCATTGACTATATCTTAAAAAAGAAAAAAAAAAACTATGAATGATGAGTATTGTGAGAACTCATTGCAACGTTTAAGCGAAGCAAAAGCAGCCACATTTGGCTAAGAAGAAAGTGTTGCATCAGTTACACAATGCACCTGCTCACAAATCCGTTATTGCATTGGCCAAAATGAATGATTTTTTTAAAGTTTGAATTATTAACTCGTGCAACCTATTTGCCAGATTTAGCAGTCTTGGAATATTTTCTATTCCCAAACTTGAAAAGTGGCTCAGAGGTCAAAGATTTGCAAACGATGAAGAAGTGATGTCGGCAGTTAATGGCTCTTTTGAGGAGCAAGACAGTTCATATAATAAAAAGGGTATCAAACTTAATGGACATCGCTGGGAAAGTGTATAGAGCTGAAAGGAGATTATGTTGAAAAATAAATATGTTTTTGTCCAAAATTGTGTTGTGTTTTCTTTGTTGGGTTGGGTATATCTGGGGCCACCCTCGTACGATAAAACAATTTAAATGCAACTACGCATTTTAAAAACATTCTCCCTCATTTGAAAATGTTGTTGATGCGGTTACCTTGTGGTCAAAATTACGGACTCGTGACCGTAGTGACCTGAGTTCGTGCTAGCACCGTTTAAGATTGTCCATGTAGTGAGAGCAGCTGCACATTAAATCTGTCGGTACTCAAACCTCCAACCATGTGCGTCGTGTGTAACTTAAGAGATCGAAGGTGCCAGCACAACCGTCATCTGATCTTGGTACAAAATTACGAGGTCCATCTTCAACAGCCCTCATGCAGCTTTATCACGCGATGTTTATGTAACTCTCCCTTACTACATGGAAAACGTTTCTATAATAATATTTTGCCTATGCATAGGTAAGACTTCTGGTACAGAGAGTATAAAATGGAATTTTTTAAAAAATAAGTTTTTTTCTGAAGTTATTTTTAATTGGATAAATAACTGGTGTTTCTTATAAAAGTAGATTTACTATGATACATTAAAATCTGAAAATATAAATCCACTTCTAAATTATATATTTCAAAAATCCTAGTTCAGGCTGTATACAAAAAAGTCTAGTTACAAATCTGTAAAATATTATTATTAAAGGATCTTCCCTAAGTTTTGAGAATACATAATTTCTTTCTCCATTTTCCAGACAAAAAATTGTTTTTACCGTAAAATTCAGTGTATAACGTGCACCTATACCTTCAAGCTGCATTTTTTAATTTTTAGGTATATTCGTCGTATAGCACGCACCCCCTTTTACGAAGAAACCTGAAATGTATATATGTAATGTTTTTATGCTTTGAAGTATTTTTTTCTTGGTACTCTCCCAGGCTTTTGAAAAAATACCTCTAGAACTATAGAAACCTCTAAGTTCATGAGGTACTTCATTGCTTTTAAATAAACGGTATTTCGATCTATGTAGAGAAGTCTAATATTTTAATTCTCATATATTTTATTTTTATTTTTAAGGCTATCTTTTTTATATCCGGCGTATAGCACGCTCCTATAAATTTCGATACTATTTTTTTTTTGAGTTAAAATTGAGCATTATACGCCGAATTATACGGTAAATGATTTTTATTTTACTAATATTCCTAAAACACACATTTTTTTGTAATAATACTCCTAAAGCATTTTTATTGTAATAATATTCCTAAAGCATTTTTACTGTAACAATATTCCTAAAGCATTTTTACTGTAACAATATTCCTAAGACATTTTTATATATATGCAGAATCTAATTCAAATGACATATACAAAAAGTGATTCATTTATACGTTATTGCAAAATTCCGGTTCCAAACGTACTCAGATACCTTAAAGAAAAACTGGCCTGATTATATTGCGAAGATAATGAGTAATTAATGTAGGATTACTTAATGGAATCATGTAAGATTTATACGAAAGCTCCGAGACTATATCCAATTGCAACTTATGCAAATTGCATTAACACAGTTGCAGTGTTGAGCAATTGACTTTGAATATAGTGGTTTGAGCCTACTTTAAGCTCTATTGGGAACGAGACAAAGTATGTTTGTGCATACATCTGATTCGTATGGGATTAAGTGGGTTTATTTAAGGGAATTCAATTGAGCTACAGTCAATTAACTGTAGTAAAAGAGCTCGTTTTACTAAACTACATAAGACTCGTTTTTAAATCTCGTTATATTCATATCATTTTGTGTTGCCTCATTACTAAATTTATGTTAACTTAACACAGTAAAAAGAAAGTAAAATAAAAAAAAAATTAAGAATGACCACAATTTTAATAAATATTTATGCCTATAGGTTGAAGTTGTGTATTATTAAAATATATTTAATTTTTATTATATATATATATATATATATTTAAAATTAATATAAAAGTATAATATTAAAGTTTGAATAAGACTATACATATAAAATGATTTAAAGAGTATTATTGCATAATAATATTATATGATTGGAGAAAATTTGGTGAAGTTATTTTTCTGAATTACTTGTCTAAGCATGATTTCACATAATTCCTAGAAGGTAAAGGTGTAATGCATATATTAAAAGTACATTTTTTCAAAGCATTATTCCCAGACACAAGGAAATAATTATATCACAGCCACTAAAGTAAAGGTTTTTAGTGCATACGTACGAAAATTATGCGATATGATAAGGTAATAGTTATGACAGTTACGGAAGCGATATTTAGAAACTTTAAGCACATTGTTGTTTTACAAATGTTCGTTGTCAAATGCTGGTTCGTGTTTTAACTAAAACGTTGCGACCTTTGGACTGTAAATTGGTTTATTACGAGATGGTGCTATTCGCACACTGTTCCAAGATGGAAGCAGCAACAACAACTGAAGCGGAGGGTTACATCAAAACATTGGTGGAGGTGCTCAGTCGGCGGATGGCATTCGCGACAAAAAATAGATACAATTACGGACTGAACATCCTCCCCCTGTTGAATTACATTCAATCAATATACAGAATCACATAAATAAAAGAAGATATAAAACATAATAAACAAATAATAATGCTTTACGTAAATCAAGGAAGATACATTTTCACAAGTTACATATTAATTGTCCAAGGGCAGAACACACACCTTCCCAATGATGCGTTTAATATTGCCCTTATTAGTTTTTATTTCCACTACGCGAACCTTCCTATCCATACCAGGAACTAGCTTGGTAATGCGACCTAAGCTCCATTTATTTACAGGAAGGTTATCATCCTTTATTAGGACCATTGTATTTAATTTCACGTTATCTTTGTGAAATTGCCATTTGTTTCGTTGCTGTAAATTATTTAAATAATCGCGAGACCATTTTGTCCAAATATGTTGAACTATTTTTGTTAATTTTTGTCACCGAGAAAGTGTGTTTTCTGTCTTGTCTAACAAATTAGGTTCAGAAATGGAAGTAATGGGTCTTCCAATTAAGAAATGGCCTGGAGTAAGCACTTCCAAGTCGTCATATCTTCTGACAAAGGAGTGATTGGTCTAGAATTCAGAATTCCTTCAATCTGTGTTATTATGGTTAAGAATTCTTCCAAAGTCATCTTTAGGTTTCCTACAGCTCTTTTTAAATAAAATTTGAATGATTTAACTACTGCCTCCCAAAGTCCACCAAAATTTGGAGCTCTAGGTGGCATGAAATTCCAAGAAATCCCTTTAGAAGAAAGATAAGAAGAAAGTTTTTCTTCGGGAAATTTTAGGAGATTAAGTAATCTTTTTGTTACACTTATTGGTAAACTAATTTAAATTTTTCAAAGCTAGCAGTGAAATTTATGTGTCGAGGAGGCATGAAGACGAAAAACAGTTTCTTAAAATTGGCCTTTAATAATCAATCATAAAGTCACTGCGCTCGTTACTGGAGCGATAAAAAAACAATAAGTTCAAAAAGCAACATTACCAGAGACATCCGATTCGAACCGTCTTCTAATATTGTAAAATGAATTTCTAATCTAACATGGTGATGCAACCTGCAGTTGCATTGCCAACCAGCCTTTCTCCCTCTAAAAGTTAAACCACTCACACACTTCTTATATTTCCGTTTCTCCTTCCTTTTTTTGAAAAACTAACATGAGCCGAGTTTAAATGCTCGATTTGCATGGCAGTTGCTGCCAACCACAAATCACGAAATTCAAAAAGATCGGGTTCGAATCGGTGTGCTTACTTTCATTGAGATCATGGAACGGGATTGGAAAAACAACACAAGGAGATCATAAAAATTTGGATCCGACTTTTTTAAATGTCTAACAATCGGCCCCCTTTTTCCAATCTCTCTCGCACCATTATCTCTTACAAATCAGTAAATTAATTTTAATCTATAATCACATGTTATACAATTTAACACAAAAAAACATTTTATTCACAATCTTTATTGTAATAAACAAACCAATATTTTAATTTTAAAGAAACAAAGTCTTATTCTCTAAAAAGAAATAATTTTCTACAAAATTCTAACAATTTTTCCTTTACCATGGGTTTGGTAAAAATGTCCGCCAAATTATTTTTGGTACCTATATATTTAATTTGGAAAACCTTGGCGTATATCAAATTCCTTAGAAAATGATAACGAACATCGATATGTTTTGTTCTATAATTTTCTACCGGTGCCTTTGAAAAACTTATAGCAGCTTGATTATCACAAAACATTACATTTTCACTTAATTCCAAATTTAAACTTTTATTATCAATTACATTCTTTAGCCAAATGAATTCCTTAGCTGCTTCTGTTAAACTAACATACTCAGCTTCCATGGTCGATAGACTAACGAATTTTTGCTTGAAAGTTCGCTATGAAATTGGAGTTTCGTCTATAAAAGTTATGAACCCTCCCATCGACACTCTATCATTCCTATTTGTAGCAAAATCCGAGTCTGAATAACATCTTAGTTTTAATGATTTAACTTTTGAAAGTTCTAATTTATATTCTTGAGTGTATTTTAAATAACCTAATAATCTCAATAAGCAATTCCAATGTTTTATTCCCGGGTTTGCTTGGAATTGAGATAATACATTTACTGCATACATAATATCGGGTCTTGTATCTAACAATTTTATTATTTTCATCATATTTAATGGTATAAACCCAACGGTTTTCTAAAATTTTTATATTATCCGGATGATCAACTAAATCCCAAACTTTACGTTCCATCATTACGTTAATTTCTTTATCCATTGCATCATGCCATTTAGATGCGTCTCTGGATCTTATCGCCTGTTTGTAACAGTTAGGAATAGTTACTTCAACCATAAGAGCTTCTTGTTGCTCTGACAAATCTGAAAATCCCTGGGATTCGGTATTATCTTTTCTAAAATTAAATAAACTAGGATCATACTCAATATTATGCCTCTTACAGTATCTCTCTATTTCGTTAAAAGATTTCAATCGGGTTGCTTCCCCTTCTATACTATAATATACGTTAGATCCAGTTACTTTCCTACCTATATTTCGAATCCACTTAACCTCTGTACATGGGATCAAGCTATGATTATCGGAAGATACATCTGGTTTTTCAGATGTTGAGGGCGTTTCCGTACTTGTCTTTGAAACTAAACGACTCGTTAATGAATCTTTTACTCTATCAGAATCATCCTCATCATCATAATCAGGAAGGTTTAAATTATATATATATATATATATATATATATATATATATATATATATATATATATATATATCCAAGGTTACTATTAACTTTTTGTCTAAAATTAATTCCCCTCTTATTTTCATCGAATCTTACATTAATAGTCTCGACTAATTTATTTTCATCTATCAACCATATTCTATAACCCTTAGTACGTTGTGCGTATCCCATCATAATTCCCATTTTCGCACGCATATCGAATTTTTTCTAATTTGTTTTGGCACACCAGCATATGCCAAACATCCAAAAGGTTTTAGATGCAATACCGATGGTTTTCTACCTGAATATTTTTCGAAAGGCGTTTTGTTACTGTCTTTATGACAAATTCGATTCCACGCATAAGTGAAACAAAGTAATGCTTCTCCCCAAAACTTATGGGGAACTTCACTAGACTTAAGCAATGTTTTGATGCCATCTAGAGCGGTTAAATTACCCCATTCATTTCTGGCGTATATGAATTTGTTACCTCATGCTTTATACCCAGTTCTGTCAAGAAATTATCCATATCCTTATTACAAAATTCTAGTCCGCCATCAGTTCTAACTGCTATTACCTTTTACTTAGAAAACGTTCTGCTCGTTTCTGAAATCTTTTAAACGTATGAAATATGTCAAATTTATTTCGGATGGGAAATACAGTCACCTTTCTTGAATAATCGTCAATTATACTCAAGAAATATTTTTTACCGCCTTGGCTTTCAGTTGGCATTGAACCACAGAGGTCCATATGCAACAATTCCAATGGACGTTTTGATCTTACGGCCTCCGTCTTTTTGAATGAAACTCTCTTGGATTTTGCTAATTTACACGGTATACAATGAGTCTTACCATTATCAGTTAAGCGTGGGAGACCTTTTACACTATCATTTTTACTAGTTTTTACCAAGTAATCGTTATTAACATGACAAAAGCGTTGATGCCATATTTCTATTGATCCTTTTTTTGTTTTAGCGGTTACATCACTAAAAAAACTCATTTCTTTACTCTTTGGTATAATATAATGATCCGGCTTAAAAAAATACAAATTTTCATGGCGTGTCGCCGAGAACAATTTTATCCAGTCTTTATTAAAAACATTAATTTTACCTTTAGTACCTACAAAATGCGCACCTTTACTTTCTAATCTGGAACCGGATAATAAATTTCTCCTCAACTTAGGATTAAATAAAACATGAGTCAAAGTTATTTCATGAAAACTCCCCTTATATTTTTACCCGAAATCTAAGTGTACCGATTCCTTCTACGGGACAACTTTTATCCTCCGTTGCTAACGACATTTTCATGTTAGTTATCGGTTTAAGATCTAAAAATAAACTCTTGTCATTACAAAAATGACTCGTGGCAGCAGTATCTATTACCCAAACACCTTTATCAGAGTTTTCCTCAAATAAGATACAACTAGTTACGAGTTGTTTATCTAGTTCTAAAAGACTACATTCAGCTTCACAAAATCTTAAATTTATATTAAACTCTGTGTTAAAAGTTTCATTTACAGTTGAAGGAGATTTTTGTAGAGACTTTTTCTCTTTACAGTTTACTTTAAGATGCCCGTACTTATTACATACATAACACGGACCTATAGTCTTAATAGATTGTTTAACATTTTTAATAGTTTTACAGTTAAATACCTTACAACTTTTCTTTTGGTAATCATTCTTGCCATTTGGATCTCCATGAGCTGCAGCCGTAGCACCAGGTAACGTCTTCGACTTCTTCGAAGTGAAACTGCTCAAGTAAGCATTCTCCGCTTTCTCCAAATCTTGTTTCATCAACTGAAGACGATTGGCTTCTAATATCAGCTCTGCTTCAATTTTGACAACTCTGAAGTCCTCTTCTTTCCATCTGTAGATTTGTTGCACGGTAGACTGGAATTCCTGAGGAAGCCACCTTATTAATTGAAATCCTATGTACAGGTCGTCCAATTTATGACCCGCTTCCTGTAGTCTGGTTGCCGCTGTCTTTACACGAGATATGAAGATTCCAACATCTTCCCCTGGTTGGTATTTTATTCCAAAAATTGATCTAATAGTTGAATTACTCTTGCTTTTGTGACTGGTTCGAAATGATCTTTTAATATCTTCCATGCCGCTACGCCAACAGTTGTTTCCGTTATCAGATTTTTCAAATCTGAACTGATGTTAGTATAGATCAACGTATAACATCTATCCTTACGAAGTTGTAGATCTAATTTTTTCCTTGTATGTTGCCTCTTCATCAGGTTGCTCTGGCTTGGTCTGTATTATAAACTGCCAGCAACCATAATGCATTAAGAGTACTTGCATATCATGCTTCCACGTTTTCCAGTTATTTTGAGTCAACACTGATATCTGGTTGTTACACTCCATATCTGCTACTCGATTTAGCGTACTAGCAACAGAGTTCATAAAAAATAGTTCTAGACTGGAACAGTATTTAAATAGACAAAGTTCATGGCCTGGTTCAACTGCTTAGCCTGTCTCGACACAGTACATGGTCTGGGCCCATAACCAAATTTGTTACACTTATTGGTAAACTAATTTAAATTTTTCAAAGCTAGCAGTGAAATTTATGTGTCGAGGAGGCATGAAGATGAAAAACAGTTTCTTAAAATTGGCCTTTAATAATCAATCATACAGTCACTGCGCTCGTTACTGGAGCGATAAAAAACAATAAGTTCAAAAAGCAACATTACCAGAGACATCCGATTCGAACCGTCTTCTAATATTGTAAAATGAATTTCTAATCTAACATGGTGATGCAACCTGCAGTTGCATTGCCAACCAGCCTTTCTCCCTCTAAAAGTTAAACCACTCACACACTTCTTATATTTCCGTTTCTCCTTCCTTTTTTGAAAAACTAACATGAGCCGAGTTTAAATGCTCGATTTGCATGGCAGTTGCTGCCAACCACAAATCACGAAATTCAAAAAGATCGGGTTCGAATCGGTGTGCTTACTTTCATTGAGATCATGGAACGGGATTGGAAAAACAACACAAGGAGATCATAAAAATTTGGATCCGACTTTTTTAAATGTCTAACACTTTTTAATTCTCGATTAGCTCCAACAAAGTTTTTGGCATTATCTGATGACATAATAGCACATTTCCCGCGTCTAGCCACAAAACGCTTCAATGTAGCAAGGAAGGCGTCTGTGGTCCAATCCGAGACAATTTCGAGATGGACGGCCTTTGAGGCTAAGCAAACAAAAATGGCTACATATATCTTTTGGTAAGTACCCTTTCTTTGGTGTTTATACCTTATGAAAAAGGTCCACAATAATCAATTCCTGTATGCAGGAAAGGAAAACTAGGGTTTACTCTCTCTCGAGGTAAAAATCCCATAAGTTGGTTTGCTACAATAGGTTTATATTTGAAGCAAACTACGCATTCGTGCACAATTTTCCTCGCTATTGATCTACCACGAAGTGGCCAAAATCTTTCTTTTGTACAATAAAGCAAAGCTTGAGGGCCTAAATGAAAGTTTTTATTGTGTATATTTATCATAATTAATTTGGTGAGAAGATGATCCGCTGGGAGTATAGCTGGATGTTTCTGACTATAAGTTAAATCCGAGTTTTGCAAACGTCCTCCAACCCTCAAAATTTGATTTCCATCTAGGAATGGATTTAAGAGAAAAGTTTACCTTTTTTTGAATTACAACTACTCTTAGCTAGAAACTCGATTTCTTCTTGAAAGGCAGAGGCTTGAATATTTTTAATGAGGCATAATTCTGCTTCATTCACTTCACTATAATCTAATTGACCAGACCTTTTTACACTAGAATTTCTAGAGTTCTGGAGAAACCTGAAAGTATAACTCAAAATATGCAACAATTTAGTATAGTTATTAGAACGTTTTGAAAGATCATCTATAAGAGAGAATTTACAAGAAGTTAAAAGCACATTTGCGGGCTTAAGTTCCTTTAAGTAGTCACTGTCAGAAGTTATCCTTTCAAAGTCAATTTGGTTTGCTTCAAGTTCTTCCCTTAAAAAGTCTGGGCCATGCCACCGAAGTTGTTTAGAAGAGATGTCCGAAGCATTCAATCCACGTGATATTAGATCAGCCGGGTTTTCATTAGAGGATATATGATTCCATTGGCAGTTCTGGGTTAGTCTCTGTATAATTTTTATTCTATTGCCGATGAACGTCTTAAGCTGCTCAGGGGATCGCTGAATCCAGGCTAACACAATGTTAGAGTCAGTCCATAACATTATTTGCTGTATAGGTAGCGTCAAGGAATGTAAAACCTTTTCCAGGAGCTGTGACAATAACACACAAGCACACAATTCCAAACGAGGGATAGTGATTGGTTTCACCGGTGCAACACGGTATTTGCTGCACAAGAATCTTGTAGATACATCCTCTTCTGAGATCGATTGAGCATATAGTACAACACCATATGCTGCTGTTGAGGCGTCGGTAAATCCATGGATAATAATTCTGCTTTTTCCTATTACGAGTCGAGGGACATGGATATTTTGAATAACTGGTAGGGTAGACACGAAGTTGTTCCATTCTTTAGCTATTGGATCGGAGAGAGGTTCATCTCATTCTAATTTGAGAACCCAAAGTTTCTGTAATATTAATTTGGCCTGAGTTAGAATTGGCCCCAAGAATCCAAGGGGGTCAAATAAACGTGCAATAATGGATAAAACTTCTCTTTTTGTATACGACTCACGGCAGTTCACAACGGTCTTAAAAGAGAAATAATCAAATTGTGGACTCCAAATTATTCCGAGAGTTTTAACAGTTTTTTGGTCTGATGATTGGTAATGGAAATCCCAAGATTGCTCTTCTTTAGGTATTGAATTCAATATTTCTGGAGTATTGCTATACCACTTATGTAGGCTCATACCCGCTTTTTTTAAATAAACTAATTATTTCTAATTGTAGTTTTTGAAATTCTTGAAAGTCTGAAGTACCAGTTACAACAGTGTTTCTCAAACTGTAGGGCGCGCCCCCCTGGGGGGGCGTGATATACCTGCAAGGGGGGCGCGAGCATATGGAAAATAAAAGATTTAAAAAAATTTATTTACTAAAATGAAGTAAAACAAAATACTTTCTGACATAATAAAAAATATACACATTTACACGGAAATAATATATATATATATATATATATATATATATATATATATATATATATATTATCTGTGATTTTACATCATCAAAAAAAAATCTTCTTCTTCAAAACATCTTTTTTTAGCTATCTTTGATACTATAACCAGATAAAAAACGTTTTATTCGATTTCCTGTAATTCCATGATGAGAGATTTTTTTATTGCGTTTCTTTTCAAAGCGGAAATGCTACTCTTTCGAGGGAAAGACAAAACCCAGACCCATAATCAAAAAAAATTTTAGGAATATAAAAAATTCACCACTGTTATATATTATTGTCATCAGCTGTAGGCAGCAGAATGTATTCGCTGCGGTTTGACCTTCGAGCTTACTTGTACGGTTAGTTACGTCCCTGCTCTTATGTATTTGTTTTTTCATTTAGGGAAGTTTGAAGGATTACTAAGCCAAGCAAAATGAAAAACTTTTTACATCATTTTTTATAACATCCATATTGTAATAAATACACTTTTAATCAGGGAGCGGTCACGCCGAGCACAGAGTTAACGAAATCGGTAATTCTGGCAAAACTGTTTAATTGTTACCAATGGCCCTGACACTATTCTCCTGTTTGACAATCTTAACGTGAACAAAAAAAAATTGTCACATATCTCCCTCTTTTTTGGGAGTGACAGACGTTTTTTACGATCTTAAGGTACTTGTTTTGTCTGAGTTCCCGGTGTGACAACTTTTTTCCGAAATATTTTCTGTGTCCTTGAAAATAGGCGAATATATTTTCTCTTAATTAAATTGTTCACTGTAATTACAATTTTTATTCTGTACTATAAAAATAATTATAGGAAAAAGGAATGAGGTGACTCAATAATCCCACTCGACCATTAGTATCGAGTGCGTGCCTGCTCAGGATTAAAACACGTTGAAGTCTTTTTGCTTTAAATATTATTAATAAAACACTTATTTTTTTCCATCGACATTTTATATTATTGTTCATTATTCAACATCAATTCTAAATGCTAATTCTGTGAGGCTTAAAATTACAGTTCACTTAAAACTAATTAAAATTTGAACAATCCTTTAGAAAAAATCATTTTACATTTTTGTAAGTATTGTCGCGCACTTGGCTTTACTCTCCTTACAATTCAGCGATTATATCAATAATGTTTTATTTTCTTACAAATGAACTCGTGCAAAGAGTGGGTACTTCAGCCGGTATACTTTTAATGTATCAGTGCTGCACAGAGTATTTTATAACTAATTAATTAATACTAAATTAAGAACAAGTTTAATAAGTATTAGCGACTTCTATGGACTTGTCTTACACAGCAAAGTTTTTCAAAGGAATGCTTATGAATAGAAAATGACCCTCTGAGTTCTTTTTCTACTTTTAGCTGATATGTATATTTTGTCTCCTAAGCAACCACCGCATTTTGCAATATGTTCCAATTTAAAAATTAGAGAACGGAAAAATAACATAATAATTATCCTATTATTTATTATTATTTTTTTTGCTTAAAAGTAATATATACAAAATTTAATACTAATGTCATGAATTTGTACGGTTTATAATAAAGATTGTTGCTTTAGCGTCAAAGTGCACTATGATTGCATTCAGTACAATATGAATGTATAAGGGGGGCGCGATAAAAATTGTGATTGATAAGGGGGCACCAGTATTGAAAGTTTGAGAAGCACTGAGTTACAATATCATCCATGTAAATGTCTCTGATTGTAACTGATGCAGCCAAAGGATAATGTTCTCCTTCGTCCCTAGCTAATTGCTGAATGGTTCGGGTAGCAAGATAGGGTGCTTAAGTAGTCCCGTAAGTTACAGTGTTGAGTTTGTAAGTTTGTACAGGACCATCAACACTGTCTTTCCATAAAATCATCTGCAAATTTCGATGACCGAGGTTAATTAAAATCTGTCTAAACATTTTTGAAATATCCGTTGTAAAGACAAATGTGTGCTGCCTAAATCTCAAAAGAATTGAAAATAAATCTTGCTGCAAAATCTCGGCTTTATACAAAATGTCATTCAAAGAAAGACTTGTTGTTTACGAAGAGGCATTAAAAACTACTCTAAGCTTGGTAGTTTTACTGTCGGGGCGAAACACTCCATGATGTGGTAGAAAATAAGAAATATTTGTTTCTAGGGGGTCAGCTACTAATTGCATGTGGTTTATAAATCAATATAATCCTGTAAGAACGATTTATAAAGGGTTTGTAATTCATAATGTTTCGAGAGTTATTTTCCAAAGTTGATTCAATCGAACTTCAGCCAAGAACCTTGAATTACCAAACAGTATGGATCTTTTTTAAGGGGTAATTGAACAACATAGCATCCTTCTTCAGTGCGATAATGAGTGTTTTGATATTGGGTTTCACAAATTTCTTCTTCTAAACTATGTTCTATTGAGGATTTATCTACCTTTTCAATTTCCCAAAATGCTTGCAATTGTTGATTAAGACTATCTGAATTTATTTCCGCAATAAACCTAAGCCACAATATGATTTTTCCTCAAATTTATCGAAACTCCCTACAACAATGTACCCGAAAACAGTCTCTTGAAACAGCCATTTTTCGCATGGCGATCGAAATTTATTGGGTCTTAATAATTCAAAAAAGAGCTCGCACCCAATAAGCATATCTATTTCTCCTGGTATACCAAAATCTTTATCCGCGAGATAAATATTCGAAGGAATGTTTACTTTAGTTGCATCCATGCGATGGATAGATGTTGTGGTAATATACGGGACGATTAATAGTTTTAACGGCGTTGAAAAGTCTCCATTTTTATTTTGAATCACCGTATTTACTTTTTTTTAACTCTAAGGTTTATTTTACCTAACCCCGAAATAGACGCGTTTATTTTTTATTTTTTCAGGGGGAGTTTATTAGCCAGCCCCGTTGTCGAATGAAGGAAAGATGAGATCCTGAGTCTAAAATCGCTTTGCAGGGGAAAAGCTGACGCTCTGCCCCCCTGAGGTAAACCAATGCAGTCGGGAGTAAAATATTTTTCTTTTCTCCCACACAGTTCGAAAACGTATAAGAGTGCTCTGGGGGTGTTGACCATTGCATATCCGGTAGGGGTTTTAGTTCGTTAGCTAATGTTGTGGACAGGGGTGAAGGAATCGCTTCAAATATATGTAACGATGTATGATGACGTTTTTTACAAACGGAACAAGAGTTTTTTTATTTACAATCCTTAATTTTATGATGTTCCTTTAAACAATTGATGCACAAATTAAGGCGTTTTATTTGATTAAGGGGTCACATACCTTTTAAAAAGTTGAAAATGGTTAAAAATAGTGAGCTCTTTAAAGCTCTAATTTTTTTATTATTGTTTCCTGGAATGTTAATTTTGGAGGAATAAACAAATAGATATTACTTTACTTAAAACATAACCAACAAACACAGTGCTAATTAAGATAAATTTTTAATTAGATAATTACAAAAAGAAATTTTTGTTTTCTTTTCGCAAGTGATATGCATTACGCGCAGCTTTATAAAAAAAGTCACCAATATTTTTTGACCAATATTTTTATCTGACAGGCATGTTTTATTTTGTCGGATTGCATTTCCATAGTACGTTGTAATTAAGTGGATCATTCTGTCGGTCAACCTTCCCTTTCCCCCAATCGACTTCCCATCACTGAGTTTGGAGCTCATTTGTTTTAATTTTCGTAAACGAGTTCCCATTCTTTTTTGAACATGTCCAACACATTCAATTTTTGAAACTGTGATATCTTCTCCATACGGATTGGATGCAGTAATAGATGAAAATGTTTTGGAATCGCCATCCCCGATGTAAGATGTATATCTCACAGAACGATGACTTAATGAACGCTGAAATATACGAACCATTCCCACAGTCTCCATCATGCCAGCTGAACCATTGTGGTTCTTCAAACATTCTTTAACGTGAAGAATTTTCCACTTTTTGTAAGCAGGTGACCCCTTTCTTCGTTTCCAAAAATCACATCCTTTACAGAAAGAAGACATCACTTCCGCATCAATACACTTTCCTGTTTTGTCTCCTATAACAGCACACACACCAACACGAGAAGAATAGCCACGGGTTTTCCATGTTCCATCTCCACTAATTATTATATCAGAAGAATTTGTCAAAGTTACCTCTTCCAAAGCTGCACTTTGCATTGAAGCTTCTCTGCGACTTCTTTACTACACAATTGTAGTTTGTTTATATAATGTTATTATAGGATTTTTCAGCAACTGGAGGAGGAAAGTCCATGACACCACAGAAAGTTGTCATTGCTGCATGACCCTGTCCAATTGTCCTCATTGCGTATACAAAACGTCTGTTTATTTCTGGAGTATTTTTTTTTTTTCTTTTACCCAGCATTTTTTGAATTTCTAAACGAACACAAGTCTTTACAGTTCTTGCATTCAATCGAAAAAACACTAGACAAACCTCTAACACATTTTCTGATAGTTTAATATCACGACCACATTTTCTGCAAGAAGCAAAGTTTTGAATGTTTGTAAACATGATAGTTTTATCAAACACTCTATAGCCATCAACACAGTCATCATGTTCAATAAAAGATGAATCAACATCTTGCAGCCGAATCTTTTTTCCAGATCCACTGTTGTTTAGTGATTCGTCCACACTGTGTACAGCTTTGCATCTCGTATGCATATTACCAGTAAACTTCCTTTTCTTAGGACGTTTACCAGATGGTCTTTTAGCAGATTCAGTCGAATTCATCCTTCAAAAGTTTATAAAAAAATAATACTTTTCCTAAAACTTATCTTAGAATAAGATACGGTATGAAAATCAAAAACGAGCAGTATAAATTCAAGATTCACTTTATCAAAACAAAGTAGAAGTAGAAGTTTATAAAGTTAGTAGAAGTTGTAGTTAATATTCAGAACAACAATAATAATATTTGAGGCTTAGATTCAAGCATTTGATAATAATTAGAATGAAAATATTAGAAACAGAGAAACGCAGCTGTCACCAGCGACATGACAGCTGTCACCCTGGAGCCAAAATGTAAACAATATGTAAATCGCCTTTTCTACTCTTTTTTATTTTCTTAATAACGTCCGTTTTTTGGGAATATCTGCATGCGGTTTCTTTTAGAACACTCAGAAAGGTTTACTCTATAAAATAAAATAATAATAAAAAAATTGATTTTCAGGAAATTTTAAAAGGTATATGACCCCTTAAATCAATCGGATACTTTCATACTTTGATAAGCGCTGCACTTATAAATCAAATGAGGCAGTTTACAGATTGCACAAGAATTTGATGAATCATTTGAATTAAGAAAGATTTTACCTTTATATATATATATGGAAGGGTACTTGTTTTGGTGTATGAGTAATAGGAGCAGAACGATTAATACTATCTATAGTTTGGCTTCTTTTTTCTAAAAACATTATAAATGTATCTAATTCAGGAATTTGATTTGAATCAATGGATAGTTGGAATTGTTTACGAGTTTCTCGATCTATTTTTTTCAGAATGATATTAAGCCATATAAGATCCGATAAATTATTGCGTTCAAAAACTAAGAGTTTTAAAGCTCTAAAATTCTTGCTTAGAATATCTGTCATGGTTCTAATATCTCGGGCTGATTCACTTGTTAACTTTTCTATTTCTAATATAGCATTAATATGAGTCTCAGTAAAGAGACGCTTATTTTCAAATCTAGGTTTTAATGCTGTGATGAGCTATTCAAAGGAATCATCAACTGCTTTAAGTAGTTTGGCATCACCTTGTAATGACGCTTTCAGATAATAAAGTTTTTGTGACTCGTTCAAGTCATTGTTATTACTTATAATGTTATCAAATTGTGATTTAAAGCTAGGCCATTCGTCGTATTTACCTCTAAATACCGGCAAAGGTATTTCCGGCAGTTTTATTTCTAATTTCAGTTTAGAATTAGTTTGAGATATTGCATTTTCATGATTATGAACAGAACTAACAGAAGATTTAGCAATTAAAGAATTGAGAATATCTCTAATTCTTACCTCCAGCTCCTCTAGTCTGTCCTCCATACTTTGTATGTCCGCTTCTATGACTTGTAGTTCCGATTCACTAATATCCTTGATATCATAGTACTGATCCTTTAATTCATCAATCTTTCTGTTCATTTCTTGGGCACGTTTCAGTTTAATATCAAGTTTTGTCGGAGTATGATTCCCTGATTCTTCTACGAAAGTTTCTATCTTAGTTATGGTGCCTTTGATTGCACGCTTCGAATTATTAAGTTTATCCATTTTTTTTCTCCGGTTAGATGCTCCAAAAATATAGTGTTGTTTTACAAATGTTCATTGTCAAATGCTGGTTCGTGTTTTATCTAAAACGTTGCGACCTTTGGACTGTAAATTGGTTTATTACGTATGGTGCTATTCGCACGCTGTTCCAAGATGGAAGCTACAGCAACAACTGAAGCGGAGGGTTACATCAAAACATTGGTGGAGGTGCTCAGTCGGCGGATGGCATTCGCGACAAAAAATAGATACAATTACGGACTGAACACACATTAATACCAAAAACATTTGGATGTTGCTTGAGTATATTTTTAACTGCAGTAATAATATATCCGACTGCACAATATATTGCCCATGTCAAAAATAAGAAGAAAAAAACCTGTAAGAAATAATTATTAACAGATTTGTGTATTGCAAATGATTTAAAAAAAATAAAGCTATGAAGATTACTGAAAATTTAATGAATGATATATATCTAGTTATACAGAGAAAAAATATGAAGAAAACATAGTGAATGTGTGTGTGTGTGTGTGACGTAGATATAAAAAAACTTCGCTAAAAATGTATGCAAGGCTGGTTAACAAGTTGTTCCTTTTGGACTATGGTGAAGTTTTATTCAGTTGAAGCAATTTAGAAACAAAGTATTCTTCGACTTGTTCAAGTACTGTTTATTCGAAAAATATTTTTGGGTGGAATAATGTTTTCGGTTTGTTTTGCTCACAAAATAAGTTCAAATTTAATAGCTATCTTTATTAAAATTTTGTATGCGTTAAGATATACTTAATAATTTTTTTTCGTGGTGTGTAGTTACGTTTCTTAGAAAACCTAGTAAAAACTGTAGAAAAAGATACAATTTGTGTGGGTAAGATTGGTTTGGATTGCACGTTCTTAAATTGTTTTTAATTTAAGCACTTGTACAAAAGTGTCGAAAATTCACTGGCATGATTATATACATATTTATTTATTTTGATATGTTTAAAAATTTAACATTATTGCACGAGTAGACATATCATTTATATATTTCATGTTATTATTAAATTCTTTCAATATAACTGAAGTGTTAAAGTCACATACATGTTGAATGAAAAAAGATAAAAAGTGTAAATTAAAAAAGAAATGGAAAAGATATTAATTATTTATTCATCACTACACGCGGGCAATAAGCCTATTTATTTAATAAAAAACAAATTGCTACTCTCAGAAGATTTAACACAAACACAATATTAATAAAGATTCTGATCCTAATACAATAAAGATTTTACTCGGGCAGTGATATTTTTAGAAGAGGAACCACTTTCCGATACAGCTTGCACTAAATTGATATCAGTATGCTATGCGCCGAGTTGCGCAGCATTCGCGAAATTGGGTGATAATATAATTTGGTTACCTTGATTTTTAACGGCCAGTTCAGCGGTTGCCCTCATTAATACGCTTATTATAATTAATTTTCCATTCATTTATTTTATTTCGGTAACTCTATTAACTTCAGACGATTTTAATTCTATTTTTCCTAAACTTCGCTATTTCCATACTTTGAGTTGGCTAGATTGCAGCTTTTGTCTTCTGTTGTTTATTCGAACATGAATACTTTGGAAATTATTAGTTATAATTAGGATCTTTTTAACACCCTTTTATAAGCTTCAATTGTATATTAAGGAATCTTTGAACTCGATTTTTACCCACTTTCCGATTAATTCGAAATTTCGCTTACTTAACCAGGACCGACGACAATACAATAATTTAATAATTTGGTTCCATTGTCCTGATCAGGATGATCAGAGTTGACAATTTCCCATTTTAAGATCTTATCCCACATCTGGCGACTAATTTCAGATCTCATTTTCAGATTTGGTGACTGAAAGATTAAGTTACAATTTAGTTCGATTAACTATAAAATGGTATTTTTTTTTAGTTTTTTAACTTTAGTTTAATATTAAAAGGAATATTAAAGCTCAGCTTTCAACTTTTGTGGACGAAAAAATTGCCAAATTAGCACAGTTTTTTTCCCCCTGAACGAAATTTCCTTTTTCTGCCTAAACATTTTAATATTTTTAACTGATTTCTGCTTCTTTCTTCTTTCACATGCCATTTTCCATATTTTCTCTTCTTTATTTTCTCAGGCATTTCTAATTACCTAATACAGTGCTTCTCAAACTTTCAAGTGGCCGCGGTAGCCGAGTGGTATGGGCATCGGATCGTGGCTGGCTTTGACACGAGTTCGAGCCCAGTACCACTAAAGACCCGCCGTGTAGGGCAGCGATGCACGCTAAATCTGTCGAGAGCTGAAACGTCCTCCCGTTGGTGTGGTGTGGTAGTTAGGAGAGGGGGGTGCCAGATCAGGTGTCGTCCGCGTCACTTGACCATGGTTCAAAATTACGTGGTCCGTCGCCAAAAGCCCTCGTGCAGCTGAACAGTGCGACGTTAATCTTCACTCACTCAAACTTTCAATACTGGCGCCCCCCTTTTCGATCGCAATTTTTTTCGAGCCCCCCTTATACATTAATAATGTACTGAATGCAATAATAATGCACTTTGACCCTAAAGTTACAATAGGCGATCTTAATTATAAACCGTTCAAATTAGTAACATAAGTATTAAATTTTGTATACTACTTTTAAGTAAAATAAATAAATAAATAAAATAATAGGATAATTATTATGTTATTTTTCCTTTCTCTAATTTTTAAATTGAACATATTGCAAAATGCGGTAGCTGCTTAGAAGACAAAATATAGATATCTGCTAAATATAGAAAAATAATTCAGAGGGTCAATTTCTAATAATAAACATTCCTTATAAAAACTTTGCTTTCCAAGACAAGCTCATGGACATCATTAATACTTATTAAAATTGTTCTTAATTTAGTAATAATTAATAAATTATAAAATATTCTGTGCAGCACTGATACATTAAAAGTACACCGGCTGAAGTAACCGCTCTTTGCACGAGTTCATTTATAAGAAAATAAAACATTATTGATATAATAGCTGAATTGTAAGGGAAGCAAAGCCAAGTGCTCGACAATGTTTACAAAAGCATAAAATGATTTTTTTAAAAACTTTGCTCAAATTATAATTAGTTTTAAGCGAATTGTAATTTTAAGCCCCACAGAATTAGCATTTATAATTGATGTTAAACACTCAGGAATTTTTCAAGGGGGGTCCGGGGTCAAAAGTTCACCAATCTTGTATCAGGTTCCTTTTGATTTTATCGATGTTCGGGAACAAAACACAGCAAAAAACTAATTCTTGAATAAATAATTAGCATTAATTAATAAAATTAATCATTAATAACAAATACTTAACTAAATTTTGCGTACTATAAACTTAGAATTATAATCAATCGGAAAAAAATCAAGGGCTTTAGGGGAGGGGGTTCCACCCCCCTCCCTTGTGTGCGCCACTGATGTTAAATAATGATCAATAATATAAAATATCGATGAAAAATAATTGCATTATTTTTAATATTGAAAGCGAAAAGACTTCAACATGTTTTAACCCGGAAGCAGGCGCGCACTCGATACGGTCGGGTTATTGAGTCACCCCAATCCTTTTTTTTATAATTATTTTATTGTACACGATACAAATCATGATTCAAGTGAATAATTTAACTAAGAGAAAGTTTACTTACCTACTTTCAAGGACTTTTCAATTTTTCTTTGGTAATAAATAAACAGTTTTGCCAGAATTAACGATTTCGTAATCTGTGTGTCCCGCGCGACCACTTCCGGGTAAAAAGTATATTCATTATGATAATATGTATGTTACTGCTAAAAAAATTGTGTTAAACGTTTTTCGTTATACTTTATACATTGAGAATATTTATAAAAAATATGTCTTGGCCAAGTAATCCTTCATGTGCTTGTGTGTGTGCTCTCCGTGGTTTTCCAAATATCATAAAACTCTTTTGCATGAAAAAAAGCGCAACAGAGAACACATAAGAGAGGGGTCATAACTAACTGTACCAATAACGTAGAAGGTCAAACAGATTACAGCTATAATGTGCAGTATTTCAAAAATAATGACAGTGATGAATTTTTTATGTTCCTAAAGTTTTTCGATTCTGGGTCCAGGATCTGTTTTTTCTCTGAAAGAGTAGTATGTTAGGTTAAAAAAAGGGTAATAAAAAAATCTCTAATCACGGGATGACAGCAAATCCAATAAAAGTTTTTTTTATTTGGTTATAGGATCAAAGATAGCTAATTAGTTATTAAAGAATTTTTTATTTTTGATGGCTTAATATCGCCTATAAATTATATCAGAGTAAAAGTGCATTTTTTATTATGTCTGAAAGTATTTTGTTTTAATTCATTCCAGTAAACTAATTATTTTTTAAATCTTTTATTTTCGATATGCTCGCGCCCCCCTCGTAAGGTCATCGCGCCCCCCAGGGAGGCGCGCCGCACAGTTTGAGAAGCACTGACCTAATATATATATATTTAAATCCAATACTCGTATTTTTCGAATTTGATTTCCACAAAAAAAGGAAGTAAATTTTTACTTTTTTTTATCTATTTATAACTTCTTTTAAATTTATGTAATCAAGCTCTTTCATCAGGAATAAGGTAACTGGGACGTCCTCGACAAGCAAAAATGTGCTTTTTTTACATCAAATGTAAATTGTTCTCATTTACTTAAATTAAAAGCAATGGATGTAATATGTTTACAATGAATTATAAGTTTATTTATGTACATGTTAATGTGAAGAAATCTCATTTTAAAATATAAATAATTATATATGAGAAATTAATACCCACAGACTATATTTTTTATAAATACAACAGTCTATAAAAATGAAATGGAAATTTAAAAAATAAATTTAAAAATTTTTTAAACTGTGTGATTTAAATACCCTTTAAATTTTGTACAAAAATTGTGCTGTATCTAAAATTTTTAAATGTTTATTTGAAAAAAATTCATTCACTTTATTGAAATTTTGTGAATTTTATAATATTCAATATATCAGAACTATAGGTAAAGAAGATTTTGAGAAAAGCGTCCCCGTACCAACAAAAAATGCTTTTTGAGAAAACAGCAAATAAAGATATTTCCCGTATAATTTGTAAAATAATGTTTTTTTAATCCAATACAAAACAATACCATGATTAAGTGGATTATTCTGAATCAGTTTTTAGTTCGAAAACTTTAAATTCTAGATTATTTAGAAGCTTTTTTAATTAATCTTTTTTTATTTCATCGACACGTGTTACCAATGTGATTCACAACATCTTCCACTTAAAATACCAAACTTTATGGCTATAAGCTTTAATATTTTTACTTCACTTTGAACATCATCATTACAGGATATTACACAATTCTTTATACATATTTATATTGTTATAAAGATGCACGAAGAAATTGTCTTCGAAGAATTTAAACATTTAATTTGTCTTATTTAAATGGAACACTTTTTTAAAAGTTATTACAAAAGAAGTTGTTTTTGTACTCATATATATGAATATTTATTTACTTTAAATTAAAAACAACATTTATAAATAAAGCCTTATTTATGAATACTTAAATGGCACCAATAAGCAGTTAGGAATAACGAAATATTTCTCTTACAAGTCGTGCAATTTATTGAAGATTATCCTCAAGATTAACTTTGAACTACTTGATTTATAATTTAAGAACTACCCTGAGAGTACTTAAATATAAAACTAGATATAGTTAACAATTTAAAATACAGAACTTAATTTTAAAATTTTGTAACTATACATTTAAATACTATTTAACTTTTGTACGAAAATGTAGACTTTTCATAAACTTTGAAAATATAATTACAGAAAAATTACATTCCTTGAACAGGAAATGCGAGTGTTTAATGATACATATTATATGCAAAACAAATTTTGAATAAAGTATATCTGAATTATAGTGTACTGACATAAAAATTCAATTCTAAAATGTACAATTTTGATTCACAATAACTATTAAAAAAGCCCAGCACTGTATTCTAATTGGTTAGACTGCTCCAATTTTTTTTTTTTTTCCCTTTTGTTTCTAATTCTAGCCTCTTTAGATGCTTTATAAAAAGCAATTTCTGCTTCACAAACCCTCTTGTTATTATAATTTGAAACACCTTTCTCATATAATGGTCTGGTTTTATACCAATTTCTTCCAATACCCTTATCCTACTCTGAGCACCATCATTGAAAGTTATCACGGCATCCATTACACCTATTTTCATTGATTCAATGCTCAGAAATGTGGTTTTAGGTAAACGTTCCCACATGCAGTGATCGAAACTTTCAATAGGATTTTGAGTTTTCCCATGAGTACATTTTTCTAACGGTTTTTTATCACTTAGCGATTTAAAAGTGGGCTTTATGACAAGAAGCACGAGTTCAGGAAGTGAATGCTTATGTGAATAGGCTTCTCCCAACAATTTAGCTTTGTTAAACCCACACCAAGTATCCGGACTAGTTGGGCATAAACCATGCTGTGGGACAGAATCTGTTGAGAGTTTATGAAAATAAATTGCCCATATAGCTTTAAACATATCAGACACGAAATTCATGTTTCGTCGAATAGCCAAGCCATAATATTGTTGCAACTTCTAAATTTCATTATCTGTAAGTCTTCCACGGCCAGATTGCCCAGGTGTCGTCCACGTCACTTGACCATGGTTCAAAATTACGTGGTCCGTCGCCAAAAGCCCTCGTGTAGCTGAACAGTGCGACGTTAATATTCAATCAATCAATCCACGGCCAGATATGCCTTTACCGTCAGAAAGCTTATGAGATTTCATGCTATTTCTTAAGGCACGTAATCTACCCCCCCATTCGTTTTTGAACATGCACTATGCATTGCAACTTTTTAACTTCAAAGTCATTTCTGTAGACTTTTCTTTTAGATACAGTGATAAATGCCTTGGAATCACCATTACCCAGATAATTGGCATATTTAACATTGCGTAAAATTTCGGAGCGTGGAATTTTTTTTAAAATTCCAGCTGTGATTCCATTCCTCCACTGAAACCTTCAAAATTTTTTCGCACTTATGGACTTTATTGATTGCGTTTTTGCATACAAAACAATATTTGCTCAGGCATTACAAGTCTAGAACTTTACCGGTTTCTAGATATGTCGCAAATACGACTCCATTCAAAGATGTATGGCCTCGTTTCTGCCAACTACCTTCAAATGCTGCAGTGATATCTCAAATGCTATTGTTCATCTCTAAGGTTTCTTCCACAGCTTTCTTCATAGATGCATCACTGACCTTTATAAGACTTTTCAAAAGTATTCCATTATACCGTTGACATTTTGCAGGTGGTGGTGGCAAGTTCATTACAGCACAAAATGTCTTAGCAGCACTACAACCTTTACCTATACAGCGCAAGCCATAAGCTAATAAAACGTTTATGTCATAAACTCCGTTTGTTGAGTTAGATGACATTGAGGTAAAAGCTTGTCCACAAAAAGTGCACTGCAGAGTTAAACTCTCAAATAATCTTTTGCGGCTTCTGACATCTCAGTAATAAGTGAATAACACTTATTGCAATATTTACATCTTGCAGTACTTTTTAGTAATTCATAAATTATATTTAAATCAATAACAATATTTACAGAACTCTGATCATCAGCGGGAATGTCATCCAACATTTCTGAAGCACTCTCTATTTTAAATTTTGAAGTACATACTTTTTCATTGCTTTCATTGACTAATTGTTCAGCATTATCTTCATTTTGTCCGTAAAAAAGATCTACGCTTTCGAAAAGCTTTTGTTCGTGGCATAATGAAAAGAAAATTATTCAAAAATTATGAATAAAATATAGATATAGAATAAAAATAGATAGGGCGGTATGTCCCCAGGACATACCGCCCGACAATGTTGTACCGCTGAAAGATGAGCGATTTAATGCAAAAATGCAGCAGCTAGTATAAGTTGCAATAATATATCTAACACAATGTAAAATACTTTACTGTGTAAAGTGTAAACAAGTTAGTTTTAATTCAGTGAAAGATACAGTTAAGGAAACATGAAGTTAATGAACTAAAAGTTTTAAAAATAATGTTAAAAATAAAACAGAAAAATAAATTTCCAAATCAATGTGCCACGCCCCTTTAGGAAAGGGGTGTGACACATTTGTTTAGAATTTTAAAATTCTATTTTCTAGCATTCTAGTTATCGAAATCTCATAAAAAATGCGTCAATGGATGCAGCAAAGCACCCTCTATTTTTAAAAGTAAACAAAAATGCATGAATTTCACGTCCAAGTTAATTATTGCCATACAAGGTCACCATCTGGAACTATAAACCATTGGGTGCCAAAATCTTATTTGGTGTGATTTGAAAACCGTGCCAAAAAGACGTTTGGCATAAAAATAACTGATAATAAATAAGTTCTCATTTATTTTTTTTTAAAATCAGAAAACAATATTTATTTATTATTAATACTTTTGATCATTTGGTTGTAGAAGTGCTTTTTGTATTTTTTGGTGTGCAATTCAACAAATCTCCAGAGCACATTGGAATGTTTGGGTACATTATTGATATTTGTGTACATTAGTGTTAAAAAATATTTTCGAGACTCAATTTAAAGACGCTCAGAAATTAAATCAATAGTTAAAAGATAAATTTTATCTATATCTCTATACTTAAGCTTGTTTGATTTAAGTAATCGTATTTAATAAAAAAGAACGTTGGATTTTTTTAGACTGAATTATTTTAAAACGTATAATAAGGAATGAACAAAAAGAAATTGTCATTATTCAATTCCTACTATTAGTTCACACTGTCCATATATTTATTTATCTTCGTGCAATTTTCAATCGTTAATAAAATACATTTTGAAGCACTCAATTGAGCTGAAATTTTATATGCATGATTATTTTAATGACAATACAGTAATTTAATAATAAATAAAAATTAATTGATTAAAAGTAATTAATTACAAATACAGCCACGTTGGCATCATTTTTGGTGATTTAGCGACCATTTTGGCGACTTGTGCCAAAACATGAAAAGGTTTTTTTCTCTCACATTTTAAAGCAATCGTTTGAGCTGCAATTTTCTATGCACTATTGTTTTGGGTAAAAATACGATAATTTAATTATAATCCATTGACTAAAACTGATTATTTAAAGAATAACAGATACAGCCAAGTTGGTTTCATTTTTAGCGATTTGTTTCAAAATTTAAAAATATTTTTTCCTCCCGTTTTAAGGCATTCAGGTGAACTGAAATTTTATATACACAATTGTTTAGGATGAAAATAAATAAAAATTAATTACCACTTAATATTGCGATTTTGTCGTATATTTATACATATTTATATTAATTTAACTATTTAATAAAAAGTAGTTAAAATAAAATTTTCTTTGTTGATCTAAGTAGGAATTCACTTAATTTTTTTTTGTATTACCTGTGTTTTATGTATTTTTTTCTTTTTCAAAACCAAAATTTTCAAAAATGTGAAGTAAAAACTATCTTTTTCGCTTTTAAAATAAGAATTTGAAATCATTTTCATGACGGTATAAAATATTTCAACGCATAAACTTCCCGAAACATTTCGAATTGAAATAAGTGAATGAAATCTATTTTAGTTTAGAAGTGAAATGTATTTTTCACTTAGCCATTTCGCCAGAAGCCTTATATTTATTCATTTTGATTAAATTATTTTTCGACGGAAGAAGAAGTATTGAGTTTCAACAAGGAAAAAATTATCGATCTTCAGGAAAATCTTTTACCGTTTAGAAATTTACGAAATCTAAATAGCTTATCTATTTTTCAATTTTCCTAAATAGGGAAAAGTGTTTAAAAGGATTCCCCATTTTCTTTTTCAATACTTTGAATACCGAGGAAATTTATTGTCAGTTCACTAAATTATTCTTTAAGTAAGAATCCCAAGAACAAAATTAAGGAATATTTGTCAGCGAAAATAAATTGAGATTTTTGATGGATCTTTCCTTTTTTCTTTACTTTTTTTTGCATAAAAGTATAATATGGTTCTTTCTTTCATGGATAAAAGAACTTTTCTTTTCTTTTTTTTACTTTAGAGGAAGGAAAATGTAGCTCTTTTTATCTGTATGGAAGTTTCCTTTTAAAAACCAACTCAATTTATTATTTTTTAGGAATTAAAAATTGAATAAAGTATATGAAAATGCTTCTATAGCTTTTTATAATGAATTCATTGCTACAAGTATTTCAATACATAAAATTTTTATTGCAAAAATACAACTTCTGACAATAAAGTTGGTGACGGGACTTTTTCGCGCCTTCTAAACTAATTCTCCTGGGGAACCTTTGGGGCCAGAATGGCATTTCAATCTAACTTTCTCAAGAAGAAAGCGCGATATGCAGATAAGTGAATGATTATATATATTGGAGTTTTTGTGTTCACACGAGTAAGTCAGCTGGAGGCCGGAGAGTATTATATGAGCCATATAAAAGTCGGTTAGAAGCCAGAGAGTTGCATAGAAGCTGGATCAAGTCGGATAATAATATATATTGAAGATTAATATTAAATGAATTGAATACAAGGAGATATAAAGCTTGGTTGCTGATCGCCATGCGATATCGGTAAGAGATTGATTATTAAAGTTTAATTATAGAGCGAACTCTAGCTAGTTAAGGATAGATAAAGATTCGGACGTTAATTTATCACAAACATATAGTGAGTAGGATTTCAGGTGCTTATTTAACTTTGTATTAATAGTTACGTTGTATCATTCCTGATTTGATTTTCCCAGTAAGACTTGTGTTGCATTGATTAATATAAATTGAGAGTATAATAAATTACATTTGTTATGGAAGGTTCGAGTGGTCTCAATCATTTATCCCTACAAATATAGGTCGCGTGGATGAAGAGATAATACCTCTGGTCGGGGGGGAGGGGTATCACAAGTTCAGTGAATGTATTCAGAACGGCCGATCTGGCAACACCGGCGAAACAAAACACTGCACATGCAGAGTGGCAGGTGTTGACCATCTACCCCACCGTTGTTCAGTTGAGACTCATTTGCGTTATATGCAAGACTTGTTTTACAAAGTGCTTGCTTAATACATTGGTTCTTAACTGAGAACAGCAAAATGAACGAACAAAAGACGAATTTATAATTTTGTTTTAAGTTTGGAAAGACACCAGAAGAAGCTTATGCGATGTTGGTACGTGTTTATGAAGATCAAGCACTGTCCATGAAGTGTGTGTACGAGTGATTTGCCCGTTTTCGAGAAATCTGGGAGAGTGTTTCTGACAACTCCCGAAGTGGAAGACTGGTGATCTCCACCAGTGATGAAAACATTGAGAAAGTGAGGTGATTAATCACTAAAGATCGTCAATTAACTGTGCACATGATAGCTGATGAACTGTAGATTAATCTTGAATCCGTGCGACTAATCGTTACCCAGAATTTAGGGATAAGAAAAACTCGCGTATTACTAACATTCAACGAAACGTGACGAGGCTTTTAAACTCCATCCCAAAAAAAGACTTCTTGGAAAGTTTCCGGGATTTATATAACAGATTTCAGGGGTTCATGGTTATGGGAGGTGACTATTTCAAAAGACAGGTAACTTTCGTTAATATTTCATACACGTAAATTTTGCAGGACTATTCCCCGAAACTATTGCCAAAGGGTGTATAAGATAAGAGGTTTAACTATTTTTACATGAACTTATATCAATTAATAGTTTTGACATTAATTAATGCATGAATGAAAACTTAATTAATCACTTAACCCATTTGTCGATGTCTGTCATGGGTGATCTTGTACCTCGCATATTTTTTTTCCTAATGCCCATCTGAGATCTAAAAATAGATAGGTTAGATTATAATTAAACTTGTTTTCAGTAGTGTTTGTTGCAGTAAAAAAATGAGAGGGGGAAAGCATAAAAAAGTATGCAAGATACTACTGTGGGAACTGTATCGTTGGACTTTGTACCGTACCATGCTTCATAGTATATCATATCAAACTAATTTTCTTTTGCTTGTAAGTACGACAGTTTGATTTAAGATGATTTTAATATTTTGAAATTGAAAATAAACTTGTGATCAAATCGCTTACACATTGTCTGTTTAATAATTTTTTGGATAACTTTTACTTTCCCCACGCAATTGATATTGCGAGAAAAGTGACTTACTCTACACCTATATATTCATTTTCCATTGGGTAAAAAAAAAAAACGATACTATTTTTACCAGTGTTTTCGAAAACCCTCTTGCTGCAAGTAATTAAATGTGTTGTTTTTATTAATAGAACCTATCCTGAGCAAATAATATTTGAAACTATTAAAAATTCTAAGACTATTTTATACTTTACATTTTTCAATATTTAACGTTTCTTTTTTTATACAAATATTTATATCCATTCAGGATATCATGAACAAATATATTCTGAAAAAAAAGTTTTATTACATAAAAATGATGTTTGTTGACCTTTATTTTTAACATTGTTTAATACTCTGAGTTGTGTGTGTTGTTAATGGAGTTGCGTTTCAATATTTAAACCTACATATTTGAGAGTAAATAAAAATGTTAGTAATTACTAAAGTGTTCCTTCCCTTCCAATGAATGAATATGTTAAGAGAAAACATGCATTTTTAATTCATTATAATTATTTGCTTATATAAATGATGACTCTTTTTTCCTTTCAGAAATAGTTCCAAGTTAATTAAGAAGTTATTAATTTTGTTTAACATTAATAACCAAATGAGATATTAGTTTCTAACATTTTTCTCCTTTCTAGTTATTTAGTATCGCTAATTAATGAAATTGACTGATTAGTGACTTGTAGTTCAATATCTTTTCTCCTATTCTTAATAACTGTTATCTATAATTTAAAGTATAAGTACTTTACCTGATGTTTGATTTAATCACAAAAAGAAAAGCATCAGGTAAGCTTAATTCCATGCATTGATTTTTTTTGCTTCTGAAAGAAATACATTGAAAACATACTGCAGTGCTTCTCAAACTGTGGGGCGCGCCCCCTTTAAAGTAGGTAAGTACATTTTCTCTTAGTTAAATTATTTGCTGCAATTGTGATTTTTATCGAGCACAGAAAAAAATAATTATAAAAAAAAAAGAGGATTGGGGTGACTTGGTGAAGTGATCGCGCGACCATTAACGTTAGTGTGGAGTGGGCGCCTGCTTCCGGGTTAAAACATTTTGAAGGTTTCTCGCTTTAAATGTTAAAAATAACACAATTATTCTTCATTGGAATTTTTCATTCGTTTTCCTTATTTAATATTAATTCTAAATGCTAATTCTGTGAGGCTTAAAATTACAGTTCGTTTTAAACTATTTATAATAGGAGCATTCATTTAAAAAATCATTTTATATTTTTGTATGCATTGTTGTGCACTTGGTTTTACTCTTCTTACAATTAAGCTATTATATCAAGAATAATGCATTATTTTTTAAAAAATAATCGCAGAACGGGTACTTCAGCAAGTGTACTTATAAATGTATCAGTACTGCACAATGTATTTTATAACTAATTTATTAATACTAATTTAAGAGCAAGTTTAATTATTATTAGTGACTTCCATGGGCTTGTCTTGCAGAGCAAAGGTTTTCAAATGAAGGCTTAATATTAGAAATTGACACTCTGAGTTCTTTTTCTATATTTAGCTGAGATCTATATCTTGTCTTCAAAGCAGCCACCGCAGAAAATCCGGTTTTACAAAGGTACGGTGTTGAAAACGGTAAAAGTATACGAAATGCTTTTGTTTTCAGTTCAGAAAATTCATCATCTACTTCTACCCAAAATTGAAAGAGAGTTTTATTACAAAATTGTCCTTTAATTTCGCCACTAGATGTGAAATCTATGAAACTTTCTTCCTCGGTAGTGGAGAGCCCTTCTGGGGTATTTTGAAATGGATCTCTCACTCATTCGTAACTTGCTATCAAGTTGTCCTCAGCAAAAAAATATTTTTAAATTTTTTTTGCTGACATAGCTAAATGACATTCAATAGTTTTATAAACAACTTCCACATGTTGTTCTTCAGTTTTGTAAGTTTTTACACATTTATCCGCATTTTCAAAAATTTCTAGGTTTTTTTTGCTTTAAATTTCGGCTCCATAATTCTAATTTTCTACAAAAAGCATTAATTTTATCACTCGTGTCAAACATATGTACATTTGATCCTTGAAGTTGAAGATTCAATATATTTAATTTCTCAAATATATCGACTAAGTAGCTCAACTTCATCAGAAATAAATCATCTCGAAATTTCTCAGCTTCCGGTAGGTTTTCCTCTTCTAGAAAAATGGTAATTTCATTTCTTAATTCATAAACACGTTGTAAAAATTTCCCGCGTGATAACCATCTTGCTTCACAATAAAATAGCAACGATGAATGCACTGCGCCCATGTCTTTGCAAAGTCCAGAAAAGGTTCTTGATTTTAGGGGTCTCATTTTTATGTAATTTACTAGTCACAGCTATCATTAGCACAATATTCAGGCCAGGACTAATTTCTTTGGAAGCCAGAGCTTCTCTGTGGATCATACAATGTGTCCAGATGCACAGTGGAGATTTTTGTTTCACAAGTGCTTCTATACTTTTAAATCTTCCTGACATTGTACGAGCACCATCGGTGCATATTCCGACACAATTTTTTCCACTCTATATTTGCCTCGTTTATAAAATTATTTAAAATATCAAATAATGCTATTGCTGTTGCTTTAAGTTTTATTGGTTTACAAAAAAGTAGTTCTTCTACCGCTGACATACCATCCCAAAATCGAACATACGCAATGAAATGAGCATCTTTATTGCTATCCGTCGTCTCGTCAAGCTGAATTGAAAACAATTTATCATGCAACTTACCGAAAAGCTGTTGCTCTACATCTTCAGCGATATCATCAATTCGACGGGAAACAGTATCATTTGATTAGGGTATGGACTGCAACTCTTTGGCAAAATTGTCTCCAAACACAGTTTCTACAATCTCAATTGCTGCAGGCAAAATAAACTCTTCGGCAATAGTGTGAGGCTTTTTACATCTGGCTATATGGACTGCAACTCTTTGGCAAAATTGTCTCCAAACATAGTTTCTACAATCCCAATTGCTACAGGCAAAATAAGCTCTTCGGCAATAGTGTGAGGCTTTTTACATCTGGCTATTTTATATGATACTTTGTAAGAAGTAAGTAAAGCTTTTTCATTCACTTACAAAGTTTTTTTTAAAAATGTTTTTTGTTTTCCATATGATTTTAATTTCGATTCAAAGAACTCTCGAGGTTTGTTAATGTACTCACCATGAAGCGTTTCGAAATGTCTTTTAAGTTTATTAGGTTTCATACTGTCTGCTGCCAATATTTTTGAGCAAATAACACACAGGGGCTTTTCTTCTCCATTTACTTCACTAATGGTAAATCCAAAATTCAAGTATTCTTGAGAATATTTCCTTGATTTAATTTTCGGAACTATGCTCGTCTGTGCACTTGTTGATGCTTTATTATCGTCGAATGTTCGCTTACGACTTAAAAATTTATCCATGATTTTTTTTTTGTTCCAATTTTCTGCAGTAATACTTAATAGTGTGAATTACAACTAACGCGCATATTATAAAATGTACATTCAAGATAGATTTGGTAGCTATAGAAGCATCGAATGGACCAAGACTGATTGGAATTGTACGAGATACAGCATTATTACATGTTTTGCGCAGACGTCCGATAGTTTGGCTAGACTCACGCAGACGCTCGCGAGAATGCCAGATGTGATGGATATGAGAGAGCGCAACATAAAGTACACTATTTTTCAATTTCTACTATAAGTTCACTCTCTCATATATATCTTGTTCAAATTTTCAATCGTTGATAAAATACTTTCTATTCATTCATTCAAGTTCAAATACATTTTGTAAAACTTGTAGTGGGTGACACTTCATGTTAATACAGATCTTTCAAATTTTAATTCATTAATTAAATTAAAAAAATGAATAAATAGTAACAAACAAAAATTATAGTCCAAAAGCATTTATAGAAAGGAAAACTTTTCGTGCTGTCCTCTATAACGCAATGGACAGCGCGCCGGGCTTCTAATCTGAAAGACGGTAGTTCGAATTCCATCCGAGATGGCCTAATTTCTAAGAATGTGTGTAATTTCTTTTTACTTTACTATTTTCTTACACTAATTAAATTTAATTAATGAATAAATAGTAACGAAAAAGAATATTCCAATACCCCATGTATAGAAAAGAAAAGGAAAAATTGCAAGGAAAATCGCTTCCTCTTTTGTCGCTTAACATTGTGATTCTGTCATATGTATTACATATTTGTATTAATTGAAACTATTTAATAGAAAGTAACTAAAATAAGTTTTTCTTTGTTGGCCTAAGTAGGAAAATTGACTTAAAATTTATTTTTATATTACTTGTTCTAATGACATTTGTACTTTTAGAAATGCATGATGGACGAAATAAATTTTTAATTAAATGTCATTTTGCAATCTGTCCCAATTTAAAAAATGAGAAAGGAAAAATAACATAACATTATAATTATTACTTAAAAGTAATTTGTTTAAAATATATATTATATAAAAGTAACGTATACAAAATTTAATACTCAAAGTGCATTATTATTGCATTCAATACATTATTATTGGGGGAGCGATGAGAATTATGATTGAAAATTGGGTCGCCAGTAGTGAAAGTTTGAGAAGCACTGTCTTACTTAATTAATTTATTTATTTTGCAAAAAGTAGTATACAAACTGTAATACTTATGCTATTAATTTGTATGGTTTATAATTAAGATCGCGTATAGTAGCTTTAGCGTCAAAGTGCATTATTATTACATTCAGTACATTATTAATGTATAAGGGGGGCGCGATAAAAATTGTGATTGAAAAGGGGGGCGCTAGTATTGAAAGTTTGAGAAGCACTGACATACTGAATAGTAAAAAGACTTAAAAATTCGTTAGTCACAGCTGATTATTACATGTTGTAAAGGAAGCTCTGGAGTCTGTGCTGGTCGCTCCGGGGATTTCGTTCCTTATATATCCGACGCATACGATTGAGTTTCAGGAAAAAAGATACAGAAATGGCGAAAATTATAGTCACTTCTTGAAATTATTCTTGTTTTTTAAATGTTTATGCTTATAGAAAATGTTACGATGCACAAAATCCAAAGTATTTTATTTTACTTTAAGCAGAATTTGATATTGAATGCAGTACAAAAAAAGCAAAATTCAAATAGTTGCAATACAAAAAGAAAAAAAAATCAAGCTGCTATAATTATCGATATGCATCAGATATCGCAGATATCAGATATAACAGAGAGTTATCTATACTTCGTAGGGTAGCCTTTTTTGATGATGGAAACATGAAGAAGAAGAGATCAATATCATCTGCTGACACGCATAATTAAATCATAAAACTAAGTGAACTCTTCACTGTTGCCTGAACACTGTCAGAATGTGTACAGCTTTTCTCTTATTCTATGTCTTACATAGTTTTGTCCGATATTTTAGTTTCGTCATTCGGTAAGTCTGTTAACCAAGTTGTATTTTACGGTGAGATGACGATAAATTACACCACACATACACAAGCAAATTAATTACAAAGAATCAAAATATACTATTTACCTGACAGAACTAGTGTGACGGTAGGTCAACTGAAACATAGAAAATTCACAAATACAACCACAAATTCTCAAAAACAGGCCTGCAGACATGAAATTTATTGAGCATGTTTCTTTTGTTGAGTATAGATCCCCAAAGTACAGGCTTTGCAGAAATCGACTCCCAAGGGAGGTTGCAAGGAGTAAGAGCTATTCTAGATTATTATCCCGTCCTGTAGTCTTGAGATTTTGTAAGTATGTTCCTTTTATTGAGCTCATGTTTAATTCAGATCTATTAAGAAGCTATGTTTCTAAGGAAGCTATGTTTGTGTATAAATAAAGAAAAAAAAATCCTGATTTGAAATATTAAACTTACAGACTTGGAATTTGGTAAACATGATTCTTTTGTTGAACATTGATCCGCTAAGAATATATTTTTGAGAATTTCACTTCAAATGGGTGTTGCCAAATGTTAAGGGGCCTTATAGATAAAAATTCCCGTTTATGAACTATTTATTAGACTTAGTCTTAAAATTTGTTAAGCATGCTTACTTTGCCAAGTTCACTGGAACACTAAATATTTATCGAGGCTCAAGACCTCTCATGAGACTGCGAGGGGGGTAAAGAGAGGTTGAAGACTCATGACCACTCACAGGGTGATCTCCATCAAAATTGGGGTGGAACCGAGCCAAATCATTCTGTCACTTGCATGGTGCTCAAACGACAGACCTACAACTAGCCCCTTCCCACGATAAATTTTGAAGACCTCAATTTGATGTTATTGTTGAATTGGGTGGGACAAAGGACAATAATAGTTTACTACGTAGACATCCACTAAGAACAGATTTCGCGGGGGTCCTGTTCTTTTTAAATCAAGAGGAAAGGGATGTAAAAACGTTTTAAAAATGCAATCAAACCTCGAATTTTAAATCATTCAATCAATGTTCAGCAAGGGTTTTCAACCTTTCTTTCCAATGGGTTACATACAAGTGACAACTATTTTATGTTGAACGTGACATGAAGATTAATAAGAGAGGGGGGGCACCGTAAGATCAAGGACATTTAAAATGCGGATAATTGATCAAAATATTAAAACTCAAAATTTTGGATTTTGTTTTAAAACTTTATCAAAAGCAATTTACAAAAAATAGATTTTATTATTTTTTTTACCCAATTATGTGGTCATTTCGATTTCCTTTCATCAATGATGCCAAGCCCCTTGTTTGTATTTTACTGTCATAGAAACAAAGCTGTAACGTACTTTGCTAATTTTCTTTTTCTTTTGACAAAGCCTTCCTTATTTTTATTTCAGATAACAAATTTATCAAGTGCAAGATGGTAGCAAAGAGTTTTTATTGAATTCCAGACTGAAAACAATATTATTTGTTTAAAATTCGTTCAGACTTAGTTGTGCATTTTCGTTTCAAATTTGTTCATTTTTTTTTTTCATTTCTTTCTTTCTTTTCTTTTTTTTTGATTTTGCTAAAAATAAAATTTGAAAAAGTAACTGAGACTTTATCAAAGAATACATCGGAATTATTTAAAAAACACTCAAACAATTTCTGTATCAATTCATATGTTTTTCCTAAACAATTTAATACGTTCATCAGTATATATAATGTAATAAATTTTATATTATGCTTCTGTTACCTCTGCATTTTGTGACTTTAACACCGATAAAATATATTTTTTTGCTCTTTCAAATTTTTTAAGCAAGCCAATTTAGTCATCTTCAATTACATTCTTAATCCGCGGTCACTCGAGCCTGTTTTTCTACCGTCGTTACTCGCGGGGTGTAGAGAACACCCCAAACTTTTAACGCGTGTATTTAATTATGAAAATAAAATTAAGTCAAATATGATACATATTTATAAAGTAAAAGGTGTTTTTTGTATTACAAATAAAATTATTAAATTCATTGCCTACAAATGAGATTAACATTAATTTACACTAAACCTGCAAAATTTTCATTTTAAAATACTTATTTTTATAATTTTATTAAAAAGTACAAGTAAAACGTATATACCAGTAAAAAACTTACTTTGCAATTGATGTTAAGGATAGAAGAAAGTGGAAAACAAATATTTTATTCATTTTTCAAACACTCAGAGCAGACTGCAGTCATATGCCTTAAGCCCATATTTTTCTTACATTGAAGACAAACACAAATAATTTTTACATCTTTTACCCGGGAACAAACAGTGCAACGTCCCTTTTTTGGTGGATTAATGCTCTTTTTAATATATTCTGTGTGAGTAAAGCTTCTTTTGAGTGTTTTGTTAAGGTTTGGGAGATCGGATCTCATATCTCACTGTGGCTGCACAAAATCCATTCTAATCTCCTCTTATAATCTTGAAAGTCTCTTTTTTTTAGAAAAAACTGGATGATAGACAATAGAAGCATTAATTCCTGCAGTATTAAGTATATCATAAAATATTAGCAATGGCCAAAGGTTACATATTCACGATACATCATATATACTGCACATTTCATCAGTGGTATCAGCACCGCCTGTATTATAGAAATTTACAACTTCAAGTTTCATCTCTCCAACTTTGGTTCCGAAATGACGCGGTCATCGAATTTACTTAGTTCATCTTGACAATCTGTTGATACAATATCTAATAGACGACGAAGTCGCTGTTTCTCCATTTTCCCATGGAGTTTTTGTCATAATTTCTGGAAAAGCTTTTAAATTTTTTTTTAAAATTATATCTTACAAATTATTTTATAGAATTATATTATATTTATTGAAATTTTAAATAAAATATGCATGCATATTAATATATTTGAAAAACGGAAAAAGTAAAACGTACTCTTCCGTAGATGCTTCGAGTACGAAAATATAACTCAATCACTCGCGGGGTGTTCTCAGCACCCCATATAAACTTTTGAAGGTCGTTACATTCCAAACGTCCTAGCGAGATTGATTACATCAGGCCTGAAGTTTCAATGGCCTAAAATGGGCAGCTACGGAAAAAATCGTGGTTCTGCGCAATCTTTTTAGAATCGTAGGAGGCTTTTCTTGTTGCTGGGGTGTACAAAACGCACCGCGCGAGTGATCGCGGGTTAATAAAAAGAGCTATTGAAAGCTTAGTGCTTAGTGGTATAGTGACGAACAAAACTATATTTTTTTTAAAATAACATTTTCACGACAGATGAAATAAGTTGTTGGTCCATGTTTGTTTTTCTTTACGAAATACTCAAAATCCCAATTGTCTTGAAACAACAAATATTCTTTATATATTTTTCACTTGGAAGCCATGAGGGTTAAATTAAAAATTAGTTTCGCCCATAAAATGGTTGCTACTTCACTGTTACTGGATATCAGTAACTGTTACAATTACAAAAAGGGAATAAGGTATCTGACAAATCCCACCAGAATGACATTGATAGCCAAATTTATATATTTAATTGCATGATTGATAGAAATTCTCACTAAATTTTTAACTAATTGTTCTTAACTAGTTGAATTTGTGATTTCAACGGGCTATCACCGGAAATACTCAAGATCTCAATTGCCTTGAAACAATACAAATATTCTTTATATATTTTTAAGTTGAAAGACATGAGGGTTAATTAAAAATTAGTATCACCCATAAAATGGTCGCTACTTCACTGCTATTTGTTCCCACTAACCATTGCAATTACAAAAAGGAAAAAATGTTATCTGGAAAATCGTACCAGTATGACGTCGATAGTAAAACTGATATATTTAATTGCTTGATTGGTAGATATCTCCCTGGATTTTTAATTAATTGTTCTTAAATAATTTAATTTGCTATTTTCACTCAGAAACGTCCGGTGGGTCACATGCGGCCCGCCGGTTGAGTATCGCTGGTGGGCAACATACAATCATAAGATTTCAAGAAACGCAAAGCAAAGTGGGCGGGAAAAGGCATTGTACATTAGCAATTAAAGCAAATAAAAAGCTCTATTAAATTTGATTTCTAAACATTTCAGACTTTACTAAAAAAAAAACACAAACCAGTGTAAAACAGTGCTTCTCATACTTTCAGTTTTTGTGACCCAATACTCAATCATAAGTTTCATCATCCCCCTCTCTACAATAACAATGTATTGAATTCAATAATACTATACTTTGAAGCTAAGGTTACAATACGACTTCAAACATCTTAAGTAGTTAACATTCTACGTATATAAAAGTCTCTCTGAAACTAAGCGTTCACATTTCCCGGGACGTATATATATGTCTCTCCAGGTATATATGACCTTTTCTGTGTACTGCTATTCATAAAATTTTTCCGAAGGCTCTCTGGAATGCAATAAAAAGACATTGGCAGTGTTTGCGAAGGACTTACTTATTTCAGAGGATTTGCTTATTTATATCTCCCCCCCGAGGAAGCCCACCCCGTAGGTGCGCTTCCTCGGAGTAATCTCTTTGACTGTAAATTGACTTTCCATCCGCATGTCTTTTACTTGCGGAAGAAGTGTGAACGATCCCTCAGCATCTAAAAAGTGCTGTCAAACACCTTATGGGGAGCCGATAGAGTCTCGTTACTCCGAGTATATCAAGCACTAATCCTTTCACGTTTGGACTATGGTTGTGTAGTGTATGGTTCTGCTCGTGCATCTCTCTTAAGACGATTGGACATGATACATCATTCTGCCCTGAGAATCATCTCTCTCTCTGGTGCCTTCAGAACTTCGCCTGTTACCAGCTTGTATGTGGTGTGCCATCAACCACCATTAGAACTAAGGCGGATGCAGTTAAGTGCCAATTATTTTATTCGTGCCATGTCTGTTCCTTCTCATCCATTAAAACCCTTTTCTCTTGCCATTGGTCTCACACGACTCTATGACGCCCGTTCATTTAACATCAAGCCCTTTTCGGAAAGAGCAGAGAAAAAGTTTTAGAAAGGCTGTTCTAAATGACGCCCACTTAAGTAACACAAATATCCAGGAAAATAACATCCTTGCTTTTCCACTCTGGAACATCCAAATTTTTAATTATAGTAACCTTTTTTCAGGCTATGACAAAGCAGGCAATGCTGATGTTATTTATCAGCAGCTCTTTTCTTTCAATCGCAGTAAGTATTTTAAGTACATACCAGTCTACACGGACGGGCCGAAGACTGCAGGACATGTTGGGTGTGGTGTTGTTTTTAACAATACCATTCTAAGTTTTACCTTACATAATTCTATGTCTGCCTTTACTGCTGAATTAACTGCCATTCTTGTCTCACACTTTAACATATATTAATTTCCAACCACCTTCATTTTTGTGTGTACACTGACAGCATGAGTGTTCTAGAATCCTTACACTTTTTAACTGAACGTAAACACCCCTCTGTGATGGAAATACTTATACTTATGTGAAAATTAGAAAGAAAGGGTTTTGATATAATTTTATTAGGTACCTGGAGACGTGGGTATACTTGGTAATGAGAACAGGCTGATAACGCTGCACGATCCATGTCTGATCACATGCAGCAGCCTGTCTGTTACCAGGATTTAAAAACCTCCATACAGCACTATATCCATCATATATGGCAAGAGACTTGGGATCAACAGATCATCAAAAAATTACATAACATTCATCCTTCCACTGCTTATTGGGCAGCAGTGCCAGTACGAAGACATGACGTCTTTTGACTCGACTTCGTATCGGACACACCCGTCTAACGCATAGACATTTGCTGCTAGGAGAGAGTCCCCCAGTATCCGACTTTTGTCAATGTGACCTTTCCATTTTACACATTTTAACAGAATGTCTAAAATATTCATCTAAAAGAAACACCTTTTTTAAAACCAATCTTTCAACTTTCACTGATTTGGTTGGGGAAACTCCACATCCAAACCTTTTTGCATTTTTACGCTCAATTGATGTTTTACATGGAATATAATTTTCTTCAGGATTTTATTGTACCAATAGATTTTTAAAGAGATATGTATAAAATTTCACATTTATGCACTTTTAAAAACTTTGCTCAATTTTATATTTTTCTTCTGACATTTTAAAATACATTTTTATATTTATGTATATTTTTATTGTGTGCATATATTTAAATTTTTTTTATATACTAACGACTGTGTGGCGCAGTATAGCCAAACTTGGCTCTTGTGCCAAAAAAAATCAACAATCAATCAATCAACCCCCCCTTCTTCCCCAATAAATCCCATATGCATGCCTACGTGGAAAACGGTTGCGTTGGGAAGCGAATCACGTACCTTGTAATCGGCAGTAAAGGAATTAATTATAAACTGTTTAAATTATCAAGATAAGTATAAATTTTTGCATATAATTATTCTTGCGTATGATAAACCCATGGTGTTAATGGTAATTAATTAAGCTTGTTCTTAACTTAGTATTCCTAAATTAACATAAGTAGTATTATAAGTTAACATAAGTTACATAACCTAAATTAACATAAGTTATATTAGTGTAAATGTGTATTTATTTCTTATTATGTATTTTGTTTACTTTCAATAAACTAATAATTTTTGTAAAATAATCTTTTGTTTTCATCCCCCCTTGTAGAGTTAACACGCTCCCCTAGGGGGAAGCGCCCCACAGTTTGAGAAACGCTGGTGTAAATGTAGAAAAATAATAACCGTAAGAGTGTCAATAACAATCAAAACTAAAAAATGCTAAATGGGGCATTGAAGATTTATTTTTATAAATAGGTTAATACGTAAGTTTTGTAGTATACTGATCTTTAAATCAAAGTGTTTGGCAAGGTTTCAGTTATTTAGTTAGTGTTATTTTTAAAAATTTTTTTATCAAGAAATATAATTTGCTATATTTATATTTTATTCTAGATGTGTATTTAAAACATATAAAATTTATTCATCTTGTTTTAAGTGCGAGATATTGAACCTGTAGGTCAATTATATAAAAATTTCAACTATCCCTCACCGTTTTCGCAAGGATACCTTTTGGAATAACATTAAGATTTCTTTGATAAAATCGGAAACTTTAACCTTCGTTAAATTAGTTTTACTCGGGATTGTATCGAGAGACTTCTCCAGAAATGTGATTACCAGAAACGATTTCCGATTTCTTCTCTTTGTACAGATTCTATGCATAAAAGAATTTTACCGGCTTAGAATTCTAATGAAGTGTATGCGAACAAATTTACGTATTGATTTATCATTTTCTTTACTAGTGAATGCAGAAATTGAAAATAAAAATTACTGAACGGTACTTAATTTGGCGGTAGTTTGTAGCTAGAAGGATTATTTTAAATTTTTTTTGTGCTGGAACAGCTAATGAATTCCAAATAAAAAAAAAGTTTCCATAGTCGAGTTGTTATGGTCGCAAGCATGTGATTGGAACACTGTTAAGTCACTTTTTCGAGTTCTAATGTCCCTAAAATCCAACCATGTTTAAGAGCTGGCTCATTCATAAGCAGTTAAGAATCAAAAATTCTCATGTTGACGTGACGTGGAAGTTTGGAAAAGGAGTGTGCTTGCTCAGATGCTTACTTAAAAACTTGATTATAAATCAGAATTACGATGTACATCCCCATTAGCCCATTGTCTTCTTTAAGAGTGTGACAGAAGTTAAAATCATTCAACCAATTAAGAAAACTGACATAAGCTAATATTTTTTTCCCATTTAATTGCTGTATTATTTTATTTTATAAGCAACTCATTTGTAACGCGTTCATTTTTGGTTGCTTTGAGATTTCGTAGGATCAACAGGCAGCGCGAGACTGCATAATATCGAAACTCTATTTCATATGAGCATAACATCCTAAAAGTAAATATGCAATTGAAGTGAAATAGTTTTTCAAACCCTTTTTAAAACAATAATAGATATTCAGTTAACGTCAAAAGTGGGTTTCGTGGTATCATTATGAAGGTTCAATCTCCAAAGACGCCAGTTTCTCACTATCTAACATTAAATAAATTTGTTGCTGACTCGCATATTCTTTTGGCAATCCTTTCTTACAAAATAATCGCAATCTTATCTTCTTTCCTTAATTCAGTTTCCTTTAAGGTATCCAACTACGTTCAGAACCGTGATTTTAAAAAGGTGCATAAATCGATAATTTTCAAGATATTTAGTGTCACTTGGATTAGAATACATGTATAAAATTGTTTTAAGCACATTTTGGCGAAATAAAATTATTTAACCCTCCAACTGGACAGCATGGATTTTTCCGCCCTACTAGAGAGGCTTCGAAAACGGACCACACTGAATTGTTCCTAAGGCCCGGGACTCACCAAAAATGAACCAAACTGATTTTTCCCCCTTCAAGTAATGTGTTCAAAACCGGTAAGGTGGTATTTTTCCGAATTCTTTTCCCCCTTTAAAGGTTTACGATCTTGAAAGATAATTAGAGACGGTCGGGGAGACACAATGGGCATTGAGGGGGAATTTTTATGGTCACGGGGAGACCGGTTTCTTTAGCAATGGTAAAATCTGGGAAGAATTTCTTTAAACCCTAAAGTGTACGGAAATAAATTGCAAGTCAACGTGTTCAGAATTCTCAATTTTTTACTTTACCTTAAAATTCTCAAATGGAATTAAGTTTTTATAATGTATGTCTAAGTTTTTAAAAAATATCTGTACTATTTAAATTCAAATTATATATTAAAACATTGAGGATAATTTACTGTTTCATTTTTCTTATTTTAATCAATACTTTCAAGGATTTTTTTAAAAATGATAATTTTGTTATGTGTCAAAAAATTAAAAAAAAAAAGGTTCAAAATTTAAAATCTTTTAAAATTTCGGACACTTCTAAACATGAATAATTTTTAAGCTTCTGTATTACATTATTTGCAAAAAAATTTATATGTATTGTTAAAAAAAACCCTATTTAAATCTTTTAGTTTTTCATAATTTTAAAGCCAGATATTCAGGGCATCTTACATAGAATCCCTTGTTTTGTATTGTTCAGATAACAAATTATATTTGAATTTTGAATGTCTGAACATTAATTTCATTCAAAGAGAACTCTAACTTCAAGTTTATATTTTTTAACTTGAATCTTCAAATAAAGAGTATTTAAAAGCATCTGCAAGCAAATTTACAGTTAACATCTGCGCATATAAATAAATATAAAGATCCTTTTAAATTCAAGTTAAAAAAATATATTTATGCATAATCCTTCATCATTCATGTTCCATTAGTGGTTGACTGAAGAAAAGGTTATTAAAATTTGGACATTTTTATAATCTTAACCATGCAAAACTAGGAATTTTGTATTAGCTCCACTAAAAATCTGCATTGGAACTTCGAAAAAGATATTTATGCGTGTCTCACATACTCAGTTCAAAAACATATATTTACCATAAATACTTATAATTCTTTGGATATTTAAAATTATCATTAGATTAATTTTTTAATATATATATATATTCGACTTCTAATATTTTTTTCAAGTATTCCTTAAATTTCATATAATTTAATTAAGTGACGGGATATTAAAGTCGCACTCTCTCTCTTCTCTAATCAACTACTTGAGGGCTTTTGACGACGGACCTGTGGCCGGGGTATCAGGTGGTCAAGGTATCGAATCATGGTTGGCATGTCTCGAGTTCGAGCCCAGTGCCCCAAAAGACCCGCCGTGTAGGGCAGCGATGCACGTTAAATCTATCGAGAGCTGAAATGTCCTCTCGTTGGTGTGGTGTGGTAGTTAGGAGAGGGTGGGGTGCCAGCTCAGGTGTCGCCCTCGTCATTTGACCATTTTCAAAATTACGAGGTCCATCACTAAAAGCCCTCCTGTAGCTGAACAGTGCGACGTTAATATTCACTGACTTGGCGACGGACCTCGTAATTTTAAACCATGGTCAAGTGACTTGAATGACGCTTGAGCATGGCTCCCTTACACGGCGGATCTTCAGTGGTGCTGGGGTCGAACTCATGACACGTCAGCAACGAGTCCGTTACTTTGACCATTAGGCTACCGCGGCCTCACAATGTGGTTGAAAACTGCATGTTATGAGTAAAAATATGCTGAAAAATTTGATGAACTTATAATAGATTTTTGCATAGAAGATAGATGTGTGATATGCTAAAATGACAATATGTAAAAGTTATGTGAATATCGATGACAATTTTGAAAAATTCAATTTAAGTTTCAGTTTGAAACTTATTCGTTTTGTTTTCGCATTTAATATTAAATAGTCGTGATAACAAATTAATAGTTTAACGCATTCATAGATTATAAAAAATAAAGTTATAAATGACATTGTTGGGAATAATATGTTTTTATAGTTTTGTGAATTCAGACTTCTTTGCAGAAGTGTAGACTAATAAAAGGCTGATGTAGAAGTTAGAAAATTAATATTTAAAATATAAGGAAAACAATATCTGCAATTCCATGATCTTGACGAGCAGAAGACGGCATTTTTACTTAGTAGGGCAGAGTAAGCATAAGGTAGGAGCTTGTGGAGTAAACAACCAGGCCTCTGCAGTTTTGGCAGGTAATGAACTCCCATTTGTTGCTTTCTCTTAGTAAGGAATATAAAAATAACAAATACAAAAATAAATCATGTAAAATTTTATATATTTTAATAACAATGAATTGTGAACTTAATTTCCAATTCATTGTCACGAGTTGGCAGTAACTACGGTACTCTCTCTATCGACGTAATATATATAAAAGAAGTACGGTTGATAGAGTACCAATAATTTTAACGCAATTTTATATTTCGTTCTCGTAAACTTTACTCCTTTTAAAACATGTATTGACAAAATACTCTCCTTTTGTATATTTATAAAATTTTAAAAATATAATGGTTATCTTACCCAGCATTTTAAATAAGGGGCGGCAACTGTGTAGCTAAGACGTGCCAAACCAATCTGTCAGTATCATTCAGCGTGCCACATAGAAGGCAATTTTTGAAATCCTTCGATTCTTGCGGTAATATTTGCAGATTTAAAGAATAGAGGTAAATAATTTAAATTTACAGTTTTATATTTTATATTAATTATGGATCAATAAAATACATCTATTAACATAAAAATAAACAATATAAAATGTTACTATTTCTTCAACAAAGATAAAAAAAAAATTAAAAATGTATGTTTCCAAAACATTTACTTAAATAAGAAATAGACAAAGTGAAATATAAATGATTCCCTTCATTACAGTTAAATAAAAATTGTAATGCGAATTAACTCTTTCACGACTCTTCTTTCATATCGCAAAACCAGGGTATAATGCATGACACGATTCTGAGCATTCAGTTTTGTTAAACAATTTCTTTGCGGAGTCGAAATATTTTTCATATTAGGAAAGATTTTTTACTTTGATATGCCGAATCATAAGTGGAAAGCAGAGTACATGTAATTTTCTTTTTTCTAACAATTAAATCCCCTAGCAATAACACTCAATTGTTTACAAAATAGCTGTAAATTTATCCTTAGAATTATTTTTCAGATTATTTTGTAGTTCCATAAATGTCCATAACTCAGAAGATGTTTGTCAAATAAAATCTATTATCAACTTCCATCCACTCAAGAATTGACAAATTTGCAGAGTAGTGCTGAGTGCCACTAAGAATTGTACCACGTGCCACAGGTCCATAGATTGCCGACACGTTTTAAATGTTCTTATTAACTAACCATCTCCTATTCAAACACAATTTATATGATAAAAAGGGTTTTCATTCATTTTGTAGGGAATTGTATTAGATTCAACCATAAGTAATTTTGTGTATAAAAAAAATTACGTTGTTTCGAGGATCCCCCTTAGAGCAAAACGAAAGGAATTTGACATAATTGTAGTAAGTTTCTCTAAAAGTTGAAACGTTCACTTTCAAAATACACTGCGTAAAGTGGTTTTAGGTGTACGAAGTTATATTCACTATTATTCCTAAAATAAATTTTGATATTTTAGTTTTTCGTTAAGTTTTGAAGTTATTTCTTCAAATATACTTCTCCATTACATTTCTTTCAAACTTGCTTATTTCTTTTGCGGCTACGGTATCCTGATGGTCATGGTTATGAACTCGTGTCCAGTGTTCGAGCCCTCGTACCACAAAAGTTTAGCGTTGAAGAGGAGCTGATGCACGTTAAACACGTCAAGGTCAAAAGTCCTCACAATGGTGTGATGTGGAAGTTTGGAAGGGGAGTTATCAGCTCAGGTATCGTCCTCGACACTTAACCGCGGTTCAAAATTACGTAGTCGCTCGTCAGTAGCCACCGTGTTGACTTAGATTGCAATATAAACCCTTGACGTGTGTGCACTTGAGTTAATTCGAGTACGCTAAAGAGTTCCAAATATGCACATTAGATATAATTCAAACGAAGTCGCATTTTATGCTGCTGTAATTTTCTCACTCAAATATCAGCGAGCGCCGTCTGCACTCGTGATATTTGACTGTTGTTTGTTATATTTACGATTTAGTCGTTAAACATGAAAAACTCGTTTTCAATGTAAAGACTGTAATGTTGGACTGTGTGCAGTGCCGTGTTTCGAAAAATATCACACTGTGACATTTCTGCAAACGACATGTATGTGTCTTTCTCATACTTCTTTGATATTTTTTGCTATTTATACCTGTTAAAATTATTTTTTAAAAAAGGTTTTTTGTAACTAATTGTAAATTGAATAAAACCTTTTGTTACACTTATATGTATTTGAGGAAGAAATCTGATTTACTTTATTCAGGAAATTTTTAGTAAATTTAATTTTCTTAGGCAACTTATTTCTTTTAAAAGATGCATATTTGTGTATTATATAATTAAATTTCTAACTATCTACAATTATGTCTGGCTTTTTTATTCATTAAAATCTTTCAGGATTTTACAAATTATCTTGCCATTATTCATTACGTACTTAATAAGGAAAAATATATCTAAATATAAATAATTTCTGTCCTAATAAACATATAATTGTTTTTAGCTACAGTTTGGAAAATGCATTGAAATTTGTATCGGGACAGGATTTTAACATATTATGAATGTGTTTTTTACTGCCACTATGTTATATATTTATCTTTCATTCTTTTTAAAATATGAGTAGAAGTCGTAAACAGTTTGTCACAGTAAAATTAATTTTTGTTTTATATTCAAATTATACTATTATATTGATTCTGAAAATAATAGGTTAGTTTGACAAGCCATTATTTCACAATTTTTAAAGCATTGAACAGTTTTGAAATTTTTAAAACTTTTCTGAAATGTTAAATTATTAAAAATATTTAATTATTGTAAGTGATTAATATTTCTTAGATTATTGGAAACAAAAAGTATAAAATTTAAAATATATCTATTGTTGAATTTTAATAATTATTTTTATGGCTAAACCTGGAAAAAACCCAACTTCTTTTAAATATTAACATTAAGATATTTTTAAAAATAACTAGAGCTCTCAGGCCTAAATCCATATGAACTTTTATAGAACATATGTAAGGGAACATTTACAAGATATTTCAAGACTCTATCTTGAAGAGGAAAAACGCCTTAGGGATTAGAAAACACTCTCATCTTCAAAATTAAAAATCTGAGAAAAACATATTTAAAATTTGTAAAGGCATAAAAAAAAAAATTCCATTGCCTGTGTAAAGCTTTAATTTTTCAATCTGCTACTATCCAACTTATGCTCTACATGAAAATTCTACTTGAAATAAATATGACTGAAATATCTTTTTTAATTCAAAATATTCTAAGACATAAACATTGATAACAACTGTTAATTTGATCAATTATTCACTTTTATCAGAACCTTATATATTCACAAGAGTTTTAAATGCAAATTATTTATATAGAAATTAGTAGTTATACAAACGTAATCCAGAAATCATCAAGTTTGTAAACAATATCTATTTTTTTTTTCTCAGTTCCCCATCGTGGTAGTTAAGCAAGTTTAAGTTTTTGTAGCATGACTTTCAAATACTGCAATGTAGAATTACAATAGATTTATTATAATGTTGTTTGTGGTACATCAGGGAAATATTTAGTTCATTCTGCAACATAGTCTAATTGTAATATTACCTGAAAAAGCTGAATTTTAGATTTACCCCATTTTCAGTCATATTCCATCCCTTTCAAGTATTATTTATCACAGTAGCCTGCGTACATTTTGGTCATGGCATTTTCAAAAGGAAAAAAAAAAATAATGAAAACGAAGTAAAGAGCTTTTAAATTATATAAACTATGTGTCAAAAAATATATTGGTCTTTAAATCAATCTTAATTAAATAAATGTGAGAACACTCAAAAACATGAGCAAACAGAAATGATTTTAGAAACTAAAATTGTAGTTAATTGCCGTTTCACACGAAATATTGGATTGTGTTAAAAAATATTTTTAATTAATTCAATCTAGGAATGCAAAAATGCTTTAAAATGAAACCGAATTTAAAATCAAAACTCAGAAAATTAAAATTTCTTAAAACCTAATTGGTTTTAGATCAGAAATTGAGCAAGTTTTCCAAATATATGAAATATATATTTGCAATAAATTGGGTGAACTCTCTGTTGGCCGTGAAGTGTAGAAAATGTCCATTTCACAATCCTCGCCCTAGGCCACAGCTATGAATGAGAAACCTCCCGTTTCGAAGAACACAGAGACCGAAAAGCCATAAAATCATCCCCTGCAAAACCAATTAGGACCTCCTGCGGTTTTAACAGGGGAAGGCATTAAATTGCCATTCGTTTTTGAAGCAGTTTGCGAAATTTATCGGAACATTTTCGGATAAGCTAGCTTGGAAAAGTAGATCGCTTTCGAAGTGAAATTCAATTAGCGGGTCGTCCAGTTAGAGGGTTTAATACAATATTTCGGCAAAAAATGAACTTAGAATAACCTTTTTTTCAAACTGTTCTCCTTTGGCGAAAAATGCTTCTATTATAATAATACTTTGCCTGTATATGGCTCTGAACTCTGTCCAGAGGCTCAACTATGACTTTTGAAAAATTCACATTATTTTCAGAGTTACAACCGTTTGAAATAAATATCGGCGTTTTTTTCTTAAAATGCCTCCCCTCTGTTGTCGTAAAACATGGATAAACCCACTTCTAAGTTATGTATTTCAAACATTCTAGTTGAGTCTCTGTACAGAGGTCTGAGCTAAATACAGGCAAAATATTTTTATAATACAGCCACTTTTAACAAAAGGAGAACATTTGGAAAAAAAGATTATTCTAAGTTAATTTTTTGCCAAAATATTGTATTTAAATATTTTTTTCATTAAAATGTATTTAAAACAATTTCATACATCTATTCTAATCTAAGTGACACTAAATATCATAAATATTATCCATTTATACGCTTTTGTAAAATTACGATTCTGAACGTAGTCGGATACTTTAAATAGCAATAAGAATCAGCATATCATGTTTCCTTTAGAAGGCCAGTCTCAAATCGAGCCATACGTATTTCCCAAGATATGAACTGAACATGCGAGATAAACCACTTGAGTGTTTTGAATAATTCGATGAAAACGCTATAACGAGTTCCTTAAATTACTGGTTCACCACATTTGACTTTGACTTTTTCGTAGTACAACTGGGCTGCCTCAGCAGTCTTCAATCCCTATCTGGAACAGAGAGGTGGCATGGTGGTATCGATTTAGATGATTAGATGGATGCTTGGCTTCAGGAAGAAAACCCAATGGGGGAGACTGGCAGAGAAAAACCCATTCACAAAATTTGTGATTTTTATTAATTTTAACGTTATTTGGGGTTCATCGTGCTATTTTATACTGCAAAATATCTTTATCACTAAGATTACATGTCTTTTTAATAATTTTGATTACATTTTTATTCTCTGCACTTCTCTTCGTGTTATGCAAATTTATGAACTGGCTTGTGGAAATTCTGACCTGATATTGAACAATGATATTAATAAGTTATGGATTTACATTGATAAAGATGAGTTTTAGGGAGCATTGTAAGCATAAAACTCAAAAGAAATTTCAGTCTACAGATTCTCATTTATATATAAAAGTTTATGTTAGCAAAAACTGTTTTTTTATAAGACCAGTTAACAAAGTACTTTACAGGCACATAATACTTTTTGGTCAATCTTTAAATCAGCCTTTTTCAAACTGTAGGGTGCGACCACCTAAGGTGCCATGATAACTCTACGAGGGGGGCGCGAGCATATTAAAAAGTCGAAAACAAAAGATTATTTTAAAAAAAAGTAACTTACTGAAACTAAAAAAACAAAATACATTCTGATATGATAAAAAATAAAATACCTATTTATATATACACTGATTTAATACACTAATAAATGTATCAGTACTGCTCAATGTATTTATAATTAATTTAACAATACTAAGATAAGAAAAATTTAAGAATTAGAAGTGATCCCAGGGGTCATGTATAAAATTATATACAAATATTAACACTTATCATGTTAATTTGTACGGCTTATAATAAATGCTTTAACTACCGATTAAAAGTTACATGATTCACTCCCAAGTGCCACCGTTTTCCACGAAAGTGCGCATATGCAGTGTATGGGGTGGGGGAGAAGAAAAAGGAATAAATAAGTAAATCCTCTGAAATAAAAGTAAATCCTTCGCAAACCCTTTTAATGTTATTTATTGCATTCTAAAGCCTTCGGAACAAAAGTATGTATAGGGTTGCACAGAAAGACGTATATATACGTCCGGAGCAATTAATACGCTGGCTATTCGAGACGTATGTATACACCAGTGGCAATTAAGCCGCATTCACACACAGGCAGTCAGCATCGAGCGTTGAGTGTCTAGCCAATCAGAGACTTCATCTCGCCTGAAATAAAGTCTTTGATTGGCTTGACGCTCAATACACAACGCTGACTGCTTTACTGTGAATGTGGCTTTAAGATATTAAAGTCCTATTGTAAATTTAGCGGCAAGACATAGTATTATTGCATTCAATACATTATTATTGTATGGAGGGGGGGCGATGAAAAGTTTGGGCGTGAGTGAACATTCACTTCCTTTATGCACTCTGTGCTATTTTTGTTGATACTGTTCTAACAATTTTTGAATCAATTAATCGAATGTCCAGATTCGGAAAATTCTGATCAAATCTTCAGAATGCCCGAGTGTTAAAGAACCGGTGGATTTAAAATAAATCTACAGCAATCATTATCAATGACAGCAAAACTCACTAGTAAATATATCTCTCGCTCTTTGAACGGCAAGCATCAATAACAAATCCTATGCGACTACTTCCATATGCTCCTCTTTCTGAATAATTGTGGTGGCCATTACAGACTAGTGGTCATGGTCATAAGACCATGATCTGTGTTGTCGAGGCACAGGGCTGAGTTCTGGTGCCTCTCAAAACCAGCCTTGTAGAAGGGTTAATGCATGCAATTTTTGTCTTGGCTGGAAGCGCTCACGAGGCCGCTGAAGACCCGCCGCGTAAGGGCACGATGCAAATTAAATATTTCGAGACCTCAAACCCATTGGTGTGGTAGTTAGGAGGCCGTGTAGGGCAGCGATGCATGTTAAATCTGTCGAGAGCTGAAACGTCCTCCCGTTGGTGTGGTGTGGTAGTTAGGAGAGGAGGGTGCCAGCTCAGGTGTTGTCCCTGTCACTTGACCATGGTTTAAAATTACGTGGTACGTCGCCAAAATCCCTCGTGCAGCTGTACAATGCGACGTTAATATTCAATCAATCAATCATGTGGAAGTTAGGAGATGGGAGTGCCAGCTCAGTGTCGTTCTCGTCTCTTGACCATGGTTCAAAAGTATGAGGTCCGTGACCAAAATCCCTCCAGTAGCTGAACAGTTTGACGTTAATATTCACTCACTCACTAAAATCCTCAAGTTGGTAATGGTGTGGGATTTAGAAAAATCTAGTGCCAGCTCAGATGTTATCCTAGTCACTTAGGAATAGCTTAAAATTATGAAGTCTGTTGGATTATATATACCGGGTGGTATAAGGCGTAAGACTTAAAGGTTCCTTACCAATAGCTTTTTCAGTGTGATGTTAATGAACTATAATTCACGCTTTACGCAGTCGGAATATTTTTGTGAAAATAAGAAAAAAAAAGAAATAATTAACGAAAGCATAGCTACAATTCTTTTTTTTTATCATTTGGCTTCACTTAGATGGAAAACTAGTTCAGTAAACTATATAATAAGACTGAAACATAATTATTATGAATAATAGCTTAAATCCTGCAAAATTAAAAGAAGGTATGTGGAGTCTCATTGTTTGCATGTTCGAATTGAATATTTTGACTGTACACTTGAAGAAAAATGTGTGCTCTCAAAATCCTTTTACTCCAACAACAGAACTTCTCTTGAGACTTCTTTCGTTTCAGTCATTAATTTGTTGAAATAGATGTACCATTGCAATCATTGAAAAGAATAAGTCTGTGGGAAAAAGATGTAATATCTTGCAAATTTGATAACAAATAGTTTGAAGAAATCAACAACAGGACACTCTTTGATACCAGTATCATGCGACGAAATGAGATAATAGCACATATTTTTTGTAGAATATATATTTCACTCAAAGTATTCTCCCTATCAATTTATCATGCAGTTCGATGAACCGTCAGGTACTGTTGGTTTGGCTAATGAATTTGACATTTTTATTGCATCGACATAGCTTTTCTGTTTTTAAATACTGTAGTATCTGGCAATACGAAAGTTATAGTATGGATTTATTGTTAGTTGTCTTAGCAACGATAGAACAATATCAGAAAAATAAATAAAACAACGATGTGAGCGTAATGAGGTTGATTCATCACTAAAGGACACTGTGATCGTTTGCCAATTGCATAACGTGATTATCAAGTAAACAATAATAGCTAATCGTATTCTACATGTGGCTACGTGCTAATGGTCAAGATTTTGCTGACATTCTAGTTTTATATTTTTTAAAATTTTTTAGTACTCTAAATATTTTTAATATCTTTTCTAGTCTTTTACCTTTCGTATAGTTATTAAATATAAATATTACAGTATTAAGTTTAAGCTTTGCTTAAGTTATAGAGTTTCTTTATACTAAAAATATTTAGCTTAGCAAATATTTTAAATTACAGCGACGTATATAAAAATTCTGTCTTGAATGACAGTTTCGATTGAAGAAAGGATTATTATTACTTTAAGAAGTAAACTTACTAAAGTTGTTCTACAATTTTAATTGCACTTTAAATATCGTCGCCATATTTGATAAAAACAAAATATTGAAAATAAAATAAAGGCACTTACGTATTATCCCAACCTATTGGCGACGTAATATGAAACGAAGCACATGATTGCCAATTCAGTGCATACGACACATGCGAAATCGGAGTCGCAAACCTGGCGAGTTATCTTGAACGTTGGCGATTTTGTGATAATACGTAAGTACCGAAATATAATTAAGAAGTACTCCCATTTCAGTCAAATCTTTTTTGGAACATCAATTCAAGTGTAGTACAGGGGAGCACTTCAGATTTGGCGATTTTTCTTCCGATTTGGGCGATTTTTATTTAAATGTCCCGGAGAGATAATGAATCTATTCTGTTTCACTTTTAATTTGGTAACCCTTAATTTTTATTTGTGTTCTTATGCAGATAAGGTCACATGTTCTTTTTAAAAAATTGCTATTGGTTCATTAATAAAATAGCGGATAATTTTAGCTCGAGCAGACAATATGTTCCAATTAATTTTTCAAACTTTAATTTATTTTTCATTTTCAAAGTTACTTTCGTCTACATAGGATATCAAACTTTTCAAAGCTATTTTAATTATCCCTTTCCCTGCTTTTTTTTTTTCCTTCGACTTATCCTGAAGAGTATGTCTAAAAGATATGATTTGTGTTTTTTTTTTTTTATGATTTGGAACAAAAGGAAAATTGAATGTGATACAGTGTTGTATGAAAAAATGATCGATTGCTGCCAGTGCTGAATGTTCGGTTTGCCAGAAAGCTATGCGTCTGATGAAGAGGAATTCAAGTGACGGATATATTTAGGAATGACGAATGATAGAAGTGAATTCACATCCATAAAGAGATTTGTTAGGAAGAATAGCTGGTTTGAGGAGAGTATGTTGTGTATGATTGAAATTCTCTTAAATTAACGAATATGTGGATGCGAAAGGCCAACCGTGACTTCATTTCTTTTGAACTAAATGTTACAAAGAAAACCGTCACGAACTGGATGAGTTTTTGTAGAGAAATATGCATGGAAATGTGTGTGTATGAAAGCTCGATTCTTGGAGGTCCGGATGTGATTGTAGAAATAGACAAGAACATGTTCGGTAAAAGAAAGTACGACAGAGGCAAACGAGTGAATGGAATCTGGGTGTTTGGAGGCTTTGAAAGGTCAACCAATAAGAGCTTCTTTCATGTGATTCAGGATAGGTCGAAGGATACTCTTCTCACATTGATCAAGAGCAACATAAAGAAGGGTATAATCGTCATATTGGATTGCTGGAAATCTTAAGATTGCCTCGAAGATGAAGGTTTTCTTCATCTTTAAGTCAATCACAGAATGTTCTTCAAAATAGAGAAATGGGCGCTCACACGAACTCCATCGAGGGTTTGTGGAGCGCCATTAAAAATTTCTCTACGTGGAATTCACAGGTGTGAGAATCAATTTGACTCTTACCTTGCGGAGTTCATGGGGAGAAAGCGGAAGCTACCCAGTAATCCGAATAGCATATTCACTGCTTTTTTAGAAGCAGTGAAAGAAATAGATCCTTCTTTAGAATAACTCTCTTGAACGCAGGTAAGCCTACTTCTGAAATATTCTACTTTTATGATTTATTTTTACTTAAAAAATTCAATTTTTAATTTTACGCATTGATGATATCTTTATAAATATTTCTTTTTATTTCACATGGATATCTCTTCTTTTTTATTTCAAAATTACAATTTTTAATTTCTTGGAACATCTACCGTTAAAATGTGTACCTTGGCTTACGATTCCGATCACCAAAAAAACCCATCGACGAAAAAGTACCTGGGCGACTGCTTTTAGGCACCAAAAAAATGAATGCGCCAAGTGGACCGCCTATACAACACTTAAACCGGAACAACTTTTAATTTCTGTGACACTGAAGATTTTTCCTTTTCTGCAAAATTCTTAGGGTAAATGGTGGCTCGGAAAAACAGAATTTTGTAGCAATTTAATTACGTTTCAATGTCCTTAGTTGGTGAAAATCTGATACATAAAACATGCTTCTTCAAAATGATTGGAGCATTCCAATGAACATTTAGAGGGTTTGAAGTTTGTTCGACCCGTTTTTATCCATTTTTTAAATAAATATGGATTCTTCAGTGGAAACAAAAAAACTCTTTTCGTTCTACAATTATTATGGCAGTTTAATACGCTACAGTATTTCATTTTGTTATAGTAGGTACAAATCCGAAAATGCCGCAAAAATACTCAGTCGAATGAAACACGTGGCTATTTGTTTAGCGTTCTCTCATATTATTATGTTTGATGAATCGAGTCCATAAAGTTGGTTAATATTTTCCCTCTCAGAAATGGATGTAACATTACTTCATTCATAAGATATTTTTAATTATGCTGCAATAAATAACACTATACTGACGATTTCTTGGGTTGTTTAACTGAAATGATGCTGATTTGGACTGTTATTCACAAAAAATTATTCTACTTTCTCTTGGAATGATGGGACTATATTCAAATTGTTTCAGCTTCGAAATAATTCTTCAGAGTTTCGAAATTTCCTTAAAAGTTCCTGGACTAATCAGATTTTTGTACAATGTTTGAAGTGAACTGATTCCAAATACCTGTCTATAATAGAGCAAATCCACCTCTCTTTGGTTTATTATGTGTAAAAGTACATTTGCTTTAGCATGCTCAAAACCTGTTACATAATCTATATAACTATGTTGTTTCCCATTTACCTCCAGAGGTTACATAACTTTTGAGCAATATTTTGGGGAATCCTGATAAACTGATCCCAATAGTAATTTAAAAACGGAATTAAATTCGTCAGGTAAATCAAATCAGGTAAACAAGAAATTCGTCAGTTTTTATCAGGCGAAGAAATAGGCAATTGAAAGAATTCCAAATTATTAAGAATTATAAGACAGTGGACACAGAAAAGCTAAAAGTATCAGAAAATTTATGCTGGAATTGTATTTACAACAGCTGACAATATCGGTACAAATCATTTTGGCTTTGTTACAAACCTTACTTTAAATAAAGCAGAGGAAATCTCAGATAGTATTTTGGAAGTTTTACTTATTTACATGGAGATTTACGCTGTAAACAAAAATAATACGCATTTTTCAAAACCAAATTACTGTACGAAATCGAAACATTAAATTCACGAATTGATAAAATTGAGCTGTCACGACTCCTTTTTCTCTTTCAAAGAAGCACAAGTCAACACAGATCGAGAGATAACAACAAAAATCGTCACTTCTCCGTTTGTTTCGGGAAAAGTTGTAAGCCTGAAAAATGCGTTTTGCCGGTACATACGTATTATCACAAACTATTGGCGATACTATATGAAACGAAACATATGATTGCTCTGGGCATACGGCATAGGCGAAATTGGGGTTGCCAACTTGGCGAGTTATCTTGAAAGCTGCTGATTGTTGCGATAATACTTAAATACCATTTCGCCTCGTAAATTTAAGGAAAACGTAAACGGTGAAGAATAGAGGCAACATGTTCCTTACCACAAACTTCACGTCGCCTATTTATACGCGATTAGAGAACCAATTTATCATTTTTTATCGATAATGGACCGTATGTGTCAATTCTTCTGGCAAATAACTACCAAAAAAGAAATCCTACCCAGCAAACAATTTTCGCTGCAAACGTCGCTAATTAGTGTTTATGAACCAGAAACTGTTTCTGGTACTTAGGTTAATATCGCAATCTATTGGTGACATGATATGAAACGAAGCATATGATTGCCAATTCTGTGCGTATGATACATAGGAAATAGGGATTGCCTACTTGGCGAGTTATTAATAGAGTTGGCGATTGTTGCGATAATGCGTAAGTACCCACATTTCTTAGATTTCATATTGATAAGGAAATATTCTTGGACATTTCTTATAGCTAATGTTACGGCAGCTTTACTTGGGATAGATTGCCTTCATTTTTATGAGTTGGTTCCTGATCTAGTAAACAATGTCTAAGAGACATGAAAACAAATATTCTATAAATGTGAGTAATGTTAAAGAGTTACTGAAAAATAAATTCTTATTTCATGTTTTTACACATTTTTTTAAAAAAAATATCTTCCAAAATGTCTTGGATTGCCTTATTTGCTTTAATTTATATTAAAATAAAAATGACCAAACCAAAATTTTGAGTTAAATGAAATAACTGGATAAGAACAAAAACAGTGAGCATTTTGTATGTTACGCTTCATACATTCTGTACAACATGAATGTGGGGTTAGTTTTTATACATTTTTAATTCCTTCAATACTAATGAATTAATTCTGTAAAGTTTATGGTAATTCTTTCAATCCGTAATATTATTTTCTTAACGTTGCTTTTGAATAATCTTCATTTTCTGTAATCTTCAATCAATACTCCTGGAACCTATTCCGGAAGATAAATTGATATTTGGAGTTATCTTACTTGTTGAAACGAAATACCTTTGAATACTAGAACAGTTATTATATGCATCTAACTTGGAATACGACTATTTTAAATCAAATACATAATCAAAAGAATTATGACATTGCATTAAATAACCCTCAAATCATAACAAGCTCAAATTCTGTAATTTAGAACCAATAACATTAGACGTATGTAAGAAAATCAAAATATCGATTCAATGTACCTTACTTCATGCAGTGAAGGAAGGTTAAAATTTTTTAGAACCCTAACTAAGCATTTCTCAAACTGTGGGGCCCGCCTCCCTAAGGAAGCATGATGACCTTACATAAGGGGCGCAATCATATTGAAAAATTCGAAATTAAAAATTATATAAAAAATTATTAATTTACTGAAAGGAAGCAAATTAAAATAAATTCTGGCATAGTAAAAGTACACTTTTACAAACATATAATATACTTATAAATGTCTCAATACTTCTCAACGTATTTGATAAGTAATTTACCAATACTAAGCTAAGAACAAGTATAATAATTACTAGTGACTCCCTTGGGCTTGTCATACACAGAATGTAATACTTATCTAATAATTTGTGTGGTTCATAATTAAAACCGTATTGTATCTTTATCGTCTAAGTACATTATTGAATTCAATACATTGTTATTGTATGTAGGGGGCGTAAGGTAAATTATGATTGAAAACTGGGTCACAAATGTTAACAGTTTGAGAGGCACTGACCTAGATAGCTAGCAAACTTGAAGTTGTCTTGTGAAAAAAAGCCCATTTTTATGGTAAAATCTGTTACAATGTATAAGGAATGGGCAGTTCTTTAACTCATGGCATCTTACGTGCCAACCATATATTTAGCATAAGAAAAATTAAATAACAATAACTTCAGTAGATGTTTTCTTGATTTTCTCTAAAAGGAAAAACATTGACACCTAATTTAAGCGTAAAGTTCGTTATCCTATTCAGAAAATTTCTGTTATTTACTATAATGCAAAAATAATGACGAAATCATTTTTAGAAAAAAAAAAACGCAATTTACCATTGATCCCCCCACAAAATAGATTTTGTATATGTCTATTTGTTTCTCTTCTGGTTGATAAGGAGAAAATATCTTCCTGGATATATACGCTGAAGTAATCGAAAATGAGTTTTTTGCAAGAGTAAACAAAAACCAGACGCCCGTGACAACCTCTTTTGCGAAAACTTTTTCTCTCATATCCGTATGAATCAAAGCATCAAGCTGTGCCACTTCCCGCCTTTTTTACTCCAATCTTGAGACAAATGAAAAGGTCATCTAGTTATTGCTTTGAAAACAATCTAGCTCTTTGATATTATCATTTGTTTTCTGTTTCGTGATTACAAGTATTTTATTTTTATTTGTATGAAACTCACAAATCCTGCCAATTTAATTTTATGTAATGAATGTTTAATCCAACATTATTTATCTTTTGTTTTCTGATATTAATGAAGCAAAAAATGAAAGGCGATAGAAGCATTTGAAAAGAAAATTATAGAAAACTTTTTTTGTATCTAAGTTATGACCAGCATACGGCGCTTTATCTGAATGGATTCACAGTATTTCAGACATAGTTTGGTTTTGTACAAAAGACGAGTACAAACAAAATATTTATAAACTTATTTTATTTGTATTTAAATAACGGGTGTTTTAAAAGTAGGCCCACACTTTCAAATGTTAATTGTGAAACAAGTAACATCAAAAAAATTAAGTTAATTCCTACTTATATATAAGGCAACAAAGAAAAATTTTATTTTGGTTACTTTTTATTAGAGAGATACAATTTATATAAATATCTACATTCATATGAAAAATCACAATACTAAGTGTCAAAATAGAAAGCAATTTTCCTTATAATTTTCCATTTTCCTTTCTATATATGGTGTTGGACTATTATTTTTATTTGTTACTATTTATTCGCTTACTATTTTTTCTTTTCTAATTTATGAAGCTGATGATGGTTTATAACTTCTCATTCTATACATCTCTTGTAATGCTTCATTAGTGCAAGGAATCCTTCCAGTGAGTCTCAAGAAATCCAGTTCTTCAATATTTTCTTCCATATAAAACTAAAATTAAATAATTAAATTTAATTAATGATTAATATTTGAAAAGAAAAACTGTTTTAACATCAAATGTCATAAACTACGAATTTAAAAAAAGAATGTATTTGTGAACTTGAGTGGATGAAAAAAAATGTTTTATTAAAGATTAAAATTTGAACAAGATATATGTTCAGTGTACGTATGTAAATGTAGAGCGCCCTCTAGCGCTCAGAGTGTCTAACGAATCTGTGTAACCTCTGACTCCATCGAGAAAGGAGTCAAATCGAGCGAGCTGAGCAACAGAGTAATAAAAACTACATTCCACTGAGAGAGACTTTTTGAGTTCTTTAGTTGTGACCCAACATTCTGGTCCGTCGAGCCGGAGAGACCTATGCATTGAAAATACGAGGTATGTGCTGTTGTTTTTTTGGCTTTTCGTTGAAAAATCGAACTTTAAACTTTAATGATGTTTAAAGGAGCAAAAAAAGAAGACTTGAGGCGAATCGCTTCTGAATTAGAGTTGTGTGTGAGTGATAAATTAACTGTTTTAGACTTCATGGATCTTGTAAAAAACTGTGATCGATAAAAAAACGATCCTGATTCCGTGCATGAGTTAGCAAATTTAATTATCGAAGAAAAGAAGTATGACGAAAGTCAGCAATTAGAGTTAGAAAAAATAAGAGAAAAGTCTAAGCTTGATTTAGAGATAGCGAGAATACAAGCAAATGATAAAAACAATAATACTGAAGTTAATTGTAATGATTCCCCTCTTCTTTAGATTCTTTAATTAAAAGTATCCGCACACTTACAGTGAAAATTCCCGACAAACCTGAAGGATGGAGTTTTTTTTTATCATTAGAACGTGATTTGCAACCAAAAGTGTTTTGATAAATTTAAGCTTGAGATTTTGTTAAATTTATTAGGAGAAAAAGCTGCAAATATCATTATATATCTGAAAGACGAGGATCTTAAAAGTTATGATAAAATAAAGTCCATAATACTCCAAGAATTTGAGCCAACACCTCAATCGTGTTTAGAGAATTTTAAGAAAGCAACACGGCAAAATTGTGAATCCCATGTCCAGTTTGCGAGTAGATTAACAAAAAATTGGGAATACTATTTAAAATTGAGAGATGTTTCAAATTTCGAGGTATTAAAACAATTAATAGTTTCAGACAAAATATTTAGTACTTTAGATAAAGAAACCGCATCGCATATTAGTGTCAGACAAGCAGATAAATGGTTTGATCTTTTAACGTTGTGAAAAGAAATTGATTTATTTTATTCATTGCGAGGAAAACCACTGAGTGAGAGTATTAATTATTGTCACAAAAATCAAAATTCTAAAAATATGTCTAGAGTATTTTTCTCAGATGTCAAGGGCAAAAAATAAGTTTTGTGTCAATCTGATATTCATTTTTTAAATAAATGTCCTCAATATAAATCAGTAAATAAACGATTAGAACTTGTTAAAAATAATTCCTTGTGTTTTAATTGTTTAAATTTGCATAGAGTCACGTTTTTAAATCTAAAGTTCTTTGTAAATACTGCCAAAAAAGGCATCATTCTTCTTTGTGTTTCTCTGGAGACCCAAATTTTACGAGTGAAAGGGTCATTCAACCTTCTTCATTGGGGGTGCAGAAAGAGCCGGACACAGAGGAATCCTCGATGAGTCAACTTTCAGCGAAGGCGTCTGTGTTCAAACCCATAAATTACATAGGGGAGATTTCGAAAGAGGAGTCTACTTCTCAGGGTGTAGGAGATCTGTTTACTGCAACAATTTAAGTAAAATCGAAATCCGTTTTACTTTCAACCGCGATTTGTTTCATTAGAGATTCCTTTGGAAAAATGCAGGAGGTTAGAGCACTGTTGGACGGTGGTTCAACAAGCAATTTTATTTCGCAACAGTGTATGAATAGACTCAATTTAAAAAGAGAGAAAATAAACATTTTAGTTTCAGGATTAAATAATTCAGAGTTAACGATTAAATCGCGCGTTAATGCAACAATTGCAAATAGAGGAAATAGTTATGAAACTAATGCAGATTTTTTGGTAGTGCCGCGAATTACGGATATGATTCCTTCTCAACCATTTAACGTTAGTTTGGGTAATTTCAGTAGAGAGAAATTAGCGGATGAAAATTTCAACATTCCGGGAAATATTGATTTATTGTTGGGAGCATAAATCTTTTATGAAATTCTTTTACCAGGACAAACACACAAATCTTTTAAATACAAAATTAATTTTTCAGAATACAGTCTTCGGCTATATTGCGAGTGGGAGTATTCCAGTTTCTAGTGAAAATAAACATGACTGTGGGTTAATCAAAGATAATGTCGATTTAGAAAAGACAATGAGGAGATTTTTTGGGAAATCGAAAATGTTGAACCTGAGACAATAAAAAATAAGGAAACGATAATTTGTAAGGAGCATTTTCAAAAAAAATCATACTAGAGATAGTACGGAAAGATATATAGTATCTATGCCATTTAAAAAGAATCCAAATTGTTTAGTCCAGTCAAAAGATATTGCCCTTAAAAAATTAAATTCTTTATGGGATAGATTAAAACGTGAGCCTAACTATTTAAAATTATATAGAGATTTTTTAAAAGAGTATAAAGATCTAGGCCATATGCAAGAGGTAGATGAGAAAGAGGAGTGTGGAATGTATTTCATACTACATCTTGGTGTTTATCGCTCTGATAAAAAAAACAAGTAAATTGAGAGTAGTTTTTAATGCCTCGAGTGCAACTACAAATGGTTATTCTTTAAACTCTCTACAATACAATGAGGGAGTTGCTCAAAATGACCTTTTTTCAATAATGGTTCGCTTTAGAAAGCACATATTTGCCTTCATTGTGGATGTGCAAAAAATGTATCGAATGGTTTGGATTAATCCAGATCAGCGTAAACTTCAGCGTATTCTGTGGAGAGAGAACATGGACGAACCCATTAAAACGTTTGAGTTGTCACTTGTGACCTATGGAACAACGAGTGCACCATTTTTAGCAACACGTACGCTAAAACAATTAGCCCTAGATGAAGCAGAGAATTTTCCATTAGGGTCTTCAGTTGTGATGAGTGATATGTACATTGATGATGTACTTACCGGTGCAGAGACCTTATTAGAAGCAAAAGAACTGAAAAATCAACTGATCAATATCTTCGCTAAAGGATGTATGGTTTTGCATAAGTGGTGCGGAAATAATACGGAATTGATTGAGGTTTCCGAAAACTATGATTTTTCCGATTCATCAGAGATAAAAGTGTTGGGTGTTTATTGGAACCCCACGCATGATTGCTTCTCCTTCAGAATAAAAATAAACTTGCACGAATTAAATACCAAACGGGATGTTTTGTCAACCATCGCCAGGATATATGATCCTCTAGGTCTTTTAGGTCCTGTGGTGGCGAAGGCGAAAATCTTCCTTCAAAAATTATGGATGCTAAAGATTGATTGGACAGATTTTCTTCCTGATACAATCAATAGAGAATGACGACAATTTGTCGAATCACTTCAGGTAGTAAATGACATCAACATCAATCGATGCATTGTGGTAGATCAACCGGAAGTAATCGAGCTGCATGGATTCTCCGACGTGTCCCAGTCAACATGTGGAGCTGTCGTCTACTGCAAATCCGTAACATCAGATAGTAAGATGCTTGTACATCTTATTGCCAGTAAATCCCGAGTTGCGCCTACCAAGTAAACAACGATTTCCAGACTTCAGCTATGTGCCGCTGTGCTGTTAGCAAAATTAGTGCATCGTGTCAAACAAGCTTTAAAATTAAATGTGACTAATACTTTTCTTTGGAGTGACTCCATAATAGTTTTGTCATGGATAAGGAAGGAGTCATATCAACTAAAACCCTTTGTGTCTAACAGGATTGCTACAATCCAGGAGATGACTTCCAGTGAACAATGGCGTTATGTGGAAACACACAGAGGACAATCCTGCCGACTTCGTTTCCAGAGGAATGGATTCTCTAAAACTTAAAACCTGTGAGTTGTGGTGGAATGGTCCTAAATTTCTGATGAGCAACCAGTACCCACAACGGCAAATTCCTGTTGCAGTGATCAAGGATCCAGGTGAACTTAAAAACTGCAGTGACTTTTCTAACTTTTTTCTTGATTCTGCTACTAACTCTTTTGTAAATAATTAACTTAACTTTAGTAATGACTATTTTAAAATTATTCGTGTCTTAAGTTTTATTTGTGGATTTGTTTATAATTGTAAGAGCAAAGAAAGCAAAAGAATTGGGCCTCTAGGTTTAGGAGAATTAAAAAAGCTGAACAGCTTTTATTGAAATTAGTGCAAAAGGAAAAGTTTAAAGTAGAAATGAATGGTATTCAAAATTCTGCCATGGTACCTTCCAACAGTCGAGTAAAAACACTCAATCCATTTATTGATAGTGAAGGGATTTTGAGAGTTGGAGGTCGATTGAGAAATAGTGATATTAATTATAACCAGAAATTTCCAATTCTTTTGCCTTCGAAACATAAATTGACTTATTTAATAGTTGAGTATTTTCATAAAAGGTTTTTACATAGTGGTACACAATCCTTGTTATATCAGATCAGGCAAAATTTTTGGATATTGAATGGCCGTAATATTTGTAGAAAAGTTGTTCATAATTGTGTAATCTGTTGTAAGGCCAATCCTACTTGCACTGATCAAATAATAGCTGACTTGCCAAAGGATAGAGTTATCAAAAAATATCCATTCAATGTGTCAGGTGTGGACTTCTGTGGCCCCTTTTACATTAAGTATAAAGGCAGAGAAAAGATGTATATAACAAAATCTATGTTTGTATATTTATATGTTTTGTTTCTAAAGCTGTGCACTTAGATATTATGACTGATTTAACATCTAATGCATTTATTGCTACACTTAAGCGTTTTATATTTAGAAGAGGTAAATGTGCTAAGTTGTATTCTGATAATGCAACAAATTTTGTGGGTGCAAATATAGAACTTAAAAAAATGTTTAGTTTGGTGTGTAAACCTGATGAGGCACTTACAAGTTATATGGTCTCTGAAGGAATAGATTGGAAATTCCTCCCCCTAGAGCCCCAAATTTTGGAGGTCTCTGGGAGGCAGGCGTTAAATCTTTTTTAAGTTCTATTTAAAAATAGTAGTAGGTAACATTAGATTAACATATGAAGAGTTTCTGACCGTGATTATCTAAATAGAGGGGATGTTAAATTCTCGTCCTCTTATCCCATTATCCTCTGACTTAGATGATTTAAATGTATTGACTCCTTCTCATTTTTTGATAGGTAGATCAATTACATATTGTTGAGCCTGATTTAACTAATTTAAATGAAAATAGGTTGGATAATTGGCAGAAAATTACAAAAATAATTCAATTAATTTGGAAAAGATGGAGTGTAGACTATCTAAATAGTTTGCAGCAGAGAAATAAGTGGCATTTCGAGAAAAAGAATGCTAAAATGTGAGATATGGTTATAATAAAAGAGGATAATTTACCTTCATGTCAATGGTCATTAAGTAGAATCAATAATATTTATCCAGGAAAGGATTCAAAAGTAAGAGTAGTGGAATTCAAAACCACTAGAGGTACATTTAAGAGACCCATTTCGAAACTGTGCATTCTAACAATTGAAACAGTGTGTGTGTGAAGTAGCATATATAACCCTTCAGATAGTAATGTTTATGTGTAGAATAGTATTTTCCTAAATTCTGTGTAGTTTATCAATTGCTTTATACATTGTCTTCATTTGTATGTTGTTTTGTTTGTATTTTGAAGTATTGTATTTCTGTGTGTTATCTTTATGATTATGTTCTGTGAAAATCTTGCATCTTGAAAAACATTGCAAGGCCGGGCGGCATGTTCAGTGTACGTATGTAAATGTAGAGTGCCCTCTAGCGCTCAGAGTTTCTAACGAATCTGTGTAACCTCTGACTCCATCGAGAAAGGAGTCAAATCGAGCGAGCTGAGCATCAGAGTAATAAAAACTACAGTCCACTGAGAGAGACTTTTTGAGTTCTTTAGTTGTGACCCAACAATATATAAATATTACTTTCATTCAAATGAAACTTGGTCAGTGCGTCTAACTTTGCAAAACACGTAAGGTGGCACCGCGTATCTGCGTGTATGGTGGCACTATCTATCGGTAGAGATATAGACGCAAGCGCACCGTTAGACGTTTCATAGAAACTGCGTGGTTTCACGCCGAAGAGAAGGTGGTCACACAAGCTATCGTCTACTACTGAACATGCAAGAGAATAAGAAGGTCAATGAGGAGTGATTCGATATTTTGCGGAGGAGGATAGTTGGAGGCCGTAAAATTCATCGACGGATGAAGACTGTGTACGGTGAGTACAGTCTGTGTGGTTAAAGTGTTGTGGAATGGAGCAAAAGATTCCCTTGAAGACGATGCTAGACTTGGAAAGGCTCATCGTGTCATCACACTGAAAATGATTGCGGAAGTGAATGCTTTAATCTTGAACAACCGCAGAATTACCATAGACGAGATCCATCGGTTATTGGATATTAGCGTGGGCACCACTCACACCATAATGCATCAATAATTGAACTTTCGAAAAATTTGTGCGCAGTGGGTTCCCAACCAACTTACCGCCGAACAGCGCAATATTCGAACTGTACTGTCTTTGAGTCATCTTCAGTGTTATTATGATGGGAAATACGGCTTTCAGTCGCAAATTGTCACTGGTGACGAAACATGGGGCCATCGTTTTGAACCCGAAAGCAAGCGTCAAAACAAGCAGTGGAATTGTGCGACTTCACCACCTCCAAAGAAATCGAAGGCTGTGCACACCAGTTCTGCTAAAGTCATGATGTCCTTCTTTTTCTCACCACAAAGGCATACTGCTTATCGAGTTTCTGGAACGGGAAACCACCATCAATGCCCGGTGTTATCAAGCCACATTACAGAACTTTAGACAAGCCATCGTCAGAATGCCCAGGCATGTTGTCCAATGGCGTTATTCTCCTTCATGATAAATGTGCCAACAGTTTTGACGACTATTTTTGAATATGTTTACTGTGTATGACTACATTTTTGAGTTAATAAATCGTTATCGTTACTTTCCACTAGTAACCTGGTTTCCTTTGAATGCCCCTTAAATATAGGGAGAGTGTGAATGAATATTAGGAATTGAAAAACAAATAATGACATTCAATTTCGATGGGTTTTTTAATACCATAAAGAAAATATCAAAGTTTCAACACAATGCTTTATTGTACAATTTCAAGATCCACACTATTAGTTACGCGATAGAGTCTACATGAGATTTCTATCCAAGTTCTACGAAGCATTGCAAGATCAACAATATTGTTGGCCAATGTATTTAGACTTTTCATTTCATCAGTGTCATTAGTTGAAGATAGGCCAGCATTTCTCTTCACGTATTTCAACAAGAAAAATCCAAAGGTAATTTTCCTTCGTGTATACAGATCTGGATAACTGCGGTATTGGGCTTCCTGTTTCTATTCATTCCTCAGGGAATATTTTCCCACTTTTCCAGTTTTGAGGTCTCCTACTTACGTTGTAGATGGGGAACAGATTAAAATTGGATACAAATTGCGCTGGTTCTTGGGGTGAAGCCCTTTTGAAACAGGAATGATGAAAAGTGGGGATCCGTTTTTCATTTCATTAAACAGAAAATTTAATGTTTTCTTATAGAACATAAAAATACATAAGTACAAATATTTGTTTAATTATTTTTAAAAGAGTAGTCATACTTTTCGGCACCCTATATTGACTACAACGATCTGACATGGAAGTACATGTGACCATAGGTCCGTTACAAAGAGTTAAAGAGGTATTGATACAGAAGATGCCTTATTTAATTTGTCATTCACCTAAAAAATTACCAAGTTTCATAGTCAGTTTTACTCTCTTGTGTAGTTTACTCTAAATGATTGAAAACCTAAGTTCATCATTAAGTGGTTACCTAGTAATACAGATTCAGATCTTACATGAATGACGATGTATTGGTTAAATCAAAGGTTTAATTTTCCGAAAACAATTTAGTTGAATAGAATGCATTATGCATCAAAATTAAACATCTAAGTGCCTACTTAGTGTACAATAACAGCTAGGGAAAATGAAGACTATTCCGAATGCTATAATTATATTTAAAGTTACGAGAGTTCCGTTTATAGTTGGCCTAAAATAATTGTATTCCAAAGTTGGCCCAGAAAGTTAAGTAATAAATAAGCAAACAAAATATAATATTTATAATTTTTCTCAAACTTAACAAAAAAAACCTCTTTATTAATAGTAAATGTGATGAATAACATTCAATTTAACTTGTTGTCAATTTACAACATTCGGATTTTCTAAATCAAATCATATTCAAATTTATTTAACCTTTTCTTTATAAAATTTAAATCAGAAAGTAATCCGTCATTGCTTCATAAGTTAATCTGACTTCTTTTATTTGTAACATGTACAACAATTAGTGAGGCATTTTCCCTTCTTTGAGTCATTCCTTACTGTGAAACTTTTTTTGTGTAATTGCATTTGCGTTTTCAGTTCTTATCTTAAACTAACACTCTCATCAGAATTGAGTTCCTCTCTGTTTCTTTGACTCTAAAGTCTAATGTCCAGTTTCTGTACTTGCTAACTTTTTATTTACAATCAGAATTTGAGACGTCCATGTTCCAGTGAATTTGCAACTCATTTCAAATAATAAATTGCACCATTCCATAATTTATGTCCCTTTTTTTAATCAGTATAATCATTATCTGTTATTCATCAGTAATCTAGAATTAGAAACAATTTTTGGAATTCTCTCTCTCTCCCTCGCTCCAGTGACACATAAAATCAGCCAATTTTTTTAAATAAATTCTTTGCAGACTTTTAAACATCGTGTGTCATTTTTATGCTGTAGAGTTAACACAAAGTGTCAATATGAAACTACATTTAATTTGCGGAAGGTTTAGAAGATTTGAAGTATTGTTCTCTTAATTTTGTTAATGTGATTTTTTGTGTAAATGTAGTATAGATACTTCAGATGTTACTTAACCTTTACAACTCGGAAAGAAACTCGTTACTGGCTTGCCTAATAGACTTATCAGGACTCCTACAAAATGAATCACGCACAGCATCAACAGTGTCTTCTATCACGAAAACTTAAAGATATATGCCAGTTTGAGACACCAAAATTTCCGTCTCCTTTAAAGTTCTTTCCCATTGGTGGATAGATTTTGATGTCGGAGGGTCGACATTCCATTCTGTTCGATCACGTCGCTGTACACGCGTGACTGGTTTAAATTTCATTAACCAAAGAACGTACTGCATCTTTCACTGTCGCATCCACATCTTTAATGAAGTCAGTGTAAAAAGTTTATCGTCTGTGATGTACGAATAATGCGTGCACGCGTACGGCCAATCAGACTAGACCCAAAAACTCTAGGAGAGTTTTCCAATCCACGGATGAACAGTTTATTACATTCTGATGGGTAAATTCCGTTATAATAAGCCAGTACTTTTGAATACTTTTTGCCCGGATACCCTGCATATAAAAGCAACCAAAATAATTATTATCAGTTTATGACTGAGCTATCCTACTCTCTAAGAGTGTAGTCATGAGATAGCAGAAGCTATTAATTTAATAATGTTTTAACGTATTTGCTTTTAGGAAACACTTTAGTAATATGGTATAGTTATCGCTTTCTTTTGCTATTTATTTTGTTTGAAAATGTTAATTTATGCATTTCTCCAGCAATACTGAATCTGCAGCCCGCATGTCGCCTGCCGGGCCTTTTTAAGTGGCCCGGCCACGGCCCATTGCTCTGAGCATTTCAATTATTTAAGAAAATTGTATAAAAAAATTGGTGGGAATTTCTTTGTAAAGAAGTATAATATATCGGTTTTACTTTTTGTTGTAGATATCGTATGGGTTCGAATTGGTATTCTTTTTCTATTTGGAACAGTAACGTTTAGTAATAACATACATCAGCGGAATGAACAGTGGGTGAAATTAATTTTTAACTTTCTTTCATAACTTGCAAGCGAAAAATATTAGAAGAAAATGTATCGTTCCAAGACGATTGGGAAGTTGACTATTTTGTAGTGAACAACAAACATGGATTAGTACTTGTTTGAATTGTCACAAAAGTCCGGTATTCAAAAAATACCAATAAACAGGAATCTCCTTCAATGACACTTTCCCTCGAAGATTTCTTTTAAGAGGTGATACATGACCTTTTTTTTAAAATAATCCTTGCAACAGCAACCCAGTGTTTTGTCAGTGGTCATATCACAGTGGTAGCAAAGACATCCCATGAAGTTTCTTACATTATTAGTAATCATGTGAAACCGTTTACTAATGCATAAATTGTGAAATAGTGTTTCTTAAACGCTACTAATTTAGTGTTAGTAACAAACATAAAAAATATTAAAAAAATAATAATTAAAAAAAGAAAAACAGGAATTATAATATTCTGATCAATTTTCCACATTTTAAGTTTCGTTCTTCAAGCATTTCTCTTCCCCTCCCCCATTTATCCTCATGTTGAGGGCGGCGTGAAATAACTAACATATGTATGTGACCCGCGTGAAGCAACTGACATATGTATGAGACCCAGCAGAAAAAAAGGTTTAGTACCCCTGCATTATACGAATTAAGTTATGATATTTCTTTTACTATTTAAAAATCTCTGAAAGATTACTTATTATTTTTTAAGAAACATGTGTGTAAACATTTCACAAAATTAAGAATACTTTTTTTTAAATTCTAAAATTATTTTATTACGCAAATAATTATATAACACCATATTAATATTTTCATAGTATTTTTCTTTTAGTGAAAGCGATAGGAGCCTATATCGCTCCACGTCATTCATCAATCTGTCTCACACTTAAGCAATGTATGTAATAAAATCTTGTTTCAAAATAAGTTATTTTTAGAAATTTGCGTAGAATACTTGATTTCTAGTAACATGCCAATTATATAAATTCGACTTTCTTAGTACTTCTGAAACTCTGCGCATCAAATTCAAGAAAACATATTTTTAAACTTTAGAATTGGCTCTAAAAGAACTTGCGTACATATTAAAAATGCACTATACTCATGAAATCAAAATATGTATTTGTGAAAGTTTACAAATCCTTGAATTAAAAAAAAAGAATCAGGAATTCAGAAAAAATATTGTAAAGTAATATGGCGCCAAATATTGGCATCTTTGTTACTCGTGAATGAATACTGACTAAAAATCAGCAACCCTTACTATCTCCCTTTTGTAACTAGAAGCATTTAAAAATACTACATGTGGCTCATAATGATCCCAGCGGAGAAGAAAGAAATTTTTTCCTCAATTCTAAAAGCGCCGAGTGGAAGGGATATTTTGACATAGAATCAGCTGAATTCCCTAAAGGTTAACATTCTAAAGCCTATATAAATGAGATTTATTGTGGAACCCTCATTATATATAGAGAGATGGCATAGTGTCACTTATATGCACCCTAATGTTCTTGAAAACAGGAATTTCCCCTTTTTAGAGAAACGACAGGGCGGCGGCAGCTGAGTTGGCATGACATTTCCCGTTGTGATATGATAGAAGTTGTTTTAATTTTTAGTATAACTTGATGTTTGTGTGTTTCATGTTGAATTCTTGTGATATGTTTTGTTGCAAAATAAAAAAAATTATTTTCTGTGAGCTGGAAATGAGACATTTTCCCACAAAATCAGCTAAAAAGTAAATACACACTCGTGGTTATTTTGGCTACTACATAACACCAAAATATGGGTGATTTATGTCATAAACTTTAAACAACTTACCACGGTTGCTTTGGAAAAGTATATAAGAAATAGTTGATTTTTATGTATTAATAACAGTTTATTATATTTTTACAGCATTTTATTTCCATATATTGCTATAGAGAGCAACATGTATTTTCGTCAATACATATTTTTAATTTTTCATAACTGCAGAAAATATTTTTGTTTCTAATGGGGTTGCGCGGGTTGGTATTTTACCATAGCAGACATAGTGCATTCCAAGGGTTGCTAATATCTCTTTTTAGTGTGTTACTATGTAGGCGGATACAAATCGCCGTGGGCAATTTTGACGCCTAATTTCCTTCCTTTTGGCAGGCACCTAAGCTTTGGCAATGTGGAACCGTGCTTAGAATGTTTAATTTTACCGAGAGCACTGAAGCCAAACAGGAACTCTAGGGATCTTTTACACATCGCACAATCACGCGACATGGCCACTGTCTATTTTCTGCACCATGAAAATCCCCCGGCCAGGGCCGGGTTGAACCTGCAACCTTAGGCGTTATAGACCAGCGAAAAACCAACTACGTCTCCAGAAATTCAGGAAATATAACAACATATATTTTCTGTAGCTATTAAAATATTTTATTTTTGTTTGTGTGATTTGGGCATTCCACTGTTATACATCTCTTGAAAAATTAATATACATTTGAGAAATAAGTGTAGTTCAATTAGATACTGGAAACAACTGCACATACTGTCGTCATATAAATGTACCAGTAGGTACCTGTGTTTTTAAATTATTTAAATTAATTGGGTTAATTACAAAGGAATTTCATAATTATCGTTCTTTATTCTTTTAAGATCTGAAATATGTTTAACTTTAAATATTAAATTCTTCTTATTAATACCATATTTACCCCAATGACACCGGGAAAAAATAATAAAACAATTCCCGCTCCCTTCCTAGAAAGTAGACGGTACCAACATGATCGTGAAGGTTGGGCGTTTTTTGTGAAATCTACACCTGTGAAATTTTAGGAGTTATGCATTTTTTGTCTTTAAGTTGATAGATGAAATAAACTTAATTCAACTAAAATTTTTACAAATAAGAAAATTATTGATGTATAATTATTTCTTTTGTTAATTAATTGTTTATTTACTACGAAAGTTTTTAGAGCATTATTTTTGCTTTTGATAAATATAAATAAACAATTCAATTTCCACATGTTTTCGAACTGATTTTGAAGGTTTCAAATCTGCACTTGCGAGAGAGAGAGAGAGACCTTGAAATTTCTTCAACACAACGAAAATGGCTGTACATGTAAAGCCTTTTATACTGACATGGATTTTTAGCAGGGAGATTGCAATACTTCGATCTTATTGCGGGGGGAATTACAACTCTGACATCTCTATAAAACCAAGAATTGCTTCAGCTATAACAATAAAATTAATGGGTACAAGTGACTTTAATGGTAAAGAATGATACAAAGTTGATTCCGTATGATACAAAGAAATGATCCAAAGAATGATACAAAGATTTCCGTGGTTTTTTTTTCATCGCTCTGATCTGAACTTGGTTCTCCTTTCAGTATGCATTGTTCATATGCTTTGCTCTCAGCATTGTCATCATCCATAAGATCAATAAATTCAGAATCTGATTTACTCATCAATTGTGAAATTTCTTCTGTGACAGAATCCGTTTCCTTTTAGACACATGAAAAGCATTTTGGTTAAATGCTAGCACAGTTATCCGTAGAATATAATAAAATGTATCAGAAAAGTTTATCATTAAAAAAATTAAAGATACCTTACCAAATCCCACCGGAAAACCCCAATTCCTTTTGGGGTGGGGGAGAGATATGGATGCAGATATCTGTGGAGAGGATAAAAATGCCATACTCCTCAACAAAAATATGAAAAAAAAACGAGAGAAAAAAAGAGTATATATTTGGGGTATATACCCAAGAAAATATGGTATTAATTACATAACAATATGTTTCGTTTTTATTTAAGCTTCCATCAAAATTATTGAAACAGAAAAGAAAACTCACATGACAAGTTCTTACCTTTTCAGATGTAGTTACTCAAGTAATGCCTAAGTCACACCATCATGCGGGTAACGAAATCCTGAGTTCTACAAGCACCATTAAAAAGTATATAATTAATATTTTTACTATTTTACAATTATTTAAATATTAAGACAAAAATTTTAATCCAAGCAATTAGAAATATATTGATAATTATCTTTTTACGGCAGATAAAAAGAAGTGTTTCGCTAGCTAGATTTTCCAGGTGAAATTAAAACACGGACTACAACCACCACCTGTTGATAAAAACTGATACTTCACACTTTCTGCAAACCCGCTCAATCGTTCGATTCGGGGTCTTCTTACATACGACTGTTCCACACGAACGTACGGGTTGGTCTTAATACTATTTAACACAGAAATCAAGCTTAACCCTTTATGTGTGTACCGACGGTACTTATAAGTATCACCAACTTTAAAATTACATAGAATAGCCATTTTTATGAATACTCTGACGATACTTAGCAGAAAAATTCTCTTAAATCTACTCTTCCAAGATAAATGGCAGCACGGGTTGTATGATGAGTAATTTAGCGAGGAAGGTGAATAGTTTTAGAGCAGAAATTGCATTTTCGGCTGACGGCGTTTTCAGCGGATTGCGAAGATCATCATTTTTGTTCCGAAAAAATAGTTTATGTCAAAACTTAAATGTCTTATTTTTTGTATGTTATTGAAGACCTTTTAGAAAACGATTTGACTATTTATTTTAAGGGAACAGTGTATATAATTAATTTTACAGTAGAATATTTTTAATTAATTAAATAGCTCTAACAGATTAAATTTCCCAAAGCTGACTATTTTGTTTATGTATATCCCTAAATTTTCGATGTAGTGATCCAAAAAAAAATATAGCATGGAAAAAACTGCAGTAAATCATAATGCGGTACATGATCTGTCAACGGGTTGAGTAACACATGAAGAGCAATATGGCGACAATGACTCACATATTATTGCTATCTAGACCATGGGTCGCGAAACTTTATTGTGCAACGTGCCATTTTTTCGGAAGAAATGTTTAATGAGGTTTAACCGTGTCGTCAAAAAATGTTGCCTTTTGATTATTGGGAAAATAGTAAAACTAAATACTAACAACTTCCAAACTCTGTATTTACTATGAAAAAATATATTTTGTAAATGTTTAGATAAAACTTGTAATTTAAATTAAATTAAATTTAGTGCATCTTCTGTTGTTGCAGATTAGATCAGTGGCGTAACGGAGAATATTAGGGCTGCCGGCAAAATCAGGTTTTGCCTTTAATATTTCATAAATCGGTTAATTACTCACTTGATGTCGGACACGCTTTGGGCCCCTTAGAATCCTGCCTTTCCCTCACTATATGAGGGTCTACGTTACACCACTGGATTAAATGAACTCTTTAGTTAGGATTGTAAGAGAATAACAAATGAGTGTGCTCTCCACCGCCTAGCGCACTACGATCGATCACTTGCATTTGTTTGTAGTGCTTCAAAGTTAACTTTGTTATTTTAAGGTATCCGACTGCTTTAAATTCACGATTTTTTTCAAAAATTGACATTTTTTTTTTTATGATTTTATTTTATAGAACATCTTATTAGCTTGATAAAAATACCATGCCTTTTAATGTCCATTCACTAGAACAAAAACTTTAAATGTGTTAATAAAAGAAGACGCCATAACTTTACACAAAATGTTAAACTTTAAAATGCGTTTTACTCGGAATGGGTTTCTTTCGAAAAATTCAAACGGGGAGAGCGATTGCTCAAAAAGTTTTGAAAATAATTTGCTGAACTTTTTTGTGAATGTTTCGTATAACAGTAGAAGTGTTTTGACTTTCAGATTTATGAATCACTGTTTTATTTCAAAATTTACAGTCCTTTATGTGAATAGAATCACTGTTTTTTTAAGCAATTTCATATAGTCACTAAGATAGAGTGCTCTAGCTTTTGTAAAAAGTAAACTATCTATTATCCTGAAGGTCATTTCAAAAATGAATAAAGAAGTAACAGATTAAAACTGAAAAATTGAAAATTTGTTCAAAACATCTTTGTACAGAGCTGGCCCCGTTTATGTAATTTTTTGTACATTTTCACCAGTTTTTTCCCGTTTTAATAATAATATTTTTTTTTCTAATTTCAATTTTACGATTTTTGCCTTAAAATATACTAAATAAATCTAAAAATCACAAAAAATCCCCATACCTCCATTTTTTCCAAAAAAAGTTGTCGCTAGTAGTTGGATACCTTAAGCTAAAATGCAAACTATTTGTTCGGTGGCGTGCCCAAAATACTGTGTCACTCCCCATCAATGGCACGCGGGCCATTGGTTCACCATCCCTGATCTAGGCTGACAAAGCATCTGATTCTCCATACTTATTGGTGATCAAACTCTTCATCGGGTGTCGTGCTGAAATTTGGAGTGAGCGTTTTATTCAAGTCACACACTGTGTACAGAGAAACGAAGGTTATTGGAGATGTCCTTGTAATTTTGAACCACGCTCAACTGACGGGGGGCAACACCTAAACTGGCACACCTTCTTTCTAAACTAACAACCTACGCCAATGGAAGGACTTTCAGCCACGACAGATTTAACGGGTTTCAATGGCACTAAAATACGAACTCATGGCAGTTCGGTCACAAGCTCGTGACCATGACCAAGAGCGTGGCCTCTGAAATTTAAAGAACTAGAAACCAGTTTAGGTGTCCTCTTGACTTTATCGTGGTCTAAACATTTAAAGTACTTCATGAACCCTGAACGCGTGCGACGTTAATAAATACATAATCAATCTACTTTAGCATTGTATTATATAATTTTTTAGAATAATATACTAAATAATTTTTTAAATTATTGATTGTGAGCAATAAGCTATTTTAGATTTAGAAAAGCTAGATGGGGCTCAAGAAATTTATTACCATTTATTTGGATTTAATCAACTCATCGTTTGATGTACCTCATTAGAAATTCTGTTTATGATCTCATGACTGTGTTGTTAAAGATGTCAACATTTGAATTTACATAAATAGAGGTATATTTTTATTTCTAAGTGTTAGTACAGTTTATATATCCTTTGAATATCGTCTCTCAATACTGCTACTCAAGGTTTGTTTCCTTTTAGGAATTCTTAGTCAATAAACTTTTTACAGAAATGTACATCCGAATGAAAAATTAAAAGAAGATATAAATTCTTAGAGATAAATAATTACATAAAAAAGTAATAAGTTCAGTAAATAAATTTTAAAAGAATATTATCTATATACTTTTCCAGTTATTTTAGTATTTGAGAGGAGTTTTATATCAAAAGAGGAAACCGTGATTTCGACGATTTCCGCATTTCGAAGCTTAAATGCAGTAAGAAAGAAGAGAGTGCATCGTGATTTTCATAAAAATCCGGAGGTTTCTATAATTTAATTTTTGATATCAGAAGTTAAACATTATTCTCTACATTTTTCTTCCCGATAGATTCTTTTAAAAGTTAATGAATTTTTTATTAGCTTTAAGTAATAGTTTATTAATATTAAGAACAAAATAATACTCTGTACAGATTCTTTAACATTTAAAAAATATATTTCATAATATATTCTTAAATGCGTTTTACTCTACTGCATAATTAAATTTCTTGTTGCAGAAAATGAAGTTATTAGCTTCTGTGTAGCTACACTTCTAAATGTTTAAAGTAATATGAACTCTTATTCCTTATATCTAAGATGATAGGCTAAGATAAATCTATCTTTTAATTTAAAAGGAACCTTTATAAAAATTAAGAAATAAACTATAATCCCAAAATGTATTAAATTCATTTATGTCTTATATCACATACATAGAACGAGATATTCCCAAACTTGTATTCATTTCTTTATATATATATAAAGAAATGAATACATGTTTGGGAATATCTCGTTATATATATATATATATATATATATATATATATATATAGTAATGCTTTATTCAAACAAATCCTACTCCTTTTTGTAATTAAATTAATGGAGTGAACAATACAGCGAGTAAAATAAATATTTTGTCGGGATTTTTTGTGAAACAATCTCGCAGATTTCCCAAAATGGAGAAATGGAATTTATTTGCCCAGAATAATGGATTTTTGAAGTAAATCTTATAAGAAGATAAATCATTAGTCTCAGTTACATTTATTTTAGTATTTGAGAGAAATTTTATATCAAAAGTGGAAACCGTGATTTCGACGATTTCCGCAAATGGTTGCTTAAAAATTTTTTTTTCTAGAAAAGAAGAATATTTTTTTTGTACTAAAAGGAGAAAGGATTAACACTTCATTGAATTTTCACTGTACATTATCTTTATGATATTAAATTTTATGTTGTTTTTTACTTTTGGTTTGTAAATGTCAATAACTCTATAAGTTACGCAATTTTTTTTTGTTGGCCTTTTTAAATTTTTCTGTGTGTGTTAATAAATATTCCAAATCTCAGAAGATTGATATGTATCGTATAAATTTGACATAGACAATATAGAATTTTTAAAATTACGTTCAATTACATAGTATATATATATATATGAATGTTTAAATAATGTTCCTTCTTAAATATTATGCTGTCTAAGGAGACGTGGTACGATTTATATGAAAACTTTGATTTAACTGTTTTTACATAATTTTTGCTTGGAACCTCTGTATGAATAGTACGTAAAAAATAATGTTTACTTAAAATGACAAAAATGACAAAAAAATACTGAAACCCTTTAATTAAAAAAATTAAAAAATCCTGAATTGATTTTAAAATTCTGTTCTCCTACAATAAATGACACGCCCATAAAAAATTTGATTTACAAATATACTTAATTGTGTACAACAAAAGTTGGATTAGACTAAGACCGATTACATATGTTTGAAATTCATAAAATAGTGCTTTTTGTATAAATACCTATTAGAAATTCTTTAAAAACGTATATATTTAAAATTCCACAATTTTTTAAAACTGGGTATGTGTCTTTGCTTCAAGAGTGTGTACCATTTTTTTTGTTAGTGGTAATAAAATCAATAATTAGAAAAAAATATCAAAATATTTTGAATAAAAAGAGGATGAATTTAGCATTTTTTAAATGGAAAAGAAAACTAAGGATTTTTTTCATCCTTAAATAAACCAGATTAACCTTTTTATTTGTTATCGGTATATGAATCAGAAAAAAAAAAGTTATAATTCTGGATTATTTTTAAAACTAGAACACTAAAATTTTGTAAATTAATAGAAAATATAGAAAGGATTTAAAGATTAAAAAGTTATTCTAATTTTTAAAATTATTTTTGCATATTGTGTGAATCATATTGAAATTAAAAAATATTATTTAAGGGGTATCCGACCAATATGAATTACCTTAAATCAGTGTTTCTCAAAGTGTGGGGCGCGCCCCCCTGGGGGGGCGCGAGCGTATCGGAAATTTAAAGATTTTTTTAAAAAAAATAACCGGAAAGAGAAGTAAAACAAAATGCTTTCTTCCATAATAAAAAAAAATACGCACAAGAACACTGACATAATTTATGTTTATTATCTGGCTTTTTTCCGTCATCAAATAGCTGTCTTTGATCCCAAAACCAAATTAAAGAAAAAAAACATTTTGTTTAATGTGCTGTATTTCCTCAATGAGAGATTTTTTATTACGTTTCAACATAAAATATTACTCGTTAAAAGAAAAAACGAAACCCAGACCCTGAGAAAAATTCTAAGAAGATAAACAATTCACCACTGTTATTATTATTGAAATACTGTACATTAGTTGTAGAAAAAGAAAAGGAAGTCATGATTCACTTTTCAGCCAGGCTGCATAGTACGTTTGCTAATCATTTGATTGACCTTCAATCTTATGGTATGGTTATTATCAATATTAGTTCCCTCCCATCTTTTATGCGTTTGCTTTTCGCTTAGGGAAATAGTAAATAATTGAGTTTTGCGATATTTGGAAAAGAATTGATTGGTTTAACATTTCTGTAGGATAATTGAAAAGTGTCTGATTTGCGTCCTTTATTATGGTCTTGTACTTTTGAATCATTTTGGTTCAGTTTTATTGGATTTTTTCTCAAATCATCAAAGAATTGAATAGTCCTTGAAAGAAGGTAAGTATACTTTCTATAAATTAAAATATTCACTAGAATTCCGATTTGTATCGTGTACAGTAAAAATAATTCTAAACAAGTGATTGGGATGACTGAGTCCCCCCGCACTACCATTAATGTTAGTATATAGTACGCGCCTGCTCCCGGGTTAAAACATTTTGAAGTCTTCTCGCTTTAAATGTTAAAAAGTAACACAATTATTCTTCATCGGAATTTTATATTCTTTTTCATAATTTAACATTAATTCTAAATGCTAATTGTGTGAGGTTTAAAATTACAGTTCTTTTAAACAGTTATTTAAAATTATAGCATTTATCTAAAAAAAAATCATTTTACATTTTTGTATACAATGTCGTGCACACAGTTTTACTCTCCTTACAGTTCAGCTATTATATCAAGAATAATGTTTTATTTTTTTTAAAAATGAACTCGTGCGAAGAGTCGGTGTTTCAGCCAGTATATGTTTGATGTATCAGTACTGAAGAAGGTATTTTGTAAATAATTTCTTATTACTGAATTTGGCCGCGGTAGCCGAGTGTTATAGGTATCGGATCGTGGCTTGCCTTGTCACGAGTTCGAGCCCAGTACCACTAAAGACCCGCCGTGTAGGGCAGCGATGCACGTTAAATCTGTTGAGAGTTGAAACGTTTTCCCATTGGTGTGGTGTGGTAGTTAGGAGAGAGGGGTGCCAGCTCAGGTGTCATCCACGTCACTTGACCATGGTTCAAAATTACGTGGTCCGTCGTCAAAAGCCCTCGTGCAGCTGAACAGTGCGACGTTAATATTCAATCCATCAATCTTATTACTAAATTAAGAACAAGTTTAATAATTATTAGGGACTTCCAAGGGCTTGTCTTGTAGAGGAAAGTTTTTCAAAGGAAGGTTTTTAATATCAGAAATTGACACTTAAAGAGTTATTTTTCTATATTTAGCTGAGATCTATATTTTGTCTTCAAGGCATCCACTGCAGAAAATTCGGTTTGAAAAAGGTAGGATGTTGAAAATGGTAATAGTATACGAAGTGCTTTTGTTTTCAGTACAGATAATTCCTCATCCACCTCTACCTCAAATTCAAAGAGCGATTTATTACAAAATTGCCTTTTAATTTTTCACTGGATGTTAAATCTATGAAGAATTCTTCTTCGGAAGTTGAGAGCCCTTCTGGAGTATCTTGAAATAGATCCCTAATCCACTCGTAACTTGCTACCAAGCTGTCCTCATCCAGAAAATACTTTTTAAAATTCTTTGCCAACATAGCTAAATGATTTTACATGTTTTAAAAACAACTTTCGCATGTTGTTCTACAGATTTGTAAGTTTTAACACATATCGAGCTGGGGCTTTTTTCCATCATTTACTTCAGTAGTGGTAAATCCAAAATTTAAGTATTTTTGAGAAGATCGCCTTGATTTAATTTTCGGAACCATGCTCGTTCGTCTGTGTACTTGTTGATTCTTTATTATGCTCGAATGTTTGCTTACGACTTAAAAATGTATGTATGATATTGTTTTAATCTACTGCCGTAAATACTTAATTACCGTGAATTACAATTAACGTGGAAATTAAAAAAATATACATTCAAGCTAGATTCGGTAGCTATAGGAGTATCGAGTCGACCAAAACTGACTGAATTGTACGAGGAAAAGCATTTTTACATGTTTTGCGCAGACGTCCGATAGGTTGCCCGGACTCACGCAAACGTACCCTATAATGCCAGATGTGATGGATATGATAGAGAGCGACATTGACTAGACTATTTTTCTAATGACATTTGTACTTTGAGAAATGAATGCTGAAGGAAATAAATCTTTAATTAAATACATCATTTTGCGATCTGTTCCAATTTAAAAAATTAGAGAAAGTAAAAAAATAACATAATTCTAAGTAATATATATTTTAAGTAATTTTCTTAAAATATATATTACTTAAAAGTTACATATACACAAAATTTAATATACTTATCATATTAATTTGTACGGTTTATAATTAAGATCGTATTGTAACTTTAGCGTCTTTCTCTCAAAGTGCATTTTTATTGCAGTAAATACATTATTGTTGTACAGGGAGGCGAGACAAAAATTATGATTGAAAATTGGGTCGCCAGTATTGAAAGTTTGAGAAACACTGCTTTTAATGTATGAGTGGTGCACAGAGTATTTTATGACTAATTAATTAATACTAAATTAAGAACAAGTTTAATAATTATTAGCTACTTCCATGGGCTTGTCTTACAGAGCAAAGTTTTTAAAAGGAGTTTTAAGATAAGAAATTGACCCTCTGAGTTCATTTTCTATATTTAGCTGATATCTATATTTTGTCTAAGCAACCACCGCATTTTGTAATATGTTCCAATTTAAAAATCCGAGAAAGGAAAAATAACTTAGTAATTATCCTATTACTTAAATTTTTTTTGCTTAAAAGTAACATATACAAAATTTAATACTTATGTCATGAATTTGTACGGTTTATAATAAATATTGTTGCTTTATCGTAAAAGTGCATTATTATTGCATTCAGTAAATTATTATGTATAAGGGGGGCGCGATAAAAATTGTGATTGAAAAGGGGGGCGCCAGTATTGAAAGTTTGAGAAGCACTGCCTTAAATAATACCGATATGAATCAATTTATACCATCGCTTTAAACGTATATATTAGTATTTGCATTATCATACTTATTTAAATTACATCCATAAATAAAGCCGAGAAACACAAATATATTTTTATATAACTTATTTAAGTAAAACATGTCTATATTAATGTGTGAGATGAAACTGCATTCATTGCTTCCATTGTTGTTTATAATCAAGTTGCGAAAAAAAAATATGTGCGTATAAACCATTCATTAACATCAATACAAAAATGCCATTGAATAAGTATTATTTAGGGTAGTCTCTCTCAAAATTTGGAAACTCCCACTTTGATAGAATTTGATTAGTGACAACTAAGCAGGGGTTCTCATTACGCGCATTGTTCCATATACAATACAGCACAGGTGCAACTGCTTCCTTTTCTGAACAGTCTTTCAGGACAATGAGACACAAAAAAGTAGGTCAAAAGAATGTCCAGCTTGCCACATTCCTGTCCAAGTGTATTCTTCTTTGTAACTAACATTTCTGACGTATTTCGACTAGCAGCGTTTTTCCCTCTAATGCAAATAAAAATAATACAAGTACAATGAAAGAAAGAGTGATGGGGATTTCTAAAGAGTGATACATTCTGAACAAACTGATTATGACCATTCCATAAGAGGTCATTTCAACGTATTTATTACTTTTACTATGCAAATTACTTAAGATACAATCTATGGTATTAAAATCGTAAATGTGGAAAATATGTTTCCAGGAAAGAATGATTCTTAGTTTTACGGAGAGTAAAAGACTAGCGTGTAAAATTCAGTAATCATCAAAAATATACTAATGATTAGGAGTTACAGAGGGAAATAATTTAATGAAATGAATTAATTTAACTATTTATTGATCATTAACGTCACATTTTGATGCTACATCAGAACAATCAGGGATGGGCTTTGTAATTTTGACTCACAGTCACCTATAACTTTTGATTCGATACCTCATTTTCTATTTGACTTCGAAAGTATTAACATGGACCTCTCATTGGGTCCTAAATGACGCCAGAAAATAAGTACACTATTGAAATAAAATTCTTTGAAAATATGTAATAGGGATAGTGAGACATTTCCAAGAGAAAATGTATTGATAAAATAGGCAGAGATGCTATAAATGAGAGAGCGGTGGGTGATGCGACAAAACAGGGGTCATCTCATTCCGGAGGTAATTTAATTTTAAAAAAAATTACATTTCTCTCTCTCTCTCTCTCTCCTTACAAATATCTGAATTTTTGGCTTTAAATATGTTTACCTTAATTTTTATTGAAAGTATAAACCTTGTACATTAAAATAGAAAATCTAAGACAAATAACGCAAATGTGGATTTTTTTTGTACAATTTATGCACAAATAAACATTATTATGTACAATCTATGTATTTATGTGTATTTTTGCAAATGTCAACCACAATTGAGAATTGAGAATGGACCAGCGAGGTTATTCTTGTAAAGCTTTTTGAAACATAAATCTTTTTAATTTATTAATGATTTAATCGTATATCTGTTTCCTTTATTTTGTCTGATTGATATTAATGAACGTTGATTTAACTTTAAGTCTGCTTTCATAATGACTTTTTTTAAATCGTTGTTCTATTAAGGGTTTTGATAAGTATTTGTAGATTATACATATGAGAGAGGGGATTTTTTTTCAATGTACTTTTTAAAAATATAAAATACTGAATTTCATGGACAAGGGTTGTATTTTTCTAAGCTTATTTCATCTTATTTTAGTATTAAGATTGTCCATTTTATGCTGCAATGTACTAATATAGCCTATACGGAAATTAGGTTGCATTGGAAATGGAATAATAAATTATGCTGTGTTTTACGATTTCTTATGATAATTCCTTCAATGTTATGTATCCTCCTGAAATTGTCTCCTGAATAAATAACTTCAAATTAGTGTTCTTATCTGCTTCTTACAGTAAGGGCAATCAAAAAGCCCCTAAAAAAATAGCTGAGTATTACTGCTAGTCTCGTATAGAACAATGGGAAAGTAGTAAATGTATCATAACATTAAATGTGGAGTACCTTCTTTCAATCAGCGTACAAGGACCACTGGTGATAGACCGTGTTATTCTAGACCATGGTCAAAACACAAGAGCAAAACATTCCCTTCTCTCAACTTCAACAAAGTGCCAATGAGTCCTGAAAGACTAAAACTTAGCTTTATATTAAAAAGGAATGAATCTAAGCACCAACCATTCAGTTATGACTCTGTATTAAAATTCCTACGGATTTTTAGTACACACACATATACATACATATTTATATATGACATGTTTTTTGAGAGAAAATCAGACTTAATTTTAAAAAGGATCTTTATTTGATGAAATCTATACAAGCTCTGACGCTGAGAGGAGAGAAAAAAAGAACACCGTAAAAACTAAGTGGGTTAGCACTTAAAACACCGATGAGGTAAGTATCGCGGCTTTTATGATTGTACTTGAAAGTTAATGCTGACATATAGGGCTATTAAATCTAACGATCGGGAATTAGATATGTTTGTTGGCTAGACCATATGTTCGGAAGAAATAAATGGGTGATTAATTTGATACTTGAAGTTGAAATGAAAAATGTGAGTCGAGTGCTAGATAGGGAGTTTAATTTTTAATCTAATTTAATTATCCTTACATATATATTGAAATTAAATAGCAAAGGACGTTTGAAACAATTGTATTATATGCTATATGATAACTCTATTTTTTCAATAGTGACAAACCACAGAAAGTACAGGTGGCTATCAAAATAATGTAACACCTTAGATTTATAAGGAATCTTTTATTAGTATGGGTTAGGACCGAATTTAGAATGCAATGCATCATAGAGTCGTCAAACAATCGGTTCATATAAGTGCTGAACAGTGTTTAAAAGAATATTACACCACATTCTTTATGGAGATATTGTAAATGTTCTGGGAGAGATGTAGGTGGAGAATATCTATTCCGTATTGAAAGCTCTGAAATAGACAATAACGGTTCAGTCATATTGTATGTGAGGTCGGATGGCTGAGTGGGCCAAGGTTTAATTTCATCCCCTTGTTCATCAAACCATGATTTGACAAGTTCTGTTGCATGGATGGGTACATTATCATGGAAAACTCCATTTCCTGTGGGAAACAAAGTTTGCATCATAGGATGGACCTGGTCAGCTAATATTTCTCTATACTTCTCCTCAGTAACCTTCCCTTTCAGGCATATGATTGACCCAGCAGAAATCCAAGACGTGTCTGCCGAAATTCTGACGTATCCATCTCCATTCTTATAAGTAGGAAGAAGATAATCACGATCATACGCTTGTGTTTGTGTCCTTCAAACGTGGACCCACCCTGTTGCAAAGAATAGTGTGAACTAGAGATAATTCGTTGGACCATATAGGTAACTTTCTTCCACTTAACAGTGGACTAGATTTTATGAGTATGACATCATTGTAAACCACGCGCGTTTGGCTTTAACATCTGCGATAAGAGTCTAAGGAATTGCTGCTCTGCCTTAAATGTTTTGTTTATAAAAGTGCCTTCTAACTGTAATCATTGACATTCGAAAATCTAGATGCTGATTGAGATTTGAGGTCACTTTAGCTACATTTGTTCGTTTTTCAGACATTACACTCCAATATCCCCCGGTCTCTTTCACTGAGTTTCACTTTTCGTCTTCTTCTATTTCGCTTTGTCGAGCTTGTCCTGCCCCACTGTGGGTATGCTGTGATGACTTTAGACACTGTTCCTCTAGAAACTTTTAAAAGTTGGGATGTTTCATTCACACTTGCTCTAGGTAAACGGGCTTCTACAATTAGGTATCTTTGAAAATCTGAGAGATTCGACAATTTACGCTATTAAGTAAAATCCAAAACTTACAAAACTTGAATAAATCTACCACATACTACCAGAATATATACATTCCTGTTTATATGTATAAAAAAACTGGTAGTAATGCATGCAAAGCGTATTCAAAAGTGTCACTTATATTTACATGTTTTTCCATTATTTTGATAGCCGCATGTAGCTTGTGCATGACACTAGAGCTAAGCAAATAGTTTAATAGAATCTTATTTATATATTTTCTCTTAAAAAAACGGCCAAGTGAAGAAGCATAAAATCAGTTTCTTACGATCGAATATGTGGGAGATGATTTCATTCCTTTTTACTTTTCTTTTTTCATCCAGATACGTTTTTGTAACAATGAGGTGATGGTAAAAAGAAAAGAAAAACACCAGAAGACTACGATATTTTCAATACTGCCGTTTATTATTTTTGGTAAAAGCTGGGGAAAATGTATATATGCATTTTTTTGAGTCGTGGAAAGTCAAGTTTCTTCAGCCAAAACGTCAAGTAACTTAAAAAAGAAACGATTCAGATATCTTGGCAATGCGATACACTGAAGCAAAACCCTTTAGTTTTATTTAAAAAAATTATCTTATCCTTAGAGATTAATTTTAAGGAAGTTGGTATGTAAAATAGTTAAACGTTTCAACATGTTTCTTTTTCTTGTGTTTTAATTAGCTGTAAACTTTTTTCTTCCAATAATTACTGTTTAAATAAATATATTTAAATATAAATTAAACTTTCTTTTTGTGTTGTGACGAGTTTTTGTGTGTGTTTGTTTCTTTTGTGTTTATCCACGACCTTTCAACTAATAAAAGCCTCTAAGAAAATTTAAAAAATTATTCTGTTATAAACCTTTCCCCGAAGGTGCGAGGTTGTAAATTAAGACTTGTATATAAAGATTAAACTTTCACGTTAGAATGAGAGATATGTTAGATTGCTAACGAAAAGCAGTGATTGATTAAACGGGAAGTGATGCTGGATTACTTCGTAGCTTATTTGTGTAATATTAAGATTGACAATATATCAATTATTAATTAAATTGGATTAGATCGCTTGGTATATTGCCTGTGTATTGCGGTATATTTTTTAAATATTGCAAATTTAAGGAATGCGTACATAACTTTAAACAAGCAACAACAAGCATTAATATTCATGTAAGCATACTTTTTTTAAACAAAATGCATTTTTGTGACTGTATACTTTTGAGTTTAATCTGAAATTAAGCGCAGGAAAGTTTCCAAAACAAATTATTATTACTATTAGATTAGTGATGTCATATAAGTAAATATTGAATGTTATTTTTAAATGGCTTACATCGTAGAATCTTAAATTGATTTCTAAAGACGCCCAAGCAACAAGAAAATCTATTTTTTTTTGCTCTTTATAATATCTTTGTTAACCTGGAAGAGGTCACTCGGAGTACAGGGTCACCTCAGGAGTACGAAATCTTTAATTCTGAGGAAACTGTTTGTTTATTATCAATGATCTTGCCAGTATCCTCCTATATGATATTCTTTATAGGAACTAAAATGTCTTTGTCATATTTCTCCCTCGTTTTGGATGTGGCAAACGTTTCTTACAATCTTAAGGTAATTAAGATGACTGAGTTCCCTGCTTGGCCACATTTGTTGCAAAATATTTTCTGTGAACAGGCTATATTTTCCCCCTGTGAACTATTTAGTGCTTTCGAGTGTTGCACAACTTATTAAGTCTTATAAATGTAAACGAACAGAGTATACAAAAAGAAAGGATGAACCTACGATCTCGAACGGCTGAAGTTTATACTTCGGAAAAAGAAATTGATCAATCAAGGGAAGAACCGGATGAAATAATGAATAATAATCATGATAGCGGAAGTAAATTTGAGAAAAGCGACGAGCCTGAGCCGTTTGATTCGAAAGGGAAATTTTGCAAAACCTACATAAGGAACATCATCAAAATAGATATGAACCCACAAGTGTTCTATAAGACACGAAGAATCCTTTCAAAAAGACAAGCAAGAAAAAGCTCAACATACTATTTGTTGATCATCTAAGGACAACTCAAGCAAAATATGAGTGTTTTGCGTATACATATTATTCCTTTAATGTTAGCAAAAATGCCTGTGTGATTTGTGGTCTTTGTTACACACATTTGAAACATTCAGTTCAGTTTGATTAGGTTTTTTCTCAAACTATCAAAGAACATTTGAAGTCTTTAACAGTACGTAAGTGTACTTTCCTTGAGTTAAATTATTCACTAAAATTACGATTTTTATCATGTGCAGTAAAAATAATGATGGAAAAAAAAGGAGTGGGATGACTGCGTCACCCCCCGCAACCACCAATGTTAGTAACGAGTGCACGACTTCTCTCTGTTTAAGGCATGTGACCACCCAAAAGCCCTCATTTGGGTCAAATGTTTCGAAATATTTTTTTATACTTTCATTTTATCGCGCATTCATTAAATATTCTGTAAATTCTCTGTTTTTAATTTTGCGTGACTCAGAAAAAAAGGTATAGGATAATTATTAAACACAGGAAATGCAGCTTTTAAAACCGGAAGTAAGCAAAGAAACCGTAAAAATGTAATAAATGGGGGAATGACCTCACTATGCTTGAACATATGTCATATACAAAAAGAGTAGGTTCACGTCTAAGGAAATTTAAAAAAAGAATTCGAAAAGACTGTATCGAGAAAGGGGAAGTTAATTGATACGTTTATCGATAAACTAATAAACTTATACGACATTGTTATCCGTAATAATGTTGGATGCATCGAAAAGATGCAATCAGCTGTAATATTTCCTTTTTCTCATTGCTGCTCTACTAATCAAAACTCTATACATGGTCAATGTTCAACAGGGAAAGACAGCCGGTATAGCTATGAACAAGCCTTTTGTTACGGAAGAAAGTATTACGAAATTCACCAAGCCTCCCTAATTCTGCCAATATAGTGCTAAAGTCACTTTCTTATTAATTTGTGATAAAGGTATGCTAAAAAAATTCCTGTATGATATGACATAAAATAATATAATGAAAATTTTATCGACGTGTTGTTGATTATTTCACTAAACCAAGTTTTGTCCATAAGAAGAATTTTTTTTAGGTGCTCAGTTTGCAATTGTTTTGTTTAGTTCAGGATCATTAGGACTTGCTTGTTCTGAATTATATTTTAATATGGTTTGATAGATTCAATGAAAGATAAAAAAAAACCTGTATGGAAATTGACAAAGATCGAAATCTAAAAGCAAAATGCTAATCGATCTACTATATCTATATATCTACTATATTCAACTGGTATCTTCAGAAAGAAGCAAGATGCAAAAGAAAAAAAAATAGTTCAAAATAAAACTGAAGAGGGTTTAGTTATAAATATGGTGAGTTATAATGATATACAGTGAGTAGAAATTTTTATGTAAAATTAAAATTATTGGAAGAGTTTATTCAAAAAACTATGTTTTTCAATATTTTGCATTACAAAATGCATCATTGCGAACATTTTTTTTTTATTATTTATTGATTTGGAACTTTCATAAAATGTTTTACTCGGGTCTGACTATGTTTTAGTCCTTTATCTATCCATATTATGATTTACTGCAAATTATTTTATGTAACATTTTTTTTTAATCACTGCATTGAAAATTAAGGTACACTCAGGAACATTGAAAATAGCGACCCAAGAAGGAAGCTAAGTCCAATCGCGAAAATTTGTAAATAAGTACAGCGTAATGTGATATGCAAATGATCCAAGTTTTGTGCCAATACGCATGCTCATACACGCCGAGGTGGCTCTACAATCAGGAAGAGGGTGCTATATAAGCCAGCGCAAATTCGAAGATTCATAAACGTGACGATTACCCGCCGATTGTAAAAAGACTTTGGTAAGCGAAACATACCAGGTAAACGTACTAGAAGACATTTCTCACAGTTAAGCGAGTTTGAGAGAGGCCTGATCATCGGGATGAAAACGGCAGGCTGGTCGAAGTGCCGTGTTGTTGGTCGTTCGGAGTGTGCCGTTAGAAATTGTTGGGAGCAGTGGACACGAGAAGGTACTAATGCGACGCTGGTTTGACTTAAAAGATTAATCAATTCACTAAACCCAATTTCAATTACCCAGGTTCTACAGATACGTCACATTGCATTATAGCTTAAGTTAAAACACTAAACACTAAATCTCTAAAGACAATTAAACAGTACACTAAATTAAAGGCCGGTTCTTTAAAGTAACAATTAATTTATTAAACAATAAGATTAAAATTAAGTGACACATAACTGAATACTACTTAGCTTTTGAAAGAGGGAGAGAGCGACGGATGGGGTTGACCTCGGGTAGCAGGTGCGCTTCCCGGCTGTGGAGGGTTTTTCTGGCAGACGAAGAAGGAGTAAAAAAGCCCCGAGAATTCGCGCGCCCACCCTTAAATAGGTTGACCGCACCACACGGAAAATCATCCGCTTCAAAGTTCTGGCGGTAAATTTTACAATTCCGATTGGCCAACAAGCTGTGCAAGGATACAGCTTCGCCCGCCATAGAGTCCGTTGACCTGAGGCACCCTCAAATTCCTTAGAAAATCCGTTTCCTGCAAACAGGGCAAATGTACAAACTGCCATTGTAACTTTGGGGACCGGCAACCTCCCATCACTCCTCCCCTCTTTCAGATTAATAAAACTAGAAATAAAGAAACACACAAAAAAATCATTCTTGAAAATGTAAATCTAATAGATGCAATAGCAACCATAGTTCAAACAGTCCCGTCGTCCCTCGTCAAACTCCTGGTCAAGAACGAATGTCCACTTCTTGAAGAATGATAACTGAAACATCCAATCTTAATGAAGACTCCTGAGGCTGTGTGAAGCATAACGTCACATGTAATTCTGTAACTGCAACCATGACAACAGTTCAACCATCCCGTCGTCCGTCATCAAACTCCAGGTCAAAAACGACTGTCCACTGAAGCATAACGTCACAGTTCTCAGCACTATAGAGACGTAGTTGTTCTATGCAGTAAATCTCTCGTGAAATGAAGAACCGGTGGGTCTGAATCCCGCGGGGCTCCTCCAGTGGTGCAACGGCCAGGTGGAACATTGAATCATAGTCTCAACATTTTGTAGGATACTATCTCGTGGAGCAATCAAAACCCGATGCACAGTAAGTCCGGATGGCATAATGTCCTGAAACAGAGAAAAAAAAAACACGAACACTCTCGTAGGAGAGCCAGCATCAGTAGAGTATGTAAAATAGGGAGAACAAATTTTCCACTCTTCCACAGGGCTTTCAGATACCCGAGGTCCCCATCTCGTCCTCCCATCACTCAATATAAAAAAATTTCAAGAAGCATTGTCTAAAAAAATTCTATTTTGCACACACAAAAAAAAAAACCAACAAGAAAATTGCATTTTAACCCTAATTCCTTAAACGTTGCGAAAAGGTGGAGAAAAACAAATTAACTACTAACAACTACAATTAAATTCATGTACGAAAAAAAAATTTGCCGAATGGGATATGGGTCACCAAACAATTCACAAGGACAACATATATACAATAACAAATAGAAATAATCGAATAATCACAAAGAAACATGTGCCACTAAATAATAAAAAAAAATAAGACGAGTAACGCATAGTAAACTCAAAAATTGCATATATAACAGCTTCGCTACTCACAATAACCACACATATGCGCATCGAAAAAAAATACTTTGTGATAAGAAATAAGTACTAGTGAAAACATATATAATCAATACAAACATGGCACCCAGAAACAGACACCTCATAATCGTTTAACATCGAAATCTTGACACGACTAATGTGAAGTGAATGTCCAAACCACTCAAAAAAAATACTAGCAGAACTCTTCACATACTCAAAGCATAAGAAATTGCAATGGTTCACTAAGAGCATTGATAACAATATTTAATGAAAATAATTAAGTAAAAGTAAAAAAAAAAATAGAGATTGAAACGATGGGTGTGCATAGGTGGAGAAAAAAAAATTTATAACCTCGGAGAATGCTTAATAGCCTAAGAAATTAAAAAAAATTCACTACAAGCATTGGTTACAATTGAAAGTTTAAAAAAAAATTAATGTAATTAATTCAGATCTGCAAATTTAATTCTCTAAATTAACGAGTAGTATAAACGGTAAAAAAAATTTATAACCTCAATGAATGCTGAGTAGCCTAAGGAATTTAAAAATTCACTACGAGCATTGGTTACAATTTAAAATAAAGAAAAAAAATAGTGTAATTAAATTTAGAATTGCAAACGATGAGTGTGCATTTGATCAGGATGCATCCCCAATGTTAACAAAGGCAGAAAGAGAAAAAAAAACATGCAAATCCGATTATAAAAAATATTAACTATATCGATTAATACTTTTAAAATAAATTTGAGATGGAAAAAAAATTCTTCCACATTCAATACATTCGAATTTCCATTTGGGAAATGAATTCCAGAAATCACAAATGCAGTTGAAAATTTCAGAAAAAAAAAATTAAAACATAAAATTAATATGCAACCCAAGTCATATGAGGCGACACATACAGAGTAAAGTAATTTAACTGAAAGAAAATTATTGCAAGTGCTACACATAATCAAACATAAATTCCAAGATAAAAAAAATATCGCTTAACTAATCAACATAACTTTTTAACAATCTATGTAATACAATGTATCAAGTCCAGATAATACATATATAAAAAAACTAAAAATGTTTCACTATACGCGCAACAAATATACAAACACGAAAAAAAAGAAAAACAAGATCCTCGATTTACAACAATACCGCTAACTCAATTCATCGAAAATCCTCTAATTAATAACTCAAATATAATTCTATAACACCAACCTAAAATTCTCAGTAACCTTAAAATGATTCCTCGATAATCCAAAAATTGCCTTTACCTCAGATCGTTCACATCTTATGCCTCAACAACACTAACTAAACTTATCTGCAACTTCCAAATAATCAATCGATTGCTCCACAATACCATTAACTAAAACCATCTATGCTCATCAACTTATGTACACAAAATCTCACGTACTCAATAACACTAGCTAGACTTATCTGCAACTTCCAAATAATTAATCGACTTCTCTACAATACCAATAACTAAAACCATCTATGCTCATCAGTTTATGTACACAAAATCTCGCATAATCCTCAACTCGAACTTTTCTAAATGCATCTCAAAACAATCTTAAATATACCACACAATCATTAACTCAACTTATCTATGTTCATCAACTTAATTACTCGAAATCGTACAAAATCCTGAACTCAAATTACCTTCTCTACATCAAAACAACTTTCTCAAATATACCGTATAATTATATCAACTCAATTTCCTTTGCCCAAATCCTTAAAGCAAAATATCCTTCTGTACATCAAACAATTTTCTCAAATAAACCATATTACTTTCTTTTCAACTAAATTATCCATTTCCATAAAAAACAACTATCGAATAAACGTACTTTGAACGCAAACTTATCTATCTCCATAAAAAAAATTTCCCAATTATTCAACAAATTCATCAGTTCAAAACTTTTCCATCTCCTTCGAATAACTTTCTCAAATATTCCACAAAATCCTGAACTCAACTTATCCAACTCCTTTAACAATTAATAAAACAAAACAAAAAATTACACCTAATCATCTTCAACATTTTCAAACCAAAAAAAATTATCAAACTCAATATCTAAAACAAACAATACTAAATGAAAATTCTCTTCGCCAAAACCAAACTCAAAGCTAACACAACTACGCGTACACAAAACATAAAATTTAACAATACCATTATCTGACCAAAAACTTATTTCCAAATAACAATGCAAAACTACAATTAAAATCCAAAACCCGAAAAAAAAATTAAATCAACCTCAACACTCAATTCAATAATTTGCCCAAGCGCTACCATTAATCAAAACAAGTTAACCTAAATCAACAAAAATATATCAACATCAACCAAAACATTAAATTCCTAGTACAGTTTAGCACACAACCGAGACAGAATGATTGACTGCACATTCATTTAACCAAACCACAATTAATCCAAATCAATGAATAAACAACAAAAAAAAAATTCCAAATCTATAGAAAAACAAACAACACAAAAATTAAATGAGCATTGAAACACCGAACCGAAACACTAGAAAATTTTAAATCAAAGTTAGCAATCATCTCATATAACAAAACAACATGAACGAAAAAAAATTAAGTTTCAACATAATTTCGTAGGGAAAATATTCAAACAACCATCTCTATCCATAACTTAACGAGCATAAATTCCAATGTTATCATCATTTAGAAATATACAACCACTTAAAATTGATACACCAACAAAATTTAGCTATAAATTAATTCTAACAAAATGCCGTTACCAAAAAAATTAATCTTCTATGCAAAATCAAAATTTAACCAGATCACAACACAAAATTAAACTGTATTCATAAAACTGAAAAAAAAAAAAATTTAAAAATACTAGATCATAATCACAACACAAAATTATGTAATAAATGAAAAAATGTCAAATATGTATGTATAGTAACAACATTCAAATTTCATGACAGGTGTCCAGAGACCCCAAAATTTGACTTTTGCCGCAACCATAAATTAAAGCTTAAAATTAATAAAATTAAAAATTGACGTACGTACATGATTATCACTGAATAACACTTGCATTACACAAAATTTATTTAATATATTGCACAAAACACACAGCATAAAATTTTTTTATCTAGAGTTAAAATTGATATTAACCACAAACAACACTATGTCATTTAAGCATAAAATCAAGACATAAAACAAACTGCATAAAATAAATTTGAGCTAGAATTCATTAAAAAAAAACTAAGCACAAAATTTTATCTCGCTAAAACATCAAACATGACATAAAACAAGTGCATAAAAAAATTCTGAGCTAAAAATTCATTAAATAACCAATTACAACAATGTCTCACTTAAACATCAGAAAAACGACAAGAAACAAGTTGCATAGTTATATAAAAAAAAATTCCAGCGGAAAGTATGCGAATTAAATGTAAGAGAAAAACCAAAATTTCAATATCGAGTAGCTCTGAGAGAAAAGTAACAAACAACAAAAAGGGGGAGAATGGCGACCCCACAGAGAAAAAGAGAGGCTGAATATCTGATCTCGCAAAGCGCCGGAGTGAACCCACATCCAGTTCCACCCCTGGACCGCGGCAGGTGGGGGGAACAAATTTTCTCCGAGTATGAGTGCGCCAGAATGACATGGACAGCTATCGAAACGAGATGGGACGTCCTCCCCCATCGGCCAAGAACGCCATAACTCAAACCCACACAACACTTCCAATCGACAAAATGACCGAAAAAAAAACTAATTTGCATGACAACTCCAAATCAAATTCCAACAGAAAGAAGGAGAGGGAGAAAAAAAAGTACAACAAATCAAGCGCATTCACGAAGTCCAATGCTCTAACATGCTCTACATGTCCACACAAAAATCGATATAACCAATACCCACTCCCCAAACACAACATCACTCCAACAATTAAACTCTCATCTCAACCAGAACAGCAGATTAACAAAAAAAAAAAATTATTGACAAACCCCAACATCCCCAAAAAAAAAAAAAAAAAAGAAAACTAAATTTCAAGCGCAAACACAATGAACACGTAATAACTATTTCCGTCAAAACTTAACCTTTTCCCTACACTTTAATAGCTCTAAATTCAAATACTGCACAAATGAACATTTAACCAATTTTTCTTTCCTCAAAAACTACTAACCTTTTTTATCACTTCAATATCTCAAATTCCAAGTACTACAGCCATAAACACCTAATCAATTACTATCAAAATTTAACACAGTTAATTTCTCTAACTTAAGCAGCGCAACATCTAACGAACTTTTATCGGAAATAACATCTTCATAACACTTAAATCGCTCAGAACAGTAAGCATAATCAATTAACTGAACCACTTCAAACATTCGGGCCAAAAAAAACATTGTTAATTAGCAACGAAACACGTACTCCATATGACAATATACACTCGAATTAATTAAACGAAAAAAGAATTTTGAACACACTAAAATCCACAATACAAACATATCAACACATAAGAAATTGAGATCATAGCTAGATCAGTTAAGATAATGAATACACATATACATATACTAACGAAGGGCATAAGAAAAAAAATACATTAACAACATCTCTAAGTATCTAAATAATAATAAAAAAATACTACAAGAAAAAAAATTTCACTACTGAAATAGCACACATAAATTTTTTTTTCACATGTTTAACAGATTAAGTAGGACTATTATTCGGTGACCCATCAAGAAAAAAATTCACGACATCAGATGATGTAAAAGAAAAAAAAAATTCCGACGACTGGTCCGGCACCAAATGATGGTGCAAAGAAAAAAAAATTAAAATCCTGTCACAGTACCATTATAATGCGACGCTGGTTTGACTTAAAAGATTAATCAATTCACTAAACCCAATTTCAATTACCCAGGTTCTACAGATACGTCACATTGCATTATAGCTTAAGTTAAAACACTAAACACTAAATCTCTAAAGACAATTAAACAGTACACTAAATTAAAGGCCGGTTCTTTAAAGTAACAATTAATTTATTAAATAATAAGATTAAAATTAAGTGACACATAACTGAATACTACTTAGCTTTTGAAAGAGGGAGAGAGCGACGGATGGGGTTGACCTCGGGTAGCAGGTGCGCTTCCCGGCTGTGGAGGGTTTTTCTGGTAGACGAAGAAGGAGTAAAAAAGCCCCGAGAATTCGCGCGCCCACCCTTAAATAGGTTGACCGCACCACACGGAAAATCATCCGCTTCAAAGTTCTGGCGGTAAATTTTGCAATTCCGATTGGCCAACAAGCTGTGCAAGGATACAGCTTCGCCCGTCATAGAGTCCGTTGACCTGAGGCACCCTCAAATTCCTTAGAAAATCCGTTTCCTGTAAACAGGGCAAATGTACAAACTGCCGTTGTAACTTTGGGGACTGGCGACCTCCCATCAGTACCCACGCGCGGAAAGCCGGGTCTAGAGCGACAAGGAAGACCACGAGGAGAGAGAATCGAAGGATCATGCGGCAAGCACTTGTGGACCCCACAGTGAACCGTTCAACGATACGAGCAGACGTAGGCGTAGCAATTGTTCCACAAACAATTTCCATACACCTGGCAGAAGCAAATCTTAAATCCAAGCGCCCTTTCCGTGCACTCCCTTTAACACTGGAACATCGTCAACTGCGTCTACAGTGGTACCAAGCCAGATCAATGTGGAATGTCACAGATTGGCAAAAGGTTGTGTTTAGTGATGACTCCCGGTTTGTTTTGGGACAGATGATAACCGTGTACGGTTGTTGAGGTGCCCTGGTGAGCGGTACAATTTCCCCTACACTGTTCTACGTCTCACCTCCCGCACAGCTAAAGTAATGGTCTGGGGGGGGGTCATAGCCTATGATAGCCGGTCCACTTTAATTGTGATGCGTGGAACCTTAACGGGCAACGTTACGTTGATGATATTCTTAGACCCCATGTAGGACCTTTCCTAAATAGTCTCCCAGGGGCAATTTTCCAGCAAGATAATGCTCGTCCGCATACAGCAAGAGTTGCTCAAGACTTCCTACGTCATTTTCAGACTCTTCCATGGCCACCCCGCTCCCCCGATTTGTCCCCTGTAGAGCACGTGTGAGTTGAGCTAAAACGGCAGATGCCTTCGTGTCAGTCTGTACGTGATTTAGAGTTGGCTGTTCAAGATTTATGGGCCCATCTGCCTCAAGAAAACATAAGGTGTCTAATCAACTCAATGCCGGACCGTGCGGTGGCATGTATTGCAGCTGGAGGTGGTTCAGCGCGCAATTGAAGTTGCCTAGTATTCATGTCATTGCACACCCTGTATTCGTTTAATTGTCTTGTTTTTGAGATCAAGTGAATCTCTCATCTGTGTCATTATGTGAATTAAATTTCATTTCAATCCAATGCTTTCTTCTTGGTTCGCTATTTTCAATGTTTCTAAGTGTATATACATAAATAGAATACTCAACTTTGGGTAATTTAATTTGTTAGCGGTAATTAATTAAATTGGTACTTTAAAGTACCGTCAGTCCACAAAAGGTCTAAAATATTTTCATAATATGAAAAGAGCAAATGACTTTTTTTATAACGCAGTCTTAACTCTTAAAAATGGTAAATAACCAGATTTTACTGCACAAAATATTTATTTTTAAAGGTTATTAAATTTTAAAAATTTATTTACTTTTTTTTACACAAAAACTTAACTTGATGCTATTCAAAGAATAGCAGTTTTTTACAGTAATACACAGGAATTCATTACACGTTGTGCATTTTGAGTGAAGTTTCAATTAAATCTTTTTATAGCATTGCATCCTGGAGTAAGAAATGCTGTATTTTATTAACATGAACTACTGCACCTTGAGTTCCATCTCTTGATCAACATCCTAAGAATCTAACGAAAATTCTAGGAGATAATTTGCTGGAACTTCATCATCCGTTAGTACATCATTGATTTCAGATAGTAAGTTGTGTAATAAATCCAAAACCTTTTGAGACAGAGTTTCTTTTTCCTCACATTGTAAGAAAAGGAATAACGTCATATAGCCGGAAAATCCCTTAAAAATTAAATTTTAAAAAATTTAGAAAGAATTACGAAATATATATATGATAAGTACATAAAAACCCGTCCGGATTCAAATGCAACGTTATGTCAAAATTTCATTGGAAATGGTTCAATATTTTCGTAGATTAGCAGTTTTGAACAAACACACAGAACATTTTTATTTATATAAATTAAATATTTGAAATGTGTATTAAAAGTTTTCTAAAGGCATTTATTTTTGAGCATGATATGGATTTGAATATAAGGAGAAAAGTGTTTTAACTTTTTGAAATTTTAATTCTTCAGTTCAAAACAAAAACGGAGATACATTTTAATGGTAATGTAATTAAAAAAGTTAGTGAACAATGCAAAACATATCTCACCATTCTCATCATTTCTTCATCTTTTCATAATGTCTCAGCTTTCCACTTAAGCTTATAGAAAAAAATAAATCGATGATTTTTTTTGAAATTTCAGTGTAATTTGAAAAATGCATACTTTTTGAGATGCCAATTAATCACAAGTCACAAAGAGTTAATATTTTTTAAGGTATCCGAATACGTTCGGGATTCATGCTTTTAAAAAGTCGCATAAATGGATAATTTTCATGATATTTAGTGTCACTTAGATTAGAATACATGTATAAAATTGTTTTGAGTATTATTACTATAAAATTATTTAAATGCAATATTTTGCCAAGAATTAGAATTTAACTTAAAATGACCTACTTTCAAAACGTTCTAATTTTATTAAAAATACTTTAAAAATACTTAATATTAAAATACTAATACTTAAATATATATATATATATATATATATATATATATATATATATATATATATATATATATATATATATAATATTATGTTTATACAAAGTAAAAACTTCTCCAGAGAACATAAACTAGGAATTTTGAAAAATTCCCATTATTTTCAAAGATATTACCAAATGAAATAATTATGGACGATTTTTTCTTAAAATTTCTCTCTTCTGTATTAAAATATAGATAAATCCACTTCTAAGTTATATAGTTCAAAAATTTTAGTTCAGGCTCTGCACATAGGTTCGAGTTATTAATGGCAAAATATTATTATTATAGAAGCATTTTCTTAAAAAAAATCAGAAGATTTGAAAATAGGCCATTCTTTGTTCGTTTTTTGTCAAAATATTATATTTAAATAAGTTTTTATTATAAAATTTTCTTAAAACAATTTTATACATTTATTCTAATCTGAAGGACCCTAAACATCACAAATATTATCCATTTATACGCTTTTGTAGAATCTCGGTTCCGAACGTAGTCGGATACCTTTAAAGGCACTATCCTCTTTAACATTAATATTTTTCAATATATCTGTTATTCAAACACACACAGATAAACAAAATTTGCAGAATTTGTTTGTTTCACAAAGTTTATTAACCCCTTTCCCGATTTTCCCGGGCAGTACTTGGGCAGGCGAAACGTACCAACTTGGCTCATCTCTAGTGTAACACGGCTGCAGTGAAAATTTACAGTGTGCGATCTTTCTTTCCCGAATTACTTCACATGTGCTTTTTATCGTTTAGAATACATGAAAAGTACCTTTCGATGGGATTTATTTCAAAAAGAGGACGTCCTTCTACTGAGCAACCACCTTCACTCTTATCTGAAAGACACTTTGTGTTGACCATATTCCCTCAACACAAAAGAAAACTAATCCAACACGACAGCGTATTATTTGTTGTTCAGATACCGACAGTAAAATGAAAAAGATAAGATGTTGCGATGTTGGGTTGTATGCAATACTGTGTTTTCGAAATTATCATACACGATCAGATTTTGATTAATAATTTCATAATCATTTATATAAATGCAAAAGATGTAAATAAAATTATTAATTCAAGATAAAAGCTAGATATTTTAAACTTTATATTTATAGTTAGTGATAACTGACTCCAAAGTCTAATATAATTTCTGTTATACAAAAAGCCATCTTTAGAGGTAAATTATTCACTTATTTCAATAAATTTTTTAGCATTAATTTTTAGGAAATTTTGTATATGAATGGTGCTATTATGTTTAAAAAGATATGCATGTTTGAAAATAAGCATAAAAATAACTGACATTTTTTTTATCCATAATCCAGAAATGAAATGAACCTGAAAGGGGTTAAGGGAACTATTAATTTGTGTTTCTTGGAACATATACAGTGACGGAGAAAATTTTATTCTTTCAATAAGTCTTCACGAGCCACTGTTACAGCTTAGCCATGCCACACTGTGGCACACAGGCCACAGATTAGCCACCTCTGTATTATATAGAGAAATTGATGCATGTTAGATTTGTCGAGGCTTAAAGCTCACCCATTAACACAGTGTAATCGCTTGAATAGGGGGGGGGGGATAGATCAGTGTTGCGCTCATGATTTCACCTAAGTTCAAAATTACAAGGTAAGTAAGTAAAGTTCTGGAGATGGTTCCAGAAGTTGTCACTTTACTTTAGAAACGACATTAAACAACATTTACTCCCTACAAGGTGTACATAATAGAACATACAAATAAAAATACTATGCTGATAATACATTGGCTATTAAATGTATTTTTCAATAACATTTTCTGTTTTTTCACAATTATGATATTAAAATAATTCAATCAATGTTACTTATATTTTAATCATTGTATATTAGTATCTTAGATTAATTAAGCAACTATTTATAGTAATTATTTTTATTTAGTTAAATAGTTTTTCATATCATATATATATATATAATTGCTTGCTTTTTACACAACCTTTTATAAGCTTCACTTGTATGTAACGGAATCTTTGAACTCAATTTTTACCCACTTTGAGAGGTCAGATTAATTTGAAATTTTGCTCGCTTGTCCAGGACCAATGACAATACAATAATTTAATAATTTTGTTCCACTCTCTTGATCAGGATAATCAGGATTAACGATTTTCTATTTTTAGATCCCATCCCGTATTTGGTGGCTAATTTCAGATTCCATTTCCAGTTTTGGAGATTAAAAGATTAAAATACAACTTAGTTCGATTAACAATAAAAGGTTTTTTTTTTAGTTTTCTTAAAGCATAATTCATTTAAAAATGTAATTCAATAAATGATAAATATTAATGATCATCATTTGATATACTTGTTTATTAACGTAAACACATAAATAATTTTTAAAGTAAAAATATTGCCATACATAGACATTACTCCATTAAACTCTAAGTTGAAAATTTCTCTCATTTTATTGTTGCATAAGAACAAGACATTGAGAGATAACATTTAATCCCATTCTCATTAAAATTTCTGATCAAAATAACCTGAACTTCAGAGCTGAGCACTGAATTGAACAATTTCAGTTACCCAACAAATCCAATTTCATTCTATAATGGTGTTCCGATAAAACTGGATATGTCAGCCTCCGTCTTATTGAATAAACGTAATCATGGATGAGATGGCAACTTTCCAACTTCATTCATCTTCTTAAAGGTTCTGTCAAAGAGTCTTTTTGAATGACCTCTTTATCTTATCCGTACTTGATAACAGGCAAAAGAACAATTTTTTATGATATATGCTCAGTCTTATACGATATTTTATGATTCCTTTTCGAGGACGTAAGTGCTTTTGATATAATAGCAAATGAAGAAAACATTTTAATTTGATGTACTTAATTTTAATAAGAAAGTATTTTTCATTTCGAGAGAAGAAATAAGAATTTGGAAACATATATTATTTAAAAGAGATTACTTATCTCTCTCATATATTTTTATGTATCAATTTTTCGTAATTTTAAAACTTATTTTGATCAGTTTCTCTATAAAAACCATAACTTAAAATAAACTTTATTTTTTTATATAGATTATAACTTAATTTAAAATGAATCATATAATAATTTTTTTTAAAAACATGTGCAAATCAGTCGTAATTATTTATTTTTATAGACTTGTATTAGATTTTAAGAAATTTACATATTTTGGCGCTGTGTAAAAATATCCAATGATTTGTTAATTAATGGTTTTAGAAGAGCATGGGAATTTTTTTCCTTGCCTTGAATTTAGAATAAATTTTTACAGCAAAAACTTTTCATTTAAATGTTTCGCTTAATTTACTCCTTTCGATATTTTGGCAAAAACGGCTTTCAATTTTTGACGGGTTCAAATCGAGCTTTTACTAATCTTTTTGGGGAAAATACCTTTTTTTAACTGTGGTATTAGTTTAAACCCCGCTTTCCGAAAATATGACTTGATTTTATGCAAATGGAACTTCTATTTAAGTGCCAGTCATTAAGTAGGCGAAGTGATGTTTAAGAGCAGAACGGTAAGCTGAAATTCAGGTGTTAGCGGCTGATGGTCATGTTTCGTAAGATTATACTAGGAATATAATCTACGGGAATAGCGGAAGATATCCACTTTATATCTGTACGAACTAGCAGGTTGAAAGCCAGATCATGAAAAAGATACATTTTTTGCCTTCCATATATTTGATATAAAACTTCGGGTTAAGTTTTTTATTGCTCCTTAGGTTTAGTTATTAGAGTGCATTCCTATAGTGTTAAAGGTTGAATAAAATGAGCGATTCTAATATCATGTCTGTATCTTCCTTGAACCCCCTAGCATCCACGACCTCTGGGTTGCGACAAATTGATTTCTAATATTCGACATATAATGAAATTTAAATGAGAATCTACTTTTTATACACTACTTCCACTATAAAAAATATTTGAGGAATATCTTTGTATATAAAAATTACGTGTCACAGTGTTTGTTCGCGTTAAACTCCAAAACTATTCAACTGATTTTAATATAATTTTTTTGTATTGTGAGTGATTTTGTCTAACTTAAAATATAGAATAGTTTTTATTTGAATTAAATGACGTCACAATCCTTTTATTGTCGTAAATGTGAAAAATCCTGGAAACGGGAAAATCTGCAAAATATCGCAATGCGTGTGCATCTGCTGAAGTGGATTTTGTTGACCAAAGGGCACGAAAAGTGAATGTCTGGCATATTTTGGGGCGTGGAATCCGAATTTCAAATCGGTTCCAATAATATCTGGAAATTTGCCGGATAATGCCGGTCAACCATATTTTAGGCACACCGTGGCAGGGGCTTACCTTAACCCTTTATCTACCGCATTATGATTTACTGCAGTTTTTTTCATGCAATGTTTTTTTTGGATCACTTTATTGAAAATTAAGGGATATACATAAACAAAATATTCAACTTTGGGAAATTTAATCCGTTAGAGCTAATTAATTAAAGATATTCAACTGTAAAATTAATTATATACACTGTTCTCTTAAGATAAAAATAGTCAAATCGTTTTCTACGGTCTTCATTAACATTAAAAAAATAAGAAGACACTTAAATTTTGACATTAACTATTTTTTGGGACAAAAATGATAATCTTTGCAATGCGCTGAAAACACCGTCAGCTGAAAAAGTAATTTCTGCTATAAAACTTTTCACCTTCTCTGCTAAAATACTCATCATAGAACCTGTGCTGCTATATATCTTGGAAGAGTGGATTTCATAGAATATTCCTGCTAAGTATCGTCAGAATATTCGTAAAAATGGTTATTCTATGCAACTTTATAGTGATTGGTACTTATAAGTACCGTCGGTAGATAAAGGATTAAGAGCCTTGGAGCACGAAAATTTGGTCCCTGACGTATTTTTAAAAAAGGCAATCCGAATCTAATATTTTATATGAGAAATTATCTTAACTATATGCTGTATACCTCCGGATGACTGCCTATTATGCGAAGTGTGGTAGGTGCTTATCCTAAAAGTCTTAGAGAGAAAAAATTGCGTTTGTTTTGCATTTCGGGATGGTGAAGGAGATTCTGAAATCAAATTTTAGAAATTAACTTAACTTTGCCGGATAATGCCGGATGGTCACCTATAACGCGAAACACGCTCGGAGCTTACCCTAAAAGTCTTAGAGTGGAAAAAAGTTCGTTTCTGTTGCATTTCGAGATGGTGAACAAGAATCTGAAATTGAATTTTAGAAATTTCTGTAACTTTGCCCGATAATGTCGGATGACCACATTTTAGACACACCATGGCAGGGGCTTACCTTAAAAGCCTTGGAAAGTGAAACCTTTGTTCCTGACTTATCTTGAAACGGACAATCTGAATCTGATATTCAATTCGAGAAATTCCCGTAACTCTTCCAGATAATTCCGAACGACCATATTTTACGCAGACCATGGCTGGGGCTTACCCTAAAACTCTTGGTGCGTGAAAAGTATATTTCTGGTGTACTTAGGGGTGGTGAACAAGAATCCGAAATCAAATTTTAGATGCTCCCAAAATTTTGCCGGATAATGCTGAACGATCCTAATGCCTCCCTCCTAGGAACTGAACGTGCAGGATCGGGAGCAACGAAAGTATTCTCCGGTTGCGCCTAGGGGTGGCAAACGAGATTCTCATATTTCAGAAACTTCCGCAACTTTTGCAGGATATTAACGGGATTAGGTGGAAAGGCTTTTCATTCAAGTCTCATGTCCGGATTTTTATTCCGTCAAGCGACTGAAGGTGCACGCACTGGGGCATCAAAAGTCAGTCCAGTATGCATTTTAGAGTGGGGATTAAGAATCTGAAATCGAATTTTAGGAGTCCTGATAACAATGCCTGCTAATGCCGAATGACCATAATATTCCCGGACAGTGGCACCGGGCCACTTAATTCAAGAAAAGTCCATAACTATGTCAAACAATAACAGACGATCACATTGCTAAACGATGCCAGATCCGTATTTTACGCGAACCTTGGCAGGGGCTTACTTTAAAGTTCTTGTGGTGTGAAAAATTATTACTTGGTGTTTTTCTGTATGGGATACGAAAACCCGAAATCGAATTTTAGAAGTTCCCATAATTTTTCCGGATACTTCCGGATGACCGTAATGTCCCCTTCGGAGACTGGCAGAGATAGATGCACCAAAATTGGTCACCAGGTGCATCTCGGTGTGGGGAACTAGAATCTGGCTTTGGATTTCAGAAACCCCCCTAATTTAGCTGGATGAGTTCGAAAGGCTTTACGTTCTAGTCTCGCGTCCGGATGTTCATTTTGTATAACAACTAAACTTGCAGGCATATCCTTGCAAAAGTAGGATTGCAATATGAAATTACATTGACAATTGCATTTTAAGGTATTGTTGTCACTTTATAGATAGCGGAAAAACCACACACTCCACACTCATACTGCCATTAAACATTCATAAGAAACCAGGCTCAATGTGTACCATTGAAAAAAAAAGCGAATTGAGAAGGGTATTGCAAAGGAGTTCAATCATAATCAGATGAGTGTACCGTGTCCCATAAACATTCACTCGAGGCATTTCATAGAACTTTGCAAGATTTAAGTGGAGCAAAAAATATTCGGTGGTACTGTTCCTCTATTGTGTGGTGATTTCCGACAAACATTGTCTGTCATTCCTCTCATTACTTTTTCTCCCTTTTTACACCGAGATTAACGCATGCTGAAAACAATCGCTTTCATGACGAAATGTCGAAACACTTCGGTTGACCATAAAAAATCGAGTACAATTGCAAGTTGATCAATCGGCAAAAGTTTTTCTAAATGCTGGATATTAGAAACTATGAAGAACTGCAAACAACTTCTGCATTGCTGTTCAGAAAAAATGAACTGATTTAGAGTGTCTTTCTTGATATACTGAATAGTTATCTAGATAATGATTGGCTCTGTAATCATGTTACTTAGGCAGAAAATATGTTGAGATGTTAACGAAATAAATTTCCGGATTTAGAATTGTTGTCAGGTGATTCAATGCCTTTAAAATCAATAGACACTATTATTGTTGTAAACAAAACCGTAAATTTTCCAACTGAGTGTTTAAATTATTTGGATGTATCAGGAGTTCCACCACACAATCTTCGTTTGAAGATTGGTCCACTGGTTATTTTGATGCGTAACTTAAATCCACCTAGATTATGCAACGGTAGATGTTTATTCATCAAAAGGATTACTGGGAAACTTCTCGTCTGTGGAAACCATACTCCCTACTGAAAATGATTTTCTTTGAAGAAAACATCTTTTCTTATTCTTTTTTTCTCATATGCACAAATTGTGTTTTTTTCCCTTTTGTACACAATTGCGCAAAAAAATGCATTTTTTCTGCCAAACATGTATAATTTATTCTGATATAACATACTACGTCTATCAAACACGTATCAATCAGCTAGAAAGTTTCCCAGCCACAAGATCCGCCTAAAACCGCAATATCCTTTAATTATTTTGAGCAGTGTACTTTCAAGCTGCATTTTTTAGTTTTTTAGGTTCAACTCTTTTATGTTCAAAGGGTATGTAGTGTGTTTGAAATAAACAGTATTTAGATCTACATAATAAAAAAGAGAGATTGATATATCACAAATTTTGTTTCTGTTCTTGAAGCTATAATTTTTGTACTCTGCGCATCTCACGCAACGGTAAAATTCAATACTATTTTGGAGGATAAAAGTGCGCTTTACACACTGGATTTTACGGTATGTGTTTATGTATAACTGCAGTAATTTTTATTTAAAAAAAATGTTCTTAGCGCAAACATGGTTTAAAACTAATCGTATCTCTTAAAGCTCACATTTTTAAATTTTGGTAAAAAAAAGATTTTCTTTTTTAAGAAATATACATACGTTATTTAATATCTGATATTGGTATTTGTTGTTTTATAAGTGATTTGAAATAAAATAAAATGCAGAATTTTCTACTTAAGTTTATATGAACCTTCAATTAAATAACATTGTTTACATTACAATTTTTCAGTGTTGTGCCTCATTTATAGCTAAGAATTGACGTAAAATTTTTTGGACATGATTTAAGAAATAAAAAATGAGATACTTTTTACAAAGAAATATTTTTAAGTATTATTTTATGACAAATGCTCATTGGTGACACTTATTGAAATAACCTTTATAAGACAATATTCCAAAACAATTTATAAAACAGAGAAACTAACTTATAGTGTTAAGGTATTCGACTACTTGCGACAATTTTTTTTTAAAAAAACGGTGCTATGGATATTTTCTTGTGGTTTTTGGATTTATTTAGTACATTTTAACAAAAAAAGGCTGAAATTAAGAAGAGAAAAATAAATTATTACTACTAAAATGGGTAAAACTTGACAAAAAATTACATAAACGGGACCCGCTTTGTACAAATAATTTATGAACAAATTTTCAATTTTGCTGTGTTACTTATATATTCATTTTTGAAATAACCTTCAAGATAAGAGATATTTTAATTTTTGCAAATGCTAGAGCACTCTTTATCTTAGTTATTACATGTAATTGCTTCAAAAACAGTGATTATATTCACATAAAGAGCCGTAAATTTTGTAATAAAATAGTGAATGATAAATATGAAAGTTAAAACACTTCTATTGTTATACAGAACATACACAAAAAATTTCAGCAAATTATTTAAAAAACTCTTTGAGCTATCGCTGTCCCCGTTTTAGCCTTTCGAAAAAAAAAACACATTTCGAGTATAAAGTCGGACATCTTATGTAAAATTATGGCATCTGCTTTTTTTTACTAAAACACTTGTAGTTTTTATTATAAAGTGAATGGAAAAAAGCGTAGTATTTTTATGAAGCTAATAAGATGACCTGTAAAATAAAATCATACAAAAATTTGTCAATGTTTAAAAAGCTCATGATTTAAGAGTAGTTTGATACCTTAAGATATAACGTAAAATCCGGCTTATAACACGCAAATTTAACACAAAAACAGCACCGAAATTTACGGGTGCACGTTATACGCAATAGTAAACGTTATAATTATAATCAGTAGTAAATTCCATTTGCTCTTTTATGATATAAAAATAAGAGGTTTAAACATAATTAAATAGAACATAGAAAAAAATTAGACTTCAACATATATAGAAATACTATTTATTTAAAAGAAATGACATGCTTAATGAACCTAAAGAGCTGTAGCTTTAGAAATATACTGTTTTTGAAACGCTTGGGGTAATATCTCGAATAAATAACTTTAAAGCACAAAAGCCTCGTATATGTACATTTCAGATTTTTTCGTAAAAAAAGGGTTACGCGTTATACGACGAATATACATAAACATTAAAAAATTCAGCTTGAAATTATAAGTGAGCGTTATATACGCTGGATTTTACGGTACCTTAGAATTCCAAGTTCTGTGATTTGGAAAAACCAATAACAAAACATGCATAGTATTGTTGTTTAGCATGAATATTTGAAGACCATAAGTCATATTGCAAAATATTATAAGATAGTTAATACAATTTTTTCTATAATTATTATTTTTGTTTACTATTTTTTGGTATATTATCATTCTCTAAAACAAAGATTTAGTTGTTAAACTTGTGGCTGCATGAACTGATGAGAACTAATTTAATTGTTAATTTTTTCGTCGTCATTTGGTGGTATATCATTATCATTCCATATTAATTACCGTTTCTGCGGAGCATCGGGTTACTATGTATCTCATATGATTTATCTAGTAACAAGCAATAGTAAATTCCATTTGCTCTTTTATGATTTGTGGAAAATCGTTTTAACCAGAAGCAATAATATTCTGAACACGCATTATAGAAGTTTAATGTCTTTCTCCGACCTATCATCATACACCTCCAAAGTAAAACACCATGACGCAGAAAACAACAAGGAAGGAGAGAGAGAGAAGACAAAATGGTGACTGAAATATATCTAACACATTTACTGGCCCCAAAGGGTACTTTACAGAATTGTGTCGAGGATTTGTTCGAGACGATTTTCTCTACTGCATACAGAGGAAGTGCATTATCTCTCGCAATAAAATACATGTTTGACATCTTAAATGATCAGGCTTTAAATCATACTATTTTAGATCCTGAAATTATTCATACCTGGAAATCAAATAGCTTATTTTTGAGATTTGGGGTAAGTATAATTAAAAATCCCAATTTCGTATTTTAATATCTACAAGACAAACATTGTGTATTCTTGTTTATCTGAGGTAACTCAAACATTTGTGAATGCAGGTTGAACATATGAGCATTGGTTAGAAAAGGATTCCCCTAGTAGAAAACTTCTCTATTCCAAAGACTACCCATTTATAAAGAATAAGTGGAGAGGTATTATCAAGACATCCAACTTATGCCAAAATGCTTATGGTACTTTCAAAGACACCCTGGATCCGTTGTCTCATTAAAGGGTTCCAGATCATATCAGACGGTATTCTCGCGAGACTTTCGACTACTCACCTGAGGTGCATAGATTTTGAAGGTGGCAAAGGAAGCTTCTCAATCTGCACCAAATGTAGCATTAGTCCTTTTTCTCCTCAGCACATTCTGCAATGTCTGGGGTCTTCCTGCGAGGAGGTTGTTGCTCCCCCTGCTGTTCTTAGACTTAGTACAGATTTATGGGCTCATGGATTTGGTCTAGTGAAACTAGACCAGATGGGGATTAGTCCCACCACAACTTATGCCAACAATAAGTGATCAGGTTGTGAATGCCTTGCTTGCTGAAGAATCCAGGCTTTATGCAAATGAATTCAATAAAAAAGTAGCCCTGTGTGAAATTTATAGTTATGCTATCAAGTACAATGATCAGTTAATTTAAACATTTGAAGATGGATTTTCGAGAAAGAACAAATTGGCTTGGAAATTAGAGCAGGTGCATGCAATAATGAGTGGAAAATCAGAAGCATGACAGTATTATTGGCAATTCGTGGATGTGTGACACTAATATTGTCTTAGTGTGTGCTTTGTCAAACCTTCACCAATTGCCGTAACTTAGTTACAAGGACTTGCTGCCACTTGTTGGGATCCTCCGTTCTATGCAATTAGGATGCCCTCTGAAGGGCGAATGGGTGCAATAAGTTACAGTTTCATACTTTGACCCCAGTTCCTAAACAGCAACGAGAAATCATTATGAACGAATGAATCTTTTAGGGACTGAAAACACACTGTGCGCAGGACTACAATATATAAACTTGCCATAAAAATAGCCAGCTTGCTTTCAGTTGCAGTGGGAATATTTGTAGAAATTAAATGCTTGTGTAAGTGCAGGCACTTAGTGAGTTAATGTCAATGTCAATATGTTGGAAATGGTCCCAAATTATTGAAAGCATTTCTGTTTGTTTTCAATAGGTGACCCTTCTTGGATGAACCTAGTATTTTTTACCATATTGTTCATACCCTCTTTGCATCTCCTACTAACAATACTTTTTAATATATCATGATCAAATGTTCACCTTTAATGGGCAACTTCCAATGCCTTTGAAATGCATGCTTCTGAGTACTTTTGGAAATCTAGAAGCCAATTCAATTTCACCCTTAGTAGCTCTGACCTTGAGTCTTACACTGTGTGTTCCTTGTTTATGAACAAATCCTTGTTTATTTATCTCATTTTTAAGGGGTCTTTCCTGAATAGGTATGATGTTTGGAAACACAAATAACAAACTCAAAACACATGAGATACATTGTAATACGATGTTCAGCAGAAAAGGTAAACAATATGGAATGATAGTTTTGTATTTCTAAATGACAACGAAGAGGAATTAACAATTAAATTAGTTCTCTTCAATTGATGCAGCCTCAAGATGCATTTTTTCTAAACTGGATAACCTTTAACATACAATATAAATCGCATTCCAACGAACAACTGAAAACAATACATTCCTAAACTTAGTAATATAATTTCCATTGCTCATTTTCTGAACCACATACTGATTTTTAACCGCTGTAAATCCTAAGTTATGTATAAATTATCAAAGGCAATTTTACCAAAAAAAATTTGCATACTATATCTTTTCAAAATAACACTCTCTGAAGTAAATTCAGAATCAAAATATGTAAAATACCATTAAAGATAAGAAAAAAAAACGATGTATAATTAAAAATATATTTTATAGCAAAAATGAAAAGAAAAATTAATGTAATCTTTTCTAAATAGGCAAACAAAAAACTAAGGGTTTCGCAATATAAACTCTTAAAAATGTTTTTCATAAAGCCGTAGAATAAGAAATATAAATTTGCATGGAATCCATAATTAATGTCTAATTCCACACCCTCAAGTTGTTCATGATAAGGTGTAGTGATTAAAGGCTTTCTGATGTCTGGAGTTGAATATCTCTTTTCTTCAACGATTTAATTTTACGTTTATTTTATATTCATGCAGCCGAGACGAAAACCTACCTTAAATTATAGGTCTTCAAAGACCATAACATAAATTTAGTTTTAAAAAAAACTGTTCACGTTTCTTATATTCAACGAACAAATAAATTATGATTTTGGTTCTCATCAAATTGGTTTTTGTATCGATATTCAAAAGTTTTATTTTTCAAACGATGGATATGTTTATTATTGCATTTTATGGTGCCATTCAAGAGCCATAATGCATAAAAGAGTTAACAAAAGGATAATTGAGGTTGTTACGAATACTGTGTAGACAATAGTTATCATTTTAATTTAGAACTATTTGAGAAAAGTAAATTGGCAAACACATTTTATTAGTATGCTACTTGTTTTTGGCATAATTTGGAAATCACGCCAAGTAGATCTTTGGCAGCGTTTAATGTTATCTCTTAAACTTTAAGAAATGTTAACTACTTCCTTGAAAAATTAATAGCATACTAAAGCCAAATTAGTACTTTATATATAAAAATTATGTATTTCAGATAACCCAAGCTTTTGGAAATACACCCAACTCTTTTTTTTTTTTTACACAATTTTGAAATGACACGATTCACAAGTATACTTTTTTACACAAACTTTTGTTATACCACGATTTCCTCTTTTTTTTCCATTCTAATTTTAATCAGAAGATGTCGGTTTATACCCACATATATGGAAGTGACTGGATATATTTCATGGTTTTTTTACTTTATATTCTAGATTTTCGGAGAACACCAGATTTTTATATAATCACTATTTCCTTTATTTTGTTGTACTCAATATATAGCACTTCATTCTTCATTAATAATTGCATTTTGTAACAAAGTTTTCAGTTTGTAGGATGCAATAAATGATTTCAATGCATACATTTCTAAACGTTGATGTTCAAGTCCATTTTTTTCATTCAATGCTGAAATTTCCAGTGTTATGAGGGTATTATAGCAGCATTGAAAATACTCCATATAATGCAAATGGTCCAATGTAAATCCATGAAAGAAAGAAATTTGACTGTTGTGGAAGCATGGTGAAAGTTAACGATTATAGATTAATTACGTTACACATGCTTCTTTCGCTATTAAACAGTTGTGATGATCGATTTTGTTTGTTCGTCGGAGAAAAATTTTCCCTGCATGCATCAAAGTGGATATTTCGTAATACAAAAATCAATTGAGTGGTCTGAAATTATAACTCTATCAAATGAAACTGGTGGTGAAGGTTTTAATTACATGCAAAACATTAATTTTTATTTCTTCTGAAATAAAAAGGTATTCTTTTGTTTTATAAATATGCAACATGGACTTCATTACTACATTTCTTAGAAATGTTTTCTAGGGAACAAATCTACCATGGCAAAAAAAAAAAAACAGTTGGGCATAATAACGTTAATTGATGTGAAAAGATTTGAGCTGACTTAATAAATCTTAGTGCATAATTAAAAAATTTATTACAATCTTCGCTTACTAAACTAGCAAATCAATTAAGCATACAATTACCTGAAAAGTACGTTTATAATACACAAGTAAAATCGGAAACATTCGGTGACGAAAGCCCCTATCAGAATGTTACAACGAACTTAAATCATAAAAAGCTATTGAAAACAAAATAAGGCTCAATAATTTAATTTTTTTTTATTGAGAACATTTATAACCCCGTGCGCCAGAAAGTATCACATGGGTGCTTATATAGAAGTAAGCTTGAAGCACATATGACAAAGAAGAGAAGGATTACAACACAAACATCCTTGTCTTAACCGGTATTCGAACCCAGACTCTACGGCACCATAGTCAGCAATTGGCAAGTGGCATGTCAATTACGGAGTGCCTGTCCCGGAACGGGACGTACCTCCTCATCAGAGTTTTAAGAATTAAGAGCCGAAAAATTCACCATAGTCAGCGTTACTAACCACTATACCGGATGGGCGAAAAATATTTTTATTAAATCACCATAAACAGCTGCAAGCAAAACCAATGTACATGTTAGAAAATCTTAATTTTGCCATTTGCATTTCAATAGTAACATCAAATGAAATTTAAAAAATTGCCTTAGAAAAAAAAACATACTTATCATACAATCCCGTCATTTAATTTCGCCAAATTAAGATTAAGCCAAGTATAGAAAAATATTGTGCTCCAACCTGCACGGGACGATTTCTTATTGAATGCACGTCGCAACATTTAGCAACGTCTTTTGATTTGAAGTAAATGTTCGACAGGAATTTAAATTAGAAATACAGGAGAAATATAAAATAGCTGGAAATTTTAATTGGTAAGCTACTCGTTGGTGCCGTGATTTTGAAATCACACCTAATAGATGTTTTACGGCTTGTCTTATGTTATCGTCATATGTTTTAAAAATTTTCACTATTTAACAGATAAATCTGTAGCCTACCAAAGTCAAATGTAATTATAATCTTCGCTTAGTAAAGAAATAAATAATTTTAGCTTATAAAATTACAGAAGAAATACGTCCTAATGTATAAGCAAAATCGTAAACATTGCACGATAATATTATCACACAGAATGTTGCCAAAACTACAAAACAAAAATTGAGTTGTTTGAAAAATAATGATTTAAAAAAAGTATTTATTCGAAAAGTTATCGTAATTAAGCATCAAAAAACAGAAAAATTGTATAAATATTACAATGGATTAAAATAACTGTAGTAAAAATATGTAATAACATTGAAGAACTTTTTGTAAAGTATAAAATTTTGCATTTAGTGGCAGACGTGACATCATATGACGTCATAACGCCAGAAAATCACTTAAAAATTAAATTTTAAAAAATTAAAAAGAATTCCGAAATAATAAGTACATAAGAACCCGTCCATATTCAAATGCAACGTTGTGTCAAAATTTCACAGGAAGGGTTCAGTAGTTTCGGAGATTAACGGCTTTGAACAAACACACATTACATTTTTATTTATATAGATTAAGACAAAAATGTGTTTCTAAGAAATTAGAAATATATCGATAATAAACTTTTTACGACAGATAAAAAATACGTGCTTTTGTTGTATTTTTAAACAAGGCTACATTTGCCAGCTGAAAGTAAAACATGGACTAAAAACATGGTCTGTTGATGAAAAGTGATACTTTACACTTTCTGCAAACTCGCTCAATCATTCGAATCGGGCTTTATTCACATACGAGAATTCCAGAAGCAAAAACGTAGAAGAATATCTAACCCGAGCAATCGTTCGGGTTAGGTCTTATAGGGTATACTAAATATTAAATATACTAAATATACTATAAATTAATATACTAAAAATTTAAAAAATGCAGATTCACGCGTTATACACCAGATTTAAAGGCATTTTATTTTTAAAATTTTCTTTCATTGTATATTATCAAAAACTTGTTCTTGAGAAAGGATATTGCATTTGTTTCTCTTCATAAGCAGCCATTTCTCAAGTAAGGTGCTTAATTGTAAAAATGTGTTAAGCAATTTGTTGAAATTTGTATATCAAATGTAAAGCTCTTCACTACACACATTTACATTATTAGTAATCCCTAAAAACATAACTTCACTAATTTAAAGAAATGTATCACGATTGCCATGTTTTAAAGGAAGCGAATCAATTCCGCTCTTCTTTTGTTACATTTCCTGGCTCATGCCCCAAATACAAATCACAAAGGAAAGTTCGAAAAATCGATAGGGTTAACGCTTGTACTGTACTTTTGTTGTATGTCTTGCCAAAAAATTGTCCTGCTTAAATCCTGTTTTTTGTTTTTCATAAATAACATGGTTCATTATTCAGTACTAATTTATGTGAAAGCAAAATGAATATAAATTAAAGCCAATTTCACGAACACGTGAAAATATATTATTGTTATGCTATAAATTAAACAAAGAGAAACTGCATGCTTTGTTCGGTGCCAAAATATTTGGTTAAGAATGGATTTGGGGAAGACAACTCCTCTTAATAACCACATGTTTTCTTAAACAAAATGAAATTACAAAAGAATATATATATATATATATATATATATAATATATATATATATATATATATATATATATATATATATATATATATATATATATATATATATATATATCGTTGAACGTAAGACATTTGTCACAAACATTTAAATCCAATTTTTATGAGCACTAAAATTTTTAACCTGAGATAACAAATTATAATTTTTTTGGAATTGAATTTAAAGAAAGAAAAAATTAAAGTAATAAACTCAATCAAATTTTACTCCTGTAACAATATAGAAATTTATTTCTCAATTTAGATATTTAGATTTATGGTTTTTTTTTAATTCAGAAACTGTAGTATAGACAAATAAATATAATGGAGTAAAATTTCGATCAAAACTTTTTCCTTACTTCTCTTTTATTGAAAAAATATGACAAACTGTTCCAAAGTTTATGATTGAAATCCTTATTTTCAAATCGGTTACTAAAGAAATGAGAAAACTCTTGTAGAATACTGTTCGAATTAACTGAGACAAGCACTCCTTTCTTATCCGAGTTGGTATATGATTATTTGTGATGTCTCGAACCTTCTCAAATAGGTTATATCTGCCTAGAATTAATGTGACCGATAAAAAAAAGTTGCCTCAAACGGAAAACTACTACAAGAATATGTAAAATTTTAAAAATAAATAGTAAAATAAGCTCAAAAAGGATATACAAAGACCGGTGAAGGGTTTGTTGGATTATGGTGCTCATGGGAGCTCCTCAGCTATACAGAAAAAGGCTTCTGGAAGTTAGTCGCAAGGCAACAAAGCCGAGGAAAAATAAATTTCCAGTTCAGTAAAAGATGAAAAAAGGTTTAGAATGGGTCAAAAATACCAATCCTTGACTGTTAACGACTAGAAGAAGGTGATTTGTGTAGTGATGAAACACATTTATTTGAGCAGGGATGCAAATTAGGTGTAGTTAGACGAAGTGAAGATTGCCCTCTGATACCAGATCATACCCAACAGAATGTGAAACATCCTTCTAAACAAATGTTTTGGGTTTCTTTCAGAATAAATGGCACTAAAAGATTGGTTCTTCTTAAACCCAAGATAAATTCTGTCAAATACATATAAATATTACGCAGTAGAGTTATTGCATTCACTGAAACATTTGCCGAAACATTTCAACATGACTTGGTTTCTTGTCACAATTTGAAATTGAATCAAACTTTTATCCTGTAAAATAAAAGAGAAGTGTGCTTAATTGGCTTGGTAATTTACCAGACTTAAGTCGTATTGAGAATTTATGGTGTATTCTCAATAGTTCTTTTAATAAGATGAGTTGCAGAACAACAGATCAAATGGTAAGTGTGGGTCCACGATGAAGAAGTTAAAAAAATGTGAGCTACACTAGTGAGTCAATACCAAAACGAGTTGAAGAGATCATTTCTGCTACATGAGGATATACACTCGTGGACAAAAAATTAGTGCACCAAGAAATAATTACGGGATCATAGCGTAACTTGCCATGAAGGTACATGTCAGGGAGATATCTAAATTATTAGAATAGCTACTCGATTGCGCATTATGTACAGTCAGTAGAGAGCGTTTAACGTGGTTCTCCATAAATTATAAAACAGGTTACCGAAGCTTTTTTGAGTGTTCTGAATCGTTCATAAAGGAAGACCTGAGGTAGACATGCCATTACGCCATTTTCGAAAGCAATATGAGCAGCTGTCCCAGTTTGACCAAGGGAGAATCATCGGCATGTGGGAAGCTGGGTGATCAGCTAGGCTAGTAGCTCCTCAATTAGACCTCTCTGATCGTGTTGTGAGGAGGTGTTGCGACCAGTGGATCTGAGAGATGCCATTTACATGAAGACCAGGCTCAGGACACCTTCGACAGAACAGTCACCGAGAAGACCACTACATTTTGAAAAATGCATGCGTTCAGCCAAATGCTTCATTGGCCGCCCTCCAGGTATAGGTAGCACCTTCATTAGGGACCCCTGTGTCTTCTCAAACCATACGGAGGCACCTGGCTGAAGGACATTTGGGATCGCGGAGCACATTACTTGTGCTGCCCTTGATGCGCTCACCCCATAATCGCCTCCCTTTGGATTGGTGCCACGCACCAGGAAACTGGACTGCAGCGGAATGGAACCAGGTCGTCTTTAGAGACGAATCCAGATTCAATTCAACAGTGATGACAATCGTGTTCGTGTGTGAAGACCCCGTGAACAACGCCTCAATACTGCCTTTGCTTCACAGCGACACACCAGTCACACAGCTGGTGTGATGGTATGCTGTGTCATTGCTTACAATACACGATCACCTCTAATATTAATCCGTGGCACCAAGACAGCCCAGCCGTATGTCCATGACATTTTGTAACCATATGTGTTGCCAGTCATGCAACGGTCCAGGTGCCATTTTTCAACAAGACAATGCTCTGCCTCACACGGCAAGACTGTCTGCGTACTGTTACTCCCCTTCTTTGGCCTGCCCGATCCCCAGATTTTTCTCCAATGGAGCATATCTGGGATGATTTGGGATGGCGAGTTGGGCATCCCACGATTTTGAACGAACTGGAGGCAAGGTTACAGCAAATATGGAATGAAATGTCTCAAGACATCATACAGAACTTGTATGCCACAATTCCCGATCGTATCGCATCGTTCATCCGAGCTAGAGGGGGTTCAACAAGGTATTAAATCTTCTGTTTTTTGCCTTTTCTCCTGAAATAAATGAACCATTTTTTGATTTTTTAATCATTTTCTTATATAAAGTAGTCATTGTTTATGTAAAATTGCGTTTTATTTTGATGACTCCTTCTTGGTGCGCTAATTTTTTTGTTCATGAGTGTATTTCATAATAATTTATAGGTTTTTATGCCTACTTAATGTAAGAAATAAGTAAAAGCTAAGGTTTTAGAAAAAATCGTTTTCTTACCGTTTGTCCCAATTAATTAAAGCCCCTCTTCAATTTACTCTGTCCCCAAAAGAAGTTCTCTCTCTCTGTTTCTCTCATTTTCAAACTAGAAAATTTAATATTTTCTCCTTACAATACAGGTTTCTTGGAAAGAAGATTATAAAATTAATATTATTTTCATACCACAATTTTATTATATAGAGATGCATAAGTTTAGTCCACAGAAACATCGACAATATTTCTGCAATATTTCTTCATATTTTCTACAGCTTTGAATAACTTGCTCTCTATTTCATGAAAAACTGTCATTCCGAAATAACAATAAGAAAATGATAGGTTAATCCGTTTTACTATATTTATGCACAATCTCTTATTTGATAGGTTAATCCGTTTTACTATATTTATGCACAATCTCTTATTTGATAGGTTAATCCGTTTTACTATATTTATGCACAATCTCTTATTTGATAGGTTAATCCCTTTTACTATATTTATGCACAATCTCTTATTTGAAAGGTTAATCCGTTTTACTATATTTATGAACAATCTCTTATTTGATAGGTTAATCCTTTTTACTATATTTATGCACAATCTTTTATTAATTTTAGCATTGAAATCCTGTAATATTTTCTTTTAGGATTTTAATGCAATATATGAAGATCTATTGCTACATTTTATTTTTTAGCACTACGTGTTTATTGTAGTTTCTTTTTATTAAATTATCTAGGGAAAATTGAAAATTATGCACTGTTTCTGTTATTAATATTATTTTATAAAATATTAAAGGAACATTAATATTTTTTGTTTAAGCATTAACAATATATTTAACAGTGGAAATCATAAATAATAATTATAAAAACCCTCAGTGGCGCAACAGTCCATGAGAACCAAAATAAACTCTACTCATCTTTGTTTTCGTGACCTTGCACTCTGAAGTGCATGAGCAGATACACCGGTCAGATTTTCAGTCTGGCGCTAGGTCCATTGTGTTTAATTCCCAAGCACAAACTTGGTACTCCTTTTATCGTCCCACTGAAGGGATTAAAGGCTGAGTCAGCCTTAACCTGCATGGGGCATGAACCTTGGACCCGAGGCGCTACCACTCAGCCACTAGGCTGTCAAAATCATAAATATTTAATAAAATGTCTACGGTGTTTCTTAAAAAAAATTCTTGATATATTTATACAAGCATAGTTCAAAGTAATAGGAACACCTGAAGAAAAAGTGAAATATTTTTATTAGTAAAGAAGTTGACTCACCTTTGGCCTGAATGACATCTTATACTCAACGTGGAATTGACGAATAAATGTCTTGAAAAAAGTTCATCAGAATTCGCACCCATTCCTCGAGCAGGGCCGTTTCGAGTTCAAATCGTGTGCGTGGGGACGAAACCGTGCATGGACAATCCTTTGTAAAAAAATTCAACGATCAAGATTATGGGGACTCAACGTTAGATGTTCCACATCATCATCATGCTCATGTAACCATGTTTGAACACAGCAAGATATGTAAACAGGTGCGCTGCTATCTTGGAACACATGGTATTCTAACGGAAAGAGAGCCTAAAACATAGAGTGAAGAGGATGTGCGAGAATGCTTCGATAATGGTCACCTGCGATCATCTGTTTGAAAACAACGAGAGGCCCCAATTCAAGAGAAGATATTGCATCCTACACCATCACACAATCCTTCCATGTTTCACGGTTGGAAACAGTCAGTCCACAAGAAGTGCTTCTAGCCGGTGTTCTCCAGACGAACACACGTCTGGTGGTCTGAAATAATGTAAATGAGGATTCATCAGATTTAATTTTTATTTTGCGTTTGAAAATTCAGTTATCTTTCTAAATCTCTCTTTGTTTTGTCTGTCCGATAATTAGAAAAAAAGTTACAGGGGTGTTTAAAATATTATTACCGCTATCAAAAGAAACTGGAAGCAGTGAAATCGAAAAACCGGAAGTTGACTTCTAAACATTCTTCTTACCGCTAGTTTCCCCAGTTTCATCACATTATAAATTTAAAAACATTATATAAGAATTTGTAAACCTATTTTATTGATTGGCAACAATTTCAATCTCTTATTTTGACTTATGCGATTGGCAACATCTGTTTCTTATGACCTCACTTATTTTTACTTGGGATAGCAGCTTAGAAATTTATTCTCGCATTTCTTCTTGAAAACTTAACTTTTTCATCTTAATTGTATTGATTTTTTATTGTTTATTGTTGCGTGATATTCCGCTTTTGTTTTACCTTCTTATAATGGGTAACAAATGAATTAAATCAGTTTCTAGAAAAAGAAAATTTGCTGATAATGGATTTACAACCCAAAACAAAGAGAAAATATTCAGACAATAATCAGACTTGTAGTGAACTGAAACTGAATTACTTAAAAGACTCTTCTCGGAACAACGAATGTTTAAATGGAACATTAAAAGGTAACAGAATATTTGACTTAAGGTATCCGACTACGTTCGGAACCGTGATTTTGCAACAGCGCATAAATGGATAATTTTCATGATATTTAGTGTCACTTAGATTAGAATAGATGTATGAAATTGTTTTAAAGACATTTTAATAAAAAAATATTTAAATACAATATTTAGGCAAAAAATTAACTTAGAATAATCTTTTTTTCCAAATGTTCTCCTTTTGTTAAAAGTGGCTGTATTATAATAATATTTTGCTTGTATTTAGCTCAAACCTCTATACAGAGGCTCAACTAGAATGTTTGAAATATATAACTTAGAAGTGGGTTTATATATCCATGTTTTACGACAACAGAGGGGAGCAATTTTAAGAAAAAAAACGCCGATAATTATTTCAAACGATTGTAACGCTGAAAGTAATGTGAATTTTTCAAAAGTCTTAGTTGAGTCTCCGTAAAGAGGTCTCAGCTATATACAGGAAAAATATTATTAAGAGAACATTTTGAAAAAAAGATTATTCTAAGTTAATTTTTTCCCAAATTATAAATAAATTTGTTTTTGTCAAAATGTCCTTAAAACAACTTTATATATGTAGTCTAATCTAAGAGACACTAAATATCATGAAAATTATCCATACTTTTTTAAAATCATGGTTCCTAAAGTAGTCGGATACCTTAAATATTTTGGCAAGTGTATTTTCCAGTTTGTGTTGCCAAAAGTATTTCGAGCAGAATATGTATATGTATGAAGATTCTGTGTTTGGATTGGTTTCCAATGTAGTTGTAAAATGCTCCAAATGCGATTTCATAGTCCTCCTTTCATCTACTGAAAAGTTAAACAAAGTGCCATAAATTTGCAATTTTTATGTTGAATGCGAGTAATTGGAAGAGGATATTCGTCTGCTAAAAAGCTGCGTGCTACGTTGAATATGCCTTGTAAGACTAAGGGGCATACAGACTATGTGAAAAAAAGCTCTTGGCTGCTATTACATCAACAGCTAAAGATGCCGTGAATGACGTTGCTTTAGAAGTGAGAAACTTCAAAAAAGTTCCAAAACGGCATTCGCAGAATGCGGATTGTCTGTTGATAGTACTTGGCAAAGACGTGGTCATTCATCCTTGAATGGTTGTGTTGCAGCGTTATTCATTGACACTGGGAAGCTTCTGGATTTGGAGATTATGTCGAAATTTTGCAGAATTTGCAACAGATTGAAAAACTCTAAGAGTCCAGTTGGACAAGCGTGTTCCTGCAATCATCAGGGATCTACTTCGAGCATGGAATCAGTCGATGCGTACAGAACCTTTAAACGTTCTTGTACCACAAGAAATGTTAAATATGTCCATTTTTATGGTAATGGTGACTCCTAAGGATACCTTGCAGTGAAAGATATGTATGGTATCAACAGTGTCTCCAAATACGAGTGTATAGGATGCATTCAAAAAAGAGTAGGTAGCCGGCTAAGAAAGCTTAAATAAAACCACAAAAGCCTCAGTGGGAAAGGAAAACTCACCAATGTTATGATTGACAAAATCCAAAATTACAGAGTGTTTTTTTTTCAGGTATAGAAGTTTAAAATGGCATTACTTTCCAAGAAGGCGACCGATTTAACAGCTGTCAAGTGATTTATTCTCAGTTTTGTTTGGCAATTCATCATGAATAGACTCACGCCCGAACAACGCTTTCAAATTGTGCAATGTTATTTCGAAAATAATGGTCGATTTTCATAAGCGAATTTTGTTTAGCGATGAAGCGCACTTCTGGTTGAATCGCTACGTCAACAAACAAAACTGCCGCATTTGGAGTGAAGCTAATCCACAAGTGTATGGCGAAACACCGTTACATCCAGAAAAACTGACAGTTTGGTGCGCTTTATGGGCTGGTGGAATCCTTCTTCAACAATGATGAAGGCCACATTTTTACAGTCAATGGTGATCGGTATAGAGCCATGATTACTTTTTCATTACTGAATTGAACAATCATAATGTCCAGGAGCTGTGGTTCCAACAAGACGGCGCAACATTTCACACAACTCATGCCTCAATCGATTTATTGAAAGACACGTTTGGTGACCGCCTAATTTCACGTTTTGAACCTGTGAATTGGCCTCCAAGATCTTGTGATTTAACACCGCTAGACTATTTTTTGTGGAGCTATGTAAACTCATTGGTCTATGCGGATAAGCCACAAACGCTTGACCATTTGGAAGACAACATTCGCCATGTTATTGCGGATATAAGGTCACAAATGTTGGAAAAAGTCATCGAAAATTGGTCGTCCAGATTGGACTACATCCGAGCCAGCCGTGGCAGTCCTATGCCAGAAATCATATTTAAAATGTAATGCTACAAGATTATCTTTCGAATAAAAAAAATTCATATCAATCGAATAATACATCGTTGTTTTATTGCAATTTAAAGTTCTATACCTCTAAAAAAACACCCTTTACTATAGCATTGCCATTAGAAGTAACACTCATAACATCGAGGCAATGCAAAGTGCTACCATAGCGGCATTTTTTCACTGTTGCTCAAGCCGTGAAAAACCCATGCATGAATAGCGTCCAACTGGAGCTGATAGTTGGTGTGCACACCAGCGATCAAAAGCAATCGGCAAAAAATTTTTGGAAAAAATGCAGGCCTTTCTGCAAAACGTTTGATTGTTGCTAAATTCGAGTACATGAAATTGTGTGATAAACAGTAGTTACAGAAGAAACCCGAATGCAAATGAGTCGTTCAATGGGTGTTTGTGGCAAATCGTTCCAAAGGAAACTTTTATTGAGCTGAATACTTTTTCTTTGGGTGCCTATATTGCCATTATTATTTTTAATAAGGCTTTCAATAATTTGTTGCAGATATTGAAAATCCTCGGTATAAATGTAGGTTGCTATACTTTGCGTAACTACAAATCTTTAGACATCATTCGAATCAGTGACTCAAAACGACATTCTTTACCTCATTCAATATCAGTCAGAAAAAATAGGGTCCAAAGAAAGAAAAAAATTAACAAAATATCAAAGTCTGAAGGTGGGAAATATAAATCATTAGAGTTTTAAGTTTGTACTAGAAATAATTTATTTTAGAATTGCATTTATAAAGTTTAAATACTCTGTTCTCGAAACTATTTTTTTGTAAATGCCTCGGTATTTCAAATGTGACATCTAAATAACAATTAGAGATACTTGTATGAAATTTTACACACATGTTTTTAATAGTATTACCTAGAGGTTGGGTTACAAACTAAGAAATTAAACAATTTTTTGGGATTTTATGGTTTATTTCCTTATAAAAGTATAGAAAATGTAAATGAAATTTATAGTTCATAGCTTCAATTAGCTATGACTTTTGACTCAAAAGAAATAATTTAAAAATTGTAGTCCAGCCTCTAGACATATGTAATAATATAAGCTGCAGCAATTTTTTTTAAATATAAATTATTTTTAAAAAAAGAGCATTTGAAAAAATTTCAAAATTTAGTTAAAATTTCTTTAAAAATTAAAATTTTTTTAAAATTTAAAATTTTTGTAAATTGTTATGTATGTATACTATTTTTAACTGTATTTTTTATTATAGTGCATAAAAATGCAACTAAAAATGTAAATATTTTAGGGATTTTTAGAAAATTAAAGAAATACGTCTCCGAACGTAATCGGACACCTTAACTTGTGAATTTAGCTCGATTCTTAAAATTATTAAAACAGTAAATATGAAAGATCTTTAACTATAGAAAAAGCCTTTAAGACCAATAATGGAATTATTACTAATTTGTTCATTTAAATGGTTATTAAATTATTCAATCAAGTAACTGTCCACTGTTTAACTTCTGGAATAAATTTGTGTTTCTTATAATATGATTATAAGAATATCAGTTGTATTAAATATCAATAAATCGTTAAGCAACTTGGACTGCTAAAATGTTGTACATATGAGGCAAAGATTTCAAAAATAAGTTTTTGAATATTATATGTATAATTTAATAAACAATCTCTTTAATTACATTTTTCAAGAAAAGTTTCATCACGAATTTTAAGATGGTAAAACTGCTTACAAACGTGGTACATTTAGCAAATAAATGATGTACGAAAGTAAAACAATTTTAGAAAAAATACTGTTTTCAGTTTCAAATTATTTTTAAGGTACTCATCTAAGTTACAAAAAGTGAATAAGAATTTTCATAAGTTAAGAATAAACAGATAATATATAAAATAATAAATTTTACCAAATACACTCTATAACAAAAAGAAAACGACGCACCAAGAACGAATTGTCCTATGCAGACAAAAATTGATGGGAAGAAAGATTTTGCACATATTAGAAAATGATTAAAATTGCAGAAAAATTGAATAATTTATTTCAGAGTAACATAGTTACAAAGTAACGACATCAATAAGGTGTTGATCCACCTCTAGCCTGGATGCAAGACACGACTTGGTATAGAGCAGTTCTCAAACTTTCAACTGGGGCGACCCCCTTTTCAATTATGATTTTTATCGCGCCCCCCCTTATACAATAACGTTGTATTGAATGCAATAATAGTGCACTTTGAGACGCTTAAGTTACAATACGATGTTAATTATAAACCATGCAAATTAACACGATAAGTATATTAAAACTCTTGCATATATGTAACTTTAAGTAATATATATTTTAAGTAAATTACTTTTAAGTAAAAGGATAATTACTATGTTATTTTTCGTTCTCTAATTTTTAAATGACAATATATTTCAAAATGCGGTGGCTCATTTGAAGACCAAATATAAATCTCAGCTAAATATAGAAAAAGAACTCAGAGTGTCAATTTCTAATCGTAAGCCTTCCTTTAAAAACTTTGCACAGCAAGACAAGCCCTTGGAAGTCGCTCATACTTATTAAACTTGTTCTTAATTTAGTATTAAGAAATTAGTTATAAAATACTCTATGCAGCACTGATACATTAAATGTATACCAGCTGAAGTACCCGTTCTTTGCACGAGTTCATTTATAAGAAAATAAAACATTATTGATATAATCACTGAATTGTAAGGAGAGTAAAACCAAGTGCGCGACAATGTTTAAAAAAATGTAAAATGATTTTTTTTAAATGATTCCTCAAATTAAAATTATTTTTAAGTGAACTGTAATTTTAAGTCTCACAGAATTAGCATTTAGAATTGATGTTGAATGATGAACAATAATATAAAATTCCGATGAAGAATAATTGTATTACTTTTAATATTTAAAGCGAAAAGACCTCACCATGTTTTAAACCTGTAGCAAGCGCGCACTCGATACTAATGGTCGAGTGGGTTATTGAGTCACCCCAATCCTTTTTTTTATAATTATTGTTATAGTACACAATAAAAATCGTAATTCCAAAGAATAATTTAATTAAGAGAAAATATACTCACCTACTTTCAAGGACACAAAAATATTTCGGAAAAAAAGTTATCACAACGGGAACTCAGTCAAAACAATTTCATTATGCTTTATATGTTTGGGAATACTCTTAAAAATAAATCTTGGCCTAGTAATCCTTCAAAGTGCTCTCTGTGTCTCTTCAAAAATCATAAAAATATTTTACAAGGAAAAGAGTGCAGCAGAAATAGTTTATTTACAACTTCCCTTAATGAAAAAACAAATACATAAGATCAGGGACGTAACTAACCGTACAAGTAAGTTCTGAGGGGTCACACCGCAGCAAATACATTCTGCTGCCTACAGCTGATGGCAATAATATGTGACAGTGATGCATTTTTTATCTTCTTACAATTTTTTTGATTATGGGTCTGGGTTTTTTTTTCTTTTTCCTCTGAAAGAGGAAAGGTTTGAAAAGAAAACGTAATAAAAAATCTGTCATCATGAGATTGCAGCAAATCAAATCAAATGTTTTTTTATTTGGTTATAGTATCAAATATAGCTAATGACGTTTTGAAGTAGAAGCTTTTATTTTTAATGATGTAATGTCACATATAATGTATATAAATTATATCAGTGTAAATGTGTATTTTTTATTATGTCGGAAAGTATTTTGTTTTGTTTTACTTCAGTCCAGTAAATAAATTTTTATAATCTTTTATTTTCGATATGCTCACGCCCCCTTGTAGCTTTATCGCATCCCCCAGGGGTCGCTCCACAGTTTGAGAATCACTGGTGTAAAACGTTTTTCATTATGCATTATATGTTTCAAAGTATTCATAAAAATAAATCTTGGCCAAATAATTCTTCAAAGTGCTCAGTATGCTTATCCATATATCATAAAACTTCTTTCACATGGAAAAAGGCGAAACAGAAATATATTACATTTACAACTTCCCTTCAAAAAAGAATGGAGATAACCATACCAGTAAGTTCGACAGTCAGCTAAAGTAATATTTTAGGCTAAAAGAAACGTAATAAAAAATCTCTCATCGTGGGAGTACAGCAAAGCAAACAAAACATTTTTTTAAATTTGGTTATAGGATCAAAGATGGCTAATGAGCGTTTGAAGCGGAATCTTTCATTTTTGATGCTCACCAGATGATAAAAATAAATTATATCAGTGTAAATGAGTATTTTTCATTATGTCAGAAAACATTTTGTTTTACTTCATTCCAAAAAATTATTTTTTAAGCCTTTTATTTTGAATATGCTCGCGCCCCCCAAGGGGAGCGCCCCCACAGTTTGAGAAACACTGTTGTACACGACAAAAATCGTGATTCCATTGAATAATTTAATTAAGAGAAAATATACTTGCCTACTTCCAAGAAGTTTTCAATTTTTCTTTGATAATTTTAGAAAAAAATCCAATAAAACTGAACTAAAATGTTTCAAATGTTTGTGACCTTAATAATTGGTTCAAAGTTAAAGTGGTTTTATTGTCCTTTGAAGATCAACAAATTGCATGTTGAACTTCTACTTGTGCTAGTATGTTTTTGACATGGCAAAGTGTGTTTTCTAGTACCCATATGGCTTCATATTTTAGTTAATGTAGTTTTTTAGGTAATATTTGAAAATTTTCATTTCGTTTCATGTTCATCGCTTTTTTCAAATTTACTTTCGCTATCATGATTATTATGCATTATTGCTGTAGGTTTTTCCATTGTTTTATCAGTTTCAATTTCTTTCAATATAAATCACAGATACCCATTTCTTTTTTTCTGCTGATTTACATTTATAAATAACAATAAGTCGTACAGCAAGACAATCAAAATCACTAAGTTATTCATAGGGGGGAAATGTATCATGACCACAGAAAATATTTAGGGAAAAAAAGTTGTCGTGCAAAGTTGTCAGTCAAAACAAGTATCTTCAGATTTGTAAAAACAAAAACGTTTACCACTCCCCAAAAACATTGAGATATGTGACAAATATTTTTAGTTTCCATGAAGACTTTCACACAAGAGGATAGTGTCAGGACTTTTAGTTTCAAAAATAAACAGTTTTGCCAGAATTAACGATTTCGTGAACTCTGTGCCCCACGTGACCGCTCCCGAGAAAAAGGGTATTCCATATAATAATATGGTTGTTAGTTCTAAAACCTTGTGTAAATCGTGTTTTCATTATGTTTTATATTTGTTGCAAATACTCATAAAAATAATTATTGGCCAACTAATTCTTCAAAGTGCTCTCTGTGCTTTTCTAAATATCTTAAAACTTTTTTACATTTGAAACAGCTCAACAAAGATACGTTATTTACAACTTTCTTAAATCAAAAACAAACACATAAGAGAGGAGTTGCAACTAACAGCACCAGTAAGTTCGAAGGTCAGCAAATATATTCTGCTGTCTACAGCTAATGTAGAGTATTTCAAAATAATAACAGTGATGCATTTTTTTATCTTTCTAAAATTTTTTTGATTCTGCGTCTAGATTTTGTTTTTTCTCTGAAATAATAATATTTTATGTTTAAATAGAAAACGTAATAAAAAAATCTGTCATCGTGGGATTATAGCAAATCATACAAAATGTACTTTTTTATTTGGTTATGGGATCAAAGATAGCTAATGAGGTATTGAAGGAGAAGCTTTTATGTGTTTGATGACGTACATTGCCAGATGATATATAGAAATTATGTCAGTGTAAATGAGCTGTTTTATAAAGTCAGAAAGCATTTTGTTTTACTTCATTCCAGTAAATTATTTTTTTAATCTTTTATATTCGATATGCTCGTGCCCCCTTGTAAAGTTATCGCGCCCCCCGGGAAGGCGCACCCCACAGTTTGAAAACGCTGTCATAGAGTGATAAAGTACCCTGGCGGTGTCATGCGGCATTTCTTGCCAAATTTGCTCCAATTATCAGGCCAGGTCATCAACATTCTCTGACAGATGCAATCGTTTTCCCATCATATCCCAAACATGCTCGATTGGAGAGATCTTGCAATCTGGCTGCCCAAGGAAGTGCTTGACAAGCTGTAAGACAGTTCATAGCAGCACGTGAGGTATGTGGTCTGGCATTACCTTGCTGAAAATTAAGTTCAGGGTACTGCAAGAGGAACGGTATAGCAAAAAATGTTCTTAGAATGTCGTCGACGCACCGCTGTGCTCTAAGTGTGCCTCTAATGACGACCAAAGGGATCCGGCGATTTAAAGAAGTTGAACCCTAAACCAGTGCTTCTCAAACTTTCAATACTGGCGCCCCCCTTTTCGATCACAATTTTTACCGCGCCCCCCTTATACATTAATAATGCACTGAATGCAATAATAATGAACTTTGATGCTAAAGCTACAAAAGGCGATCTTAATTGTAAACCATACAAATTAGTAACATAAGTATTAAATTTTGTATACTACTTTTAAGTAATAAAAAATAAATAAAATAATAGGATAATTATTATGTGTGTTATTTTTCCTTTCTCTAATTTTTAAATTGGACTTATTGCAAAATACGGTGGCTGCTTAGAAGACAAAGTATAGATATCTGCTAAATATAGAAAAAGAACTCAGAGGGTCAATTTCTAATCATAAGCATTCCTTATAAAAACTTTGCTTTGCAAGACAAGCCCATGGAAGTCGTTAATACTTAAACTTGTTCTTAATTTAGTATTAATTAATTAGTTATAAACTACTATGGAGCACTGATACATTAAAAGTATACCGGCTGAAGTACCCGCTTGCACGAGTTCATTTATAAGAAAATAAAACATTATTGAAATAATCGCTGAATTTTGTAAGGAGAGTAAAGCCAAGTGCGCGACAATGTTTACAAAAATGTAAAATGATTTTTTTTAAATGATTGCTCAAAGTATAATTAGTTTAAAGTGAACTATAATTTTAAGCCTTACAGAATTATCATTTAGAATTGATGTTGAATAATGAACAATAATATAAAATTCAGATGAAGAATAATTGTATTATTTTTAATATTTAAAGCGAAAAGACTTCAACATGTTTTAACACTGGAGCAGGCGCGCACTCGATACTAATGGACCAGCGGGGTTATTGAGTCACCCCCCCCCCAATCCTTTTTTATAATTATTTTTATAGTACACCAGTGTTTCTCAAACTTTCAATACTGGTGACCCAATTTTCAATCATAATTTCTGCACTGAAAACAAAAAGCACTTCGTATACTATTACCATTTTGAAAATCCTACCTATGTTAAACAGAATTTTCTGCGGAGGCTGCTTTGAAGACAAAATATAGGTCTCAGCTAAATAAAGAAAAATAACTCAGTGTCTAATAACTTTGCTCTACAAGACAAGCCCATGGAAGTCACTGATAATTATTAAACTTAGATTAATTTAGTATTAAGAAATTATTTATAAAATACCTTCTTCAGTACTGATACATTAAACGTATACTGGCTGAAACACCGGCTCTTCGCACGAGTTAATTTTTTTAAAAATATAACATTATTCTTGATATAATAGCTGAACTGTAAGGAGAGTAAAACTGCGTGCACGACATTTTATACAAAAAATGTAAAATGATTTTTTTTTTTTAGATAAATGCTATAATTGTAAATAACTGTTTAAAAGAGCGGTAATTTTAAGCATCACAGAATTAGCATTTAGAATTAATGTTAAGTAATGAAAAAGAATATAAAATTCCTATGAAAAATAATTGTGTTATTTTTTAATATTTAAAGCGAGAAGACTTCAAAATGTTTTAACCTGGGAGCAGGCACGCACTCGATACTAACGCTGATGGTAGTGCGAGAGAACTCAGTCACCCCAATCATTTATTTAGAATTATTTTTACTCTACACGATACAAATTGGAATTCCAGTGAATAATTTAATTAAGAGAAAGTATACTTACCGGCTTTCAAGGAATGTTCAATCTTTCTTTGATGATTTGAGAAAAAGTCCAATAAAACTGAACTAAAATGATTGACAAGTGAAAGACCTTAATAAAGGACAAAAAGCAAAGATACTTTTCACTAATATTACAGAAATGTTATTTGCTGGCAAAGCTGTCATATTTTGTTCAAGTAATTGTAGTTTTAATGAGCATTCATGATCGAGTGAGTGAATATTAACGTCGCACTGTTCAGCTACACGAGGGCTTTTAGAGACGGATTTCGTAATTTTGAACCATGGTTGACGAGGATGATACTTGAGCTGGCCTCTTTTAACTACCACACCATTCCAACAAGAGGACGTTTGAGCTCTTTACAGATTTAACGTGCGCCTCTCCCTTTCACGGCAAGTCTTTAGTGGTACTGGGCTTGAACTCGAGACACCTTTGGTGATCAACAAATAGCAAGTTGAACTTTTTCTTTCTTGTGTCTTTTTGACAAGTAGAACTGAATCTTGTAGTACACCTATGGCTTCATATTTCAGTTGATGGAGTTCTTTAGGAAGCCATTGAAAATTTTCCTTTCGTTTCATCTTCATCGTGTTTCTCAATCATGAATAATATGCATCAGTTTCAACTTCCTTCAATACAGATCACAGATGCCACCGCTGCCTAGTTATAAGTGTATTCAGAAAAATACGGATGCTCTAAAAGGATTATGGATTTTCACTATGCTTTATATGTTTGAGATTACTCGTAAAAATAAATCTTAGCCAAATAATCCTCCAAAAATCAATCAATTCTTTTCCAAATATCGTAAAACTCTTCATTATTTACAATTTCCCTATGCAAAAAATAAATACATAAAAGATGGGATGGAACTAATGTAGAAACCCTACCAGTAAGTTTGAAGGTCAATCAAATAAATGGCCAGCAAATGTATTATGCTGCCTGGCTGAAAAGTGAATCATGTCTTCCTTTTCTTTCTACAACTAATATACAGTATTTCAATAATAATTACAGTGATGAAATGTTTATCTTAGAATTTTTCTCAGGGTCTGAGTTTCGTTTTTTCTTTTAACGAGTAATATTTTATGTTAAAACAGAAGAACGCCAGATGATAAACATAAATTATATCAGTGTTGTTGTGTATTTCTTTTATTATGGAAAAAGTATTTTGTTTCACTTCTTTCCGGTTATTTTTTTAAAAAAAATCATTAAATTTTCGATATGCTCGCGCCCCCCTTGCAGGGTTATCGCGCCCCCCCAGGGGGCGCGCCCCACACTTTGAGAAACACTGCCCTAAACCATAACTCCTGTTTGAGGGCCTGTGTGGAACGTAATAGTGAAAGAAGGATCAGCAAGCTTCCCTGGGCGTATCCGAAAACGTCTTTGATCATCATCAGGACACAGTTGGATGCTGTATCCGTTGCTAAACACTATACGTCCCCAGTCAGCATGATTCCAGCCTGATCGAGCCAAGAACCACTGTAATAGGGCTCGACAGTGTGCAGACATGAATTGTAGGTGGCGTAGTGGTCGTGAGGTACGAGCGTAAATTTCGCTCTATTAGCCGTCTGTGAATGGTCATGGTGGCCACTCGTGCGCGGGTCGCACGTCTGATGGTTGGTAACGATGAATCAGGCTCTGTGACATTTGATCTGACAGTCAATCTGTCCTCTCGATCTGATGTTGCCCTAGGTTGACCACTACCATCATGATGCTGAAATCTGCCATTGTCCACCCATTCTTGCAACGTCTTCTAATGGCTGTATCACTTTGACCCATATGTCGAGCGCGATTGCCCACCCTTCCTCTTTCAATCCAATGACACGACCTGTTTCAAACTATTTGTCTAGAAAAGTCGAACGTCGTAACGTTGTCGCACCGTACGAGCAGGTACTAGGCGAGCTGCAAACATGCCAAGTTCCTAATTAATGGTCCGTGGTGTGGTTGTACGGTTTTGAGGGGCCCACCTCACAATATATTTGTTCTTTCAATTGGTATGCATAGGAGGGCGTGGAAATCCTACATGCCACTCAATATGACCCTCAGTAACCCATTCGCATTGTAGTGGTTGAATTTGGACTAGTGCAATGGTCGATATCACCGAACGATAATCCACACATTTGGTAGGTCCTGCCTGTATAGAATTCGACACTTTCTGGTAACAAATTTCTTTTTATTCAAGGCATAACACGATATTCAAAGTAAACTACGATCTTACAGAGCACTTTCTGTGAAGAAGAAGTTTGCACAACTTTTTCTTTATGCAGAGTTCCAGATGTCGTTTCTCATTCCTGCGTCATCTAAATGCGCTGAAATAATAATCATTTTCCTATTCAAACCCCTTTATCTTTTAGTGTTTTGGCTCCCGTCAAATCATTCCTTCCTCTCTAGTGATATAATTTAAATGTCCAGCAATGTATAGGTTCTCATTTAATTAACCATTAAATAAAATGTTGCATTGGTTTTAAAAGTAAAACTGGTCTTAGTAAGAAACGGTAGACACTTTTTATTCTAAAACGAATGTTAAATTTTACTGTCAGATTCTTTTCAAGGAATTCATTAAATAATTAAATTACTTAGGAAATCCTTTTTTTTGGAAATAAATCAAACACGCAATAAGAAAATCTTTGAACGGATAAATTAAATTATAAACTAGCATTTGTTTACTTTCGGTTGCAATACTACAAAACATCTTAGGAATTTACATTCTAACTACATTTCCTCCTCTGAAAAACTAAACTGTGTAAATTTTCAGTATAAACGTGATTTTCTCTTTTATCTAACAAAAGAAGGAATTGAAGTATTAGTACATGGATTGAGGATATATGTTTTGCATAATAAAGTTTAAAATATAAGTTCTTTCTCTCTCTCTTAGTTCCTCCTTTTATGGTCTAATAATATTTAAACTGGTTAAAACACTTTCAAATGTATGCATCCCATTTCCCATTTTTATTGTGCGAATGGAATGAAATATGAATATTTATGTTTTTTATTTGATGAACAAGTTGTGCACATTTGAAAAGAAATATAAATTACACAATTTGTTATTCGTTTTATAATTTAAATTTTTAATGCCGGAGAATTTGAGCAAAGCTATTTTTTTTCCTTCTGGGGACGTAAATCTTATTCAAGTATCCTTTACAGTTGTCGCACAGATGGTCATTTGCACTTTATGGAAACGATTTTTACTGCTAATTTTTATCAGTAAACATCTTTTGGGGAAGGGAGCAATTTGCTTCTACCTGATGGACGTGATTATTAACAACAGCTATAGCATCAATCTCTTTTATGAAAACAAACTTTTTCTTAGTACTTTCATACAAATTTTACTCCATTCCTATTGAACCGTTTTCCAAAGTCCGTTCAGTGGTCTTGTATGCGGTATTCCTGAGACTCGTTTTAATAAACCGAAAGTACAAAATACCGTTGGAGAATTGTAGGTTGATTTGACATGCACTTCATCAAATTGTATAAACTTTATTTCTGTTTCTGATTCGTTCTTTGCTAAATAAGCGGCAGTTGACTTAGATGTGAGGCTAAAGGATTTTTCCACATAAAGCTCAACTTTATCAATATCCTTTCCATATAAGGTTGGAATTGCATCCTCAAAAATTCTGCTGATGGTAGAATTAATTCATTTTGGCTTTACTTGGGACACATTTTTGGTATTTAATGTGCTATTGTTAGAATATCTTGCAACTATCGTGAATCCCTTTAGAAAGCTTTTTCGTATGGTCATTCCCGTCAGTTGAGGAACAGAAAATGGATCTTTTATTACAGTCGCTTAAATATACCCATGCCTCAAGGAATGTTCACACAAACTTCCATTTTTCAGCACAGCTAGGTATTTTTTATATAATTTTCTACAATTTGTGTGTGTGTGTAAGATTTTCTTTCAGAAACTTCTTTTTGTTTTGAAAAAGGAGACGAACTTTAGGTTTAAACATCTTTTTTAACTTTAAATCTAAATGATTAATTTTACTAGCAGTGTTGAAAGACATTCCTAGTTTCGATGCAATGAATATTTGAGTCGGAGAATTGCTTTTAGGATCAGAGACTTCACTTTCTTCATAGTTTCCTGCGTTTGGACAGTCTTAGAATGGTCATATTTTCCTTTTTTACTTTCAGCTAGATGTTTTTTACCTTTCAAATTTAAAATATTATAATAATATTTTATTAAAATGCAATAACAGATTTTTACGCCGTTTTATAATTTGTTAATACGAATATTTCTCCTTGGAGAGTACAGTTACGTAGCTATCATATATCAATTTTAGGAGTCATTTTTAAATTAAATATTTTTTTTTACATTCCAGTCAAAAGAAAACCTTAGCAGATGAGAGTATTCTGAAGTTAGTAAAGTTTTACCTCAAAATGTTTACTAGAAAATGAATAACAAAATCGTTTCCATAAAGTGTGAACGACCTTCTGTATTCATTCATCCTATGAAATTTTAGGTGATGAAAAGGAATGGTAAGAATATGAATAATTTATTTTATTAAAACGAATAATTCATTTATTAGACCATTTTATATTATATATTTAGAACATTGCTATAAATCATAAAAAGTTCATTCCAATGTGCTCTGGAACTGAGTATTTTATGCAGAGCAGTTTTCTTCAGTGTTTAGTAGATCAACAATAATTATTGGTTTTATGTGCAACTGATCATGATTGCCCTTTCGTAGTCCTAAATTACAATAAACATGCATCTAGAGAGTCATCTCCTCTTTCTTCATAACTAAAATAACAATCCTTAGAATTCTTTAAAGATATGAACTTTTTATCTTATAAAAATGAAATTCTATTAGTCTGCTATTTTTTGTGTTTGAAATAGAAACACTAATATAACTTTTATTTTAAAATGATTCTGTAAATTCACAAACGATTAAATTTCTGTGTAAATGCACTTTCTAAGAAAAGGTATTATGTAACATCCTTGTTTAGTTCACCTTTCTTACGATAGAATAAGAAATGGTGCAAAATTGCGCCAAAAGCTCATGTATCTCATATACATTTCTATCCAAAATAGCAAAAATAATTAATCAAGTTAACGATAAATAAAGCTATGCACTAAAATAGTATCTATTAAAGATTATTTATATTAATAAAATTTAAAATATTATAAAATATAAAGTTACATTAATTATATAAACGAAAAATATTTAGTGTATAGTTACCAAAATTTTAAACTTTATGACTTAAATTTTTATTTGTAAATTAATATTTAGCTATTAATATGGAATATACTGTGACTGTTTATATATTTATATCTATATGGTGTAACAGTACCTCTTAAAAATAATGTATTTCAATAATTTTTATTTTTTGGCTTTAGTATTATACACTTCTGAACAATTGCTAAGGACGGATCACAAATTGCTATGTAGCATAACATTAAGTGAGACATGAGGCCTAGTAGGATAAAATATAGTTGCCACACTGTTCAGACATTAGAATAAAGAATATTTATTGTTCTGGAAAGTACAAAAGCTGTGAAACATCTGAAAGGAAAAAAAATGTTCCTTTGATCTGCGTATGGAGAAATGGAACAATGTATCTAAAAGTCAGCAGGCACCTTAAAGAAAGGTATCACTACGGGATATGTCCACCGTGGAGTGTGATGCAACATTCCACACGTCGTACCATACTTTGCACAACATTATCCAGAAGCTGTTGAGGCAATTTATCCCATTCCTCTGTGAGTGCACGGAAGAGGGTGTTCTTGTTTGTCGGAGGATAGTTTCGACCAGCAATTTGCCTCCCCAAAGCATCCCACAAATTTTCAATGGGGTTTAGAACTGGAGAACGCGCTGGCCATACGAGACGTTGAATAACCTCGCTGTCTAGACAATCCTGAACAGCGAGTGTTCGATGACATGTTGCGTTGTCGTCCATAAAAACAAATTTATCACCGACAGCACCACGGAAAAGACGAACATGAGGAAGTAGAACTTCATCAATGTATCGTTGGTCCGTCATAGTCCCATTCGCAACCACATGTAGGCGCGTTTGGCCATTGATCATGATGCCGGCCCACACCATGATACTGCATGTCGGATATTGGTCCTTTTCCTGGATATTTTCTGGACGATAAGCAGTACCACTCTCGCGCCAGATCAGTTGGCGTCTAAATCCGATGACAGACTGAACCAACTCTCATCTGAGAATAGTACGCATGCCCAGTCCTCTTAAAATTCCTTAATTTTAATATAAAATTATTTTCTTAGTATTAACAATACAGCATTTTCGACATTCCTTTTTCTTGTTTTCTTTGGAGTTTTTCTTTCTTTCTTTCTTTTTTGATGGGTAAAATACTTAAATAAACATATTATAATTTTTAAAAAAGTGCGAATAATTGCTTTTTTAATACATAGTGTTTATGAATTTAAAATTTTGTTTTATGTGGTTTATAAAATATATTGAAAGATGAACCTTTATATAACGAATATTCCATATAGCGAACTTTGTTTCGGGATTTACCGACTTCGTTATATAGAGGACCAACTGTATATTCAAAAAATAGTGTATAGAAGTTTAAAGAATGGGGTACCAACACAGTAGTCATTTTTGTTACTAGATCGGTTTTCAAAAGTATGAAGCACGTGGTGAATAGTTCTGAGAATGCTTTGAAGTGGGAGTTCCCAAAAGCTAATTATATAACCCGGCATTCCTCGTGCGAAAAAATGAACGGAAATTCACGTGCAGGGTATCGCATTCCCAAAGATGCTTACCGTAAAATTTAAATACAAAGGTGAAAAAGAAAGAAAGGGGGAAATACAATATATATTTATTGCACTTTTCGCTCGTAAATTTAGTTGTTCTGTTCTTTTTATTAATTCATTCAGTACATTGTTTATACACTCCTTTAGTCTTCGTCGCGAGTGAGTGCGATGTTTTCACCCGATCTGAGAGAGAGAGAGAGAGAATATATATATATTTTAAATTTCGTAGAAACATTACTAGCTAGTTTCTACATTCTTTACATTTTTCTGTAAATCAAAACCCCAAACACTTAAGAAATCTGAGTCCGGTTCGATGTGTAGTAGGTGGTTTCTGAGTACTTAACAAAATAATTTGCGCATTTATTTGTCTACGTTCAACAACACAAAAAATATTGTCGTATGCTAAAATTACATTTTCTAACTATTGAATAGGATGCGGTCATTTTATCAAGGACGATAATTGCTCCCTCAGTTAAAGTTTTTTGATCGATTTCAGTAGACGACTTATACTTACTATTATTCTCTTCATCATTTGATTCTTCTTCATCATCCCCACAAAGAGACTTTATTCATCCGAAAATACTCTTGTACTATATATATTAAATACCGCATCTATTACATAACTTGAATATTATATTTTTTCATCATAACTACAATAGTATGTCATTGCACAAGATAGATTTTAAGCCGTGCTCAGGCATTTAGAACAGTAGCGGCGCTTCACGCGCAGGTTATGGCACACCTGAAGAGGCGGTATCCAAAAATATAAATTTAGAATTCACCTACACGGTAAAGCCCTTCAAAAGATTTCCCAAAAAAGGTTTAGAAGGAGTCTTAAAAAAAGTTTGGTGGTGGGTATAATATACCCTGCGTGAGAAATTCCGGGTTAACCACACATCCGTGTATTCTTGAAATTATAAAATTAACTTCCCATTGCAAATATTTTGGTACATACATTCTATTGCAATCATGCCAACTTTCAAGGTAACTCACCAAATTGACAACCCCAATTTCATACATGTCGTAAACGTGTGCTTCATTTCATATTTCTCCGCTGGCAGCCATTCTAAGCCTAACCATTCGTTGATATGACACGCTCGAATAGTAAATGTGAATTTAGGATATACCGAATTCTTAAATAATAAAATTTTAAAATATAATTATTTATGTACAATTATGTATTATTATTGTTCTTATAAAATTTTACATAAAATTAATAGAAACAATTAAAATAATTAAATAATGGAAATATATGTATATATATATATATATATATATATATATAATAATTCCCTCTAGTATCTCTTTTATTCACTCTGTGTACTAATATTTAAAATAACTTTAACTCTTTGGTTTAAAATTAACATTGTAATCTTAATCGTAATCGGCTAGTCCAAAATCCTTGTCCCGCCCATTCTATCCAATCAGAACTACTATTACGTAATCATCACGCGCTTACACTGCTGGTATAAAAGCAAAAATCCTGGTAATCGCTCTCTTTTGTCTACCTGCATTCATCATGTAATCAGCCGTCTGCAACGTGTTCTATGTTTGTTTTTGTCTGCGCCATGATGTTTGCTTCTTGTATGCGTAATGCTGTCCCTACTGGATCTTTATGTGTTTCCGGATGTGAATAAAAAGGAATAACGATTTACAGGAGTGCCTCTTCTATAATACAGTACTCGACCACGCTTCACGTAATACAGAAAATCGCACCACCGGCTACGCCCTACCTTTGGCTTGCCATTGTTTAAATCAACCACTCTTCAGAAATATTGCATATATATATATATATATATATATATATATATATATATATATAGGTGTATATATATATATAGGTGTATATATATATATAGGTATATATATATGTATAGGTATATATGTATATATATATATAGGTATATATGTATATATATATATATATATATATATATATATATATATATATATATATATTTGTATATAGGTATATATATATGTATATATATATGGGTATATATGTATATATATAGGTATATATATATGTATATATATGTATATATATATATAGGTATATATATATATATAGGTATATATATATATAGGTATATATATATATATGTATATATATATATATAGGTATATATATATATATAGGTATATATATTCTCTCTTTTTTTACTGGTTATTATTTATTTATAATTATTCGTTATTTTTCAACTAGCATTTTTTGACTACGTGCTCTATATTCCGGTCAGCGTATTACGCTTTTAGAATTCGTGCGGTTTTATTTAATGTTGCCTATATGGTTGCGATAGTGCGTAAGTACTCATATTTTTTATAATTAGCTTTCAATTTTAAAACATTTATTTTTGCTATAAATTTTAAGTGAAAAATGAAAATATTTCATCCGTAAAAACTACAAATACTGAATTTAATTTGGTTATATTTCTCTCTCCACACTCTTGTCAATATTTTATTTTTCGAAGGATAATAGAACTACATGACAGTATATATATAATCGTCGAGGAATTTAATTTCCATATACCTTGAATTTCATTTTGTTTAGTTACTCGCTAAGAAATAGCGAAATTCTCCGTGTCTTAAAGACATAGTTGCCTATTTCCCAACTAATAAGGAAATTCATACTCTCTCGGAAAGAATTTAATCTTCATGGTAAAATGGCGATAAGAACATGGTCATGATTAATTTCTAACTTAATGAAACCTCTTAGCGGAACCTGAGATTACGTGGTAAGTTTCTTTCACGTTCAACACAATGTAAATAACAATTTTGCTATCAAGAATTTAAACCGTTGCAATTTGTCTGGTTTCGAATATTTTTTTGAAAGCTTATTTGAATTGGAGCGTTCACCACGCGGGACTTAACCCTTAACTTCGCACTGTTGCATTTCTGCAACATATGGTTCATTTCGATTTAACAGACTCAATATTTTTTTAATTACCTACAAATCACTTATCTGAGAAAAAAAAAAGACTACTGCAACGAAATACATGCTAATTTTGTCACTAGGTGGAAGTACATTTTTTTCAGAAATCACAACAATTATAAAAATCTCTGATGCCTCAAAAACTTTGTTTTTGCTATAAAAATAATCCATTATATATTATGCTTCCTCTTGTTTATTGACGAAATAAATTATCAGGTAAGAAATTTAAACATTTTATGATGAATATAAATGAATCATACAAAAAAAAGTTTTGTAATTTACAGCACTAATGCGCAATATTGCATTTCTGCAACAAACAAAAAAATGACTGAAATTCAATTTAAAACTGCTTAATTTTTTTCATAATTTTTCCTTTTATTATTACTTGAGAGTTAGCTAAAAAATTGCGAAGTTAAGGGTTAATGCTGTGACTCTTGCTTTTTAACAGTATTAATTTAGCGTAAAACGATTTAGACAAATGCCAACAACTTATTGCGGCGAGAACCTCTCCTAGCGAGAGACAGTACACACACACAGCAACTGAATATTCCCCACACACACAGATTATATTACACAAAACTAAAACACAAATAAAACGTTGCCATCGCGAAAAAGGTTAAATACAGGCGATAACGTTGGTAAAAGGCACGAGATTAAAACTAAATATTATATAGAAAATACATATAAAATAGAAATTGTAAATAATACTAAGAATTGAATAGAAATTAAATATAGCATACAAATGAACACACAAAGATCATTAATAATAAAATACAATTTGAATAATAATTAAAATGCAGTTTAAATAATAACAACAATACAGATTAATTATAAACACAATTCCATCCAAACATGGAGGATTGAATGCTATTGCTTCGACGCAATGAAGAATCTTACACGAGTGAATGAGTAATATTAACGTCGCATTGTTAAGCTACACGAGGGCCTTTGATGACGGACCTTGTAATTTTGAAGCATGGTCAGGTGACAAGGACGATACCTGAGCTGGCACCCTCCGAAGAATCTTACACATTCGTGTATTCATTCGAAAGTGAAAAATTAAGATGTATATAACGGAGAATGTTATTAGACGGTGTAAATACTTTGCTCAATTTTATATTTTTTCTGCCATTTTAAAATATATTTATATATATTGTGTGTATATATTTTTAAAATTTTAATATACTAACGAATGTGTGGCGCAATATAGCCAAGCTTGGCTCTTGCACCAAAACAAATCAGCAATCAATCTATCATTAGACGGTGTATTTTTTTTTAATAATGAAGTAAAGTATTGAAAACCCGAAAGAGTTAATGAAGCATATTTGTTATTTTATATTACATATCTCTCTTTTCGTAATATTAAACAGTCCTTTCCTGTACTTAAAACGGTTTCATATCTAATTCTATGCATGCAAAGCATAATTCTGTGGATTACTGTAGGAAAATAGCCAATAAAAATTTACGAATGGTTCTTAAACAAATATAAATGCATTATTTCTGGTCAACAAATCGAATAATGGGGTTTAACGGTTTAATAACGTCGCATTTTAAGGCAATACGACGCTTATGGTGACGAATCTCGTACTTCTGATTCTTGATCGAGTAACAAGAACTACGTATGAACTGACACACCTCATTCGCTCCGACGTAAGGATTTCTATCCTTAACACATTTAAAATGCACCAACTTCTCTCAACGATAGATTTAAGTCAGTGTTTCTCAAACTGTGGGGCGCCCCCCCTAGGGGGGTATGATAACTCTACGAGGGTAGCATGAACATATTGAAAAGCCAAAAACAAAGGATTATTAAAAAATTATTAATTTACTGAACAAAATACATTCTGACACAATAAAATTAAGAACAAATTTACACTTATAAATATATCAGAACTGCACAATGTATTTTATAATTAATTTAAAAATACTAAGAACAAATTTAATAATTACCAATGACTCCATGGGCTTGTCATATATAAAATTTTTTCCAAGGTTAACACTTATCTTGATGATTTGTACGGTTTATAATTGATCCCTTAAAAGCAGATTAAAAATTAGGCGATACGCTCCCTCAATTAACAAGTAGACGAGCCTATGTGGTGTGTGGGGGAAGGGTTGAAAAAGAATAAATAAGCAAATTCTCTGAAATTAGTAAATCCTTCGCAAAAAAAAGCACTTTGGAAAGATATATACATGCGACCAGGGCAAATAATTCACTGGCTGAGTGAGACATTTATATACGCTGGTGGCACTTAAGAATTTTAAGTCGTATTGTAGGTTTAGCGTCAAAGTATAGTGTTATTGAATTCTATATATTGATATTGTATGGAAGGGGGCAAAGAAAATTATGATTGAATAGTAGGTTGCCAATATTGAAAGTTTGAGAATCACTGGTTTAAGTAATACTTCAACTCGAGCCCGTGAATCGACAAGCACAACATAGGCCACGATTTCGCCTGGGATAATAGCCTTTGTTGCTCCAAATCCCACAGAAAAATATTAACTATTAACTGCTACGATTTCGCTTCCTCAATCTCTCGATTATTGCGGCCACACAACAAATATTACAATATTTATTCGCTATGATTAACACTAGAACGTCCATCAGTGTCAGTTTGACACCAGAGCCTGTCCCTTTCCGCATTTTTGCAGGGAATTTGAAAATTTTTTTCGTGACTTTTAATTATTTTTCTTGGTTGTTGCACAGTGAAAGTTTTGTGGTTCTTGGTTTAAGGTATACGACTACTTGCGACAACTTTTTTTTTGAAAAAAAGGAGATATGGAGATCTTTTTGTGATTTTTATATTTATTTAGTATATTTTAAGGAAAAAATCCTAAAATTGGTAAAAGAAAAAAAAATATTATTATTAAAATGAGAAAATGTGGGAAATGTACGAAAAATTACGTAAACGGGGTCCGCTCTGTACAGAGATTTTGTGAACAAATTCTCAATTTTTCAATTTTGATGTGTTACTTTGTTATTCCTGTTTGAAGTGACCTTCACGATAAGAGATATTTTAATTTTTACAAAATCTAGAGCACTTTATCTAAGCCATTATACGAAATTGCTTAAAAAACATTGACTATATTCCCATAAAGAACTGCAAATTTTGAAATAAAACAGTTATTGATAAATCTGAAGATCAAAACACACTTCTACTGTTATGCAGAGCATAAGCACAAAATTTCACTTAATTATTTTGAAAACTTTTTGAGCAATCGCTGTTACCGTTTGAGTTTTTCGAAAAAAACACATTTCGAGTAAAACGCATTTTAAAGTTTGAAATCTTGTGTAAAGTTATGGCATTTGCTTTTACTAAAACGCTTGTAGTTTTTGTTCTAGTGGAGGGGAACTACAGTACTTGGTACTGTTATTAAGTTAATAAAATAGTCTATAAAATAAAGTCATAAAAAAAATTTGCCATCTTTTGAAAAAATCATGGTTTTAGGATAGTCGGATACCTTAATCGGGAGAAATTTTACAACTAAAAATACCTAGAACGTCCGCTGGTGTCATTTCGACAGCAAAACAATTTATCATATCATAAATAACTGTCATTTATCATTACTATTAGTAAAACAAACTTCCCTACGTACTATCACACATTTATTTGACCTTGAATGCAGTGTTATGGGTTAACAGATGAAACAAATCTTAATTTAACACGCTTTTATAAGTTTCACTTGTATGTAATGGAATCTTTGGACTTGAATCTTACCCACTTTAAAAGGTCAAATTAAATCGAAATTTTGCACACTTGTCAACGATCGATGACAATACAATAATTTCAAAATTGTATTCCGTTGTCCTGATCAAAATTGCCGAAAATAGCGATTTTAAGTATTTCGGGATTTGGCGACGAATTCATTATATCTTTTCCAGATTTGGCGACTGATTGCTTATACCATTTCCAAATTTGGCGACTAATGCCATACTCAACTTTCAAATTTGGCGACTAATTCCAGATATGGCGACATAAGGACCCTACCTCTTAAAAAGGTTCAACCCTAAAAATGGAAACGCTTGATATGAAAACAAATAACAAAAACGAAAAAGTGTTCTTTATGTGATAAAGGAGAGGGTGGGAGGGTGTTAGAAATTTCTTATCATAATAAACGATTTAGTTTTTCTGAAAGTGGAAATAAAAAAAAATACTCGTGCGTGTGAAAAAAAATTATGTTTTAATATCCAAACTCAGACATTCTGTTTTTCATATTTTTTTTTACCAAAACAGCTCATTCCCCACTTCAGCCGCCCCTGAACTGTTCAAGTTAAAACAAAACTTGCTGAATTAATCGAAGAAAACCTAAGTAATAGATGCATATATGTTCGAGAGATATGCGTATCCACGAGATCAGGTCTGAATAATTTTTCTTTATTTTATATTTTCTTTATAATTATCTCTTAATTTTTCTTGATTATACATTTAATATTTTTCTTAACACTTTTATTAGTTTGACATGTATCTATATAGAAGGAATCTTTGAAATATAACGGTATGGGACTCGTCCGAGGCCACGCTTCAGACCCGTTAATTAATACCCATGAAGATCAAGACTAATTCCAGCAGCCCCTTAATTCTGCCTCAAAATATCAAACTGCAGGATAAATTAAACAATGAATAAATGATAAGTTTAAAAAACTAAAAAAACAACAACAAACAAACAAAAAAACACACACGCGTGCTTTTATTGTACATCGAACTAAAAAATGAAAAATAAATTAAAGTTTAAAAAAACTAAAAACCGCGCTTTTATAGTGAACCGAAATAAAAGTAAAAAAATAACTTTTAATATAAGAATAAAATGATTAACGAGAAAATTATTTAATGTCATTGAGGTAAAAGCGTGTCGTGCGCTATATTAATTGTTTTAATTTCTTACTAGTTTTATTCTGAAATGCTGAGTTAGTGTAAAAATGTAATACAAAGCACCTCACCCTTTTACCATAATGACATTAATTTTCCCGTTAATCATTTTATTCTTATATTAAGAATTATTTTTTTACTTTTTAGTTCGGTCCACTATAAAGCGTGTTTTTTAGTTTTTCTAAACGATAATTTATTTTTAAAATTGTTGTATCTAAGTGCTCCTTTATACAGCATTTGGCTATTTTCTCATAATAAAAATTCATTCAATTTTCGAATCTTGTGCAGAGCAGACACTCTAAGACGATGGTCCGTAGAAAAAGCCCTAATGACATTGCTAGTTTATTGCGAAAGATTTCTGAGAATTTATTGGCTCTAATTTAGACTCCGATGAAGACATAAGATTGAGTGAAAGTGACTGCTTAGAATCTGAAAAAAGTGCAGATGTAATATATACTACACTAGTAAATCCTCAAATATATGTCGCTAGAGATCACACAGAATGGATACCGCATAATGGTAATGTTCCCGGCATATTTGCGACTCGTAATGTTTTCCCACAAAGCAGTGGTCCAACAAGCTTCGCGAAACATAAGGTCAACGTCAGTTTCTTATATAAAGGGATATAAAATGTGTTAATAATATGAAATAATATTAAAAAGTCTTGAACTAGAATTGACAAACACTAATATTTAAGTATACATCAGCGTTTCTGAAACTGTGGGGCGTGCCCCCTAGGGGGCCGTGATAATAATACCGGGGGCGGTAGCATATCAAAAAGTCAAAAATAAAAGATTTAAGAATATTAATTTTCTGAAAAGTATCCAAACAAAATACATTCTATGATAATAAAAAATACAGATTTACAATGGTGTTATATATTATAAATGTATCAGTGCTGCACAATGTATTTGATCATTAAATCATCAATACTAAATGTCAGGGTCACGCACTAACGTTATTAAATTACTCGTTTGGTCGATCAAGATATAATGTGTTGAACGAACTACTTTTGTATCTTGCCTTTGTGAACGAGTCAAAAAATGTTGTTGATGGAATTCGCTTGAAATAAAATGCTGAATTGTGGTGTTTTTATGAATTTTTCATTTTTTTTTAGTATAAACTGGGTTCACGACTGACACTAAATTAATAAAATGGGTCGTAAACATTAGAAGTTTGAGAAGCACATTATTAAATCATAAATAGCATTAAAATAGATATAAGAAAATATTAAATTGAAAAAAAATGTACATTCAGAACTAATTCTAGAGAGGGTGCCATCTCTGGTGTCATTCACTTCAATTGATCCCGGTTGAAAATTATGAAGCCCGTCACCAATAGCCCTCATGACGCTTTGCAGTATGACATTAATATAGTCCCCTCACTGATTAAAAATTCAGAATATAACAGGTGGAATGAAAAAAGAGGACAACTAACTCTTTAGCATAACTTCATCTAAACCTGTATTCATGTTAGATTTATACTCATGTCCATAAATTAAGAATATCAAGTTCAGGCAAAGAAAGAGACAGAAGCAAAACAAATTTGACTTATTTGTAAAGTCTTTTTATTAAAAAAAAGGTAAAGTGTAAAACAGATGCTATATGTTTCACATAATAAAAAAAAAATTGTGGTTTTTTACTCCCTGCAACACATTTCAAAAAATAACCTACTTACAAAAAACCGTATAACATGGTTAGTATGATGTTTAATACGGAGTATGACTCCCGAAAGATGCAATACAGGCCTTACAACGCCTAGGCATGCTGAGTATCAAATTATCAATCTGATCTCGGGGAATATTACACCACACATCAAGCAATGCCCTCCGAAGTTCCGGTAGACAGGTGGGAGAGGGTTGACGGGCTGGAATTAGTCGGCCAAGCATATCCCATACATGGTCTATTGGATTCAAGTCCGGTGAGTATGCTGGCCAATCCATACGGCTGATATCGTCCGATTGAAGGCATTCGTCTACAATGTTTGTACGGTGAGGACGGGCATTGTCATCCATAAACAGTAATTCAGCCCCCATGTTGCCCCGATAATAAACGTACACGTTGTTCCAGAATGATATCCCGATAGATGTGGCCTGTCATCGTTTCACTCTGAACATGCAGGTCAGTTCTGGAACAAAGAATAATTCCTCACCCAAAGAGCCATCCTGCACCACCGTAACGATGTCGTTCAACGGTGTTCTCTTGGTGGTAACGGGTACCTGGCGCTCTCCATATTAATGTCCGGTGAGAATCAGACTGCAAACTAAACCTGGACTCGTCGGAAGACATTACACAAGACCACTGTTGTGGTGTCCACAATGCATGCTCTCTACTCCAGGTTAATTACAGGCGACAGTGAGTTGCGGTAAGTGGAACACACCTGAAAGGCTTACGAGCATATAGACCAATGTGCCCTAAGCGTCTGTACACGGTCTGCCTTGAAACTGTCGTACCGGTAGCTGAAGTGAGCTGACGAGACAGGTCTGATACTGGGCCCCGTCTGTTTCTTTTGGCACTAACTGCCAAATACTGGTCCTCATTCGACGTTGTAACTCGGGGGTGACCCCTGTGCTGTAACATCTACTCACATTACCATCATCTTGGAATCGTTGCCAAAGCCTGGAGATGTCACTCTGGGCGATTCAAAGTACCTCGGATACTTCCAGCTGGGTACGTCCACATTCCGGTCGTCCAATAATTCTACCACGTTAAAATTCATCCAAATGCTTCCTTTGTGCCATAACTATGCGGTTATTTTACTGAAAGGCTTTTAAAGCGCTTGTGAACAATTTTACTTCTTTGCCTCCATTCCTTATATACCCCTCTCTTACACTCTCGTCATTGTGACGTACTATCCGCGCCATCTGGTGCTTTCTTGTAATTGGCTTATTCTTCTTCAAGAGGTGTGTGCTAATTCTACAGGTGAAATTTTTATTTTTGAGTTCAATTTCTGTGGGATTCTGAATTATCTTTAATTTATGGACATGAGTGTATTATTAATAATTTGAGCTATAATGAATAAAAATAAACTACGATGGGCACAGTAGGTCTTGGCCCGCTTGGGCCAACACCTACTGTTTCACTTAGGACAGTTAAGTTTATGAATTAGAATACTGAGATTTTCTATACATGGCGAGAATTCTGTTTTTTTAAATTTTAAGTCGAAATAAAAAAAAATGTTCAATTTCATTTCAAGAAAGTTTGTAATATACAACAAGTAGTAATGTAAACAAAAACTTTTAAGTCAATTCCTACTTAGATCAACAAAGAAAATTTTTATTTTAGCTACTTTTTATTAAATAGTTACAGTTAATATAAGTATGTATATACATATGACAGAATCACAACATTAAGTGGTAATTAATTTTTATTAATTATCATTAAAGTATCGTGTTATCATCCAAAGCAATTGTGTACATAAAATTTCCGTTCAACTGAATGCTTTAAAACGTGAGAAAAAAAAACCTTTTTAAGTTTTGACACAAGTCACCAAAATCGTCGCTATGTCGCCAAAAATGATGCCAACGTTTCTGTATTTGTAATTCTTTAATTAATTAGTTTTAATTAATTAATTTTTATTAATTATAAATAAATTACTGTATTGTCATCCAAAATAATCATGTATATAAAATTTCAGCTCAACTGAGTGCTTTAAAATGTATTTTATTAACGATTGAAAGTTCCACCAAGATAAATAAATAAATATATAGGAGTATGAGTTATTAGTAGGAATTGAAAAAGTAGCTCTTTTATGTGTCTATGTCTTTATATAAACTTTGGGAAGTAAATGCTGACTCTCTAAAACTCTAAAGGTTCATTCACACCAAGGCGTACAAACGTCGAATGTCTAGCGTCTAGCCAATCAGAGACTTCATCTCAAGCGAGACAATGTCTCTGATTTTCTATACGCTCAAAGCTCGACGCTGACAGCTTTGGTGTGAATTCGGTTTAAAAGAACTAGAGGGGCTGCAGTAGCCCAGTGGTTAAGGTATCGAATCATGGCAGGCATGTCATGAGTTCAAGCCCAGTACCATTAAAGACCCGCCTTGTAGGGGAGTGATGCATGATAAATCGGTCGAGAGCGTAAACATCCTCCCGTTGATGTGGTAGTTAGGAGAGGTGATGCCTGCTTAGATGTCATCCTCGTCACTTGACCATGGTTCAAAATTACGAATTCAGGCGCCAAAAGCCCTCGTGTAGCTGAACTGTGCGACGTTAATATTCACTCACTAAAAGAACTAGACTCAGTAAAACGAGATAAAATTATAGAAACGACTTAAAAATACAATAATGTTTACTAATTATCAGTAATATATCATATTGTCATCCTAAATAATCGTGTATATAAAATTTCTTTTCAGTTGAATGTTTTAACACGTGAGAAAAAAAAATCTATTCGAGTTTCGAAGCAAGTCGCTAAAAATGAAGCCAACGTGACTGTATCTGTAATTCCTTCTATAATTAGTTTCAGTCAATTAATTTGAATAAATTTTTATTAAATTATCGTATTGCTACAAAAATAATTAGTGTATAGAAAATTTTAGCTCAAATGATCGCCTTAAAATTTGAGAAAAAAACCTTTAAAATTTTTTACACAAGTCGCCAAAATCATAGCTTAATCGCCAAAAATGATACCAACATTGCTGTATCTGTAATTATTCGAATAATTCGTTTTAATTAATTAATTGTTATTAATTATAATTAAGTTACCGTATTGTCATCTAAAATAATTGTGTATACAGTGGTTGCAAAAAGTCCTGAACACACTCATTTTTTAACGTAATTTTTGTGTTTGACTTCATTTTTCGTTATGAAATTATCGCACTATCTTAACTGTTGTTATTCATTTTTATGTATTTTTTCATGCTGATTTCAAATCTGTTTGTAGATTCCATCAAAGTAAATAGTTTCATTGATATGTTGAAAAAACCTTGACAAGAAAGTATAAGGTTACTGTAAGAATGAGTGAGTGTGTTTTAAAGCTTTTAAATGTCCATTCACTAGAACAAAACTACAAGTGTTTTAATAAAAGATGATGCCATAACTTTTTACACAAGATGTCAAACTTTATAATGCGGTTTATTCGAAATGGGTTTTTTTCGAAAAACTCAAACGGGGACAGCGATTGCTCAAAAAGTTTTGAAAATAATTTGCTGAAATTTTTTGTGAATGTTTCGTATAAGAGTAGAAGTGTTTTGATCTTCAGATTTATCAATAACTGTCTTATTTCAAAATTTACAGTTTTTTATGTGAATATAATCACTATTTTTTTAAGCAATTTCATATAGTCACTAAGATAGAGTGCTCTAGTTTTTGTAAAAATTAAATTATCTATTATCCTGAAAGTCATTTCAATCATGAATAACGAAGTAACACATTAAAACTGAAAAATCGAAAATTTGTTCAGAACATTTTTGTACAGAGCGGGCCCCGTTTATGTAATTTTTTGTACATTTTCCCCAGTTTTTTCCCATTTTAATAATAATACATTTTTTTTCTAATTTCAATTTTACGATTTTTTCCTTAAAATACACTAACTAAATCTAAAAATCACAAAAAAATCCCCATAACTCCATTTTTTCAAAAAAAGTTGTCGCAAGTAGTCGGATACCTTAAACCCCCGTAACGCCCCTTGGGGTTGGATCTTTTCAAATCAGTTCTTAGCTGATGTCTAATTCATGAAAGGAACCTGCATACCGAATTTCAAATCTGTAGGTTTAATAGTTCCGGAAATATCGTGATTAGTCTGTCAGTGGGTGAGTGAGTGAGTGTGAATCGCTTTTCTCCTTTATATATACAGTGGTGGCAAAAAGTCATGAACACATTCATTTTTTAGCGTAATTTTTATGTTTGACTTCATTTTTCGTTGGGAAATTATCGCATTATCTTAAATATTGTTATTGATTTTAATGTATTTTGTTATGCTGATTTCAAAAAAATCTACTACTAGTTTCTTAATGACTAAAATGTTTTTTGCAGTAAAGCTGCCTGAACACAATAATGTGAAATATGTGCAGAATAAAACAATATAGAATAGCATAATATGCAAAGAAAAATAACACGAAAATTGACAAATACGGTATATTTAATATTAGCATTTGGAAAATTACATTGTTGTCACACGTTAGAAAACCAATATTTTATATAGGCCAACCGTTTGCTTTAATTATGGCTCTACATCTTTTTGGCAAGGAATGCACCAATTTTAAAAGAAGATCTTTCGTGGCAATATGGTTGAAGGAAAATATTAAAGCTTCAATTAATTCACGTTTGTTTGAAGGTTTTTTCTTTGAAATTTCATAACCAATTTTAAACCATAAGTTCTCTATCGGATTAAGGTCGGGAGACTGTCTTGGCCAGTTCATTCTTTTCACAGTATGGTCTTTCAACCATTTCTGGACAACCTTTGCCGATGACAAAGGGCGTTATCGTCGTGAAAAATCCATCACTGATTCTCAAAAAGATTTCTCGCAGTTGGTAGCAATGTATTTTGTAATATTTCAATGTAATCCATGGCTTTCACTGTTCCACTAACGATGTGAAGTCTTCCAACACCATGAGAAGACATGCAACCCCAAACCATCACTTTTGTCGGGTACTTCACTGTGGGCTTCAGACACTGAAAGCCGAATTCCTCATGAGTGCGTCGTCTTACATAGGCACTACTTTGGTTGACAGAAATACAAAATTGACTCTCGTCACTAAATATTACCTTTTTCCAGTCTTTAATAGTCCATAATGAATGTTCCCTTGCCCAAGTCAATCGCCTATTGCGTTGAAATTCAGTCAGTAATGGTTTTGTGCGCGCTTTACAGCCTCGTAACCCAATTTCCTGCAGTCTTCCTCTAACAGTTCTTGGACACACACTCACATTTGATGTCAAAGTCCATTGTTTCAAAATTTGCGAAGAATTAAGCTTTCTGATTGAAAGTGAAATTCTGTGCATAAACCCGTCTTCACGTAAAGGTGTTTTTCTTGGTTGTCCTGATCGCCCCTTGTCCGCAATAAAATTTGTTTCAGAAAATTTTTTCAAAGTTCTCACAACAGTAGAAAGGCAGCATGGTACTTAAGCAGCAATTTGGTGCGTAGAATAACCTTCTTCCTTTAAATGTATTATTTTGTACCTTTTATTCTCAGGCAGGTATGAAAATTTAGCCATAATTCCAATACTTTCCACAAACGCACTTCAAATTGCTTTCAATACACTATTTTCCACAAGCACACAACTGCATTCAATACAATAAACCACGTTTCACTTTTTTCTTTCGACCCTTTATCGCTATTTCTCTCTGATTAGTTGAAATAACGGAGCATTTCATTGGTGGAAAACACACTCACTCATTCTTAGTGATCTTGTGCTTTCTTGCCAAGGTTTTTTCAACATATCAATGAAACTATTTACTTTAGATGAAATCTACAAACAGATTTGAAATCAGCATGAAAAAATACATTAAAATCAATATTAATATTTAAGATAGTGCGATAATTTCATAACGAAAAATGAAGTCAAACACAAAAATTACGCAAGAAAATGATTGTGTTCTGGACTTTTTGCCACCACTGTATAAAATTTCAGATCAAATTATTTTGTTAACGATTGAAAATTCGAATAAGATATAGGAAGACTGTGAGCGAACAGTAGGAATTGAGTAAAATGTTTTATACTTTCATTGAGCAGTATCATGCATAATAAATTGAGAAAAATTGCAAAATTTTATGATTACATCAGGTCTTATAAATAACAGGTTTATGAAATATAAGCATTTCTTAGAAAATCTGTTGTTGTTGTTACTTATGCCACCTGATCAACAGTAACATCAGTTAAAAAGGTCCACAAATTCATCGCGGCTGAAGGCTAGATTTTTATGCCTGTCATTAGCCGTAACTTTGAGCACCATGCAGTACAGTACGATTTTACTCGGAACCACCCCAATTTTGACGGACATCACACTGGAGGAAGTCACACCTATCTTCCTCTTCCCCCAACCTCACGAGAGGACTTGCGGCTCGATAGCTATTTAGAGTACCTCATGCCGCGAAGGCACTATACATTTAAAAAATTCCATACCTTCTCCGAGATTCGAGCCCAGACTCTACAGCACCGCAGTCAGCGTCACTAACCACTATACTGTATGGGCGGCAGAAAATCTAATTCACTGTATAGGTCAGGGGTGGCGAACCTTTATGGAACAACGTGCCACTTTTTTTTAAAGAAAGATTTAATGAGGTATAAACGTGCCGTCAAATAATTTTGACTTGTGATTATTGAGAAAATAATAAAACTAAGAACTAACAACTCAAAACTCTACTTATTTCGAAGAAATACATTTTGCACCTTATAGTAGTAAATATTTTAGTTATACGTGTACTTAAAATTAAAGTAACATTAGTGTGATTTCTCTTGCGGCTGATTATAGATGAAAAATTACTTATATTAAGATTATAAGGTGTTACTTTAAGCAAAATGCATTCTGAACCGGAGTCATCTGTTAAACAGTTTCTAAGCGAGTTTTTAATACAATTCATCTCTGAAAATAATGACTCGCAGGTGTGAACAGATGAAAATATGGTTAAAATAGCATGATCCAGCTTCTTCAAACAATTAAATGTGTCTGGAATCGAATTCCATGTTTCCGAAATTTCAATATTAACATTTTTACTTGTATTGCTTTTAATCTTTCTGTTCCTCAATCACAATTCCAACTTTCTCTTTTTTTCAACAAATTTTTGAATCCATATTAAACTAGACTTCAAATTAATGAGTTGAATTTTTAAATTTTCAATACCCAACCAATCGAATTGGAACAAGTTCAGTTTATTAAATGAAATCATATCAGGGTACATAAAAACATTTGAGTGTTTCCGATAATTCTTAGAACTGAGAAAATCACGCTGAAAATTGCAACCGATTACTCACGTTAGTTTGTAATACTTCATACTGAACTTTGTTATTTGGAATTAAAATGCAAACCGTTTTGATCGGTGGTGTGTCCAAAATATTGTGTCGTGCACCTTTAGTGGCACGCATGCCAGTGGTTCACCATCCCTGGCATAGGTAAAAATGCTGTGTGTTTATTAATTGTGTATTTTCTTTCATTTTTTCGGGACAGGGTTGAGTCTCTCTTTTATAAATATACAGAAGTAATAACGAAAGTTTATATAGATATTTACTCTGCTTGAATGTAATGTACCAGAATTCGGAAAAACAAAAATGAAGTTATAGAAAATGATGAGTACATTATATTTTGCTAAACTAAGTCAAATACGTATTTAATTTTCATGAAGATAAATATTAAAATTAAGCTATATACATTTCACTTTTGAAACGAAACCACAGTAAAAAATACAAAAAACGTTGATAAACAAATTAATTATTTCATCTTTTTACTATTTTTTAATATAATTTTTTCGTTAAATTAGTAAAATTTTCAAATTACAAACTGTTTAAAATTTAAAGAATAGTACGAGTCTTGAAAGAATGAAAATAATCTTCTACTTATCTTTATAAAATTATAAGAATGTTTTTTCTTTCAAATTTATATTTATTTTGATATTGCATTTACTTAATTAAGGGAACGAACACCACAAAAAATTGTTTTCATATTTTTATAATTAAGCATTGAGAAGCAATTACTGCTAATAAAAATACTTTCTTTCTGAATATTTTAATCGGATAAATAAATTGGAAAATATGTGGCAATTAGTTTTTCACAAAAAAGATAATTGATGTGATGCTTCAAAAGGCACTTTTTACTAACGATATAGAACCACACTTTTGATGAGTGATATTAATGATAAAAAAAGTTACTCCCATAAGTTTTTCTCTCTCAATCCCGTTATAAAAAAACACCTTTTAAGTAAAAATTTATTTAATGAGCTTTTGAGCTTTTTGTACTTAGACAAGCCCTAATTAGTTCTCCTTATTTGATCAAATTATGAAAAATACTTGAATTTAACAATATAAAATAAAACGTATATAGTTTGATTAAATATATATTTTTAATTTCTGCTTATCCTGTGAAGTTTAAAATAATTAATAGTGATATGTTATCTATCATATATTTAGTACTAAAACAATTAATTTTGAAGTTTTTATCACAATTTTTTTTTATTCGCATAAATGAACATATTCGCATAAATGAACATATTTTTAATATATTATAAATATTTTATCTATATGTATATTAAATATAATATAAATATAAATATATATATATATATGCCTGAGTACATATACAAATATAAATTCATGTAATATTGTCTATATATATAAATTGAAATATGTGTGGTTTATAACCCCAAATATATATATATATAAATATCTTTTATTACTTATATTATTTATAGTGGAATATCTATATATCTATATATATATAATATATATATATATATTATAAATATCTATATCTATATATATATATATATAATATATATATAATATAAATATCTATCTATATATATATATAATATATATATTATAAATATATCTATATATATATATATATCTATCTATCTATATATAATATATAAACTATATATATATATATAAATATATATATATATATAAATATATCTATCTATCTATCTATATATATATATATTATAAATATCTATCTATCTATATATATATATATATTATAAATATCTATCTATATATATATATATATAAATATCTATCTATATATATATATATATATAAATATCTATCTATATATATATATATATAATATCTATATATATATATATAATATATATCTATCTATAATATATATATATATATATATTATAAATATATATATATATATATATATATATATATATATATATATATATATATTATAAATATAAAAATATCTATATATATATATATATATCTATCTATCTATATATATATATTATAAATCTATCTATCTATCTATATATATATATATATATATATTATAAATATAAATATCTATATCTATATATATATATAAATATATCTATCTATCTATATATATATTATAAACATCTATCTATATATATATATATATATATATATATATATAAATAAATATCTATCTATCTATATATATATAAATATCTATCTATCTATAATATATATATTATAAATATCTATCTATATTATAAAATATCTATATATATATATATATATATATATATATATATATTATAAATATCTATCTATATATATATATATTAAAACATATAAATATATATATATATATATATATATATATTATAAATATCTATCTATATATATATATATATATATATATATATAAATATATATATATATATATATATATATAAATATAAATATATATATATATATATATATATATATATATATATATATATATATATATATATTATAAATATCTAAATAAAAATATTATATTATTATAAATATCTATATAAAAATATTATATTTTAATATATTTCAAGTAATTTATGAACTAAATCTTTTTTAAGAAATACTATTTGTTAAATTTAAAGTAAAGAAGTTATGCAAAGAAATATTTGCATACGACACAAATTTAGTAAAATGATGAACACGTCGTACACTAATTAAAATAGACATCCTAAATTAAATTATAAATTTTCTGTCTCATGTGTCTCGGATATGATATAAGTCTCATGACTTATAATTGAAACTTTTTTTTAAAATTTCTAATGGCAGATTATGAACAGTTATTAACATAGTTCATCAATCTACCTAGAGCATCTACGAAAGCAGTTATCTCTAATTAGTGTGGCCCTATATAGGCGGATACCAATCACCGCAGGTAATTTTGACACCCAGGTACCTCCCTAGAGGGAGGCGCCTGAGCTTTGACGATGCGAACCTGTATTAGAAATTAATTTTGCCTAGAACTCCCTAAAATACATTTTATTTTCTATGGAGGAGGGCGTTTTGAAAATTATGATTGACAATTGGGTTGCAAGTTTGAAAGTTTGAGAAGCGTTGCCTTAATTTTTCTTAGTGATTTCAGACTAAGGAAATGTAAAAGGGATTTTTAACAAATTTCCACGTTCAAACGTTGTACCTTTGATATTGTTAGTAGAATAAACTTTTCGATGAAACTACCCTTAAGAAATAAGCTGTTTTCAAAAATATTGGTATTTTTCAAACCCATGTAGGATCTGAAGAACTCATCTTCTGACTATGTTTAAGCAGCCATAAATAATTTTAGACTGTTTTGTTTTCCATATCAGTCACTTCTTGAGAAAAGAATAACTTCCGAAAATTAGACAACAGATAATCAAAAGGTAGTTACTAATAATTTCATTGTTAAAAATCACATTAGAACATGAAGGTTCATCGTCAAATCCTCCGTACTGGCCCTGATTTCGCATGCCATAGGAGTACATTCCTCCTCTCCAAAGCAACAAGCCTGTAAACGCGAATTATAGGGAATGTGGCAATCTTTTATAGTGGAAAGCCCAGGAAACTTCTTTACTATGCCAGGCGAGAAATCCATTAATTATAAATTATGGTTTAGCGATCATTCTTAATAACTGACATTAAATAGATATTTTTGATTGTTTTTGCAAACATTTTCCGACGCTATAAGTGGTCTCAGGGGTGTTAATTTCGTCTCGAGAGCAGAAAATCTAAATAATTTTCTATTAAATGAAATTAAATGTTTTGATTCCTTTACTATTATTTATGAAGATATGTCTTTAAAAAAGTCTAAAATGCTTAAAATAGAATCAGAATATAATAAATTATAAGCATATGAAAATAAGAAACATTTTTGTAACAAATATTAAGTACGTTGTGCATGATATTTTTTAAAATAGTAACACTATAATTTTTTTTTACTAGCAATAAGTAAATTTATAAAGTTAAATATATCCTTATTACACTGTAGCTATATCTTATATAAATAGAATAATAAATTACATTTTTTAAAAAATAAAAAAAAATATTTATATATTTTTAAAATTTTTTTTTTTAATGTTTCAAAAATATTTTGCAATACAAAAGATATATATTACTAAAAGTAGGTAGGGTTTAAAGAGTCTAGTACATTCTATAATTATATAAAGTTTTAAACAGCGAAGGTTATTATTTTGAAAAATAGCATACGAAACACAAAATTTACTTAGTTTTTATTTTAGAGAAATGTCCCTTATTATCATATGCTTATAATTTTTAAAATTCTAATTATAATTTAAATAATTTGCTCGTTATAAATAATATGTGAAATTATCGAATTATTTACTTTGAACCCTTTATCTACCTCATTTTGAAATACTGTAATTTTTTCATGCAAAATATTTCTTTGAATTACTTTTATAAGAATTAAGTAAATTAGTACTTTAAAGTACCATCAGTCCACAAAGATCTAAAATATTCTCATAATTCGAAAATACCGAATGACTTTTTTAACGTAGTTTAAACTCCTAAAAATGCTAAATAACCAAAGAATACTAATATTTTACAGCACAAAATATTTATTTTGAAAGACTGTTACTTTTTAAAAATTTATTCACTTTTTTTACACGAAAAGCAGCTTTTACACAAAAACTTAATTTGATGATGTTCAAAGAAAACATTTTTCTTGTCATTAATGCACAAAAATTCATTACACGTTATGCATCTTGAGTGCGGTTCCGATTGAATATTTTTACAGCACTGCATCTCCTGGGGTAGAAAATTCTGTAATTTCTTGACATGAAATACTGCTCCTTGAGCTTTCTTCAGTCTCTTAATCGTAATCCAAGTGCTATTCAAACTTTCAATACTGACTCCCCCCTTTTCAATTACAATTTTTATCGCGTCCTCCCCTATACATTATTAATGTACTGAATGCAATAATAATGCACTTTTTTTACGCCAAAGCAATAATCTTAATTATAAACCGTACCAATTCATGACATAAGTATTAAATTTTGTATATGCTGCTTTTAAGCAAAAAAAAGTAATATAATAATTATTATGTAATTTCTCCTTTCTCTAATTTTTAAATTGGAACATATTGCAAAATGCGGTGGCTGCTTAGAGGACAAAATATAGATATCAGCTTTTTTAGAAAGAACTCAGTGGATCAATTTCTAATCATATGCATTCCTTTGAAAAATTTGCTCTGTAAGACAAGCCCATGGAAGTCGCTAATACTTATTAAACTAGTTCTTAATTTAGCATTAATTAATTAGTTATAAAATACTCTGTGCAGCACTGATACATTAAAAGTATACCGGCTGAAGTACCCACTCTTTGCACGAGTTCATTTGTAAGAAAATAAAACATTATTGATATAATCGCTGAATTTTAAGGAGAGTAAAGCCAAGTGCGCAACAATGTTTAAAAAAATGTAAAATGATTTTTTAAAATCATTGTTCAAATTATAATTAGTGTCAAGTGAACTGTAATTGTAAACCTCACAGAATTAGCATTTAGAATTGATGTTGAATAATGAACAATAATATAAAATTCCGGTGAAAAATAATTGTATTATTTTTAATATCTAAAGTGAAAAGACTTAAACCTATTTTAACCCTGGAGCAGGCACACACTCGATACTAATGGTCGAGTGGGGTTATTGTGAGTCACCCCAATTCTTTTTTTATAATTATTTTTACAGTACATAATAAAATTCGTAATTCCAGTGAATAATTTAATTAAGAGAAAATATACTCACCTATTTTCATGGACACAGAAAATATTTCGGAAAAAAAAGTTATCACACCGGGAACTCAGTCAAAACAAGTACCTTAAGATTGTAAAAAAACACGTTTGTCACTTTCAAAAAAGAGGGAGATATGTGACAGGTATATTTTAGTTCACACGTTAAAACTATCAAACAGAAGGATAGTAGCAGAACCACATTGGTAACAATTAAACAGTTTTGCCAGAATTACCGATTTCGTGCACTCTGTGCTCGGCGTCCGGATTAAAAGTGTATTTATTACAATATGGATGTACAAAAAAATATGTAAAACGTTTTTCATTATGCTTTATATGTTTGGGAATAACTCATAGAAATAAATCTTGGCCAAGTAATCCTTCAAAGTGCTCTCTGTGCTTTTCCAAAAATCATAAAATAATTTTACAAGGAAAAAATCGCGGTAGAAATGGTTTATTTACAACTGCCCTAAATGAAAAAACAAATACACAAGATCAGGTATGTAACTTACCGTACACGTAAGTTCGAAGGTCAAACCGCAGCAAATACATTCTGCTGCCTACAGCTGATGACAATAATATATAACAGTGATGAATTTTTTATCTTCCTAATTTTTTTTTTTTTTTTTGATTATGAATCTGGGTTTTTTTTCTCATTTTGGTTTGAAAAGAAACCGTAATAAAAAAATCTCTCATCATGGGATTACAGCAAATCAAATAAAAGGTTTTTTATTTGGTTACAGTATCAAAGATAGCTAAAATGAGGTTTTGAAGTAGACACTTTTATTTTTTATGATGTAATATTGCAGATATATGAATTATATCAGTGTAACTTTGTATTTTTTTATTATGTCAGGAAGTATTTTGTTTTACTTCATTCCAGTAAGTATTTTTTTTAATCTTTTCTTTTCCATATGCTTGCACCCCCCTTGTACGTTTATCGCGCTCCCCAAGGGTGGCGCGCCCCACAGTTTGAGAAACACTGTCGTAATCTTAAGAATCTAACGACAATTCCAGCAGATTATTTGCTGTAACTTCTTCTGAAAAAGCGTCTGTTGGTACATCACTGATTTCAGATGGTAGGTTCTGTAATAAATTCTCAAAGCCTCTTGAAGACTGAGCTTCTTCTTAGTAGTTATTCTAAGAAAAGCTAATTTTTGAAATAAGAATAGATATTTCATTTAATTGTGTGGTAAAAAATACCTAGATTCAAGTTCAAAATTTTTTTGAAAACGTAAAAATAAAAAAGCAAAATAAATAAATTAAATGAAATGCTAAAAAAGTACACATAACTCTATTGCACTATAGAGATGACACCACAACACAACAAGAAACAACAATAAGCTACACGGAAGGGGAAAAAATGTGTTGCTCTCACACCCAGTGTGTTGTCGGTATTTATAAGTATCACAAAGATATTCAAATACAAAATTAAATATATTTTCACTTAAAATAAATAGTCAAATCATTTTCTAAGATCTTCTTTAACATACAAAAAAAGTAAGACATTTACCTTTTATCGTTAACTTCTTTTTCGGTACAAAAATGATACTACTCTTCGTGATCCAATCAAAATGTCGCCTGAAAACGCAACTTCTGATATAAAATAATTCGCCTCCCCTTACAGAGATTTTGCTGCCATATATCTTAGAAGAGGGAATTTAAAGGAAGATTACTGCTAAGTATCACCAGAGTATTCGTATAGAAATAGTTATTCTATTTAATTTTATATTGAGTAGTACTTATAAGTACCGTCAGTATATAATGGGTAATTTCAAACAAATATATCTATTTGAATATTGTTTATATTTTCAGCTTTCGAGACAAAATTAACACTCCTGAGACCCCATTAATAAACACATTAACCTACTCACATAAATTAGTCGAGTTTGCGATATATTGATGACATACTACCGATAGATAGAGAAATATCCTTCTTAACTTTTACCCTACGGTCTCTTCCAAAGATACTTTCCAAAGATGCACGTGATCATAATCGGTGGGAACTCCCCTTACACTCTTTAGTATGTGTAGACCACTGATTAAGACATTTTACACATAGCCTTAAAAATATTTTTGTGTAAAACATGAAACATTTATCTAGAACGAAAAATTATATTCTTTGAAGATGGCACAGGATTTGACAACCAACAAAATGATTTACGACTAAGCTTATAGAAGTGTTTGAAGAAATCAGAAGCAGGATTATACACACAGAATAACAGCATACATTCAACTTCTTATAGATATTTTTCTTGTACTTAGAATTTATTGATGCGTTGCAGTCGGCTTTACGTTTATCAAAGTTTCTTTTCACACTTTTATTTGATCTTGGATATTTCCCGAGGAATAACAAATGTTTATCAGCAAATGTAAACTCTAAAAGTCGAAATTTATTTAGTACTGCTTCTGCCTCTTTCGCTTAGTATTAAATTTCAAATTCTTAATACTTTTCGTACAGAAAAATGTCCATCAGGCGTAAGATCATAAAATATAAATCCGTTTATTATACGGTGTTCCTAAAAACTTACGAAAGTTCTATAAATGCGTTATTTTTCAATTTGACACATTTAGACTAAGAGTAATGTAGATTTTGTATAAAGTGTAAAAAATGGTGTTTTGGAGAATATTTTATAAAGTAAAAAAAATACTGCAGCAAACTGAAATGTTATGTTCTGGGGATACTAGTGAAAACTAACTGTCACATAAATGTATATACGAAAAACTAAACTTAATAATTTTTTGTTTTATACATTATTCCTGTATATATATGTTTATTATTAAAATAAAAATAGTAATAGAAGTCACCCAAACTATGAGAAACTTGAATCAACTACGACAAAATAGTTACTTTAAGAAACATCTTGTTATTTATCTATGCACATTTTCAAACAAAATATTAAATATTATTTTACAAAATTGTACATAATGTAAAAAAAAAATGCTCTTCTCTTGTCTTTTATGTGTACGGAAATCAATGAACTTTATAATTAAAAAAATATTAGGGTTTTAGAATATTGTATGCAAATCATAGATCTTCGTAACCTTTCTTCCCGTTGGTGTGGTGTGAAAGTTAGGAGAAGGGAGTGCCAGCTCAGATGTCGTCCTCTCATTTGACCATGGTTTACGATTACGAGGTCCGTGCAAACAGCCATCGTTCAGTTTTAAAGTGTGACGTTAATATAATTCTAACTCAACCCCATAACCTTCTGAGATTCCAAAAGTATTTTAATAATTCGTTTTAAAAATTTAGTTTTTAAATTTATTTTAGAAGTACAGTCGAACCTCTATATAAGGAACCTCTATATTGCAAAATTTTTCCTGGAACCTTGAACATTGCACGATTTTCTTCGTAAAATAACCTGTCTATAGCGAAGTGCATTTTCTATATAACGAATTTTTTTTTGTGATTCAATTTTTGCCTCCCTATTTTTAAAGTATCTTTGAAAATAATTTCAAGTTATTGTCTCTTTAATACATTTTATAGTGGTCATAAATCTTTAAATAATTTTATTAGATCCTAACTCGCCGAGAGCAGTAGAGTTCTAGTTGTTTCATACAAGAAGTGTAACCTTTAACCCCCAAAGCCCAGTTCACTAGAAACATCTTCGATATCCTCTTTTACCCTCAGTGGAGTTGTCCCATGTCCCTGTGTTCTAATTATAAAATAATGTATGTTTAATATTATTTGTATGCTTTAAATTATAAAATGTCCTTGAAATTCATTACTTTTAGAATAAAAATATGTTCTTCCTAATTTACTTAATTAATTTTCATACGTAAAGCCCGTCCTATAATCACTCGTCTAAATTCCGATCGCTACCGTAACTGCACTGCGATCAGCAACTCAGTGTCTTTTTCTTTTTTTCCCCTAGATTACTTAACTTCCACTATATATATATATATATATATATATATATATATATATATATATATATATATATAATCTGTATATCAAGGTTTCTTCTTGTGAGGGATGGCGGTGAAATAACTCAATTGTTGGCCTCAAAGATTCCCCAAGAGGATTAATAGAAAATTCCGCAAGGCCCCGTCACAGGAGTACTACTATTACACAAAATATCAACCCTAAATGAATTTCCTTTGTCGTGCCCTCAAATTGTAAGTTTCCTTTCAGCAGAGAATCAAACGAAGTATTATGAGTTTTGCAAGCAAATGTAAGATTTTGCTTTCTTATCACCGTTAATGTGTGTCAAGAAATTTACATAATATTTTTTCTTCTTCTCTTAGAGCATGTCATTTGCGGGAGAAAAAGCATCGGGAACCTTAATATCGAGAAGAAGAAAAAAAAGTTGACTGTCAACTTTGGTCTAAATATTTTTTTCTATTTAATTTGTTCGTTTTTATTGATGATTTTTTCCACATAAAAAGAGCAATACAAACTGATAGCACATTTGTTGAACATGAATGGGAGTTTTATGTCTTATTAATTCAAACTTACGCTCTGAATGGGTGTAATCTGCCCATTTTTTTTACTCATTTTATGATGGCTTCCATAGGTTTTAATTATTTTTTTGCACATAGGTAAAAACAAACTTCGGAAAGAATGCTTTATGGTAAAATGAAAAATCGATGAAAAAGGGCATTAACATATTAAAAATTCAATAGTTAAAAAATAAAAAAGAAAGAGTGTATCAGTGTGAACACGCGTTAGAAGTTAACTTCTTTGCCTTACATGTATTGAATTGTATAATAAAGTTTTATTTGGAAGTGATCTTATATATAATATTAACAAATTTATTATTATCATTATTATTTCAAACTGTATTTAAAAAATAATTAGGATGGAAAAGGTATAAGTATAGACAAACTTTTCATTTTCAATACATAATACTGAAAATTTTTTTATGGTATGTATTTTGAGAAAAGTATCATCATTATTTGTCTAAATCAAAAATTTGCCCCGAAACAAAATTGCAAAATATTCCATGCGTTGCAATTTTTGTCGAATTATAACAAAACAAACTTTCCAGAAGTATTCATCTAATGTATAGTTATAAATTCTTGGAAGCATTGTAATAATAGTGATAGGGTGAAAGAAGAAATTAAATTTTTTATGTTTAGGAAATCATTAAAATTCTTGAAATTTTTATATAAAAATTTGCGTTTATCCATATTTTGTAAATTATCATAAGAAACATTACATTGCATGCATACATTTGAAAAGAATTGCTTAAAGAAGTTAAATCAGGTGAAAATATGAAATTAAAAAAAATCAAAACACATGGAAAGTTTTTAAATTTTTAAAATTTATGAAAACTATATACTCATTTTTTTCTCACCAATTTTTTTGTATGATTTTAGTTCTAAGTTACATAGAGCCAGTAAAAATTTGGGACATGTTTGTAAAAAATTTTACTGCCCACTGTAGTCTTAAAATACAAATTAATGAAGCACTATATAATACTTTCACAACAATCAAATTAATTACACCAAAGCATATATATGATTTAAAAACTCACTTCTTAAACTGGATTTAGAAATTACATTCGATTGAAAATTTAGTAAACACAATCTTTTATTGGAAGAAATGTTGTGTTTCCACTAAATTTTAAAACAATAAATTGTTTGTATTATTTCCTTAAAAGAATTTTAAAGCTGTATATCCAGCAAACTCTCCTTACACTAATTTTTGACAGATTTTGAACCATTTAAATGCCTACTTCGGGTAGATTAAAGACTCACTTCCGATTTTTTTTAATTCATAAAATTGATTATAATTTGACTTCTAGGAATCGTAAAAACAAAAAAAAGTATGTATCGCAAAGCTAAAAGAGGAAAGGCTTGTTAAAGCTGCTGTTGAATGAGGAGAGGGGGCGGGTGCCAACTCAGGGCTAATAGACGAAAAACACAAAAGAAATTTTAAAAGCCGTAATTTTTAATCTATTTTTTTAAATTTTTGAACAGATTACGGATAATACTATTCTACATATGGAGAAAAAGTTTCGTTAGATTATTTTTATAAATAATGAAGTTATTAAATATTTAATTAAAATCTTGAGTATTTTTTGAAACATTGCAAAAAAAAGGGATTCCGTCATTTTTTTTTTTTTATAACTGATTCTAAAAGAGAAAAGTATGAACTTGTTTAGAATAAAATATCAATTCATTAACTCGAAAGGAAACTTAAAGGGAATGATTTAGAAATTGTTTTTATAAAAGCGTATCAATTTTGACTCATTTTTAAAAAAAACCGTAAAAAATAGAAAATATCATTATTTTGTTAAAAAAAAATATACCATATCGTGGCGAAAAAAATGATCTTTCCGATTCTGTAATTATTTTTTGTCTGAGATGGATAGTATGAGTTAGATGGTGTTTTTTAAAACGGCGGGGGGGGATTCGGAACTTCATTCATTTATACCTTATGTTTATCGCTAACCGTAACTGGTGACGCGTAACGCTTAACGGAAATTTCTCCCTACCGTGCCATAAGAAGTTAACTTGAATAACAAATTACCTCAAATTCATTTCCGCCATCTTTCGCCATTCCAATATGTAAAAAGAACTCAAAATGAAGTGGAAAAAGAAAAAAAATAATTAATAGATATAAATAACACTTGCTTTGGAGAATTTTTTTAAATATGAATACAAAATTATAAAATAAATAAGTTTGTATTTGCTTAGCAATTACGCACTTAGTAAAGAAATTAAAAAAAAAAATAAAAAAAAAAGAATCACAAAAAATAGTAGTTTATTTAAAACGAGTTTTCAAATTTTTTATAATTCTTTGAAAAATAATAATTTAATGCTTCGATAAAATATCGATATTTTTTATTAGATCTTCTTAATCGCAGACTAATGAATGAACACAATTCTTCCAACACAGAGGAAAATCTTAGCAACTTAAGGCAAAGCGCAGATAAGCAACATTCACGTTTCACATTCACGTTTGTTTATTTGTTAAAGACATTCACGTTTGTTTATTTGTTAAAGAATTAACTCCTGTTAATTAAATATCTAGTCACAAATCAGCATAAAAAATCACGAAAACTGTTACGGGAAAAAGATACAATTAATTAAAGAACGCAAGACAAGATTTCGTTAAAATAAAAGCAACAATCTTATACTCACAGAATGACGTGTTTGGATGATCGTAATTACTTGTGTTAGATTGTTTGTCTAACAAATTTGTTTCTTTTAATTGACATTTGTCTGCGTGTATTTTTTACACCATTTTTTTGGTAATTTTAGAATGAAGAAAACTAATTATAAAACATTTGAAGGGAAAATCACATGTTAAAGGAATTAAAGGGTAGAAAACATGCTATAGGATTGAGTTCACCAGGGTTTTTTATAATTAAAAATTTAGAAAACCAGAAATGACTTATGAAGATTATGCTTATTTATTTTTATGGGAAAAAAAGGGTGGAAAATATGGTGGGAAGTAATGTGCATTGCATTTTGAATGCTTACATTTTTAGGAATGTTTTAAGTATAAAAATTTGTATTTAATCCCTTAAAAATATAAGTTGAATAATAATACCTTACACATTTACTTATGTAAATAAGTAACATCTACATGTATTTCTTATGCCTTTAAACCCACATACAATGAATGCATCATAAGAACAACATTTTTTGATAAATTTTGCCTATGAATTTTTTTTTTGTAAAAAGAGTGAAAAGAAATCAACTGAAGCGTAATGTGCAATGCACTGGAACAGGCACAGGAAATCCATGGCACTCGCGCCAGTTTTTGCCCTTGATACAGTGGCGTAATGTTTACTACAGCATTGCGGGTCCAAAGTCTGCCTGACACCAAGTACGTACCCTTTGTAGGATTCGGCTTGGGGCACAAAACCTGACTTTGGAGAGAGGCCCTAATATTCTCCGTTACGCCTCTGCCTTGGTGTATTTCTCAGTATCACCCAGCACCACTTTACAAAATTATGAGATAAAATTTAATCAATCTGTGTCTCCTCTCTAAACCTCACACATTTCCTGTCGATCTCACGGTTCGTCACGCCCATACTCAACATCACGAGTATACGAAGTAGAGTTCTACATTACTTTAGTTTCTTGAATATAATGAAGAAGTATTTATATTTCATGTTCTTAATTTCTTATTTCAATAACTATGTGTCAAAGATACATAAAACAAAGCATCTGTAAAATTTTAGCTTTAAATTATTTCGAAGGAATACATATATTCAGTGGCGTAACGGAGAACACTTGGGCTTCCCTGCAAAGTCAGGTTTTGGGCCCCCAAATTGGATTTTACAAAGGGTAGGTACGTGGTGATAGTCAGGCTGTGGGCCCTCTAGAGCCCTGCATATATTTTATGTTTATAAATAGTTTTAAATAATGCATAATTAATACATAATAAGAAACTAAATATCGAATTGTTTCTTACACTTCCTACTATGTGGCATCCTGAATCATATAAGTAGATTGGTTACACACACCACAGTTACAAGGTTGCCAATCCCTACATTTGAGTTAGCTTACGTCAGTATAAGTGTATGTAATTCATGTACACAACAATAAATCACAGCGCTCCCTCTCACCACGCCAGAAGGTAGCAAGCACATCGTAAATTTTCTATTCAAACCATTGCCATGAATAGCTGCTACCCCATTGGTCGGGCTGTTTATCTTCCCGAGAATCTCATTGGCCGAGGGAACTTTATGTAAATCAAAGCGCTCTGATCTTAGCTTAAATTTTTCTAATCAAACATAGTTTAAATTTTTCAAGCTCTGAAAAAAGATTATTTTTTCCAAAATTAAATTTAAATGCATTTAGAATATCAACTTCTCCTGAAATCTAAATTTTCATTATATATTAACCATTTTTAACCCCTTCAGGACCGGCGAAAGGAGAAGGCAGTGTTTTTTCCAGGCCCACGTGTTCCGAGAGTATACGCACGCAGGAGACCGGGGGAATTTCCCAGCTCAGACTAATTTCATTTAAAAATTCATGTAAAATATTAAATACAATCAAATACGCTAAAATTTATAATTTACTACAATTGATAATATCTGAATATACAGTCCAAACATTTTCGCTATATTTAAAAAAAGAAACAATTGCAAATTTTAAGCAAAAATTGTTTTCATTTTTAAATAAAAAGTACTATTTTCATTCTTTTCTCCATGATGATTAGAATAAAATAGACGCAAAACTTAGAAAAATACTATCTGGCATATATCAAACGATAAATTTACTCTCACAAAAACTTGATGCTGTTCTATAACCAATACAAATCTTTTAAATAACAGCTAATGTATCGTTTTTAATTTTTAATTCATCCTTACAATGCGTTTTACTTTTTTGGCAACACTTTAGTACAGCGTTTCTCAGACTGTGGGGCGTAAGCCCCTGGAGGACGCTATAACCCTGCAAGAGGGGCGAGAGCATATCGAAAATAAAAGATTTTTAAAAAAATCATTTTCTGAAATTAATGAAAGGCAGAATAATTTCTGACATAATAAAAATACACATTTACGTACACTGATATAATTTATATAGTATATCACGTGACGACATTACGTCATCAAAAAATTAAAGCTTCTTCAATACCTTATTAACTATCTTTGATTCTATAGCCAAATAAGAAAACATCTTGTTTGATTTACTGTAATCCCATGATGAGTTATTTTTTTATTATGTTTTCTTTTTAAAACCAAAATATTACTCTTTCAGAAAACAAAACGTAGACCCAGAATCAAATAAATTGCAGGAAGATAAAAAATTCATTACTGTCATCATTTTTGAAATACTGTACATTAGCTGTAAGCAGCATAGTATATTTGTTGATTGTTTAACCTTCGAACTTAATAGTACGATTAGTTCCATCCCCTCTCTTATGTGTTGGTTTTTCATTTAGGGAAGTTGTAAATGTATTTCTCTCTTGCTCTTTTTTACATGTAAAATAGTTTTTAGATATTTCGAAAAGCACTGAGAGCATTTTGAAGAATTAATTGGCCAAGATCAGTTTTATCAAACCTATAAAGCATAATAAAAACAATTTACACAATGTGTTTTAGAACTAACATGCATATCATTATATTGAATACACTTTTAACCCGTAGGAGGTCAAGTGGAGCACAGAGTTCACAAAACAGTTAATTCACCGATCTTCTTCTTTGCTCCCTCTTCTGATTTGTTTTAAAAGTTATGAATAGAAAATAATTTGATAACAGAGACATACTCACCTTACATTTTTAAAAATTATTATTATTAAATTTGTTTATTTCTTTCAGAAACTTCATGAGTGATTCTCGATGACTCCATCCAAACGCGCGAGAGAAGTAAGTTTCCTTTTTCTTTTGAATATTGTTATATCAATGCATGTTCACAAACACATTTATATTTTTATTTATCCTATATGTGATATTCGCTTGCTTTTTCATGTCATTTTCTTCATATATCTTTTGTACTTTACTCTTATATCCACACACATATTGTGTTCTTAGATACACTGTTACAAATCGAACTTAGTTGTGTCAAAAAACACATATTCTTTTATTCTTTTACATTGTTATGATCGCAAATTATTTTCTTCTATTTAACACTGTTACAAAATCCATTTTTTGTTTTTTATTGTTATGTCAAGAAACATTTTTTCTTCTACATAATATTTTATTCTGTTTAACACTGTTAAAGAATTTATTTATTTTTCAGCATTGTTATGTCAACAAATCAATTTTGTTTCTTACCTTGTGTTGTGTTTTAATTGAAATGCATGGGATCAATTCTTATCTTCCTTAATTTCTTTTCGCTTCGATTCCAAATTTCTGGTCCTGAAAATGGCCTATTTTTTTTTAAAAAAAGGACTTTGTTGAAAAGTGCTATGTGTGGATTGCCTTTGTTTTTATTATTATTATATTATATTACATTACATAATGACGTAATATTTTATGTGCAGTATAATTATTACAGTTCCTTCCCCCCTCAGCACGCGTCCTTCGTATCATCGATCTTCTTGGTTGCTCCCTCTTCTGATTTGTCTTAAAAGTTATGAATAGAAAATAATTTGATAACAGAGGCATACTCACTTTATTTTTTTTAATTATTATTATTAAATTTGTTTATTTCTTTCAGAAGCTTTATATAGTGATTCTATTTGATTCCATCGAAACGCGCGAGAGGTGTAAGTTTCCGTTTTATTTTGCTATATATTTTTCATATTTATCATTTTCATTTTATCATGAGGAAAGTGAGGAAATTAGCTTTTCACTAATAGTAATGCATAGTGCAAATTTAATTTAAATAAACGTTAGAAGCGAGAAAATTTTAATATTTGTTCTCATACTTTTGTGATTGATGTTAACTATATATTAAATAATTATTTACAATTATAGTTGAACTTCCATTTTACGAAACTTTATTTTGCGAATACCACGATTTGACGACCTTTCTCCTGATGCTAATAACGCAGTACTTGTCAAACTTTCAATACTGGCACCCCCCTTTTCAATCTCAACTTTTATCTCACCCTCTCCTTATACATTAATAATGTATTGATTGCAATAATAATGCACTTTGACGCTAAAGCAACAATCTCTATTATAAAACACACAAATTCATGGCATAAGTATTAAATTTTGTATATGTTGGTTTTAAGCAAAAAAAAAATTAAGTAGTAGGATAATTATTATGCTATTTTTCCTTTCTCTAATTCTTAAATTGGAACATATTGCAAAATGCGGTGGCTGCTTAGAAGACAAAATATAGATATCTGCTGAATATAGAAAAATAACTCAGAGGGTCAATTTCTAATCATAAGCATTCCTTTGAAAAGCTGTGCTCTGTAAGACAAGGGCTGCGGTAGCCCAGTGGTTATGGTATCGGACCATGGCAGGTATGTTATGAACTCGAGCCCAGTACCACTAAAGATCCGCCGTGTAGAGCAGCGATGTACGTTAAATCTGTCGAAAGCTGAAACGTCCTCCCGTTGGTGTGGTAGTTAGGAGAGGGGGTGCCAGCTCAGGTGTCGTCCACGTTACTTGAACATGGATCAAAGTTACGTGTTCCGTCGCCAAAAGCCCTCGTGTAGCTGAACAGTGCGACGTTAATATCAATCAATCAATCAAAGTCTGTAAGACAAGCCCATGGAAGTCGCTCTAATACTTATTAAACTTGCTCTTCATTCAGTATTAATTAATTAGTTATAAAATACTCTGTGCAACACTGATACATTAAAAGTACACCGGCTGAAGCACCCGCTCTTTGCACGAGTTCATTTATAAGAAAATAAAACATTATTGATATAATCGCTGAATTGTAAGGAGAGTAAAGCCAAGTGCGCGACAATACTTACAAAAATGTAAAATGATTTTTTCTAAAGGATTGTTCAAATTTTAATTAGTTTTAAGTGAACTGTAATTTTAAGCCTCACAGAATTAGCATTTAGAATTGATGTTGAATAATGAACAATAATATAAAATGTCGATGGAAAATAAGTGTTTTATTAATAATATTTAAAGCAAAAAGACTTCAGCGTGTTTTAATCCTGGAGCAGGCACGCACTCGATGCTAATGGTCGAGTGGGATTATTGAGTCACCTTATTCCTTTTTCTTATAATTATTTTTATAGTACAGAATAAAAATTGTAATTACAGTGAACAATTTAATTAAGAGAAAATATATTCGCCTATTTTCAAGGACACAGAAAATATTTCGGAAAAAAAGTTATCACACCGGGAACTCAGTCAAAACAAGTACCTTAACATTGTAAAAAAACTTTTGTCACTCCCAAAAAAGAGGGAGATGTGTGACAAATATATTTTAGTTCACGTTAAGAATGTCAAACAGGAGGATAGTGTCAGAACCATTGGTAACAATAAACAGTTTTGCCAGAATTACCGATTTCGTTCAGTCTGTGCTTGGCGTGACTGCTCCGGATTAAAAGTGTATTTATTACAATATGGATGTTCTAAAAAATTATGTAATACGTTTTTCATTATGCTTTATATGTTTGGGAATACTCATAAAAGTAAATATTGGCCAATTAATCTTTCAAAGTGCTCTCTGTGTTTTTCCAAAAATCATAAAATTATTTTACAAAGAAAAAATCGCGGTAGAAATGGTTTATTTACAACTTCCCTAAATGAAAAAACAAATACATAAGTGCAGGGACGTAACTAACCGTATAAGTAAGTTCGAAGGTCAAAACGCAGCAAATACATTCTGCTGCCTACAGCTGATGACAATAATATAACAGTGATGAATTTTTTATCTTCTAAAATTTTTTTTGATTATGGGTCTGGGTTTTGTTTTTTCTCATTTTAGGTTTGAAAAGAAACCGTAATAAAAAAATCTCTCATCATGGGTTTACAGCAAATCAAATAAAAGGGGTTTTTTTGTTACAGTATCAAAGCTTTTGTTTTTATGACGTAATATCGCAGATGATATATATAAATGATATCAGTGTAAATGTGTGTTGTTTTATTATGTCAGAAAGTATTTTATTTTACTTTGTTCCAGTAAATAATTTTTTTAATCTTTTATTTTCGATATCCTAGTGCCCCCCAGGGGGCGCATCGCGCAGTTTGAGAAACTGCAATAACGTAATACTCAATAAAAATGAATCTCTAGTTAACGAATTTTTCTCGTGACGAGCCTTTCTTTCTTAGTTTAGTGACTTCGTTAAACCGAGGTCAGACTGTAAATTTAAGTATTCAATGTTAATACTAGTGAGGTTAAAGCTGTTTGAAAAAAAATTCTAAAGAACAAATTGAAAAACGATATTCCTTGTTACTAAAAACAAGTATAATTAGTGAGACATTTTATTTTATTACAAGCTATATTAGAGTTTTCGAAACATTTGCTTGCACATTATTGTACAATATAAATTATGTATAACTTATTCATAACTTACTTATGTATATTTTTTATTTTAGTTTTAAGCATTCAAACTTCTGTAAATTTTTAAAATATGTCTCAAAAATAACTGGAACAAATAGTTAATCTTTTAATAAAAGCTTTCATTACTAGGACTTATGCGTTAACCACAAAATATTTTATTGTAAAGGAACATATTTATTTCTCTCTCAAACTTCATCCTTTCAACATACACACAAACTACTATTATCCCAAATCTATAAATTCGCTTTCAATATAAATACAGTCAAAATATCCAGAAGTTACGAAGTTAAAATGTTCAGTAAATATTCAAAGGAGATTTATATACACATCAGTTCTCAAAAACAACTTACCACTTAAAATCCTCATTGTTGAATCTTTAGCAAAGCAAATAGAATACGAAAAAAGGAACAGCAGTTACTTATAGTCTGGTAATTCTGTAATGTATTCTCGTAATGTTTACATAAATAATTGAAAAGCTCCAGACACAAAATTTTGTGTGATACGATTTAGAAAGAAAAAAAACATATAAGTCTGGTTTGTGTTTTGTCTAGAAAGCTTTGCAATGAATCTGATTTAGAAAAGATACTGGGTTTATTTTTAAAGTTTCTTACAAACAAAGAAATATTTGAAAAAGAAACTTTCTTTGTCTTTAGAATCCATGTTAAACTTTTTGCTTGAATAACTGAAACAGAACATGAATTTAATCAATGTTTCAATTCTTTCCCTTTTTTTGGATATATTAGGTGTTCTGTTTTTTTTTAGTTAATATTTGTCAGGTTAAATTAGCTTTATTCTTGAATAATTGAAGATGTTATACAAGAATATTTTATATTGAATGAGTAAATGAGATGGAACTGAGTCATAACCGCATAAGTCGGAGTATAATTTCGCATATAATTATATACAAATTATTTTTAATTGAGGCCGATGAAAAAAGAAAATAATAATTTAGAAAAAAATGTTTCTAAAATCATAGACAACTCATATACAAAATCGAAAAATGAATTTGATGTGTACAATGTTTTATAAAACCTAACACACACACACACACACACACAAGTAATCAAATATTTTTTTTCTCCCGCAAAATTTCCTCGTAGTATGCTAATATATTTTTTTATTCAATATTCTGTTAAAAAATACTCTTCGTTGGAGTCTATATTTTCTAAATATTTTAGCCCATTTTCAAATAAAATGAGGTCTTCCTTCGAATTCAAAACAGTCATTCGATTATCTGACTAAACTGGTTCGGAAGACTCAAGCTATTCAATGACTTGACTAGCTCTAAAGACTCAAGTTATTCAATAACTTCACTAGTTCTAAAGACTCAAGCTATTCACTAACTTCACTAGTTCTAAAGATTCAATATATTCAATGACTTTATGTTGATCATGCATTCTTATGAGCTCGTCAATTTCTAGCTCATGATAGTGGGAATCCACAGTCCACTTCTAAATTTGTTTGCCTGGAAAGATCGACAACTTCTTCAATAACGTTTCCAATTTCCTTAGACTCTGTCAATGTTTCCGCCTAAGTTTCAGTGATGGAAGGAAAAAAGAAGATCACAGTTTTTTTTTCAGAAGCTATTGAAAGAGTTTTTTGTAAAACTTCATTCTAAGATTGTCCGATGATTCTTTTTTACTTTTTCAACGGTTCTGACCGTCGATTCCGTTAAACTTCTTCGTTAGTTCATGCATCTTTATTTTTGTATCAAACACTTTAGTATAATGTAAGTTTACATTTCAAAAATAAAATTTTTCTTTTCTTATTTGATGGGGAAGAAACAGTTCTACTTCGGTAGCCGTCTCTCAAATATAAGTAAATTTTATACATATAACTAACACGATGGAACAATTATAATATTTAATAACAAATACACTCTGCAGATAAATAAATACCATAAAATAAATTATTATGACTTTAAAGTTTGATTTCATGCGATAAGTCCCCACATGTACATTAGCTAATCAGGAAGCGGGGAGTGAGTAATCGAGTTGTGTAGCACTCAAACAGAAGGTTGAATGATATTTGAAAGAAACGATGATATTTGAAAGTCACCTAACTTCGCCTTCGCGTACGTCGGGATATCGCAAGTCGATATCCTGAATTTCTTGTATAGTAGATAAAAGCACAAAAATTTATTGAAATATTTTAGAGCAAAAAGTGAATTCGGAGTGTTTCTACGATTATATTTGAAATTATTATACACAAAAAATTATTCTACCAAACCATTTTCAACAAATATCTCGAAAATTCTTTTAAATTATACGTTATTGCTGAATGACAGTTGAATTTCCCATAATTATGTTTAATTTTAGAGCTATAATTTACTGTCCCTATCTGAGACTCACACACAGGTTTGAATCAGAGTTATATTAACGTTGCACTAAAAAGCTGCAAGAGTGGTCAACGGTCCTCGTAAATCTGAACCATGGTCAAGGGTTGAGGACGAAACTTGAGTTGGCACCTCCCCCCTCCCCATCCACGCTTCCACATCACACCACGGGCAACGTTTGAGTCTCAACAGATTTAACGTTCAACGTTAACGTACACGTCGGGTCCACATCAGCAATCACTGGCATAACGGAGAATATTAGCCCCCCCCTCTGCAAAGTCAGATTAGAGCTCAAAACCGGATCTTACAAAGGATACGTACTTGACGTCAATCAGACATTAGGCCCTGTAGAGTCCACGGCCCCATGATGTATTTCAGATTTTACTGGAAATACTTCAAATAACGCTTATATCCTTCCAAATGTCCATTTTTTATTACTTTGAATATTACTTAAGTATATATGACCCTCAAAGACACATATCGAAAATCATCACCCTAGTATTCTTCTCTTTTATTACAATTTTTCTTCTATATTGGTCAGGAATCTGTTCGATGTTGTAGCAACGAAACTCAGGGATTTCTTTAGAAGTTCCAACCATTATCTACATTTGTTAAAATCTCTTCTCACTGTTTCTCTATGTTCTAGTATTTCTTGATGAGCATATTTAATCGAAATCAATACTTTCGTAACATATATTTCTTAGTTTTTTTAATAAGCCCAAAAACATTTAACGACTTCTTTCTGTTTCTTTGCTTAAGTATACCATCATTTAAAAGAAAACTGAACTGTTATTGGCCCGAAATATTTAATTTTTCTCTAACTGCTCTCAAATGTTTTTTTTTTTGAGTTTATAATTCTTAAGAATCGATTTTCAAATAAAGCTCCCGGTATGAAAATATTATGAGTAGTGAATTTTTTTTTTTAAAAAAGCGTTAACAAAAACATGTTACGTGTTCTTCTGCACATGCGCTAAATTTCTGACTGAAGAAAGAAGGAAGAGTTTCTATTTTTTCTTCATTTTTAAAATTGCAATCTTTCTTTTCTTATCGAAATCAGACAAAAAATAATTACAGAATAGGTAAGATAATTTTTATCGTCTCGATGCGGTATATATATATATATATATATATATATATATATATATATATATATATATATATATTTTACAAAGTAACAATATTTTCCATTTTTTACGATATTTTCTAAAATGGAACACCATCGATGCGTTTTTATGAAAAGAATTTTTCAATCATTCTGTACGGATTTTTTATCATTGCAATTCTTCAATAATCTATACTAAAAAAGTCCAAACTTTGGTCTTTTAGAAGCAGTGATTTAAAATACAAAATGTTAAAAACTTTTTTTACGATTTTTTAAAAAAATCTCAAAATTATAATAAAACATTTAATAACTTTGTCATTTATAGAAATAACCACATGGAACTTTTTCTTTTTGTCAAACATTATTATACATGTTCTGTCCAAGAATTGAAACAATTGCTTAAAAATTACGGATTTTAAAAAGTTTTTGTGTTTTTCATCTAATACACTTTTTAAAAGAATTCATCTAAGCAGCATTTTTTCTTTCTTTCTTTTTTCTTTGTCTTTCTTGCTTAAAAATTACCATTGTTCGTTATTGAAGAGTAAAATTAGGAAAGTTTAAGGAGATAATAGAATAAATAAGCAAGAAAGTGTGATAGAGTAAAGAAAATGTATGCATGATTTCAGTATTATATGAGATGGTTTTATTTACCCTGTTTGCATACTATATAATCAAAGACAACTGTACTTTATCGTACCGGAATAAACTCCAGTTGTACGTTGGAGCCGACACACGCAGTTTTTTTAAGCGTTTTCTTTATTTGGCATAATGATTATGTTTTTTTCGTAAATTTTGCCTTTTTGTCAACAATAGAAACATATAAGTTTTTCTATCATTTGGCATATTAAAAAAAATGTCTGACACATCTGTTTGAAAAGTGCAATAACAATTACAAGGAATGTTTTTTGTAGCCCTAAAATGCCTATTCTTCATCTGATCCCTTATCTCTTATACTTGTTGGGAAAATGTATAATGTTTAGAATCACAAAGAGTAGGAAATGTAATTTATTTCGACAAATCGAAGTAGAAGTAAGAATTAAATGTGGTCAAACATGTTTCAGGACTCACTGAAGCTAAGTAAAAACTGAAAAGTGAGAGAGCAAAGCAGGGATAATTTTTTTCTTTCCTTTTAGTTTTTGTATGTCTTATTCTTACTTAGTGGAAAATATATTTTTGACTTTTTTTCTGAGTGTATGTTATTGCAAGATGTGAAAACTTTTCCCATTATATCCAATGAAATTAATTCTTTTTTTCCCCAACATACAAGAAGAGTGCGTAAAGATAAAAAGTACAAGCTATTTTCCTAAAAAAGAACATCTGTCCAGTGTTTTTCTTGACATGTACCCAACTTCAAAGGTTGTTGGCAATTCCATTTGATAGTTCGAGTTCATTTTTTTAAAAGAATTAAATTCTTTCAAAGACATTGACGATGAAAGCCTTTCTCGTATTTTCTTTTGTATTTCTTTCTCTCTTTTTCCCTCCTTTACGCCATACTTAGAAAAAGAAAGTGTTCTTTTATTTTTTCAACCAAAAATGAAAGAGAACAGCAACCTATTGTCACCACTTTCGAAGTTTTGCAAATCTTTTAGAGGTGTTTTTAACACAACTCTTTTAGATAAATGATGCTGTAAAGTCTTTTATGCAAGTCGATTGCAAAAATCTAGATTTATTCGAATGCATTAAAACAAATTTAATAATCTACAATAGTTTAGTTCTTTTTTTAATTAGTTATTGCCTCTGATTCAGTAAATTTCATTATAGAAGATGTAGAAAGAAATATCAGGAAATCACACCATATTTTCGAATAAATGTTGAAGGCAATCTTAAAACAGTTATCTTTCTATCTGAACTTTTGCAAAAGACGCATGGAGTTCTAATAATATAATTTACATTGACATTAATATAGTTTTACATTATTGATGGAATCTGGGTATTATTCAACACATAGACGTAATTCGTCTTCATAAGGTTGGGATTTTATCAACAAAGTTAACACGCAATCTTTTTGAAATTTATATATAATTTTGTATGTGTTTTACCCATTTTATATGTAGTATCAGATTCACATTAAATAATTAAAGTTTTACAGATTATCACAGAATCGTGTGCGGTAAGCAAAATATGATCTTAAAGAAAAGAAGTTTGGATAAAGTAATATTTATTTACACCTTAAACTGACAATGTCTTAGATATACGCCTTGCTCTACCAGTGCATTAACTGCACCTGGCGTACATATACGCCTTTCCAAAGTACAAATATTTTCTTTGCGCTGCCCCGAATATAACTATTTCGAATTTTTGAAATGCAATACAATGATCTTGACAGTGTTTGCTAAGGATTTACTTATTTCTCAGAAGGATTGGCTTATATGTATGCCTTTTCTTCCTCCCTTTCGTGTGGTGTAGTAGCTAGGAAATGAAGATGCCAACTCAGATGTTCTCCACGTTACTTGACAGAGGTTCAAGGTCAATGTCTTCAATAAGCCTCATGTAGCTTTACAATTTCGCTCTCACTCTTACTCTCTCTCAATACATCTCATACGCTCGTCTATGTAAAAAATTTAACGATAGGAAGAGAATTTTATAAATTTTGATAACCAGTTAAAGGGTATCGTGTACACGTCCACTATTGTCGCTTGTCGTGTTTTATGTTGTTGTTCTCATTTCTGCGACTTTACTCATAACGAGCGGGCATACCATCCCAGCCATCTTGTCGTACAAAAGTGTCACTTATCATTTTAAGTGCTTTCTTGTCTAAAGATATTTTGATTGTGAAATATATTGATACATTGTTGAGATACTGATTACCTTATGCTGTTGATAATAAATCTATGTTTGTTTTGGATTGTTCATTTCTCTATCATTTGAATATCGAAGTAAATTTTAATGCTGGCATCACGCGGTATTTACGCCTACCGCTTCCTATTCACAGGGTTATAGAAATCTTTGAGAGATGAGATTGCTTAAAAAAAGTGTGTGTGTGCTTATGTTTATACGATAGAAGTGATAAATTCAAATTTTGTAATGTTATTTCAGGGATTAGTTAGGTGAAGAAAAGGGGAATATTTTAGTACTGTCATATAAAAATATTTATTCATATGTCTGTACTCATAAAGTAATATTTTTGAACGAAATATACAATCGTATTTGGGAATTAGTTGTGTTGTAAAAAGAAAAGAACAAGTTTATGGTAGCTGAAATATATATCTATATTAATAAAACACAATTTAAGTGTGCACTTCACCTCTTCAGCCTAAACTAAGCAACCCAGAAGTATAAAACTTGGCACATAATTATTCTAGGTCCTGATGATGTGCACTAAGAAAAGTTTTTTTCGAAATTCCCTTTTCCCTTTAGATTTTTTTAAATTAAATTTTTAAGTGATTTTTTTCCATTGTTTTTCAACAACTGAGTTTTTAGTTAATTGTTTTGGCAACAGTCTCATTTATTTTGCTTATCCATTTAATTATTCCGAACCATTTTTACATTCAACGTATTTTATCCTTTTACGTAATTTTTTAAAAAAAAGATGTAATTTAATTAATGTTATAATTTCTACTATATTCTAGGTTACTTCATATTTATTTTTTTATTTTATTCATGTTTAAATTTTTTATATTTAAAAATTTCCTTCAAAATTAGGGCTTAATTTTTCTTTTTTAGATAACCCTTTGATTTAAATTATTTTTTTCAACATCAGTCTGTTTTAAATAGTTTTTTTTTTACTTTGGTTCTTACTAATTTAATGTTTTCACTATTGTTTTACATCTAAATTTCATATTAAAGGCAATATAGATGTTAGATAGAATATTATCCTTTCGTCGTATAATATTAATTTAATGCTTTTTTACAATGTAGGCTTATTTTATCTATTTTTTTAAAATTTTAGTTTGTACTAATTTTATTTTTTCCAGTTGAACGCTTCCTAATATATGTTATTTATAATAATAATTTAGGGAAATGGTTTATGACATATATTTTTCTTTTAATTTATCTATTTCAGATTATTTCACTCATAGTTCCCATAGCTGAAACATATTTACTGTTATTACTTTTTTGTTATAATTTTTGTTTATATTTTCATTCTTTCATTTCTATTTACCTTTTTAGCATGTTAATTTTCTCTTTTGCATTCATATATATGTTTTTGTAAAATCATTGTTTTCTGTGAAGCGAAATTGCAATATGAACACTCATTAAAAAATTATTTTTAAATTTTGGATACACTGCTCTGCAATAGCTCTACCCTCTTTAAAATATATTATGTTTGCGAAAAAGCTCAATTTTATTCATTGCTCCACAGGGACACAATGAACGATTTTTCTTTGTGTATATGATGTTAGACTATTGTTTTTGTTTGATTCTCTTTTGACCAGCAGCTGCTGCACCTAGGGCCTTTCCCTGGAAGTTAGTTTTCACTGTGTAATCAATAGAAAACAAACGTGCATACATTAATTTATCATGTAACTATTTAAATTGAGATGCACCAAATTATTAATGAATTAAAGTATTTTTATTCAGCATCGTCTATATCTGTATCTATATCTGTATACTAATAAAATAAACAATTTGTGTGTTTCAGCTGTATCAGCAAAACTAAGAAACCCAGAAGTCTGAAACTTGGCATGCAGAAGATGTAGGTCATTATCCTGAACACCTCAAAGAGTTTTTTTTTCCGAGATTCGTTTTAGATTTTTTTTAAATTAAATTTTTAAGTGATTTTTCAGCTAAATGGAGATATGATGTCATCAGACGTGTCAAGTTAACTTTGCGAAAATTAATGTTAAGAGCAGTTTATACTGATATTTCAGCACATTTTATGGTTAATATATTTATATACAGTATTTTTAACTATTTGTGTTAGAATTGAATTCGTTTTTCAAAAAAGTTGTCTTAAAAAAATGTTCTTCCTAAATTTCATTTTTTGGATTTGCAACACAAATATGACAACATTAGATTTCCCATGTATTAGGATATGAATTGTTTTGTATTATAAATTAATACCATAATTTCAATTTTAGTGTCAAACAGTTTTATATTTATTTATTTTCTAAACTGTAATTTTTTCTTGCTTATTGTAGTTTAAATTATATGATACAGTGACTCAAGTTTTTAAGTCAAAAAATGATTTGTGAAGCTTTTTGGAAACACAAGCATAGATAATGTGGTACTTATGTATTAACGTCACCACAGGAAAATTGGTATCATGCGAATCACACCTTGATACCATTTGGCTGCGGTGACGATTATACTTAAGTACTGATAATCATTACTTATTCTTTAACACAAATATCAGTGGTTTATTTTAGAAAATGAAATTCACTTCTTACCTGCTTTTGTTCTTATGTTCAAAAATAATAATAATCGGTTACCAAAAACTTCATTTCTTGTCTTTGTTTAACGACAAATTCTAAATCTTGCTTATTGTAACAATAAAATTGAAAATCCTTGCTAGCAGTATAACAAAAAGATAATATAGTGATGAATTAAACTAATGGAAAAACAGATTATTGCTGAAATAAAAACCTTTTTTCAAGAATTCATTAACCCAGTACTTTTTTTTAAAAAAAAAGAAGTTACCAATGAGTGAAATTTGGAAATTTTAACTTAAAAATTAATCTCTTAAAAAATTTAAAAAAAGAGATAAGGCCTTTACTCTTTTTACATCATTACTTTTTTAAAAAACAGGAAAGTGAGTGCGTTTTCTTACTCTCATATTCAAAAATGAATACAAGATGCTTTTTTCTGGTTCAAATCGCAATACGAATATATATATATATAATTTTTAAAAATGACAGAAAAATAAATTTTGTTTGAAGAAAATATAATTATTTTTCAACTTCTAACACACTATTTATTTCCTTTTGTCAACCCTTCATTTTGTTTTAATTTTACTGTGACTGAACATATCGGGAAAACGACCGGGTGGAACTACTGCTTTCATACAAGATTGCCCAAGGAAACTTAACAGCTAGCTGTAAACGATTGATCTTTTGGTTCTTACTTGACAAAGGGACCTAAACGAGTCATAAAATTGTCCCCATTCGACCTCCCAAGTTTTAAAAGAGGTAAAGGAAAGAAGTATGTCGCATTTTTAAAGCGAACGGCAAAATAGGAGTAAACGCTTTCGGAATAACTTTTCAGGGGAGAAAGCTAATCTCACTCAGAGAGTTAAACTTAAATAAAAACATTTGCAAACACAAGTTTATTCTAAGCGAAGATCAAAGCTACTAACTCGGAGAGTATTTTGAATGTTCACATTGGTGCAATAAAACGCAAATACCAACATTTCCTTCCATTGAAAAAGAAAAAGGTTACTGCTTTTCCTGATACTTGCGTATTTGTATCACCGCAGCCAAAGTGGCGGTTTTTTTCACAAAAGTTTGACTGGTTTTCTTTTTCATATAAAACACGTAATAATCTACAGTTTTGATATCGAAAATTTTGCTGATGTGACGCCAATACGTAAGTACCCTTTTCCTCTATTGTCAAATTCCATTGTAACAAAAAAGTAGGAAAATGTAACTGAAAGAAATGACAATTAATACTAATTGTGATTAACAGATTGCCAATATTGTGTGATTTAAGTTAAATTTTTCTTTTATGTACAAGATTTTATTTACGTGTTTTTTTTTTTTATTATGAATCTAGGGTTGTGCTTGGGCTACAATTTATCTGATTTTGATATCAAGATAGTAAGCCCCAAAGTAAGTAAAGCTTGAAATTAAATCAATGCCAGAATAACGGTATACTTTAGTTTTACTTCTTACCTACTTCCAACCTGTGACAATTTGGTCTGGAAAAGCTTATTGTTCTTCTTTTATTGGCTAATTCCATGTTTGATCAGTTGCAAAATAGTGCAAAATTATAGCTGACTAGCCATTATCCACCCGCTTTATTGTGTGTTTGACGATGCTGTATAAATAAATACTGTTTACATAATCATAAATTTTTAATATCAAGCATTAAGAATTTGATTGTATTGAAAAATACATTTATAGCTGTAACTCTCGCCTCTTGATATAAAAAGGTCAGAATAAAGAATTTCTAATAATACCTAAAATAGAAGTAGAAAGATTTTTTGCGCTCGCTTAACCCAATAATCAAGTGAATTTCCACAAAAGCAACTTTAAATAGATCTGTACTTCGTAAAATAAATATATGTGCCAAATTTCAAGTCTAAATCTAATAGAGCCCAAACTGAATTTTTAACATCAATTCCTCCGGATCATTCTTGGCAGATTTCAATTCAACAAAAGAAACATGCAAAGTAAATTTTATTATTATGGTCCAGAAGCGATAAAGTATTTATTTTGATAAAAGGATCAATTTGCTACTACCAAATGTGCATAGTAAAATCATTAACAAAAATGTGTTTAGAAAAATTTATTTATTACTATATTCTCTTTTTGTTACATAGCTTGCTAGGATTTTCAGCTCTATTGTTACAATAAGCAAGATTTAGAATTTTTCGTTAAAAAAAGAAAAGCAATAAAGTTTTTTGTAACAGATTATTATTACACTCAGGAACATTGATAATAGCGACCCAAGAAGAAAGCATCGGATTGAAATTAAATTTAATACACGTATAGACACAGATTAGATTCAATTGATATCAAAAACAAGACAATTAAACGAATACAGGGTGTGCAACGACACAAATACTGGGCAACTTCAATAGCGCGTTGGACCACTTCCAGCTGCAAACATGCCGCCACACGGTCCGGCATTAAGTTAATTAGACACCTTATGTTGTCCTGAGGCAGATGGAACCACAAATCTTGAACAGATAACTCTAAATCATGTACAGAGTGACACGATGGGATCTGCCGTTTTAGCTGATACCACACGTGCTCTATAGGGGACAAATCGGGGGAGCGGGAAGGCCATGGAAGAGTCTGAAAATGACGTAGGAAGTCTTGAGCAACTCTTGCTGTATGCGGACGAGTATTATCTTGCTGGACAATTGCTCTTGGGAGACCATTTAGGAAAGGTCCTACATGGGGTCGAAGAATATCATCAACGTAACGTTCACCCGTTAAGGTTCCACGCGTCACATTTAAAGTGGACCGGCTATCATAGGCTATGGCCCCCCAAACCATTACACCAGCTGTGCGGGCAGTGTGACGTAGAACAGTGTGGGGGGAATTGTACCACTCACCAGGGTGCCTCAACAACCGTACACGGTTATCATCTGTCCCCAAAACAAATCGGGATTCATCACTAAACACAACCTTTTGCCAATCTCTCACATTCCACATTGATCTGGCTTGGCACCACTGTAGACGCATTTGCCGATGTTCCGGTGTTGAAGGGAGTGCACGGAAAGAACGCTGGGATTTAAGATTTTATTCATCAAGCTATCTGGAAATTGTTTGTGGATCAATTCTTACGCCTACATCTGCTCGTATCATTGAACGAGTCACTGTGTGGTCCACAAGTGCTTGACGCATGACCTTCGATCCCCTCTCCTCATGCTCTTCCTGGTCGCTCCAGTCCAGGTTTTTCGCGCGTGGGTACCTTCTCGGGTCCACTACTCCCATTAATTTCTAACGGCACACTCCGAACGATCCACCCGGCCAGCCAGCAATACGGCGCGTCGACGAGCCTACAGTTTTCATCCCGATGATCAGGCCTTTCTCAAATTCGCTTAACAGTGAGAAATGTCTTTTAGCACGTTTACCTGTCATGTTTCGCTTACCAAAGTCTTCCTACAATTGGCGGGTAATCGTCACGTTTATGAATCTTCGAATTTGCGCTGGCTTATATAGCACCCTCTTCCTGATTGTAATGCGCCACCTCGGTAATGTATGAACAGATGCCAGTATTGGCAAAAATTTTCGACCACAAAATATTTTTTACATTACGCTGTACTTATTTGCAAAATTTCGCGATTGTACTTAGCTTCCTTCTTGCGTCGCTATTTTCAATGTTCCTGAGTGTATTTTTGACCATAAGAATAATAGCAGGTAAGAAGTGAATTTCACTGTCTTAAATATTCCACTGATAATTGTGTTACAGAATAAGTAATTATTATCAATATTTACGTATGATCGTCAAAGCAGCCAAATTAACGCCTCATGAATCGTGCCATTTTCCGCCAAAATCTGACTGTTTTATACAGAATATTGTTACGAATTTTTTGTAAATAATTTGTATTTGAGTGTTTAATGCATTTATATTACTCTGTGTTACATTTATTTCATGTTAAAATTGTACTATTCACAAGCAGTGCCGCACCTTACGTTATAGTGGCAATTCAATGAGAACATGGCGAAATCTTGGCGGTAGAGCCACATTGACATCATTTTTGGTGACCAAGTTGGCGACTTTGGCGAGCATTTTGGCGTCATTGACTACCATGTTGGCGAGTTCGGAACCCAACTGGAATCTTCTAGAAATTAAATTTTTTATCCACTAGTGTCACGTTCAATGACACGAGTGGTTATATTTCTAGAAGTTTCTGTCGCGCATATAAAAAGGATGCGCACCGGTACGGCGAGGAGTCTTGATTAAGCCAGCGAGTAATCAGGATTGTTTTGACTATCGATTAGCTCGGCTGTGCTTGTAAATAATCTTTACTTGCGTGTATTTTTAAACACTTATTGTGTCTGATTGTTGTTGAAGGTGTGAAGACCTTCGGATAGTTAAGCGGTGAATATTGCTGCTGAATCCTGTATTGAAAGTTTTGGATTTTCAATAATAAAATCACATCGCTCTTAAATAACTGTTTATTTTCTTTGTGATTGTTTTGCATAAAATCCTCGGACGCTCCGATCTACGTAATAATATGTTAAAATCGTTGTTGCTTTGGTATCAAGGTATGATTCGCATGGCACCAATTTTGTTGTGGTGATGCTAATACATAAGTACCACATTATCTAAGCCTCTGTTTACAAAAAGCTTCAAAAATCATTTTAAAACTTAAAAACTTGAGCCACGGTATCATATAATTAAAACTACAATAAGCAAGGAAGTTTTATATTGTTGTATAATCTATGTTATTGTAAAGTTTCATTAAAATCCGTTCAGTTTTTTTTTTGCATGAAAGGGTAACAAACATCCATACATACAAACTTTTGCTATTATAATATTAGGATAACAAAAAGATAATTGAACTCAATGCAAGACTTATTGGGATTATAAGATTGTAGATATCATGATTTAAGTTAGATTTTTAGGTATTAACCTATTAGTGTCTGCAAAACCAAAATGGCGCCACACGAATCATTCCTTGATATCAAAACAACAAAGATTTTTATATGAAACAAAAATATTTATAAGATTTTGGTGGGAAATAGCACAGTTCTCCTGGTGCCAATTCAAATGCAGTGATGCTAACAGATAAGAATATAAATGCTAATGCGAATTTTTATTTACGTCTAAGATTTTCTGAGCTGCTTATGGTAATTCCATCAAAATCAGACTATGGATGGGATTGAATGCTCAAAAAAGTAATTCTTTTTTGCACTTTAAAATTCAGAGTTAATGCAATTTTTTGTTGTGTTGCATTATGATTTAACTTTCCTTTACAATCTGTTCTTCATATATATTTTTAAAGATTTTAGGATTGTACATTTCTATGACGTTTTCTTTGGTTAAAAAAAAGATTATTGTTTTTCTTCCTTCAGCAGCAGATTCTAATTAATGTTGAACATCATGAAAGATATGCATCGTTATTTAGACTCGCATTCTAGTTGTGAAATGAATAAAAAAGGACGATATCGAACAATTTGACGCTAAAAAAGCAATGCAAAGAAAAATATCAAATTACCATAAAATCGGGCGTATAATGCTCACCTATACTTTTGAGCTGCATTTTTTAATGTTTGTTATGCTCTCCATATAACGCACACCCTCTTTTTTACGAAGGGACCTGAAATGTACATATGCAATGTTCTCATGTTTTGAAGTAATTTATTTGAGGTATTGTTCCAAGGAATAAAAAAAATAGTATACATCTATACCATCTATCCAAGAACTATCAGTCTTCTACCAGTCCAAGTTCATAAGGAGTGTCATTTCTTTTAAATAAACAGTATTTCGATATTTCTTGAAGTCAATTTTTTTTTTATACTCATCTTTTTTTTTGTTTTTAAAGCTCTTGAAGCCTTAAATTTCAATTTAATTTTTTATGCTGAAAGTGGGCGTTATACGCCGGATTTTACGGTATGTAAGATTTTCTGTTACTTTGTTGTTGTTCAAAACTGTTTGTGGCATCATTGTTTAATGTTCCATCTGACAATCTGTTCTTCATGTAGTTTTTAGATAATTGTATACCTTTTTTACATATCAATACATCGCTATATTATTTTCTGTTGTTGAAAATAAAGGTTTTTGCTATTCTTCCTTCATCAGCTAATTCAATTTTTTCATTTTTGTAGAAAAATATTGCTTGAAGTATAACAGAGAGAAAATGCCACTTAATTCAAACTAATTGCTATCGTCAAATTGGTAATATTGTAAACCATGTTTTTTTGTATGTCACTGTTTATGGCATTATGGTCCCTTTGACTGATAAGATCTCATCTTTGTTTTAAATGAAAAAAATCAGAAATTTTTTTCAACAAAAAACTATTTGTTCATTTAGTTATAACTATGACATATTTGCTGACCTTGAAACAATATTTCTCATATTTTCTTCTGGATTCCTTTAAGTTCAATGTTGACCTGATTTTTTTGCCTCGACTTTGTTTCTGACCACCTTGCAATATAAAAATCAATTATTTGTGACCAAAAAAGTGTTAGCTGAAAAAATATGCACCTTGAAAAGATTTTTGCCTTTTGGATTTCTTTAAAATTCAGTGTTGATGGGATTTTACATCTGATGGTTTAATGTTACTTCTGATAATCTTATCCTCATGAATTTTTGGGGGATATATTTTACTACATATTTTATATATTATCATACTGTCCATATATGATATAAATATTTCAGTTATCACTATAGTTATTTATGATTGTATGTATTTATTTGTTTGTGCTCTTTGTAATAGAATTGCAATTGCTAATAGAAATATTGCAAAAAAGTATTGTTTGAATAATTAATTTTTTAGCAACATGTTTTATTGTTTGTATCATTCAGTACTGTTGTTGATTTTAGATTATTTCAACATGGACCTATATTAGATAGATTTTTTATTTTAGTTCATACTAACTTAATTTTTTTAGTATTGAATTATAACTAATACTTTATATTAGGTATATTACAGAGATGTTAGATAGTTTATTACACCATTCCTCATGTAATACTAATTTAATTTTTTCCCTGTTGATGGCTTCCTAATATTTCTTATTTATGATATTATTTTGTTAATGTTTATTATCATTAATTTTTTTCTTTCGGTTTATCTATTTCAGGTTATACTTCACCCATAGTTCAATAGCAGAAACTTACTACTGCTATTACTTTTCTGACATAATTTTTATTTCTATTTACATTCATTCATTTCTGTTTACTTTATAGATTGCTAACTTTCTCATTTACATTAAAATATTTCTTTTTGTTAAATTATTATTTTATTTCTGGTCGAATAAAACTGGAAAGTATGTAACAATCTGCAAGACTGTAATTTGCTTTGTTATAAAAAAAATTGAAGCTACATTAGAATTTACCAATATTACCTCAAAATTCTAGCGTTGTTTTAGAGAACAACATTAATAAAAACAATCTATCAACGTATCAATGTTACTTTCCCAATGGGCTAGTCCTTTCCTTTAAGTGTCTCAGTTAGACCTCGATAATTGGAAAAAGCGCTCATCAATCTAAACGAAGCTAATAAAGAACGTACAGGAACATGTTCCAACGCTACCTAATGACTCTTGAAAACTTGTTAACAACATAACAGTGACTGTTGGAAAATAACGCAAATATTTCCCGAAACTGAAGTATGGACTCCACATGTAATTATATTTATGCGATTAAACAATTCTCTTCGGTGTTGCTGTTAAATATTTAGAAAGATATGTTCAAAACAGAGGTTCTTGTTAGCTCCAAGCATTTAAATTTAATTATTTAATGAAATGTGTCTTATTTTTTCTCACCTCAGAATAGAACGAATCAAAAGGTAGCCAAATTATATTAAAGCACCTCAATTAAAATAAACTAATTTTATTTCCTATCTTTTTTAACAAAAAGTGACAAAAAAAAGAAATATAGTGAATTAGTTTCGGTTTTTTTAACATAATCTATTAAAACATATTTAGTTATTTTTTTAATTTTTTTGAAGTGATAACTTCTTTAGGCGCATTTTGATGAAAAGGGAAAATTAATGAATGTCACGTTCGGGCGTGTAACGCTCATTCGGCTTTTTTCGTCTTTAGTCTGAAATTATGTTTGGACAAGATCACACACCCCTAACAAGAAATCACGTGACTAAAGGAGTACGTTTTCCTCGGTTTAAGAGTAAAACTCAGCCTTACCTCTTGTATGCTTACATAGTTAGTTTATATTCCTACGTACATTTATTACTCAGGATATATCATTAGGAATAACCATAAAGAAAGGAACGATATTTATATTGTTGTATGAAAATGTCGAAGGGACAAATTATTTGAGACTTCTGGATAGATGAGGTTTAAAAATGCCTACAGATATTGTTATGAAAATCCTTTCAACGTAACATTTTTTTATTTAATTTCTTAATATTGAAAATATTCGAGTAAAAATATCCTTAATTTGATATTACCAATTATCTTACTTTATAGGCATAGCAAGAACCATAGCTGGAATTACATCAATTCTGGAATGTCTTGCATTCGCTTCATTAATCTTCTGTAATCTGCAACACACCTACATTTTCATATTTTTTAAAAAAAATATTCATTACATTCTGGCATAAGTGCTTAAATAGTTATTCAAAGTAGCACAGTGAAGAAATTTCAACACAGAAGGATAATCGAAAAATGAAGAAATTTAAGGCAAATTAAATTAATGTTTGCGTTTTATATTTTCCTGTTTTGTTTACTTAAATATTCAATTATTGATTCGTATATTATTGTTCAATCTGCATGTACTTCCTTATAATTCATTTTTATACTCTACTAGCTGTACCCTACCAAGCGATGCTATGGCTTACTCTGGACAAATGGAAAAGACCAAGAGCTTGTTCATCCAGCCAATTGTGAATCGTATATTCGACATATTATATTTTTTACTGCAAGTCACGTACCATTACACATATTTGGCTGATTAATATTTCGCAACATGATAATTGGCACGCTAAATTTTAAATGTAGTACTTCGGGTGGCATTCTTTCAAAACATTTAAATATTCAATCCGACAATTGGCAAATCACAAAAATATATAAGAAATAATCATAAGCAAAAATTATATTAAAATCCCAAAAATATGTAAGATACCATGCTGCCCACTGTAAATGCAACACTCTGAAAGAAGCACGCAAATAACATGAAATTTACAAAATACATTAGTGGAGGGGAGATATGCAAAGGATTAGAATTTCAGCGCAGACACACATCACGCGTGCTTGTGGCCCCACCTCAAAGCGCTATTTAAGGATCGGAGATTTGGACGATTTCAAGTTCGACAATTGTGTTTTCTGAAAATTGATCAGCTATGTCTCGTAGAAAACAGCGATCAGCTTTTGATCAAGTATACGAGTTCGACAGAGGAAGGATAGTGGCCTATACCGAGATTGTGGATTACCTTTCAGTGAAATCGGTAGTCGTGTTGCACGAAACCAAACAACTGTAATTTGGATATGTAACCGTATGATGCAGGAGGGTACGACGAACCGACGTGGTCAATCGCATCCACCTCGTTGCACCACTTCACGTGAGGACAGGTAAATTGTGCACATGACAGTGACGTATCGCTCAGTCACATCACGAAATGTAGCACAGCAGATTGAGTTTGTAACGCATCATTCAGTGGCGGCGCGTACCATTCGACGCCGTTTACTGCAGAGTGGTGTGTCCGCAACACGTCCATTGCTTGGTCTACCCTTGACGCAGAACCACAGACGTCTCCGCCGCCAATAGTATGATAAAAGAAGAATGTGGGCGGCAAATGGAATAAAGTTGTCTTTAATGAGGAATCACGCATCTGTCTGCAACAGCACGATGGTCGGATTCGAGTCTGGAGACACCGTGGAGAGAGGATGCTGAACAGCTACGTTATGCACCGCCACAATGGTCCTGCACAGGGTATTATGGTATGGGGGCAGTATTGGATATCACTCTCGCGCTCCTCTAGTACGCATTACCAGTACTTTTAACAGCCAGCGCTACATCTCCGAGGTGTTGGAGCTAGTTGTCCTTCCTTACGTTCAGGGCTTGGCTACAGCCATATTTCAACATGATAATGCTTTACACGTGGAAAGCATTGTCCAAATGTTCTTCGTCAATCACTAGATCGAATTGCTTTCCTGGCCGGCTCATTCTCCGGATCTTTCGCCGATAGAAAACATGTGGTCCATGGTTGCTCAACGATTGACCCAGATTACACGCCCAGCTGCCACACCAGATCAACTTTGGCAACGAGGGGAAGTTGCTTGGACCGCTGTACCCCAAGAATACATCCAAAGTCTCTTTGAATAATTGCCAAGGCGTGTGGCAGCGGTGATCTCCAACAATGGAGGCTACTCTGGCTAATGATTCTGGCAGGAACCGCACTTCACAGAAGTCTATAAATTAAATAATTTGATACTTGATCAGCATGTTATCTACAAAATAAATATTTTGTTATGCGATCCCTTGTCTTTTTTGGTGTTGCATTTACGGGGGTCAGCAGTGTATAATCGTTTGCAAAAGTAAATGCAAATCATAAAAAATATATAAGAAACAACCATAAACCATAAATAAATACACATTACAAAAATATATAAGAAGTAATTACAAGAAAAAATTATATAAATGCAAATCACAAAATTAAATAATCATAATAATAAATTAAATACATAAATATGTTCATGTAGTTCATAAAATAGTAGCAAAACAAAATGAATTTTTTCGTGAAGAAGCTCTTCCATTTGTGAAACAATGCACCTTTTAACGCCAGTAGAAATTATTCATTATTGTCATCACCAATAAAAAACATTTATAAAAATTTATGTTGACTGTTTAGGAATGAAAACAATGAGCCAACTTCATGGTAAATTTCTCCTTTCACTTTGAAAGTCGGCATTAAATGTGTTGTTACAATTTCTGCTCCAAATGATGTCATTACGAAATAGGAATTATATTTCTAGATATTAGAAAGAAAATGCTTTGATTCTGCAGTATATACAGTAAAACATTTTCTAGAAGAGTCAGTTTAATTTTTCCAGCAGCACAACACCCCTTTGTCCCTTTTGTTCCTCCGCTAAATTTCAGAGCCTTGCAGTAAGGACACACTATCGTCATTGTGCCAATAAGAACATGCCGGCTCAAACTATAATTCTCAGCTAGTTTTTACTGCAATGCAAGGGGATTGTAAAGCTGATATGCAGTTTCTTGTAGACTTCTTTCAGTGATTTGTAGCCTATTTTGCTCTCTTTGAAGAGAACGGTGTTTATCTGGTGTTGCAAGACGTGATTGCTTTATTCGCAAACGTTCATCCTCAAGTCTAGTTGCAAGTTGCTCTGCTGCTTCCACAGCATGTATGTGAGCCCCTCTTGGTCGGCTTTGCTCGTTCACTGATGTCCATTCTTCTCAGTTCAATGTGAAATTACTCGTCGCCTTGATTTTGCTTTACGAGTACTGCGACCTAAGTTTGATTTTCGGCAAGGCATTATTTTTATCTACTGAAGCTGATTGACTGTACTTAAAAAAGATTCAGGAGACTAAAAAATATAAAATTGCAAAATATTAAAAAAGGTGAAAAAAACTGGATAAAAAGGGGGGGAAGTACTAACAAAATATTTAACTTCAAGCGTAGGTCAATCAACACAGCTCAATTCCGATGCAAAGGGAAACTGAACATTTCATTCATTTCATTCCACTTGAACAAAGCACTCCAAAGCGGTCAACTTCTCTATACAGTTTGAATTCAACTAACAATTAATTGACAGAATAGAATTCACACTAATTGCACTGAGAAATAAGAAAATCAAAAAAACTAAATGAAGAACAATGAAAAAGAATAAACTATACTTACAAAAAATCAACACTATTGTAAAAAAAAGAGCTCAGTAGTAATGCAATGTATCACAAAATAATTAAGGTGCCTGCCTACGTTCAAAATGTAACAGACACTGAAAGGTGATCGACTGTACTTAAAAATAAGAAAGTTAAATTCAAAATATATATAACTACAGAAGCATTAAAAAATGGGAAAAACAGGAACAAAAGAGGGGGGAAATACAAATAATAACTTAATATTTATCTTCAAACGTAAATCAGTCAACACAGCTTAATTCTGATGCAATGGGAAATAAAATGCTTCGTTCCACTTGAAAAAACTGTTCAATAGAGGTAAATTTCACAATATAGTTTGAATTCAAATGAAAATTAATTGACAGAACAGAATTCACACCAATTGCACTGAAAAATAAGGAAAAAAAAAAAATGAAGAACATTGAAAAAATAAAATATACTCACACAAACCAACACTTTCGTAAAAAAACAGTTCAATAGCAATGCAATGTATCACAAAATAATTAATGTGACTGTTTACATTCAAAATGTAACAGACACCTGGCAGTATCATTCATGACGCGATTAATATAACACTACCAAATCAAATTTGTGCATCGTTTGCAATCATATATTGACTGTGCTTACTTCCCAACAGAGTTCAAAAAGAAATATAAATCACTCATTGTTAAAGATACTTTGCATTGGATACAGAAGGAAAATTCAAACATGAACATGGATTTCACATCATAAATCTTCAACAAAGCTTTGATAATAATTGAAGATTTTTAAAATCGTTATCAATAATTTACGAACTATTCAATGGCTTAGATCTAGATATATATTCTTTCTCACGTATAGAATTATTTGATGTGTTCTAAAGTAGGCAGACCAAATAATAACTTCTCTATCTGCACAGACAATGAGGCTGCACATAATATTGTCTACACAAAAGCATTGTAAAATCTATCATCTCACGGATTCCAGAGCAGAACCATTTCGTCAAATTTGACTATATTTTATTTGCATAAGATAGCTTTTTGATTCGAATTAATATAGCAATTTTTTTCTTCTGTTTAAGACTAACCCCTCATTCATATGTTTTTTACTCTTTTGTAAACTGCAGGAACTATTTTATGTATTTTTGAAATTATTTGTTACTTGCATACACTATCGCAGCATATTGGTGACATTATATGAACCGAAGCACCTGGTTTCTAATTCAGTGCATACAGCAAGCACATAGGAAATAAGGGTTGCAAACTTGGCAAGTTAACAATATAGTGGTCGATTGATGCGATAATACGCAAGTATCATTATTACTTATAGATATTAATGATCCGCTTTTTTTGGTCATATAGTTCTTTATTATATATTATATATTCTTTATTTGATTTACATGTTTAGGTTGTAAATTCGCATTTGGATACTTTCTTTGGTACTTATGTATTAGCGCAACCTATTGGTGACATTATTATGAAACGTAGCACTTGGTTGCCAATTTAACACATAGGACACTTAGGAAATCGGGGTTGCCAAAATGGCGAGTTATAATAGAGTTGGCGATTGAGGCAATAATACGAAAGTACACTTTCTTTTATTTGTTTGAATTTTTGTGTATTATTATTTACTTTTGTAACCCTCGTATCACACTTTGGGGTGCACCGGTTTTTTTCACCAGACTGAGCCAGCAACATGGGGTGCAGCTAGTTATAAAATAAAATTAAATCATAAAAAGATATAAAAAATAAAATAAAGCTCAATACTTTGGTTAAATCAATATAAACAGCTTCGTACAAACACAAAATATATATTAGAAAATCTTTATTTTGTACTTCAGAGAGACATCAATTTAATTTAAAATTTGTCAAAAAGAAAATAAATAAAACGTATTTAAGAACACACACAATTCCTTCGATTAACTTCGCCACAGACATCGCGAAGTGCAAAAAATATTTTGGCGAGGTCCTTACACACTTTTGCGGTTTATAAAATATAATTAAATATTAAAAAGGTACCCCAAAAATATGGCTCAATATTTTGATTAAATTAATATAAATAGTTTCGTACAAACACAAAATATATATTAGAAAATTTTTATTTCCTATTTCAGAGAAACCTCAAACAAAATATAAGAAATTGTCAAAAACAGATAAACAAAACACATTTAAGAACAATTTCATTGATTAATTTCGCCAAAATAAGACATCACGAAGTGCAAAAATATACTTTAGCGAGGTTCTTTCATTTGTGGTACAGAATCGGCAAAAAAAAACGTAATTTCTAAAATATAAAAAAAACAAAGATTATATATCGAATTAAAAAATAGGATTATTGAAGAGAAAGATAAAATAGGCGCTATACTAATATTCATATTAGTTTCATACACTATAAAGTAGATAACGAAAACGGAAATACAATACTACCGTTAATTGTAGTAAGAACTGAATTACCCGTATCAGTACGAAGTTTTGATTTGTAAAAATAATTATAATCTTCACTTTTTTATAAAGAAATAAATAAATTCTGCGTGAAATTACTGAAAGAGTAAGCTGCAATTTTTTTTTTTATTGAGAGCATTTATATCCTCTTGCACCACAGAGTATCACACGGGGATCTACATAGAAGTAAGCGTGAAGCACACTGAAGAAAAAAAACCACAGTTCAAACATCCACGTCTTACTTGGGATTCGAACCCAGGAAATACGGCACTACAATCAGCGTCACTAACCACTATAGGGTCTAAGTTGTAATTCGTAAGTGAAATCACACACATAAACATCTCGCGATAATACTATCCGAATGTTGCCAAGACTGCAAAAAATTTTTTTATTTGTTAAAAGAATAATCATTAAAAAATGACTTATTCGAAAAATTATCCTAATTAAGTATCAAAAAACAAAAAAATCGGATAAATGCTCCGATCGATAAACATAACTATAGTAAAAATATGTAATAATTTCTTGAAAAATCTGCATGCAAATTATAAACTTTCACATTTAGTGAGAGGCGTGACAACATGTGACGTCATAAAACCGGAAATTCATTTTAATTAAATTTTTTAAAATTTAGAAAGAATTACGAAATAAGAAGTACATAAAAACCCGTCCGGATTCAAATGTAACGTTAAGTCAAAATTTTTCATAGCAAATGGTCCAGTAGTTTCGGAGATTAGCGGCTTTGAACAAACACACACTACATTTTTATTTATATAGATAGAGAATGGATGTAGCATCAAATACTACAAATTCATATGGTTTTAATCAGTCACGTATTGAAGAAATTTGTGCAGTGAAATGTAGAGCAGAGAATTGACATAAAATTCTAATAGTTGCTATTTATATTTCACCAAATAATGGTGCAGGGAAAATTATTGAATTCATTCACAAAAATTTAGTTGAATACTTAAAAGCTGGATCGGCTCTTCTGAACAAATTACCTATTATTTTAAGAGGAGATTTTAATGTAGATTTTTTAGAGGATAAATCAAAACCTCTAGTTGATTTTTTAAAAAATCAAAATTCAATTTAATTATGTCAAATGATCCAAATGAAAGCACGACGAAGTACGGAACAACGCTTGACGACGTTTTCTTAGATATTTAAATAATTGTAAATGTAAAAAAATTATAACATATTTCAGCTAACATAAATCTCTCTCTCTCTCTCTCTCTCTCTCTATATATATATATATACATTGTTTCCTTCCTTCTTTCCTACAATACAATTAATTCACAAATATAGATGTATATTTGACAAAAAAATTACTTTATGAGTACTGCCATATGAATAAATATTTTTATATACCCCTAGTTTTTTATTCAACGAACTAATCCCTGGATTAACATTACAAAATTTGAGGTTTTCACTTCTATTGTGTGGTCTCTCATAAGCACACACTTTTTTAATTAAAAAAATTCATTGCTTATTATCTATCTTCGATTTCTTTTACCGGTTCAAAATTGTCCCTTTATATTGCTTTTATCCTTAATTTTTTATACTTCATCATCAGATTATCATATATATTTATTTAAATTTATTTCTTTACTTATTCTTATTCATATTAATTACTCAAATATTTCAGCTTAATATTTTTTTCAAAATTTTACTGCATCTTTTGGAAAGTATTCGGTAGCAACATTGCCACTCATACTAAATATAATTTCATGCAGAGCAGGATATATCAAAGCAAAAATTATTGTGGTTTTTACATTAGATATTGTCGGCTGGGAGGCGTGGTTGGTTTGTCGCTGGCCTTCTGCACTCAGGTTACGGTTTCAAACCTGGTCTAAGTCGGTGGATTTCTATGATGCAAAACATTGATAGCGTCCATGTCATATGATTATGCGGTATATAAAAAATCCCTTGAGTGTCTTTTTGTCTTGGGTGCTCTCGGAAAACTTAAAAGCTCCTAAGTACAGTTTCGCTTCGTCAGAGCTCAGGGGCCTCCCTCTGGGGATGAACCTGTCGTCAAAATTACTTGCAGCAATTGGTATTGTCTATATGGTGCCACACTAAAAAATGATACCAGCCACTGTGGAATCATCTGCTAATGTGAAAATGCCAATACGCAGCCCCATTGAGGAAAAAACATTACATAATAGCACGAGAAATGGTTTAAATAATAATTCTCATTCGACTTATGGATTACGAAGACATAAAGATTCTGTGTAGCCTTTTACGGCTGGCAGCCACTATTGCGATATGCCTTGATATTGAGGTATACTTTAAATATATTCTATTCTACTGCTTCTACACCTTCCTAAACTTTATCTGATGTATGTATAACTTGTTGGTAATGGATGTTTTCAGTGTAACCTGTTAATTCCGTTTGTTCAATGGGGGCAGATCAGGAAAAAGGGATTACTTGATGAGCAAGTACGAAATATTGAATGTTGGGGGCAATACCTTTCACAATCGGGTTGAAACATGGCCATCTTAAAGGTAGGAAAGAAGAAAAGCTATAAAATTTAAGAGTCAGTGTTTAATACGAGGGATACGTATTAAACATTCGTATTGGAGGAAACTTTCAAGTGACGAATAGTATACTTGTGTTGGTACTCCTCTCCAAACTGCTACAACCTGATAATCGGCGGACTTTGTGCTTCGACAGCTTTCACGGGCATCAAACTCACAACATGGCAAGTCCTCAATCGCACCAGGGCTCGAATTCTCGATATGTTAGCCTCGAGCTCTAGACCATAACTGCCAAGCAACCGCAGTCAAAACTTCAGTGACGTAACGGTGTCTATTAAGTGTACAAGGCGTATTAGAAAATTTCAGGGTACAAATTGCATTCCATCTTAAACCGTAGCACCAGGTACAGGATTTATGTCTTGCTGGATAATATAAAACTCCCGTTATGAGGCTTTCAGACTTAGAGAGAAGTAGGTATAAATCTCATTGTAAAATTGGGTTTTACGGAAAGGGTAATGTCGTGTAAGTTGTTTTGAACCTCTGGTGTTTCACTCACCATTTCAGCAGCATGCGACTGTAAAATTAAATTAAAGGTAATAGCGACAATTGACGTTGGCATATCCTGATGATGTAAATTGGGACGTAACATACTATAATTATGACTCCATTTCAATCAATGCAGATTTATCCATTGGGCATTTGGGGCGGTCGCTTAGGAGTTCTAGACCCCGGTTTATTAATTACTTTTGCACGCACCGATTACATAATCGTATCAGTATGTTTTATATTTCGTCAAACAAGTACCAATTTTCTAGTGGAATTTTTACTTATTGAGATTACGAATATTCTACATTCTGCATAATCGACTAATCTTCCATAAAAGTCAGAAACTTACTCAACAGGCTTCCATATTCGGCGAAGAGGCATGTTGAAGTTTTCTCCACGGTGCAACAGTTTCAATGCTTATAAAAGGTCTTTTGTTCTCCAATTATGTTGCTTTTGTAGATGGTGTTATTAGTGTTCACGGATTGAATATGTGATTTAAAACTACTTGTTCATATACTTAATCAAGATTTACGAAAGTAGAAAATTTCATGTTTATTATACGTTTCATTGATTGTATTATCTTTTCTCTGTAACCGAAATGTGCATTAATTTTATTTTGCTTGTCGGTTCGAAATTGTTTAAGTTTTTGCATATATTTGATCCTATCATTCATTATCAAGTCTTGAAAACATTGGTTACTTCAGTTTTCATTTTGATTAAAAATGTAATTCCTCGATTAATATTTTAAATAAATTGCATTTTATAAAAGAAGATATCTTATTTGGAGAAAAAAAAATATATCATAATTAATATAGTATGTTATGTTTTACTTTGCAAGAGATGTTTTAAATTTTTATTATTTTATTAAATATTTCCATCTTATCTTGATTTCTTTGATTATAATTCTATATGTTGTGTACTTACTAAATTTTCCCAAAACAGATTTTAAATAAAATGTCTATGAATGCATTTTAGAAATGTTTAAAACCGCATTTCTGTTTACCTTGAAGTTACAGGAAAAAACGCGTCCAATTTTATGTTGCATTATTTTTTTCCGTAGAATAAAGAGATATAAATACAAATATTGACATACCACTGAGATCTATTTATATAGAAAACTTTAAATCGAAATGAAAATAAAAAAAATCAACAGTGTATTATCAGGAAAGTTTTGTATTAAAAAAAACCTTAGTGGAGAATAAAATAGTTTAAAACGTATCAAGATTATATTAAAAAAAAATCTTACTAGAAAATTATTCAGTCATTTATTCATTAATTTTTTTCAGTTAAAAAAACATAACGTGCTCACAAAATATTCAAACCTTTTAAACAAAATTTGCATGATGACATCTGTACCGTTCTTTTTTTATACATAAAGTTTTTAGATACCGTTATGAAAAATGAAGTAGAATTACACGAGTTATTATGTATCCGGTTAATTTGGAAAGTTTTTTGATTAAATTAATATATATAATTAACTTCTTCTCATTCAAATCAGTTGGAAGTCGTAATCAACATCCATATTTTATGTATCTCTCTCTCATCAATTTCTATTTCTATTATTTTATTAAATTTTCTGTAATTACATTTTTTTTAATGAGCACCAAATCGAAATAACACCAAATAACCATCATTGATTGATGATAAGTAAAAGATTGCATGCCATTCTTTAAAGCTGGAGCCTAGTTTATTCAATTCTTCTTGAGTCATTATTAAATGTTATGTATGTATTGTGGTGTCTGGCTACTGTTGGCGGTAGATTATGGAATGTGTGGTGCAATTCTCCGTATCTTCGGGGTTTGGTTACTGTTTTTTAGGGAGAAAGTGGTTGACTTTCGAACAAGACGGTGAAGGATCAAGATATTGTGTTAGGTGCTAGGAGAGCGAAGCACTGGATTGAATTTGGTGTTAAGGAGAAGAGTTCATTTGTTTTTAGCCCGACGCACATGGCGTGGTCTGCTGTACCCAGAAGAGATAATTTTTTGGGAGTTTTTTGGAACACGACGAACTGTGTTTGGTTTCATTGTTTTGAGAAGCGATTTAATTCTATTAGCTGTTAACACGAATCTTGGCATTGAGAAGCATGAAAAAAGTAATAGAGAGAACCTTACATGTATAAACACATACATAATCACATGCTACACGTTGTATGTATCAAGTGTATGCATAAGGTTTTTCCCTTTTTTTGGTAAAGTAGACACGTAATTTTCAAGAGAACTTAATTTTCTACGCACATTATTGGCCATCGACTTCTACACATTTCGCTCATCTTTTGGAAATTTATGAGTACGTGTCAGAAAAACTGTCTGTCTTTTGCGGCGAACCACTCGTCGAGACATTTTCCAACTTTTTTGAAATTGCTGAAGTGCTGCTCTGCGTGCGCATACCACATTGATGCGAAGAGGTGATAATCAGATGGGGCCAAGTCAAAGGGGTGGAAAGATGTCCCATCCAAGCGGTTTCAAGGTTTTTCACTAGTTTTGCTGTGTGAAACGGCGCATTATCGTGTAATAAAATCACTTTTCTATGTCTTCTAACCCATCCCGGTCGTATTTAGATTAAAGCGTGGTCTCGCCGGGCTTTAAGAGTTCATAAAACACAATACTACTCTGGTCCCACCAGACATAAGGCACGGTCTTCTTGCTGAAATGATTTGGCGTAAGTGTTGAAGAACCGGCTTCGCCAGGTGAATGCCAGGTTTCATTTTTCATCTCTCATCCGTTACAATTCGATACAAAAATGATTTTCTTTCTTGACGTTGAAGCGGCATTTCAGAAGTGACTTTGCGATTTTCCATTTGACATTCGTTCAAATCGTGTGGGACCCATTTACCCAATTTCTTGATCTCCCCCACTGCTCGTAAATGTATGTTGATTGTTTCTTGTGACACATTTAATGCTTTTGCCAATTGCTGTTGAGTTTAAGTAAGGTCATCATCCAATAACTCCTGTAATTGCTTTTTTTCGCAGTTTGGTGGCCTACCAGAGCTCTCTGTCTTTTACATTGAGATCACCACTTTCAAATTGTCGAAACCATGCATCACATGCTATGTTCTAATCGATGAAGCGTGTTTACCATGTTTCTACCATCAAACGATGACTTTCAACTCTATTTTTCTTTTGATTAAGTAAGAAAAGCAATGCGTGGTGCAAATGTTCTTTTTCAGGCACAAAACTCGACATGATCACTGAACGATACAAGAAAGAAGTTAGTTGTTGGCTGTCTCAACTTGTGTGTGTTTGTAGTATAATGCCAGATGAAGAAAATGACGTATGTGTCACATTAATACGCTGCATACTTTTCGCTAGCACCATCTCTTATGCAAACACTTGGTAAGTTATTATGTAATGTTATACGTTATTGATTCATCCTATATTGAAATTGGTGAATACCTAACTTGTATGCCAATCTATGAGAAAAATATTTCATGCCTCTTAGGTATCGTGGGTTATATTAAATTAAAAATAAAGAAAACAAGTACTGTCTTGTAATTTCAATCGAAATCTTACATAACTAAAAATTCGAAAAATATAATAAAGATACATTAAAAGTAATAAAAATAATATTGCTACACACATATATTATTGCTACATCACACACATAATATTGCTACATCTTCCTCACACACACAGTTATTGAATTGTACACAAATAATTTTGCGATGAAATTTCTGTAGAGCATGTTTATGGAATCCTTATTAAAAAATATGAAAATGGATGTAAAATTTTGAATGGAAAGCGGAACACAATTAAGGGGTGTTGGAAAGCTAAAATCTTATTTTTTTGACAATTTGAGATTTTTACATTTGAAAATTGTATAGATTTTAACCTTTCTTAAAATACCTTACTTTAACCTCTAGGGTATTTAGAAGCCCTTAAAACGTATTTTTAAATAATCGTTGAATTTGGGCCACGCCCATTTTAATGGCGAAAATTGTAAACAAATTACTTTGTTTTTGCTTAAAAGTGTAACGACTGATATAAACCAAAACATGTATCTTTTATTTTAAATTGAGCTTTTTATTTTTTATTTCCAAGCCAATTAGAAGTCTCACTGTATACATTAAAATCAATTTATCTCAAAATGTAAATTTTAATGTACGATGTACCTTTTCTGAGAAACTACTGTTCACAGGTATGTAAATGTTTTATGAATTATTTATAATGATGTCTAATATATAGTAAAATGAGCTTTTTGTAAAAAACTCAAAAATTTAATTTTTACAAATTTTTTAAGTAAAAAATGTGTCAAATTTCGCAATGTTAGATAAAATATTTCATAATTTATTAAAAAATTCAAAATTAGCTAAAAGCTCATTTTAGTATAATGAGAGAGGTGTACTTTAATAGTATGAAAAATTTCAAGCATGTACATAAAACAGATTTTGAGAAAAGGTACATCGAAAACAGCCAATTTAACATTGTCAGTATAGAGAGAGAGAGGTTTCCAGCTCCCCTTAAGTGTGTTGGAAATTCGGGATGGTATAATTTATCTGTTCACGCAGACGCGTACATAAAAGCAGATTTAAATCACATGAGAATACTCAATATTATGTGAACTATGTATGCTTTAAATCTGCTCCTTTTTTCTTATTCTCATTTAAAAAAATAAGTCTTTCCAGAAAAGAAAGTTTATATTTTTTTTCAAAAGGGGAGGGCAACATAACATTTATCTGAAAGAGTGAAAAACAATAATTCCTACCTCTTTATGGACACCTTGTACGATTTATCTGACAAAATTCGATTACAAATCAAATTTTTTTTCAGCCTAAAGAATTTGTTTTATATTTTTCTATGATCTCATGAAATCGGAAAGCTATAATTTAAAAAAAAAACAACTTAGAGCTGCAATAACATTTATATTCATATTTTTCACGTACCAATGACAAAAATCCTAAGTTAATTCACGTCAGAAAAAAAAATCAACATATCTTCAATGCGCATTTAAGGCATTAGCCCGTGGGTGATGCCTTACTTCTAAGTTATCCTCATGACCTAGGGGTGTGGAAGTGAATGAAGAACCAGGGTTTGCCATATTCTTAATATCTCTTTATTAAGATCTAAATTAAACACTATAGTATGATAATATTTATATTTCAACTTAAAGGATCTGACGTGAAGAAACACACAATGCATATTACCAAATAAGTGTGATCCTGACCACTATAATTAACTTTACCGCTTACTCCTAACCTCTGTTTATACATAGTTCCTAATATTTAGTAGAACGGTCCTACCTTTATATCCTAGGTAGAACCAACACCCTCGAATCTTCAATGTCGTTTCTTTATGTCACGTGGAATGGTATTCAATTTGAGTTGAACACACTCTCACGGATAGCTGAACACTGGAATATCGGCTTACTTCAGATTACACGCTTAAACTCAGAATAATCACTTCCCAAAGGCCACGCCGAATACGCTAAACTTCTGCTATTTAAAAGTTTCTTACTTTGCATAATGACGCTTCGCTTCTGGATTTGGATGGAAAGAATTTGCCATTTTGGGCCCCAAAGAACCCAAAAGAATAATTAATATAAAGCGCTATGAGCCCGTCAGATATGTTAAGTTTTTTTTTCGCTTGTGTCAAATGTTTTTGTTTTTTTTCTAACTATTGCTATCAACATATGTACTTTTTAAATTTTTGTTTTAAAAATTAAAATATTCCCTTTTTGTGGTATTTTAAGCACAAAACTGTGTTGTATAAATACCATTACATAGGGAGCAACTCACAAATTGTAAAAACCATTAAATCAATTTTTTTTTCATAAATCGCACCTTAGTGAAAATTAAAATTTAATATATCCGTAGTTCATATTATTAATTACTGAAAATAATTTTCAGATGTTTTTGTAACTTCTATATACTCTAGTTATTAATTTATAAGGAAATTCTGCTGCGTAAATGCGTACTATTAAAAAAGAAAAAAAATGTTTCTTCTCTCTCTCTCTCTCTCCGTAAAGATGTTAACAGCTTTCTCTTTATATCCATAAAATGTCTGCAGATATAATAGCATTTTTTTCTCTTAAAAAAGAATTTCATTTTGTCAATCTTTTTACCAACGGTATACTTTCTAAACTTTTTAGAATCTATTGTCAACGCTTGCCTTTTCTTTAATTTACTTTTTTCATTAACGAAAAAAATTATAGTATTGGACTTGCTATAAAAAGATTCGAAATCACAAAGTACGAGTACTTTCGAGTAACAGTCACTAAAGAAAGAAAGAAATTTCGTATTACATTTTAAGCACATCTTATTTTATTTATTTTTGAAGTGCTAATTTCTATTGGCATGTTTTGCAGGTGAGTGAACTTGAATAAACGTCACGCTCGGGAATGTAATGCTCATTCGGCTTTTTTCGCCTTCATTCGGACATACACAGCCCTAAAAAGGAAAGGAGGGATATCCCCCCCCCCTGCCCGACACTCTGACGCACTGTAATTTGCCCCCTGTGGCGTGCCTTTGCACCCACCTAATTCCTCTTAACTGGAACCAACTTACAAGCAGAGAGAAGTAAACTGATACGAACGGACACTCAAAAAACCTAACTTTTCTCTCTGACTCGCATGAAAAAAGACGTGCTTTCCCTTTACTCAATTCCCATGTTTCAACCAAAGTAATTCTTATAATATTCTATAATGTTGTAAATTAAAATAATGTTTAACCTTTATCATTCATTTTTACTATTTATATGGCGTGGAATAAATCTTTAATAGATTCTCACTTCACGCCATACCCCCCTCCACACCAATACGCCGTAAAAGTAAAGTTCCTAGCTTCGATCTAAGAGTGAAGCTCCCTACCCACCACTACCTCTATCTAATGAAATGAGTGAGGGATTCTTTTTTACCCTAGTTAAAGCAGGAAAATGAAGCGTCATATTTTTAAATAAGTAATATAAGAAAAAGTCAATTTCTACTTATATATAGGTCAACAAAGAAAACTTTTATTTTAGCTACTTTTTATTAAATAGTTACAATTAGTATAAATATGTATATACATAGGACAGAATCACAATATTATGTGGTAATTAATTTTTATTAACTATCACTAAAGTGTCGTATTTAAATATCCAAAAAAACTGTGTATATAAAATTTCAGTTCAAGTGAATGCTTTAAGGCGTGAGGAAAAGATATTTTAAGTTTTGACACAAGTCACCAAAATAGTCGCAAAAAATGAAATCAACGTGGCTGTATTTGTAATTCTTTGAATAATTAGTTTTAGTCAATTAATTATAATTAAATTATCGTATTTTTACACAAAACAGTAGTGCATAGAAAATTTCAGCTCAAATGAGTGGTTTAAGATGTGAGAATAAAACCTTAAGTTTTGACACAAGTCGCAAAAAGGGGATCGCTAAGTCATTAAAAATGATGCCAAAGTTACTGTATTTGTTATTCTTTGAATTAGTTTTAATCAATTAATTTTTATTAATTTTTGTTAAATTAGTGTATTGACATCCAAAATAATCATGTGTATAAAATTTCAGCTCAATTGTGTGCTGTAAAATGTATTTTATTAACGATTGAAAATTCCACCAAGATAAATATATACAGAGTTTGAGGTAATTGTGTGTGTGTGTAGGAATTGAAAAATAGGCTTAGAGAGAAAGAGAAATATTACACTAAAATTAAATATAAAATGTAGAAAAGGACAAGTTTTTACTGAACTAAATAAATAGTATAATTATCATTAGCAATATTGCAGTGATCTTAAGAATAAAAATCTATTTTTGTAAGCGAATCGGAATAGCAATGAACATATAGTTCTATTAATCACATTACACTTAAATGTACTTTGAGTCTAAAAAGGAAATTAAAACAATTTAAAATAACAAAATTAAGTTTACAGGTATTAAGAAAAAGTTACATTAAATAATTTAAATACAAGAAAACAAAATATAATTAAGAAGACTTTCCTTGCAGCAGCACCGGATACACTTGTACAAAACTGCCATACAATGACAAAAGAGCTAGTATAAGCCGGAGATTAGGTGATATAAATCTCTCTCTCTCTTTTGATTAAATCCTTTTTAAAGGTTTTTGGCCTAGATTCCTCTCTTCTCAATCAACTACCTGTCTTAGTATCCCTTTGCTTTAATTAATTCATGGATAGAATTGAATATTGTTAAACTACAACCAAAATTCACAAATTCGGATCGGATCATCTAAACAGATTACCTATGATTTTAAGTGGGAATTTAAAAGTAGATTTTTCAAAAGACAAATCAAAACCTTAAGTTGATTTTTAAAAATCAAAATTCCATTTAATTATGTCAAATGATCTAAAGGAAGCACGAGGAAGTACGGAACAACGCTTGACTGAGTTTTTTTTATAGATATTTAAATAAAATTTTGAATCTAAGGGATTTATAACCTATTTCAGCTACCATAAACCTATTGTTTCCTTCTTAGAATACTATTAAAATTCCCAAATATGATTGTATATTTCGCACAAAAATATTATTTTATGAGTACAGACATATGAATAAATAATTTTATAGGAACAATACTAATACTTTTTTATTCACCAAACGAATCCCTCAAATATCATCATAAAATTTGAAGTTATCACTTTTATTGTGTGGTCATAATCACACACATTTTTTTCTCTATCCTCTCTGGTCCTTTCCACTGCACAAATAGTTTTTTAGGTCGATTCATTCTTTACACCAACACTAAATCTTCTTCTGAAAATTCTCGTTTAATAGCATTCTTATCACGCATACCATGTTTTTCTCTTAATTTTAGTTCTTTTTTATTTTTTCAATGGCTAATTCCTGACATCTTTTAAGTCTACTTTTGAGTTGGAAAACGTATTCTTCAACGGTGTGATCTTTTCTGTAGTCCCCTTCCAATTCTCATAAAAAGAGTTATAGATGTTCTCAAGTTTTTCCCATGGACCAATTCAGCGGGAGTAAAACTTGCGCCTTCATGAGTGTGATGGTTCTTAACACGCACTTTTTTTTTAAATTATTTCTTAACTGTGTTCCTCTTCCATTATTTATATACAAAAAAAGAAAATAATATTCAAAACCTCAATGTAGAAATTTTTTTGGCTCGATATACATCGATAAAAGAAAAAACTGTTTTAATACACTATGCAAATTAATTTGTTACATGAGCATTTCTTTGTTGAAGCAAATTAATTTTGTGATGTATTTTTCAAATGTTTGTTTCGTAAATATTTTTAAATGATCGTAATGCAGAATTTTATAGAACATATTTTAGTTACGTTTAAGGAGTCTAAAGGGTTGCTAATTTTTTTATCGAGTGAGTCAGTGAATGTTATCGTCGCACTGTTCAGCTACACGAGGGCTTTCGGCGACGGGCCATGTAATTTTGAACCATGATCAAGTGACGCGCATGACATCTGAGCTTGCATCCCCTCTCCTAACTACCACACCAGAACAAGGGAGGATGTTTCAGCTCTCGACAGACTTAACGGCATCACGGCCCTACACGGCGGGTCTTTAGTGGTACTAGGCTCGAACTCATGACATGCCTGCCATGATCTGATACCTTGCCCACTAGGCTACCACATCCCCAATTTTGTATCGAGAGCTGAAGATATAAGCAATTTTCGATTACATATTTTCTGTGGTAGATAATAAATATTTAACTTTTTTATACATTTTTTTTATAAAGGAGGGAGGTTTCTAAAAGGTATAAAATGTTGAAAACATAATCCTAATTTTAAAAGTTATAAGCACATAAAAATTTCTGTAAGAAATATTAATCATAAGTTTTACGTTACATGATATTTTCTAAAATAGCAGCTCTAATTACTAGCAATAAGTTGATTTATAAAGTAAAATATATCTTTACAACACTGTAGAATTTTTATTTAAATAGAATAATAAATAATACTTTTTAGAAAGTAAATATCGCATTTTTTAAAAAATTTCAATGTATTTTATAAAAAACTTTTGAAATAAAAATGATATATAACACTAAAATTTAAGTAGGATATTAAAAGCGTATAATACATTGTAGAACTTTATAAAATTTTATACATCAAAGGCTATTATTTTAAAATATCATGCGCAAAATAAGATTTACTTAATATTTCTTACAGAAATGCTCCTTATTTTTATATGCATGTAATTTTTAAATTATGATTATATTTTAAACATTTTACATTTATTTCAAACCTTTTTCCGTCATAAATAATATGTGAAATAATCAAAATATTTAATTTTAATCTCAAAGAATTAAATCTATTCGAAAATTATTTATATTTTCCATTCTATAAATAAAACAAAACATATCTAACAATTGTTATCAATCGAAATATTTTAGGAATTTTAAAATAAAATATTTAATAAAGATAATTGGGAAAAAATTGATGAGGAAGACTCTAAATTCAAAGAAATGTATCTTCAGAAAAACATATATTAATTTTAAAACTACTTATATATACATTAGAACATTTAGCACAAGAATAAATCGCGAAAATATTTAGTCAAAGAATAATATCTTCTATGTTCTAGTTTTCCCAATAAATGACAGTCTCTATTACTTTTAAGAAAGGATTAAAAAAAAAATTACAGCTCCAATATTTCAAAAGTATTTACTAATTAATACTTTTTTTTTGAAACACAGAAGGATTTCTATGGAAACGAAATTGGATATCCATCCTGTTCAATTAATGTGATAAGCGTAACTTTTAGTTACAATATTAACATCAAAATATACAAAACAATGCATTGTCTTGTTAACAACCGTTAAATTGTTCATTAACTATAACAGCGTATTTTTATATTATTCGAATTTCTTTTTTTTCTTTTTCAATATTAAGGAAATGTAATTTATTTCAACTAAAGAAAAATGTATACATCATCAGTAAGCATATTACCATTAAAGAATTTTTCTGTTTGAAAATATTTTCCAAGTTTTGATCTGTTTCTTAACGCAGCGTTTCTCAAACTGTGAGGTGTTCTTCCCTTGGGAGAATGACAACTCTACGGGAGAGGCACACACATATCGAAAAGTTGAAAAACAAAAGATTGTTTTAAAAAAAATTATTAATTTACAGAGAGTAAACAAACAAAATACGTTCTGACATAATAAAAAAATAGAAAACCCATTTCCACACTAAAATATTACACATGTAAATGTATCAGTGCTACACAATGTATTTTGTAATTAATTTAACACTAATATAAGTTAAAACAAGTTTAATGATTGCCATTGACCAAATGGGATCGTCATGCATAAAATTATATACACAAATCAACACTTGTTAATTTGTACGGTTTGTAATTAATCCCTTAACTGCCTGTTAAAAGTTACGCGATTAGCTGCCCAATGCAAACCGTTTTTCACGCAGGTGCAAGTATGCGAAGTGATGAGGTTAGGAGGAAAAAGGAAGCAAACTAAATAAACTGTGAAAGAAGTAAATCCTTCGCAAACATTGTCAGGGTTCTCTTATTGCATTCCAAGTTCTTCGGAATAATTTTACGGATAGCAGTTCACAGAAAAGTTCGTACTTCGGAAAGACGTACATATACGTCAGGAGAAATTAACGCTTTGGCTGAATGCGACGTTTATATACGCCGGTGGCTCTTAAGAGGTTAAAGCTGTATCGTAGTTTTAGCATCAAATCATAGTATTATTGAATTCAATACATTGTTATTGTATGAGGGGGGCAAATATTGAAACTTTGAGAAGCACTGGTTTAACGGGAAGATACGAGTAGTATTGAAAAAACTGAGTACAATTGTATAATTAAAGAATATCAGTTAAAAGTTAAAATATTTAGCCATTTGTCTTTTTGAAAAATTTTCAATTAATCACAGAATGATATAATATCCATAATAAATTTTTTCGAACTTAAAGTTGAACTGGATTTGTAGTTTTTATATATTGTTTTGTTATTAACTTTATAATTGCTTTTTTTAAAAAAGATAAATTTATCTAAATTACTTTTTGATTGAAATTCAAACAAAGAAAACGCACATATATAACATAAATTTAAAAGTACCAAAAAACAGCAATAAAAACATTTATTCTTTTTTTAAAAAAAAATTAGTTTTGAAAAAAATTGAAGCACTTGGATATGTAAAACACACACACACAAAATGAAAAAGTGGAAGATAAAGTTGAAATAATGCAATTTAGAAAAATAAGAGCTCCCTCAAACAATTAAAAAAAATAGAAACCCAATACGTGCAACAGTTTATACGTATTTATTAAAGAATTTTAAAAACAAATAAATTTTCTTTGCAGACTATGTGATTGACGCTTTAAATTACATAGATCTGAATGCAATATTTGTAATTTTAGATACATTATTAAGTATTACTTGTACATTCTAACAAAAATTGATGTCTTAAGTAAATATATTGACATCTGCACAACTAATTGTAATTTCCAATGAGTTTAAACATGGAACAGCGTTGAGCTCAATCCCCCACGTTAGCACTGCGTATCTGATATCGCTTTAGGCTAGGGTGAAGCGTAGATAATGCAAAAGAGAAAACTGCAAATTCAACCAAATACGTTTAATATATATTTCAACTTCTAACTGACGAGATTGACGTACAGTTGGAACTGTAGGGAAAGAATCAGGGATAATAAACTATATACGTAAACTTCATCCGCCGACACTGTGGCACTGTTTCAGAACTTTTAATGAGATATACAAGGGATATGTCATCTGGAATATTTTGAGGTTAATTGGAAGCTCAGTTATAGAGACCAATAGAGTAACTATGATACACTTTTCTGTGTTACCTTTTTCTTAAAGCCGTTTATTCCAAATTACGGGGGTCGACGGTTCGCCACTGCGTCGTATTTTGTGGGTGAAGGTATTTAGTTCCCAGCGATTGAAAGAAATGGCATTTGTGGAGCTGAGAATGAATTTCAAATTTTATGTTCGCTTGAAAAAGAGTGCTATGGAGACATACGAAATGTTAAAGCATGTGTACGGCATTGATACATCATCGTGAACGCAAGTTATTGAGGGCCATAGACGTTTCAGATAAGGCAGAGAAAGTGTAGAAGAAGACGGATGCTTTGGAGATCCTCAGACTTCCCGCACCGCTGAGAACACCGAAAAGGTTTCTGCGGCGTTTAGTAATAAAAGGTTCCAAACAATAACGCAAATAGTAGAATAAATCAGGATTTCCGAGGCCACATGTCAACAAATACTGGCTAAGGACCTTAAGATGCATAGGGTGCATCAACACATCACTCCCCACTTGTTAAACGAAGACTAAAAGGAAATTCGAATGGAAATAATGGAAGACTTAATCTCGGCTGTTGACAAAGATACTTTCCTACTTCGCAGAATTGTTAATGGACTCACACACAAGCAGATATTTCGTCAAGATCGCTCTAAATAAAAAAAAATCATGCTAGAGGTTGTCTTCCATATCCAGGGCATTGTACAACTGAAATGTATCCCTAAAAGACGCACTATGAACAAATAACTCAATGTAGACATTCTTTGTCGTTTGCATGAGTCTATTTGAAAAAAAAAATATCTAAATTGTGGACTGAGAAGTCATGTTTGCTTAGCGTAACAAAGCTCCCGCACACTAATTCCTCCACGTTCCTGACTTTCGTTTGAAAACGAAAACAAATGTTTTGCCGCATCCTCGTTATTCCCTAGATTTGATTACCAGCTACTTCAGCCTATTTCCAAAACTGGCACGTCGATTGCAGGGTCGTCAATTTCAATCTGCAGATGAAGATTAAAAGTGCATCGTAGGTAGAATTAAAGAACATGGCTAAACCTTGATTCCAGAAATGTTTTGACAATCTTTACAAGTGATGACCAAAGTATTCTGTTGCTCAAGCGTCTTATTTTGAAGGACGATGTGTTTCAGAAATTTAATAAGTAATAATCTTTAAGAGTTAGACTCAGTCTGGGAACTTTTCAATCCTACCTTTAATTCCGGCTCTATATCATTTTAGCTTAGAATGCACCAATTTCTCAGAAGTTCTTTCGTGACAATACGGTTGAAAGAGAATATAAAATATTCGTTTATTCGCGTTTATTTGAAGGTTTTTACTTTGAAATATCATAACTAATGTTTTGGTATAGGTTCTCTATCGGATGAAGATACGAATATTGTTCTGTCTATTTCATTTTATATTCACAGTATTAACTTTCTTAACTACATTTGTACGGTGACATGATTTTCCTGAAAAATCCATGAATGATTGCCCAAAAAATCTGCCGCTGTTTATAGCAATTTATTGTGCAGCATTTTGTATTGTATTGTAGAATTACCTGATTTGTCCAATTTTTTCCGATTCTTTCGACGGCACGCAGTTCCATTTAACTAAATGCCATAGGATTCAGGCACAGAGTTCTATCGTCTTTCATTGGCACTAAATTTTGATTACCTTAAACACAAATAACTACGTCGGTGTGATTTTCCTGAAAAATCCATGAATGATCGCCCAAAAAATCGGCCGCTGTTTGTAGCAATTTATTGTGCAGCATTTTGTATTATATTGTAGAATTACCTGGTTTGTCCTGCTATTCTTCCGATGTGAAGTCTTCTAAAACCATAAGAAGGCACGCAGTCCCATATTAACACTTTCGTCGGGTGCTTTGCTATGGGCTTCAGACACAGAGGACTTAATTTCGTGAGTGCATCGTCTTTTATTGGTACTAATTTTATTACCTTAAATACAAAACAGACTTTTCTCACTAAATATTACTTTCCAATTCTTTGACGGCCCATAGTAAAAGATCTGTCGGGCACGCCAGTCACTCTTTGAGTTGAAAAGGAACCAGGAATGGATTCGTAATTCAATTTCATCCAGTCTTCTTCTCACAGTACTTGGGCACATCCTTACATTCGATGCCAAAATCCCTTATTTCAAATTTGCGGTTAATTAACCTTTCTATTTTAAAATGAAATCCTGTGCAACATCATGTTTTCAAGTAAATTTGTTTTCTCCATAGTTTAAATCGCTTCCTAGTGCTTAATAATATTCGTTTCAGAAGAGGTTTTCAACGTTCTCATGACGGTAAAAAATCACATGGTACTTCAATAACAATTTCCCTCTTAGAATAACATTCTTCTTTTAAAATATCTTTGTGTATCTCGTTATAACTTCAGAAATGAAATTTACCCATCATTCCAATGTTATCTATCCACGCATTTCAAACTGCAACACATAATCGCTTTAAATGCACTTAAACAAGCTACACATTCTGTTTTCAATCCTTTATCACTAATGCTACCAAATTGTTTGGAATAACGGAGTATTTCATTGATTGAAAAAGCAATCACTTATTTCTACAATGATTTTCTCTGCTTGTCTTATTATAGTTTTTTTTCTACATCGGTACAACTGTCTACTTGAAATAAATTCTACAATTGTATTTGAAATCAGTATGAAAAAATACATTAGAATCAATAACACTGGTTACCATCGTGAGATTATTACAAAAAGAAAAATTTTCAAGTTGAAATATTAGGCGAAAAATGAGTGTGTTCAGGACTTTATGCCACTACTGTACATTTTCTTACTTTTATTTAAATATGCATAAAAATATATTGACGTATTAAGAAATATTATTTTAAATATTGGACAAAATTCAATAATTTTCAAAGAAATTAAGTGATAATTAAAGATTTATAATTAAGGCTAAATATGGAAAAGACGTTTTGATGTCATGAAGTAAAAATAAATGAAGTAGTTATTTGTCTATTAAGTTTTTATAGTGAAAAAATCTTAAGTACAACAAACAGTATGGCTTTTTGCAAGAAGTATTGCTGACTTCATATATACATAAAATCTTAATTATATTTTAATGGCTAGTTATGCTCCCATTTTCAATATAGCAGCATAATCCCCTAATAAAATAAATTCTAAAATTTTTAGATGCGTTGCGTTCTTTCCTCGTTTAAGGTAAGTTATTCTTTTAGTAATTTCAAATTAATTTTTAAATAACATATGCAAGTAATTAGATATTAATTTAAATTATTGAATTTAGCATGAACTAATAACTTGGCAACTTTGCATAATTTCAAAGGAACCCCAAAGATTCGACTCTTTAAAAATAACATTATATAACTATAATTTAATCAACAGCTCGAATATTACGAGTAAAAAATTTTAAAATGATAATAATGAAGTTTTGTGAATCATTGAATCATTTAAAGAGTTGAATATCCAGCAACTAAAGCAAGTTTATACCCTCAAAAGCACTTACTCTAAATATATTTATGTACACATATATTTCATTATATTTAAGATGTCTTGTCATATCTAAAGGAAGATAACAATGTTAACTGCGTAAGTGCGGAAAGAAACATGTGCCCTAAGATAAATGGACAACGATAAGTAATTAATGCCTGTAAATGCGTTATTAGACTTCAGTTATTTGTTGTTCTTTAATATCAATAATAACTAGAAGCATGTTCTTAATTCTGTTTAATACCAGTAAACAGTTAAGTTTTCAGGCCAGATGGTTTTCTTTTTGATATCTAACATCTATAAGAATTGCAGTAATTTACTTTGTGAGATTACTTACTGCAGAAGAGTAATTTCGTTACTGTAACATCTCTGATGTAATGCATCGTAATTTCATAATTGTGCTGCATGAACATCTTAATCAAGAAGGAGGAAATGTGAACTTATGTTATTAACTTGGTTATGTACTAATAGCTATTTCAAATTAGAATTATATGATATATATGTATAAAATTAAATTGAGTGACACAACAGCCCACAACCCCTATCTCATTTTTCGTTATCTTGGAGACTGAGGTGCACGGAGAGATGTTCCGTTCAGGTGGTCAGTCGGAAGCGAAACCTTCATAGCTTAGTTCCCTAGCAAGAATGCTACTCTTTTATCGACCCACTGAAGGGATAAGTGGCTGAGTAGACCTTGACCAACCCGAGGTTTGAACTCGAGGCCGATTGCCATACGTTACCACTCAGCCATTGAGCTTCAATCTATGTGTATATTTTGTACTTTTTAAAAATTTATAACAAACTAGAGGGACCCGACAGACGTTGTCTTGTTCACACATCTTAAATTAAAAAATTCCAAATTTTTATGAATAAGCTTTGACAATCTAGACCGTTTTGAGTAAAATTTGAGTAAAATTTGAGTAAAATTGAGTTAAATTTCAAATACTAATTACATCTGAATGCAATAATTTAATTATTACACGATTTATTTCAACAAAATAATAACACGAAGTGAAACTATTTTCCTGAAATGATCACAACACCAGCTGTTGGGACCAACTTGACTTATAATAAAAGATTTTTGAATATTCGATACTGTGATCGTAGCGCAGTCTGCCGGATTCAATGTAAAACATTCCAAGATCAACAATTTATAAATCAAAAATTAATTAAATAAACATTTCTAAACCGAATTATAAATCGAAACCATTCTCGAGTCCACTGGAACGGACAAAAACTTTCATGAAAATCGGTCCAGCCGTTTAGGAGGAGTTCAGTTACATACACACGCACAGAAGAATTACATATATAAAGATTATTTGAAAAGATATTAATTAAAAACGATAAAAAGCGTAAATCGCGCGTCTGCATTTTCGTAACAATAAAGACCGGATTTGGCCAGTTTGGCTGAAAATCAATTTTCGATGCCAACTTACGTCTTTTCCAATTCCTACTATTAGCTCACGATCTCTAGACATATTTTATTTCTTTGTTTATTTATTTATTTATCTTAGTGGAATTTTCAATCGTTAATAAAATACATTTTAAAGCGCTCAATTGAGCTGAAATGCAATGTACATGATTTTTTTGGTTGACAATACAATAATTTAATTATAATTAATAAAAATTAATTGATTAAAACTAATTATTTAAACAATTACAAATAGAGCCACGTTGGCGACTTATGTCAAAATTTGAAAAGGTTTCTTTTTCTCATGTGTTAAAGCATTCAGTTGAAATGAAATTTTATATACACGATTGTTTTGGATGACAAAACGATAATTTAATGATAATTAATAAAAATTAATTACCACTTAATGTTGTGATTCTGTCATATGTATGTACATATTTATATTAAGTGCAACTATTTAATAAAAAGTAGCTAAATAACATTTTTTCTCGGTTGATCTAAGTAGGAATTGATTTTAAATTTTTTTTTTTATATTACTTGTTTTATAACAATAGCGTTGTTACAACAATGCAGGTGAATGTTGAGTTGTATTTTTGAATGTTTTTAATTAATATTTTTTAACTGATTGCGATATCGGACCGAATTGTGAATCTAAACCATTCTCGAGTTTACTTGAACCCGCACAAAAAATTTCATCAAAATCGGTCCAGCCGTTTAGGAGGAGTTTAGTGACAAACACACGCACAGAAGATTTTTATATATAAAGATTATATTAATTCAATAATAATCCCTATAGTTTATTAAGGTTTTAATGAAGTAGAAAAGTTAAGTGTTTTTGAATTTAAACTAATTTTTCCTAAAATTCACTCTTTAATTTAAGTTAAATAGTGAGTGTTTATTAAGTTTGTAATTACAGAAACCCAGAGGCAATTGATCTTGGAATGCGCAATTTTGAACTCAAAGTCAAGAGACGATGATAAATCGCAAGCCACTTAACAGGTAACCCCTTCGGTAGCCCTTGCATCGTACGGGCTACCGAAAGTTGGCCACAACCAGTTTTCCCCTACGCTGTACGGGCACAGATATTTTCTTCTTTCTATCTTTCATTTGCATATATTTTTAATTCTTATAGTGCGATTACGAGTACTTCAGTTTTTAAGAGATGCAGTTGTCCATAGTACTGAAATACTTCTCTTCCGGAATTTTCTTTCTGGTGATGACGAGAGTTTTTCTTTGAAGGCATGAATTTAGATTCTTTAAAATTTTCGATAAAGAACAGGGACTCGTAAGGCAATATGCAATTTGTTGCTTGAGAAGAAATGAAAATGGAAACATGATCTAAAAACGGTGATATTATTTTTGTCTCCATTGCAATGTAAGACTTAATACATTGTCATGAGATTTACCCCTTTCCAGTAAATAATCCTTTTCACAATCGAATCACTATGCTTTAAATTGTGAGTACACACATATATGGACACAAACATATACATATATATACACTCGTATGTATGCTCCCACACAATCTTCAATCGTTTAAAAAAGAGGTACAAACATGAAGATTTTTTTTGTTGTAAGTATGAGATAAATTCTTTTAAAAATATATGAAACACATTCTTCATAGCATGCACAGCGTACTTAAAAAAAGTGGAAACTTTTAGGAGTTTTTGTGACTGACAATTATAAAATAAAAAATAGTATTAAAACTTTAAAATTGAAAATTATATAAAAAAATTAATTCTTCTATTTTCGCTTTCTATTAAGTATTATTCTTAGTATGTACAATAAAAAAGGTGAATTTTTGTCGAACATTTTGGGCAAAAAAATTTACTGTTTAAAGGGTTAAATAAGCTTGTATAATTTACTTAATGTCTTATAGTTTCCAGCAAAGGAGTTCTTACTGGCATAACATTATTATATATAAATTGCAGTAAACTTTTTTTTTCTTCACAAATAGTTTCTTGACTGACATCTGTCGTTTCACTAAAATCTGTTAGTGCTTGATGTTAAAGGAGAGCATCCAAAATTGGAACATTTTTTTCAAAGTGAGAAGTACTCTAACACTAATATCCTAACTATTATCCTGCAGAGAACAACATATTTGATTATTTTTCTCATTTTGATTTGAAATGATCTATTTTTTTAAAATTAAATACTTTCCATATTTCGTCTCATGTATGATAATGCTGAATGCGTTTTTGCTATACATGCTAAAAGTGAAAAGGGTTTTTTTCTGGACTGTGAGCAAGTTTTGTGAATTCAGTATTATAAACTGACGTAAGAAAATTAAAATATTTATCTGTATGGAAATGGGTACAGAATTCGATTTTGGGATTTTTATACGAGTCAAAAATAGATTTAGCATCATCAGACTTAAAGCTCGTAACCATTACCATTCGACTACAGTGGATATACCATACACACAAAATAAAAAATATGCCGGAAAATTCGGCGTAGAACCCGCTCCGCCGTGTAACGTACACTTATACTTTCAAGCTGACTTTTTCTCTTTTAGGTATACTCGGCGTATAACGCACACACTATTTGTACGTAGAAATCTGAGATGTACGTGTGCAATGCTGCATTGTTTTGAAGTCATTTATTCGAGATATTATCCCAAGCTTCTGAAAATTTATACTTCTAGAGTTGCCACCTTATAAGAGTATTATGTATGTCACATTTCTTTTAAATAATCAGTATTTCGATACATATAGAAGAGAGAGAGAATAGTTTTCTGCTTACCTCTTTTTTATTTTTAATGCTATCATTTTTATACACGGCCTATAACGTACATTTGTAAATTTCAAACTTTTTTCTATGATAAATTGCGCGTCGTGCGCTGGATTTTAAGGTACATAAGCCTTAAGACTTCAATTATAAAAATACATGAATGCATTAATGTACATAGGAAGTTTCAAATAAACTATATAATTTGATAAAACGAAAGTAGTTATTTTCGTAAATAAATAGAAATCCAATGCTCTATCTGTTGCTTACTTTCATATTGTAATTTTAATAACACATCAGTAACGAATTCTTTACTCATGATCAGAAACACATTGGCCAATGAATTTCGTTTCTTTTCCCCAAATTAACGAATAGGTAAATTTTTTCAGGAAACCTCAAAAAGCTTTATAAGTAGCTTACCCCAGTCTAAGAATCTCTAATAATGATAATTTAATCAAAAACTTCTGTAAATTCTATGTCAGGAATTAAGAAGATAAATATTGGGATGAAGTTTATTAAGAAAAATACTAGCAACTACCTGACGGGGAAAAATGCCATCACCAAGAAAAAATTGTTATAGAATAACGAAATTTGGAGAAATCAATTGTCTAGTTAACATGTTTAATTGATCAAATTTTCAAGAATACAGGTTTATTTAAGGTCAAGAAAATGCATTTCAAATGTGAAATGCTTTTACATTAATAACCGGTGTAACCTCTAGAATTCTGAATGCAAGCGGGCATGCTTTATATCATACAGGTGTCGAATGTCACTATGTAGTATGGAGTGCCGTGCTTGTTGTGTCAACACTGTGACGGTCAGTACTGTTTGTGGATGATGCTGGAGTGGTCGTCCAACAATATCCCATACGGTGCTCAATTGGAGACAGATCTAGTGATATCTTGGGCCAAGGTAACATGTCAACACTCAGTAGAGCAGACTGTGTTACAACAACATTGTGAGGGCCAGTGTTATCATGTTGGAAAACTCTCCCTTGAATGTTGTTCAAGCATGGCAGTACTATAGTTTTAATTAATAGACTGAAGTACAAATGTGTAGTCAGTATGATTGGGGTAACCACGAACATGCATCTTCTGTCATAACAAAGTGCTTCCTAGACCATGACTCCAGGTGAAAGGTCCAGTGTGTCTAGGTTGCAAACAGTTTGGAACCTGATTTCATCAGCAAACACAACAGATCTCCACTCTGCCCTCCAATGAGCTTTGGCTTGACACCATTGGCATCGTAAATGGCAATGGCTTGGAGTCAGTGGAATACACGCTACATTACAGCTGGTTATGAGATGTTCTTTGAAGTAACCGATTTCTAAGAGGGTTTTGGTACTGTGATACAACTCGAGTTCAAATTTCTTCCGCGAACGATGCGCGTAAGCTGAATACGGTGGTCTTCTCTCCCAGTAATACCATATAGCCTGCCTGTAACCCGGCCTTCTTGAGGCAGTACCATCCCTTGACCACTGCTCCCAACAATCATGTGCAGTGGATATATTCTGGCAAAATCTTTCTGCCATATCGCGGAAAGAAAATCCACCTTTTCGTAGCCCTATTGCATGATCTCGATTAGACTCGGTGAGCTGTTGATGACTTCTTCGTCTTCTTAATTCATTTTTGGCTATCATCAACTCAATACATTAAATTTCAGAGGCAAATAACGCTGACGAATTTACAGCGTGCATTTAAAGCAATCCTGATTTGTAAGTTTTGAGTGACGCTACTAGAACCAATTTTAAGCGTGAAATTTGAATCGATATCTTCTTTCAGATGTATAAACACACCTACCAACTTTCGTTTATCTAACACAAGTCATTCTTGGAGTTGGGATTATTTTTCCGTTAGTGTATATGATTCAAGTGGTATATAGCATAACAGTAAATTATTGCACCAAAATTTAAGGTAAATACTAGTATTTTATATTATATGAAATTAATTATAATAATGAATCATTAAAGATATTACGGTGAATTGAGAAATATAATGGAATAGAAACAATTTTAATATGGGGTAAACTTTCTTTCTCTTTAAAAATGTCAAGGAAATTTTGTATATTAAATGCTTTGAATACACAGTAAAAGTTGTCAAAACCATTAAAGATATTTTATCAAAGATCTTTGCATAAGTTTAAAAAAAAGTCACATTAATGAGAACCTTTTTGAAAAACAAAATACGTACCTTTAAAACAATGATTTATCTGATTGAATTCGAAGATAAGTAAGGAAAAACATTTTAGAGTTGAACTTAATATCTTCCTATAAATAAAAAAAAGATAATATTTTTAATGTTTTTTTTATATATCGAAGATGGATCAAAAAAGGTAAAGTGATGACTTTGCGGAAAATTTTAAAACTTAGTGATACATTCGTTGACAGTTTTGTAACTATGTTATTAGATTTTTCTAAAAATAACAGTTGTTTCTTTCAAATACAGCTTTTTTCATTCTTATCTGCTTTTTGTTATCGTAAGTAAGGAATAATAGATTGTTAAAATATAAATATATACAGTATTCCCCTCGACAATATACTGACGATATATATATTTTGTGACAATAAAAATGCAACACCAAAAAGGAGTGTTCAGCACAAATTATATATACATGTCGGTGGATAGACGCCACTTTTCAAGTTATTCAAATTATATGAAACAACACAGATGTCTCATTCTTGGTTAATAGTGTCATTGGAAAAAGAAAATGGTAAATTTTGCAATAGACATCGTTTTGTTGCCAAAAAACAGTTATTCCAGCTGTCCCAAATTACAAAGGATACTTGCAGCAAAAATGCAAAGTTTTTCACAACCAAAAGAAGTAATTTCAAGGCTTTGGAAATACATCAGGACCAATAGAAGTAATATTAGGAAAACAAATACGTTATAGTACTAAAATGGCCAGGTATATTCCTAATGTAGCGTAGGGCAGCCACCTGCACGCGTTAACCGAGTATCAATTAAAACGAAGATAGTTTGAAGTAAATAAGTTACAGTTAAAAAAAAATAAAAAAACACGCTTTTATAGTTTTTTAATCGAACTAAAAAGTAAAAAAATATTTCTTAATATAAGAATAATATGATTAATGAAAAAACTAATATCATTGTGGTAAAAACGTCAGGTGATCGATATCAATTGTTGCGATTTCTTACTAGTTCTATTCCGAAACGCAGAGTTAGTGTAAAAATGCAGTATAAATCTCTAACACCCCACACTTTTACCACAATGACATTTTAATTTTCTAGTTAATCATTTTATTCTTATACTAATAATTATTTTGTATTTTTAATTCGATTAACCATAAAAGCGTGTTTTTTAGTTTTTTCAAACTATAACTTATTTTTCGTTCTTTCGTTCGATCTACAATAAAAACGTGTATTTTTTCAGTTATTTGAACTATCATTAATTAATTAATTAATTAATCTTAAATGCTTCCTTTTTTTAGAATCTAGAATACCTAATAGCATCCTATCAGTACGTTGATACTGCCTGGCTTGCAAAATGTAGGATCAGCCAACTGAAGGAAACCTGGAAGAGCTAAGTTTTAAATATTTAATGCAAAAAAAAAGTGTAAAGTTAATGACATTTTTTACTAGAAAGAGTTCAACAGTCTCTTTAAAACTTGCATCAGCATTAAACATAAAAATACAAGTTTTGAATCGAAGACTTTGGGAGATTTGTTTTTAATCCGATGACCTTTGAATCAATTCTCAGCTGTTTTGGTAAAATGGAGCAATGTGAGTGATGTTTCATTCTACAGATCCGACAAGATACTTTAGAAAAACAGACTTTATGATTGGGTTTCAAGCAATCAGAACATAATTTTTTTTCATACGCTCGAGTCTCTTTTTTTGTTTCCAGTTTTAGAAAAACTGGGTAGTCGTTTTTATTATGGCAGAGTTTCTCAAGCTGTGGGACGCCCACCCCCTAAGAGGCGTGATAACCCTACGAGAGGGGCGAGAGCATATTGAAAAGTCGAAAACAAAAGACTAAGAGTAAAAAACTTGTTAATTTACTAAGAGTAAACAAACAAATTATTAGTTGTGGTAAGAATTGCTAGTAATTGTCTCCATTGGGATATTCACCGAATAAACTGTTATTAACGCACGTGCAAAATACCTAATCTTTATTTCCTCATTCATAAATTTGTAATATTTATGTGTTTTAATGTGTTGGTTCATGAAGGATGGACTGATACATCTTGAAACACGAAATTAACTATAAAATGCTCGCTGTGTTGTATTTTCTTTAACTGTATTCTACATTATTTATACTCGTTAGGAAATTAATGATTTAATATTGTAGGTAGCATTAATCGTACATCCTTTACATCTATAGTCTTACGCTGCGAAAATGTTGCATTATTATACGTTAATAAAATTTAAGGTATCCGTACACCTTCGAAGAAAATTTTTTTAAAAACTGTAATATTTGCTATTAAAATATTTTTTACTGATGAAATATAACTTAAAACTATGAAAAATACATTTAATATGTTACTTGTAGTACAGTGCTTCTCAAACTTTCAATACTGGCGCCCCCTTATCAATCACAATTTTATCGCGCCCCCTATACATTAATAATGTACTGAATGCAATAATAATGCACTTTACGCTAAAGCAATAATCTTAATTATATACCGTACAAATTCATGACATAAGTATTAAATTTTGTATATGTTGCTTTTAAGCAAAAAACATATATATATATTAAGTAATAGGGTAATTATTATGTTATTTTTCCTTTCTCTAATTTTTAAATTGGAACATATTGCAAAATGCGGTGGTTGCTTACAAGACAAAAATATAGATATCAGCTTTTTTTTAGAAAGAACTCAGTGGGTCAATTTTTTATCATAAGCATTCCTTTGAAAATTTGCTCTGTAAGACAAGCCCATGGAAGTCGCTAATACTTATTAAACTTGTTCTTAATTTAGCATTAATTAATTAGTTATAAAATACCCCAGCACTGGTACATTAAAAGTATACCGGCTGAAGTACCCGCTATTTGCACGAGTTCATTTATAAGAAAAAAGACTTTATTGATATAATCGCTGAATTTTAAGGAGAGTAAAGCCAAGTGCGCAACAATGTTTACAAAAATGTAAAATGATTTTTTTAAATCATTGCTCAAATTATAATTAGTTTTAAGAACTGTAATTTTAAGCCTCACAGAATTAGCATGTAGAATTCATGTTGAAAAATGAACAATAATATAAAATTCTGATGAGAAATAATTGTATTATTTTTAATACTTAAAGTGAAAAAGACTTCAACATGTTTTAAACCTGAGCAGGCACGCACTCGATACTAATGGTCGAGTGGGGTTATTGAGCCACCCCAATCTTTTTTTAATAATTATTTTTATAGTACACAATAAAAATCGTAATTCTAGTGAATAATTTAATTAAGAGAAAATATACTCACCTACTTTCAAGAACACAGAAAATATTTCGGAAAAAAAAAGTTATCAAACCGGGAACTCAGTCAAACAAGTACCTCAAGAATATAAAAAACGTTTGTCACTCCCAAAAAGAGGAGATATGTAACAAATATATTTTAGTTCACACGTTAAGACAGTCAAACAGGAGGATAGTGTCAGAGCCATTGGTAACAATTAAACAGTTTTGCCAGAATTACCCATTTCGCACTTTGTGCTCGGCGTGACAGCTCCAGAATAAAAGTGTATTTATTACAATATGGATGTTCGAAAAAAAAAAAAATTATGTAAAACGTTTTTCATTATGTTTTTTATATGTTTGGGAATAACTCATAGAAATAATTCTGGCCAAGTAATCCTTCAAAGAGCTTTCCTGTGCTTTTCCATAAATCATAAAAATATTTTACAAGAAAAATCGCAGCAGAAATAGTTTATTTGCAACTTCCCTAAATGAAAAAAAAAAAACAAATACATAAGAGCAGGGACGTAACTAACCGTAGAAGTAAGTTCGAAGGTCAAAACCGCAGCAACTACATTCTGCTGCCTACAGCTGATGACAATAATATAACAGTAATGAATTTTTTATCTTCCTAAAAATTTTTTCGTGGATTATGGCTCTGTTTTGTTTTTTCATTTTGGTTTGTAAAGAAACCGTAATAGAATTAGAAGCTTTAATTTTTATGACGTAATATCGTAGATATATAAATTATATCGGTGTAAATGTGTATTTTTTTTATTTCGTCAGAAAGTATTTTGTTTTACTTCTCATTCCAGTAAATAAATTTTTTAAATCTTTATTTTCGATATGCTCGCGCCCTCCTTGTATTTATCGCGCCCCAGGGGGCGCGCCCCACAGTTTGAGAAACACTGTTGTAGTACATAAAAAATTTTAGGAGTAAAGCACATGTAAATAGTAATTAAATTGATTATTAGAATAACGCACATAACTCAAAATGTAAACAAAAATATCCCCTTTCTGTAAATTTGATGATGATCATTATAACATTTGTTAGGCTGGTACTATTTTCCTGGATGATAATCAATTTATTACAATTTTTATCAAGTTTCGAGTAAAAGAACATTGAAAATCCTTAAAAAAATTATTACGAGCATGATATATACCTTAGTTACTAAAAACATATCAACTATATAATTATGAAAGTAGTAGGGGTTCTTTAAATCTATAAAACAAATATATTTATAAAATTTGAACTAATTTGGTTCACAACTTTTTCTGATATTTACGTTGTCAGATGTCAATACGTTAAACAAATTTATTTTGAGATAAATCAGAAATAAACTTTGAACTGCAAATTTTAATATTAAACACAAATTTGATATACTTAAAATGCTCCTGATTTATAAATAACACCTTCTTTACTCTCTAAAACATTGATTTTTTCCTTGTAGCTCTTAAAATTTTCTACGCTGCTTTACATTTGGTATTGAATGTCGTTCTGCGTCGTTAATTCTATTGATGTCAAGAAGTTCGTATGCTTTTAAAGTAAAATAACCAGGAGTTATATTAAGTTTTTTAAAAATTTCAACACAGCCTTTGTATCCATCATTAAATTGATCACAGCATTTAATGCACCAGATTTAAATTTTGAGGCACACGAAAACTTCCTTGGGTACTTCTCTGCCATATAACGCCATTTTTAAACACTCGTTTGAATTTTGTGTTTTGCCATGCAGGCATTTAGTAAGCAGTTCTGGTACACAACTCTAAATATGTAGGCTTAATCGTGTTTAGTACTTCATTTGATAAGCCTTTATATTTTTCGTTTGGCTTTTGCCACAAGACAGTGCTCGCTGGTAGTAGCACCAACTATCTTTTCCGATGGGACACTGCCCATGCATCGGTTTCTCGACACTTGATGAGCAATGAAACAAAGCCGCAATAACATTTTGCTGAAGACCGATAGGTTTCAACATTGCTACGAACAGCAATCCCATAATAGTTTTGCATTCGGTCAATAAAAGAGTTGGTGAGTTTGCTCTTTACCAGACAGATTTTTTATTTTTATACTTTAGTTTGCAATCTCGCACCTACTCTCTTTTGAACATGACCAATGCATTCATATTTTTGTGACGCTATCCTTCCCATAAGTATCTTTGACACTGATAAAGCCCTTAGAGTCCCCGTCACTATAATAATGTGCATATTTAAGGCCTCGTTTGACAATAGAACGTTGGAAGATTCTCGTAGCACCAACAGCTTCACTTTTAACGCAGAACCTTGAAAATTGCTATGGCACACGTGATGTGCTGCAAAAGTTTCCGACTCAATGCTTCTAGGCATTTTAGAAATCTTTCTGCAGGTGGGACAATATGACGATATTCTTTCAATGTCTACTACTTTACCAGTGTCAACTGACAAAGCTGCGACACACCCATTCATGAAAGATTAACCTCTACGCTGCCACGTTCCATCAACTGAAATGCCACATTCAATAATTTTATTTTAATAGGATGTAGCACTAACAGTTCAGAAGCTGCTTTTTGCATTGATAGTTTAATAACATGAGTTTATTCTCGTGATTAGTGTACGCAGTTTTACTGAGCCTGGGTAAATTTAACGTACCACATCATTTAAACCCAGCAGAAAACATTTCCCAATTTGTCTCATACCATACACAAAATCTTGTATTTACTTCTGGACAGTTTAAAGGTTTTTTTTTTTTTTTTTTTCTTTGAACTAGAAAATCCTGAGTAAAAGTCACAATGTTTACACCTGATAACAAATTTGAGCACAAACCATATGTGGAATCCTCAGAAAGCAGGATACCTTCTTCGAAACATCTTGGGCAGCAAAGTTGTAAAAACAATTTAAAAGGACTTCCATATCAATTATTCTGTTACCAGTAAGTGGTTTACGTTGATATTCTGCTATTTTTTTTTTCATCAAAGGCAGCAGGTATTTAATTTTTGAAGAACTGGCGTTGGTAGATGTTGAGCTGCTATTTTTTTGAATGTTTAATGGTAGATCCATTTACTAGAAATTGGCGTTTTCTCTTTGCATTAACTCTACGTTTAGCATTACCATTTTTTAAATGACAAAAATTAAAATTTTCTGCTATAAAAGGATTAAACAAAGCTTATAAAGAGCTACCCAATCATAAGCAAAATGTAAACAAACAGTAAAGCACTCTATTTTCTTGCCAGATTCTAGATAAAAAATATAAATAAAAACCTGTTGCCAATTATATTCTTGATAATTCTGAAAACTGAAATTCACATTTTAAAAAGTTTAAATTTCTTACTATTGCATATTTAAACGATACTTTGAAAATAAAAATGTCAACAAACATTTTTTCTACTTCGCAATGCAGACTTGTACTTCCGGGTTCAAAAAGGTGCTATCGAATGAAACTCAAATCCCCATAACTTAAGTTCTAAATAAGATAGAAACAAAATTTAAACACCATTTTAAAGAAAAAAAAGTTCATATTTTCAAATAACATTTAAATTAAAAATCGAAAAATTTGACGAAAAATGACGTTTTGAAGGTGTACGGATACCTTAATACCGATAAAATCCAAGGTGTTGCTAAATTCGATTAGCCAATTCATAGGGGTGATAGTTAGCAGTATTTAGACGACAAATCGACATAGATCATGGAGCCTCAAAACACGTTTAGTCGATGAAAATCACGATAAAAGTAGATTGTCGGAAGGATGGTGAGCCGAATGAGAGGAGTGGCCAAACGAATGTGAAGATATACATACGCCTCAATGCCGCGAAATGCATTGTTTTCCTACAGCACTTCCTTCCAGAGTTTTCTGCAGGGAGTATCAGCCCCTGAACCCCAGAACGTGTGACTCAAGCACGATGGTGCCCCAGCATATTTTTCGATTGTGGTGAATAACCACCTCCGTTCTATATATCCTGGGAGGTACATTCGATGTGGTGGACCAGTTGCTTGGATTTTATGCTCCCGAACTCAATCCATTTGATTTCTTCTTCTGGTACGACCCGACATTACTTGTGTATGATATACCGGTGGCTACAGTGAAGGATTTCACTGCGCGGAGATCATCGTCGTTTTAGCTGACATAGCCAGCACACTGAATTTGTTTGAACGCGTCCGACAATCCTTCGTCCGTCGATGTCGGCTGCGCTAGGACTTACGCGGCCACAACTTTGAACAATTCTTGTGACACTCACTTAGCGTTGCATTTGTGACGTCGAACTGTGATGCATTCCTTCACTTTGAAAACATGCTTTACGTCTAATAAATGTATTTCATACCTTATTACACTTGACATCAAATCGTTCATAACTGTTTTTGCGAATTACTTCTACTAAGCTTGGTTTACGACCCCAAGTTTTGTTGTGGGAACCCATGCTATCTACTATTATACCTCTGAATTTGACGGTCAAATTCGTTAACACTATTTATATTCAATAATTTTCATTAATAGTTAATAAATGTTTCCATTTGATTGATGGTCAGGAATTTTTCAGAGGATTAAATAAATACAAATGTGTGAGATTATTTTCTTTAGAATGTTATTGATGTAAAAAAAATGAGAATTTATAAGTTAGTCGTAAACACTTTTGTACATAAAATGTCAATTTATGGAATTAAAATACATGATCTAAATGAAATATTCAATAACGTCTATATTTTAAAGAAATGTTTAAGGTCTTTGAAAAAAAAGATGATATATGCATTCAGTTGTATATTGGTACAAAAAAAAGGATGCAAAGAAATAATCGATATTTTAAACACATACTGCATTTCTTTTAGTTCAATAGTTAAAAAGTATAACTCCTTTTTTCTTTACATTTTTATTTATTTATCTACTTTTCAGGTCTTTGAAAAAAGATGATCTATACATTCAGTTGCATATTGGTGTATAACAAAGGATGCAAAAAATGGTCAATATTTTATTTACACTGCTTTTCTTTTAGTTCGATAATTAAAATGTGACTTCTTTTTCTTTGTATTTTTATTTATCTATTTACGAATCTACGTATATTAGTAGTCATATATTGGACATTCTAATCGTTATATAATTAGATGATCTCTTTGATTAATAGTGTCCTGAGCTTTTTCATAGTAAGTATTATATGTCCCTGTGTGCGCTAACTTTTTCATTCTCTCTTTTTATTTTTAAATGTATTGATTTATTAAAAATGAAACATAGTTTCAGAATGTTTTCAAAATACCATTATCTGCCGTTTTATTTACTGTACTATATCTAGTTCTTCGATTTCGCTCTGTGGTTGGATTTTAGCCAAAAACCCATTGCTACAAAGAATCACAAAAATTGGGCTGGCTTACAAAAATTCATTGCTTAACTTTGTAAGCGGGCTAATAATTTTTCTTATTCAAAACAGCAGACAAAACAGTTCGGAGTTATTTATTTACTCTCCCTTTATTTATTCAGGAAAAATGATCTGCAAGTGGAAAGGAAAAAAACATAGTTTCAGTCATATTTTTTCCAAATGTGACAGTTTTTGGAACGCATCTGCACCTCTAGAATAAAAGGGAAGAAAAATGGATTTTGAGGGTATGTAATAAATAAAATAAATAAAAGAAAAATATATTAATACGTTCTGTCGGCATTCAACGAAAATCCATTTGAAACACAATAAAAAATCAGACAGTTAATAAGAAAAGGAATCAACTAGACACAAGTACAAACACTGGAATGTTATCCAAAACTGAATATGAATGTGAACAGTAATACAGACCTCAACAAACTTTATGCGTTCAATTCTCCGTCTATGGAATTATTTATGAGTTGAGTTGAGTTAATATTAACGTCGCACTGTTCAGCTACACGAGGGCTTTTGGCGACGGACCACGTAATTTTGAACCATGGTCAAGTGACGTGGACGACACCTGAGCTGGCACCCCCCTCTCCTAACTACCACACCACACCAACGGGAGGACGTTTCAGCTCTCGACAGATTTAACGTGCATCGCTACCCTACACGGCGGGTCTTTAGTGGTACTGGGATCGAACTCATGACATGCCTGCCATGGTTGGATACCTTAACCACTGGGCTACCGCAGCCCTCGGAATTATTTATGAATAACACAACATTCAAAGAACATATATAGACAAAAATAGAGCATACGTAACTAATAACAGAATCAAAAGATGTGCAATTGTGAATCCAAATGGCTTCTGAAAAATTATTCAGCATCAATAATAAAACAAAAATAAATAAAATTAGAAATAAAATTCAAAATTATACCTTGCACTTTTAAAAGAAATAATATATTTTCTCTCATAAATTAAGAGCTCATTAAGTCAGCGTTTCTCAAACTGTGGGGCACGCCCCCTAGGGGGTTGTGATAACCTTTCGAGGGGGCGCAAGCATATTGAAAACAAACAACATAACAAAAGAATATTTTTAAAAAAATATATTAATTTACTGAAAGTAAACAAACAAAATGCATTCTGACATAATACAAAATAAAATACACAATTGCACTGATATAATACACTTATAAATGTATCAGTTCTGTGTATAATGTATTTTATAACTAATTTTACAATACTAAGTTAAGAACAAGTTTTATAATTCCCAGTGACCCCCATGGGCTTGTCATTGATAAAATTATATACAAAAATTAACTCTTATCTTGATAATTTGTACGGTTTATAATAAACTTCTTAACTGCCGATTAGAAATTACGCAATTCGCTCCCCAATATCACTCACGTGCGCGTGAGTGTTGTATTGGGGGAAGAGGGGAGGAATAAATAAGCAAATCCTCTGAAATAAGTAAATCCTTCACAAACACTGTCAAGGTCCTTTTAATGCACTCCAAACCCTTCGGAATAATTTTATGGATAGCAGTAGATAGTAGTAGTTTAGAAGATCGTACTTCGGAAAGACGTATATATACGTCAGGGGCAATTAACGTCTTGGCTGAGCGAGATGTTTATATACGCTGGTGGCCCTTAAGAGGTTAAAGTCGTATTGTAGCTTTTCAGTCAAAGTATAGTGTTATTGAATTCAATACATTGTTATTGCCTGGAGGGGGGCGCGAGAAAAATGTTTGGTTGAATATTAGGCCGCAGACGTTTAAAGTTTGTGAAGCACTGCATTAAGGGGTATCGGAACGCCCTATACTGATAATGTTAAAAAGCTCTTTTTGAATGTTCATTTTCTAAGAATCTGTTGTAAATACATCCCCCAAACTTTTTTACAAGTTAAACATAGATTTAGTATTATACTGAAATGAGCTCTTTTTTTTAAATTTTCATTCGTTTTTTTTTAAAAAAATTTCATTTGATATATTTCGAGAAAACAAAATTTTCCGACAAAAATATATATATATATATATACAAAATTTTGTTAAAAGCTCATTCTAGAAATACTAGAACATACAAAGAATGCGTCATATAATTTTTGTGGACATAAGATATATACTTTCTGAGAAAAGGTACATCGAACCTTCAAAAATGACATTTTGAGAAAAACACATTTTTATAAAATAAACTCACCTTATCAAAACATTCCAGCTTCATATTCCAAATTTTCAGCATTTTTTGAAAATTCACCCTCTTGTATAATTCTTTTAAGTCTTTTTATCTTTCTGACCTCCTTAGTTTTTTGCAAGTTGGCATATCTTGCCCTTGTAATCCTCTCTTTGTCGAGGCGTTCCATGCAGCATGTCGCATAATATCCAGGCTCTATACTTAGTTTTTTCAAAATATCCAACTTAGTTGCACTCCCTTTATTAAAGGATGCAATAGCATCATACGTACCAAAGGAAAGTGTTTCTAAGTGCACAAATGTCTTTTGGGGAACACGAGACCAAATAACATTATTAATGTTTTCCTTTGGATTCTGCGTGTTTCCATGTAAGCATTTTTTCAATAGCTCTGGATCAGAAAGATCCCTAAAAATAGGCCTAATGGCTTTCACAATAGCAACTGGAAGTTTATATTTGTGGTGTTAAACTTTATTTCCCAATTGTGCCTTCTTATAACGGCACCACGTGTCAGGACCTGATGGACAAAATCCATGTTGTGGATTTTCATCCGTTGATATTTTGTGAAGAAATATTGCCCATATACCTTGTCGCATATCCTTCACACTTGATAAATTTCTTCGAATGGCAAGACCATAATATGTTTGTAATTGGTCAATAGATGCTTCCGTTAATCTATTTTTTCCACATAATGCCTTGCCATCTGACAATTTTTGACCTCTCATCTTTGCTTTGAAACGTCGAGGGCGAGGTATCATCCGTTTCATAACATAGCCTATACAGTCAAGTTTCGTGATCGTACAATTATCCCCGTATACTATATTCTTCACAATATTATCAAAAGCTTTGGAGTCACCATCTCCTAAATATTTCGTGTAACGCACATCATAGCGTTGAACAGAGGGCTGAAATATCGCTAGAGCGCCATCGACTTCCATTCGTCCACTATACTCGTCGAAGTTCTTCTTGCAGACCGGTCCATGTTTCTTTTTATCTTTGCAAACACAATGTTTAGATAATATCTCAGTGTCAATTACCTTTCCTGTGTCCATACTCGTAACTGTCACGACACCATTCATGGAGGAATATCCTCTCTTTTGTCATGTTCCATCAACCGCCACAGGAATGTCTCTAATATTTTGGTTTTCTTGAACAGCTTCTTCTACCGCATCTTTCATCGTTGCATCACACACATCCTTAGTTGCACCTAACAGCATTTTATTGTATTTCGAGAACTTTGTCGGTGGGGGTGGTAAGTTCATGATTCCGCAAAACATTCGTGCAGCTTCTGAACCTTTCCCTATGCATCTTATTGCATAAACAAGTCTGGTGTTTATTTCGTAAGTGTTGGGTTTCCAAATTTCAGCTTTGCACTTCTTGGAGGAACAAAACTTGTAGCTATAAATGCAAAAATCATAGATTATATAAAGTTCAACAGCTCCACCAGAACAATTTTCTTCACATGAAAGCTTAAGTCCTGTTGCTTCACACTGTAAACATTTGATAGCTTCAGAAAACACACCAGCTAAAACATTCAAATCCACAATCACATTTTTAAATCCACTATTAAACTCACTTTTGTATAAGTTACTTCAATTGCTAAGTTTTTTTTCTGAAGCAGAAATATTACTGTTAGAAGCAGAAGACTGCTGTGGTACAGAATCACTTCTCACTGTTGTTTCGCAATTACTTATTCTGCCTTGATTAAAATTACCTCGCCTTTTTTAAAAAAACTTTGCCGCTAGATCTAGGCAATTTAAATATAACAAATTGATACTAAAATCAAAATAATAGCGTTGTAAAGAGCTAAGCAGGTATAATTACTATAAACACAACTTGAGCAAAACAAACAGGGTTTGAACGAACTGTTTTCTTCAAAAATACAAATGTAAACAACGTATAATTAGTTGTATCTCTGAAGCCGTTCTTAGGGTGAAAAATAACTGAGGTTTGGCAGCTAGCATCACGAAAGAAATTTTAAAAGTGACTTCACACTTCTAGCTGGCCAAAAAAGAAGTGCAATTTTTACCTTTTTTCTGTCCATTTAAATCGGTGACGTGCGTTTAGATGATTTTTTAAAAACAAAATTTTAGCACTTCTAATTGTGCTAGAGATTAAAATGAGGTATTTTTGGAAAGGTACTGAGTTATGAAATTTTAAAATGCAATAATCTGAAATTGACAAAAAAAAAATTTTTTATGTTCCCAACAGCCCTTAAGCCAGTGTTTCTCAAACTGTGGTGCGCGCCCCCTGGGGGGCGCGGTATCCCTGTGAGGGGGGCGCAAGCATATTGAAAATAAAGGTTTAAGAAAATAATTTTTTGGAATGAAGAAAATCAAAATGCTTTCTGACATAATAAAAAATGCACGTTTACACTGATATAATTCATTTTTATCATCTGGTGATCATCAAAAATAAAAGATTCCACTTCAAACGTTCATGAGCTAAATTTGATCCTATAACCAAATAAAAAAAGACATTTTGTTTGCTTTACTGTAATCACACGATTAGAGATTTTTTTTATTATATTTCTTTAACCGCTAATATACTACTTTTGACTATCATATATTTAACCTTCAAACTTACTGGTATGTTTCACCCCATCTGTTTTTCTTTTGGGAAAGTTGTAAATAATATTTTTCTGTTGCTTTTTTTCCATGTGAATGAGCTATATAATATATGGATAAGCATATTTTGAGTACTTTGAAGGATTATTTGGCCAAGATGTATTTTTACGCAATTATATTTTTGAACTAATATCCTTTTTTTTAATACACTTTTAACACATGATGGGTCGTGCGATGCGCAGAGTCATCTGATGTTCACGAAATCGTTAATTCTGGGAAAACTGTTTATTTATTACCCCAATGACCTTTTCAGATTATTCTATAATATGACAGTCTTAATGGGAACTAAAAGGAATTTATCACATTTCGCCCTCTTTTTTTTCGGGGGGGGGAGGGGTTGCAAACGTTTTTTTTACAATCAAGTTACTAGTTTTGATCGAGTTCTCTGCGCAACCACTTTCGTTCAAAAACATTTTCTGTGAACATGCTTTATGTCCTTTATTAAGGGCACATAGATTTGGAACATTTTCATTAGTTTTATTGGATTTTTTCTAAAAAAACCAAAGAAAAATTGAAAGTACTTGAAAGTAGGTAAGTATATTTTCTCTTAATTAAATTACTCACTGGAATTGTGATTTTTATCGTATATAGTAAAAATAATTATAAAATAAATTAAAGTTTAAAAACAAACTAAAAAAACACGCTTTTATAGTGAATCGAACTAAAAAGTAAAAAAATAAAAATATATATTACTTAAAAGTAACATATACAAAATTTAATACTTATCTTGTTAATTTGTACGGTTTATAATTATAATCGTATTGTAGCTTTAGCACCCTCCCCCCAAAGTGCATTATTATTGCATTAAATACATTATTATTTTTCGGGGGGTGCGATAGAAATTATGATTGAAAATTGGGTCACCAGTTGTTAAAGTTTGAGAACCACTGCCTTAAGCCCTTAACGGGCACGATCGGGTTAATTCGATCGCGTCAAATTGACCAAACTGTACACAATCGAGATAACTCAAGCTGAGTCCTACTTTATACAGCTTTGCTCTTCTTTGGTCATACTGACTGCGATCCATGGTCGTGATTTCATGAATTTGGGTAAAGTTTATAATAAATTTAGATAAATATGCAAGAAAAAGAAGAATTATTTCATACGACATCAACATTTGGAATTTATGTTTTGTATAAAAAAAGGAGGTGAAAAGAAAACTTAGGTTTTTCAGAAGCAAATTATATATATATATATATATATATATATATATATATATATATATAAAGATTTGAGAATTGTAGAGAGTTCAATCACATGCTCAGCGTCACAGTTCCAGGATACTGGAATCATTGAGAGAAAACCTGAGCAAGGTCGTCCAAGAGCCACGAGGGACAGAGAAGATCCCCATTTGTTGATTATAGCGAGGCGTAACAGAGTGATTACAACCTCTCAGCTCAATCGTTACTTGCATGCAGCCCCAGAAGCCCGTGTATCAAGAGTGACTGTTTCAAAGCTTTTATGAGACAGGGTTGTTTGTCAGAAGACCTGCTGTTTCCCGCTAACTTGTACGAACCGTAGAGTCCACTTCGCATGGCGCAGACAGCATAGAGATTGGAGTATGGATCAATGGGTGACCACTCTTTGTTCACGCATGAGTCCCGTTTCAGCCTAAACTCCGATTCTCACCATGCGTTTATATAGAGAGAACAGGGGTACCACTACCTACCCTCCATTGACCGCGAAATCCACAATTATGGCAGAAGAGGTTTAATAGTCTGGCCAGGCATCATGTTGGATGGTTGTACACCTCCCCATGTCTTTGAAATAGGCTCTGTAGCTGATGTGAGGTATAAAAATTAGGTCTTGGAACCCTATGTTCGCCTTTTCAGAGGTACATGTGACCCCGAGTTCATTTTAATGGACAATAACGCGAGGCCACATACAGCTCTTCTAGTCGACAAATGTCTAGAGAGCGAAGATATTCGCTGTATGGATTGGACAGCCAGGTCTCCAGACTTCAACCCTATAGAGTATGTCTGGGACGCTTTGGGAAGGGCAATTGCAACTCGCAGTCCCTTTCCGAGAACCATCCAGGAAATGAAAGCAGCGTTGTTGAACGAGTGGGACTAATTACCACTCTAGAACTGATAAATTACCTAATTTCAAGTATAACATCACGCTGCGAAGCCTGTATAGCTGTAAGAGGGGGCTACACCCCCTATTAACCCATTTATTTTGTTTATTCTGCAACCACTGTTTCATACCTTCCAACTATAACGAGTGTTACACACGATCATGCCTGTGTATTGTAATTGTTGAATGGTTAATTGTTTTGTATTGTATATATTAAAGTATGTACATATTACATTTCATTAAAACCGGTCCTGCATTTCTAGGGATAATCGTAGAAGTCCGTAAATTCCCTAAATTTCATACACAAGTGTAATTAATGGACCTTCTTTTATTGTGCAGCGAAATAATAAGATTTAACCTCATTAACTGGTCATATACTTCAGATACGACGTATTTTTTAAGGTATCGTTGATGGACTTATAGAAGATTTATATCATTTCAAAAACTGAAACGGGCCTTTTTATTAATCAAAAAACGTTAGAATACTAACTAAAAATACTTTTGGGGCACTTTATAACACAAGATAAAAGTAAGATGTAAGAGTTACAACTGAATAATTCCGAGGAAAAAACATTAAATTCATCTTAAACTCTTACTCCAAGTCCCTATTGCAACAATGCTCTGGTATGAAAAACTACTGCTAGAAAATGTTGGAATTCGTTATGTTATTATTTTCTCTTCTTTATATCTAAGATCTAAAACAGAAAATTACAAATCAGGTAATTTTTTTAGGGAAATAATACAAAAAATTAAAATAGAAAATTAATGAGCTAGTATTCACATGAAACACTATACGTACATATAATACTAATGCGTACAATAAAATATTAAGAACAATATCATGCACACATAGAAGACAAACTTAATCCGATAGGTGTTTAGAGCCCTATTTTTTTATGGAAATTTTATGTAAGAATGTTAGTAAAATGAAAAATCAATGAATCCACTTTTTTTTCAGGGTTCAAATAAAAACGAAAAAATTAAAAAATTTTAAAGTATTAATGGGTTAAATTTTTTTTTTATCTCAGCTACATATATAATCACACTTGATTATATTAATCACACTTGATTGTAATCCAAAAAAGTTATTTTTAGAGAACTTTCTTAGTTACATTACATGAGTAAATGCTTTTAAAATCTTATAATAAATTGATTGAAAATAAATGGGAAATATAATTGAATAATTTTAGTTAGAAGTCTTTACATTGTTCAATTGATTGAATATTAACGTCGCACTGTTCGGCTACACAAGGGCGTTTGTGGCGACGGACCACGTAATTTTGAACCATGGTCAAGTAACGTGGACGACACCTGAGCTGACACTTCCTTTCCTAACTACCACACCACATCAACGGGAGGACGTTTCAGCTGTCGACAGATTTAGCGTGCATCGCTGCCCTACATGGCGGGTTTTAGGTTGTACTGGGCTCGAACTCGTGGCAAAGCCAGCCATGATCCGATACCTACACCACTCGGCTACTGCGGCCTTTATATTGTTTAAATAAACTGGTATATATGTCGATAAAATATGAGAAAAACATTAGTTTTAAATTAGAATTTTGAACGATTGATATGCTTTATTAAAGTTAATTTGTATTATATTCAGTAAAAAAGGAATCATGACTATAAATATGAATTTGTTATTTATCCTGCATTTCACTAACTTTGTGTGAATTTTTATTAGTGCAGCCTCACAAAAGTAGATAAAAATACATTCCATTATAAGGTTTTCACGCCACTATTTACTTATTAATTTGGTTTTAATTAGAAAACAGATTTTCTTCTCGGTGAAAAATATATAGTATATAAATTTAATAAAGTAGTAGTAAAAAATTGCTCGTAATTGTTAAAAGTACATTGTGCCAATTTATTAATTCACTTATTTTGTGTTATAAGTTTAAAAAAAAATTTTTTAAATCAAGTGAAATTCTGCTTATTTATAATATTTTATTAAATATCATAATTTTTGCTCTTTTCTTGTTGACTAATTAATAACGCTTACCCATACATCTGACAGATTTTGACAGAAATTTAATTAAATAGTGCTGAAAAAATCATAATTCAGTAGGATTATTTGCTTGGTAATCACGTGAAAAGTAGTTCAAATGATAAAGTGTATATTATTAAAAGAACAAGAATATAACCTTAGAGAAAGTTTCCTTCATTCTCCCAACATTAAATTTATCAATTAATTTTCCAGAAAAAAAGGCTGATGCCATTCTTGTTGCCCTTTGTGTCTATGCTCTTGAATCCATTATGATTTTACTCACAAAGGATGCGTGGCTCCACTTTTATACGGATGGTTCTGCCCAGGATCACGGCTCAGCTGGGGCTGGCATCTATTGTGAAAAACTTTTTGAAGGCTTTGGTGCTAAAACCTTGCTGCAGAGATAGAGGCTGTGAGACAAGCAATATACCATCTGACGAATTAGCTGTTTTCCTTGTAGATTCTCAGTCTGCGATCCTCACTCTCTGCTCCTTACGCAATAGCGACTCAATAGAGGTGGAGGAGGTGAGCAAGAATTCATGAACTCAACAATGTTGATTGGACAATAATGCTGATTGGACAACAGTGCTGATTGGACAACAGTGCTGATTGGACAACAGTGCTGATTGGACAACAGTGCTGATTGGACAACAGTGCTGATTGGACAACAGTGCTGATTGGACAACAGTGCTGATTGGACAACAGTGCTGATTGGACAAAAGTGCTGATTGTTTGTCAATGGATCCCTAGCCATTGCGGCATTCCAGGCGAACTTTCTGGGAAATAATAGCTGCAATCTCTCACAGCCTTCTGGTGGCTTGTCAGGCAAACAGCCATTTTCAAATATCTCCAGATCCGTGGGAAAATACATTCACCGAATTCAGGAGGATGATGCTAAGGGAAAGATCTGGGAGGAGTTCCTCCATAGTCCAGTCCCAGTGGGTCTTCCTAGACAGGGTCTGTGCTGTTTTCAGAACTTTGACCGGTAATGATTTTTTCAGCAACATCTACACCGAATTGGTGTGAAAGCCACTCCAAAATGTGCCCTCTGTGTCTTGGGGGAGAGTCTACGAATTTTATTCACCTGATAGTTTGTGCTTCTCTAGTCAACACCACGTGGTTTTAACTTTTCTGTTAACAACTTTATTGCAAGTACTAGTTTATATGTGGCTGTTCACTGAGATATACCCTACACGGCCCATCCTTCGACGTAATAAAAAAGTATTTTCAAAAGATATCGGACATCGTTTGGGGCTGAAAGTGAAAATTTATTCCTTTCCTGGTAGATCAAAATATGGAAGAAAAATGATGTTATATGCGGTGGAGTTTCTTCATTTTGTTTTATATTTAGTTGCATAAAATTAATTTTCAGTTATATAGGAATAAAAATATACATATATATTTTTCATTGGAAGAAGCTTGATTTTTTAAACATTTAGCAAGGAAACCTCTTCGTAAAGCAAATAAATAATACAAAAATATTTCTAAGGTATTTAAATATATTCACGTCAATAAAGTTACATTCATGTCTATAAGTTAAGAATAATGCCAGATCTGGAAAATTAAGGTTAAGAAGTAAAACAAGCGTGACATTTTTTATAAAACACACTTATTATGCAAAAGATGAAGAACAAAAAATATGGTGTATGTATGATACCATTCATAAAAAATGCGAATTTTGCTCCATGGAGCAAATTATAAAAAATACTTCCTTCACAAAAATTTGATATTGCATGATTGGTATAAAAGTTAATCCATTGTATGTCTTCTATGCGGTGAAATACAGTCCGAACAACGTCTCGGCATGCTTAGTACCAAATTATTGAGCTGATCTTGGAGAAGATTACTCCACACTCAGCAAGTAATACTCTCCAAAATTCCGGTACACACAGATATCGGCTGCACATCGCCGACCAAGCATGCCCCGTACATTCTCCATCGGATTCAAGTCTGGTGAGAATGCTGTCCATTCCATACGTGTGATGTCCGTAGATTGAAGGCATTCTTTCGCGACGTTTGCGACGGTGTCTATCATCCATAAACATTAATTCTGCGCTCTTGGTACCCCTAAATAACGTACATGTTGTTTTAGAAAGATTTCCCGGTGAATTTGGTCTGAGATGGTTCCGATTTGAACTTGCAGATATGTTCCGGAGCTCAGAATACCCCCTCCATACTAGCAATCCTGTACCAGCAGGATAATGCCCGACTGTATGTTGCAGGTATTGTACCATTCTTCCTTGATATGGAAAATTTTCGACTGTGACCTGCACGTTCAATAGGTCTCTCGCCAATAGAAAATGTTTAACCCAGTGTTTCTCAAACTGTGTGGCACGCTTCCCTAAGGGGCGTGATATTCCTACAAGGGGGAGAGAGCATACTGAAAAATCGAAATCAGAAGACTATTTAAAATAAATTACTAATTTACAGAAAGAATACAAACAAAATATATTTTGACGTAATAAAAAATAAAGTACACATTTGCACTGATATAATACGGTTATAAATATATCAGTACACACTGCGCTTTGTTTTTATAATTAATTTAGAAATACTAAGTTAAGAACAAGTATAATAATTACTAGTGACCCCATGAGCTTGTCATATATAAAATTATACGCAAAAATTAACATTAATGTTGATCGTTTGTATGGTTTATAATTAATCTCTTAATTGCTGATCAAAAGTTATGTTATGTAATGGGGAGGGGAGGAATAAGAAATCCTCTGAAATAAGTAAATGCTTCGCAAACACGGTCAAAGTCGTTTTATTGCATACCAAAGCCTTCGGAATAATTTTATAGATAGCAGTTTACAGAAAAGATTGTACTTCAGAAAGACGTATATATACGTCCGGGGCAATTAACACACTGGCTGTGCGAGACGTTTATATACGCCGGTGGCACTTAAAGGGGTAAGTCGTATAGTAGATTTAGCGTCAAAGCATAGAAACTCTGAATTCAATACATGGTTATTGTATGAAGGGAGGCACGAAGAAAATTATAATTGAATTTTGGTTCGCCAATATCGAAAGTTTGAGAAACACTGGTCTAACCCATGTTTACCGAACCACTAACTCGTCACCATACAAGAGTCATTACGGGTTGAGGAGCTGTGGCATCGTGTTGAAGCTGCATTGGCATCTGTACCTGTAATCTAACCTCTGTTTGACTCAATGCTCAGGTGTATAACTGCTATTATCACTGCCGGAGGTGATTGTTTTGGGTACTGATTTCTCAAGACTTCTGCTTCCAAATTTCTTGAAAATTTAATTCCTTGTTATTGCCAGTATAATGTATTTATCCAATAAATATCTCCCCGGTGCAAAAAGGTTAATAGCCAGGAGTGTAGTTTAAAGACTCGATGATCCGTTTAAATTACTTTAGAGCTCGTGACCTAAGTATGCAAGCATTATATTTCTTTTGGACTGCTATTGCGAGTAGTAATTTTAAAGACACCATTTTTGAGTAAGTTTATTAGGATCAAAATTGTTTTTTATTACATCTTTATCGCCACCCAGCCAGCATGGATATGACCCTCGGCTTGTAACCGAGTGGGTTTGGGTTCGAATCTCGAGTAAGGCGTGGTTGTATGCCCTTCGGGAAAAGAAGTTGGAATTTCCGCCTGTAATGGATTCCCGTCTTGAATAGAAAGCAGCGCACCCTTTCTTGTTATATGCTGGAATCATCATCTGTAATAAATGTCTATATTCTTCTATTTATATTGTATGTTTCTGTTAATCTTGTATTTCGTATATATATATGTATAAAAACATACGACAACCATAACATTACGTCTTCCTAATTCCTCGAATTTTTGTTATGCAGTTCAAAATAATGATTTGGCACGATGAATATAGAAAAATACATCACATATCATATTACTTATTTAAGCTTAGAAGCCATATTCGGGGAATACTTAAGTTTACAAGTTAAATTAGAAAAGCAACATTTATTTTTTGAAATACTTTTTGAGTACATAGTTTATTCAGTATAAAGAAGATTAAAATAATTTTATCGCCCAACCGGTTATAGTGGTTAGCGATGCTGATTGCGGTGCTGTAGGGACTGGGTTCAGATCCCGGAGAAGACATGGATGCTTGTAAATATGTAGTGCCTTTACAGCATGGGGGTACTCTAAATAACTGTCGAGCAGCAAGTCCTCTCGTGTGGTTGGCGGAAGAGGAAGAGAGGTGGGAGGCCCCTGCCCACCCCGGGTTTTTTCCCTCTAGTTTGGGGTGGAACCGAGCAAGATCGTACTGTCACCTGTATGGTGTTCAAAGCTAAGGTTAATGACAGGCGTAAGAATTCTAGCCTTTAGCCGCAATGAATTTCGCGGGCCTCAATCTGACTTCGTCAGGCAGGTGGCATTAGTCAAAACAACACAATAATTTTTCTCTACCCCCCCACTAGAGTTTATTTAAAATTTACTCATTTCATAACTAACTGTTTTAGTTTTTGTAGTCTTTGTTACAGTCATCTAATCGATAAATTTTATGCAAAATAAGAAATTGTTCATAAGAGTACAAGAAGTCTTCTAAGAAATTAAATACACTTCGCAGATATCAATTGTGCCTCTGAAGTATTGATTTCATGCTTCTAGTAAACTGATTACAATGGTATAACAATGTAAAAATGATTAAAATGACACTTTCTATTTAACGAATTATTCCACCAAAATCCAATACAAAAGCCTTCTCTTTTCAAACAGAAACAATATCCTTTATTCTAAAATGCTTCCGATGTCAAAAGACATTTTTTGAAAATATATTATAATGTACTTACTGCAAAAACTTTTTTTCATTTCCTCTTAGCATTAGATTAAAAATGAAAGGAAAAAACACATTAACAATAGAGTCTTTGAATATTAAAAGATTTACTTTCTTTTTACTTTTTTTATGGCTGCAGAAATTCTTATTTTAGAACAAAAGCCATTCAGTTATTTTGTTATTATGGATTAATATTTGAGGACGATGATGGTCGATATGCTTTTAGTTAATGGTTTCTTTATACATTTAATTAACAATTTCAATTTATAACAAAGTTAAAGCATGTATTAATGAATTGATATTTGTTCGTTTTCCCTTGATAGAATATCAATAATGATTTATCTTGCTGTGTTGTTATGCGTAATATGAATAAATCAATGTAGCTTGATATAGCTGGATTCAATTTTTCTTTATTTGTAAATCCGTAATATTACTTTATACAGATATAAATCCAGATCATATATGGTGTGTACATTTTCAAGGTCTTAAAGAAAGACTAAGGGAAGCCTATCGCAGCTACGATGTAATTGCCTTCTATTACAACGGTGTAATTCAGTGCTTCTCAAAGCTTCAATATTTGCCACCCAATATTCAATCATAATTTTCATCGCCCCACCCCTCTCCATGCAACTAACTTTGAATTAAATTCAGTGATACTGAGGCTAAACCTACAGTACGACGTGAACCTCTTAAGTACCACCGGTGTATATAAACATTTCTCTCAGCCAGTGTGGTAATTGCCTCTGAGGTACATATACGTCTTTCCGAAGTACGATCTTTTCTATAAATTGCTATCCATAAAATTATTCCGAAGGATTTGGAATGCAATAAAAGGAACTTTACAGTGTCTAAAGAGGATTTACTTATCTCAAAGTTTTTTTGCTCATTTATCCCTTTTCATCTCCCCCAATACATCACGTACACTCACTTACGGGGAAAACGGTTGGCATTGGGAAGCAAATCATGTAACTTTTCATTGGCCGTTATGGATTAATTATAAACCGTACAAATTATTAAGATAAGTGTTCATATTTTTATATAATTTTATATATTACAAGCCCATGGGGTTATTAGCAATTCCTAATGTTGCTCTTAATTTAATATTGTTAAATTAATTCTAAAATGAATTGTGCAGTACTGATACATTCATAAGAGTATTATACCAGTGTAAATGTGTATTTTATTTTTTAGTATGCCAGAATGTATTTTGTTTGTGTACTTTCAGTAAATTAATATTTTTTTTTTGAAAATATTATTTTGTTTTGGACTTTTCAATATGCTTACGCCCCTTCCTTGAAGAGTTATCCCGCCCCTCCCCCTCCCAAGGGAGCGCCCCGTAAATTGAGAAACGCTGATGTAATTGTTTACTATTATAACGATGTAATTATTTACTATTACTTTGATATAATTGTCTGCTATTACTATGAGACAATTGCCTACTATTACAACTATGTAATTGCCTACTTTGCTTGATGTAATTGCCTACTAAAGAGTGTTTTTTTCCCAAGTATAGAAGTTTAAGTTGGCATTACTTTTCAAGATGGTGACCGATTTAACAGCTGCCAAGTGATTTATTCTCAGTTTGGTTTGGCAATTCATCAAAACAATCATCAAGCAAGGCGTAGATTCGTCAAATGATTTGTCAAAACGAGATTGCCGTTGTTCCCGATTTTCATAAGCGAATTTTGTTTAGCGATGAAGCGCACTTCTGGTTGAATGGTTACGTCAACAAACAAAACTGCCGCTTTTGGAGTGAAGCTAATCCATAAGTATATGTCGAAACATCGTTACATCCAGAAAAACTGACTGTTTGATGCGCTTTATGGGTTGGTGGAATCCTTCTTCAAAAACGATGAAGGCCACAACGTTACAGTCAATGGTGATCGGTATAGAGCCCTGATTACTAACTTTTTCATTCCTGAATTGAACAATCATGATGTCCAGGAGCTGTGGCTCCAACAAGACGGCGCAACATGTCACACAGCTCGTGCCACAATCGAAAGACACGTTTGGTGACCGCCTAATTTCACGTTTTGGACCTGTGAATTGGCCTTCAAGATCTTGTGATTTAACACCGCTAGACTATTTTCTGTGGGACTATGTAAAGTCATTGGTCTATGTGGATAAGCCACAAATGCTGGAACATTTGGAAGACAATATTCGCCGTGTTATTGCCGATATACGGCCACAAATGTTGGAAAAAGTCATCGAAAATTGGACGTCCAGATTGGACTACATCCGAGCCAGCCGTGGCAGTCCTATGCCAGAAATCATATTTAAAATGTAATGCCACAAGATTATCTTTCGAATAAAAAAAAATCATGCCAATCGAGTAATACATCGTTGTTTTATTGCAATTTAAAGTTCTATACCTCTAAAAAAAAACACCCTTTAGTACTATAATGCAATTGTCTGCTACTACATTGCAGACAATTCCCGTCACTTGAATGCTCTCCCCCCCATCCAAAAAACATCCCTTCCAACATAGAACTTAATCCTTTGAGAAGCACACTCTTACTATGAGGAATTTTAATGAAATAATGTATGAAATGTTCAATATTATCATCATGCGGATTAACTACATGCTGTCAAAAAAATTTAAGAATTGGCTGCTGTATCGGGAGGGGTTGGGAGGTCTAATATAGCAAGACCACTGCTTCTCTACTACCTATAAGTCTCGAATTTGCATTCGAAATGCTTCGAGTAACGTGATCATCCCAATTTTTTTATATAATAACTGAAAAAGATTTTCAACAAATACATTCTACAATCGAACTTTTAAAAAATACTATAAAAATAACATGATATATATATAATCGCCTTACAACAAGAATAAAGTAAAGAAGTATTTGTGGCAAAGTTATAAAGTAAGATAAGTTCGTTAAAACCGTTAATTAAAATTGATAGTTTTAATATAGCAGTGATTATAAATAGAATTTATTATAATACTGAATTTCACATTGACAACAAAAATTCTATAGATCGGTACTGCGTGTGGAATGCAACACAATTCAATACAACGTGTCATAATAAAAAAAAATAAGATAAAAAAACACACACATAATTAACCCTCTGGCCGGAACATCCGTCCCTCCGACGGAGACGATTTGCTTGGATGCCTGTAGATAACGCTGCGGTGTGATTTGGGGGTTAGGCTCTATGGAGCTCTTTAACCTAAAATATTTAATTTCCTTTTAAACCTTTGTAAAATTTACTCTAAAGTTTTTATTACTTTTAAGCATTTTATTTATTTATTTATTTATATCTCTTTATTCTACAGCACTTTAAATTTAAATTAATTTTCTTTAAATTTTTAAGTTCTTATATAATACTCTAAATGCAGTTCTGGGCTAAGGTAAAGCTAAATCAAAGCTCATTCATCAGTTACCAAGATAGGAGGGGAAGTTTCCATAGGGAAGCAGGTACTCCAAAAAACCATTCTACTTATTTAATTAAAAAATCACTCTTTTCATTTTTTTCGCCATGATGATTAAAATAAAATAGACGCAAAACTTACAAAATAATATCTGGCAATTATATTAAATGATAAATTAAGTCTCACATAACTTGATGCGGTTCTAACTGATACAAATATTTTAAATAACAGCTAATGTATCGTTGTTTTTATTTTTAATTATTCCTTATAGTGCTTTTTGCTTACTTAGTATCACTTTAAGTTTTCTGTTCTTATTGTTTTGGCAAATCTAAAAGCGATAAAGAATCGTTTGTTCTTACTGAATTAAAAATGAGTCACAGTAAGAACAACGATTCTTTTTCATTTAAAATGAGTTATTGCGTTTGGTATATAAAAATCTGCTTCTTAAATATGTTTGAGCATTAAAATTATTGTTGTAATTACGAACCGCACATAAATACTGTAACTGTTATTATGAATGATTAATAACCAATAAACAAACAAGCTTTCAGTCTTTTTCCAACTTAATCAAAATAGATATAGAAATACAGAGCGCAATAAATCACAAACTCTTAAGTGCCAGATTCTCTCGAAAGATCTAAATATGTGCAGCTGTTTACATTCATAAACGTCCCGAATCTAATTATAATAAACTTGGAGCCGAAAGCACATATTGAAATTGTTAAACATTATTCGAAAAAAAATTACGTTAACTGCCAATTAGTGCCTTGTAAAAATTAATCTAAAAACGTTCCAAACTCTGATAACACCGGTGTGATCATGGGCCTCAGAGACGGGAAAGCATAATCACATATATCATACCGTGGGCTCTGGAGGGGGAAACGCGTAATCACATACACTGCTGGACAATTGCTAAGGACGGATCACAAATTGCTATGTAGCATGACATTAAGCGAGACATGAGGCCTAGTAGGATAAAATATAGTTGACACACTGTTCAGACATTAGAATAAAAAATATTTATTGTTCCGGAAAGTACAAAAGCTGTGAAACATCTGAAAAAAAATGTTCATTTGATCTGCGTACGGAGAAATAGAACAATGAATCTAAAAGTCAGCAGGCATCTTAAAGAAAGGTATCAGTACGGGATATGTCCACTGTGGAGTGTGATGCAACATTCCACACGTCGTACCATACTTTGCACAACATTATCCAGCAGCTGTTGAGGCAATTTATCCCATTCCTCTGTGAGTGCACGGATGAGGGTTTTCTTGTTTGTAGGAGGATAGTTTCGACCAGCAACTTGCCTCCCCAAAGCATCCCACACATTTTCAATGGGGTTTAGATCTGGAAAACGCACTGGACATACGAGACGTTGAATACCCTCGCTGTCTAGACAATCCTGAACAGCGAGTGTTCGATGACATGTTGCGTTGTCGTCCATAAAAACAAATTTATCACCGACAGCACCACGGAAAAGACGAACATGAGGAAGTAGAACTTCATCAATGTATCGTTGGCCCGTCATAGTCCCATTCGCAACTACATGTAGGCCTGTGCGGCCATTGATCATGATGCCGGCCCACACCATGATACTGCATGACGGATATCGGTCCTTTTCCTGGCTATTTTCTGGATGATAAGCCGTACCACTCTCGCGCCAGATCAGTTGGCGTCTACAATCCGATGACAGACTGAACCTACTCTCATCTGAGAATAGTACGCATGCCCAGTCATGTTCAGTCCAATTGTGATGCTCACGACACCATTACAAACGGGCAGTACGGTGCTGTCTGGTCAATGAGACACACACAACAGTTCTGCGTGCGTATAGTCCTGCTGCCTTCAAACGTCTGGCAACAGTTTTTCGGGAGATCTGCTTTCCCGAGGCAGCAAGAAACTGATTTGCCACCTGCTGAGCTGTGGTGTGCCTGTTCCGTTTTTCTGATAGGACGTTATATCTTTCTTCTGCAGGCGTCGTACTTCTAACACGACCTCCCCCGTGCCGTCTACTACACATTCCAGTAGGTTTAAATGATTTCCACAGCCGTGAAACAACGCTGCAAGCGATGTCGAACTCCCTGGCAACATCTGTTATTTTTCGCCCTTTTTCGATCTTAAAATCATCTATGTGATGTTGGGAAGACATGCCAAAAATTTTAAGTTCGTCTATTAAATCTTTCCTGTAAAACTTTGACTTGAAGCAACAACTGTCCACACGCGTCAAAACCTTTAAAGTTCTTATGAACGCTATCACATGATGAACAGACGTGGAAAAAAATTTGCATACTCATACTTCTTCTTACTAATATCCCGCACTTATTCTAATTTTCCACATTTTGCTTCCTTTCATTTTGTGGTTGCTATGGATGATAGTGTTATCCGTCCTTAGCAATTGTCCAGCAGTGTATATGTAATCAGGGTCCTGAACGGGTTAAGGATGGATGAGCACAATCTTTTGAAGGGATTTATTGGATACTGGTGTTGAAGGGAGTATTTCAACTGCGCGGAACAGACTTCTGGAAGGTGGCGTTAACGCAACAAAAATGAGGTAAAACAACCATTTCTAACTCAGAAAATGATAAAAAAGCATTTAGAGCTTGGGCCAAAAATACCAATCATGGACTGTTCACAGCTGGAAGAAGGTGATTTTGAGGGATGGAACATTTATTTTTGCAGGGATGTAAATCAAGTGTAGTTAGACTAAGTGAAGTTGAAACTTTGTTACCAGATCATATCTAATAGATTATAAAACATCCTTCTAAAACAGATGTTTGGGGGTTTTTTCCGCAACAAAATGCCATGGAAGCTTAGTTTCTCTTAAATAGATGCTGAATTCTGTCAAATATATACAAATACTATGTAGTAGGATTGTTCCATTCATATAAACATGTGATGGACAACATGACTTGGCCCCTTGTAACATTTCTAAACTGGTCCATATTTTAATGGGGAAAAGGAAATAAAAGTGCCCAATTAGCTTGGGAATTCCCCAGACTTAGGCCTTATTCAAAACTGATGGCATATTCTAAAGAATCATTTCGCTAAGAGGAATAGCACAACAACAGTGAAAATAACAAAAAAGGCTATACCAGTGTGTTTTTCCAAGATGAGATGAAATCCAGAACATGTGTGCTGCTCTAGTGGAGTCAATGTCAAAACTGGTTAAAACGTTCATTTCTGATAAAAGAAGATATACTTCTTACTAATATACAGATTTTTCAGTCTATTTAAGGTATATAATGATAAAAAGTTATGGTTTTAGAAAATACTACTTTTTTCTGTTTGTCCCAATTAATTCGAACACAGTATAGTATATAATTTTTATAATAGAAAACACTTATTCACTAACATATTTGCTCCAAATTTTGTGGGCTTTTGGTCTGAGACAACACCATTTCAATAAAATTGTGTAAAATGATTTATTATTATTTTTTCAAGTGTTTTTATTTTTCCGTAAATTTTTGCTTGCACAACTCTACCATGCAACACTGTGGCCTGCATGCCGAGGTTTGCCCTTCCTTGGTGCAGATGATAAATACTTACACACACACATGCTTTTATTGATTATAATTGATGTTTGTTACTAATTTTAAGCACATACATGTAACGACATAAAAAATAAATTTGAAATTTTTTTTGATTTAATACACAGAGAAAAATATAAATATTGCAAGCAAAGGCTTGAAAAATTTGTACCGAATATTTCGGTATATTACGCCAATCAATGTTTCACACTGCATTTAAATTTCTGGTATATTCACTGTATAACGTACACTTTTTTTTAATGTAGGAACTTAAAATGAGCATGAGAATGCTTTTATATTTTAAAGTCTTAAAATGTTGTATGAGTGGATAGTAAAAGTATGGATTGAAATAATATCTGAAAAAATATTTTTTTAAAAAAATGTAGTATATCTAGCAATCTAAATGGAACGAACGGTAATTATTTATTTATGGATCAGAGAAAGAGAACAGTCGAAAAATAAAACAGGATTCGATAATGTGAGTGATGCAGTGCTTCTCACACTTTCAATATCGGCGACCCAATTTCCAACCATATCTGTCATCGCATTCCCCACCATGCAATGACATACAGTAGAACGTCGTTTATCCGAATCAATCGGGACCGAACATCGTTCGGATACGCGATTATTCAGATAACAGAAAACCGAATGCGATCCATGCAGTATATTGAACTGGACAATATACGAATATTTAAAACCATCATAATCATCGGGAAACGTTCTTGTAGAAAAGCAAAATAGGTGCAAAATGTCACAATTTTACTTTTATTGTGGAAAGTAATCACTTTTTTTTGCTTTACCATTATACAACTTCATTTTTTCGTTGCAAGGTCTCATTCTCTAAAGCGGCAGTATTTGAGTAGGACAGCACTTCAATAGTTGTTCGTACCACTCCATAGCTGTCTCTAACGCAGGAATAGTGTTTAACCACAAGCAGCATTTGATGGACCCTTCCTATTTCATTGTTGTTATTGTCATTGTCTTCATTTAATTCATCGTCGACTAGGTCGGCTTCTTCTTGCACGGAAGTCACAATCTCGTCAGTTTCAAGGTGTTGCGCTTCCATTTTGAATTCGAAGCCATACCAATTCGCAAGTCAACAAAACAGCACGTATATATCCCTTCATTTGGAAACAAACTGACCTAATATACTGCGCAGATGTTTACCATATGACACAACTGAAATTCTCCAAATATCCGTGGTATTGGGTTTTACCATTACTTTTGGCCTCACGCAAATCAATTGTTCAGCATTTCCTTGTTCAAAAACATATTCATGTAGCTACATGAATACGTTTTCATGTAGCTACAGTACGAAACGTATTCACGTAGCTACAGTACATGCAGTTGACAAAAAAGTGGTCTGGATATTTGACACTCTGGATAATAAACGTTCGGATAAACGACGTTCTACTGTATAAAGAATAATGTAATTTAACGCTAAAGCTACAATATGACCTTAATTATAAACGATACAAATTATGAATATAAGTATTAAATTTTGTATGTTACTTTAAGTACTATATATTTTAAGTAACTTTTAATTATTATAATACGTATTATGTTATATTTTTCGTAGTTCAGAATATACTTTGTTTTCTCTTTCCTTTCAATAAGTCAATAATTTTTAAAATAATCTTTTATTAAAGACTTTGCAATAGGCTCGTGCCCCCCTCGAAGTATTTTAACGTCCCCGTAGGGGGGTGCACTCCACACTTTTTGAAACGCATGAGGGGTGGGTAGAATGGAAAACGAATTTTTTTCAAGTTATCTAATAGTAAATGTTCATAAAAAATGTCATTTATTTTTAATAAATATCATTTTGATGGTGTACAAATTTCATTTTTATATGCTTTTACATTTCAAAGTTATTTTTATATCCGGTGTATAAGACTTACCCATAAATTTTGATCTTTTTTTTTATTTTAAAAGTGAACGTTATATAATATTTAATCATTACCTGTTGATTGCTACTGCAGTTTTTTTTGGAAGTACACTTTCAGATGCTGGTATTTCAACCAAGCTCTTACATATTTTCTTCTGCAAGTGTTTGTTCTTAACTAGCCTTTTTCTAAGTTTGTATGTGTTCTCGTAGTTACTCTAGGCCGTGGCAGCCCAGTGGTTATGGTCAAAAACACGTGGCCGGCGTGTCGCGGGTTCGAGTTCTGGTGCCACTGAAGACTCGCCATGTGGAAAGGGCTGATGCTTGGTAAATTTGTCCAGAACAAAGTCCTCCCGCTGTCCTAATGTGGTAATTCGGAGAGAGGGTGCAGTTTGCCTCGTCACTTGTCCGAAGATCAAAATAACGGAAATTTTATTATAGCCTTTTTTTTTTCAAAATGTGTTCTAATTTTAATGTAAATGTTATGAACTTATTTCTGAAGTAGATTTATTACTTTGAAAAATTTCCCCATTATTAAAAGTTATTCAAAAATTACGATGTTTTGAATTTCAAGAAAAATGTGCAATGATTATTTTGTTAATAATTGAAACAAATATTTTTTTTAAAAAAAACCTTGTTATTTTCCTACACACTAGTTTTTTTTTACACTTAAGTTATACACACTAAAAGAATTCATAGAAATTAGTATAAACATTATATAGAAGAAGGTCAGTAGGAACATACAGAATATACAGAACGTTTAATATTTAAAAACATTAAAAATTTATAGAAATGCTTTAGAAATTTTGTATTTATGTTTGAATTTAGAAAAATTCTAAAATATCTGAAGCAATTTTATTTCTTATTCAGCAAACTATTCTTTGAGACTAATTTCTTCTCATTTATACGTAACCTATTTTTACTTCAGATTTGAAAGAAAGACGTTGTTCGGAACAAAATATATTCGCCAAAAGCTAAACGCGTATTAATACGAACCTTTAAGTCTTGTGCAGCAAACCTAATATTCTAGTTGCCCGAAGCTGGAAGAGGGAAATTTAAATGCTTCAATACTTTTTTGGGAGTTTCTTTTTATGTTTGCCAACATTTTATTGTCATTACGCTTAACTGTAAGTTTAAGCAAATTTTTATTTAAAACAAAGTTGAAGGTTTTTTTCACGTTAAAATTACACTAATAGTCAAAAAAATAAAGCTTTTTTTATACTAATCTCAGGATGTCAACAAAGGATTAATTCCATATCAACATGAATTGTTGACAACAAACTTGTATTAAATACAATCGAACCTCTATATTGCAAATTTTTCTATGTAGTGAACTTTTTTCTGGAACGAAGAGCATTTCACTATTCCCTTCGTAAAATAACCTCCCAATAGCGAATTTCATGTTCTACATAACGAATTTTTTTCACCTTATTTTTAAAGTATTTCTAAATATTTTAAATTATTCTCCCTTTTAACAGATTCTATGGTGGTCATAAATCTTAAAATGATTTTATTGGTTGCCTAACTCGCTGAGATCAATAGAATTCTGGCGGCTGCGGTAGCCCAGTGGTCAAGGTATCGGATCATGGCAGGCATGTCATGAGTTCGAGCCCAGTACCACTAAAGACCCGCCATGTAGGGCAGCGATGCACGTTAAATCTGTCGAGAGCTGAAACGTCCTCCATTGGTGTGGTGTGGTAGTTATGAGAGGGGTGTCCGCTCAGGTGTCGTCCTCGTTACTTGACCATGGTTCAAAATCACGTGGTCCGTCGTCAAAAGACCTCGTGTAGCTGAACAGGGTGACGATAATATTCACTCACTCACTCAATATACATAATTCTGGGTGTTTCATCCAAGTACAACCTTTTTTCCATCCTTGCTCAATACACTTGAAACATCTTCGATCTCCCCTTTCACCCTCAGTGTAGTTTTCTCGTGTCCCCGTGTCCTCGAACTAGTCTCCGTTCATTGGTAGCTTTGATCAGTCGTACTGGTACCTTAGTTTGTGGTAGCTCGGAAACATAAAAACGAAAATGCTTAAGCATCAAACAAACAAATTTAATTCTTCAGGAAGTGGATAAAGGCATCCAGAAAAAGAATATTGCTTTTATTATGTATTTTTCTAAACAGCTTATCAACTATTATAAAAAAATTGAGATGTTACAAATTTATAATTCATCGAATAATTGTTTAAGTTTAAGAACATTTGTTTTTGAAGATGTCCACGAGGTGAATATCTCGTATCGTGTATCTTGTATCTCGTATTGTGTATCGAGTATCTTGTCTTTCGTATTATGAATAACACAATACGAGATAAAAGTGTTCCGATCTCAGGACCTTTCGTAATAGGGAAAGTTCTTCAATTTGCGAAGGCATTTGGATACGATAAATTTCTAGGTCGCAATGGATGGCTAGAAAGATTTAAGAAAAAAACCCAGAAAAATTTCTCTGAAAGGTTTTTCAGTGCATTGTAAAGATATGAGGCGTATTATTCAAACAAATGAACTCAGACAAAACTAACAGAATTTAGGAGTAATTAAATTTAAGGGCGTATGTGGCATAATGCATGTTTAGAATTTCTAGTTACAAAATAATTAAAAAAATATGTTTAAAATTACTTGTATCGTTCAAATTAAAAAAATGCTTAATATGTATTCATTAATTTTAATATACAATTATTTCCTTTATGTTGAAAATATGGTATATTCCTCGACATTACCTTTTCTCTTTTTTTGTTTTTTTTCTATGGTTAAGATGTATAAAATAAATAGATATTTATTTACAAAAATGTGTGAATAGTTACTTTTTTAATAAGTACTGTTTATGAATTTTAAATTTTTTTTATGGGGTTTATAAAGTATTTTGAAAGATGAACCTCTATATAACGAATTTTCCATATAACAAACTTTTTACGGGATTTAGTGACTTCTTTAAATATAGGTCCGCTGTACGAGTAATTGCAAAATGAAATGTTTTATCTTTAAAAATATTCGCATCTTCATATTAATTAAAAGAAATATCCCTTTGAAATTTCAGTTACAATATGAAATATAAGTCCATTAAACATAATTTTTAAAAAAAATAATCTGAAGCACATGCGAGCTTGTATTAAAATTTGATTGAATGAATTTATTTTGAAAATCATTCTGCTGCTCTTAAATTTTGGCATGCACTTTAACGACATAAAATACACAAAACGTAATAAAAAAATGGGAAGAAGATGAAACTTTTCAAAAAGGAACTCCAACCGATCAAAAGTAATATAATTGAAAAATTAGCTATGAAAACAATTCTATCGAATACCAAATCATTCATGTGTTAGACTATTGGAAAAAATCAGTTTTTAGAGGGGAATACTGCGATCATTAACATTTCTTCACAAATTATTAGCGACAGACACTATAATTTTGATTAGAAGTCAGTTGACGATGTCAGCACCTGAGCTGGCACTACCCTCCCCTAACTATCACTCCATACCCACGTTAGAACATTAAGCGTCGACATATTTAACGTTCATCAACCGTCTCTACAAGGCGTCTCTTGTGTGGCATTGGAGCCTGAACTCATCACACGCCAGGCTCGAGTCCGTGAACATTACCACTCGGCTACCATGGCTACTTTACTTGACTGAAAAAATAGAAAACTTAAAATAAAAAATATAATAAACTTAAAATACATAAGAAACTCAAATTTCTATATTGTTACGAATTTTATGTAATTAATGCTTAAAATAGTGTTAATCATTTATATCTCTTTATGTAACACGTTAATATTGCCCTCTGTTGTGTATTTATATTTAATTTTAAAATTGTAATATTCGTGTGCAACGCCGTTTCTTACAATATAATGGCGTTTCGATGGAAGCTTGGCGAAATATTGGTGATAGAGCCAATTCGGCATAATTTTTGAACGACTTGGCGATTATTTTGGTTATTTTGGCGACCATTATGATAACTAGGCAACCATGTGGGTGAGCATATGGTTGCTTATGGAAATTACTGGAGAAATCTACTAATATCACAAACTATGACGTAAGCTGATTTTTCTAGAAAAATCAGTGAACACTACAAATAAGAGTCGCTCGCTGTATTTGTTTTGAGCTGTAGAAGAGTTGCTTCGATCCAGCGACTGATTGTGAATACATTAGCATAATTGTATCTTTAGACACTAGTAGTGTGTATGAGTGCTATAGAAGGTGTGGAGACCTTTTGAGATTTATTTGGCGAACATTACTGTTGTGTCCTTCATTTTTAAGGGTGGTTTATCTACAATACATTTTCATCTCTCCTGAAGAATTTTCTTGCTCTTTGAGACTGAAAGCATAAAATCCTCGAGCTCCGACCGACGTAACAATATATTTCTTGAGACAAGAATAAGCAACAATGCTTCAATAATTAATTTTATTTTTTCAATGTATTCTGCTAATATATTCCAATGAATCATCTATATACTATTTTTCTTAAGAGTACCAGGATATACTCGAAAGTGTAAAATGCCAAAAATAAGACACTTTGCTTATGGGAAATATATCTTTAAAAATTTCCAACATTTCTTAACAAGGATATTTTAATCACACATTCTGTAGAAATACAAAAACAATTTTTTAGTTATTTTTTTCCTGTTTAAGTTGGGCTAATTTTATTCATAATACACTGCTGGACAATTGCTAAGGACGGATCACAAATTGCTATGTAGCAAAACATTAAACGATACATGAGGCCTAGTAGGATAAAATATAGTTGCCACACTGTTCAGACATTAGAATAAAGAATATTTATTGTTCTAGAAAGTACAAAAGCTGTGAAACAACTGAAAGAAAAAAAATGTTCATTTGATCTGCTTACGGAGAAATGGAACAATGCATCTAAAAGTCAACAGGCACCTTAAAGAAAGGTATCAATACGGGATATGTCCACCGTGGAGTGTGATGCAAGATTCCACACGTCGTACCATACTTTGCAGAACATTATCCAGCAGCTGTTGAGGCAGTTTATCCCATTCCTCTGTGAGTGCACGAATGAGGGTGTTCTTGTTTGTCGGAGGATAGTTTCGACCAGCAACTTGCCTCCCCAAAGTATCCCACACATTTTCAATGGGGTTTAGATCTGGAGAACGCGCTGGCCATACGAGACGTTGAATACCCTCGCTGTCTAGACAATTCTGAACAGCGAGTGTTCGATGACATGTTGCGTTGTCGTCCATAAAAACAAATTTATCACTGACAGCACCACGGAAAAGACGAACATGAGAAAGTAGAACTTCATCAATGTATCGTTGGCCCGTCATAGTCCCATTCGCAACCACATGTAGGCTCGTGCGGCCATTGATCATGACGCCGGCCCACACCATGATACTGCATGTCGGATATCGGTCCTTTTCCTGGATATTTTCTGGACGATAAGCAGTACCACTCTCCCGCCAGATCAGTTGGCGTCTACAATCCGATGACAGACTGAATCTACTCTCATCTGAGAATAGTACACATGCCCAGTCCTGTTCAGTCCAATTGTGATGCTCACGACACCATTGCAAACGGGCAGTACGGTGCTGTCTGGTCAATGGGACACACACAACAGGTCTGCGTACGTATAGTCCTCCTCCCCTCAAACGTCTGGCAACAGTTTTTCGGGAGATCTGCTTTCCTGAGGCAGCAAGAAACTGATTTGCCACCTGCTGAGCTGTGGTGCACCTGTTCCTTTTTGCTGATAGGACGATTTATCTGTCTTCTGCAGGCGTCGTACTTCTAACACGACTTCCCCCGTGCCGTCTATTACACATTCCAGTAGTTTTAAATGACTTCCACAGCCGTGAAACAACGCTCTGAGCGATGTCGAACTCCCTGGCAACATCTGTTATTTTTCGCCCTTCTTCGATCTTTCCAATAATTCGGCCACGCATAAAATCATCTATGTGATCTATCATGTCGGTGAAGAAACATGTCAAAAAAATTTTAATTTCGTCTATTAAATCTTTCCTGTAAAACTTTGATTTGAAACAACAACTGTCCACACGCGTCAAAACCTTTAAAGCTCTTACGAACGCTATCACGTGATGAACAGACGTGGAAAAAAAAAATTTGCATACTCATACTTCTTTCTTTTCTAATATCCCGCACTTATTCTAATTTTCCACATTTTGCTTCCTTTCATTTTGTGGTTGCTATGGATGATAGTGTTATCCGTCCTTAGCAATTGTCCAGCAGTGTACATGCTTATGTTAAGGTACCTTTTTTGAAACATGTATCTCTTAAATAGGTGAAATGTTTCTTGGACATATTTAAAACAATAGACAATATATGGTGAACCTATTCTTTTAGTAAAATATTAACAACATTTTTTTAAAAAAAATATTGAATATTTCTAATTTTGTAAATTTTAATTTTTTCCCGCTTTTTATATACATCGTGGAGATCCCCTTGGATCTCACTTTGAGAACGAGAATGATTTTGAGTCAAAGAAGAATCAGTAGCCATTTTAATGAATTACTTTCTTTATTTGATTATCTTTCCCAAATAGAATCAAAGACTTTTAATAACAAATAATTTAAAATAGATATATGAGGTTTAATAGGGACTTTCCTTTATATTAACTTAAATATTTAATGATTCAATTAATTAACAATTAGAATATCGATCACGCAGGGATTACGGCAATAAGAGATACCAGAATTATATTCAATAATATTCCTATTGAACATTTAACTTTAATCTCACTCTTAATATAAAGCTTTAATGAGACTTTAATTATAAATCCATATTTACCACACTGCAGCTCAGATCTTCCTGAGATTAATTTATCCACCTAGAAATCTTCAATAAAAAATCTCTAACTTCACTATTATACCTTCCTGCTTCAATCTCTCTCTCCTACTGCTTTTTACTTTACTATTCCGTTTGACTTAAATACTTTATCTAATCTGCATATATAATAAGGAATCCCTGTCCTCTTTTTGGAGCTGATTGGAAATAGGTAGGGGAATTAAATTTCCCTAAAAAAGATGTCTCAGAAGGTTAGTGATAAAGTTCCGTATAGATTTGTCACAACATAAAACTATTTTAAAAAAAAAACACTCTGTCCTACTTCGACCGAAAATAGGTTCACTATATATATGCACAGGTATCCTGTATAGAATTTTTAAAAATTTGGAACCCCTGTAGTACAATAGTTTTTTTTTAAAAGTGTATTTACAAACAAAAAATTATGCATTGGAGATAAATTGAAAAAAAAACTAAACATTTGTAAGCGTTTGCTGACATTTTTTATCAATTATTTTTTTCCTATTTTAAGGTTATTTTGTCAACAAACATATAAGTGTTATGCAATTTTAGATTCAGATAAATATGCACTATTTTTTAATACAAAAATCTAAAAATCGATTTCGAGTGTATGATGCACTGGTTTCCTTAAAGGAACTTGCTGGGAGGAAGCTTTATTCATTTTTAGATTATGTGATTTACGATTCACTAAATTTATGTGACACATTCTCTTGAGAAAAAGACATTCAACTTATTCTGATAATAATATAACATAATCTCAACAAAACAATTCAGAGTTAACTAAACAATGCTTTCCACACACCAGACAACAGTTTTATTGTCTTTTCTATTCAGGACATTCGAATCTCAATCACAGATTCTTTGACAATATGAGAGAATAGAACCTCGGTTAAATTAGTCTTACCTTTGATTGTGAGTTGTAGTGCGAACCTCTTTTTTATTTGATTAGTAGGAACGAAACTTCAGATTTCTTTTTGCTATGAAGACGCAGTGCAAGGGGTATTTTATTTAGGGAGTTAATGGAGTGCGTGAAAAAGGCTGTTAACCGGTTTACTAATTCGTTCATTTGCGAAGAGTGGCTGCCTGAAAATTTAATTCAATTGTATTTAATTGGCTTGCACTTTGTAGTTAATTAAACAGTATTTTTAAGCTCATAATAAAAGTACATAAAAAGGTTTTGTAAAACATATGGTGATAACAACAGCCGAGATTTGATGCAATGTAGTAGTTGATTCAAAAAGTCAAAGTTCTTATGACTACAAATAAAATCATTCGGATGATATACTACTTAATGAGAAAAGTACAATAATTTCTCTTTTGTTTATTTATTAAAATATGAATAATTTTCAAAAAGGTCGAATATAAAAAACAAACAAACAAACAAACGGTGCACCAAGAAGAAGTTGCCCGATTGTAATGGAATTTCGTACGTGAATTTGTACCAAACATTCAAATGATTAAAACTTGGTGTCTTACGAAAAAAAATGTAAATAGCGGGAGCTACAGCGCATCTGAACTGTGCACTCAGCTGGTGTCTATAAGAAAAAGCGATTTCCAAGATGAATGTCGAAATTTCTGTTACATTGCGATTTAGGATACCTTCCAACGACTGAAAAAAATATGATTGGCGTAGAATTCGAGCTCATTACGAGCAAATATTTGAATTTGAAAGAGGTCATATCATTGGATTGAAATAGGCAGGTTTTTTTTAGGCAAATCAATGAATCACTCGTCATATGGGTAGAAGCCATGCAGCCTTTAAAAGATGCTACCAAGAATGGATGGACAGTGACAGATTTCAGACAGTGGGTCGACCTAGAGCCTCAACAGATCAGGAGAACAAATTGACAGTCAGATCAACTGTCACTAGCGCCTGATTTATCGTTATCAACCATCAGACGTGTGAACCACACATGAATGTCCACCACGACCGTTCACAGACTTCTGACAGAGCGAAATTTACGCCCGTACCAACCGCTATGCCACCTGCCACTTACGCCTACACACTGTTGAGCCAGATTACGGCGGTGCTTGGCTCGATCAAGTTGAAATCATGCTGAATGGGAACGTATAGCCTTTAGGGACGAATCTCGCTTCCAACTGTGTCCTGACGATCATGGAAAACGTGTCTGGAGACGCCCAGGGCAGCGTGCCGATGTTGCTTTCACTTTTGCGCACCACACAGGCCCTAAACTAAGAGTTATGGTCTGGAGTGCCATTTCTTTTGACTGCCGGACCCCTTTGGTCATCATTAGAGGCACACTTACAGCCCAACGGTGAGTCAATGACATTCTAAGAACTGTTTTGCTACCGTTTCTTTTGCAGTATCTATGCCTTTTCTTTCAGAAGATAAGGCCAGACCACTTGCCGCACGAGTTGCTATGGACTGTTTTACAGCTTGTCAAACACTTCCTTGGCCAACCAGATCACCAGATCTCTCTTCAATAGAGCATGTCTGGGATATTATGGGAAGGCCACTGCATCTACCAGGGAATGTTGATGACCTTGCCCAATGATTGAAGCAAATTTGGCAAGAAATACCGTATGAGATAATCAGGGTGCTTTATAACTCTATTCCACGTCGTTTGGCAGCTTGCATCCAGGCTAGAGATGGGTCTACATTTTATTGAGCTCGTTACTTTATAACTATTTAACTCTGAAATAAATCATTCAATTTTTCTGAAATTTTAATCATATTCTATTCCGTACATAATCTTTTTACCAACCAATTTTTGTCTTTATCGGACAACTCATTCTTGGTGCGCCATTTTTGTTTGTTTGTTTGGGTTTTTTTTTGTTATAAAGCGTATTATCCGACAACTAACCTTAATAATTTCCAGAAATACAGCAGTAAAGGATAAGCAATGTCATTGTAAAGAAAAAATATCAAATTTTGCTTTTGAATGGGCTATCCATGAGGTCTTTCCTCTCTAACTGGGTTTTTTTTCTTTCCAGCGAAATTGGCATTTTGAGCAAGAACAACTCAATGCCTCAAATGAACGTCTCTACTCAATGACATATTAGCAGTAAGTGAGGTAGAGAATAGTTGATATGTGGACAATTTAACCACATTATGGAGAGTTCCTGAACTATGGTTACTTATTTCTGAATAGGAGACTGGGACTACAGTTGCTCTGTCATTCAAAGGTATTCGAAGATTTCCTTTAGGTGAGGTCATAGACCACATATTAAAAGTATTTATTATAACTTATTATTTATTGTCTGCCTAAATCAGCGTTTCTCAAACTGTGGGGCTTGCCCTCTAGGGGGGCGTGATAATACTACCAGAGGAGCACGAGTATATCGAAAAGTTCAAAATAAAAGATTTAAAAAAATATTATTTTACTTAAAGGAATCAAAACAAAACACATGCTGAAATAAAAAAAATTACACATTTACAATTATATACTTGTAAATGTATTTGATAATTGATTTAACAATACTAAATTAAGAACACGTTTAAGAATTACTAGTGGACCCCATGGCTTTTATATAATTACATGCCAAAATTTAATACTTACCTTGATAATTTATACAGTTTTTAATGAAAGTCGTATTGTAGCTTTAGCGTCAAAATATGTTACTGTAGAATTCAATACATTGTTATTGTATGGAAAGAGGCATGGCATAAAAATTATGATTGAAAAAAGTTGGTTGCAAACATTTAAGGTTTGAGAGACACATATGTCGCAATGAGTTCTACCGCTTAAATTAATAAAACTAATTTTTTTGTGAATATCTATTGGTTATCCTTTCATATCCTACTTAATGACGCATTTGGTTCCCCCCTTCCACCCGAGAACCTCCCCGATCAGCTAGATCTCCACATCAACTGACCCAAGGAGGACTGTGACAAAATGTTGAATATTAATTTTTTTGGTAACCTGTACATCATTGCTAGAGGGGTAATGTTCACCCTCGCAAACCCCACATCATGAGGGGCCCAAGACTCTAGAGGGTCCAAAGTCTTTGTTATGTTACGGTCTTGCGATCCTTTATAAGATTCGGCTGGGTCCCGAAACCCCAGTCTTTGCATTCTTGGGGTTTGACGTTTGTAAAATATCACAAATGCATTGTTTAAATTCTGTCATTGACATATCGTCAATTGACATCGGCTGTCACAGGTTCGATCATTGTGATATGGCATTCCCGTTGGCGTGGTGTGGTAGTAATGCTTTTGTAATGTTTGCTTTTCGTTTGTAAATAATATCACAAATGCATTTCTGTTTGAAATGTCTGATTTGCAAAGTCATTTTGACATATTCCAAATCAAAAGAAGAAGTCACAAAGAAGGTAAGATACTTTCTATAAATTAAAATATTCTTTAGGTTATCGTGTAGTAAAAATAATTCAAACAAGTTGGGATGTCTGAGTCCCCCGCACTACCATTAAGATGGTGCTCCCGGGTTAAAACATTTTGAAGTCTTCTCGCTTTAAATGTTAAAAAGTAACACAATTATTCTTCATCGGAATTTATATTCTTTTTCGCTGCAAATGCAAATTGTGTGATTTAAAATTACAGTTCTCTTATTTAAAATTATACGCATTTATCTAAAAAAAATCATTTTACATTTTTGTAGTCGTACAACTTTCAGTTCAGTATTATATCAAGAAATATTTTTTAAAAACTGAACTCAAAACGGTGTTTTCTTCATATGTTTGATGTATCAGTACTGAAGATATTTTGTAAATTAATATGGCTGAATTTGGCCATTAGCCGAGTGTTATAATCGGAAATCGTGGCTTGCCTTGTCACATTGTCCCAGTACCACTAAAGAACCGCCGTGTAGGGCAGCGATGCACGTTAAATCTGTTGAGAGTTAAACGTTTTCCCATTGGTGTGGTGTGGTAAATGCCAGCTGTCATACGTCACTTGACCATGGTTCAAAATTACGTGGTCCGTCGCCAAAAGCCCTCGTGTAGCTGAACAGTGCGACGTTAATATTCAATCAATCAATCAATCAAGCAACAAATCCAATGGTGAGGTAGTTCTCTATTTCGAAATTTACGAATCTCTAAATACAAATGGAGTGTACAACTTTCTTGTTGAAATATACACAAAACTTTCCTTCACTTGTTAACCAAATATTTAAAGTTAATATGGCTGATTTCCATTCTTATGTTATAATCCTAAAATTATTTACATTGTCTCCATAGTGGAGACCTTAAGCTCGAGGATAATTTTTAAATGGCTCTACTCTAGATTCATCAAGGGCAAAGGGATAGTTTTACACACACACACACACACACACAATGCTTATGGGTATCTCTGTTAAATCAGAGGTGTGTTTACTACTGCTTATTTTTCCAAACAATGTCATTTGGAAGCATGAATTGTATTACTGATTGTTATGTAGTAAATGTTTTGATTCCACAGTATATCTGACAAGCAAATATTTTAATGGGTCTAGTGGTCCTCCAAGTCGAGGCAGTAATTTTTTCATTGGAACAAAACATTCCTTTTTTTCTCCCTAAAATTTCAATCTTGCAAAAATGACACACTTCAGTAATTGTGCTGATGAGAACATGCTGACTCAATCAATAATCTTCTGCTGGGTTGTACTGGAAAGCAATGTGACTGTTATCATGTGATTACTCACCACCAAGTCATGTTTGACGATGGAATGTTGTTTCTCTTTGACATCTTTAAGCCATTTGTAACCTATTGTATTCCTTTTGTTGCAAACAGAGCAGACCTAATGTTGCAAAAAGCATATGCTGTGCTTGCAAACGTGCATCCTCAAATCTGGCTGCATATTCCTCTGCTGCGTCTTGATCTGTTTTTCTCATTTGCTATGCAATTACTCATTGCATTACTTTTCCCTAGTGAGTACGATGACCTAAATTTGATTTCCTACAAAGCATTATTTTTATGAACTGAAGCCAGTTGACTGCATTAAAAAGAAGGAAAAAAGCTAAAACAAAAACATAAAATTTCAAAACGTTAAAAAAAAGGAAAAATCAGGAACAAAAAGAAAAAGCAAAATAAAAAATACCATATCTGATGAAACATTTAACTTCAAATGTATACCAATAAACGCAGCTCAATTCCAACGCAATAAGAAACAGAATATTTCATTTCACTCCAACAAATCACTCTGAAGAGGTCAATTTTACTATAAAATTTGAATTCAAATAAAATTTAATTAATAGAGCTCAATTTCAGCCAAATGATCTGAGAAATAAAAAGGAAAAACTAATTGAAAAACAATGGGGAAAAATTAAATACACTCATATAATATCAACTCTATAGTAAAAGACAGCTTAATATCAATGCAATGTAGGAAAAAATAATTAAGTCAGTGTTTCTCAAACTCTTTCCCCTCTTTTCCCCTCTTTTCAATCACAATTTTTATCGCGCCCCCCTTATACATTAATAATGTACTGAATGCAATAATAATGCACTTTGACGCTAAAGCTAAATATAATACGATCATAATTATAAACCATACAAATTAGTAACATAAGTCAGTGTTTCTCAAACTCTTTCAATACTGGCGACCCAATTTTCAATCATAATTTTTCTCGCCCCCCACCTGTACAACGATAATGTATTCACTGCAATAAAAATGCACTTTGAGATAGAGACGCTAAAGTTATAATACGATTTTAATTATAAACCGTACAAATTAATACAATAAGCATATTAAATTTTGTATATGTAACTTTTAAGCAGTATATATTATAAGAAATTTTTTTTTGCTTAAAATATATATTACTTACTTATTATTATGTTATTTTTCTTTCTCTAATTTTTAAACTGGAACAGATTGCAAAATGATATATTTAATTAAAGATTTATTTCCTTCAGCATCCATTTCTCAAAGTACAAATGTCATTAGAAAAATAGTCTAGTCTATGTTGCTCTCTATCATATCCATCACATCTGGCATTATCGGATACGTTTGCATGAGTTTGGGCAACCTATCGGATGTCTGCGCAAAACATGTAAAAATGCTTTTCCTCGTACAATTCCAGTCAGTTTTGGCCGTCTTAATACTTCTATAGCTATTGAATCTATCTTGAATGTACATTTTTTAATTTGCACGTTAATTGTAATTCACGGTAATTAAGTATTTACGGCAGTAGATTAAAACAAAATCATACATACATTTTTAAGTCGTAAGCAAACATTCGATGATAATAAAGGATCAACAAGTACACAGACGAGCATGGTTCCGAAAATTAAATCAAGGAAATATTCTCAAAAATACTTAAATTTTGGATTTACCACTACTGAAGTAAATGATGGGGAAAAAAAGCCCCAGCTCGTTATGTGTTAAAACTTACAAATCTGAAGAACAACATGTGAAAGTTGTTTTTATAACCCTGTAAAATCATTTAGCCATGCTGGCAAAGAATATTAAAAAGTATTTTTTGGATGAGGACAGCTTGGTTGCAAGTTACAAGAGTGGATTAGGGATTTATTTCAAGATACTCCAGAAGGGCTTTCAACTTCCCAATTGGATCTGAAATCTTCATAGATTTCACATCCAGTGAAAAATTAAAAGGCAATTTTGTAATAAATCGCTATTTGAATTTGGGGTAGAGGTGGATGATGAATTCTCTGTACTGAAAACAAAAGCATTTCTTATACTATTACCATTTTCAACATTCCACCTTTGTTAAACTGGATTTTCTGCGGTGGCTGCTTTGAAGACAAAATATAGATCTCAGCTAAATATAGAAAAATAACTCAGAGTGTCAATTTCTGATGTTAAACCTTCCTTTGAAAAATTTGCTCTACAAAACAAGCCCATGAAAGTCCCTAATAATTATTAAACTTGTTCTTAATTTAGTATTAAGAAATTATTTATAAAATACCTTCTTCAGTACTGATACATTAAACGCATACTGGCTGAAACACCGGCTCTTCGCACGAGTTAATTTTTTTAAAAAATAAAACATTATTCTTGATATAATAGCTGAACTGTAAGGAAAGTAAAACTGCGTGCACGACATTGAATACAAAAATGTAAAATAATTTTTTTAGATAAATGCTGTAATTGTAAATAACTGTTTAAAAGAACTGTAATTTTAAGCCTCACAGAATTAGCATTTATAATTAATGTTAAATAATGGAAAAGAATGTAAAATTCCGATGAAGTATAATTGCGTTACTTTTTAATATTTAAAGCGAGAAGACTTAAAAAGGTTTTAACCCGGGAGCAGGCGCGCACTCGATACTAACGCTAATTGTAGTGCGGGTGGACTCAGTGACCCCAATCATTTGTTTATAATTATTTTTACTGTATACGATACAAATCGGAATTCATGTGAATAATTTAATTAAGAGAATGTATACTTACCGGCTTTCAAGGACTATTCAATTTTTCTTCGATGATTTGAGAAAAAATCCAATAAAACTGAACTAAAATGATTCATAAGTGCAAGACCTTAATAAAGGATGCAAATCAGAGACACTTTTCACTAATATTACAGAAATGTTATTTGGCTGGCAAAGCTGTCATATTTTGTTCAAGTTATTGTAGTTATAAAGCTTTCATGACCAAGTGAGTAAATATTAACATCGCACTGTTCAGCTACACGAGGGCTTTTGGAGACGGACCTCGTAATTTTAAACCATGATCAAATGCCGAGGACGATACTTGAGCTGGCCTCTTTTAACTACCACGCCACTCCAACAAGAGGACGTTTGAACTGGTCTCTTTTAACTACCACACCACTCCTACAAGAAGACGTTTGAGCTCTCGACAGATTTAACGTGCATCTCTCCCCTACATGGCGTGTCTTTAGTAGTACTGGGCTCGAACTCGTGACACCTTTGATGATCAACAAATAACAAGTTGAACTTTTTCTTTCTTGTGTCTTTTTGACAAGGTGAACTGAACCTTGTGGTACAGTTATAGCTTCATATTTTAAGTTGATGGAGTTCTTTAGAAAGCATTTGAAAATTTTCCTTTCGTTTCATGTTCATCGCGTTTCTCAATCATGAATAATATGCATCTTTCAGCAGGTTCTTCTTTTGGTTGATCAATTACAACTTCCTTCAAAAGAGATCACAGATGCCCCGCGCAACCGCAGCCTGACTGAAAAGTGAATCATGTCTTCCTTTTTTTTTTTTTCTATAACTAATGTACGGTATCTCAATAATAATTACAGTGATGAATTGTTTATCTTCTTAGAATTTTTCTCAGGGTCTGGGTTTCGTTTTTTTCTCTTAACGAGTAATATTTTATGTTAAAACGTAATAAAAATATCTCTCATTAAACAAAATGTTTTTTTTTTCTTCTTTAATTTGGTTTTGGGATCAAAGATAGCTATTTGTTGACGGAAAAAGGCCAGATAATAAACATAAATTATATCAATGTTGTTATGCATTTTTTTTTATTATGGAAGAAAGTATTTTGTTTTACTTCTTTCCAGTTATATTTTTTTAAAAAATCTTTAAATTTTCGATATGCTCACGCCCCCCTTGTAGGGTTATCGCGCCCCTCCAGGGGGGCGCTCCCCACACTTTGAGAAACACTGAATTAAGGCGATTGCCTATGTTAAAAATGTCGTTAAGACTGGGAAGTATCAATGACTGAGCAAGATGTGACAGCAAAATCAAATTTGCGCATTGTTTACAATAATATATTGAATGTGCCTGCTTTCCTTCATCTACAATTAAGTTAGGGGGGAATATAAAGCATACATGTGTGTGTGGCTGAACATATTGTCAGCAGAATACGCAAGGAAAATTCAAATATAAACAGGGATATCGCAGCAAAAAATGTATGATGAAGTGTGTTGATAATTCTTGCTTTTCACAATCCAATAAACATTAGCAATTGTTATCAACAAATATATAAGGGCCTATCTTCATAACAGAGCGGCTTATATCTAGACACAGACTGCTTTTCACGTGGACAATTATTATTTGTTGTGTGAGTACTTGCATATTAGCAACACCGCCAGCCAAATTGCCACCATGTGAATCACAATCCACCCAAATCTGACTGCTTGGTTCTTTTTTATATAAAAAAATGTTAGAATCTTTGTTGTTTCGAAATCAAGGAGCGATTTGCGTGGTACCAATTTTGTTATGTTGATGCTAATATAAATACATGTGTGTGCTCTAGAGCAGAAGTCACAAATTGATCGTACGTAAGAAATTCTGGATGATCCACAGAAAAATTGGGACATTCTGTACTTTTATGATATATTTACACAAAATCAGCACTACCATTAAAGACAGAGCTCACACAACAGTAATGCAATTTATCAGAAAATAATTAAGGTGACTGCCTACAAACAAAATGTAACAGACACTGGAAGCTGATTGACTTAAAAATGTAAAGACTAAATTTAAAACATAAAATTGCAAAACATTAAAAAAGGGCAAAAAATAAAAATAATAACAAAAAGTTTAACTTCAAACGTAAATCAATCAACATAGCTCAATTCTGATGCAACGGGAAACATAATAATTCATTCCACTTGAACAAATCACCCCAAAGAGGTCAATTTCACTGATTTTAAACGAAAAGAAATGACGAAACAGAATTCTCTCACCCATTGCACTGAGAAATAAGAAAAACAATTAAAAAACTAAATGAAGAGCAATGAAAAAATAAACTATACTCACCCAAAATTGACACTGTCGTAAAAGACACAGCTCAATAGCAGTGCGATACATCACAAAATAATTAAGGTGACTACCTACATTCAAAATGTATCCAATTATGAACTTATTTATGTACTTTAAAATTGTTTTGGTGCTTGCGTATTATCGCAACCGATTGGCGACATTATATGAAATGAAGCACCTAGTTGCCAATTCAGCGTGTGTGGACAACACATAAAAATCAGGGAGGGGGACAACTTGGCCAGTTATTAATAGACTTGGTGATTGTTGCAATAAAACGTAAGTACCATTTCTTTTATTTATTGGAATTATTGTGTATTATTACTTACTTTTGTAACCCTCATGGCATACTTAATCGTGCACCAGTCTCTTTAAGCTAACTGAGCCTCAGCAACATGTAGCTGGGTATAGCAAGTTATAACATAAAATATAATCTTAAAATGACAAAAATGAAAGACGGCTCAATATTTTAATTAAATCAATATAAACAGTTTCGTACAAACACAATATATATGTTATAAAATCTTTATTGTGCCTTTAGTATTTCAGACAGACATCAAATGAAATTTAAAAAATTTTCAAAAACAGATAAAAAAAACCTATTTAAGAAAAATCCCACCGATTAATTTTGCCAATTTTTAATTAATTTTTTCTTCGTGATGAGCAAAGAATATTTGCTGTATATAATTGGCAAAAAAATGCAAGTACTAAAATAGAAAATAAAATTATATATTGAATTAATTAAGGATTACTGGAGAGAAAGATAAAACAGGCTACAATAATACTCATAATATTAATTTGATATTGGTTGGCTACTCATTTTTGTCATAATTTTGAAATCACGCCAAAATTGGTAAATTGCGGCCAGTCTAATGTTACTGTAATGTACAGAATTAAAGGTACTTACGTATTATCGCAACCTATTCGATACATTATAGGAAATGAAGCACATTATTGCCAATTCAGTGCATACAAAATTGGGATTGCCAAAGTGGCATGTTAACTTAAACGCTGGCGATTGTGCAATAATACATAAGTAGAAAATTAAAATTAGTACTTTTTAAAAAATTATCTAAAGTATATATCCTGAGCATAAAAATAAATTGAAAAGTGAAATACAATACTAACATTAGCTGATAGAAAAAGAACTGAACAATATTTATCAATACAAACACATAATTTGAAAAAATAAGGTATTTACGCATAATAGCAACCTATTGGTGACACTATATAAAACGAAGCACATGATTACCAATTCAATGTATACATGGTATTCGAAAATCGGGTTGCCAACTTGCCAAGTTATTTTGAACGTTGGTGATTGTTGCGATAGTACATAAGTACCAACAATAATTACAATCTTATGACCTCCTGCTTCCTTAACAGGTATTTGAGCCATGTGTCTGTTTTGCTCGTTCTTAGAGGCCTATTCCATTTTGATATGTAATTACTACCGACACTGTTTTTGCTTGGCCAGTATGATGACCTAAGTTTGATTTTCTGCAAGGAAATTTTATGCACTGAAGCAGATTGTATACACTTAAAAAGGTTGAAATAAAATGCATGGAATTGCAAAACAGCTCTGAGTGGGCACTGTATCAACATTCTTTCGGGCGCTCTTTTAGATATGAGCATTATGTTAGTGACTGTAATTACACCTACTGGGATCGCTGTAGCTTAGGGGCCTTGTATCATTGGTAGGGCTGATAGAGCGTTAGCTATGTCCCTGACAAAATCAAACGGTCCTTACGTATTATCGCAACCTATTGGGGACATTATATGAAATGAAGCAACAGGTTGCCAATGCAACACATATTGGAAAACAGGCTTGCCAACTTGGCAAGTTATAATAGAGTTGGTGATTGCTGCATTGATAAATAAGTACACTTTCTGTAATTTGTTTTCGAACGAATATCGATGAGACCCGACCGCCATCCTCTCGCCAAATATGGCGCCAAAAAGGGGGCGCTTATGATTCTGATGTGGTAACTTGAGATCTTTTTCTCCACAGTTTTGTTAAATCCTGGCAACCCAACGCGTAGATTTGCGCGTAATTTCTTCTATTGTTTCAGTAATCAATTATGCATATTAGTTAACTAAGCTAATTAATTATCTTATTATTAAATTAACTAATTAATTACTCAAATCATTAATTACCTATGTAATCGATTAATATTAATTATTTTTATAACCACAAAACTCAATTGCATTTTTTCCTTATACTGCCAAACAATTTTTTGCGCGGTTCGTATATAACCCGGCTTTTTTGAATAACCTAGCCATTTCTTTGCATTACTTTGTGCTGTGCTTAGAGAGTTAAAAATTTTCTGAATTCTTTCCTTTTTTGAAATCACCATTTGTAGAGAACCAGGGTGCATTCTTTTTATTTTGGATAAAACCTGGTTGAATATTTTAACTTTTTTATTATATTTAAACATATCTCTTAGCATTAGAGATAAAGCTATTCAAGCTACCAAATCTTAGCATTATCTTAGCATTAGGAATATTAGCATCTTAGTATATTTATACTTTTAATTGTTTTCATTATAAATTGTACCATTTAATTCTTGATATTTTTTGATATATTTAAAATATTTGCATTTAAATATATTTATCACAATTTAACTTTTTCTTTGTATTGTAGACATTATGTTGCTTTTAAGTCTTGATATTTTGTGGTTTATTTAGAATTAAGGATATTTACATTTAAATATATTCATAACAGTGTAACTTATTTGTTCTGTAGACATTTTATAGAATTTAATTATATTTAGAAACATTTATTAACAGGGCTTCTGTTAACAATACTCCTATTGCTAATGTGATTTCAAAATATCAGTCCATAGCACGGTCCAGGCATTCCAGCAGATTTCTTGGAGTTTTTTCATCATGTCGAACCAATGGAAACATTTTTGGTGAAAATGGTGTTCAGACATTTGATTTTGTGTATGAACTGAAGAACAACCCTGACCTGTTGTTGGAATTTTTAAGAAAAGCAGGGTTATAATATATATATATATATATATATTGGAATGTGTGTGGAATTTTATCTTTTATATTTGCCATTGATATTATGAAATGGGATTTGGTATTATAAGATTCATATTTTTCAATTTTTCAATTGATAATTGTGATTGATTTTAATATTTATATATATATATATATATATATATATATATAGATAGATAGATAGATAGGTAGATAGATAGATAGATAAAAAGATTTTGGCTTGTGGGAAGTGTAACAGTGTAATGAAACTAAGATCCAAAGCATACACGGATAGATTTGTTTGGACATGTAGAAACAGGATTGACAGGAAGAAATGTGGTGTACAATGGAGCATTAGAAATGGATCTGGTCTTTCATCCAGCAAGTTGACTATCAGTGAGATTTTTTTACTGACATATGTATAATTCTTTTCAATTTTCCCACAAAGCTTATTAATTCGCAATGGTTTTTTGGACCCAACACGATGGCTTATTGGAGGAGTTTCATCAATGAAGTTATTCTGGATCATACTGAGGAATCGAACCAAAGCGATTGGTGAAGTAAGAAAGATTTTCGAAATCGACTAATCTAAATTTGGAAAAAAAGAAAATATAATAGAGGTCATCGTGTAGAAGATCAGTGGGTTTTTGGAGGAGGAGAGAGAGGATCAGGTAAATTGTTTCTTGTTGCTGTCCATAACCTGACGATGGAAACGCTACTGGCTCTTATAAAAGAGTGGATTCGACCCGGAACAATTATATACTCTGATTGTTGGAAATCGTATGCTTGTCTGGCAGAAGAGTATTATGTTCATTTGACAGTGAACCACAGTTACTGTTTCGTGGATCCTGTTACGCAATGCCGCACAAACACTATTGAGAATGTATGGCGTAACATTAAAGCTTCATAGCATGCCTACAGTAGGCAAACTGATTTTTGTTTTTATTTAGCAGAGTTTATGTTCCGGGCTTCTTGTCAAGAGAAGGAGGTGTTGATGTGTTTACTACATTTTTGGAGTTATTCAGGGAACGTGACTGGACCGACTTCACATATGGAACTGATTAAATTTTTAAGAAAGATAAGTTTTATAACTTAAAAATAGTGGAAATGATTAAATTTCTAAGTAGTTTTATAACTTAAAATAGTCTTAGCTTTATTACTTAGACATATTAATTTAATATTTTAAACGTATTAATTTATTTAAAATTAACTTTATGTATGCGTTTTACTTAAGTGGCCATTGTTTTTTGTGGTAATGATTATCGTAATATTCAGTGAATAATGATTATCATAACATTCTGAATGAACTACAAAAAACAAAAATATTAAACCTTTTTAAAGAGTTGCAAAAAATTCTATCATTCTTGCACCTTTTTTCATTTACTATTTTACTCTTATTTGATAGAGAAATCAAATACAAGAGAACTATATATTTTATATAATAATATAACTAAAGCATGTGGATTAATAAAAAATAATTAATGTAATTCGCATAATTAATTAGTCATAAGTAAAGTATGATTATAACAAATTACTTAGTGTAATAAAATAGTTACTGAAATGATTAAAGTAATTCAATTTTTTCTAAACAAATTGCTATCTATTTCACTATATGATCTTTTTTGACTCAGAAATTTGGGTCTTAGGACATAATTTCTGATTCTAAAACTTCTGCTTACACTTTCAGATCATCCTTATGAGTTAAACGTTAGGCCTAACGAGGCGGAAATGTAAACACTGTATTTGGCGAGATATGACTTTTCACCAAAAAAAATCCAAGATGGTGGTCGCCGGGCATATACGATACCATTCCCCTTGTTTGAATTTTTGTGCATTATTATCTAATTTTGTAACCATTGTGGCATACTGCTCGTTATAAGATAAAATGAAATCTTAAAAAAATCAAAATTAAAATAAGGCTCAATATTTTAATTAAATAAATATAAACAGTTTTGTACAAAACACAAAATATATATTAGAAAATCTTTATTTCGTACTTCAGAGAAACATCAAATAAAATTAAGAACAATCCCACCGATTAATTTCGCGAAACTAAGACATCGCACGGAAGTACTAAAATATAAAAAATAATATACTATTGTGAAATAGACGATTCTATAATATTCATGAAATTAATTTCTAACTATCTAAGGAAAATAACGAAAACGGAAGTACAATACTAAGGGTAATTGCAGTAAGAAGAACTAAACTACTCTTATTAGTACGAATTTTTGATTTGAAAAAATAATATAATTCGTGAAATTTCTGAAAAAGTAAATTGTAATGTAAGCAAAATTGCACACATATAAACATCCCGCGAAAATACTATCCCAATGTTGCCAAAACTGCAAAACAAAATTTTGGTTGTTAAAAGTATAATCATTAAAAAACGATTTATTCGAAAAATACTCCTAAGTGTGAAAAAGAACAGAAAAATTGGATAAATATTCCAACCGATAAACATAAGTATAGTAAAATTATGTAATAATCTAGAAAAACCGTGTATAAAGTATAAATTTTCGCAATTAGTGAGAGACGTGACATCATATATGACGTCATAACACTGAAAAATCACTTAAGAATAAAATTTTTAAAAAATTAGAAAGAATTACAAAATATAATAATGCAAAAGAACCCGTCCGGATTCAAATGCAACGTTATGTCAAAATTTCAAAGGTAGTAGTTGCTCCAGTAGATTTGGAGATTAGCGGCTTTGAACAAACACACATTACATTTCTTCTTATATAGATATCAAAAACAAGAAATAATAGATAACTAGCTGCATGGCCCGGCGTTGCACGGGCTATCTCTACTTTTGCAGCCACTGGAAACGCAAAAGTACATTTTTTTAAAAAAAAAAAGAATAGAATATGTATGGGAATAACTAGAAAAGTAGAAATTTTCAAAAGTTACAAAATTACCTGAAAATTTTAAAGGAATTAGCTTCAGATTAAAAGTCAATCCATCGATACGATTCAATAAGTATCAATTCGTCCTCCACACATTAGCAAAGCACTTGGATGTTATTTGGAGGTTAAATGCTTAACAGTCGTTTCGGAGCGGGAGTTTATTAAAATCAAAAAAATATTGCGTTAGAATTAAAAAATTATTAATGTGAAGCAATAAAAAGAAAACGTTCATCATTTTTTAATAATAATTAGTTTCTAAGAATCTAAAATAATAAAATAGATTTCAGATTTTCATGAATCAATAAATCATGACGTATAGTTAGCTTAAAAATGTCTCTAAAATGTATTTTGATCCAAAATAATAGACGATATACTTTATAATTAACAAAGAATTCATTTCGTAATGAAATAATAGAAATAATCTTTTTAAAAAAACATGTATATATTTATTAAAATCAAATTTCTAAAAGTAATAAATAAAGGAAAATTTGCAGATAGCTATTGAAACGATTGCTTTGCTTTGAACGTTTGAATGTTTGTTTCAACATATAAATATATATAAGTTAGAAAAAAACAGTATGGAGGAAAGCCTAGATATATATATTTATATACATGTACTGAAAAAAACATTAAAAAAACCGATCTGATAAAAACATTTTGATATTTTATTTTAATTTTAACCTTCAAAAAATGTAACAAAAAGAATGCTTAAATATTTCTCGCAAAAAGGAGAAAAAGCGAAAAACACATTAAAAAAACACAATTTTTAAGTAATTTTTGCAATCTTTGTACAGATTACGGTTAATATCGTAGGAGAGGGGGATGCCAGCTCAGGTGTCATCCATGTCACTTGACCGTGGTTCAAAATTACGTTATCCGTCGCCAAAAGCCCTCGTGTAGCTGAACAGTGTGCGACGTTAATATTCACTCACTCACGTTTAATATTGTTCTACACGCGGAAAAAAAAAGTTTCGTGAGATTATTTTCAATTTCGCCAAATCTGGGGATTTTCAATATTTATAGGTACACCTTCTTTTCTAGTGTAATCCTTCATCAAACGTCGAGGGCTGAGTAGAAAAATAGTTTTCTTGTGCCAAACAGGTTTTCGCCGCCAAACTCAGAGCTATTGTAAAATAGATTTTTTTTAAAGTTTTAATTTGTTTTAGGGCTTCATTGTTAAGTTAATGCTTTCAAACTTCATATATCAATTGCAAAAAACGGTAATTTTTAAACAAAAAAAACTTTAAAAAAAAGTAATGTTTACATATTTATCGCAAAAGGGAAATAAAATTGAAAAACACATTTTTTAAACCGTAATTTTTAAGATATTTTATCAATCTTTGTACAGACTACGTATAATATTGTTCTACACGCGGAAAAAAAGTTTCGTGAGATTATTTCTATAAATAAAAAAAGTTATTAAGTATTTAAATAAAATTTTGAGTATTTTTTGAAAAATCGTAAAAAAAACCAGTTTTTGACATTAAATTTTTTAAATGACTGATTCTAAAAGAGAAAAGCATGAACTTTTTAATGCAAAATATTTTTTTCACTAACGAGAAAGAAAGTGCAAGCGGAACAACTTATAATTCGTATTTAAAAAAAAAGGAACCGATTTCGACTGATTTTAAAAAAAAATCGTAAAAAGTACAAAATATAATTATTTTGTAAAATAAATTATAGCATATCTTGGCAAAATAAATGATCTTTAAGAATCTGCAATTTTTGTTTTTGTGTGAGTTTCATGAAAAAAATTCGATCGTGTTTTAAAAACCTCTGAAAAAAATGAAGTTCCAAATTTTCTCCTAGCGGTGAGAAATGGTACTAATTATGCCTTTTAAGGTTTTTAATTGATATATTTTTGACTAATTGGAATATAGGGATATAAACGGTCAAAACGGATTCCTTGGATCATTCCCAAAATTTTGGTACCTTCGGCGAGTTTCTGTGTCGCGTGGTTAGTAAGAAAATTTGGCTACATTCATTCATATATACATACATAGATATGTTTGTTTACCAACGAATTTTAATAGTGTAGATAAACATAACAAGAAATAACGTAATAAAAATATAAAAGCAAAACAAGGAGATTGAATTTGTATTAAAACACAAAAAAATGAACTACAAAAAAGAACCTAGCGTTTCAGAAAGCAATTTCGTACTTAGGACCGAATAAGTGGGGTTAAACTAATTTGAAGGCACCAACCTTCCCCCTTTGCAACTCGGTAGGAAAAACCATATAAAATAAACAAAAATTCAAATTACATAAAAGCTCACAGAAAGTATGATAAAACCACTGACAACTATTCTGCAACAAATTCTCCCAAAATCTTAAATCAGAAAATTCCTAAAACATTTACGTAAGAAAAGTATTTTTCAAAAAAGAATTTAACAAATTTTTTTACTCACAGAGCTTTTCCCAAGAGAATCAAAAGTCTTGAAATTAATGGAAAGCTATTATTCACCGCGTTAAAAAACCTGAATATACATAGACGCATCTCTTAAACTATCCTTTAAACTAGCCAGCAAAGATAGATACCATGAGAGATGACAATCAAATTTGGTAGGCTATGAATTGGTTGGTTGTCAAAAATGTGTAAGTTGCTCAAGATGTGTGTGGAAAAAATGTAAACTGTGAGAAGAGTGTTATGATATAATCTTCACACAGCATGATCACTAACATGCTGACTTTGAAATCCTATTGTTGTGTGGTGGATTTGGAATTAGAAATAGCAACACGATTAATATATTTATGATGAAAATAAGTTCTTAAGAAGTTAAAAGAGTATTCATGATCTAAACAACATTGAAATTTTTTTTTTGATATTATTGAATTTATCTGTTTTGTGAGTAGTTAAGTTATCATTTCTATAAATAAAAAAAATCAAAATAGTATTTCTGTAAATTAATAAATGCAAATTACTATTCCATACAGGATTTTTAATTACAAGGAACTTAAAAGAATTTAATTTATATATACACTGCTCAAAATAATTAAATGATATTACGGTTTTAAGTGAATCTTGAGGATGGGAAACTTTTTAGCTGATTGATACATGTTCGACAGACGTAGTAGGTTATATGAGAATAAATTACACATGTGTTTGGCAGAAAAAATGCATTTTATTGCGCATTTGTGTACAAAAGGGAAAAAAACACAATTTGTGCATATATATGAGAAAAAAAGAATAAGAAAAGGTATTTTCTTCAAAGGAAATCATTTTAAGTAGGGTGTATGGTTTCCATGGACGGCCAGGAACGTTGAGCACCTTTGAGGCATGGAGTCAATGAGGCTATTAATCTCGAGTTGGGGTATTCTGTCTCACTCTTCCAGAAGAGCTCTTTCCAGTTCTTGGAGAGTTTGTGGGGATGGTTGGCGGCCAGCAACTCGTCTTCCTAGAGCGTCCCAAACGTGCTCTGTTGGATTCATGTTTGGAGAACACGCTGACCATTCCATTCGTACAATTCCTTCCTTGAAAAGGAAATCCTCCACCAGGTTTGCATGATGTGGCCTACAGTTATTGTCCATTAAAATGAAGTCATCTCCGATTGCAGCAGCGTAAAAAACAATAGGTCTGAGGATCTCATCCCTATATCAGCGAGCAGTCAGAGGTCCATCTCGAATGATGTAGAGGTCTGTGAATCCGTCAATGGAGATGCCACCATACACCAACACTCCCATACCGCCAAATCTGACACTTTCGTGCACGAACGCAGAATTATTCCTACTGCCACGGTCCCTCCAGATGAAAATACGCCTATTATCTGGATGAACAGAAAAACGGGACTCGTCAGAAAAAGAACATTGCTCCATTCATTTCTCCTCCAGTTCACATGCTCTGTTGCCCATTCCTTGCGGTCGCGACGATGCCTTGATGTTAATCTAACACATACCATCGGTCGGTGAGGATAGAGACCTAAACCATGGAGCCGGTTTCGGACAGTCTGAGTTGAAACCGTGGTGCCAGAAGCCGAGCGGAGGTGTTGTTGGAGAAGAGTAGCGTTCATATTTCTGTGTCTCCGAGCCGTTAAGACAAAATAGCGATCGTCATTGGGCGTTGTTGCCCGTCTACGTCCTTGTCCTGGTCTTCGGCCTGCACTTCCAGTCTCCAAAAAACGGTTCCAGATCCTGGAAATCAGACTTTGTGACACTCCAATGGCTTGCGCTACTTCGGCTTGAGTTTGGCCCTCTTCTCACCTACCAACAACTCTCCAAGCTGCTGAATCGGTTAAATGACTTCACTGAGACATTGTACTCATCGAGACAAAGCAGTCACTGAATGCCGATCATCCTTGTCCTCTTTTCATTTGAAAGTCAAATTTCGTTCGCTGCCGCTGAAGCAACATTTTTGACGTCGAACTCAAAATTAGCATACTCCACAGTTTGAAAATCAGAAAAATTTGCATTTGCGATTCTCTTTTTCCATTTTCGGCAAAAAAATTTCGCTTATATCTTTATTTTATATAAAATTTACAATATCATTTAATTGTTTTGAGCAGTATATATATATATATATATATATATATATATATATATATATATATATATATATATATATATAATTATCTAAATTTTACAACAATCAGAATTATAAGTGAAATTTTAGCAATATTTTGGAAAAATTTCAAGTAATTAAAGAAAAAAAATATTAAACTTATATTAGTAAAACTATTACTAAAACAATTTAGATGCATTTATCCAGAAATAGTACTAAAATTTTCATGTTTTATTAGAATTTTAAAATTTTAGACGTGATCGAGTAAACATTATAAGAAATGTGTCATTCCTTATGGGACCATTATTTAAATTACAAGCCATAACTTAAAAAGTATTCATGCAACAAAAAATACTTTAGTACATTCTCTATGAAATAACATATATATATATATATATATATATATATATATATATCAGGTTCGAAAAGTTTTATAGAAACTCATTTTTTGTAACATTTTGAGTTATCAATCAGACTCGCCATGATAACGTAAACGACTCGCCATGATAACGATTTTGAGCAACTCAAATGCCCACTTCGGGTAGATCAAAGTTTCCATTTTTCCTAACTTTATAAACTTCATTGTATCTTAGCCTCTAGGTAGTGTAGAAACAAAACAAAGTATGTTTAGTCAAGCCAAAAGATAGCTCTATTCAATAAAATAAAAAAAGAAAATATCTGCCTTGACCGAATTCGGTCATTTTCAAAGTGTTCGGATACCTTAAATACTTATAAGCGAAACCTTTTACACTGCAACTTATTTTTCCTTTACAATATATTTAACTTGTAATTATTGCTGTGACGAAGCCTTCACAGATCCAATAAAGTATGCATATATGAGTGTAGGAGCTAAACTGAATTCATGAATAAATATTCCAGCTGCAAAAACTGTCTGAATAATCAGTGATGCCCATCTAAAAAGCAATCATTATAGAACCCATCCGTTAAACTGATGAGTAAACAGTTTCAACCATCGTTAAGATAACATCGTAATATATAATCTTTTATTTCTTGTTGAGGCTATTTCACTTCTATCTAAATACTCTGTAGCAGCGTTATTGCATAAGGAGACAATGCTAAAATGTGCAGAATCTCTGCATACGATTACTGACTTTCTATATTTCTCAGTTTGTACAAATTTCCATAATTTTATGGCATCCAGCAGACATTTCAGATTCAGGAGATAATCGCCGATTTTTTAAAATAGGCGATTTCATCACGATTTGAATTATGTATCACCTAAACTACTTCCATCAAAAGCTTAGCTTTGAGTTCATGTGTTATATTTTGTTGCTAGACAGAAATAAAACATGACTTCTTCCAGCCTTAAGTTGTTTTTATTTTTTTTCCATACTATAGTTTTAAGCTTAAAACTACATATGGAATGTTCTAATTTCATGACGGTCGCATGATAAAGGCAATCATGTGATAATTGAATTCAAAGTTGTCAATAGTCTTGTATTTATTGTTTTAACTTATAGATTAAGATGCATTTTTAGTTTTGATATTTGGATAAAGATATTCAACTATTAAAATTTTTTCAAAATTTTTTCAAAATTCAAAGAAAAAAATTACGTATTACTTCAGCTGTATGTTCTTATATATCGCGTATACTTTGTTCAATTATGTGACTTATTACTGTTACAACAAAATTGTTTTTTAAAGGAAGTTTCTGTAAATAGCAAAGGTTGGCAACAGCAAAGCCCATGGACTGGTTAGTTGGAAAAAAATGACTGCATTCATCAGGAGACTATGACGTCATATGAATTGCTAAATTGATTAATTCGAAAAACGCAATTGTTTTAACCATGTGGATTTTATGTCACATGGTAGTCTAGTGGTCAAGGAAACGGACTCATAGCCGGCCTGTCATGATTTCGAGCCTAGTAGCGCTGTAGGGGAGCGATGCACGTGAAATCTATTGAGAGCTCAAACACATCCTCTTGTCGGTCTGGGAGTTAAGAGGTGGGGATAACAGCTCAGGTGTCATCCTCCTCACTTGACCACGGTTCAAAATTACCAGGTCTATCTCCGAAGGCTCTCGAGTAGTTGAAGAGTGCGACATTAATATCCGTTCACTCACTTAAGGTCACACAAATTTTACCTATTTTGAATTTCATGAGAGGTTAAAACCATATTCATTTTATTCGATTGTTTACTGTACATTTTCCAATCAGATAATTCTTTCAAAAATCAAATGTTTTCTGAATTATAGCCCTCACTTCTTATAATTCTAAATCTCGGTCAAAATGAGGAGTCTAACATTAAAGGTTACAAACTCATTTTTCACAACAATGACGTGTCAATATTCTATGCAAGTATTGCCAATAGTTTCTTCCTGCATGTGCAGTTTTTAATATGATGTTATTTCTCCTAACCAGTGCATATTTCTTTTTGCTAACACACAAAATTTAATTGTTAAAATATTATTTATACTCTGACACAAAAAAGACAAATACGTAATATCATTTGAAATTCAGGAACTGCAGCAATCGCTGACGACAAAAGCAAGAGCCTAAAGTTAAACCACTTGAAATGGATTATCTCAGCCCTCCCTTACCTGACCAGGTTGGTTTATTTCATACCATGGGTCCAAACCGCACGCGCAGCTGTAAACTTCTGAAACTAGTTAATTTTGCTCAACGATGTAAGAAAAATAGCGTTTTTTGAACAGAATTGAACATTAAATTTGCTAAGTGATTTGTATAATGAATCTACAATGACGAGATCCAAGGTATACGAATGGCACTGGCATTTTAAAGAGGGCCGAGAATCCATTGTACACAATGAATGTGTTGGACAACCTTGTAATTCACGAAACGTGGAATATATTGCGTTGATGTCTGAATGTGTTCGAAAATATCGTCTCCAAACACTTTCACAAATCGTTGAAGATAGCGCTTCTCGAAAACGTCTGGAGACGACGGGTATTTTCTGCATGACAATGCATCCGCACATCAGTACCAATTGGTAAAAAAAAGCTCTCACCAAGACTCGCACTGACGGGTTTCTGAATCTCCCCATTTACTAGACTTAGCCTTTTGTGACTTTTACCTGTTCCCAGCAAAGAAAAAACATTTATAGGTACGCCATTTTGTGTCATCAGAAGTAAAAGCAACATCGCAGAAAAGGGATGCACAAGGAAATCCTCCACAAACATTGTCAAGTTAATTTAATGCATTCCAAAGTCTTCGGAACAATTTTATGGATACTAGTACACAGAAAAGATCTTATTTCTTAAGGTTGTATATATACGTCCGGGGCATTTAATGCACCAGTTGAGTGAAACGTACATATATGCCGGTGGCACTTAAAATGTTAAATTCATATTGTAGCTTTAGCGTCAAAGCATAGTATTACAGATTTCAATGCATTGTCATTTGTATGGAGAAGGCGCGATGAAAATTATGAATAATTATGCAAATTATGCAAATATTGAAAGTTTAAGAAAGGGGAAAATATTAAATTTTTAACAGAATATGAATATATTTCTAATTACAGGAGGTGTTTTAATAGAGAAAAATGCTATGGATGCATATTTTCAATTATTCATTAGATATAATCTAAATACAGTGGTGGCATAAAGTCCTGAACACACTAATTTTTTTGCGTAATTTTTGTGTTTGACTTCATTTTTCGATATGAAATTATCGCAATATCTTAAATATTGTTATTAATTTTAATGTATTTTTTCATGCTGATTTTAAATCTGTTTGTAGATTCCATCAAAGTAAATAGTTTCATTGATATGTTGAAAAAACCTTGACAAGAAAGCATAAGGTCACTGTAAGAATGAGTGAGTGTGTTTTCCACCAATGAAATTCTCCATTATTTCAACCAATCCGAGAGCAGTAGAGATAAAGAGTTGAAAGAAAATGTGAAACGTGGTTTATTCTATTGAATGCAGTTGTGTGCTTGTGGAAAATAGTGTATTGAAAGCAATTTGAAGTGCGTTTGTGGAAAATATTGGAATTATGGCTAAATTTTCATATCTGTCTGAGAATAAAATGTACAAAATAATACATTTGAAGGAAGAAGGTTACTCTATGCTCCAAATTGCTGCTAAAATACCATGTGGCCTTTCTACTGCTGTGAGAACTTTGAAAAGATTTTCTGAAACAAATTTTAGTGCGGACAGGGGGTGATCAGGATATGACCAAGAAAAACATCTTTACGTGAAAACAGGTTATTGCACAGAATTTCACTTTTCAACAGAAAGCTTAATTCCTCGCACATTTTGAAACAATGGACTTTGACATCAAATGTGAGTGTGTGCCCAAGAACTGTTAGAGGAAGACAGCTGGAAATTGAGTTAAGAGGCTGTAAAGTGCGCCCAAAACCATTACTGACTGAATTTCAACGCAAGAGGCGATTGACGTGGGCAAGGAAACATTCATTATGGACTATTAAAGACTGGGAAAAGATAATATTTAGTGACGAGAGCCAGTTTTGTATTTCTGGCAAACAAAGTAGTGCCTAAGTAAGACGACGCACTCATGAGTAATTCAGCCCTCAGTGTCTGAACAGTAAAGTTCCCGACAAAAGTGATGGTATGGGGTTGCATGTCTTCTCATGGTGTTGGAAGACTTCACATCGTTAGCGAAACAGTGAAAGCTGTGTATTATATGGAAATACAACAAAATAAATTGCTACCAACTGCGAGAGATTTTTTTGGGAATCAGTGATGGATTTTTCAGGAGGATAACGCCCCTTGTGTCCTCGTGCAAAGTTAGTCCAAAAATCGTTGAAAGACCATACTGTGAATAGAATGAACTGGCCAGGACAGTCTCCCGACCTTATTCCTATAGAGAAGTTATGGTTTAAAATTGGTTATGAAATCTCAAGAAAAAAATCATCAAACAAACGTGAATTAATTGAAGCTTTAATATTTTACTTCAACCATATTGTCACGAAAGATCTTCTTTTGAAATTAGTGCATTCCATGCCAAAAAGATGTAGAGCCGTAATTAAAGCAAACGGCAGGCCCATAAAATATTGATTTTCTAACATGTGACAACAATGTAATTTTCAAAATGCTTATATATATATATATATATTAAATATACCGTTTTTGTCAATTTTCGTGTTATTTTTCTTTGCATATTATGTTATTCTATATTGTTTTATTCTGCACATATTTCACATTATTGTGTCTAGACAGCTTTACTGCAAAAAATATTTTAGTCATTAAGAAACCAGTAGTAGATTTGAAATCAGCATAAAAATATATTAAAATCAATAACAATATTTAAGATAGTGCGATAGTTTGACAACGAAAAATGAAGTCAAACACAAAAATTACGCTATAAAATGAGTGCGTTCAGGACTTTTTGCCACCACTGTAGTAATACTGCATGGCTTCTACATAAAGTAGGATCCAAAAATAAATACATTCTTTGATGTATGACTCCTGTATATTTCTAAATATTTTGCCATGGAAATCTGATAATTAATATGACGTGCTTCGTGGATGGCAAAGTTTGACTTAATCCGTCAAAATCGGTCTGTCTTGAAAGTTAAATTTTATTAAGCCCAAATAAATATTGACTGTCACTTCAAAAATTCCTCCGGCTCAAAATCCTTACGCGTTATAGAATTAATGCTAATATACTGAAATATTGACTCAGAAGTCCAGTTTTCGTATGAAAGCATTAAAAATAAGTAATTTATCTCTAATGCAATCTTACCTTGGATATGTCGATACTCACATTGTTTATAAATGTCAGTCAAGTTCTAGAAAAGATAAAGTACAAATAAGAAAAATTCAGATTTATAAAGAAGTACTTAAATGCTTAATAAAAACTGTATCAAACACACACAAATATTAAAAATTCTCTATTCATCAACTTTGTAAATTAATTAAAAATATTACAAATTAGTTAAAATCCAGCTAGCAAGTATTTAGTTTGATTCATGAACATCCAAGCACAAATTATGAGTTATTAATTTATTAAGTTATGTAATGTATTTTAATGATTTTAATTTTTTTAAAACACATAAACTTGCTTTATATTTTAATATTGAATATCAATCCTACATTTTTTATTTTTAATGTTATTCAGCTTAAAATCATTGACTAATGTTTTTGCCAAACGATTTCCAACTCAATGTTAAAGATTTTTCTTAGAAACATTTTCTTGAAAAAAAGAGGGTTTTTTTTTTAAAAAAAAGGCTTTTAATTTTACTTTTTTCCTGTTTATTTTCTATTTTGTATATGAATTCATCACATCTGCTAACAGTAATCAGTATTCGGACCGTATTACGGGATGACAAGATTTATAAAATAATCATTGATTTAATGGTTTTCACAAGATATTTTTCTAAAACAAATACAGTTTTTGAGCAAAATTTACAATACATATATATATATATATATATAACCACTTCATTTTTTTTAAAAAAGTTAAAAGTTCCTGATTTTAAAATGAAACTCCTGCAATAAGTGACATACACAAGATGTTTGATTTACAAGTACGTCGAGCTATGTATAAGAAAAATAGATATGGGTTGATGACATGACTGAGATATTCGTAAAATATTTTTTCTTATGAATGTTTATTAAAAATTTATTAAAAGACGTGTAAATGCAAAATTCAACTTTTTTAAGAAGAAAATAGATACTTCTTTGATTCGAAAATGCGTACAAAATATTGTACATGGCTACACATATTAAAAGCAATTGTTAGAAAAAATATCAAAGCATCTGGCACAATAAAAAATATCTCTGCATTTACAATGAAGAAAAACTAATGATTTTTTTTCTTTCTGAGATAAATTAGTTTAAAATGGTTTTTTCCATTGGGATTTGAATAAATACGTACATAAAAGTTATTGTAACTGTAGGGATTTTTTAAACTCAGAACCTTCAATGTTTTTGAGATAATGAAGCAACATACAAAGAGCAATTGAAACGAAAAGAGAATTAATAGTATTTTTTGACCAAATTTCGTCAATTGAATCGTCTTATGCCCCCTTAAAAATGTGAAAGAATCAATAATATGGATATAATCTCCTTTTTTTAATCCCAATATTGATAATGTATTTTTTCCCTTTATTTATTCGGTGATACTGAGCTATTTTATTAAATAATTTCGTACACACTTTTACTGACTTTTAGCTCTTGATAAATCTCTTGTGTATAGTTTTTTAAATGTTACATACTATGATTATGTGTTGTAACATTTGTAGTATTATGTATGAGTTTTAAGTAGGAGGAAATTATAAAAAATTTTTAGTATAATCAAAAAACAAAATTAATCAATAATAATAACAGTAAAATGTTTTTAATAACAACATTAATATTGTATTTTCATATCGAACAATGTTAATAATTTGTAAATTTATATCAACATTCATGTTTAATTTTTTTTTATATTTTTCTGTCGTATTGAGAAATTAAAAATAGAAAAAAAATAATTTAGTTGGCTAATATTTTTAGAAAAGAAATTACTTTTTTTAAAGAAACCTTGTGAAGATTTTTATTTTTCAAGAATGCCTTTTTAGTATGTATTTGACATTTAATAAAATATATAAAAATGTATTAATAAGTAGATTTTCCCCATACACATTACTTGTTTTCCGTTTTTCTAATTTTCCTTCTAGTGTTTAATTTTTGAATATTTGTTAATTCGGTTACAGAATATTACTTTGGTTAGGCTTGTTTTATAACTCTACCACTATTTAATGGTACCAGAAGTCCTAATACAATTCTAAAGGAGTAACAATATAAAACCTTATCATCAAATTTAAAACTAAATATTCTTAAAAATATTTATATTATCTTTTAAATTATTACAAAATACCTTTCATTTAAAATGTTCAACTTTTGATTGCAAATGCGCCTGGGTCTCTTTGGTTACTCATCTATCGAGTAAAGCACTACCTCCATGGAAATTTCCATGACTGTATTCCTTAACGAACATTTAAAATGGTTCAAATTTTAATGTTTTTTTTTTTTGGCTTCCAGTATTAACCACAATTTTTAGTCGAGTGCATTTAAATTCCGTTGGCTTGTTGTCCAGTCTTCATGTTCTCTGAAGTCTCGCACAATTTTTCATCACCGCTGTGTCGTCATTGCTTGAAGAACAGAAGAATCCTGCTGAAAAGTTAAACAGTTCACATTGAACATGGATACGTTCAGAAGGTGCACTTTTTTCTCTAAAATAGTCGTAATATACTTTCCCGTGGAATTTAGTACTTTCTTTTTGCTAAATCGAATATCTGATATCTGAAACATCGTCATAGCCGACACCTCACCAAACCATTAGAGAAGCCGAATGATGAGCTATATATATATATATATATATCTTGCTCAAATTTTCAATCGTTAATAAAATAAATTTAATTGACCATTTAAGTTCAAATACATTTTTTAAACTTTTAGTGGATGACACTTGAAGTTAATACATTTTTTTAAAAAATTTATTTTCTAATTAAATTAAAAAAAGTGAATAAATAGTAACACACAAGAATAATAGTCCGATAACATGTATAGAAAGGAAAATCGTTTGTTTTGTCCCTATAGCCCAATGAATAGCGTGTTAAACTTTTACTCCAAAGGTCGTGGGTTGGAATCCCACATGGGATGGCCTAATTTCTGAGAATGTGATTTATTTTTTACTATACTATTTCTTTAGAATATTTAATTTTTATTGTTGAATAAATAGAGACAAACAAAAAATAGTACAACACCATATATAGAAAGAAAAAAAGAAAATCGCTTTCTATTTTGTCACTTAATATTGTGATTGTGTCATATGTGTATACATATTAATATTAATTGTAACTATTTAATAAAAGTAATTAAAATAAAAAATTTCTTTGTTGTGTAAGCAGGAATTCACTTAATCTTTTTTTATATTACTTATTTTTCCCTTAACTACTTGAACATTCCTTGCATAAACATGATCATTCTCGTGTTTGATAAATTCTTCAATGTTCGAAACTTTCTCGTCGCTAAGTAGAATTTGCCTGTGGAGTTTATGAACGTGCCGTCACAACACTGCTTTTGTTTTTAGGAATGTCTTGCGCTAAAATTCCTTCGTAAGAAAATAACAAATTATTTTTCGATAACCTCTTTGCATAGAATTCTATGTGACATATGTTCCTTTTTGACACATTCATCTGTTTAGTGAGAAGAATCTTCTTTCAAAGAGAGCTTCGACGAATTCTCTCCGTGACTGCTTTGACGAGAGCTAGTGTTCTCACCGATCACGGATTCAAGCTTCTAGTACGGACTTTAATGCAATTTATCTCAATCGCTTAATTGTTCTATAAATGAAAAACAAACAAACTTTTCATTGTCTAAATGTCTAGGAACCTTAAAAGTTTTTGACGGAATCTTATTTTATTGAAAAAGATAAATAACTGTTTCATTCTTCTGTTCGAAGTTCATTCCATTGTAGGTGATCTAAAAACAAACAAACCATGCTTGAAAAATTACAGTTTTTTGAAAAATATGTCAAAGACAGAATTTAAAATTTTCTGCTGGATTGAATCATTTACTGTGTTCAGTGGCACATACAAGGAGGGGGGGGGTGAGGATTCTACGGCTCTGGACCCCTCCCGCCCATAGTCCTTTATTTTTTTTCGATTGATGATAATCCTATGTACCTAGTACGTAACATTTAATCAAGTATTACTTATTAACAATTTATTTTATTAATTAACGCTAATTATTAATTAAATAATTTACTTTTTACTATTTTTATTTCCGAAATTGACAAAATCATAAGAATATGATAGGCGGTGTATTGAGGTGCACAAAAATGACAGACTTTTGACCCTGGAACTTCCTCCTCTTTCCAGCTTGAAACTTTTTTGTGTGTGCTCTGAATGAGTTTAATCTTTAAATTTTGTACCAGATTTATAGCATGACAAGGTATTTTATACGTATTTTACCACAATATAAGGGGGAAAGAAGATCCGAATATTTCAAATAAGATAAGAGATTGGCAGAAAAGCATAAGCAAATCATACCTAAAATGGGAAATTTATTTCGAAAAAGAAAACATTTTATTTTCAAACATTTGTTGTATGAAGATGCGCAGATTCCATTTTCAAAACAAGATGCGCATATTACATTTTTAAAACAAGTAAAAGTGAATCAAGATATAGTACTAAATAAATAAATCTGTACGAATGTTTGGCATTACATTGCCTGAAAGTCTTTCGAACAACATTTCGAAACTTGTACGGAAATATGAATAAAATTTGACAGAGTTTAGAATAAGAGATTCTTTCACTTTACTTTTTCAAAATCTTTTAACTTTTCTGATCTATTGTTGAAACTTTTGAAAAGTACAACTTGAAAGCAGAAAAACTCCAGGTGTTTTTCTTTTGAGAGTGAAAAGATAGAAAAGGAAGAAAGGACATAGTATGTATTCATACAACACCTTAAAGATTATTCAAATGTAAAAAAATTATTTTAAAAGAATCAGAAAATATATATGTATATATAAATTTCATTTGTGTTTAGGGTTGCGCTTTCAGAGTTTTACAAAGTACAGCAAGAAAATTGCAAATAAAAAAAAATTTTTTTCTTGTATCTGACAAACGAATCATTTTTAAAATAGAGTTCGGTTCTTAAAAATTTTTGAAAAAAGTACTTCAACCAAATTAAAACTAAAGCCTAAGGATCAAATTAATAATATTTAGATTTTATATTCTGGTAATCATTCCTTTCATAAGACTTAAATATGAAATCGTTTTCAGTATTAAGGTAGTTAAAATTTTTTTCAATTAATAGGCTGTTGTCACGAACACAATAGAGAGTTTCATGAAAACTATGAAGTCCACAGAAATAATCCCAAATGAAATATTGTTTTGTATAAAATGTGAAATTGTTTGTTATAAGCATTTTTCAGCACTCATAACTTAAAAGATAGTTCTCATAAAATTATTTCATTTATTACATGTAGAAGTGTTTTATTTATTTATTAGCTGCATGACCCGGCGTTGTGCATGGGCCTTTTCGAGTGTATAACTTTTTGCCGAAAGAAATTTTCCCTTTCCCTCTATCAGTCTGCCCTTCCTGGTATGTGTAGGTGTGTGATGTTTATATAATGTGTTACTAAAATTTCTTTTTTTGAAATTTCCTCCACTTATTTGCCTCGTTCGACGTGTTTCTCCTCCGTTAGCTCGGCAATGCATGGGCTTTTTCCAAGTGAATACATTTATCACCATGGAAATTTCCTCTTTCCCTCTTGTCACCAGCAGTGTATTGAGTAATTAATTATAAAAAAAAAAAAAAAAACCTTTTTAGTATTTTTTAAAAATATTAATTTATATCAATTTTCGTTAAATAATGAATCAACAAATTCTTACCGTTTGCTATAGAAACGACTTCGTATGCTTACCATTTGATTAAAAAATATTTTAACGGTTCCCCGAAACGGAAAATATACCTTTTTAAAAATAATTTTATGCATGAAAGAGGCACACAAACACAAAAAAATAAAAATTTTCATATTATAAAATTCCTTTAAATTTTTTCTTAAAGAAGTTATATATTATTCCGTTTCACTAAAATTGGCAGCATGCAAATCTCCTTGAAAAATAGTTCGATCATTTTTTTCATCTGAAATTTGAATTAAAGAAATCCCTAGAATTGTACATAAAATGTCATACGTTGTAAAATTTATAATCTAATATATATTATAAATGCGAAAGTTTGTGAAAATTTTTGTTGGTCTTTCACGCAAAAACTACTGAATGGATTTTAATGAAACTTTACAGTAATATAGCTTATACATCAGAATAGCACATAGGCTATAATTTATAGCATAAACTATAATTTATAAAGATATTGTATGAAGTGTCCAAAATATAACGATATTTGTCAAGTAAGTAGGAAAACATTCTGTCATCTGCTAGCAATTCTGGCATGCGCAGCAAAAAAAAAAAAAAACCCACGTCTGCGTATATCTATCTTTTGTTTGTGAAAAATCATTTTTGTTTTGGCTACGCAAGGTGCTCGCTTCTAATTAATTCCTCTGATATAATGCCTATTTTTTTTTATTTTAGAATCAAACTAAGTTTAAAAGGGAGAGGTTGTTATAGATTTCTCTTTATTTTACTGTTTTTTTTTAACATTTTATTATGCACATTTTGTAGTAAGAAATTGATCTTTTTTCCAAATAAATGCTTTTATCAGTTCTGATACTTAAAGTAAATAAACTTTCTCTTTCACACTGCATCATTTGGACAAACTTTCAACATTTGTTTGTGGTTAGTAGTTAATTATAACACTATATAATTTTAATTTAATAGGCAGATATTGCATTTTTAAGTATAAAAATAATTAAAACTACTGTACTGTATCTTTTGGAAGGAGTGAATATTAACGTCGCACTGTTCAGCTACATGAGGGCTTTTGGCAACGGACCACGTAATTTTGAACCATGGTCAAGTGACGTGGCAAGTGGCATGTAATTTACGGAGTGCCTGTCCCGGAACGGGACGTACCTCCTCATCAGAATTTTAGAATTAAGGGCCGAATTAATGATTTTACTTAAAATTAAATTTAAAAGATATAATTAAAATGGGCAGAACAATTCTGCTGGAACGGCGACAGAATGAATCTGTCGGCCGAAGGAACTGGTCAAGTGACGTGGATGACACTTGATCTGGCACCCTCTTCTCCTAACTACCACACCACACCAACTTAGAAAAAATATTCTACCAATACTTAGCAGGAATATTCTTTGAAATCCACTCTTCCAAGATATATAACATCACGGGTTCCATGATGAGTATTTTAGCGGAAAAATAGTATGTCAAAATTTAAGTGTCTTATTTTTTGTATTATTAATGAAGACCTTAGAAAATTATTTGACTACTTATTTTAAGTGAACGGTATATATAATTAATTTTACAGTGGAATATCTTTAATTAATTTATTAGCTCTAGCGGATTAAATTTTCCAAAGTGCAGTATTTTGTTTATGTATATCCCTTAATGCTAAATGTAGTGATCCAAAAATTATTTTATCAAAAATGCAGTAAATCATAATGCGGTTGGATAAATTATTAACGTGCATTTCTCCCCTACACGGCGGGTCTTACAAAGCTCTGATAAAGCTCGAGTTATGAAAGTAGCTAGGCATTTGCCAACTTTACTCCATCGTTAACATTTCGCTATGTTTTTTATTGAATCGTCATTATAATTTAATAAACGACGTTGCTTGCGAATATTACAATTTCAACATAAAATAAATACTACAGAAATTAATATTAATGTATTATACTTTCAGATCAAAATTATTTACACTATTTTAAGCGTTCTTTATACAAAACTTTTAACAATGTGTTTCTTTTGCTGAGCAGAGATCATCTTAGGATGGTATTTTCAAAAATTGACCCTCAAGAGTGTTAGGGGAGTTATATAAATAAAAAAAAATATCCTTTTTATCAGCTATTAGATCTACATACTTAAAATTTAACAAAGGTGTTTTATTTCTCTCTTTTTTTTGTTTTGCTGAGCTACGCAAAAAAAGCTTTTTTTGTTTAATTTGCAATTCACGTAAAATTAACTCATTATAAACTTCTTTATCCTTCAATCTGTGTTGTTTAATTTTTCAGTTCACCCGTGCGAAAAACGGGTATACCAGCTAGTTTTATTAATATATTTCAACTTAATCACATGTTAAAAGCAGTTTTTTTTAATCATAATGAAAAAATAAATAAATCAATGAAGTGAAAGGTTGAAAATAAATTATACTAAGTACTAAAAGTAGTACATAAAAATGATACTTTTTATATATTTAATCTAGATATGTATTATAAATGCGAAAGTTTGTGAGGATGTTTGGCCGTCTTTCACGCAAAAACAACTGAATGGATTTTAATGAAACTTTACAGTAATATAGCTTATACATCAGAATAACACACAAGCTATAATTTATAGCATAGACTATAATTTATAAAGATATTGTGTGAAGTGTCCAAAATATTACGATATTTTTCAAGTAAGTAGGAAAAATTTCTGTCATCTACATGCAATTCGGGCGTGCCCTGCAAAAAGCCCACGACAGCATTATCTATCTTTTATTTATCAATAAAATTTTTTGTTTTGTCTACGCAAGGCACTGGCTTCTAATTTATTCCTGTGATTAATGAAATTCCTATTTTTTTATTTCAGAATAAAACGAAGTCTTGAAGGGAGAGGTTGTTTTAAATCTCTCTTTATTTGAATAGTTACTATTGATTTTTTTTCATGTGTGAGCCATAAGAAAAAAATGAATACTTAGATCAAAATAATTACTTTTATCGCTTCTGGTACTTAAAGTAAATAAACTTTGTCTTTCACATTACGTAATTTGTTTGTGGTTAGTAGTTAATTATAACACTATAATTTTAATTGAATAGGCAGATACTGCATTTTAAGTATAAAAATAATAACTACTGTATTGTGTATTTTTTGGATTGAGTGATCAGCACTGATCAGCTACACAAGGGCTTTTGGCGACGGCCCATGTAATTTTAAACCATGGCCAAGTAACGTGGATGACACCTGACCTGGCACCCCTTCTCCTAACTACCGCACCACACCAACCTAGCAGGAATATTCTACCAATAGTTAGCAAGAATATTCTTTGAAGTCCACTCTTCCAAGGTGTATGGCTGCGAGGTTTCTATGATGAGAATTTTAACCGGGAAGGCGAATTGTTTTGTAGCAGAAATTTCGTTTTCAGCTGACGGCGTTTTCAGCGGATTGCAAAGATAAACTTTTTTGTCCCGAAAAAATAGTTAATGTAAAAATTTAAGTATCTTATGTTTTTTGTGTATTAAAGAAGACCTTAGAAAACGATTTGACTATTTATTTTAAGTGAACGGTGATATAATTAATTTTACAGTTGAATATGTTTAAGTAATTAATTATAGCTTTAACGAATTAAATTTCCCAAAGTTCAGTATTTTGTTTATGTATATACCTTAATTTTCCATGTAGTGATCCAAAAAAATACTGCATGGAAAAAACTGCCGTAAATCATAATGTGGTGGATAAAGGGTTAACGTGCATCGCTTTCTTACACGGTGAGTCTTTCAAAGCTCTAATAAAGCTGGAGCTATCAAAGTAGCTAGACATTTGCCAACTTGACTCTATAGTCAACATTTCGCTATGTTTTTCATTGAACCACCATTATAATTTAAGAAACGACGTTGCTTGCGAATATTACAATTTTAACATAAAATAAATAAAACAGAAATTAATATATTAATGTATTACACTTTCAGATAAAAATTATTTACACTATTTTAAGCGTTCATTACACAAAACTTTTAACAATGTGTTACTTTTGCTAAGCAGAGATAAGGTTAGGGAGGTATTTTCAAAATTCGACCCTCAAGAGAGGTACGAGGAGTTAGTTATAAATAAAAGAAATCTTTTTTTATCAGCTATTAGATCTATAGACTTAAAATTTAACAAAGGTGTTTTTTTCTTTCTTTCTTTTGTTTAGCTGAGATAAGCAAAAAGCTTTTATTTGTTTAATTTGAAATACATGTAAATTTAACTCATTGAAAACTTCTTTATCCTTCAATCTGTGTTGTTTAATTTTTCAGTTCACCCATGTGAAGAACGGGTGTACCAGCTAGTATAATAATAATAATATATATATATATATATATATATATATCCGTATCTCTACATTAAAGACATTCATTTTCAGACTTGAATATAATGTGTTATTTGATAAATGTTAAGTCACTACTAAAAACCACTTAACAGTTTAAATTTTTTACCAGAATTCGATAAAAAAAATTATCATGTCACATTTTTTTAAAATTAATTTTGCAATTTCAAACAAGAAATTATTAATAAACATTTGGAGTATTTTCAAGAATTAAGGTTAATTCTTTTTAATTTTACGAAAATAATTTACCTAATCCGGTAAGTTTTACTTTTTTCCCTTCATCTCTATCTAATACAGAAATTACATTTAGAGCAGTGAAAAGTAAAAAAAAAATATTAATTACTTTTATAGTTTTTTCTCAATAACATTTATTTACACTATTTTAGTGGTCAAATATCGTAGTTTATGCGACCAGTTAAATATTTAAAATAGAAAGGATATGGACGAAGCAATGTAAAAGGTAGAGAAACAAGATTTCTCTTTACGCTGTATGGGAAAACAATCAACGGCCTATTCACATTATTCACATTTTACCAAATAAAAAAATAACTATTAATATTCTATTTACACTTTCTCCCTTATTTTGCTCTTTCATCAGTAATATTTATTTATTTCTCTTCCAGGAAATCAGAATTTTTGTACGAATTTCTTAAATTTCAATATTTGTAAGTTAAATTGTTGCCATTGGCTCCTAATGATCTACGTGTGTTAATTTTTTACTATTATTTATTTATTTTTGCCCAACTTCGTTTTAGTTATTTACTCTCTTTCCATTTTTATTTTCATCTTCGCATAACTAATCTTTTTCAGAAGATAAAGAAAAAGAAACATAAGAAACACAAAGCATAATATTTTTGCAAAATTGTAATTAAAACTAATAGACATAAATCTTTGCAAACTGTTAAATTTTATTAACTTTGTAACACAAACTTTAATGAAAAATATACCACAAGTAAAAAATGTGTGGCTACCAAAAATCCTTTAAAATAACTAAAAGGTTACACAAATTAAGTTTTAGTTAATCATTATTTACGATTTTTGAAGAAATCGCAAAAAAAAATTTACTTTGCATAATTATTTATATACAGATGGGAAATAAAGATATATTGAATAAAAAAAGAGTTTAACACTATTATTTACAATTAGTGTTAAGGAAAATGAAGGATTTTATCAGGATATATATATATATATATATATATATATATATATATATATATAGATGATAGCATAAACTCTTTACTTTTTTTTCTCTCTGCATCTCTAAAAGCTTAAATGCCAATGTAGTCTAAGCAAACAAGAACTTTCTTTTAACTATCTCACTTCACTAAGTTGAAATCAAAGTATTTTAAAAAAGTATTGACGCATTCAATTAGGTTCATTAAAATACTTAAAATTTGGGCAATGATGGAAGAAAAAAAATTATTTCTTCTTGCTTCACTGTGGATAATCTTTCGGAAAAGAGATAGTTCAGAGAAATTGTTTCTTGCGAAGAAACTTTCAGCTTTGTTATCTTTTCCTCTGTTTTCGTCAATGATTGATGTGTCGTAGGGTAATGGTACCAAGATAACCTGTTGATCATCTGCTGCTTAATGGGGATCTTTTGAGATTAAAAAAATACCTAAAGAGACCAAAGATCTTTCCTACTTAAAGGGGAAAGATTCTCGAAGTAGAGGTTTTTATAGAAGTTTCAGTTACAGTAATTTTTAGAAATAATTTCTAAGAAAGGATAAAAAAAATAATCTTCTTAAATACCTTAAATAAACCAGTTCTTGAAAATTTTTAATGGTTAATTTGTGAAGAACTGTATTTTTAATCTTTTCCCACATTACTATTTTTATTATTCGAGTACTGTAATGGGCACAGTTCATGAAGTCACATGATAAAAACAAACACGTGTTTTCCATTGAATTCAAAACAAACATGAAACTAATTGCACTCGTTGTTCTATTTGTAAAACTCAGATAACATTTCAAATTTTATATTTGGGTAAAGATGTTTAAATGTTAAAAAAAAATTCTTCAAAAGGATTTTTGAGTTAAAAAAATCATATTTTATGTTCATACTTTTAAATAAAATGCAATTTTTATACATATGTATTGTTTAAGAGAAAGTTTCTGCAAAGAGAGCAAAACTTGGCAATACCGGAACGCGTGAACTGATTAGCTGGAAACACAATATAGTTTTATTGTGTGACTATGACGTTACATGAGTTTTTGAATTGATTGGCTAGAATCACGTGGCTTTCACTATCATGTGACTATGACGTCACATGAATTGAGCCCATTGGATTTTAATATGAGGGCTTGAGTGGATGCATTTATTAATGTCTCACTGTAAAGAAACACTAAGGCTATTGGCAACGAACCATGCAAATTTGAACTGCAGCCAAGTGATGAAAGCGGCACTTGAGCTGGTAACCCCTTCTCAAAATTACCAAAATACACGATTGGGAGGACTTTGAATCTGGACGAATTAAATGTACGTCAACCCTCTACACGGCGAACTTTCAACAGCACAAGAGCTCGAACTAAAAGTACTCCAACCACGAGTTCGTGATCATGATATCACTAAGCTATCACTGCCAGAATTTTGATATGAAAATGCTGTTACAATATGCAAATATTAAAAGGTACATGTCTTACTTCATGAACGATTTTTTCCCTGTATAATATAATTATACCATAAAAATACTCCATTCGTGAATTGTGAAATACAAAAATGTGTTAAGCCTAATATCATAGCAAATTGTGAAACATTTGGACAATGTAGTCCAATTTAAATTCATAAACTCTTATGGTTTTTATAAACTAAAATGAATTACGAATACACAAAAATATAGATTTCTAGAAAATATTTTAGGGATTGTATAAGAATAATTTTACGGAATTCATAGAGTTTTATACGTTGTGATTGGGTATAAGCAATAGAATGAAACTCATTGAAAGAAAGATTAATATGTTTATAAAGGAAAATTTTATTTTTTTCCATTAGTTGTTTATATTGATATTTGGAGGCGCGTGTTGAGTGAGAAACCCTTATATACTCTTAGAATAAATATTACACTAACCATTCCATATTACTGAAAGCAACATTGCTCTAACTAGTATCAGTTATAATCTAAAATTTATTGTATTAACATACAAAGTGTCTCAAAATATCTGCAAAAACTCTCAGACACATTGAAGAGATCAAAATAAGTAGATTTAGTAGGCAAATGGGAGATCGGAAATACCACGTTAAGCCAGTAGAGGAATTCGATGGGTTCTGTTGCGATCGATTGCTGAAAGCGCTTTACCGGCTTTAATCACCAATCACAGCTTAGATTTCGAAAAAAATGCTATTATACTAGTGTTACTCAACCTGCTGGCCACATGTGGCTCATCCCGTCTTTTTAAGTGGCCCAGTCATGACCAATTGCTCTGAGAAATTCTTTTATTTAAGACAATGTATTAAAAATTTGGTGGAAAATTCTTTGACAAGAAATCAAATGTATCAATTTTGTTTTTTTCTTGCCAACGTCGTAAGAATTGATATTCTTTTTCTATTTGTAACGGTTACGGTTAGTGATAACAGACAACAGTGGAGTAGCGAGAATTTTATGGGTGGAACTAATTTTGAACAATCTTTCATATCTTGCAAGCGAAAAAATATTCGAATCATTTGGAAGTTGACTGTTTTGTAGTGAAACACAAACATGAATCAGTACTTGTTTGATTTGTCACGAAAGTGCTGTATATTTAGAAAATACCAATAAACAGGAATTATTCAATGACACTTTTCATCTTTATAGAGGTGATAAATCGGCTTTATTGAATATTCTTTGCAAAAGCAACTAAGCGTTTTGTCAGTGGTAAGGTCACAATAGTAAAAAAGACATCCTACGATGTTTGTTACATTTTGGTAATGATATGAAACTGTTTACTGATGCAAACATTGGGCGAATGAGAGTTTCTTAAATTCTTTCAATTTAGTGTTAGTGACAAAAGTAAAAATATAAAAAAATGATAATTAAATGAAATAAAACAGGAATTATAATATTTTGAACATTTTTTCCATATTTTAAGTTTCCAATGTTATCTTAGTCTTAAGCATCCCCCTCCCCGTTTAACCTCATGTTGTGGCGTGCGTCGAATACCTATTATTGTATATGTATGCGGCTCGCATGAAATGGCTGACATATATTTGCGGCTCAGCAGAAAAAAAGGTTGAGTACCCTATTTTACACCGATCCAGACCTCTCAGATCATGCATCTCATGTAAGGAACTGAAGATGCAAATTGATTGACTGCTTAAATGACGTATTAACTACGGTGAGGTGTACCAGTTTTTGACCACCACGTCCTCTAGGTTTGCCATGCTTGAAATGTTTTTCCTGAAGTTATGTTAAAAGCATTGTTTATGAAAACTGCATGAAATCTGATGAATAGCTGGTGGCCAAACTATCAGTTGTTGCTGGAAATGAGCGTAGCATGTCTAACACTTCTGTTAATATACTCCAATCCATGCACCATTGTTGTGAATCTTGTTTCACTGTTTGAGTACCTATCGTAAAATGCTTGAATATTAAAATGTTTATTTCTTTTGACTTTACCTCTTTTCGATTAACGTGTTATTAATACTTATTTACGTACTAGTACATACACGGGACTTTTCCATACCTACAATCATGTGCTTAATCCGCTTATTTCAGTCCTTTTGTATCTGTATTCACAATTTTACCAGATGTTTTTGAAGCACCTTATTAAGATCATAGTGTAAAATACTTCACTTGAAAAATATTGTTGATTCTGCTGACGCAATAGCCAAAAAGAAATTATAAAGAATATTGTTAGTTAAGTTATTTCTATTTTTATTAATCTTAAATAAATAGAATAAATATTTCCGATAAATCGTAAAAAAATTAATTAAGTAGGAAATTATATCAGATACCTATTTAAAAAAAGTGATAAAAAACACATATTTACAAGAATAAAAAAATATATATTGTTTGATGTTTTCGAGATCAAGTTGTCCTTGAAGAGTGTTCATTTAAAAAACCCCATCTTGTCTTAAAAAATTACATGCATTTGAAATTATAGTAATTATCTCTTAGGCTATTTCTGGCTAGATATTGTATAGTCTAAATCAATATATCACAATCTGTCTATATCAGTGTTTCTCAAACTGTGGGGCGCGCCCCCCTTGGACGGCGTGACAACTCTACGAGGGGGGCGCGAGCATATTGAAAAGTCCAAAACGAAAGATTATTTAAAAAAATTATTTATTTGCCGAAAGTAAACAAACAAAATATATTCTGACATAGAAAAAAATAAAATGCACATTTACACTCTTATAAATGTATCAGGGGCTGAAGAATGTATTTTATAATTAATTTAACAATACTAATTTTAGAACAAGTTTAATAATTACTAGTGAACCCATGGGATTTTCATACATAAAATTATATTAAAAACACTTTTTCATAATTTGTACAGTTTATAATTAATTTTTTAACTACCGATTAAAAATTACACTATTCGCTTCCCAATGCCAACTACTTTCCATATAGGAGCGCGTCTGTGATGTATTGGGGCGAGAGGAGGAATATAGAAGGAAAAATAATGTCTGAAATAAGTAAATTCTATGCAGACGTTGTCAAGGTCCTTTTATTGCATTCCAAGGCCTCTGGTATTGTTTTTATGAATAACAGTGAGCAGAAAAGATCGAAAAGACGTATATATGCGACCAGGGAAATTAAGGCTTTGTCTGAGCGAGACATTTATATACGCCAGTGGCACTTTAGAGGTTAAAGTCGCATCGTAGTTTTAGCGCCAAAGTATAGTATTATTGAATTCAATACATTCTTATTGTATGAGGGGAAAATTATTATTGAATAGTGGGTCGTGAACATTGAAACTTTGAGAAGCACTGGTCTCTCTCTTTATATATCTATATCTATCTACTCTGCTGGCCATCAAAATTTCACTCCAAAAAGGCGACATGCTACAGACGTGAAATTTTAACGACAGGAAGAAGGTGCTGTGATACGCAAATGATTAGCTTTTCATCGTATTCAGACAAAGGAGGAACCGGTAGCGACACCTACAACATGTTTAATTGAGGAAATAGTTGAACTGGTTTCTCATACACAAATTGCATTTGAACATTTTTGCCTGGTGAAAAGTTGATGTGATACCACATGTAAAAAGCAGAAATGCGTACCAGCACGTTTCTGACTTTGATAAAGGTTGAATTGTAGTGTTCGGGATTGTGTGGTTTATCGTGTTACAGTATTACGGCTAGTCTCGATCGAGATGCAATGACTGTTAGCAGAATATTTAATCAATGGTTTCAGGATGGTAATACGGAGCGAAATGGTGGATCTTAGCGGTCCCCGATCACTAGCAGCTGAGAAGACAGACATGTTATCCTCATGGCCTTAATGGATTCAAAGCCGAACCTGGGCGCACGAATGACGAGACGTCATTTTTTAGATGAATTCAGGTTATTCTTACAGCATCAAGATAGTCGCATTCGTGTTTGGCGGCATCGTGGGGAATGCACATTGACAGCATACATCCGTCTTCGTCATACTGGCCAATTACCTCGCGTGATGCTATGGGGCAGGGGCTATGGATGCACGTCTCGGTCACCTCTTGTTCGCATTGACGGCCTTTAGATCAGTAAATGCTATATTTCTGGTGTGTTACTACCCGTGACTCTACACTTTATTCAAGCCCTGCGAGACCTTATATTTCAGCAGGATAATGCATTAATGCATGTTGCCGGTATTGTACGGACCTTCCTTGATACGGAAAATGCTCGGCTGTTTCCCTTGCCTGAACGTTCACCAGATCTCTCACCAATAGAAAACGTCTGGTCCGTGGTTGCCGAGTGACTGGCTCGTCACCGTACGTCAATCACTACAGTTGATGAGCTGTGACATCGTGTTGAAGCTTCATGGGCGTCTGCACCTGTACATTCCATCCAATCTCTGTTTGACTCAATACCCAGGCGTATAAGTGCTGTTATTATTGCCAGAGGTGGTGATTATGAGAACTAATTTCTCAGGGTCTATGCACCTAATGCAGTGTTTCTCAAACTTTCAATACTGGCGACCAAATTTTCAATCATAATTTTTGTCGCTCCCCCTCCCTGTACAACAATAATGTATTTACTGCAATAAAAATACACTTTGAGAGAGAGATGCTAAAGTTACAATACGATCTTAATTATAAACCGTACAAATTAATACGATAATTATATAAATTTTGTGTATATTTTTTAAGTAATATATATTTTAAGAAAAAAAATTACTTAAAATATATATTACTTAGAATTATGTTATTTTTCTTTCTCTAATTTTTAAATTGGAACAGATCGCAAAATGATATGATTAATTAAAGATTTATTTCCTTCAGCATTCATTTCTCAAAATACAAATGTCATTAAAAAAATAGTCTAGCCAATGTTGCTCTCTATCATATCCATCACATCTGGTATTATAGGGTACGTTTGCGTGAGTCTGGGCAAGCTATCGGACGACATCGCAAAACATGTAAAAATGCTTTTACTCGTACAATTCCAGTCAGTTTTGATCGACTCGATACTCCTACAGCTATCGAATCTAGCTTGAATGTACATTTTTTTAATTTACATGTTAATTGTAATTCACGGTAATTAAGTTTTACGGCAGTAGATTAAAACAATATCATACATACATTTTTAAGTCGTAAGCAAACATTCGACCATAATAAAGAATCAACAAGTACACAGACGAACGAGCATGGTTCCAAAAATTAAATCAATGCGATCTTCTCAAAAATATTTAAATTTTGGATTTACCACTACTGAACCAAATGATGGAAAAAAATGCCCCAGCTCGATATGTGTTAAAACTTGCAAATCTGTAGAACAACATGTGAAAGTTGTTTTAAAATCATGTAAAATCATTTAGCTATGTTGGCAAAGAATTTTAAAAAGTATTTTCTGGATGAGGACAGCTTGGTAGCAAGTTACGAGTGGATTAGGGATCTATTTCAAGATACTCCAGAAGGGCTCTCAACTTCCAAAGAAGAAATCTTCATAGATTTCACATCTAGTGAAAAATTAAAAGGCAATTTTCTAATAAATCGCTCTTTGAATTTTGGGTAGAGGTGGATGAGGAATTTTCTGTATCGAAAACAAAAGCACTTCGTATACTATTACCATTTTCAACATCCTACCTTTTTAAACCGTATTTTCTGCAGTGGATGCCTTGAAGACAAAATATAGATCTCAGCTAAATATAGAAAAATAACTCTTTAAGTGTCAATTTCTGATATTAAACCTTCCTTTTAAAAACTTTCCTCTAAAAGACAAGCTCGTGGAAGTCCCTAATTATTATTAAACTTGTTCTTAATTTAGTAATTAGATTGATTGATTGATTGAATATTAACGTCGCACTGTTGAGCTGCACGAGGGCTTTTGACGACGGACCACGTAATTTTGAACCATGGTTAAGTGACGTGGATGACACCTGAGCTGGCACCCCTCTCTCCTTACTACCACACCACACAAACGGGAGGACGTTTCAGCTCTCGACAGATTTAACGTGCATCGCTGCCCTACACGGCGGGTCTTTAGTGGTACTGGGCTCGAACTCGTGACAAGGCAAGCCACGATCCGATACCTATACCCCTCGGCAACCGCGGCAAAATTTAGTAATAAGAAATTATTTATAAAATACCTTCTTCAGTACTGATACATTAAACGTATACTGGCTGAAACACCGACTCTTCGCACGAGTTCATTTTTTAAAAAAATAAAACATTATTCTTGATATAATAGCTGAACTGTAAGCAGTAACAGAGTGCACGACATTGTATACAAAAATGTAAAATGATTTTTTTAGATAAATGCTATAGTTGTAAATAACTGTTTAAAAGAACTGTAATTTTAAACTTCAAAGAATTAGCATTTAGAATTTATGTTAAATAAAGAAAAAAATATAAAATTCCAATGAAGAAAAATTGTGTTACTTTTTAACATATAAAGCGAGAAGACTTCAAAATGTTTTAACCCGGGAGCAGGCGCGTACTCGATACTAACGCTAATGGTAGTGCGGAGGGACTCAGTCACCCTACTCATTTGTTTATAATTATTTTTACTTTACACGATACAAATCCGAATTCTAGTAAATATTTTAATTCATCGAAAGTATACTTACCTTCTTTCAAGGACTATTCAATTCTTTGATGATTTGAGAAAAAAAATCCAATAAAACTGAACTAAAATGATTCAAAAGTACAAGACCATAATAAAGGACGCAAATCAGACACTTTTCACTAATACTACAGAAATGTTAAATCAATCAATTATTTTCCAAATATCGTAAAACTCTATTATTTACAATTTCCCTAAGCGAAAAGCAAACGCATAAAAGATGGGACGGAACTAATATTGAATAACCAAACCATAAGATTGAAGGTCAATCAAATGATTAGCAAACGTACTATACAGCCTGGCTGAAAAGTGAATCATGTCTTCCTTTTCTTTTTCTACAACTAATGTACTCTTTCAATAATAATTACAGTGATGAATTGTTTATCTTAGAATTTTTCTCATGGTCTGGGTTTCGTTTTTATTTTAACGAGTAATATTTTATGTTAAAACGTAATAAAAAAATTCTCTCATTGAGGAAATACAGTAAATAAAAGAAAATGTTTTTTTTTCTTTAGTTTGGTTTTGGGATCAAAGATAGCTATTTGATGACGGAAAAAAGCCAGATAATAAACATAAATGGTCAGTGTTGTTTTGTGTATTTTTTTATTATGGAAGAAAGCATTTTGTTTTACTTCTCTTTCCGGTTATTTTTTTAAAAAATCTTTAAATTTTCGATATGTTTGCGCCCCCCTTTGTAGGGTCATCGCGCCTCCCCATGGGGCGCGCCCCACACTTTGAGAAACACTGACCTAATGTCTTGAAAATTTAATCACTCGTTATTTACAGTATAATATATCTGTTCACCAAATATTATCTTCTTATCTGCATTTCTTCTTGGTGTTGCAAATTTAATGGCCAGTAGTGTATCTACCTATCCTATCTATCAATATCTATATATCACATCTGTATATTAATGTATATATATATATATATATATATATATATATATCCATCTATTTATGTATATTATACACATAAATATATCTAGATTTAGTCTTAGACTGGTCAGCTATCAACCAGTCTTGTAGTTTACTGACACAGTAAAGTACTCGTAATTAAAATGTGTCACCTTATAGGTATCATAAACAAAGACGAATCTTTTTTATTGCAAAGTTTCACCCCATACACTTGAATTCAGTTTTAAATGTACTCTTTAAACATATTAATTATTATCATAAATTATGTCCTGCTCTGAGATAAAAAATCATACTATTAAAACATGTTAATTTTAGCTCATATAAAAAGGAATACTTGTGACTTCTCGTAAAAAAAATTGTTTACTTTTGTTCCAAGTTATGTATAAAATCAAGTTTTTTTAAATGTATAATATTATTAAATTGAAAATGCTTAACATATGATCATGTTTGATGAATGAGAAAGATCACCAATGAGGAAACTTTTCTGAGAAGCCATTTGATGGGTTGAAGTACATTTATGAAAATAACTTTGTAACTAAAATCGTTTATTAAGACACATTTTTTCTCTCTGAAATCTGATAGCCGTGGTAACCGAAGAGTTTCTGTTGAACTCTGGTCTCAAATCCCGATGTCACTAAAGACCTTATATAGGGGTTGCCTTTTTGAGAAGTTAATGCACGTTAAATTAGTCAATGTCTGAAATTATCATGGTAGTGTGGTGTGAAGTTCGGTGAGTCGAATGTCAGATAAGGTATTGTCCTCTCCACTTCACTTAAGTTCTAAATTATGAGGATAATAAACTCTGATTTTGCGGGATTGGTTCCCAGAATTCCAGTTTTTAACTGTCTACAGGAACGTAGCTACCACCGTAATAGTCCTACCAATGATACGGGGCCTCCCGGCTACAGAGGTCCCAACATGTGTAACTACAATCCCACTAACATGGCTCCCATATCTAAATAAGGGCCCCGAAAAGTATTTTGATACTGGACATCCTCAGTCCTAGCTACGCCAGTGACTGTATACCATTTATCATGGACCTAGAAAGGGGTAATTCCATACTATGATCATTGAGTGACAATTGAGACAGTATTTTACTAACCTTCACATTATAGAAATTTGAAGAACCATTTTCTCTTTCTCCATTTGAAACTAAATTTAACGTGTAATTTTCCATACCTATACATCCAGAAAACACATTGGTATTATTAATTCAATCTGATAAGAGAAATATTTTTTGATTAAAAATGATGAATGATCGCATAAACATAATGTCACAACTTTTTTTTATCAAAAATATATTTTCAGATTTTTTTAGTATGGTAAGTTTTTGTATTCAGTTCTCTGGTTATAAATACACATTTTAAATAAATGACACTCTTTCTCAAGCATATCGGATTTGACAAATTAATCACAGCAAATTCATCTGCGGGATTCCTATGGCTGGAAAGGAAATTAATCACTGCTACTGAATGAGAATAAGCTCTCACAGAAATCATAAACGGAAACCATGCGTCATTGCCACGTAACATCTTACGTCACTGCTAGCGTCAAATCCAATCTCATCTGTTACTTAGCAAAATAATGCTATCGACACTGGTGGATCTTTATTGTTAGTATTTTCATCTATTTTAATGTTGAAGATGAAAGATAACGGTATGACATGTGATAAAAGAGAAACCGAAACGAGCAACAAAAAATTAGTAATGTATTACCAAGAATTAATTTTTGCTTTGTTACTCATAATTACATTTTATGCCGCGAACTTTATAAAAATTAACATTTTATAAGTAGCATTCAGACGCTCAAAAAATAGTCTGGCTATTTTTGTTGTGTATTATTTATTAAAGTAGTAAGAAAAACCTTGTAGACTGAAAAAAAAAATTTTTTTGAAGTAAATAAATTATTGTTTAGCTTGGATTATAGAGTACATAAAATGTATCGCTTCAATAAAAAATTAATAAATTATTCAAGTCAGGTAACTTGCACTAAAAAGAGAATAATTTTATACCACATTTAACAAGAGTTAACATTTTAAACAATTCAGGTAATCATCATAGATTTCAAAACGATGATAATTTAATAGCATTTAACTTGTATGCAATATTTTTTAACAAAATCACTGATTAAAATATTTGTCTGTATGGAAATATCACGGGCGTAATGTTTGGAAATCATAAGGTAAGTAGTTTTTTTTCCATAAATGTTTATTTTGTGATTCAAAGTACACTTTTGAAAAATATCATTTTAGAGTAAAACCGTAAAAATAATTAATGCGTACATTTGTCATATGTTGGGCTGCAAAAGTACTTCTGATTTACTTATAAATTAAAAACTGAAACCCAATTAAAAGGAGAAAGGTTTATATTTTCCCCTCCCCCAACCCTCATTATTTAGACAAATAGACAATAGACATAATATACAATTTTCACTGAAATCTGTGGAAACTTAGGAGCTCTAAATTATTTTTCTACTTTAATAATAAGTTTATCCCTAATAAGGAGAGATCAAGGTCTTGGGTAGGGTTTCTGATTTCCTGGGTTTTCGGGAATGTAAAAACCCGAGATTGTGTTTGCGTTTCCGGGATTCCCGGAAATACATCGAAATTTCAAAAAAATTTAAAAACAAGTGATTTTTAAATAAAATCAATAATAATTTTAAAAAGCAAGGATACATATAAATTCCAAAATTAATACTTTTTTATATAATGAGATAAAAACTGCACAAGAAAAAATGAAATAATTCATTATTTTTAAAATAGGATTTCAGAAAGTATTAGAAATGTTACACTTTTATCACTCAGCCTAGTTCTAAGCTTTGTGACGAACAATCCGGCAGCAGAAAATGCTCTCTCGGTTTCAACTGATGTTGGAAGAATTGTTTCTAAAACCTCACATATAGTTTTATAATGTTTGGAGAAGAATTTTCAGTCGAGTCGAATAATTGCATCTCTTATTTCATGATTTTGTTGAAACTAGTACTTTTCTAGGTTGAACAATAGTAAACTTTTGTTTTAGAGTAAATTGCTTTCTCTAATTTTTATTTCAACGTCAGAAGATTTTCTTTAAAATTTCTATTCTGCCTTCTTCTGAGTGCAAGGAGTTGGATATTGATTCCTCTTCTCAGAAAAGCCTTGTCCTTATCTCTCTCTCTCTCTCATTTGAGCTTGCCTAACCAAACAATGTTTACTGGGCAGTCTCAAAATATCGACGGTAATGCAGCTGCTTCGTATTTTCATCCAAAATTCAGGCATTGCATTAATCCTATTAATATAACCTTCGTTTGGATTAGATAATATTTCATGTTTTTTGAAAATTCTGAATTTTGTTCGTTTAATTCTCCGAAAACGAAAGAAAATACAAATTCTGCATTTAACAAAGTTCCATTTGGAGTGCATTAAAGTCAGTTCTATAGCAAACGATTACACGTAATAGGTTTAACGTAACAGCAACGGGGATCGGCGTTCCTCGTCGTTAGAAGCAGGGTTCAAATCCGTGGAGGTGAATAATTCTGATCAGTTGCTGCTACACTAAACCTATTGCGTGTAACTGTTAGCTACCTGAACTGAGTGTAACGATTGAATTGCATCTTCAATTGCGAACACCTAAAACATTATTAAGTAGTGGTCCCTATAACCATATATATCTTCATCAACAGGGAAACTAAATCTACCTTCCTACAAAATTTGAACTAAATCTGTGACCCCAAGACCTTGTGTACTCTCCTTGTTAGAAAAGAATACTGATTTTTTTTTTATTAAAAACACTTGGAGCTCTTCTATTTCATGGAAAAATTAATCATGCTTTCAATTTTTTTTAAAAAGCATCTGATATTCATTTTCTAAATATCGCTACATAAAATCTCAGTATAAAGTAAACTAAAAAACATATTAGATAGCACAGCTGCAGTTGAACAATGGCTCCTCAAAATACTAATAGTTATTTTTGAGCTGGATATTGCAAACAAAAAGTATTAAATTTTGTGGTTGAATCTTCCAAAAATCTTCAAAAAACTCAAATAGTAGTATAAAATATTTTGAAAGAAAAAGTTGTCCATTTTCAATTTGATTCATTGTTGTTAATTTCAATTTGATATGCTACTGTTTCAAATAAGTGGTTGCTACATAATTTCAAATTCATTAATCGTTAGATTACTGCAACAATAATTTTTAAATGATTATTTATGATTTAGTCTTAATAGTTTTTCATAAACCAATAAAAAAGAGAAAACTATATTAAGTAAGGATTGTTTTTAGTTTATCGAAGTTTTTAGTTAATTTATTAAATTTAAGAAATTTTAGAAATATTTGCTAAACTATTTTTCTCTTACTAAGTACAATGTCATATCTTAGAAACTTAGGATATTTCAATAGATTTTTTTTCAAATTTTTCTTAGAATTTATGTCATTGTAGATCATTTTTAAAATGTGGTGTAAATTTCTTTGGACATCTGCTACTGAGTTATATAAAATTGCAGCTGCAAATAAAGTTTTAATTTTATTCGCTTCCTTAGAAAAACTACCTTCCCCCAACTTTTAAAGAAAAAACTTCAATGAAAATCTCTCTCAAAGTGCATGTTTCAAAGTAGCTACAGAATTAAACGCTGAAACTGAACCCTGGTATTCACTGTGCTTTCCCTGTATACTACTTCAAGAATAGAACCGAAAGAAAAGTTTCAACTGAACTTTTGAGAAGTTATTTGCCTGGAATACGACCTAGTAAATGTATTGGTGACCTGCGTTGAAATTGAAAGCTTCTGTTTCTTTAAGAGAAAAGCCTGCAACAGATCTTTTTACAGAAAGACATAAAGTTTGAAGTCATTCGTGATTTTTGAGAAATACTTTTAGGTTTCTCAGTTTCATGGAAAAAAAAGGAAGACTAATAAATTTCCTCATCAGTTCGAGATAAAAAAATGCTATTATTCGGAGAAAAATCTTCCGTTAAGGTATCCGACTACGTTCGGAACCAAGATTTTAAATAAGAGCATAAATAGATAATTTTTATGATATTTAGTATCACATGTATAAAATTGTTTTAAGGGCATTTTGATAAAAAATTATTTAAATAGAATATTTTGGCAAAAAATTAACTTAGAATAACCTTTTTTTTCAAAACGTTCTCTTTTTATAAAAAATGCTTCTATAATAATACTATTTTGCTTATACAAAGTCAAAACTTCTCCAGAGAGTCTGAAGTAGAATTTTTGAAAAATTCACATTCTTTTCAGAGTTACAACCAACTGAAATAATTATCAGCGTTTTTTTCCACTTCTAAGTTATATATTTAAAAACTCTGGTTGAGACTCTGTACAGAGGTCTGAGCTATATACAGATAAAATATTATTATAATAGAACCATTTTCCATAAAAGGAGAATATTTTGAAATTGGGTCAACCTAAGTTCATTTTTTGTCAAAATATTGTACTTAAATAATTTTTTATTGTAATAATTTTTCTTAAAACAATTTTTTATACCTTTTCTAATTTAATTAATACTAAATATCATAAATATTATCCATTTATAGGCTTTTGTAAAATTATGGTTCCGAACGTAGTCGAATACCTTTAAAGTATTTAAGTATGTATTAAAACAGCGTTTCTGTACCGCAGTAATTTAATATGACGCGAAATTTTTGTGATTTGTACCGTGACAGAGAATCTTCTAATTAAAACTAAAGTTAAATAGCGTATCAATAAAATAGCAAGGATTCATCGGATCATGGACGTGGTGTATTTTCTAATTTTTCAGTTACCGACACATTTCTTTCTTGTCGCTAGGGATTGCAATACCGGAATACCGAATACCGGTATTTTGATTCATTTGTGCAATTTTGTAATACCGGTATTCATAAGTTTAAATATCGGTTTTTTGGTATTTACTAAAAACAGAACATATGTTTCAATTAGATTCTAAAACACGTTGGAACAGTTTACTCCTAATGATGGAACGATTTTTAAAACTGAAAATTCTAATCTAGAAAGCAATGATCGACTTAAACCAGCAAATTAATTGTTCCGGTAGTGAATTCGACTTCATATCTAGAGCTGTATCAGTTCTAATTCCAATAAAACTGGCTGTTGAGGCATTATGTCGGAAGAGATTCTAATTTATTAACAGCTAATGCAACAATAAATTTCATGTTGTAGTCACTGGAAGAACAGCACACGTCACTATCTGAAGAGTTATGTATTCCATTGAAAAATCGCATAGAAGAATGGCATACCGTCGTAGAAAATATCTTACGATATTTACATAATTACAATGATTTTAAAATTGAAAATGAAGAAGAAGACAAACCCCAATTCAAATTTCTTAATTTTTTTTACCCACAAATCTATCTGTATTCAGAAGAATTAGGTACAGTTATCGAAGATGATGACACTTATGTTCATAGTGATAAGGAATTGTCTCTTAAACAAAAATTAGAAATACCGATAGCTAAAAAATTTCAACAAACCAAAATACAATGTAGAAACCAGCTATATCCAAAACCAATCCGACGAGAAATCAATTTATATGAAGATGAAGTATTTAGAGGTGAAATTTGGAAAAAGTATATCGCGCGCATTGCTAACAGTAGCACCAACTAGCATAGATGGCGAAAGAGCATTTTCGACAGCTGGTAATTTTCTTACAAAATTGCGTTACAGGCTTAATGGCAGTAAAATTGCTGCATTATATTTTTTAGATCACATCTCAAAAATTTGTAATAGTACCACAGATTGAATAGTTCTATTTACCCATTTTTGTGATTCCTTATACACTGTTATAATTTATAAATTACAGATTATTTTTTACTATATTTACACACTCTAATATAACTGACAGATATAAAACAAATGTGCTTTCTTTCTTTTGATATGTAACATCTTTCTTCGCGGTTGATGGATATTTGTTGAGAGTGATTTCGTGAAAAGGGCTGGATGTGTGTAACAGGATGTGACGTAAGCGCGCGCTACTTGATTTGACCAATGAGAGTGTGTGGCTGTGTCTTTTCAGCTAGGAAAACTTATGTCCTAAGAGGAACAGGACATGGGGCAGTCTTTTGATGACGTCACGAAAGAAAGGAATACTGTACTACTCCCAGTTGCTGCCAATAATATAAAGCTTATGATATTTATTTTTTTTAGGACATAGAATAATATCTCCACTTTTATAATATTTTTTTTTCATAATTCTCACTTAAATATTTTCAGATAAAAGTTATGTAATAAAGGGTGTTTTTTAGAGGTATAGAACTTTAAATTGCAATAAAACAACGATGTATTATTCGATTGACATGATTTTTTTTTATTCGAAAGATAATCTTGTGGCATTACATTTTAAATATGATTTCTGGCATAGGACTGCCACGGCTAGCTCGGAAGTAGTCCAATCTGGACGTCCAATTTTCGATGACTTTTTCCAACATTTGTGGCCTTATATCGGCAATAACACGGCGAATGTTGTCTTCCAAATGGTCAAGCGTTTGTGGCTTATCCGCATAGACCAATGACTTTACATAGCTCCACAGAAAATAGTCTAGCGGTGTTAAATCACAAGATAATGGAGGCCAATTCACAGGTCCAAAACGTGAAATTAGGCGGTCACCAAACAAGTCTTTCAATAAATCGATTTTGGCACGAGCTGTGTGACATGTTGCGTCGTCTTGTTGGAACCAAAGCTCCTGGACATCATGATTGTTCAATTCAGGAATGAAAAAGTTAGCAACAGGGCTCTATACCGATCACCATTGACTGTAACGTTGTGGCCTTCATCGTTTTTGAAGAAGGATTCCACCAGCCCATAAAGGGCACCAAACATTCAGTTTTTATGGATGTAACGGTATTTCGACATACACTTGTGGATTAGCTTCACTCCAAATGCGGCAGTTTTGTTTGTTGATGTAGCCATTCAACCAGAAGTGCGCTTCATCGCTAAACAAAATTCGCTTATGAAAATCGGGAACAACGGCAGTCTCGTTTTAGGCCCATTCGACGAATCTACGCCTTGCTTGATCATATTTAAATGTAATGCCACAAGATTATCTTTCGAATAAAAAAATTCATGTCAATCGAATAATACATCGATGTTTTATTGCAATTTAAAGTTCTATACCTCTAAAAAAACACCCTTTACTTTAGAAGGATGTTTAAATATTTTAACGGACAAAGGGACAAATGTCACTAATGAAAGGCTCATAAGAATAAAGAAAATTCTAATAAAAAACTGACTAAATGTAAAATAATTTCAATCAGATAAAATAAAAAAATCCTGTTTACACTAATAATTAATCTTTATAAAACTGTTCTTGAATACAAAAGCGTGTTTTTAGAAGATGTATTCAAGCAAATAAATTCAGTATTCACATGCATATTACTTCACTTAAAAGTACTACAAAAAAGCATTGGAATATATATGTGTAACAATTCCCCCAGCATTCTTTTAATTACCTCTTTTAATAATATTGAAATAATCTTTTAATTTTTTGGTTCGAAACTAACACCGTGACCTTAATCGTAATCGACTACTAATATTACACCATAAATCCCATTCCCGCACATTGTAACCAATCAGAGCTCGTATTTCAAAAATTTGACGTGGTCTTCAACGCCAGGTATAAAAACCGATGTATCTGGAAATCTCTCTCTCTCTCTCTCTTCGCTCGTTTCTCTGTAGTCATGAAACCGGCTGCTTTGTGTTGTAGTTTCTTTGTCTGTGTTGTGTCGTCAATGTTTGCTTCTTGTATGTGTAATGCCGTCCCTTCTGGATCTTTATTTGTTTTCGGATGTGAATAAAAAGGAATAACGATTTATATGAGTGCCTCTTCGATAATACCGTTCTCGACCACGCTCCACGTAACACAGAAAATCACACCATCGGCCACGCCCTATCCTTTGGTTCGCTACAGTCATCAGCCACTCGCCACGTCTTACAATTAGTTCTACCAATTTCCAGAAATATCATGGAATTATGATATATATATAAATATAGACAAAAGTCTTACAATTAGCTGATGTAAAACGAAAAATTTACGAAGAAAATTTTAAAATAAATTTCATAAAGCTGAACATTATTTTCACTGCCACTTTTGTAAAGGAAAGCAAATAATAAACATATGTTTTGATTTTACCATAATATGATAAAAATATTTGTACACATTTTTTAAGTCTTAAGGGAAATTACAAAATAAATCAAAAGTAAAATCATAATTACCGTTTGCAGTTAAAAAAAAGGAAAAACAATTGAAGAAATTGTATGTGTGTGTTTGCTGATTTGAAAAATTGCGTCAACTATCTCTCCTCAAAAAAGAGTATTTTCTGAAGGGTCATTCAACCCTCCTTTTACTAGCCCTCGGGTAGGTCATAAAACAAAGAGTTGGTTTCTATTAGGGGGCTTTGAGGACGGAACCCTTCCAGGGAACATTTTTATTTTGACCAAAAGAAATTGACCCTACCTGCTTTAGGAATAATCCGAATATATTCACGCATTTTCTAAAAACTTTGTTGACGAGAAACCATTTACTATACGAGTAATTGTCTTACGCCAGTCTAATGTTTAAATATATAAGTAAATATACAGAAATTTTTCAATACATATATATATATAAAAAGGAAAAAAATATTTTTTCAGCATAATATTTAATTTTTAATGATACAAAGAGGGAGAAGACTGGAGAACTGCAAACGTCTCTTAAAGCACAGAGTCAAAAAGCAAACCCGCACAAAATATTTAACAGCTTGAATTTATGCATCTTATTGCCACGATAATTTAATAATAAAACTAGTAAACTGAAGCAGGGCGTGCACATATTTTTTTATGGAGGAAAAGGGGGTAATTAAGTTTTTTTTTAAAAAAAGATATAAAAAAAAGCGCTGAGCCGTAATGTTTATGCTAAAGTTTAAAAATATGTTGGTGTATGAGGAGGGAGAGGGGAGAATTGAACCCTCGGCGCGTTCTTGTGAACATATATCCTGCTTAGAATCTAAAGGGATTCAATATACCAAAAAGAGTGTTGTAGATTGCGATAAAGCAGTGCTTCATAAACTTTCAATATTTCCGACCCAATTTTCTATCAGAATATTCATCGCGTCCCCCTTCTTATAGTAACAATGTGTTGAATGCAAATATAATGTACTTTGATGGTAAAAAATTACGTTACAATACGACTTTAATTATATAAACCGTACTAATTATCAAGATACATGTTAAGTTTTATATATACTTTTGTATATGAAAAGCCGAAGGGAATCACTAGTAAATGCTAAACTTGTTTTTAATTGAATACTGACAAATTAACCTTGAAATATTTTGTGCAGTACTGATTCATTTATATTAGTGTGTATTATATCAGTGTGCCTGTGTATTTAATTTTTTTATTATATAATAATTTATTTTATTTTGTAATTATTTGAAATTGCAATTTATTGTATTAAATTGTTAATTATTTTAGATATTTCATTTTCGATTTTTCGCGATATAATCGCGCCTCCCCCAAGTAGTGCTATCGTGCCCTTCTAGGTGGACGCACCCCACAGTTTGAGAAACGTTGCGATAAAGATTTTATTTCGAGTTTTGAGAACAATTTAATAACTGTATGCAAGAAACAAAATATTATTTGGCAAGAAAAGCCAAGTGATTTTTTTACATAATAATTTAGCCGATAGCGAAACGAAGATTTGATAATTTAGATATAAAAAATGAAAAAAAAAATAATTGGGCTTTTTTAAGATAAACACTAAGCGGTTGTACGCGTTCTCTGTACTTTTAAGTTTTTCTCCCTCCAATTTTTTGCGCCCTAGGCATGCGCCTAACATTCCTAAGTGGAAAAGAGGACCTGCCTCTATCCAGTAGTCTCAAATACTTTGCCCTTTCGACATTTTCTAAATCGAAATTTATTTTTTTATCTACAACAAATTTAAATTTGAAATCGTAGCATTCGAATTTTATATTATAAAAGCAATAACCCGCTATGTACTTTAAAACTTGATACTCTTCTTTTGAAATATTATCTGATTTATTTTTAAATTTTATTATTAAGTTAATTAAGATTTGACAGAATAAAAAAACACTCTAATTTCACATTTAAACACTAATTTCTCATATAAAACAAAATATCTTAAATTTATACATAATTAGGGATGTTGGCATAAGTGCAACAATTTAATATATCGTGCCCTCAAAACTAAAAAGAAGGAAATTCAATAATGACACAAGAATAAAGGAGAGAAAATACGAAGAATGGGTTGTCGGAGTACCTGTTTATGAGTGAGCATTGCTTCGGCTACGGGGGGATGGATTAAAAACTCTGGGAGAACGTCCCTCTCTTTTACTCACGTGATTTCTTTTTAGCGATGGACCAATCTTGTCGGAGCATTTTTTACGAATACAAGCGAAAAATGTCGAAGGAGCGTTACATTCCCACGAGCGTGATGTTCATTCAAGTTCACTCTCTAGGAAATCGCGCCAATAGAAGTTATCACTTTAAAATTAAAGATTTCCGCCATTTTGTACTTTTACCATATAACGAAGGTGGTTTTAGGGTTTTAAAAAATTATCACTCGCTTCCCCTGATTTTGAGTAGTGATTTTAACTTTAACTTCAGTTTGCCAAAAGCTGAGCCACTCATAGAATTTAAGAATGATGAACTCAAGATCGAAATAAACACAAATTAAAATGTTTCGACTGCTAACAGTGGTACTGTTATTGACGCTGTGTTTTTCATCGGTTTTTAAATACTTTGAAATCACAAGTATATGTTTTATATTTTAGTTATCATAAGTCTATTGTCTCCGCTCTTCCCCAAATTGAACACGAATAATTATATTTTTGATAAAATATTGCATTAATCATTTTGTTATATATATAGTTAAATACAATTTTCATTTAAGATGTAATTATTCGATAGCAAATTATTTCCAATCATACCCGATTCATATTTTTTTCCGAAAAAAAGTTAGTATTGCGTATTTACCACGATAACATGTCAGATGTTACACATCATATGCGACTACTGAAAGACTCGTTTCTTTTTTTCTAAAACTTCTAAACCGGTATTAAAACTGGTATTAAGAATTCAAAAATACCGAAAACCGGTATTGAACTTTTGGTCCGATATTGCAATCCCTAATTGTCGCATATTCAGTATACTGTTTGAGGGATTGTACACTATGAATCAGGAAAAAAACTATCGGGAGACTCGAACCCAAAGACAATAGGTAGCCACACACAGGACGTGAAATTCCAAGAACAAAGGAAACATTCAATTAGCTTAGACATATATTAATAAAGAAGTTGATCCATGAAGAATCGAAAATAATATGAACGAAACTATCAGCAAGTACAAGAAAAGCAACGGGTTATAAAAACATAGAAAGTTAGATAAATTCAAACTGTATCCTCTCATTCAAAATTATATTTCTTGAAGTTGCGAGATTGCGAAATAGACAAAGAAAAGTTTTGAAAAAGACTCACGGAACGGATGCAGAAACAAATGTAAATCATTTACCCAATTCTTAAGACTACACAGTACCCTAAAAGTTGTATTTTTACCCCAAAATTTTTTTGTATGTTTTGGTCGCCGATATCATTCAGATGCTTGCCACGAAATTTTTGAGATCTGTTAGCAAATTAGTTTTTAAGATACTTGAAGTTTTATGAGCTATGGTTTTTATTTCGGTTTCCTTTTAAAGCATTTTTTCACACTAAAGTTAAATTAATTGAAAATATTTTTGAGCTTTTAGTTTGAAAGGGTTATTAATTCCAATTTTCATTACTAAAATCATTTCTGCTTGATTATGTTTTGAGTTTTTTGAGTTCTCATAATTAATTAATAAATATTAATTTCATGGCCAATTTTTGCTTTAAAAATAGTTTATATAGCTTAAAAGCTTTATCATTAATTTTTTCCTGTAGAGAAAATGCCATGGCAAATGCGTTCAGGGTTTCTGTGAGAAGCAATATTTCAAAGGGATGGAATACTACTGAAAATGATGTATCTAAAAATCAGTCCTCAGCTGATTCTGCACTTAGACTTCCGAATACAAGTATTCTGAATTCAAATGCTGTAGAGCAGTGCTTCTGAAACTGTGGGGCGCGCCCCCCTGGGGGGCGCGATGACCTTACGAGGGGGGCGCGAGCATATCGAAAATAAAAGATTTAAAAAGTAATTAGTTTACTGGAATGAATTAAAACAAAATACTTTCAGACATAATAAAAAATGCACTTTTACTCTGATATAATTTATAGGCGATATTAAGCCATCAAAAATAAAAACTTCTTCAATACCTAATTAGCTATCTTTGATCCTATAACCAAATAAAAAACTTTTATTTGATTTGTAGTCATCCCGTTATGAGAGATTTTTTATTACGCTTTTTTTTATATATAACCTAACATACTACTCTTTCAGAGAAAAACCAGATCCCGGACCCAGAATCGAAAAACTTTAGGAACATAAAAAATTCATCACTGTCATTATTTTTGAAATACTGCACATTATAGCTGTAATCTGTTTGACCTTCTAAGTTATTGGTACAGTTAGTTATGACCCCTCTCTTAAGTGTTCTCTGTTGCGCTTTTTTTTCATGCAAAAGAGTTTTATGATATTTGGAAAACCACGGAGAGCACACACACAAGCATATGAAGGATTACTTGGCCAAGACATATTTTTATAAATATTCTCAATGTATAAAGCATAACAAAAAACGTTTCACACAATTTTTTAGCAGTAACATACATATTATCATAATGAATATACTTTTTACCCGGAAGTGGTCGCGCGGGACCCACAGATTACGAAATCGTTATTTCTGGCAAAACTGTTTATTTATTACCAAAGAAAAATTGAAAAGTCCTTGAAAGTAGGTACGTAAACTTTCTCTTAGCTAAATTATTCACTGGAATCATGGTATCGTGTACAATAAAATAATTATAAAAAAAGGATTGGGGTGACTCAATAACCCCGACCGTGCCGAGTGCGTGCCTGCTCTCGGGTTAAAACATGTTGAAGTCTTTTCACTTTAAATATTAAAAATAATACAATTATTCTTCATCGATATTTTATATTATTGATCATTATTTAACATCAGTGGCGCACACAAGGGGGGGTCCGGACCCCCCCCCAAAGCCCTTGATTTTTTTTCCGATTGATTATAATTCTAAGTTTATAGTACGCAAAATTTAGTTAAGTATTTGTTATTAATGATTAATTTTATTAGTTAATGCTAATTATTTATTCAAGAATTAGTTTTTTACTGTGTTTTGTTCCCGAAAATCGACAAAATCGAAAGGAACCTGGTACAAGATTGGTGAACTTTCGACCCCGGACCCCCCCCCTTGAAAAATTCCTGTGTGCTCTACTGTTTAACATCAATTTAAAATGCTAATTCTGTGAGGATTAAAATTACAATTCGCTTAAAACTAATTATAATTTGAGCAACGATTTTAAAAAAAAATCATTTTACCTTTTTGTAAACATTGTCGAGCACTTGGCTTTGCTTCCCTTACAATTCAGCTATTATATCAATAGTGTTTTATTTTCTTATAAATGTGAACTCGAACAAAGTGCGGGGACTTCAGCCGGTATACTTTTAATGTATCAGTGCTGCACAGAATATTTTATAACTAATTAATACTAAATTAAGAACAAGTTTAATAAGTATTAATGACGTCCATGAGCTTGTCTTGGAAAGCAAAGTTTTTATAAGGAATGCTTATTATTATAAATTGACCCTCTGAGTTCTTTTTCTATATTTAGCAGATATCTATATTTTGTCTTCTAAGCATCTACTGCATTTTGCAATATGTTCAATTTAAAAATTAGAGAAAGGAAAAATAACATAATAATTATCCTATTATTTTATTTATTTATTTATTTTGCTTAAAAGTAGTATACAAAATTTTTAATACTTATGTTACTAATTTGTATGGTTTATAATTAAGATTGCCTATTGTAGCTTTAGCGTCAAAGTGCATTATTATTGCATTCAGTACATTATTAATGTATAAGGGGGGCGCGAACAAAATTGTGATCGAAAAGGGGGGCGCCAGTATTGAAAGTTTGAGAAGCACTGCTGTAGAGATAACTGAATACTTCCTTGATATACCAAACTACATTATACTAAGCATATTGTAGTACTATATTTTAGTATTTTAAAGTCGTATGACGAGAGCTAAAACTTCCTAAACTGCCCCAATTTAAAACTGAAAACAATTAAATTTTATGAGCACACCTGACATTTTTTAGCTTAAGTTAGTATCATTATTATTTTTTACATAAATACTTCATGTTTACAAACTTTTGTGAAATATTAGGTTAAGAAAAAGCTGAATAAATTGGCGTCTTAACAAATGCTATCAATATTATGCAAAAATATATTTTGAATTAAAAATATAATTTTCAATCATATATAATAAAAATAGTGTTTTAATGTAGAACATACATTGGAAAATAACATAGTAAAAATTAGAGTTTTACGCGCATTATAAACTTTTGTTTTACGACTTTACAAACTTTAAATGCGTTTTTCTCAGAATTTTAATTTTGAAGGTATAAGTGTTTTGTGATCCCTAAGGCTTTTTTCCTGTTCAAGATAGAGTCTTGAATTTTTTTGTATATACTCCCAAATATATGTTCAATAAAAGTTAGTATGGATTTAGGGCTGAGAAATCTAGTTATTTTTCTAAAAAATGCTAAATTTGATATTTTAAAAATTTTCGTGTTTTTTCCAGGTTTTTCTAGAAAAATACTTATTAAAAATCAACAAGGGAATATATTTTCTAATCCATATAAATATTGTTTGTATTAATCTAAGAATCATAAATAATTTAAAATTACTAAAAAAATTAAAAATTGAGTATTTTATAAAAGTTTTGAAAAACTTCAAAGATTGCTAATTTTTTAAAATTGTAAAATAATGGCTGGTCATACTGACTTTGTGCTTACAGAATCAGCTTAATAATATAATCTAAAAATAAAACATCAATTATTTTTACTGTAACTGTCTCCAAAAAAATTTTTTTAAAAAGGGTACCGTGTAGCCTTAAGCAAATTCCGGAACAGAATTTACTTTTGACCCTCCTATGTGAACATATAATAATATCTGACAACACAAGATTAAATTAAATCTCTCCCGAAGTCACGTAAATAATATCTATATATGCCGGATTTGAAAAATAAAAATATTCCTTGACAAAAAAAATAATAAATTGAAAAATTGAAATGCTTATAAATGAATAAATACCTAATATAGTAAACAAATTTGTAATTTCTTTTTTTCAATTCCTACTATTAGTTGTGTTGTAGATTCTTTGTTTGTGTTGTGTCGTCCATGTTTGCTTCTTGTATGTGTAATGCCGTCCCTACTGGATCTTTATGTGTTTTCGCGCGGATGTGAATAAAAAGGAATAACGATTTATATGAGTGCCTCTTCGATAATACCGTTCTCGACCACGCTCCACGTAACACAGAAAATCACACCATCGGCCACGCCCTATCCTTTGGTTCGCTACAGTCATCAGCCACTCGCCACGTCTTACAATTAGTTCTACCAATTTCCAGAAATATCATAGAATTATGATATATATAAATATAGACAAAAGTCTTACAATTAGCTCATGTAAAACGAAAAATTTACGAAGAAAATTTTAAAATAAATTTCATAAAGCTGAACATTATTTTCACTGCCACTTTTGTAAAGGAAAGCAAATAATAAACATATGTTTTGATTTTACCATAATATGATAAAAATATTTGTACACATTTTTTAAGTCTTAAGGGAAATTACAAAATAAATCAAAAGTAAAATCATAATTACCGTTTGCAGTTAAAAAAAAGGAAAAACAATTGAAGAAATTGTATGTGTGTGTTTGCTGATTTGAAAAATTGCGTCAACTACCTCTCCTCAAAAAAGAGTATTTTCTGAAGGGTCATTCAACCCTCCTTTTACTAGCCCTCGGGTAGGTCATAAAACAAAGAGTTGGTTTCTATTAGGGGGCTTTGAGGACGGAACCCTTCCAGGGAACATTTTTATTTTGACCAAAAGAAATTGACCCTACCTGCTTTAGGAATAATCCGAATATATTCACGCATTTTCTAAAAACTTTGTTGACGAGAAACCATTTACTATACGAGTAATTGTCTTACGCCAGTCTAATGTTTAAATATATAAGTAAATATACAGAAATTTTTCAATACATATATATATAAAAAAGGAAAAAAATATTTTTTCAGTATAATATTTATAATTTTTAATGATACAAAGAGGGAGAAGACTGGAGAACTGCAAACGTCTCTTAAAGCACAGAGTCAAAAAGCAAACCCGCTCAAAATATTTAACAGCTTGGATTTATGTTATGGTTATAACATGGTTATGTCCTTTAAAATTTGCTCAAATGGATCGTTTACTCCTGGTCTCCTTATAAATTTAGCGAGGTACGATTCCATATGATGGCGAGAAGTTTTTATTTCTTCATTTGCGTACTGACCCAAAACCGTTCGATTTTCTGAGTTTTTACATCAGTGTCGGAATCAACGAAATTGTGCCGGTGATTGACTTTGAATTGCTGTAGACCAGCTTCTTCCATTTTAATTGTGCAGTAGACGAACTAAAGAGTAAGAATTTTTGCAGAATTCTATGCTATTTGGCAATTTTTCGCTTCCGCCCGACTAACAGAAAAGTATCCACTGAACACTTTTTTTCACAAAAACGTATTGATAATTCAAGATGCGGCTGAGACTCAAATAAATACGGTAATTTACCCAATTTTGAACGAATTTTTTGAATAACGAAACCACAGAAATTACATAGCTTTAAGTAGAGTTTCCTTATAAATGTTGTTTGAAGAGTAAAATTTAAAAAAAATACATTAATTTCTTTAGAAAAAACTATTTTCTTTTATATATCAAGAATACTAAAAGTACTTCTCTCACTTATAGTTGAATCCAAAAATATTTCGGTTGTTATCTGACCTCTTTCCTTTCTACCTCTAATAAAACAAGATATATAGTTTCTTGGATATGTAAAGCCTATAGAAAAAAAGTTGTTCTGCCAGAGAAAACAGATGACAACATTTCTTTGCGCTCGTTTTTTCTTCTTGTGTACAAATCAATGAGAGAGCAATTCTGAGATATCTCCAACTTTTTCTGCACATGTACGAAGTACCTCATCAAACTATTGCATTATTCATAGCATTTGGAAACCTTACAACTCTTTTATGGAGTGAACATAAGTTTTTTCTGCCTTTGTATGTCAACACGTTCCATTGTGTGAGCTGATAAAGCAGTAAGCAGCACGACTTTTTATTTTTTCTTGAGACACACTTCGCATTTTTCTCTAATGACAAAGCAAATACAAACATAAAAGTATAAAAGTACAAGCAAATAATAAAGAATAATTATAGAATGGAAAGAAATTATTATGCTGCCACGCCAGGAATGCACCGTTTTAGAGTCACCAAAAAGTGATGCTTATCGTCGGATATGGTGATGATTCATTGAATAATCCGAATTACTAATGTACAGTAAAACCTCGACTTACGCTACCCCAACTTATACAAAGTCGGAGTTGCGCGAATTTCAAATATCGCTCATGAGTCCTTTTTTTCTTATCTCTGAAATTTTGGCGGATCAATGCCCGAGTAAATGAAATTGGTAATTTGATAGAAGTTGTCAATCTTACCAGGCAAACAAATTTAGAAGTGAATAGCGATGACGCTCAAGAACTGCTAGATTCCCACAATGAGGAACTGAAAATTGATGAGTTCATAGAAATGCATGAGTAAGACAGTGAATAACTTGAATCTATATACCTAGTTTGATTAGAAGATCGAATGACGATTGGTAATTTGACAGAATATCTTAGTTTAATTTTAAAAAAGGGTTACAAATTTTAGAAAATACATATTCTAAGAGAGTATTTTTTCAACAAAACAAGGAATAAAAAAGTTATTAGCATACTACGATGAAAATTTGCGAGAAAAAATAATCTTTGAGCTAACAGACTACCTTGTTAGATTTTTCGAAATCTCCTACATCAAAATAACTTCGGTATACGATTTTGTACTTGTGTTATATATATATATATATATATATATATATATATATATATATATATATATATATATATATATATATCTAAGATTTTACTAAATACATTTTTTTCTAAATTATTATCTTTCATTGCCAACCCAAACTGAAAATAATTTATATGCATTTAGATGCAAATTATACCCCGACTTACGCGTTTATCACTCTGTCTCACTTATCACTAAGTTTAGTATATTACTATATTTGGATATCGATCCCCTCCCTGCCAAACTATTTTTTTTTGTTTTTGCCAACTTGGGAAATAGCATTATAATATGGTGACTTGATAATTTGGTTCAATGTTTGCATGGATTTCAAGAGTTTTAAAGCTACCTACATGCACAATGACCCTTGTATCAGAGTTCTATTTGATAAAAGAGACAGACTGTTTCAAAACCTCAAATATACCAACAAAGACAGTATTCGAGTTGAGTTTAACAAAATTAATGCAGAAATTAAGCGTCTGTACGCAGCAAAAAAGCGAGCATCATGGCACGAGATCTGCAGTAAAATTGATGCTAGAACTAACAACTCCAAGTTATGGTCTATTGGCAAATCTCTGAGTAGAGACCGACCTCAAGTGGAGCAATACCATTTTGACTGCGGATGTCTTCCCTCCAAATAATGACAGAGCTACTGCTAATACCCTAGGGCAGTGCTTCTCAAACTTTCAATACTGGCGCCACCCTTTTCAATCACAATTTTTATCGCCCCCCCTTATACATAATAATTTACTAAATGCAGTAATAATGCACTTTTACGATAAAGCAACAATGTTTATTATAAACCGTACAAATTCATGACATAAAAATTAAATTTTGTATATGTTACTTTTAAGCAAAAAAAAGTTAAGTAATAGGATAATTACTAAATTATTTTTCCTTTCTCTGATTTTTAAATTGGAACATATTACAAAATGCGGTGGTTGCTTAGAAGACAAAATATAGATATCAGCTAAATATAGAAAACGAACTCAGAGGGTCAATTTCTAATCATAAGCATTCCTTTGAAAAATTTGCTCTGTAAGACAAGCCCATGGAAGTAGCTAATAATTATTAAACTTGTTCTTAATTTAGTATTAATTAATTAGTCATAAAATACTCTGTGCACCACTCATACATTAAAAGCAGTGTTTCTCAAACTCTCAATACTGGCGACCCAATTTTCAATTATAATTTTTGTCTCGCCCCCTGTACAACAATAATGTATTTACTGCAATAAAAATGCACTTTGAGAGAGAGACGCTAAAGTTACAATACGATCTTAATTATAAACCGTACAAATTAATACGATAAGTATATTAAATTTTGTGTATATGTAACTTTTAATATAAATATAAATATATATATATATATATATATATATATATTTTAAGAAAATTACTTAAAATATATATATATTACTTAGAATTGTGTTATTTTTCTTTCTCTAATTTTTAAATTGGAACAGATCGCAAAATGATGTATTTAAAGATTTATTTCCTTCAGCATTCATTTCTCAAAGTACAAATATCATTAGAAAAATAGACTAGTCAATGTCGCTCTCTATCATATCCATCACATCTGGCATTATAGGGTACGTTTGCGTGAGTCTGGGCAACCTATCGGACGTCTGCGCCAAACATGTAAAAATGCTTTTCCTCGTACAATTCCAGTCAGTTTTGGTCGACTCGATACTCCTATAGCTACCGAATCTAGCTTGAATGTACATTTTTAATTTCCACGTTAATTGTATGTCACGGTAATTAAGTATTTACGGCAGTAGATTAAAACAATATCATACATACATTTTTAAGTCGTAAGCAAACATTCGACCATAATAAAGAATCAACAAGTACACAGACGAACGAGCATGGTTCCGAAAATTAAATCAAGGCGATCTTCTCAAAAATACTTAAATTTTGGATTTACCACTACTGAAGTAAATGATGGAAAAAAAAACCCCAGCTCGATATGTGTTAAAACTTGCATATCTGTAGAACAACATGTGAAAGTTGTTTTTAAAACATGTAAAATCATTTAGCTATGTTGGCAAAGAATTTTAAAAAGTATTTTCTGGATGAGGACAGCTTGGTAGCAAGTTACGAGTGGATTAGGGATCTATTTCAAGATACTCCAGAAGGGCTCTCAACTTCCGAAGAAGAAATCTTCATAGATTTCACATCTAGTGAAAAATTAAAAGGCAATTAAGTAATAAATCGCTCTTAGAATTTGGGGTAGAGGTGGATGAGGAATTTTCTGTATCGAAAACAAAAGCACTTCGTATACTATTACCATTTTCAACATCCTACCTTTTTCAAACCGGATTTTCTGCAGTGGATGCCTTGAAGACAAAATATAGATCTCAGATAAATATAGAAAAATAACTCTTTAAGTGTCAATTTCTGATATTAAACCTTCCTTTGAAAAACTTTCCTCTAAAAGACAAGCCCGTGGAAGTCCCTAATAATTATTAAACTTGTTCTTAATTTAGTAATTAGATTGATTGATTGATTGAATTTTAACATCGCACTGCTCAGCTGCACGAGGGTTTTTGACGACGGACCACGTAATTTTGAACCATGGTCAAGTGACGTGGATGACACCTGAGCTGGCACCCCTCTCTCCTAACTACCACACCACACCAACGGGAAAATGTTTCAACTCTCAACAGATTTAACGTGCATCGCTGCCCTACACGGCGGGTCTTTAGTGGTACTGGGCTTGAACTCGTGACAAGGGAAGCCACGATCCGATACCTATACCACTCGGCTACCGCGGCCAAATTCAGTAATAAGAAATTATTTATAAAATACCTTCTTCAGTACTGATACATCAAACGTATACTGGCTAAAACACCGACTATTCGCACGAGTTCATTTTTTAAAAAAATAAAACATTATTCTTGATATAATAGCTGAACTGTAAGGACAGTAAAACTGTTTGCACGACATTGTATACAAAAATGTAAAATGATTTTTTTTTAGATAAATGCTATAATTGTAAATAACTGTTTAAAAGAACTGTATAATTTTAAACCTCACACAATTAGCATTTAGAATTAATGTTAAATTATGAAAAAGAATATAAAATTCCGATGAAGAATAATTGTGCTACTTTTTAACTTTTAAAGCGAGAAGACTTCAAAATGTTTTAACCCGGGAGCAGGCGCATACTATATACTAACATTAATGGTAGTGCGGGGGACTCAGTCATCCCAATCACTTTGTTTAGAATTATTTTTACTGTACACGATACAAATCGGAATTCTAGTGAATATTTTAATTTATAGAAAGTATACTTACCTTCTTTCAAGGACTATTAAATTCTTTGATGATTTGAGAAAAAATCCAATAAAACTGAACTAAAATGATTCAAAAGTACAAGACCATAATAAAGGACGCAAATCAGACACTTTTCAATTATCCTACAGAAATGTTAAACCAATCAATTCTTTTCCAAATATCGCAAAACTCAATTATTTACAATTTCCCTAAGCGAAAAGCAAACACATAAAATATGGGAGGGAACTAATATTGAATAACCATACCATAAGATTGAAGGTCAATCAAATGATTAGCAAACGTACTATACAGCCTGGCTGAAAAGTGAATCATGTCTTCCTTTTCTTTTTCTACAACTAATGTACTCTATTTCAATAATAATTAAAGTGATGAATTGTTTATCTTCTTAGAATTTTTCTCAGGGTCTGGGTTTCGTTTTTATTTTAACGAGTAATATTTATGTTAAAACGTAATAAAAAAAAAAAAAATTGAGGAAATACAGCAAATAAAACAAAATGTTTTTTTTTTTCTTTTATTTGGTTTTGGGATCAAAGATAGCTATTTGATGACGGAAAAAAGCCAGATAATAAACATAAATTATTTCAGTGTTGTTGTGTGTTTTTTTTTATTATGGAAGAAAGCATTTTTTTTACTTCTCTTTCCGGTTATTTTTTTTAAAAAAAAATCTTTAAATTTTCGATACGCTCGCGCCCCCCCTGTAGGGTCATCGTGCCCCCCCAGGGGGGCGAGCCCCAGACTTTGAGAAACACTGCCCTAGGCAGCCATTATCAGGAAATGAGTAGACTGACTTTTAACAAGGCTGACAAAAATACCGAAAGGCAGGCAAAATTGGCTGTACACAAGTGTCGCAGCTCAGATCTTGGTGATCCAGTCTTAATGGCCGACTTCTCTATGCATGAACTACTCTTAGTTTTAAATGCTCACGATCCGAAGAAGTCACCGGGACCAGATAATATACACGGGATGAGGATTACTCATCTTGGTCCGAGCGGCACTCAACGTCTGCTGAATATATTTAATCAATCTTGGTAAAGTGGCCTAATGCCTCACGAGTGTAAAAGAACCACTATCATTCCCAGTAGGAAACATGGCAAGGTTCTCAGTTCCCCTGAGAGTTATCGGCCGGTTGCTTTGACAAGTATAACATGTAAAATTATGGAAAGAATGATGCTAAGAAGACTCACCTACTTTCTAGACAGCAATCATCTGCTTCCACGGGAACAATATGGATTTAAAAGAGGACATAGTACAGAAGATCAGATTTAGTACTTTTGCCAATGTGTCAGAGATGCCTAAAATTTAAAAAAAAAACGACTAATCATACAGCAGCAGCATTTTTAGACTTATTTAAAGCTTTCGATGCGGTCTGGAGAAACAAGCTCATTGTTAAGATGTTTGATGTATTTGGAATAAAAGGAAAACTTCTGCCATGGATCTCAGACTTTTTGAAATCTAGAGTTATTCGTGTTAGGTATAATAAGACTCTTTCCAAGGACTTTAAACTCAGCCAAGGAGTTCCTCAAAGATCAGTACTCAATCCTACGCTCTTCTATATGTTTTTGGCTGGAGTGGAAAAGTTGATTACTGAGAATAGCAGCATTGGTTTATTTGCAGATGATATTGTTCTTTGGCACTCGAGTTACGACATACTGTCTATTGAAGCTAATCTTTCCCAGTGCCTAAGCAGAATTAATGATTTTGCAATTAACCACAAATTATCCTTTAATCTCACAAACTCCATGACCATTTTTTTCACCACCAATAGACATCTATATAAATATCAACCAACTGTTTTTATAAAGGATCAAAAACTCTTATACGCAAAACACCCTAAACATCTTGGTTTTACCCTAAACCAAGAGATTCTTTACAATTGGCATTCAGAGGATTTGGTTAATAAAAGTATAAAACGCCTTAATATATTAAAATACATCTCTGGGCGTGATTGGGGTGCAGATACCTCTACTCTAAAAGTATTACCTATACTACCTTAATTAGACCTGTTTTGGAGTTTGGTTCTGCGATTTTCTTTATTGCCTCAGATTCCCTCAGATTCTAACCTTAAAAAACTTGAAAGAATACATCTGAGTGCTGCTAGAATCATCGCAGGACTTCGTAACAGCTGAGTGCTGCTAGAATCATCGCAGGACTTCGTAACAGCTGTCCTAATAACTTAGTTCTATATGAGTGCGACCTTCATTCTCTAAATATGAGAAGAAACAATTGTTTGACCAAGTACTTCAACAAACTGCTCAGTTATGGTGATCAACATAGAACCTCTCAATATTTAAAGCATTGGAAGGATAATCAAAGGTTGAAACGAAATAACCCCTTCTCCCAGACACTTGCACAAAACCTGAGTTTTAATGTGGAACACCACTGCCTGACTTCATTCATCAACCCTGTCCTTGCACTCCAGGGGATCACGTGCCATTATAATTTAATGCCCAATGTAAATAAAATGTCTGACCACTCCGAACTTCTTAAGCAATTGACTCTGGAGGTGATTGATGGGATTCCACTGGGTGCAACCAAGCTCTATACTGATGACAGTAAGGGAGAAACAAATACTACTGGCAGAGGAGTCTTCATTGAACTACCTGGCTGCGTCATCAAATTTAAGAGAAGAAATGCTGACCATGCTTCTGTCTTTAGAACGGAGCTAATAGCTATCATGTGTGTAGTCTTTCATTTATTATCAACATAGGAGATCTAGCTTTTTCTGAAATTTGGATACTGACAGACAGCCAATCATCCATCCAACATTTATCGAATTGGCCAACTATCGGCGACAGCACCAGCAGGAGTATTCTTCACCTTTTTGAACAGCTTTCGGATTGGCACCCTATTCATCTACAGTGTGTCCCTTCTCATGTAGGCTTTCTCGGAAACGAAGTTGCGGACGACCTTGCGAAACCGGCTACCAGCAATCCTGTGGATCTGGAAGACCACATGATCCTTACATCGACTGAGATCTACTCCAGGGCTAAAGAATTAATATGCATAACCTGGGTAGTACCTTCTGTACACCCATGGTACTTTCAAAGACACCATTGATCCGCCATATCATTCAAGGGTTCCAGATCATATCAAACGGCATTCTCACGATTTTCGACTGGTTACCTGAGATGCATGAATTTTGAGGGTAGCAAAAGAAGCTTCCCAATTTGCCTCAAATGTAACATCAGTCCTTTTCTCCTCAGCACATTCTGCAATGATTAAGGGGTTTCGTGTGAGGAGGCTGTTGCATCCCCCCTGCTATTCTTAGACTTTGTACAGATTTATTGACTTATGGATCTGGTCTAGTTTCACTAGACCAGATGGGAATTAGTCCCACCACCACCATGTTTGTCTTCATGATCGTTATTTATTGGTTTATTTTTTGTGGTAACCCTATTAATTTCAAAAGATAAGTTTTATTTATAAAAAAAATAACCATTGCTATATTGCACGATGTAGTTGTAAAATTCGCGTTTAATTTTTGCGATTTGTTTCCATTGTATAGTTCTCAGAAATTACTGCTGAGTATCAGAATCAATTTTTAAAAGGATGTGAAGGTTTCACGTTTCAATACTGAAAACCTATAAGTTTATATAATTCGCAGTTTTGGTCACACACACAATTTTTTCTAAGGATTTTGATTTCTCTTCTTTTAATCAATTTTTGTTTGTTTCAATCCTGTGATTTCGGCCATTCTGAAATGTGTGATCACAACTCTTGTTTCACAAAGAAAAAAAAGGATTTTATTTCATGGGCTGCGTAATTACTTATTGCGTATTTTACGGTGCGCATTTGTACAGCCATAATATTAAATATGATGATAGTAGCAAATTGAAAATTGTTACTTTTTACTTTTCATAAATGATTTTCTACCATTTCACATTCCACAATAACTTCTTATTTTCTTGCTGCTTATTTTTTCTCCTGTCTAAATTTATTTTATTATTATTTTTTTTAAAACCTAGTATTATACTTTTCAGCCCTGCTTTACATGGAGAATGTAAGTGCAAAATCTTTTTTAAATGGCTGTAATCCCACTTTTCTCTACTGCTTCGTCAAATATTAGTCATTTCCCTTGTATAAGGATGTTTATCTCTTGAATTAAAAACTACTTCTCGTCCAAGACCTAGTAACAGTGAATTTATTAGCGTAAAATAGGCCTTTAGGCAGGTAGCGTATCAAAAACAAATTAATAACCTAGTTGATTAGAAGGCAGACAAGATTCAAAAAAGTAAACTTTATATTTTAGTTCCAAATATTGAATGACTTTCCAAAAACTTCGAGTCAGAATCTTACTGAATTTTTCATTTTATCATTTATAAACAATTATTTCGCAAAAAGGCTTAGTTACCCAGTTATCCGTTTTACAGCTTGCATTAGTAAGGAGTCATTATACGCGATAAACAGAACAAGGTTTAATAGATTTGAATATTCCTACGAATTCCATATCGTAAAATCATTTACATTTAAAACAACTAAAATTTTAATTGAATACAAGAAAATCACTATCTGATTAATCACCAAGCTTACCAAGTTCATGACAGGATTAAGTCGATTTTATTGTGCTTCTGCATCAGATAACCAAAGCAATCATAGCAAAGTATCTGCTTCAAGAGCTATTGATTTTTAACAGTAAATGATGAGAGTATAAGTAATTACTGAGTCATGTTTGAAAAAAAAATTTTGAACGTCTACTGGAATTCTTAACTTTTAGTAAAATGTTGCCAAATATTCCTTTTTAAGTTCTTTAACTTGCTTTACCATTTAAGATATTCGAATGACATAGTTTGCAAATACTCTGCCTAAAAAATGTCAAGTATATTGGATTCTTGAAATGTCTGGAAATCTTACTGTCTGAAGGAATTTTTTTCCACTTTGAAAAGAATAAAGCCATGCATCTGCTAAATACAAGGTATGTCATTGTCGTATTGAAAAATAACCTTAGATGGACGTTTTACATTGAATAGAAAGCTTTCAACAGATATCATCTATAGTTAACTGAATTCTTTAAATAGAATGTCATTGTTACTAGAGGAAACTCATCATAGTGAAAGATAACATTTTACACCATAAAATAACCTATATGACACATTTTAGCACTTATTATCTTCCTCCATACGTGATATAACCATATGAGTGAAAAACTGAGCAGAGAAAATAAAATAATGGGGACATAATAGAATTCTAAACGAATTAATCTACACTATAATAATAAGGAATGATAATACCTAAACAATTTTGTTAATATTGAAAGATACAGGCATATATCGCTTGAAGCTAAATGTTCAAATAAGAACGCTTGAAAATTGTAGGAAAGTACCAGGGATGCCAATACTAATTGATTTATATTGTTTATTGACTCCGCAATACATGTGTAGTAATTGATATTACAACCGTTCCTGTCATATGAGATGTAACTGCGACTGAACTAAGCAGCAGAAGTACCCTATAGTCACTACTTAACTTCAATAAACACCTAATAAGGAAATGATTGTGGTCGCTATGAAAAATTGTTATTTATTTAATGATATTCGTTTTCCGTGTGTAACCTAACCTAAATAATAAATAGTTGTTACACTAAAAACAGTCCTATCACAATTAATACACTAAAAGTGTGACAAATCTTTACTTCTCCCGATTCTACTATATTTTATTTAATGTCAAGAGACTTATAGTACTTTACTAAAACTTCTGATTACCTTTGAGTTTTTTTGTTACACTCTGGTCTAGGTAGTATGTATCATGCAAAATGTAGAATTAAAATATGTTAATAATTTTCAGAATCTATTTCCTCCACAGAATTCATGAAATAATTGTATCACATTCACAATTTGATTTAACGGATTTATTTCTTTTGGTACTTGTTGAAGAGATATAGTACTATATTAATTATTACTTACAAATAATAAAATGGAGAAAAAAAAATTAAATATTCTTTCATGAACTAAATTTTTCAAATATTGACAAATTCAATTGTGCATCTTTTTTAAGTTCATTTCTTTAAAGTATTTTTCTTTAAAGATAAGTTAATGATAGATTTCTAAACTACCTCATTGTTATTATGAACTTTATATGCATTTTTATTTTCCAATATAAAACTGATTTGTGAAAGCTTCCTATTATGGTCATCATGTGTGTAAAGATTTTTCTCTTTTCTCCTCCAATTACTTTTTCTCTAAGTTAAAATAGTACACAAAAATTGAAAATAATAGTCGGAGATTCTTTAGAGGAGAAAAAAAATAAAATATCGCATGCGCTATTATATATTTTATCCATAGCATGTTTCTATTGTATTTTATATAATGCCTATTGAGCACAATTGAAAGATATATTACCGAAAAAACGATGACAGAGAAAAAACGCTTGCGTGTGATTCAAAAACTAGACAAACTATGCTTTATAAGCAACATTTTTCAAATTTATATTTTCTTAGTGCCTTCTCAGGTGAAAACGATCTTCTATAAGGGAATTGAATCCAATATATACAATACAGTATTGAACAGATGCGACCATTTCTATTTTACTTTATTCTTTCTTTAGCTGTCTCTAGATGCACCTTGAGGCATTTTCATGTGGTTGGTTTAAAACGAAAATAAGAAGAAAAATAATTGGAATTTCGCAGGATTTCTATCAATGCCATGTAAGATATTTTGGTTGGAAACAGCTGTGAAAAAGTTTTCTTGAATTTTCTAGGAAACTAATGAGAGGAATCGCAATAATTATATCAATTTACAAGAAGCTTTTAAGGAAAAATTTATAAGGTCTACTTACAAAGAAGATGTTAATATTGAGGGGGGGGGACCTTTTTACTTTTAGAGGCCACATGTAAATTAAGTAGTAATATAGGATGCCGCGTAGGCTGGCGTGCTTATAAAGACGACTTTTATTGAAAGTGTTTATGTACTTTTAACACTTTGGTAAGTTATTTAGAAATACTACAAGAAGAATTAAATTGTTATTTATTTATTTCTTGTTTGACATAAAAAGTTACAATATAAAATATTTTTGTATTCACATAAGGGTAAAATTGTTATGACATTAATTATTAATCATCATTTTGTTATAAAATGTTTAAGTTTTTATGATGATTATGAATGTTTTATGTCCAACATGTCAAAAGCGTCTTTTCCAGTACATAACTGTTGTATTCCAATCAACAGAAACTTACAATAAAACACTTCATTAATATTCAAATACCCCATTCATGTAACAAAAATAATGAATTTTAACATACATGCAGTCATTCACAACAATAATAGTAAGAAAACATATATATATATATATATTTTTTGTATAGATCATATAACATGTCTGGTATAGTGTTGCCTTCTTACACAAGTGACCTTCTAACATTTGAAAACTATAAAAGCAGCTATTCCCATAATTAGTCATTGGAAACACACACACACACATTATACATTTATATCCTTCTTTATTTAATTCCATTTATTTTCAAATCGTTGTAACAAATATAATTAACTATTACTTATCATAGGTCTTGGCTTTCATGAAGGACTCATAAGAAAGTCCCAGAGATCACATGCGGCCTCAAGGCCACGTGTTCCTCACCTCTTGAATAATATAAACATGTGCATGAGTGATTCATTTACAACTGTTATTCAAAAACTTTTACAATTAAGGATTGTAGGATTTTAATTAAAAATAATGAGTTTTTACTCTCTAAAACTTTGGATTAAGATAAAAAAATTCTTTAATTTGTTGGAAATGGTATATTTTAAAAAGAAAATTACCTAAAAGGCAATATTTTAAATCATAAATTGTGTTTTAAATTTATTTAACATTTGTAAGTGTAATTTTGTGCAAAGCAAGGTTTCTAAGAAGAGTAAATAAGGTTCCTTTCTCTTCGTTCAGTGATGAGTGGTTGTATTTCACGAATTTTCATTTAACGTTGTAGAAAATCTGTTTTGTGGTTTGCTTGTTTAGAGAACCGCACCTTGTGAAAACATTGTATCTTGTAGTTCAAGATTGCTACTGAAAAAAAATCTAAAATAAGAAGGGGGGATCACGAGATTGTTATTGCTCAGTGAAACAGTGAATTGGAGATTTAAGATATTTTCATTAGAATCTGCGAATTTAAGCTGGAAACTTGCGATTTTTTTATAGAATCATACTAGTGAAGTTATTGCCTATGTGTCTATGCCTTGAAGACATTTTCTAAGTTACTTGTCCTTAAGGTATTGCAATTAGATGAAATAAAGGTCGATGAGCCTCACATTGCCAGTTAATTCTTTCTCACTCAACATTAATGTTAACTCAGGTTCATTTCCAATAATGAATTAAATTTTAAAACATTTATATTTAATTACAACTACAAAATGTCTGCCGCTCAAAAGTGTTAAATTATGCCAACCTTTATTCGTAATTTATTGTGTTCAAAGGCACAGTTTAAACTAAAATATAGTTGAACTCAAAATATTAATCTTGTTCCCAAGATAAGTTCTTTCAGAGCAAAAGACACAATTCAGAGGAATTAATAATATATATTAGAAAGGCAATGCGTGACATTTAAACTGCAATATCAAGAATGAGTGGTTATAAAGTAAAGAAATTTGCCAAACCAGAGAGACAACAACAAACAAATAACCAAAAAGTGTTTTAACAAAGACTGGGAGCAATATTATCGGAGTAGGATGTAGGAATACCACAGACCGTGACTCACGAAGCGAAACGTTTTGAACATGTCGAAGTCAATAGCTGACTGAACTTCAATGTTTCTGATGTTTTCATTCCAATTATAACCAAATGTTCGATTTTTAGCCTCATGTATTATTATTGTTGTTCTGTGAATATTAACAACTTCTATTAACTTTATATAACTTCTACTTTGTTTCGATACAGTGATTCGTGATTATATGCTCTGTTGTTTGTGCTTTTATCAGCATATCATATTCTAAAATAAGTTTCAGAAATATATTCGCTTTTTTATAAAACTTTTAAATGATGAATTCGACTGAATTTTCCAAAAGAACATCAGGTAAAGGTACAAAAAAGGATGATTACTAGTAATATAAACACAATAGGCAAAACTGTACATAGTGTGCATGGATCCTTAAACAACAGTGTATCTAGAAAAATGATTCAGTTTCAAATTGATTCATCTTTTACGGAAAATGATGAAGTTTTTGACGGCTACAGAGCGATAAAAATATTGTGTTTACAAACATTACATACTTTGCTTCTTGCAAAAAGTGTGGTGGAGATATTACACTAACAGAAAAAGGAGTTAAAGGTTGTCTAGTGTTTTTCACATTGAATGCAAGAACTGTAGTGACTTGTGTTCGCTTAGAAATTGAAAAATGTTCGTTTATATAAAAAATATTCCTGAAATAAACAAACGTTTTGGGTTTGCGATGAGGATAATTAAACAGAGTCACGCTGCAATGGCAACTTTATGTGATGTCGTGAACTTTCCTCCACCATTTGCTGAAAAATCTATAATAACATTATAAACAAGCTACAACTTGTAGTAAAGAAGTTGCAGAAGCGTTAATGCAAATTGAGGCTTTGGAAGAGGTGGCAAATTATTCCGATATTATAATAAGAGTGGAAGAAACATGGAAAACCCATGGTTATTCTCCATGCCTCAATTTCTTCAAGTGTTTTCGTCGACTTCGGCTGTCGGCAAGGCTGTGCATATCGCTGTCATATTATCCATTTGAGACAGAACATGAAATAGTGGAATTGATACGTCCAGGTGGTCGTTGAAGTGATGACTTGACATACCGAACGACATACATTCCCGTAAAATTCTTGTATCCTGATATGATTCCCGCGGTGGGGGGCGTCAAAAGTGCCTTAGTGGAAACGAAGGAAAGAGTCACCCGCTTTCAAAAAGTGGAAAATTCTTCACGTTAAAGAATGTTTGAAAAACCACAATGGCTCAGCCGGCATGATGAAACTTCCCTGAATATTCGAGAAATAACCAGTATGGGATTGGTTCATCTAGAACCTACAATTGAATTCTCAGTAAGTCATCGTTCTTTGAGAGATATGTTATAATTCGGGGATGGTGTGATTCCAAAACTTTCTCATCTATTACTGCATCCAATCCATATAGATAAGATATCTTAGTCTCAAAGATTGAATGCGTTGGATATGTGTCCAAAAAAAATGTCGACTCTTTTACGAAAACTGAAACAAATAGTAATGGGTACCAAACTCAGTAATGGGAATTCGATACGTAGGAAGGGATGAATGACTGGTGTAATGATTGACTTAATTATTACGTTCTATGGAAATGGAAACAGACAAAATAAAATATGACTTTCAGATATGCGGAAAGCTATTTGGGCAGTATATTTCCATTGACGTTCAAACGATGAAGAACCATTGCAGAGTTTTTGCCCTGTAGGTCCGAATTCCTGGTATAAATACCAAAAATCAATTATTAAAGTGCAATTTGGGAACTTTTAAAGACAATAATAAATTGCCATTGACATGAATGAAGGCTATAAAGCCTGTATTCAATGATCTGTCCCAACCTTAACTCCTACAAAAATGTCTAGGAATGAAACACAAAACTATAATTAATCCATAAACTCATTGATATGGAAGTTAGATCTAGAAACTATAGATTGTGGTAGAAAGTATGTTGAATTTCCCTAAATCAGGCAATTGTCATTTTTAATTATGACAATAAATACAGACTAAAAATTACTGAATCGCTTGGTCTGACTGTGGGTAGTTGTGCACAAAAATTTGTTATCCTTGTGGATATGAAAAGAATTCAGATTGCAGAGTGACATTTAATCTCCGCACAAAGGAAGTGCTTCAAGCTAAAATAATGCTATTTAAATCCATTTGTAAAAATTAAAGGAAAAAGAGAAAACATAATATTACTATGGTAAATTTTAAATTTTAACATTTTAGAATTACAGTAATACACTGAATTCAAAATACAAATTACACTAATGAAATAACTTAAGAGAATTTGCAAATTTTATAGAATTGCATGAAAAGAACAGAACTCAATGAAAACCCACCAATTCTATATAAAAATGCAAATCTTGTGCGGCAAATACGTAAGCGTACATGTGTGTGTAGGCTGAGTCAGCAATAAAAAAGGCATTATAAGCGCGTGTGAGTTAAGATGTAGGATTTCTTTCACCAGCATACGTTGCCAAATATCTGGGTGTTATTTTGAAGCAATCTGTTCAATTCAAATTCTAACAGTAAAAATGTGTAACAACCAATGTTTAGATGAGGGAATGAAGAGGCGAATCGTGGGGAGGCTAGACGCAAGCCGATGTGAAGTCCAGATTTGTAGAGAGTTCCATTTAATTCCCAGCGTCGGGTGTAACTTATGGAAACAGTTCCAGGATACTGGATCCATCGATAGAAAGACTGGGCAAAGTCGTCCAAGAGCCACGACGGCCAGAGAAAATAGCCATTTGTCGATTACAGCGAGGACCTGCTGTTTGCACCCCTCTCACGACTAGGAACAGGAGAGTCCATTTAGCATGGTACAGACAGCAGAGATTGGAGTATGGCTCAATGGGTGACCGTTCTGCTCAACGATGAGTCTCATTTCAGCCTAAACACCGCATCTCGCCGTGCGCTCTTACTGAGAGAACCAGGGACCCCACACTACCTACACTTCAATGTCTGTGAAATCGACAATTATGGCGGAGGTGGTTTAAGGTGTCACAGGGGTGTTAATCTTGGAATTTTTCGAATTTTCGAAAAAATATATGTTGTTCTTCATTTTCTTTTGAACATTTTGATACCAACCACGTGATAGTACTACAAAAACTTCGAAAGTTATTCGAAAAATTCCAAACAGCAATTTAGTAATAACAATGTTTAAATGGCCACATGCCACACCCACTTATTCTTGATTTCCGCATACGTTTTATTTTTCTGTTTTTAAAAAGCCTCATGAAATATTTTAAACACTTGCTAAATTGAGAAGGAAGCTTGCAACTAAACACACACTTTTTTAATGTGTTTTGATTCTGTTTTGGTAATGCTAGCACGTTGTTTGAAATAACTTATCGAAATTCAAAACAGCGTTGTTTAAAACCGTTTATCAAAATTGAAAACAAAATTCTCTCGATTGAAATGGAAAATACTCATCGTAGACCTTCAGGTAAACGTCCTAAGAAAAGAAGAGATTTAGAGGGAACCAATTCATGAAGGTATGTTCTCATGCATATGTTGCAGAAAGGAGAGATACAAGTAAATGTGCTTCCAGTAATAAAATTTCAGGAATTCAGACTTCATTAAAGTCAAATCTTGTTAAGGTAAGTGAAAAAACTTCAAAGGATATCGTATTTTTGATTTTATTTCAACTTTTAGCTCTATTTTATCAGTATCATGTTGTTTAAAATGTCATAAACCCTTAACAATTAATGAAAAGTCCACTCGTGGTTTATGTTCAAATTTTGAAATACGTTGTAAAAACAGTGGGAATGTTTGTACTTTTTCAAGCTGTGAAAACACTGGGAATAAAAATAATGCTCCAGAAATTAACAGAAGATCTATTTTAGCAATGATATGCATAGGCCAAGGTTTAGAGTCATTAAAAACCTTTTGTGCTGTAATGAGTCTTCCTAATCCTGTTGAACAAAAATCATATGATGTTATTAATAATAAACTTTCACGTGTTATGAAGGAAGTCGCTGAAGAAAGCATGAAAAGGGCAGCTGTCGAAGAAAATTCTTTTTGTCACCTGATAACCTTTTAACGGTAAGTGGTGATGGTACCTGGAAGACGAGAGGACATTCATCGTTGATTGGAGTATGTACTGTATAATAGGGGCCAAAACAGGGGTAAGGTTTTGGATAGGGAAGTGTTATCCTCATTTTGCAAAGGATGCGACAGTTATAAAGGGGTAAAGTTTGGTATCAAGTACAATAAATGGCAAAGAGCGCATAAGATTTCTTGTAGAAAACATTATTCTGGCTCTGCTGGTAAGATGGAGGTTGACAGGAAGTTGACGATTTTTAATCGATCAGAAAAGCTTCACAACCTGAAATATTCGAACTACATAGGAGATGGCGACACAAAAACATTCAATGCCCTTTCTGAAAACAAGCCATACGGCGATGACCATCTTATTCATAAAATAGAATGTGTAGGCCATGGGCAAAAGAGAATGGGTACAAGACTTAAGAAGCTTAAATTAGTATATAGTAAAAAGAAATTATCTGATGGTAAAACTATTGTCGGTAAAGGTAGGTTAACTGACAGTTTAAATGATAGACTTGCGCATTACTATGGTAATGCTATTCGATGCAATTCTACTAGTGTAAAGGAAATGTGGAAAGCCATTTGGGCTGTTTGGGGTCATTCTTGCAGCACTGATGATGAACCGATGCACTGGTTTTGTCCTACAAATCCAAATACATGGTGTAAGTATATATAATGCCGCAATTAATAATAATTTACAAAATTATAAACACAAACCCTCAGTTGCTAAAGCTGTTCGAGATGTAATTAAGCCTGTATTTGCAGACTTATCTCATCCGGCACACCTGAAGAAATGTTTAGGAGGTAATACACAGAATCCTAATGAAAGTTTAAATTCATTAATTTGTAAGTTTTGTCCTAAGACGATTGGTTCTAGTCTTCAGATTGCAGAGATTGCTGAAAATCTAGCAACCAGTGTTTTTAATGATGAAAATCAAATACTTATTACTATTTTAGAGAAACTTGGCTTAAAAATTAACAGAAATGTTTGTGTGTCCCTGGCTGAACGTAAAAATCGTCGAATCTTTACGTCAAGACAGAGGCGCTTAGAATCATCTTTTGAAGCTCGCAGAGCCAAGAAAATTAAAAAGAGTAAAAAATTTAGCTGTTTCAGGAACAGGAAGGTATATCTTATGATCCTGGAGCATTTTAGCGTGTAAGTTTTAAGATTTATTTTCTCAAATTCAATTTTAAAACTTTAATGCCCTTTTTCTCAGTTTGTGTTTTTTTTCAATTACGCGCATTGCGTTTCAAAAACTATCATACTTTGATGTATAAAACTTTACAGAATTATAAATTCTATCATAATCTTCAAATCCTAGCTATTTATAGTATTATAAATTTTTAATTTTTTGAAATATTTCAACAAAAATTGAATTTTTTAAAAAAAATTTTAAAAAATGTACTTTTTTATTTTTAAAAATATTATTTTTTATTTTATTTATATAAGATATGCCAGCATGTAATAAGGATATATTTGACTTTATAAATCAACTTATTGCTAGTAATTAGAATTATTATTGCAGAAAATATCATGCGCGTCGTAAAACTTACTATTTGTTTCTTACAAATTTTTTTCTTATTTTTATGTGCTTATTATATTTTTAAAATTATGATTATATTTTAGATATTTTATACTTTTTTGAAACTTTATTCCTTTATAAGAAATGTGTAAAATAATCAAATTATTTCCTTTTAATCTCAAAGAATTATTTCTTGTCGAAAATTGTTTGTATTTTGTGCTCTCGAAACATTTTTAACACCCCTGTGACTTCTTAATGGTTTTCTCCATGTCTCCATTACGCTTCTCCATGTCTTTGAAAGAGGTTCCGTGACTGGTGTGAGGTATATGGATGAGGTCTTGTAGCCATATGTTTGCCTTTTCGGGAGTGCATGTGGCCTCCAAGTTCTTTTAATGGATGATAACGCGATGCCACATATGACTCTTCTGCTCAAAGAATTTCTAGAGAATGAGAATATTCACCGTATTGGTCAGCCAGCCACGTGTCCACACCACTACCCTATAGAGTATGTTTAGCAAGCTCTGGAGAGGACAATTTCAACTCAGCCCCCTCCGAATACCATCCATGAAATGAAAACAGCTTTTCTTAAGGAGTGGGACCAATTGCCACAAGAACTGATAAACTATCTTATTTCAAGTATGACTTGGCGAGGCCTGTATAGCTGTAAGAGCGGGCTATACCTCCTATTAACCCATTTATTTTGTTTATTCTGCAACCGCTGTTTTATACCTTCCTACCCCAACAAATGTTTCGCACGGTCATGCGTGTGTATTGCAATTTTTGAATGATTAGTTGTTTTGTATGTATCAATGTATGTACATATCAAATTTCATTAAAATCGGTCATGTTCTTCTAGAGATAATCGATCAAGTTAAATTTTTTCTTAAATTCTTACACCAATGTAGGTAAAATAATTTAATACTTCTGACCTGTAGTAGTGAATTAAGATATAAATTTATTAAGTGGTATTTTCTTATAACATTCTTAAATTTATTTCGAAGAAATGAATCATTTTGTGTTTGGATTGTTTCGTGGCTTTTGATATCTTCTCGATGTTGTACTGAATTGGTAAAATATATGTTTTTAATTACTCGTTTAATAATTTAAGTAAATGGATTTGTATTGACTACAAAATCTTCGCATCAGACTTAATTTAAATTTATTTATACATGTTGCAGGAAACTTATGAAATTAGGGAGTTCATCAAGTCCCTAAGAGAAATGATCAATTCACGTAAAATGTTAAAATGACGCCTCTTTGAGGTCATTTCCCTGATGTAAATAAGGGATTTGAACAAATCCCCGAACTGTTGTAGTGAAATGATGAAATGAACAAGTCAGCATTTGTCTGTTTTCGCTTTTGTTACCACTCCCTTCTCCCTCTCTCCTCATCCTTGTCAGGCAGCGCCGTGACGCACCAAAACAAAATGACCTAAATAGCATTTTTTACTTTTATTTAGCTATTTCTTGGCATTATTATCTTTCCAATGATACATTACTTTTGTAAACCTGAAAATTAGAAAATGGATAAAATTTCAATTGAAAAATGTAAGCAAATTAGTGAATTCGACCACTCTCTCTTTATAGATAAATAAAATAAACTATAGCTTAAAAATACTAAAAAAGAAACAACACTCAGTTATAGTTAATCGAACAAAGTTACAACTTAATTTTTTTAGTCGCCAAATCTGGAAATTGCATCTCAAATTAGTAGCCAGATGGGAATGGGATCTGAAAATGGGAAATCGTTAATCCTGATAATCGGGATCAGAACAATGGTACACAATTATTAATTTATTGTATTGTCATTGGTCCTGGACAAGTGAGCAGAATTTCCTATTAATCTGACCTTTTAAAATGGGTAAAAATTGAGTTCAATACGTACATGTGAAGCTTATGAAAGGGTGTGAAGAAAAGCTTTTCGATAGTAAAAAAAAGCTATTTTAAAAAGGGAAATAATAGCAAAGAAAAGGTGCCATAAGTAAAGGACGATATTTCTGAAAAACCACATTAATGTATATTTTTTTAAAAAACTGTTTGAAATACTACTACAAATATCCTTTGAAAAATAACAGCTTTCTTATCTAATAATTTTGTTAATTAATTTCGAATAAAGAATTTGCAAATCAATTATTATTGTTGTATTAATTACTCTACTTTTCATAATGCACCATATTTTTACTAAAGAAACACTTTTAAACTCTTGACAATATTATTTTATCATTTCACTGAAACAGGTTAGAGATTTAATCAAATCACTTACTTTTGGGGGGGAAATCATCTTACGTCTCCCCTAGGGATTTGATGAAAACCCAAATTTAATCATTTCCTTGTGACACATTTATATGCATTATTTGAATAACCAAAATAATATATATATATATATATATATATATATATATATATTATATGTATATATGTATATATAAATATATATAAATATAAATATATATATATATATATATATATATATATATATAAATAAATATATATAATAATAAATATATATATATATATACATATATATATAAATATATATAAATATATAAATAAATAAATATATATAAATATATATATATATATATATATATATATATATATATATATATATATATATATATATACATATAAATTTTATGGTTGATTTCTCAATTTTCTCAGAGAACATCCCTTTTCTCATTACACGCATGATATTTTCAAAACATTCCATGAAAGTTAATAAAATTTTTACTGGAGATTTTAACCATATCTGTACATAAAATGGCGGACCAGTTTGAATGTTTAATGAAGACATTTAAAATTACAAATAAAAAATAGAAAATATTTTTTAATTTTAAAAATTAAATTTTAAACCTTTATAATTTACTAAAAAATTTAATCAGTGTTTCACGCTTCCTCATTATTAAGATTTCACAATTTCCTACATTGAGAAAAGAAATCTAAAAAAATTGGTAACTTTTTTTTATAAAGCTGCACGCAATGCATATTACTTGAGAAAACGGGGGAACCAAAATTTGTTTTTCTAATTATCCGATTAAAAATTTACCTGAGTTAAAAATGTATTCGTTGGAAATTTTTTAAGTTAAGTAATACCTATGTTCGCTTATTCTTCCAAACTTTACATTTCTGGAAACAAAAATAAACAAAATATATGGCTTTAAAGTTGAATATAATTTTTAACGTTTTTTTCAATTTTTTTAAATGGTATGTGACCCTTTAAAGTTACAATCATGCAGATATTTACTATAAATTTTAAATTTTATATCATAATTTAAATAAACTATAACATTTATATAATAGAACCATAATAGTTCTTTTTCAAAGTAACTTTGGTGTTCGTTTTACAATTTAAAATTCCCCTCTTGTACCCCGTTTACTCTTGTTCTAAAAATAAAACTCATTACTTGCGAAAGTGATTTAAAATCACTCGTTTTTTGTAATGTTTCTTTAAAAAAAGAAAAAAAAAAGGAATAGTCAACTTCATTATTCTAACCTTTCCTTACTTGAAATTTGATTGTGCAGAAAATGAAAAGATTTTCATTATTTTCTACAGATTCTTTTAAAGCACGTTTTGTTTTAACGATCTATTTTTTCTTGTAAATACTTGAAGAAACCCTGAATTCTTTTGATCCCATTTAGGAAAATGTAATTGAGGACTGCCACATTAGATATTGGAATGTATAACTATGAAAAATTTTCTAGTAGCGTGAAAGCCAAAATAGTTTTTAATATGTTGATAAAAATAATGCTCACACATATAAATACATTTTATTATATGTATAATATAATTAACTTTTTATTAAAATGTCTAATATATAACAAGAATGCAATGGTAAAAACATTTTTCTTCCGAGAGGAAAACTACTTCCACCCTTTTAATTTCAAATTAATACTTAATTATTTACCACGTATAATGCTTATAAAATACCTTTTAGAGATACCGTGTAAAGTAATACACCGACAGTTTTAAAAATAAATGAACGTTACTAAGACCACATTGTCAAGGAATACAATTAGAGGAAAAATACTTGTCAAACATTTTGATATAAAGTTGAAAATACATTAATACATATACTATAATATCATTAAAAATTTTAATGAAATGACTTTCTTTATATTATTAAACATTCGATGTTTACGAAAAACGTTGATAAAAAAAATATTTCCTTATTACAAATTAATCCTCGTATTTATGTTTATGTACCATTAACCAAATGTTAGATCCTACTGAGGTAAATATGGCTTCAATCATATAGGGCAGAAAATGACGGTAAACAGATTTCAAAAAATATGATTCATAATTCATTTCAATGATAATGCAAGGCACAAGCCGGTTGGACACCCAAATCACGGTCGTCTTCATAAAATAAGACCTGTTGTAGTACACTTGAGAAAATTGTTTGTGAATGTGACACCATTTGAACTAAATCTCTCTGTAGATGAGAAAAAAAGTTCGACTAAAAGAGCTCATTTTGTGAAACAATGTATGCCCACCCATAAATGGAGTTTCAAGTTGTTTGTTTTATGTTCACTCTCTGAATATGCATATAGTTTTGAAATATAATGTAGTAAATAAGAAGTTGTCATCTTATCTGATAAACCTGATGTTGGTCGGTCCGCAATACAGTGGTTAGATTGTGCCGATCAATTCCATGAAAAATATATAAACCATATCCTATATTTCACCAATTTCTATACATCACTTTCTTTACTGTATTACCTATGGACTCAAGGAATATATGCATTGGATACTACTCAAAAGAACCGCCACGGAACGAGTTGCAGACTTCCAGGAATATAAAGGATTTTCACGAACTGAGTGCATCAAATGCAAGATTGCTTTGTGTCATAACAAAAATCGTAATATATGTATATGTAATAATTTCCTCTAGTATCCTTTCTATTAACTATTTATACTAGTATTTTAAATAACTGTAACTCTTTGGTTTAACATTAACATTGTAAACTTAATCGTAATCGGCTAGATCAAAATATCTGTCCCGCCCATTCTATCCAATCAGAACTACTATTACGTAATCATCACGAGCTTGCACTGCTGGTATGAAAGCAAAATTCTTGTGTAATCGCTCTCCCTTGTTTACCTGCCTTCATTATGTAATCAGCTGGCTGCAACGCGTTATATGTTTGTCTTTGTTTGTGCCGTGATGTTTGCTTCTTGTATGTGTAATGCCGTCCCTACTGGATCTTTATGTGTTTATGGATGTGAATAAAACGGAATAACGATTTACAGGCGTGCCCTTCGATAATACCGTACTCGAACACGCTCCACGTAACACAGAAAATCGCATCACCGGCCACGCCCTACCTTTGGTTCGCCATTTTTTAAATCAACCACTCGCCACGACAAATTATGCACTGCTTAAGTTTTATTTTTACATATATGAATATATATATATATATATATATATATATATATATATATATATATTTCATAGGTTCTTCTATTTATAGTCTCTATTTTTATATTCTATATAATTTTTTCTTCATGTTCAGCTTTTATATTTTTATTACGCTATTTTTATATTCATTATCTATTATTTATTTATTTTTGATATATAATATATATATTTATATATATATATATATATATATATATATATATATATATATATAGCTTTAACGTTTTTCATTAATAAATAATAAGAAAATTCCTATACTAATGAAAAAATATAATAGGTTTACAGCAATTTAAGCAATAAATGCATATTGTTGCCCAAGAAGTCTATCCTTGTTATTTAGTCCTTTTATTACCAATAATCATTATTTATACTATTTTTTTTCAAAATAAATATTCCATATTATTACCTGGTTGTTTAAGATTATTTTTTACGTAACCTATGACTAATTTCCTATAATATACTGTTTTTTGAAGTTCAAAACAAATAATCATGTCCTTTAGGGTTTATCTCAACCATAGATTCTCCATTCGATTGAGATTTGATGATTATGCAGCCCAACTAAACCAAGTAAAGTTTATTCCTTGCTATTTGTACTATCAGGGGACAACTCCAGCTGTATCACACGGAACATTGCCCAGATGAAAGCATCCATCGCTGACAAGGTATTTTAAGAATATAAAAAGATATATTTGATCTGCAATAAAATACATCTTTTAACTTTAATACCCTTGGAGACATATGTTCTTCCACACAACCCGAAATATTCTGGAAAGCTTCCTTCCCTCTAAAAAAATTCCCTAAGCCATAATGCTTATTGTTAAAATTTCCAAAAGAAAATCTTAACTAATTTTCTTAGCTTTCAAAAATATTATGAAGACACCAAGTCACCTTTTCCACACTTCTAAATCGAAGCAGTTTTAATTAAAACTCGAGCAACGGTGTCTAGCAATTTGAAATAAAAGAGATAAATAACTTCGATGTGATCACCGATAAAAAAAACGTATTTTATTCTGAACATATAAACAATCAAACCGAGACCGGTGCTGCCATTCGCAAAAATACAAAAAGTAAATTAAAAAAAATACAATTTAATTTTTAACGTTGCCATCTGAAATTTAAAGTTTATAATATGTAATTAAAATAAAAGTAAATAAATAATACATTTTCAGCACTTACCATAGCCTAAACCTCTTGAAGTGTTCTGGCAATGCAGATGGGATTCGTACTTTCGTTTTGTTTTCACCATATATTCGCGTGGTATAGTTGAAAATGTAATTCATCGGGCCACATGATCCTATTCCAGTAATCTACAGCTGTGCTGTTTTGAGAAATGGAGATGTCTGGTTTTGTTCAAGGCCTTCCTTAGAGGCTTTCGAACAAGTTATCGACTACCATAGCGTATAAGGTGTAAAGAGCGGCAAACAAATCGTTCAGAGACGTTTGCTGTAGCTCCTTGATTAAGATTCCCCGCAATTTGATGCATAGTTTTACTTTTATTGGACTCGACAACTTTCACCAGTCTCATATTAGAGAGAAAGTTCAGTAGCCTGTGAAGATCACAGACCTAACACTGATACCGAATTTATGTTTGGGGATACATTATTTGTAAACATTCATTCTCTGTAATAACTGCTGTTCTCAAATACTTCGTAAGTGCGGCCGTTTTAATGATACTAGTTCCGACGACTTCAGAACATATAATCATTCTGCGTTCAAACACAGCGAAACCATGTTTTTTTTTTCCTATTTCTTCACAAAAACACAGTGCAATACAAGCTTAACTATTCCTTCAATCTCTATTTAAAAGCTATCGCTGTCTAGTGACAAATAAGTGAAGTTGTAGTTGATCTCCGTATAAGCTTCCAATACTTATAATAATTTGCCCTCTCAGTGTATATATAAGAAAACAAGTAATATAAAAGAACAAATAAGTCGATTCCTGCTTAGGTCAACAGAAAAATTTATTTTACTTACTTTTTATTAAACAGTTACAATTAATGTAAATAGGTATATACATATATCAGAATCACAATATTAAGTGACAAAATAGAAAGAATTTTTCCTTGCAATTTTCCATTTTCCTTTCTACATAGAGTGTTGGACTATTTCTTGTTTGTTTGTTACTATTTATTCATAAAATAAATTTAATTATTCAAAGAACATGATGCAGCAAAAAAGGAATCACATTCTCAAAAGCAAGGCTACCCCAGGTTGAGATTCAAACCCACGACATTTGGATTAGAAGTCCATTGCGCTATAGGGACACAATGAACGAATTTCTTTTCTATATAGGCTGTTGGACAATTATTTTTGTTTTTTACTATTTTTCATTTTTTAATTTTAGAAAAACTGCAACAAACATCAAGTGTCATCCACTACAAGTACAAAAAGATGTATTAGAATATGAATGGATGAATGGAAAGTTTTTTACTAACGACTGAAAATTTGGATAAGATATATACATAAATATATATATATATATATATATATATAGGGAGAGAGTAAACTAACAATATAAATTGAAAAATAGTCATATTACACTCATGGACAAAAAATTAGCGCACCAAGATATAATTGTTTGATCGTAACGAAACTTGGCATGAAGGTACATGTCGGGGAGAGATAAGCAAATGATTAGAAATGCAACATGATTCCACGTTTCATAAAGCCGGTAGAAGGCGTTTAACGTCGTTCTCCGTGAAGTATAAAACAGGCAATCATAGATTGTTTGAGTGTACTGAATCCTTTACAAAGCAAGAGCTGAGGTAGAAATGCCATTACGCTGTTTTCGAAGACAATATAAGCAGCTGTCGCAGTTTGAGATGGGGAGAATCATCGGCATGATGGAAGCTGGATGATCAGCTAGGCGAGTAGCTCGTCAATTAGGCTGTTCTGATTGTGTTGTGAGGAGGTGTTGGAACCAGTGAATCCATTAGATGCCACTTACACGAAAACCAGGCTCAGCGCGCCACATCATAAGAAATACACGCGTGCATCGAACTGCTTCATCGGCCGCAATTTAGGCACAGGTAGCACTTTCACTAGGGACTCATGTGTCTTCTCGAACCATACGTAGGGGCGCCTGGCTGAAAGACATTTGGGATCGCGGCACTCATTACGTGTGCTGCCCTTGATGCCCACCCAACGTCGCCTCCGTTTGGAGTGGTGCCGCGCTCGAGGAAACTGGACAGCAGCGGAATGGAACCAGATCGTCTTTAGCGACAAATCCAGATTCGATCCTAGCAGTGATAACAATCGTGTTCGTGTGTGGAGACTCCATGGAGAACGCCTCCATTCTGTCTTTGCTTTAAAGTGACACACCGCTCCCACAGATGGTGTGATGGTATGGGGTGTCATTGTCTGCAATACACTGTCACCCCTAGTATTGATCCATGCCATCACACATGACAACCCAGCGGTATGTCTATGACATCCTGTAACCGCATGTGTTGCCCCTCTTGCTACGGCTGCCAGGAGCCCTTTTACAACAAGATAATGCTCGGCTTCACACGGTAAGGGTGACAAGACTATATCATCACTGTTAATACTCTTTCTTGGCCTGCCCGATCCGCATATTTGTCTCCAATCGAGCATATCTGGGATCAATTGGAATGGCGAGTTGGGCATCGTACAAGTCTGACCGAACCAGAGGCAAGGTTACAGCAAATATGGAACAAAATGTTTGAAGACATCATACAGAACTTGTATGCCCCAATGCCTGATCGCATCGCATCGTGCATTTGCGCTATAGGGGTTCAGCATGGTATTAAATCCTTCGTTCTTTTGTTTTTTTCTCTGAGAAATAAATGATTCTTTTTCTTTGATTTTCTAATCATTTACTTATATCAAAGTAGTCATTACTCATTAAGTATGTAAAATTTCGTTTTATTTTGACGACTCCATCTTGGTGCGCTAATTTTTTTGTCCATGAGTGTATTAGAAATGTGGATGGATTTTTGATTAAATCACAATTTAAAGTTTTAAAATTTGTTAGAATTATTTTTGATTAATTTTTAGGGGAGCATTTATTTCCACAATGTAAGAGAGAGAGAGACTAATGACAGCCTTGCTATATAAACGATTTAAATTAAAACAACAGAAGAGCAAGTTTTTTTTTATTTTGCCTAAAACTAGAATTATGCTCAAATCCACTCTAAAGGTAAAATTTCTTCCAAATATCAATATTTGGTGAAAGGAAACTATTAAATAAGTAGTTATTAAATAGAAATAAATATGGAAAGAACAGTTTGCAGCACATACCTCGTAGCCTTTCAAATGATTAAAAGTATTAAGACAAATCATCGCACGAAATAGCACTTTTGAAATTGAACATTCTATCTTATATATAAGTATCCGAAAATGTGACTAAACTTTCGAAAATGAATTAAAAATAAAAAATTGAGATTTTCAATTACGGTTTTTAACGTTCTATGTGTAAGTGAGTGAATATTAACGTCGCACTATTCAACTACACGGTTACGTTCCTTGAAGATAAGATTAAAGATTTTTGGCGCCTCTCTCAGGCGTGTTAACTTTCTCTAGAGGGCTGAAAATATAAACAATATTGAAATATATATAACACTTTGAAATTAAAATTGAATAATTTGAATCTTCTACACGTTATTTATAAAGAAATGGGGTTTCAGAAAAGTATAGAAAGTTTAAAATATAATCATAATTTTTAAAATTGTAAGCATATGGATACAAGAAACATTTCTATAAAATTATTAATTAAGTTTTACGTTGAGCATGCTATTTTCTAACGTAATAGCTGTAATTTGATTTATAAAGTTAAATGTATCCTTATTACACTTTGGTATTTTTATATTAGTAGAATAATAAATTATAGTTTTAAAAAAAATAAAAAGTTATATTTTCAACATTTTTTTTAAGAATTTCAATATGTTTCAAATATTTTGAAATACCGGGTGGGCAAAAAGTCCGTAAAAATTTTAAAATTTCATAAAATCCGGAGAAATGAACGAAAAAAAACTGTTTGCAGGATCAGCATTAGTATGTCACGGGATTTTTTTTAAGCTAGAAAAAAAAATAGTTGGAAAATCATCCGGTAGGTGGCGTTAATGTACGCAAATAAAAGAAACAATGCATAAATAATGAACAGGAAACTTTCACAACTTTATTACACCAGAATATGTTCCACATGACCACCAGCACAGGGAAGAGGACATTCCAGACGAGTGACAAATCCAGCAACGGCACGGTGCAACATGTCCGGATGTATGGAGGAAACTTCTCTGCGGATCGCATCTTTCAGTTCCGGCAGACTTGATGGACCGGATAGATACACGCGAGATTTCAAATATCCCCACAGCCAGAAGTCTGCCGGTGTTAAATCTGGAGACCGAGGAGGCCACGGGAAACTGCAGCACCTGCTAACGATTCTGTCTTCCCCGAACGTCTGTATCAGGAATGTCTTAACCGGGTTAGCAGTGTGACTCGTTGCTCCATCCTGCATGAACGTGGCATTCGAAATCTGAAATCGTTGAATTAAACATGGCACGGCAGTCTCCCGAAGAAGCGTTAGATAACGATGAGCAATTACCGTTTCCGTTATCCATCTATTTACTGGGCACTGCGTTTCAAAGAAGAAGGGTCCTATGATAAATGAACCCATGAAACCGCACCATGCCGTCACTTTTGGGGAATGCAATGGCTTCTGTGTGTACTCACGTGGATTAGAGGTCGCCCAAATGCGACAGTTATGGTTGTTAACGTCACCATGAAGCGAGAAACGAGTTTCATCTGTCCACAAGATGCTAAAAACTCAGGTGGGAACCTGTTCCATTTTAGAGAAGGCCCACTTCGCAAATGCTTCCCTCTGTGCGGTATCTGCTGGCAAAAGTTCATGGCACAATTGCAATTTGTATGGATACAGCTGGAGGAGTCGACGAAGAATATTGAGGACAGATGATGGTGGTAAGCCCAATCGTCTGGCAGCTTCACGAGCACTGCTGGTCCCTGAAGCTGCTTCGGACGCAATCGCTTCCATTTCGACAGCAATGCAGAGTGCACGTGTTTCTTTCAAGCATGGTCGTCCAGCTCGTGCTCGATCCTCCAACTTTCCAGTTTCCTCAAAACGTTTAACAAGCTTTAAGAGACCTTCAGATGTTAAAGGGCCTTTTCCACTCTTCACATTTTTCTGAACTCGGAATTTACGCAAGGCAATGGTCGCTGATTCCTCGTTCATGTAAAATAATTTCACCAACAAAGCTTTATCCGGCGCACTGAGCATCCTTGTTCACATTCACTGTTTGTAATGGTGAAATGAATGTGGATTCATTGAAAGCAAAGGTTTTTATAACCGTCTAATTTGCATATTTCCACCATAGATGCTTGCAACAACGCCACCTACCGGATGATTTTCGAATTTTTTTTCTAGCTTAAAAAAATCCCGTGACATACTAATGCTGATCCTGCAAACAGTTTTTTTTTCGTTGATTTCTCCGGATTTTATGAATTTTTAAAGTTTTTACGGACTTTTTGCCCTCCCGGTACAAGAAAAAACATCCGAAAAGATATATTATTGTGGCATGTTATTTACCTGGACATGTTACAGGTTTTCCTTATGCCCGTCACCTAAGAAAAATTCCAGGAGGTTACACTTTTCAAAAGGATGGCTGGATGGTGTGGTTAGTTTGTATTTGGCCTTTTGCACCCAAAATTGTGGGTTCCACCCCGGCCCAAGTCGGTGGATTTTCTAGAGGCCGAAAATCGACAGTGGTCATGTCGTATGATTAAACGACAGGTAAAAGCTCCCTAGAATATCTGTTTGGCTTAGGCTCTCTGAGTAAAATTAAATCCTAATACACGTTCACTTTGTTCAAGCTCAAGTGCCTCCATCTAGGGAGAAAACTGAGCGTCAAAATTGCCTTTGGCGATTCGTATCCGCCTCTATGGTGCCGCTCTAAAAAGAAACACCAGTTTCCGGGAATGCATTAGGTCTGCAATAGTAAAACACTTAATCCGCAGCCCTTTAGAAATAAAGAAAAAATATTTTTCAATTTGATATTTTTCTCATCAATACTAGCAGTACATTTCGTCTTACCTCTTTGATGAAGTACCAGTTTAGATTAGTCGTGAAGGTTTCCTTCAATGGTCACCAGATCACCATATTTTTCCCCTCTGTGTTTCAGTGTATGGGGTTTTGTAAAGGATAAAGTGTAGACTCCACCATTTCTTGCATCTATTTTTGAACTAAAATCAAGAATCTACAGTGTAATTAGTTTGATTGACGGAAATATGGCGACAAATCTAATATTAACCGATTTACCAATACGATTTTTGAAGAGTAACAAAAATAAACTACATCGAATATTTGTGATAATGGTAAACTGGGACTATCTCTCTGCCTCACAACAATATGTAGTCGCTGCTTTTTTTCTCTGTAAATTACATACAATGAATCATTCTTTTAGCCCAACTAATTTGTAGATGTCCAGTAATGTGTATATATTTACTGTACATTTAACATGGGCACTCAGTGGACTTCTTAGTATATATACGGTCTTTTAAAATATTTATTAGATGTTAATTATTTATTATTTTTAAATATGAATAATTTATTTATTACTTAATTAAAGTAATATTTAAAAAACCTGGTATACTTTAAGTTCATGTCTTAACCTGTCATTTCACGCTTGAAAAAAATGTTCTTAACCTCAAGCGCTGGGTATCTCATACCCAAGGGAGTTTACATTCTGTTTTTACCGTAACATTTGCATACAAAGGTGAAAAAGAAAGAAACGTAGGAAATACAATATGTTTATTTCACTTTTCACGCGTAAATTTAGTTTTTTTTTTTGTTATTTTTATTAGGGCATTCAGTACATTGTTTATACACTCTTTTAGTTTTCGTCACGAGTGAGTGTATTGTGTTCAGTGGATCTAATTTTTTTGTTTAATTTTGTAGAAGCATTGTTTGCTAGTTTCTACATTCTTTACATTCTTTTGTAAATCGAAATCCAAACACTTTAGAAATCAGCATCAGATTCCATGCTTAGTAGGTGGTTTCTCACTACTTAACAAAATAATTAGCGTATTTATAGTTGCAACATTCAACAACACAAAGAATATTGTCATAGGCTAACGATTACATTTTGTTACATTTTTTTATCAAGAACGATAATTGCTCCATCATTTGAGATATCCGACTACGTTCGGAGCCATGATTTTTCAATTGCGTACAAACGAATATTTTTTTTTAATATTTAGGGTTACTTAGATTCAAATACTAGAATGAAATTGTTTTAAAAGTATTATTATAATTATAAAAATTATTTAAATGTTACATTTTGGCAAAAAAAAAAATAACGCAGAATTATCTCTTTCCAAGTATTCTTCTTTTATTGAAAATTATTCAGTAATAATAATATTTTGCCTATATGGAGCTCAGACCAGCGTTTCTCAAATTGTGGGGCGCTCTCCCCTAGGGGGGGTGACAATTCTGCGAGGGGTTGAAGCATATTAAAAAATCGAAAACAAAAATATTTAAAATTTTTTTATTTACTGAGAGTAAACAAAGTACATTTTGACATAAAAAATTACATACACATTTACACTGATATAATACACTTATAAGTATATCAGTACTGGACAATGCATTTTTTAATTAATTTAACAATATTAAGTTAAGAACAAGTTTAATAATTACCAGTGGCCCATGGCCTTGTCATGTATTAAATTATATACAAAAATTAACGCTTATCTAGATGATTTGTATGGTTTATAATTAATCCCTTCACTGTCGATTAATATAGTTACATTACTCCCTCCCCAATGCCACCGTTTTGCATGTAGGCGCGCGTATATGATGTATAAGGGGGCGGGGAAGAAAAGGAATAAATAAGGAAATCTTCAGAAATAAGTAAATCCTTCGCAAAAACACGGTTAAGGTACTTTTGTTGTTTTTCAAAGCCTTCGGAATAATTTTATGGATATCAGGGAACAGAAAAATTCGTACTTCGGAACGACGTATATATACGTCTGGGGCAATCAACGCTTTGTCTGTGTAAGGCGTTTATATACGCTGGTGAAACTCAAGAGGTTAAATACTTATTGCAGCTTTAGCGTCAAACTATAGTATTGTTGAATCAAATACACTGTTTTTGTGTGAAGGGGGCGCGGTGAAAATTATGATTGAATATTGGGGTCGCAAATATTGAAAGTTTGAGAAGCACTGGCTCAGACCTCTGTACAGAGCCTGACCTAAGATTGTTGAAATATATAATTTAGAAGTATATTTATCCATATTTTAATATATAGGAGCGGATAAATTTTATCGGAAAAACAATGATAATTATTTAAATCGGTAGTAACTCTGAAAATAATGTGAATATTTCAAAAGTCGTACTTCAGTTCTTTTGGAGAAGTCTTAGCTACATATAAGCGAGATATTTTTATTATAGAAGCATTTTTCTTAAAGCAGCATGTTTTGAAAAAAAGTAATTTTTAGGTTTATTTTTTGCCAAAATATTGCATTTAAATACTTTTTTTACTATACTAATATCCTTAAAACAATTTTATACGTCTATTCCAACCTAAGTGACATTAAATGTTTAAAAAAAATATTCTTTTAAATTTCGCAAAACCAAGGTTCCGAACGTAGGCGGATACTTTAAGTTATCTGGATAGATTTTAGTAGAGGAATCATACTCGCTATTATACTCTTCATCATTCGATTCTTCCTCATCATCCCACCAAAGAGTATTTCTTCATCCAAAATTAATGTTGTATTATATCTATTAAATACTGCATATATTAAATTACTTAAGTATCATATTTCCTCATCATAACTAAGAACAATACGTCATTGCATAAGACAGATTTTAAAGCATGTTCATGCATTTAGAACAATAACGCTAGTTCTCGCGCAGGGTATCACACACCCGAAGAGGCGGTAACCAAAAATATACCGTTAGGATTCACCTATAAGCTAAGGCGCTCAAAGGTTATGATCTTAAAGTCAGTTACACGAGACACTATTCATTTTCCAAAAAAAGGGTTAGATGGAGCCTAGAAAAAAGTGAGGTGATGGGTATGACATACCCTACGTGTGAAGTGTCGGAATAATTACCTTTTTATTCATTTCATACATACACGAAAATGTCTAAATCTTATTTATTTCATTGAAGATTTTAAACAAGTTAAAGGTAAAAATCAGAAACACTTTAGTAAATATTCTTTTCAGAACATGCAGAAATGTTTCCAATGTTATGGTAAAAGTGCATCTATATTTAGATTATGACTTCAGATATTAACGAATTCATTGACCACGTAAATATTTCATAAGACGTATACAAACTGAAATATAAAATAAATTTTAAAAAAAAGAAGCTAAGAAAGAATTTCGTAAATAAGTGATCAATTACAAGTTATATAATTTGTACAAAATAAAATATGGTTATTGAAATACTTTAGAAAAATGAAGTCAGTTTTCAAAGTAAATCAAATTAAGTAGTTTTAAAGAAATTTCAATTTGTAAGGAATCATAAAAAATTATTACAGGACTCTAATTAATATTTTTCTTATGAACTAAACCTTCTAGATTATAAATTAATAGGCATTACTTTACTATTATTGTATCCATTCCTACTCAAGGAATGCTGATTTACAAATAAAACGCTGGTAAATATGAGAAAGTTTGCCTATTTAAAAGTATTTCATTTAATGTTTATTTTTATTTGAAATATTTTACATTCGTTTTGAGAATTAGCACTCAAATATCCAATCATTTTCTTGCATGTGTGTAAAAACTTTTTTAATTTATTTGCTTAAGGAGAATGGAAACATTTAATTTTGGAGTCAACTGCATTTTGAAATCATCTTTTCAAGATTTTTTTTATCTGATACTTATGGAAGTATATAAATCGGGTAAGTCTCCATCAGTGCTCAGATAAAACTACATTTGATATTTTCTGTCTAACATTAGATTGGAGATAATAATAGGAAAAGAGCAATTTTCTACCTCCATCCATCTTTCTAACGGCTCATTCGTCCAGTAATTTGTGACGACTTCCTTATCACTTTACCGCCAAGTGAAGCAAGCTAAGAACGATGTCGGCAGAGACATTTCTTATTTCGTGTTACTTCTCTTAGTAAGATTTTAAGAGTACGTTTTTCCTAAGAATTCCAAGGGTTTAAAACAGTATAGAAAAAGATTCCTATTTTAATTTTTGAAAAAGGAATTTTGATTATGATGAGGAAAATTTTATATGTTTGACTAACTCTTAAAGAGTTTCAAATTATTCAACCTCAGACAAAAAAGCTCGATGAATAGTCCTGTAGCATTAAGGTAGATTACATATTTACGAACATTACCTTACTATCCTTTGAAATACTCACCTCCCATAACTATACATCGCTGAGATCTGCTGTACATTTCCCGGAAATTTTGGAAGAAGTCTTCTTTTGGGATGGAGTTCAAACGCCTCGCCACGTTTTGTTGGATGTAAGGATTATCATCCACCATTTTCGCTTTCCTTTAATAGCGAGTTTGAGTCATGGGAATAGGAAGAAGTCTGGAGGATTGAACTCTGATGAGAATGGTGGATGTTCATTTCGCTCATCTCTCTCTTTTTGCCAGGAACTGTTTGGCGATATTGGCTGTGTGAGGGCCAGCATTGTCGTGAACAAAAATCCATGAACCTTGTTATGCGTACTGGGGTCGTACCCTGCGTAGACGTTTCATGAAACACGAAAAAATCTCAATGCACTTTGCAGCATTCATCGTTCATCTATTATATGCACAGTTAATCGACGATCTTTCGGGATTCATTTACTCACTTTCTCAATGTTTTCGTCACTGACGGATGTCAGCGGTCTTTTGCTACAATGGTTGTCAGAAACACTTTCCCGGCCTTCTCGAAAACAGACGAACCACTCGTACACACACTTCATAAACGTGTGCCAGCATCGAATAAGTTTCTGTTGGTGTTTTTCCAAGTTTAGAACAAAACTTTAAATTGATCGCTTGTCTGTTTATTTTCCTGTTCTGAGTTAAGAACCAATGTACTAAACAAGCACTTTATAAAACAAGCCTTACACGGTATAAAAATAAGGCTCAACAGAACAACGGTGGGTGCAGAGGGTCAACACCTGCCACTACACATGTGCAGCGTTTTGTTTCGCCAATGTTGCCATATCAGCCGTTCAGATTTCATTCACCGAATTTTATTGTCAGAGGTTGCGTATTGTTCAGTGTTTTATGGTTTCTATTGAAATGTGTAAATCAATCAATTGGCATGAAATACATTGAGACATGACTACTTAAAAGAAATCTAATATTTAAGAACATTTAGCTAAAGTATATGCTTATTATTCTACAAAAAAGAGTAATGTTTTAAAAATAAACTTCCTTAAACAGTTGATTTGACCAATTAGTGGATAAAACTACAAATAAGTTTTGAAATTTATGAAATTATATTCAATGAATTCCTAATAAAGTTTATCCTTTTTATGATTTTCATTGTTTGCAGATAATTTTTCTTTTAAACTGCCAGTAATTCTGTTCTGTATATTACTAATTTTGTGATTTTTTATTACTATGTAATATCTATATATATTATTGTCTAAAATATAAAAGGATAACATTCAGGTTTTTTTTAAATGCTTTAAAACGTATGTTTACGTTTTAAAGTATAGTTTGTTTAGTTGTTTGAAGAGCAAGGCCTGGTGTGTGAGACTATTACGTAGAAAGGTCAAATGGACTTGGTGTAGGCTTTCCTGCTCCAAGGGAATTGGAAACAACAATGCATGTTTAGATAAGCTTTAATTTTTTTTGGAGTATGCATAGCTACTTGAAAGACATGTACAATAACATAAATTAAGACTATTAAAGCTGTGACTAGACAGCAATTGCTATAAGACGATGCACTTAAAAAAAGTACCTTGAAATAAGTAAATGAAGAAAAAAACTGATGAAAATATGTGTAGAATAAAAAACATTTATTCCAAAGATATAAAAAAATTCTATAATAATTAAACTGACTATTCTTAACGAAATTGCAAGCACAATTTAACTTATTAAGCAAAGTTAAATACGTAAAAAATCAAAATTTCCTAAATGAACTCAAAAATCCCATTTAATTTTATGTTCATTTTTGTTTATAAAAACACGAACTCGCGTGTGTGCATGTAAATATTTTTAACTTACATCAATTTTAAGAAAGTTATCACCATTTAAGTTTCCTATCATATTTATGTATTTGATTCTTACATTAATGTGGTTTATATTTTTAATATTAAGTCAATCATCAGTAATATGTAATTACTTTTACAAGGAAACATTTGCTGAAATTAAACTTTGGTATTCCTGCATATATCAATTCAATATATTTAAATTTTTTTGCTAATGAATTGTAAAAAAGTTATGAAAATTTTAATTTAAGATCTTACAGTGCAGAAGATCAATACTTTATTGCAGAATGAAAAATGAAGCGTGATCTTACTTTTATAAACGATACTCAACAAACTAACGAATAAAATTCGAGGATTATACATTGTTTGAATATAATTATATAAACTAATAGTAAATAATTATGAGGTTTTTATTTCTATAATTACTGAGAAAAGAAATAGCGGTACTTATATGTTATTAGTTTAACATAAAAGAAGAAAACAGATTGTGCTTGATTTATTGCAGAGTGAAATACTATAAGTGATCCTACTTTTATAAACGATATTCAACAATCAATGTAATAAAATTCGAGGATTGTACACTTTTGAATATAATCATACAAACTAATAGTAAGTAGTTATGAGGTTTTGATTTCTGTGTTGACTCAGAGAAGAATAGAGGTATTATACGTTATTAGTTTAAGGTATCCGACTACGTTCGGAACTGTGATTTTGCAAAAACGGGCAAACGTGCATTTTTTTTATATTTAGTGTCACTTAGAATAAAAAAAATAAACGTATAAATTTCTTTTAAGAATATTATTACAATAAAAAAATTCTTTAAATGTAATATATTGGCAAAAAAAAAGAACTTAGAAATTTCCATTTTCAAAACATTCTTTATTCATAAAAAAATGCCTCTATAGTAATATTATTTTATTTTTTATATAGCTAAGAGACTTCTCCAGAGGGCCTGAACAAGAATTTTTGAATCATTCATATTATTTTTAGAGTTACTACTACTTGAAATAGTTATTGGAGTTTTTTTGTTAAGATTTCTCGACTGTGATGTATTAAAATATAGATAAATCCACTTCTAAGTTATATATTTTAAAAATCCTATTTCAAGCTCTATACATAGCTATATAAAGCAGTGTTTCTCAAATTGTTGGGTGCGCCCCCTGAGGGGGGGAAGCGAAAATAAAAGATTTAAAAAATAATTAATTTACTGGAATTAATTAAAACAAAATACTTTCAGACATATTTTGAAGTCTTCTCGCTTTAAATATTAAAAATAACACTATTATTCTTCATAGGAATTTTATATTATTTTTTATTGTTTAACATTAATTCTAAATGCTAAATCTAAAATGACAGTTCCCTTAAAAAACTAATTATAATATGAGCATTCATTTTAAAATATCATTTTACATTTTCGTAAACATTGTCGTGCATTTGGGTTTACTCTCCTGACCATTCAGCTATTTATTAAAAATGATTTAGTTTTTTAAAAAAAATGCACTCGTTCGAAGAGCGGGTGCTTCAGACAGTATAATTTTAATGCATCAGTGCTACACAAGGTATTTTATAACTAATTTATTAATACTAAATTAAGAGCAAGTTTAATAAGTATTATCGACTTCCATGGGGTTGTCTTGAAGAGGAAAGTTTTTCAAAGGAAAGTTTACGATTCGAAATTGACACTCGAAGTACATTTTCTATATTTGGCTGAGATCTATATTTTGTCCTGAATTCAGCCCCACCGCATTTTGCAATCTATTCCAATTTAAAAACTCGAGAAAGAAAAATAAAATATATATTACTTAAAAGTTACACACATAAAATTTAATATACTTATCTTATTAATTTGTACGATTTATAATTAAGATCGTTTTGTAGCTTTAGCGTCAAAGTGCATTATTATTGCATTTAATTCATTATTGTATAAAGGGGGCGCGATAAAAATTATGATTGAAAAATGGGTCGCCAGTATTGAAAGTTTGAGAAGCACTTATATAAAGACAAAATATTATTATTAAAGAAGCATTTTGAATAAAAGGGGAATGTGTTAAATATAGGTAACTTTATGTTCATTTTTTGCCAAAATTTTGAATTTAAATAATTTTTTATTTTAATGGTATACTAAAAACAATGTTATTCGTGTATTATAATCTAACTAACGCTAAATCATATAAAAAAATTCCTTTCTACACTTTTGTAAAATCATGTTTCCGATCGTAGTCGGATACCTTAACATAAAAGAAGTAAATATACAAATAATCGAGTGCCAGCCTATCTTATGCAACTCAGAATGGATTGTTTTTTTTTGTGTGTGTTTAAAGATAGTAGGTGCTCTGTGGATCATTGTGATCCTTAATTGATTGTTTCTGAATGTCTAACAAAGAGCTTACAAGCCACACATAGGAGATTTCATCTTATCAAACAGACCTCCTCTTATTGGTCCTGAATAGAACAGAATTGTCTTTTGAAGGGTCGCTATCAGATTTACTTCGGATTGATTCTTCCTCTGAGGAAGAACAACTAACTAGTCTAAACGTAGATTGCTGGACAAGACAAATAAAATGCATTCTCTTTTCACTAATGAAATAAAGCAGGAAAAGTTCTGTGATAGACTTTTTTAAAACATTGAAATGTGGATGAAGAATGCATTCAAACGTGGATTTCATGCTTAAAAATACTTAGTGAAATTTAAATAAAAAGTTGAAATAAGATTTATTTAAATAATTATCTTGTTTAAACATGATTTAAAAAATAAATTTAAAACTTAAACAAATAAAATTTTATTGTCTGAGTAAATTTTTAGATACGAACCATAAAATTTTTATGTATAAAAAATTACAGAATCAAAAACTGAAAAAAAGACATTTTTGATCAATAATATTCAAAACATCTGGCATTTCATGCCCACTTCTTGAAGCTTTATTCAACAAACTAAGTTATATGAGTATTTACATAAAAACCCAATCAATAATAAAAACAATTATTTTTTATTTGAAAAATATAAATAACGAAGGGAAAATCCATTGATTTTAAAAGCAATATTCATTTATTCCAAAGTACGTAAAATGTAAATGTTCTTCTAAACTATCATTTTCACTTAAGAAAGGCAGTAAGAAATTTTTGCAAGTCTTATATATCGCTGTATGATGAAAAACACGAAACTATTAATACAATATTTGCTCCTTTCTATAAATAGCAATGAATGTGAATGACAACTATTAGAAGGTGAAAATAGCTCAATATTTTAAAAAGAGAAATGTTAACCATCCTCATTAAAACAAATGGTTCAAAGTAACTGAATAATTCTTAGTGTTGCTGTAAAATGTTCATTTTTTCGTGACTATTACATTTCATGATAATGTAGAAAAGTATAATCATGGTTTGTGGCTCGTTTTTGAATTTATTACATTATTTTAAAATTTTATACTTTTATATCAATTCTGCCCCATAGTTCGTATTCTTAAATCTTCACAAATTGATAGGGTCTAATGTGGACTTGTGATTGTATTTTAGTGGGGTGGGAGCACTTAATTCTTCCGAACCTTCATCTCCCTTCAAGGCATTTTGGATGACACTAAAACAATTTCAAAAAAAAAAAAAAATTGCACTTTTTAAAAAATAATATTTAAAATTTAAAAATAGCTAAAAAGAAAAATAGTAAAAAGATAAAAACTTTGAAAGGAGAATACATTTACGAAGTTTTATAAAATAAGGATAAAAATTGATGAAAAAAATCTTGATTTAGAAAACATTTTTATTTATTTATTTAATTTTTTATTTGATCATGTGATGGGAGTGGGAGGAGCAATGCTTAGCCAATCCGGTTGCCGAAAAGGAGTCCTAGTTAGAGAAAAAACATATAGATGTAAAAAGTTAAAACGAGTTCGTATCGAGTGCAGTGTCTGTTGATGGATGATCACAGAGGTCAGAAATTTTTGCATTTAGGTTTAGGTGAGTAGCTCGACCAATCATTGAGTAGTAAATAGAGATAATTTAAGAATTAAAAGAAAAATATTATAGGTAAAAGAGAGCATAATTAGGAGTTAAAGAAAAAAAGGATCAATTAGGATTGATCTGTGTCTGTGGAAATTAAGATCAGGAATATATTTTTAGATGTTAGTGATCAATTTATTGTCAGAGTTGTCCCTTTTATGAAATAAGTTTGTAGCATTTCTTCTGGTCATTTGTCTAATAGTGAGTATTTTATTCGCTGCTCTGAGGTCTGCATTCCTCCTAAACAAGCTAACGTTAAGAATTTGTCTGCCAATTAACCTTTTACCTCTACCGATGGTACTTATAAGTACCACTCACTTTAAAATTACATAGAATAACCATTTTTACGAATACTCTGACAATACTTAGCAGAAATGTTCTTTTAAATCCATTCTTCCAAGATATATGGCATCACCGGATCTATGATGACTATTTTAGCGAGGAAGGCGAATAGTTCTATAGAAGAAACTGCGTCTTCAGCTGACATTTTGATCGGATTGCGAAGATTGCCATTTTTGTTCCAAAAAATTAGCTTATGTCAAAAGGTGTCTTATTGTTTTAATGTGTTAATGAAGACCTTAGAGAACGATTTGGTTATATAATTTAAGTGAACAGTGTATATAATTAATTTTACAGTTGAATATCTTTAATTAATTAATGAGATCTAACGGATTAAATTTCCCAAAGTTGAATATTTTGTTTATGTATATCCCTTAATTTTCAATGTAGTGATTAAAAGAAAAACATGGCATGAAAAAAATTGCAGTAAATAGTAATTAGGTAGATAAAGGGTTAAACTTCGAGCACTTTCTAAATAAATGATATGAACCTTTGCTGCATTACAATAAACAGGGGAAGCGTTGGTCAGGATCAGTTTTAGGATCTGTGGGCTTGTGATTGGTATGCCGATGACTTACCACATTGACATTTAGATGAAAAATAAAAACTCTTTTTCGGGTATAAAAAGGAAAATTAAAAATTTCGGTAGTAAAAGCTCTTAATCAGAAAATTGCTTATTTGGAGGGGGGTGAGCTCTTAATATCTTTTAATATATATGTTACCGAAAAAGTATGAAATGCCGGCATTCTATAGAATGCCTGACACTTTTAGGCAAAGTATGAAATCGGAGAATTATTACATACTTTGCCTAGGCATTGTATAGAATGCCTAGGCATTCTATACAAGGCCAAATGCTATTTAGGCAAAGCATGAAAAAAGGTCCTAATAAAGCTATTTTATAAATGACGTGCATTCCTAAGAAATACAAATGAAATACTAGGAACATAATAAGAGCGTAATTAAAAAAAATTATTCAAAATACGTAAAAAAAATGAACTTTGTACTGAACGAAATTATTGCCTTTCTTATTAAGAGGACTTGGCATATTTTGAACAATTATTTTTTATTTATGTAGTTAAAATTTTTATTTTAGCATTACATATAATGTTTTTATATATTCAAGAATATAATACAAGCTGAAATTTTTGTACATTATTCACAAAATTTAGATTGTTAGAGAAAAAAATAAAATGTAGACATGTGTGTATGCATGCTAAAATCCAACGAAAATGCCAAAATCTCCAAGAATAATTTAAAAAAAAAAGTATGAAGTTTACAGCGCAAACTGGAAGCCTAATTTTGTTACATGCATTATACATAAAACACAGGGAAAAAATTGAAGTGATTCATTAATATTTATGAAAGATGAAGCCTTTTGAATGCGGGAAAACACAAGCTGAGATAAACCTCTAAGATTTTGTAATTCTAAAAAATAATTATTATATGCTTAAATAACATAAAATATCATTTTAAAACATTAACTACATATTTTCGTAAAAATAATCGTAATTTTAAATTATTTCAAATCATATATTTTTTAAACGATACCCTCTTAGAGAGTATTAATTGCATAAGAAAACTCAAGGAAAATGTTAAAAAAAGATTTTCTACAATTGCACAAATTTGAAAGTTTTTTTTTCTCCACATAATATTGAAATATTCTTTTTTTTATGGAAAACATATGATGAATAAGAACTGAAATAGTAAAAAAAACATTTTAAAAAAACCTTAATGAAAACATTTCACATGCACACATTTCTATTAAAATACAAATTACATTAATGTACTATTTAAGAAATATCCTGCTTTATTCATAAAAGCTTCTTTTTTTTAGTTATTTTTTCACTGCTTACAATAGCTTTTTTTATCTCTCTCATTTTTTTTTATCTAAAAAGAGATGTTTGTTTATATTTTTCAATTGAAGTATTCCAACTTTTAATTTTCAGGCATGCAAAAATGATGTATCAATCGAAAGATAATAATGCAAAGAATATAACTGAAGAAAAATAAACAAACCATATTTTGATCATTTTTAGGGTGCCAAGTCTTCTTAAGGGAAACAAAACTTGACCCATTGGATCTCTCTCTAACTGCTCTTCCAGTTATTATAATGTCATGCTCATAGGGCTATTCCTTATATAATTATTAATTGTTTTAAACTTTTAAAATTTATTTAAATCCACAATATCTTGGCTCTTGCTTGAGTCTCGAACTTGAGATTTGAACCAACTGTTCCACTCGTTGAAACCCATCCAGTCATATACTTGACTCCCATTGTGTAGGCATGAGTGGGCTTAAGCACTAAAATATTATGTTCCCATGTTTTCCCAAAAGGTCTGAAAAAATTTCACCGTCCCCTAGGAGTTGAGCATGGAACTTTATTTTTGGAGGTACGCCCATGTTTTGGTGAATGCACGAGCCTTACGTGGAATTGGCCCCCTCCGGTGCTCTTCCCTCTCCCGCAAGGCTTCCCCATTAATAACTCGAATTCTAAGCTATCTTGGTCAACCGAAACGGCTGAATTCGATTGTTCTCCCTATGAGCTCTTCAAATATGTAATTTTATCCCAATAGCCCCATTCCTTCCCTTCACCACCATTTCACGTTTTTACACAATTTAAAATTTTTTTAAATTCCTCATAGCTTCGAGGATTTTTTACCTGTATGGTTCGGAAGTACAAGGACTCGACCTCCCAGGTGTCTCCTCCCCCGGGACAGCATTTTGTTAATGCAAATCCTGACTAGCTCATTTCATCATTTCCCTGAAACAGTTCAGGGTATAATAAAATCACTTACTATCATCATGGAAATGACACTGAAGGGACGTTATTTTTAAATATTGGCAAAATGCTGTCCAAGGGGGAGAGACCCTTGGGAGGTCGAGTCCTTGTACTTCCGAACCATACAGGTCAAAAATCCTTGGAGCTATGTGGAACTTAAAGAATTTTAAAATTGTTTAAAAACGGGAAATAGTGGGGGAGGGGGGTTATTGGGATAAAATTACATATATTTGAAGAGCTCATACGGAGAACAATCGAATCCAGCCGGTGCGGTCACCCAAGGTAGCATAGGATTCGAGTTATTAATAGGGAAACCCTGTAGAGGGGGGGGAGAACCGGAGAGAACCAATTCCACGTAAAGCTCGCGCATGTATTAAAATATGGCGTACCTCCAAAAATAAAGTACCGAGCTCAATTCTTTAGGGAGGGGGGTGAAATTTTTTCTGACCCCATAGGATTAATATGGGAACATGATATGTTAGTGCTTAAACCCTCCCCATGCCTACACATTGGGAGTCAAGTATATGACTACATGGGTCTCGACAAGTGGGATATTTGGTCCAAATCTCTCAAGTCCGAGACTCAAACAGGAGCCAATATATTGTGGATTTAAATAAATTTTAAAAGTTTAATACAAAATTAAAAACTATATAAGGAATAGCCCTATGAGCATGAAATTATAATAACTGGAAGAGGAGTTAGAGAGGGATCGAATGGACTGTGAGGCTCGGGTGTTGAGATATTGGCCAAAAAGCTGTAGAGGGGGTGAGAATGCACCGGGGGATGTGTCCGAGCAGATCCTAACCATAACAAAAGTTAATACGATCCCACAAATATCTGTCCCCTAGCACCAAAAAAGTGCCATATTTTTTTCACTCCATCATTTCACTAAAACAGTTTGAGGATTTAACTAACTCACTTACAACAGGGAAAAGACAAAAGAGAATTTATTTTAACATCTTGCGGGAATTGATCTTCTCCTTTAGGGATTTGACGAAAGCCCTAATTTCATCGTTTCCCTGTGACATACAGGTGGTGACCTTCAGGGGTGAAATCATGAGATTCTTTCTCTCCTGTATAAATCAAAGGGTCGCACGTACACACAAGTCATTCATCTCGCTCTCCTCCATCACCAACGACTTAGTTAACTGCTGTATTTCATGCTTTGCCGGTTTCTCATTTGGCATTCTATAGAATGCTTAGGCAATGTATGAAATAAAAATCATTTCATACATTGCCGGCTAGTTTTAGGCATTCTATAGAATGCCGGATTTCATACTTTGCCGGTAACATATATACAAAAAAAAAATAGAAACAGTGTATAATTTTCATGAAATTGAGTTTAATGTTTCAGAATTAAGAGCTTATTGTTTTAAATATTGAGACAATGATCATTTTTTTAACTCTTAATGTTTCAAAAACTAATTTTTAATACATACAATCGTTTATTATTTAGTTTTTGTAGTCAACAAATATTGTAGCTTTTTAAATTGGTTAGGGTAACTTTACGGATGTGCCATAGGCACTCATGATACACAAAAACCCCTAATATTTATCACTAAATAAAGCTGTAGCAAATGGATCACATAGATTGAATTGTTATTTGATTGTTTTATACATTTCATTTGTGTAGAGCTAGTACTTTTTATATAATACTGAATGAAACATTTTAATATACTTTTTTAAAATTTAATTCTGTTTTTTTTATTTTATACTGTGCATTTACTGAATGACCAAACTGAAACTATTCCTCAATTTTGTGATATGGGCTTGCTTGCTACCGATATAGAGGAGGGAATAATACATAGATGTCGGTGAGATTAATGGAACTGATATCATATGTATATGCCACAAAGGAAATCATTATATTAGGGATTTCCTCAAATCCCTAAGGGAGAGGATCAATTCACTAAAGATGTTAAATTAAGAACTCTCTGTAAGGGGATTTCCATAAGGAAAGTAAGTGATTTGATGTAATCTGTTTCAGTGAAATGATGAAGTAATATTGTCAAGACTTTAAAAGTGTTCAAATTTAGCAAATGTGTGCATTATTAAAAGTGGAATAATTAATACAACAATAATCAATGAATTACAAAGTAATTAGATAGTAAAACTGTTATTTTTTTAAAAAAATAAAAGGAAATTTGTGGTAGAATTTGAAATTTTTTTTAAAAAAAATTATACAATAATATAGCACTTCAGAAATACCCTGCTTTAATTGTAACACCTATTTTTCCGTTATTATTTCCCTTTTTAAAACAACCCTTTTTCATTACCAAAAGGATTTTTTTATCTATAAAGGTACATGGTCGAATTCCCTAATTTGTTTGTTTACATTTTTCAATTTAAGCTTTATGCACTTTCTAATTTTCAAGCATACAAAAGTGATATATCAATCGAAAGATTGTAATGCAAAGAATATAACTAAATAAAACTTAAAAATTATGTTTAAGTCATTTTATTTTAGTGCGTTACGTCAGAAGCCTGGCGCTGCCTGGCAAGGACCAGGAGAGGGGGAGATAAAAGGGAGCAGAGTTCTACAAATGCTGACTTCTTTATTTCATCATTTCACTAAAACAGTTCGGGGATTTTATCAGATTCCTTACTTACATCACGGAAATGACCTCAAAAAGACGTTATTTTGACATCTTGCATGAATTGATCAACTCCCTTAGGGATTTGATGTAATCCCTAATTTCATCATTTTCCTGCGACAGATGAAGTATAGTGTATTTATGTTTATATGGGAAAAGGTGTTAAATTTGACGAATCTTAGGGAAAAGGAATCGATGGCAAAAGGAGCTTCTATGCTAAGCTATCTGGGTAGAACATGCAAATTACTAAACTTGCTATACAGCTATTAGTCAAAGTTGCAGCGTGGAAAAACTTGGTTTACCGCTGGTAAATGAACCGATTCTTGATCTTCTGAAGGCCCTTGCAAATGTTTAGCTAGATTGCACCATTGCCTCACCGAAGTATTTGTATTCATTACCATCATATTATATATATGTGATAGGTTTTGAAAAAGGTTAACTTATCGGATTAAGGTATCCAACTACCCTAAAATCAACATTTAAAAAAAATGCCAATTTTTTTATGATTTTTTTTATATGCTATTTTATTAGCGTTATAAAAATATCCAGGCTTTTGTTTACCATTCGCTAGAGCCAAAACTACAAGTGTTTTAATAAAAGCAGAAGCCACAACTTCACATAAACAAGTAATATAAAAAAAGAATTTAAGTCAATTCCAACTTAGATCAGCAAAGAAAAATTTTATTTTAGCTACTTTTTATTAAATAGTTTCAATTAATATAAATATGTATATACATAGGACAGAATCACAGTATTAAGTGGTAATTAATTTTTATTAATTATCATTAAAGTATCGTAATATCATCCAAAACAATCATGTATATAAAATTTCAGTTCAACTGAATGCTTTAAAACGTGAGAAAAAAAAACCTTTTCAAGTTTTGACTCAAGTCGTCAAAAGGGTCGCTAAGTTACTAAGATTGATGCCAACGTGACTGTATTTGTATTTCTTTAAATAATTAGTTTTAATCAATTAATGTTTATTAATTATAATTAAGTTATTGTATTGTCATCTAAAATAATCACGTATGTAAAACTTCAGCTCAATTGAGCGCTTTAAAATGTATTTTTCATAATGATTGAAAATTCCACCAAGATAAATAAATTAATAAATATATAGACATTGCGAGCTAATAGTAGGAATTTAAAAAGATGTCACCCTTAAAAATGCGTTTTATTAGACAAATGTTTTTTTTTTTTTTGAAAAGCTGAAATGCGGACAGCGATTGCTCAAAACGGGCCAACGATACATTGATGAAGTTCTACTTCCTCATGTTCGTCTTTTCCGTGGTGCTGTCGGTGATAAATTTGTTTTTATGGACGACAACGCAACATGTCATCGAAAACTCGCTGTTCAGGATTGTCTAGACAGCGAGGGTATTCAACGTCTCGTATGGCCAGCGCGTTCTCCAGATCTAAGCCCCATTGAAAATGTTTGGGATGCTTTGGGGAGGCAAGTTGCTGGTCAAAACTATCCTCCGACAAACAAGAACACCCTCGTCCGTGCACTCACAGAGGAATGGGATAAATTGCCTCAACAGCTGCTGGATAATGTTGTGCAAAGTATGGTACGACATGTGGAATGTTGCATCACACTCCACGGTGGACATATCCCGTACTGATACCTTTCTTTAAGGTGCCTGCTGACTTTTAGATGCATTGTTCCATTTCTCCGTACACAGATCAAATGAACATTTTTTTTTTCTTTCAGATGTTTCACAGCTTTTGTACTTTCCAGAACAATAAATATTCTTTATTCTAATGTCTGAACAGTGTGGCAACTATATTTTATCCTACTAAGCCTCATGTCTTGCTTAATGTTATGCTACGTAGCAATTTGTGATCCGTCCTTAGCAATTGTCGAACAGTGTAGATTAGACAAGTATCTTTTATGAAGTAATCTCTGCATTAAAAAGCTCACTATATACAAATCATATTATAGTTTAACTAATCACTGAGAAGTTGCCTCTTATATCAAATGAGAAAATGAAGCATGAAAATCAAGAATGAGTTCTTGCTTCTGGTAAACCTTGATATTCTCAAGCAAAAATTCGAGTACTTAGATCCATGTTGTTAACTTTCTTGGCGCGTTTTATAGCTATAAATAACAAAAAAATGAGCTGAATAGTTAATAAGCCATAGTCCTCTGTTGTTCTAAAAATAACAAATACTTATAAAATAGCTCAAATTTTCTGCTACAATTACTCTGTAAGAACACCTGAATTGTGAACGGCAGGGAATATCAATAAATGTTAGGATACATTTCTTGATGTTTCAGAGTTAGGAAAATCATTAATCTTTTTTTTTCTGAGAAAACGAAAAGACAGAAGTTCTAGATGTCCAATACATAATTAAATTAAAGTTTCGTAAATTGGAATTTCAAAACTTCCTTGTCTAACGAAAACTACAAAAACCTTCATTGCAAGGACACTTTAGTCTTCTAGCTTTAAAGATTAGCAATAATTGTAACTGCATAGTCCAGTGTTTCTCAAACTGTGAGGCGCGTCCAAGGGGGGTGGTGCGAGCATATCGAAAATAAAAGGTTAAAAAAATATTTACTGGATTAAAGTAAAAGAAAATGCTTTCTGAAATAATAAAAAAAACACACATTTACACTGATATAATTTATATATTTCTTCTGTGATATTACGTCATCAAAAAATAACAGCTTCTACTTCAAAACCTCGTTTTAGCTATCTTTGATACTATAACCAAATAAAAAACATTTTATTTGATTTGCTGTAATTCCATGATGAGAGTTTTTTTTTTATTACGTTTTCTTTTCAAACCGAAAATGCTACTCTTTCAGAGAACAAAAAAAACAAAAAAAAAAAAAAAAAAAAAAAAAAAAAAAAACTCAGGCCCGTAATCAAAAAAAAATTTAGGAGGATAAAAAATTCATCACTGTTATATTATTGTCATCAGCTGTAGGCAGCACAATGTATTTGCTGCGGTTTGACCTTCGAACTTACTTGTACGGTTAGTTACGTCCCTGCTTTTAGCTTTTTTTTCATTTAGGGAAGTTGCAAATAAAGTATTTCTGCTGCGTTTTTTTTCTTGTAAAATATTTTTATGATTTTTGGAAAAGCACAGAGAGCACTTTGAAGGATTACTAGGCCAAGATTTATTTTTATGAGTATTCCCAAACATATAAAGCATAATGAAAACGTTTTACATAATACTTTTAGAACATCCATATTGTAATAAATACACTTTTAATCCGGGAGCGGTCACGCGGAGCTCAAGTGCATGAAATCGGTAATTTCTGGCAAAACTGTTTAATTTTTACCAATGGCCCTGACACTATCCTCCTGTTTGACAATCTTAACGTGAACTAGAATATATCTGGCACATATCTCCCTCTTTTTTGGGAGTGACAAACGTTTTATCACAATCTTAAGGTACTTATTTTGACTGATTTCCCTGTGTGATTACTTTTTTTCCGAAGTATTTTCTGTATCCTTGAAAGTAGGTGAGTATATTTTCTCTTAATTAAATTGTTCACTGGAATTGCGATTTTTATTGTGTACTATAAAAATAATTATAAAAAAGGATTGGGGTGACTCAATAACCCCGCTCGACCATTAGTATCGAGTGCGCGCCTGCTCCAGGGTTAAAACGTGTTGGCTTCTTTCAAACTTCTTCCTTTGCGTAACATAAATTTTCGTACGTTAAATTTTATAAGAGAAAGGCAACGTCGAGTCATTAATTTTATCCAATAAAGATGATAAATTAATTTGCTGGTTGCAGTATTGAACTGTTTCAAATTGTAAACAATTGGTCACATATGAGTAAAATTTAATTTTTTAAAATAATTATTTTAAATCAAATAACTTTTAAAAGTTATTAAATTATCGTACTCAATCGAGCTTTTTGAAATGTGAAGGAAAAGCTTTTAAATTTTTGTCCCAATTCGCCAGTATGGCTGCGAAGTCGCAAAAATGAATGCCAAAATGGCAGTATCTGTAAATCCTCAAATAATTGTTTGGAAATTGATAAATGGCACTTGCGTTTCCTAAATATTTCTCTCTGAATAGTCTCCCACGAACGTTGAAGCTTGCCTAAGAGGATAGAACGTGGTTATGTGGAGGGAAAAAATACTTTTAATCGAATCTATTGATTCCCGTCACCTAAAACACCAAGGGCTGAATTAAGTTGCTTGGCGAACGGAATCGATGGACGCTAATGTAGACATTTATTTTGCAAATGTATATAATCGCAAAGAATTCCAACCATATAATTACTCAGGAAAGGAAGTAAGCTTAGCGAGAAGAAATCTCTTACAACTAATTAATAAATGTGGTCCCCTGTAATTAATTCATTATATCAAGGTTTTAATTTATCTTTATTGCCTTCACCACCACGATTAAATCAGGGGTAGCCAACCCGAAGCATGCGTACCGCGGTGGAGTTGTAATAGAGGCACATGAAGACTTCTTGAAAAATTTCAAAAAATAGTCATATAAACATTTTCGCAATTTTATTCCAACCCCCTCTCAAAATTTGGATCAGCATGTTTGTGAATTAATATTTTCTACTATGAACATGGAAACAAGACATGTGTCAAAACTAGCTGACATGCACGGAAAACAACTTAATTTTGTTAGCATCTGCAAGAAGTAATCCTAATATATATGATTGGGCGGGGGGGTAGAATTTCATAAGTAACACACATTACGAGTAAGTACTGACTGACGACTTGATAATTATTTAGAATTACATGTTTTAAGTTACTTATTTTATTTTTTTGCCTCACTTAACTGATTGAACCTGTAAAAAGTTTATTAACAATGAAACCTAAGTGGTATTTTTGTCTTTTTATTACATTATTTTTAAATTTGCACTATACAGACTTGCAATTAAAAAATGACTATCTGCGTGAAAATCCCATAATAAACTATTAAGCAACAATTTTTTCTTCTTTTCATTTTTTTGTTTAATATTTGGAAATTTCGGAAGTGACATGCATAACTCTTTTTTATCAGATAGTGGCAGTGTTCTGACAAGGGTTGGCCACCCCTGGATTAGATGCTTGTAAGAATTTTTTGCATTCGATCACATACTCAAATTCAGTATGAATTCTGAAAAGAAAAAATTACATCATAGGCAGCAATATTTTATAGTTTCTATGATTTTTATATTTTCTCCCAAACTCCATTGAAATACAAATTAGTGTATTAATCGTACTTTCATTGCTATTTTCCTCATGAATATTTGTCTTATTAAACTTTTCCGTATGGAATTTATTTGTAATGAAGAATATAAATTAATTTATCAACTATCTTTCAAGCATATTCTCAAAAAATATGCAAGATATAGCAATTTTCCGTTAATTTGATACTATATATTTTGTGCTGAAAATTGGCGAATCTGAATTATTTATTTTGGTATACTGTATTTCATGTATGCATTATAATGATTGGTATAATTTTTCCAAACCATTTTTTCTAAGTTTCAGAACAATCTAAAGATTTAAAAGTAACAAAGCTTTATTGTGCTAAAAGGTTATGGAGCTTGAAGGCCTTTTTGTGGTATACTGAATGAAAAATTGACAATTAGAAAGTTTAATATGAACTTCTCTGGTATTTTAATAAGTCCTAATTCATAAGATGGACCAAAAAACCTTAAATAGTAATTATATTATGACTTATTTTACTTACAAGACAATTTGTTTGCCAAGTAATGCCGTTTGTTAAAAATATTTACAGCACGATATTCTTTTTAGAACTTCGTAAATGTTTCAGATTATGAATAAACTCATTCTTGGGGTATAATAATTAATATAGCTATCAAATTATATTAATCATATAATTTATACAGACTTATTTATATCTGAATCTAAAATTCAGAAAGATTTATTTTATAGTAGAGATAAGCTTATTTGAATCATTTACAAAAGCAATGCAAATTTATTAATGTGATGATTTGGAATTTCCTTACTTATCGATATGCTGGAATCTTTCAGTCATGGACGTCTTTTGCTTAGATTTAGTGTCAAATTTAAACACCATGAATTATAGTTTAAAAAACTAAGTAACACACTTTCATGTTAATCAAACTAAATAGTAAAAATTAATTCTTAATGTAAGAATAAAATGATTAAAGATACATCAAAATTGTCATAATTTCTTACTAGTTCTATTTCGAAATGCTGAGTTAGTGTAAAAATGTAGTACAAAGCCCTCCATGCTTTTACCACAATGACATTAATTTTCTCGTTAATCATTTTATTCTTATATTAAGAATTATTTTTTACATTTTTTAGTTCGATTAAAACCATGGAAACGTGTTTTTAATTGTTTTAAACTATAATTTATTTCACATAAAGAACACTTTTTGTTGTTGTTGTATTTGAGCTTTTTGCATGAGCGTTTTTGATTTAGGGTTGTAACAATCTTTTAGCCACCAGATCTGAAAATGGTATATGGAATTAGTAGCCAAATCTTGAAATCGTCAATCCTGATGATCCTGATCAGAGCAATCGAACAAAATTATTAAATTATTGTATTGTCATTGGTCCTTGACAAGTGTTCAAATTTTCGAATTAATATGACCTTTTCAAGGGCGTAGAAATCGAGTTCAAAGATTCCGTTACATGCAAGTGAAGCTTATAAAATCGTGTTAATTAAAAAAAAGCCAAATTCCCTAACAGACTCCAAATGAAGCCTTTCTAATAATACCGAATAGAATCATTAGTTATAATGTAGTATTTAAGGACTAAGATCAAACTGTGAATTTTAACATGTAAATCTACACAACAAACAGCTGAATCCTAATCCTCTTGAATGCACATACATACCCATGACCACATAATACCTTCGTTAAGTAATCGGTATTAATCAGGCGTAGGATTGAGAAGTAGGCAGTGATTCGTATTTAATGACCACTCGAAGTGCTTAACGATTGGTTCATTAGTTAACAGAAACATATTGAGGGCTCAGAAGGGATATTAGCCTTCTCCATGGATACTCTTAACTCGATTATTATACATAAATAGTTCTCAGAACTTATGTAACATTTAATTGATGGTTAAAACGTCATTTTTTTACATTTGTTACAAATGTTTTGCTTTAGAATTGTCTGAAAGTCTTTACTTAGTTTCTTAAAGATGTGAGCAGTTCTTCATATCGAAGCGTAAATAAACTATTATGCAAGCTTCATCACTTGCCAATGATATTTAAATGTGTGTATGTAATTCTCAATAGTAAAGTCCCTCACACTTCATTGGGTTGAAATGATATTTGAATAATAGTATGTTTTACAGCCATATAAGTACAAGAAATATTTAGTTTGTATTCTTCAACAACATTTAAGGACTTACTGTTACTAAATGTACGTATGATTTATATTGCATAAAGTAATTACAGGAAGTTTGGAGTATGCATGCTTCCGTGAGGATTATATTCACTTGTGTAACATACGGGTGTATTGAGATATGAAGTGTTGATAACTATATATACAGTTTGTTTGTTTCGTATTTAAAGACAACTAAAATAAAATATGTAGGTATTTCTCACAAGTCACCTTATTGTAGAAAATTCAATCCCAAGTTCGAAAAACTGCGTCTTTATATAAATGCATCGACTTTTTTTTTTACACGGTTGATACGTTACACAGAAAACTGTAAAAACAGTAGCGTACACAGGAATTTTTCAGGGGTTGGGTTCTAGGGTTGAAAGTCCACCATTCTTGTATTATGCTCCATTTGATTTTGTGAATTTTCAGGAACGAAAAACAGTTAAAAAATTAATTAGTGAATAAATAATTAACATTAATTAATAAAATTAATCTCTCATTAATAACAAATATTTAATTAAACTTTACGTACTATATGGTTAGAATTATAATCAATCGGAGAAAAATCAAGGGCTTTGGGGGTGGACCCCTAGGACATCCTTATGTGTGCCACTAACCTATGATAAATTTGGGAAATTACTCAGCAACTCTGTGAAAAATCGTGTTAGAGGAAAAATTTCTAAATCTTCTTTAAAAAAAGAACTTGTGAAAAATGTAATAATGAAATCATTTTACATATTTATAACACAAGAATAATTCATTTTTATCACGAAAAGGTTAAAATGAGTGTATAGTGAAAATTCAGTCTGTAAGTACATACAACATATAAAAATTCAAATTGAAATTAGGAATAAGACTACTAATTAACAACTGTTCGTCGCTACTTGATAACACGCTTATTATGAACTGGATCAAAAATACTGTCAACAATAGATGTGTCATATATGTCTAGCACAATTGTCGGTTTTGATTCAAATGAAGAATTTCGTTCGTTATTGACGATCTCAGCTGGAATTTTTTGTTGATACAAATCTCTTATTACCTTTTTAATGGTAAATAATTATCGCCAACTCAGATTATACTATAAGATCCACCCTTGAATTACAAAAAATTAATTTGTTCCATATAAATATTTTAGAACTTTATTAAAATTATTTATTGCGTCCTACGAACTGAGCACTTTAACGTAAAGTACAATTATACTGAAGAAAGAAATGTTGCGTTCTAGTTGAAGTTGAACGAAATAAAGAAAAAGTAATTATAAAAAGTGGGTTATTCTCCTAAGTCCAGAATACAAAGTAAACATGAAGTAGGGTAAGTCACTCACAAATATGTAACTAGACTGTCTTCTGGTTACACAGTCAAAATAAAAATTTTTAAAAATTGGGGAGAGGGGGGGTTCTCGTGCTAGAACAAAAAAAAATTCGCTTAAAAAAGTATATTGGCGAATCGTGATATTTTAAAATCGTGTAAAAAAAGACCGTGTAAAACAGTGTTTCTCAAACTGTGGGGGGCGCGTGACAACTCTACGAGGGTGGAGGAAGCGAGCATATTGAAAAGTCGAAAACAAAAGGTTATTTAAATTATTATTAGTTTGCTGAAAGTAGACAAACAAAAAGTTTTCTAATATAATAAAAAATAAACTACGCATTCACACTGATATACAACACTTATAAATGTATCAGTGCTACACAATGCATTTTATAATTAATTTAACAATACTAAGTTAGGAACATGTTTATTAACTACCAGTGACCCCATATGCTTTTCATATATATAATTAAAATCTAAAATTAACACTTATCTTGATAATTTTTACGGTTTATAATTAATCCCTTAACTGCCGATAAAAAGTTACATGATTCGCTTCCCGATGCCTACCATTTTCTACATAGGCGCACGTACGTGATATAATGGGAGGGAGAATAAAAAGAAGCAAATAATCTGAATAACTAAATCCTTCGCAAACATTGTCAAAGCCCTTTTATTGCATTCCAAAGGCTTCGGAATAATTTTATGAATAGCAGAGCGCAGAAAAAATCGTACTTCGGAAAAACGTATATATAAGCCCGGTGAAATAAACGTTTTGTCATAGCAAGACGTTTATATACGGTGGGCGCTTAAGAGGTTAAAGTCGTATCGTAGTTTTAGCGTCAAAGTATAGTATTATTGAATTCAATACATTGTGAATGTATGAGGGGGGAGCGATGAAAATAATGATTGAATATTGGGTCGTAAATATTGCAACTTTGAGAAGCACTGATATAAAATAAAAAGTTAGGTATATATAGAATTTGAGAACAAATCTTCTGCTATGCTAAGGGAAGCAAGATGATTAAATTCTTACCCAATATGTGACACAAATTCACAGCCAATTCATCAAGACATTAATATATTATTTTATATTAATATTACGACTTTAAGAAGAATAAAATTATGCTTTTGTTAATACGAATATGTATGTTTTTGATTTTATTGATGTCACCCTTGATAACCAATTTAGTTACAAATTACTAATTCCATTTTAATTATGGAGGTTAATAAATTAATTTGCATAAATTAATAGGAAGGAAATAGTATATCTCTATTCATTATGACTACTTGGTTTTGAGTAATATTAGAGATTAAAATACGTTTAACGCGAAAATGCTTAAGACGCGAAATATCGGTGAACACGAAATAACACAACGATCCCGACAAACTTCTTTGTATTTTCATGCATTTTTTTTCTTTTTACATGAAACTAAAATCCCTTAAGACGAAAATATTTCTTTTCTGGGAATGAACAAAATACAGATAACAGTAGACAAAATGAAATGTTTGAGGAAGTTTATGTATTTTTGTACTTTCCATTTGTATCATTGAAAGAATTCATTGTAGTAGATGATGATAATGTGCATACATATCCAATTATGGCAGACAAAGCCATTTTGGAATTGGTTCAAAGCTCAAAAAATATCATTGATGTTGATTCTGGTGATGAAAATGTAGGAATATTGCAGCTTCTGTTCCCAAGTTATCCGAAATGAGGAACATGGAAAGTATGCTTAATTATTTAGATGCACATTCCAATGATAAAATGAATAACAAAATGAACGACATGGAAGGATTTGTTAAAAAGACAACGCAAAAACATATAGAATTATTTTTAAAAAAAATTCTATGAATGTTTTGTTTTTCAAAAAATTTGAAAGTTTGCTTTAAATTTCATTAAGTTCTTGTAAATGCTTTTGTTACGTTTATTTTCCTTAAATATATTGCGTACATACATATCTAAGTAAATAAAATTAATTTTGCATATATATATATATATATGTTTTTCTTTTTTTTTCAATATCCTGTGACACGATATTCTTTTAACACGAGAAAATATTTCAGTCCCCTCAGTTTTGTATTAGACGATTTTAACTGCAATTTAAAAGGAATTGGTTTCATGAACCCTTCACGTCAACGCCGATTAATTTCCGTTTGATCTCATGCATGTTCTTACGATTCACATGCGTTAAGAATTAAGAGGCATACAGTGGTGGTAAAAACTCCTGAACACACTCATTTTTAAGCGTAATTTTTATGTTTGACTTCATAACCAATCTCATAACCAATTTTAAACCATAAACTCTCTATCGGATTAAGGTCGGGAGACTGTCCTGGCCAGTTCATTTTATTCACAGTATGGTCTTCCAACCATTTCTGGCTTACCTTTGCACGATGGCAAGGGGCGTTATCGTCCTGAAAAATCCATGACTGATTCCCCAAAAGGTCTCTCGCAGTTGGTAGAAATTTATTTTGTAGTATTTCAATGTAATCCATGGCTTTCACTGTTCCGCTAACGATGTGAAGTCTTCCAACACCATGAGAAGACATTCAACCCCATACCATCACTTTTGTCGGGTACTTTACTGTGGGCTTCAGACACTAAGGGCTGAATTCCTCATGAGTGCGTCGTCTTACATAGGCACTACTTTGGTTGCCAGAAATACAAAACTGACTCTCGTCACTAAATATTACTTTTTCCCAGTCTTTAATTGTCCATAATGAATGTTCCCTTGCCCACGTCAATCGCCTCTTGCGTTGAAATTCAGTCAGTAATAGTTTTGGGCGCGCTTTACAGCTACGTAACCCAATTTCCAGCAGTCTTCCTCTAACAGTTCTTGGGCACACACTCACATTTGATGCCAAAGTCCATTGTTTCAAAATTTGCGAGGAATTAAGCTTTCTGTTTGAAAGCAATAACCTGTCTTCGCGTAAAGATGTTTTTCTTGGTCGTCCTGATCGCCCCTTGTACGCAATAAAATTTGTTTCAGAAAATCTTTTCAAAGTTCTCACAGCAGTAGAAAAGCCACCCATGGTACTTTAACAGCAACTTGGCGCATAGAATAACCTTCTTCCTTCAAATGTATTATTTTGTACCTTTTATTCTCAGGCAGATATGAAAATTTAGCCATAATTCCAATATTTTCCACAAACGCTCTTCAAATTGCTTTCAATACACTATTTTTCACAAGCACACAACTGCATTCAATACAATAAACCACGTTTCACATTTTTCTTTCAACTCTTTATCTCTACTGCTCTCTGATTGGTTGAAATAATGGAGAATTTCATTGGTGGAAAACACACTCACTCATTCTTACAGTGACCTTATGCTTTCTTGTCAAGGTTTTTTCAACATATCAATGAAACTATTTACTTTGATGGAATCTACAAACAGATTTAAAATCAGCATGAAAAAATACATTAAAATCAATAACAATACTTAAGATATTGCGATAATTTCATAACGAAAAATGAAGTCAAACACAAAAGTTATGCAAAAAAAATTAGTGTGTCCAGGACTTTTTGCCACCGCTGTACATGACTATCACATTTCTACATAATCACCGAGTCCATTAGGCGTTTATCAGAACTCAGAACTTAGTAAAAATCAGGTCCCTCCCCATTGAGCCAGGTCCCGGCGGATGAATTCACAGCACCGTCTTGGAATATCGCAGCACATCAGAAACGGTATGTCGCACGCTACCATACCTCAGTCCCAACTTTCACGAGGTTTCACTCAGAGTTACCCGTCTATTGTTTTGAATCATTTCTCCAATTCGTACTGTGGTGATTTCTGTCATTGAAGAACTTGACCGACCACTCTCTCTCATATTGCAGCTTTCGACATCCTGTCTGTCTGATTGAAAAGAGTGACACGATTTCGCTACATGTTGTCTGTTCATTGCTTATTCGGACACATTCTTTGCCCATAGAAATTTAATCACAGCTCGCACTTCCAAATAAGTCCAGGGCCGTGGTAGCCCAGTGGTTAAGGTATCCAACCATGGCAGGCATGTCATGAGTTCGATCCAAGTACCACTAAAGACCCGCCGTGTAGGGCAGCGATGCACGTTAAATCTGTCGAGAGCTGAAACGTCCTCCCGTTGGTGTGGTGTGGTAGTTAGGAGAGGGGGGTGCCAGCTCAGGTGTCGTCCACGTCACTTGACCATGGTTCAAAAATTACGTGGTCCGTCGCCAAAAGCCCTCGTGTAGCTGAACAGTGCGACGTTAATATTAACTCAACTCAACTCAACTCAACTCCAAATAAGTCCAATTTCCTCAGAGTCTTGTAATTTCGATCGTCCTGAACCATTTGGGAACTTTCCTTTCCAACCCATAAATCAGCTGTATGACAAGTAGCAGCCTTTGTCTCCACTATGGGCAAACATTTATCCACAATATGTAGTTTTTTTTTTCAAATGCTGATGCTTGTAACCTCTTTTTTTTATCATCCCTCATACCTACCACATAGAAGAAATAATTCAGGTTAAATCTGTCGACTATTAAAGATTTTATGTTTTTTACGAAAGTTTGGAGTGCGAGATGCTAGCTTCAGTACCGTTGTCTTCAATTGATCATGGGTCATAAATATTTTTCGCCAGTAGCCTTCATGTTGCTTGTAAATTTGATTCTTTAATGAACAATCAATCAATGATCTTTAGACGTGCTCGTATTACTAAATAGGAATAAAACATGTCGCAAAGCAGAGGTGTGCTATTTATACTATGAAATTATGTCTTTTTGAAATCGCAAGAATGTTGCTTCTTCTATTTTTTTACTGTAGAGAAATATTTCAATTTATTGTAGAAATTTATACCCTTATACAGTTTTCCAGAATTATTATTAAGATTTATGGTATCCAACTACGATCGGAATCGTGATTTTGCAAAAGCGTATAAATGGATAATATTTATGGTATTTAGTGTCCCTTAGATTAGAAAATGCATATAAAATTGTTTTAAGAGTGTTATTATAATAAAAATTATTTTTAAGTACAATATTTTAACAAAAAATTAACATAGAACGACTAATTTTCAAAATATTCTGCTTTTGTGAAAAAATGCTTTCTATCATATTAATATTTCACCTGCATATAGCTCAGACCTCTCTACAGAGGCCCAACTAGAATTTTTTAAAAACATAACTTAGAAATGGGTTTATCCCTGTTTTGCGACCACAGAGGGAGCAATTTTGAGAAAAAAAACGTCGATAGTTATTTCAATTGGTGGTAGCTCTAAAAATACTGTGAGTTTTTTTAAAAAATAGTTAAGACTCTCTGGAGAAGTCTACTTTATATAAGCGAAATATTATTGTTTTAGAAGCATTTTTTATAAAAGGAGAACCTTTTTGAAAAAAAAGATTATTCTAAGTTATTTTTTGCCAAATTATTGTATTTAAATAAATGTTTTTTTGTCAAAATGTCCTTAAAGCAATTTTATACAAGTATTCTAATTTAAGTGACATTAAATATCGTGAAAATATCCATTTAATTGCTTTATTAAAATCACGCTTCCGAACGTAGTCGGATACCTTAAATGTAACATATGCTGTCATTAATGTCAGATGAAGGTAAAGTATACATCACTCTTAAATTGGGGTACAGCTTTTGTGAAATATCAATATTTTGCATCAATTATTCATTATATTAAATATTGTTACTAACCAAAAACGTAAGATAATTTAGCGTTTCAAAAAGTTATTATAAACCCCTTTATTGAAAGACTTTGAAGGAACAATCTTGATATTTCTTTAGTTCTTGGTTGCATAATTACATCCATCAAATAAACACTTTATAACATCGATTAAAGTTGCAAGTTTCATTGCATTCAATGTGAGAAAACGAGATATGTTTCACATGATACAGTCATAGAACTTCTTTTGTTCTGTGACTTCTGACTACAAACGTTTACCTAGAAATGTAGAAAATATTCCAAAAATGCAGCATTTACAATCCACTATTATTTTCAAACAACATGACTCCTTATTTTCACCTAATGCAGTGTTTCTCAAACTGTGGGAAGCGCCCCCTTGGGAGACGTGATAGCTCTACGAGAAGGGCGCGAGCATATTGAGAAGTCGGGAAAAAAAGCTTATTTAAAAAAATTACTAAAAAATTTACAAAAAGTAAACAAACGAAAATTTAATTCCGACATAAAAAACAAATAGAAAACACATTTACACTGATATAATACACTTATAAAGTATCAATACTGTGCACAATTGTATTTCATAATTAATTTAACAATATTATGTTAAGAACAAGTAATAATTACCAGAGTCATATCAATGGGGCCTCTATCTAGTGGAGGTTCTCGCTACCAAATTCGGGGACTGTTGAATTAATTTAATTCAATCTCACATCGGATGTTATAAATATTGCCATGATTTAATTTTGACGAGAGATTACCAGAGCTAAAATAACACTCCAGAAACCTTTTTATGCACAGAATCATGAGTGTGACTTCGATTTTTGCATCTAAAAAAGAATCAACTCCAGCCAGGGTTGAACCCGCCACCTTGAACTTACGAAGCGGGCAAGCTACCTCTAAGCCACTGGAGCCGACCAACCATTTATTATTTTAGCATACATGTTTGAATATTTTTACTTTGAACTTTTCCTTATCCCATGGATAGAACCAGGGCCCCAAAAGATTTCCAGACGTCACTCCATTGTAATTGTTTTTGAGTCTACGTCAAAGACACAGTTTAATTAAGGAAAATATGAGATGTTCAAGACTTTCATACCTTAATAAATGCCATTGATACTGTTGTAATGAAACGGCCCGGTTTTAAAACTTTCAATACTGGCGACCCAATTTTCAATCATAATTTTTGACGCCCCCTCTGTACAAAAATAATGTATTTAGAGCAATAAAAATGTACTTTGAAGGCTAAAGCTACAATGCGATCTCAATTATAAACTGCATACGTATTAAATTTTGTATATGTTATTTTTAAGTATATGTATATAAGTACATATAAAGTATATATATATATATATTTTAAGAAAATTACTTAAAATATATATATTACTTACTTATTATTATGTTATTTTTCTTTCTCTAATTTTTAAATTGGAATAGGTCTTAAAATGATATATTTAATTAAAGATATAAAGGGTGTTTTTTGAGAGGTATAGAACTTTAAATAGCAATAAAACAACGATGTCTTATTCGATTGACATGATTTTTTTATTCGAAAGATAATCTTGTGACATTACATTTTAAATATGATTTCTGGCATAGGACTGCCACGGCTGGCTCGGATGTAGTCCAAACTGGACGTCCAATTTTCGATGACTTTTTCCAACATTTGTGGCCGTAAAACAGCAATAACACGCGAATGTTGTCTTCCAAATGGTCAAGCGTTTGTGTCTTATCAGCATAGACCAATGACTTTACATAGCCCCACAGAAAATAGTCTAGCGGTGTTAAATCACAACATCTTGAAGGCCAATTCATAGGTCCAAAACGTGAAATTAGGCGGTCACCAAACGTGTCTTTTAATAAATTGATTGTTGCACGAGCTGTGTGACATGTTGCACCGTCTTGTTGGAACCACAGCTCCTGGACATCATGATTGTTCAATTCAGGAATGAAAAAGTTAGTAATCATGGCTCTATACCGATCACCATTGACTGTAACGTTGTGGCCTTCATCGTTTTTAAAGAAGGATTCCACCAGCCCATAAAGCGCACCAAACCGTCAGTTTTTCTGGATGTAACGGTGTTTCGACATACACTTGTGGATTAGCTTCACTCCAAATGGAACAGTTTTGTTTGTTGACGTAGCCATTCAACCAGAAGTGCGCTTCATCGCTAAACAAAATTCGCTTATGAAATTCGACCATTATTTTCGAAATAAAATTGCACAATTTGAAAGCGTTTTTCAGGCGTGAGTCTATTCTTGATGAATTGCCAATCCAAACTGAGAATAAATCACTTGACAGCTGTTAAATCGGTCGCCATCTTGGAAAGTAATGCCAACTTAAACTTCTATACCTGGAAAAAAAACACTCTTTATTTCCTTCAGCATCCATTTCTCAAAGTACAAATGTCATTAGAAAAATAATCTAGTTTATGTTGCTATCTATCATATCCATCACATTTGGCATTATCGGGTACGTTTGCGTGAGTCTGTGCAACCTATCGGACTATTGCGCATAACATGTAAAAATGCTTTTCCTCGTAAAATTCCAGTCAGTTTTGGTCGACTCGATACTTCTATAGCTACCGAATCTAGCTTGAATTTACATTGTTTAATTTGCTCGTCAATTGTAATTCCCGGTAATTAAGTATTTACGGCAATAGATGAAAATAAAATCATTCAGACTTCTTTGTCATAAGCGAACATTCGACGATAATAAAGGATCAACAGGTAAACAGCCGAGCATGGTTCCGAAAGTTAAATCAAGGAAATTTTCTCAAAAATACTTAAATTTTGGATCTACCACTACTGAAGTAAATGAAGGGGGAAAATGCCTCAGCTCGTTATGTGTTAAAACTTACAAATCTGAAGAACAACAAGTGAAAGTTGTTTTTAAAACTATGTAAAATCATTTAGCCATGTTGGAAAAGAATTTTAAAAAGTATTTTCTTGATGAGGACAACTTGGTAGCAAGTTACGAGTGGATTAAGTATCTATTTCAAGATACTCCAGAAGGGCTCTGAATTTTCGAAGAAGAAATCTTCATAGATTTCACGTCGAGTTAAAAATTAAAAGGCTTTTTTTTAATAAATCGCTCTTTCAGTTTTGGGTAGAGGTGCATGATGAAATTTTTGGACTGAAAACAAAAGAACTTCGTACACTATTATCATTTTCAACATCCTACCTTTGTTAAACCGGATTTTCTGCGGTGGCTGCTTTGAAGACAAAATATAGATCTCAGCTAAATATAGAAATATAACTCAACTTCTGATATTAAACCTTCCTTTGAAAAACTTTGCTCTACAAGACAAGCCCATGGAAGTCACTAATAATTATTAAACTTGTTCTTAATTTAGTATTAAGAAATTATTTATAAAATACCTGCTTCAGAGTACTGATACATTAAACGTAAACTGGCTGAAACACCGGCTCTTCGCACGAGTTCATTTTTTTAAAAAATAAAACATTATTCTTGATATAATAACTGAACTGTAAGGAGAGTAAAACTGCATGCACGACATTGCATACTAAAATGTAAAATGATTTTTTTAGATAAATGCTATTATTATAAATAACTGTTTAAAAGAACTGTAATTTTAAACCTCACAGAATTAGCATTTATACTTAATGCTAAAAAATGAAAAAGAATATAAAATTCCGATGAAGAATAATTGTGTTATTTTTTAATATTTAAAGCGAGAAGACACATTTCAAAATGTTTTAACCCGGGAGCAGGCGTGCACTTGATACCAAAGCTAATGGAAGTGTGGGACTCAGTCACAATAATCATTTGTTTAAAATTATTTTTACTGCACACAATAAAAATCGGAATTTCAGTGAATAATTTAATTAAGAGAAAGTATAATTACCAGCTTTCAAGAACTACTCAATTTTTCTTTGATGATTTGAGAAAAAATCCAATAAAACTGAACTAAAATTATTTAAAAGTGCAAGACTTTAATAAAGGACGCAAATCAGAGACACTTTTCACTAATATTACACAAATGTTATTTGCTGGCAAAGATGTCATATTTTGTTCAATTTATTGTAGTTTTAATGAGCTTTGATGTTTGAGTGAGTGAAAATTAACGTCGCACTGTGTTCAGCTACACGAGGGCTTTCGAAGATTTTGAACCATGGTCAAGTGACGAGGATGATACTTGAGCTGACTTCTTTTAACTACCACACCACTCCAACAAGAGAACGTTTGAGCTCTCGACAGATTTAACGTGTATCCACCCCCCTACACGGTGTGTTTTTAGTGGTACTGGGCTCAAACTCGTGACACCTTTGGTGATCATCAAATAGCAAGTTGAACTTTTTCTTTCTTTTTTCTTTTTGTCAAGGCGAACTGAACCTTGTGGTACTCTTATGGCTTCATATTTTAGTTGATGGAGTTCTTTAGGAAGCATTTGAAAACATTTTTTACTATGCTTTATATGTTTGAGAATACTTATAAAAATTAAATTAGGCCAAATAATCCTTCAAATCAATAAACTATTTTCCAAATATCGTAAAACTCTTTATTATTTACAATTTCCCTAAGCGAAACACAAACACATAAAAGATGGGACGGAAGTAATGTAGTACTAACCATACCAGTAAGTTTGAAGGTTAATCAAATGAATCAGCAAATGTATTATGCTGCCTGGCTGAAAAGTGAATAATGTCTTCCTTTTCTTTCTAAAACTAATGTACAGTATTTAAATAATAATTACAGTGATACATTGTTTATCTTCTTAGAATTTTTCTCAGGGTCCGTTTTTGTTTCTTCTTTTAACGAGTAATATTTTATGTTTTAAAAGAAAACGTAATAAAAGGAATCTCTCCTTGAGGAAACACAGCAAACTAAATAAAATGTTTTTTTTCTTTAATTTGGTTTTGGGATCAAATATAGCTATTTGATGACGAAAAAAGTTCAGATGATAAACATAAATTATATCTGTGTTGCTGTGTATTTTTTTTATTATGGAAGAAAGTATTCTGCTTTACTTTTCTTTCCGGTAACTTTTTTTAAAACAAAATCTTTAAATTTTTGATATGCTTACGCCCTCCCTTGTAGGGTTATCGCGCGCCCAAGGGGGGCGTCCCACACTTTGAGGAACACTGCATTATTGCGAGAGAATCGGAAGGATTGGAATCTGGATGGGTAAACGTTAATATTACTTTATGTTGTATTTATTTTATATTAAAATTGCAATATCCGCAAGAAACACCGTTTCATAATGGCGATTTAATGGAGTTGGCGATAAAGCCCCGTTGTTATCAGTTTTGGTGACCCTGTTGGTAACCTGACGATTGATTGAACGGGTTAGAAGGTGATGTGTTGTAGCACCACTTAGTGGGAGCTACATCAAAAAGGATAGCAATATTACTTTCTTCTTTACTTATTTTATGTTAAAATTGTAAGATTCGCATGCTACGTCGTTTCTTAAATGAGAACATTGATTCAATGAAAAACAAAGCGAAATGTGAACGATAGAGTGAAGTTGTTGAAGCTGTAGTTGAAGCTGTTAGTTGAAGCCGATAGTTGAAGCTGTTTAGCTACTTTCCTAGCTTGAGCTTTATTAGAGTTTTGGGAAGATCAGACTTGCACTTTCGTGGCATAATTCTTAGTAGGTACTTTTTCTACACTTCCAAAAAATACAGTACGGTAGTTCTTATTGTTATACTTAAAATACAATACCTGCCTTTTTAATTAAAACTAGAGCATTGCAACTAACTATTGACCACAAAAAAAGCTGCAAGTTTGTAAAAATGATGTAGTGTGAAAGACAAAGTTTATGTACTTTAAATACCAGAAGCGATGAAAGTATTTATTTTGATATAAGGATCAATTTGTTACAACCAAACATGCATTAGAATGTGTAATTTTCAATTTTTTTTGTATTTATGTTTCATTATTTTGGCAATAATGGTTTATACATAAAAGATAGATGTATGCTGTCACGGGATTTTTTGCAGGCAGATTTTTTCCTACTTTTTTGACAATTATGGTTATATTTTGGAGACTTCACACAATATCTTTATAAATTATAGCCTATAAGTTATTCTAATGTACAAGCTATGTCATTGCAAAGTTTCATTAAAATCCATTCAGTTATTTTTGCGTGAAAGAGGAACAAACATCCAAACATACTTTGGCATTTATAGTATTAATAAGGATGTATCAAACTAATTCGCATAAAACGTAGAAATCGATGTAGCAAAGAAGTATAAAAATAAAAATATCAGGTAGTTATAATTAAACTTCCCGTCTAACCGGCATCCTACATCCCAAACGGGTGAACAGAATGCAACGAAATTTTGTGTATGGCTATGCATGGGTACATTCACGGAATTTTGAACAAAAAAAATTAGCTCCAAACGGTCTACCAAAGTGCGCCTTTTCAGGAAAAACATGAAATTTAACACAATAAATGACCAAAACGGAATACTGAAACAATATGAGCAATTCAGAAAAAGAAATATGATTAATAATTCCTAAAACGGAGAAAAGCTGTCAGTTGTAGGATAAAAAGGTCGAGATTTGTATGTTTGGGAAGATGACGAAGCTTTATGCAAATCAGGTTAGGGTATAAAACGTTTGCAGTCGTAGTCATGTTTCGGTAATATCAGACCCAATGATAACTACGACGAAAATGATGAATTAATCAGTAACACTTTCCTCTCCCTCCCACCCCACCACTACTATTGAAACTGCCTACCCTTCTGAAATAATTTCTTACATTAAAAAATCTAATTCTAAGATAGCCCCAGGAAAAGATGGCATCAGTAACCGGATGACCAAAAATTTTCCTCTCAAAGCTATACTAATATTTACCATTCTTATTAATAAAATCCTTAATTTTAATCACTTTATAACCTCATGGAATGAAGCCATTATTTTTCCTTTACTAAAACCTGGTAAAATTTATAAACTTGCCGCTAGTTATAGACATATTTCCCTACTTTCCACTCTAAGCAAAATAACAGAATCTATCGTTCTAACCAGATTAAAAAGTTTTATTAATGATAACAACATAATTAATCCTAATCAATATGGATTCCCGAATTCTACTCTTCACCCACTAATCAAATTAACCGAGACTATTTCTGAAGGCTTTCAGAAGAAAAAGAGCACCGGTGGGGTTTTCCTGTATGTCCAGAAAGCTTTCGACCATGTGTGGCTAACAGGACTAACATATAAACTAACTTCTTACAATCTCCCCCCCCATTCACCTTCTTCACTCCTATATATCGAATCGCTCCTTTCAAGTTAGAAACAAGGATACTCTATTTAACACAAATTAATATAAATTGTGATGTAGCCCAAGGAAGTCTCCTTGGTCTCCTTTTCTTTAACCTATACCTAAATGATATACCTAACTATTCATTAACTAATCTCCATATGTATGATGACGATACAAACGTGCACACCATATACAAGAGAATCACTTCCGTTACATTCACTCTTAACAAACACCTCAAATTACTTGAAACATATAACGATCCGTGGAAAATCAGCATTAATGTTGAAAAATCCGCCGCCGTAATCTTCACTAAAAAACGCAAAATTCCACCACCCTCAAGAATGTAAGACACTACAATTCAATAATCTCAAAGTGCTAAATACCTCAGTATTATTTTCAATAAGAACCTCACTTGGAAAACACACATTTTACACACGCGAACGAAGTTCCGGAAAATAATGTTTAAATTTTCCCCCTAATTGGCCAGAATTCAGAATTGAGTAGAGATAAGAAAGTGGTTTTCTAGAGAGCCGTTATGCGTCCAATTCTAGCCTACGCTTTTCCAGTGTGGGGATACGCTGCTAAAACTAATATTAATATTTTAGATACTCTTCAAAATTCTACCATCCGAATGATCATAAGAACAACAAGATGTATGAGAAACGACGACTTCCGGAAAAACATTAAAATCAATAGTTTTAAATCTCACATCCAAAAGATTGCTAGAAATTTATTTAACTCTTTGCAAAATATTAATAATATCAATACGATAAATCTTCCTACCTGTAATCCAAATGATCTTACTAACAGGCCGAGAAGAATTCTCCTGGATTCCTACAATCCACCATAACATTAATTTTTAGTGCAATTTTTATTGCACACCCACTACTAAATTTAATTTCTTTACTTCTCATTTTTCATTTATTTCTGCCGTTTTCCTCACATCTGGATTTCCCTCACCCTCTTAGTCTTAAATTTCTTTCTGAAAGATTTGAGCAGCCAATGAGAGTCATTTTCCTCACCTGCCAAGAACCAATCAGAGAGTGATTACTCAGCTCTCACCCATGCAGCCAAATATTACCATGAACCTGGAACTCTTCTGAACGATTGGCTCGGCCAATCAGAAACTTTCAACTTCCCAGCATGAAAATTTAACAGTCGCTCCACATCTACTTTTCAGATATGGGAGCACCGTATGCACCGTCATGATTCAGTCGTTCCGGTTCTACTAACGCCGGTCTCTTATGTTTAAAGTGCGTTATTGGTGAAGCAGTTTTACGAAAACAAGGGAAATGCTTCTGCTGCAGGTCTTGAACTTCGTCGTAGAAAGAACATACGGTGTAAAATAATACCTACTAAAGGTATCCCAGTCATGTTTAACAGATTTAAAGAGACGGAGAAATTAGGAGTTCAATCTGGAAGAGGCCGTAAACGTGCCATACCTTTTCTTGTAGATGCCGTCAAGACAGCTGTTGACGCGCAATCACAGATATCAGAATTTGATGATAGTAGAGCGCATGTAGTTTCTCGACAGACTGGCTATTCTTACAGCACTGTCCAAAAAGTTCTCAGAAACATAATGCACTACTCCCCAACAAAATCCACCATACCCAGGAGCTTCTTGATAGGGACAGGCCAAAACGTTTTTCATTCGCATTCACTTTTCTCAACAGAATGACTGTTGATCTGTCATGGCCTTGGAATATTCTGTGGAGTTACGAAGCTCATTTCTACCTCAATGGGACAGGCGACATACAGAATCGCCGCATTTAAGCTAAGAAAAATCCGTAGATCTACACTGAAATTCTCCTAAGGTCTCTAAGGGTCACTGTCGGGAGTGGATTCAAGGCGACATTCATTATTGGTACATTCTTCTTTGAGGAAATCGGTGAACGAGGGCCTGCTAAATGTTCCATTACGAGCCGTTGGTACCATAGCATGCTGCAGACGTTTATTGCACCGCAACCACAGCAATAGCGAGTCCTTATATCGACAATTCTCATGCAGGATGGTGCACCTCCCCATATATATGTATCCATGAAGGTTCTATTTCTCCAACAGTTCTATTTATCAATTGCTCCTTTCCTAACCCATAGCCACCATGTTTTGAGGATCTAATTCCGTACGATTTCTGACTTTGGGGCTATTTAAAGAGTCTGGTGTATCATGGAGGTGTTGTGACGTTGGATGACTTATAGAACTCCATAAATCTTCATGCGCGAAGCCCAACAATTGATCAGCTATGATATACTATTGAGCACAGTGTCCATGGAAATCTTGCAGGTTTATTATGGTAGCCACACAAGGCGCACCTTTCTTTACATTGTCATGGACACGATCAACAACTGCTAATCTTGCGCAATCTCATTCTAATCTGTTCGTGTTTCCGCAAACTGAACTGTTTTTGTTTCTCCAATGCTTTTACTTAATGTTGTTAAAAGACAAGATTATCAGCAAATAGTTAATATAGTTTTTGTATTCCGTTTTGGTCGTTTATTGTCTTAAATTTAAAGTTTCCTCCGAAAAGGCATCCACTGGTGGATATTTTGTAACCGTTTATAGAAGAAGTTTAATTATAGCCATTTGGTACATCATAAATTGATTTAACTCATTCCCATAAAATGAAAAAACGTATAAAAACAATTGCATATAACTCTCAATATAATATATAGTACTGCAATACCTCGACTTATGCTACGCCGACCTATTCGAATCCGGAGTTATGCGATTTACAAATCTTGTGGATTTGTCTTTTGTTTGACTAAAATAAATTGGGGGAAATTGGTAATGTGTGTGACGGAAGAAGTCATGGACCTTGCTAGTCAAACAAATCTAGAAATGGATAATGTCGACGTTGAAGAACAGCTGTATTAACACAATAAGGAACGAACACTTGATGGTCTCATAGAAAAACATGATTTACATCAAGTTATTGAAGGAATCTGAGTCTTTAGACCCAGTTCAATCTGAAGTTCCATATTTTAGAAAATATGGACTTGAACAATGCACATATTATTTCAACAAACATAGAATAAAAACTATTAGCGAACTACGAGGATATTTTTCAGATAAAAAAATACTTCGGCCGGTATAGACTACTTTATTAGATTTTATGAAACTTTCTGTATCAAAATAACTTCGGTTTACGATTTTGTGTTTGTGTTACATATAATTTTAGTAAACATTCCCTTTTCTAAATTATTATTTCTTTTCCGCCCCTAAATAAAAATAATTTACAAATATTTATGTGCGAAATTATACCCTGACATACGCGAATTCGACTTACGTAGTTATCACTAAGTCCCCCCCTGTAGCGTTAGTTCGGAGTATTACTGTACTTATATAATCGGTTGTTATATACATTTAAATTAATATATTTTCCATTATTTTTAAAAGATATTAAATGTATTATGAACAAGTGAAATTAATATTGAATGGGAAAACATCAGAAATAATCCGTTTTTTTATGCAAACCTACCTGCCTCATTCTCTGTCTGGATAAATATACAGGGTGTCCCCGAATGCCATTTTCAAATTTGAAGGGGAGGTAGAAAGCATCCTGAGGAGCCATGATTACATATGAAAGCATAAGCGGAAACCTAACCCTAACGCATCGTCTCTCAAAGTGTCGGGTGCGTTCCCTTTTCTACGAGGGGGGCACGAGCCTATTGAAAAGTCTAAAACAAAAGATTATTTTAAAAAGTTACTAATTTTGTGAAAGTAAACAAACAAATTTCATTCTGATTTCATAAAAAAATAAAATAGACATTTACACTGATATAATCCACTCACAAATGTATCAGCACTGCACAATGTGTTTTCTGGTAAGTTTAACAACACTAAGTTAAGAACAAGTTTAATAATTGCCAGTGACTTCAATCCTGTTATATGTAAAATTATCTACAGAAATTAACACTTATCTTGATAAGGTGTACAGTTTATAATTAATCCCTTAAATGCCAAGTAAAAGTTCCTCTATTCACTTCCCAATGCCAAAATTTTCTACGTAGGCGTGCGTATAAAATGCATTGGGGAGAAATAAAAAAGTAAATCCTCTGAAATAATTAAATGCTTCGAAAACACTATGTCCAGGTCCTTTTAATGCATTCGAAAGCCTTCGGAATAGTTTTATGGATAGCAGTGCTCAGAAAAAATCGTACTTCGTAAAGACGTATTTATACGCCCGGGGGAATAATGTTTTGGCTGAGAGAGACGCTTTTATATGTCGGTGGCACTTAAGACAGTGCTTCTCAAACTTTCAATACTGGCGTCCCCCTTTTCAATCACAATTTTTCTCGCATCCCTCTTCTACATTAATAATGTAGTGAATGCAATAATAATGTACTTTAACGCTAAAACTACAATACGCGATCTTAATTATAAACCATGCAAATTTATAACGTAAATATAAAATTTGGTATACGTTACTTTTAAGCAAGAAAAAATTAAGTAATAGGATAATTATTATGTTATTTTTCCTTTCTCTAATTTTTAAATTGAACATATTGCAAAATGCAGTGGCTGCTTAGGAGACAAAATATAGATATCTCAGCTAAATATAGAAAAATAACTCAGAGGGTCACTTTCTAATCATAAGCATTCCTTATAAGCATGCTTTGCTAGACAAGCCCATGGAAGTCGTTAATACTTATTAAACTTGTTCTTAATTTAGTATTAATTAATCAGTTATAAACTACTATGCGCAGCACTGATACATTAACAGTATACAGGCTGAAGTCCCCGCTCTTTGCACGAGTTCATTTATAAGAAAGTAAAACATTATTGATATAATAGCGGAATTGTAAAGAGAGTAAAGGCAAGTGCGAGACAGTGTTTACAAAAACGTAAAATGATTTTTTTAAAATGATTGCTCAGATTTTCATTAGTTTTAAGCGAATTCCAATTTAAGACTCACAGAATTAGCATTTATAATTGATGTTAAATAATGAAAAATAATAGAAAATACCGATGAAGAATAATTGTGTTATTTTTAATATTTAAAGCGAAAACACTTCAACATTTTTAACCCTTGAGCAGGCGCGCACTCGACACTAATGGTCGAGCGGGGTTATTGAGTCACCCCAATCCTTTTTTTATAATTATTTTTATAGTACACAGTAAAAATCGGAATTCCAGTGAACAATTTAATTAAGAGAAAATATACTCACCTACTTTCAAGGACTTTTCAATTTTTCTTCGGTAACAAATAAACAGTTTTACTAGAAATAACGATTTCGTGTTTTGCGTGTCCTGCGCGACCACTTCTGGGTAAAAATGTATTCATTATGATAATATGTATTTAACTGCTAAAAAGTTATGTAAAATGTTTTTCGTTATGCTTTATATGTTTAAGAATACTCATAAAAATAAGTCTTGACCAAATAATCTTTCAAAGTGCTCTCCGTGGTTTTCCAAGAATCATAAAAGTCATTTTTATGGAAAAAAGCGCAACATTGAAATACATAACTTACAACCTCCCTAAATGAGAAACAAACACATAAGAGAGGGGTCATAACTAACCGTACCAATAACTTAGAAAGTCAAACATATTATCAGCAAAAACAGATTAAAGCTATAAGGTGCAGCATTTCAAAAACAATCACAGTGATGGATTTTTTTTATGTTCTTAAATTTTACCGATTCTGGGTCTGGGATCTGTTTTTTCTCTGAAACAGTAGTAAAAAGAAAACATAAAAAAAATTTCTCATCATGGGATTACAGCAAATCAAATAAAAGTTTTTTATTTGGCTATAGGATCAAAGATAGCTAATTAGTTATTGAAGAATTTTTTTTATTTTTGATGACTTAATATCCCCTATAAATTATATCAGAGTAAAAATGCATTTTTTATTATGTCTGAAAGTATTTTGCTTTAATTTATTCCAGTAAATTACTTATTTTTTAAATCTTTCATTTTCGATATGCTCGCGCCCCCCTCTAAACGTTATCGCGCCTCCACAGGGGGCACTCCCCACAGTTTGAGAAACACTGGCTTAAGGCGTTTAAGTCGTATTATAGTTATAGCATCGAAGTATAGTATTATTGAATTCAATACATGGGTATTGTATGGAGGGGGGTGCGATGAAAATTATGATTGAATATTGGGTCACTAATATTGAAAGTTTGAGAAGCACTGGCCTAACTAGATAAAGAGACACTAAGACAGTAAGGCCACAACACAGAATGTAGTGTGAAACGTTTTATTACCAAAATAAAAAAATAGTAAATAAAATAGAAAGCATCACAGAAGGTGTTTGAATTTTCTGCCTTTGGCATGTATGCACGCATGATACCGACGAGACATGGATTGACAGACATGTTCGAAAATACCAGGTGTTTCACGTATCACAGCAGAAGCGATGGTTGGTCATGCCACCAGGTTCATGTCAGAATTGATGGGCATCTTGTCAATCATTGCCCTGAAAATTTCCAGGTTCTGATGCACCCGATCCAACGTTTGATTATTCGGTTGCCGCCTCTTTGGAAATTTTCCCCCTGACGACGGAATGGCAGCATGTCCAATTCCGTTGGCTAAGCCATGTATTAAATGGATATCTAACAACTCGTTGTTCATTTAACGATTGATGTTCATCGCACGCTATTTATGTCTGAAATGAGAAAACTACATGTGCACACCATGCCAGCTTATGTACAGCGCCACATACGGTTTTCCACCCATGTTTTCCTATGTGATTATTGCTCCTCACGGTGTTCTCTACTCCCATCCAAGTTTGCACATGGCATTCGAGAACACCCTGTATATCTCATAAAGCATACTTTTTTCTATAAGCAAAATTCTTTCGTTATCTATTTCCTAAATTTGCAGATAAATATATTACATAATGAAAATGATTTTTTTAAACTATGTCTTTTAAAATTGAAATAAGGAATTCTTTGTTTTTCAAAAGAGAAAGAATTAAAAGAAAAATATCCAGAAACCAGTTCAAACAAAGCTCTTATAAAACTCTTATTCGTTTTGTTTATTTCCCAGGTGAATTTTTAATTCTATTTAATCTTCTTTGCTCATTTTTTGTTTCTAACAGGATTTTATTTTTATTATTTGAAATATGTATGAACTATTTTTTGTGTTTTCTTTCTGCTTTATGCATTTTATGACTTTAAATAAAGTTTCCACGAATTATAACAAAATACTTCCAAATATATGTAGAATGTGAAATATCTGGTATTATTTACCTTGCGTAAAATAGAACAAGATTTTTTTTTGTGTGTGTGGAGAAAATTAAATTGGTTTTTGTTCACAATGTCAATAGGGACATTCCTTCCGGAATCCTTCTCTTTATAAAAAAAATATGTGGTATTGGAAGCAAACTTATCAAAGAATTGAATTTGAATTAGCTTTGATTTTCTTTCGAAGAGAAATGCGTTCTGATTTCTTTTTTTATTGATTTGTTATCTATGCAGAATATTTTTCAGCTTTTTGTAGCTGAATCAGTAGTCCTTTTGAGGTAATCTTGCAGTATATGATAAATAAATTTAAATTAAGCGTAAAAGTATTATTTATATATCTTAAATCGATATTTTTGTTAATGTAAACTTGAGTATAATGGTCAGATTCCAAATTCAATTAAACAAATTTCATAACATTGTTTGATTGTGAACTGATTTTTTTTTGTTTTTCATCGTGTTTCAGTATGTTTTATGTTATTTATGTATAGAAATAGTGTTATGTTGATCGGGTTTTGAGGATCTTATGCAAATCAGCCGCAAAGGTCAAGACAGTCCTTAAAGAGCGATGAGAAATTATTGTCGAAAAAACCAATCCTTGAAATATAGGATTCAACAGCAATATTCACAGAATAAATCCCAGAAGGTCTTCAGACCTTCTACAGCGCTCAGGCACAACTATCAGAATCTAAAATATCCGTGTGCGAAAGATTATTCACAAGCACCACTCGTCCTACTCAATAACCGAACGAATCACTGGATGACTCCTCACGTTCAAATCAATACTACTCTTTAATGGACAAAACAAGACGGACGAATCGCTAGTCAAATCAATACTGACTGAGTTTCGGTGAGCTACTCATTATTTATAGCCCTCGCGGATCTTTTAAGAATGTTCCCCTTGCCTCATAGATCGTGAAATTAGTAGATTTTTCCACTAACTTCCAGAATTCATAGGGTCCCGAACTCGCCAAAGTCATCGCCATGTCACCAACATGGTTACCAAAAATGATGCCAAATTGGCTTATTGTTTTCTTGATTCTACAGTAATAGTTGCGAATATGTTTCAGTATGTTGTATTTTCTTAGTAGTATTTTATACACTATTTGATAAAATCACTAAAGATGTTAACAAAAAATTATGTTCAAAAATATATATTTCAAAATACTCCACTTAAATTCTTTAGATTAAAATTATATCTCGATTTCATTTGTACAGTCTTTTAATATGATTAAGTTCTAATTCCACACTAATGTATATTCTATTACCTACAGTTTTTCAAGAGGAAAAGGGCAGAAAACGAACCAAATTCAAATAAAGAACATTATAAAAAGAAGCATTATAAAATGAATTCATTTCAGAAAATGAAACTCATAAAAGGAAACAAATGCAAATGGAAAGAATTCTAGACTAATTGAATAATAAATCCATTTCAGAAAATGAGAAAAATGCAAATTGAAAACGTTGTTCTTGAAACTTTCTAAAATAAGTTTATTTTGTTCCGGAAAAGAAATAAGTGTTATGGTTACATAAATAAAAAAGCTTGTGTCATGTATTAAATACATTATGTCATGAATGCTTTGAATATTTATAATTATATTATGTGTTAAATAAAATTTTGTGATGTGCTAAATACTTTAAATACTTCTGATTGCGTCATGTGTTAAAATATATCAAGTGAAGTTTTTATATAGTTAATAAATTTTCTAATATACGAGAAACTCTAGTATTATTTCAGAATTTGCTTCAAACAGCTTTACTTTATCTGCATTTTCTTTTCTACATTAAATTCTCTAAGCGTTTTTTAAATTAAATCTATGTCACATTATAATCTTGGCAATTTTGTTAATGAAATTAAAACTTTTCATTATCTGATAAAATGATTTTTTTTTAATTTACAGTCCTCGAATGCGTAATGTATGTGCAAATATTTATAAATAAACTCAATTTTATCTTTGAATACTAAGTATATTAAAAATATTTTATTATAATAAAATATGCGTAACATTTTGTAACATTAAAGACTTTTTTTCTTACAGGTGAGTTATTTTGCATTGTTCCTGAGATACTTTTGAATTTCAAGTCAATTTTTTTATATCCAAAATTAGGTATACAGGGCTGAAAATCATTAATGCATCATTTATATTATAAAGCGAGCAAAGACTGTTCTTTAAAAAATGCATAAAAAGTCAGCTAGCGTAAGCTGAGAGCAAAATTTTATCGTCTGAACCAAAAAGGTAAACTAATAAATGTAAATAGAATGCTGATCACTTATTTGATGTATTTAACAAAGTCGAAATTTCTCTCTTTGCTAATGTTTTTAATATTGTAACGAATTTTGTGTAATGAATTTTTAAAATAGTGTAAATAATTTATATCGATGTGCAATACAATTATGTCAGCACTTTTTGAACTGTGGGGTGCACCCCCTAGAGGGCGTGATAAATTTACAAAGGGGGCGTGAGCATATCGAAAATAAAAGATTTAAAAAAATTACAAATTTACTGAAAGGAAGCAAAATAAAATACATGCTGACATATTAAAAGTAGAATGCACATTTTTACACTGATATAATATACTTATAAATACATCAGTAATGCACAATGTACTTGATAATTAATTTATCAAGACAAGGTTGAGTACAAAGTTAATAATTACTAGTGACTCCCATGGGCTTTCCATATATAAAATTATGTGTGTACACAATTTAATACTTATCTTGCTAATTTGAAAAGTTTATAGTTAAAATCGCATTGTAATTGTTTACGTTAAATTCATTATTATTGAATTCTATATATTGCTATTGTATGAGGGGGCGCGATGAAAAGTATGCTTTGAAATTGGATCGCAAGTATTGAAAGTTTGAGAAGCAATGGTTTATGTTAATATATACTGTAATTATTTTATGTTAAAATTGTAATATTCGCAATCAACTTCGTTTCTTACATTATAACGGTGATCTAATGGAAACTTGGAGAACTCTTGGCGATAGAGTCCAATTGGCAACTTGGTGACCAATTTAGTGACCATTTTTGGCGAGTTCGTGACACCATGGATTCTTCTGGAAATTAGAGGAGAAATATAGTAATATCATTATTTATGGCGCAAGCGGATTTTTCCCGAAATATTCGTGAGGCCCATGAATAGGGAGTTATTCATCGAAACTGAGTTATTCTTGTTTTGACTGCTTCAGAGTAGTACTGATTTGACCACGATGAGTCAACCAGTGATTAGTTATGCTTCCGCTGTTGAGTAGAACAAACGAGTTTTTGTGTATAATCTTTAACATACTTGCATTTTAGACACTGATAGTTGTGTCTGAACGCCATAGAAGGCGGGGAGGCTTTCTGAGATTTGTTCTGTGATTCAAGGTATGCTATATTTCTAGGATTTTTCGACAATAAATTCCCATCACTCTTGAAGAACTGTCTTGCTCTTTGAGACTAATTGTATAAAATCCTTGAACCCCGATCTACTTAATGCAGTGCTTCTCAAACTTTCAATATTGTTGACCCAATATTCAATCATAATTTTCATCGCGCCCCCTCATACAATAGCAATGTATAGAATTCAAGAATACTATACTTTGATGCAACAACTATAATACGACATAAACGTCTTAAGGGCCACCAACCTATATAAGCATCTCGCACAGCCAAAGCGTTTTTTCCCCTGGACGTATATATACGTCTTTACGAAGTACGATCTTTTCTGTGCACTGCTATCCACAAAACTATTCCGAAGGCTTTGGAATGCATTAAAAGAAACTTGACAGAATAATTTCGAAGGATTTACTTATTTCAGAGGATTTGGTTATTTATTTCTCCCCCCCCCATTCCACCAATGCATCACATACGCATGCCTACGTGGAAAAAGGTGGCATTGGGGGATGAATTGCGTAACTTTTAATCGACAATTATGGGATTAATTATAAGCTGCACAAATTATTAATATAAGCTTTAATTTTTGTATGTAATTTTATATATAATAAGACTGCGGTCACTGGTAATTATTAAACTTGTTATTAACTTAGTACTGTTAAATTAATCATAAAACACATTGTGCAGAAAATGTATTATATTAGTGTAAACATCTATTTTATTTTTTTATTATGCTAGAATGAAATTTGTTTGTGTTTGCTTTCAGCAAATTATATATATATATATATATATATATATATAGTAACTTTTTTAAATACCATCGAATCCATTGTATAACGCGCTTTTTTTAACACAGAAAATTACATCAAAATTTAGAGATGTGCGTTATACCCCGGATATAAAAAAATACAGTTTCAAAATTTAAAGAAGAGAAAGACATAAAAAAATAAACTTCTACATATATCGAAATATTGTTTATTTATAAAGTTTTACTTATGAGTTTGATGCAGTTCTAGAATTATTCTTTTTTTTTCTTTCAAAAGCTTGGGATAGAACCTCGAATAAATGACTTCAAAACATAAGAGCATTTCCCCCGTATATTTCAGGCTTCTTCGTAAAAAAAGTTGGTGCGCGGTATACGATGAATATATTTAACTTAAAAAAATGCAGCTTAAAATATATGTGCACGTTATAAGCCGGATAATCCGGTAAGTTAATTTCTAACATTTATAATAATTTTCAGCTACAAATGCAGTATTTACAAAAGGAGTAAAAGAATTAACTATATTTTGTGACATAATTCTTTACAAACATAAAACTAATCAATTGCGGGAAAAACTTAATATTTCTAAATCTTTATCTCTTTTTGTATCATTTGCAGAGATGTATATTTTTTTTTCATATTACATTTACGGTCCAGGTAATTCAAGTTTATATTTCGTTGTATCTTATGAAATTTAAAATTAATAAAAATACATGTTGCACCTATTATTTAGTCAAATTATTTATCTTTACTCTGGATGAAAAAAATAAAACTTGAACTAGCCAATATATTTTTGAAAAAGAAAATATTTTCTCAAGAACTACTAAAGGAATTTTTCATTTATCGTTGGAAGCAAAAATTACTCAATTCGGATAATTTGTCTGTTGCTTAAAATCATTTTTGATTTGTAGGACTTGTCAACAGAATTCCATTTAATTTTTTTTTTTTCTTTCTTCAAGATAAAAAAAATTTTAATTGCACAAATGAGCTTCATTTTTTCATTAAAAGCTTAAATACTTCAAAAAAATGTAATTTTTTTCTGTAATTAAACAATTCATCGGTGTTTTTCAATATTTTTTATAATTAGTTTAAAATATCTCTGTTTATGGAATTTAAGATGTTTCAAAAGGTTGTTTTTGATGCTATGAATATATATAACAATTATTTTTATTTCAATTTGAAAAAATAACAACTTAAGAAAAAAGTGTTTCCATAACCAGAGAATGATAAATCGTCCAAACCACATATTTAATTTTTTAATTTTACGTATCCTTGATTGCACACATAAAATTATGCAGCAATAATTTTATTTATTGCATTCTTTAACAACAAGATTACAAGAAACAAGATAATTTCATTTTAAAACTGAGATCTTTCAAGTTCATATTTCACAATTTAATTCAGAAAAAGAAAGAAATTTTATTTTACAATTAAATCATTTTTAAAATTTTAATTTTAGTTTTTTTATATAAGGACTTTATTATACTTTTAACCAAGGGATATTTCAAAACAACAAAGATAATAGTTCTTCCACTGTTGTTTTAAAATAGCGAATTGTTTGTTGGACTATTTACATTGTTGACCAAGGTATTCGAAACACATAACAATGTCTAGAAACACAACAATCATTCGCAGTTCAACGAAGAATATATATTATAGCAACTTTACCTTTAAATCATTTATTGTTTCAAACGTTATATTTTTGATGCTTTATTAAGTGCTTTGCTTACTGTTCTCTTCTGAGGAATTTGTGATATTCAACCAAAAAAAAAAACTATTTTTGAAATGATCCTCCCTATGACCTTCAAGGTACTTTTATACCTCCTTCAATGTACTTTGACAGTGATTGTGAAAATTGATCTCCCCTCCTTTCTGGAGATCTTGATTTTGAATTGGCACTGGAGCTTTTCAAACATTGCTCCCCAATTCAATCCTTTGACGGAGTCGTGCCTGACTGTACCTGTGATGCTCAATCTGTGACTACTGTAGATGAACGCATTCCCATCGTTCACTCTCTCACCGTCTGGAAGATCTGCGAGCCCCTCGACCTGAAGGCCAAGTTTATCCCACTGCCAGGAACAACAATCTTGTCTCTAGCTCCACACAGAGGTGTAGATCACATGACTACTGCCCCTGTCGTAGGATCATTCTCTGTGTGGAAGATTTGCCAGGTGTTGGATCTTCCAGCCATTTACGACCCACAGGTCATCAGAGCAACTGTTTTTCGAAAGCCGCACAAACCGATACCAGTGGTACAGTCAACTGCTGTTTTTGAACTGTGCAAGGAGTTGAATTTAGCAGTTAAACTGGCTCCTCAGTAAAATCCTCCTTTAAAACATCAATATTCATCATCACTTTTGGATTTCATAGACGTTTATCTACTAGAAAGTATTCAATATAAAAAGTGTTTTTTTTTCAGGTATAGAAGTTTAAGTTGGCAATACTTTCCAAGATGGCGACCAATTTAACAGCTGTCAAGTGATTTATTCTCAGTTTGGTTTGGCAATTCATCAAAACCATCATCAAGCAAGACGTAGATTCGTCGAATGGGTCCAAAACGAGATTGCCATTGTTCCCGACTTCTGGTTGAATGGCTACGTCAACAAACAAAACTGCCGCATTTGGAGTGAAGCTAATCCACAAGTGTATGTCGAAACACCGTTACATCCAGGAAAACTGACTGTTTCGTGCGAATCTATACGGAACTTTATCACTAACCTTCTGAACCGACCTTTTAGGGAAATTTAATTCCCTACCTATTTCCAATCAACTCCAAAAAAAGCGGACAGGATTCCTTATTATGCAGATTAGATTCAGTATTTAAGTCAAACGAAATAGTAAAGTTAGAGCAGTAGGAGATAGATATTGAAACATAGAGTTATAGTGATTTTGAATTGAAATATTGTAGTTGAAGATAAATTTATCTCATGAAGAATTGAGATTCCGAGTGGTAAATATAAAATTGTATTTAAAGTTTCATTAAAGTTTTAAGAGTGAGATTAAAGTTAAATGTTCATTAAGAACATTATTAAATATAATTCTGGGATCTCTTATCGTGGTAATTTCTGCGTGATCGTTATTTAATGAATTGATTAATTAGATTATTAATTAATTGAGTTAATTTAAAGATTATTATAATTAAAACCTCATAATATTCGCCTTGTCGTTGTTAATAAGTCTTTGATTCTATTTGGGAAAGCTATCTAAATAAAGAAAGTTATTTATAAAAATGGCTACTGGTTCATTTACGTCTCATAATTATTCTAGTTCTCAAAGTGAGGTCCTTAGAGATCATTACAAGTTCATTGATGATAAAAATAATATTGATAAAATAAATCGCTCATGTTCTCTTTAAAAAAAAGGGAGTTTACTACTAAATAAAAAAATAGCTTACTCTATTCATTTGGTAATTGAAAGTCTACTTGCTTCAATTTTTGTTACAGGCTTTCATTCTACAGGTTATTTCTGTTTCTAGTTTTCCTTTCTACTTTATATCGAATAAAAAATCTGACCGGACTGAGTGGAAGTGACCACATCCAATACCTAACAATCGATCTGTTTATTTGAGAGGAAGAAAGCCGGATGCTTTTAAACAGTGTGTTGTGAAAACCTCTAGAATTGTAAAGTTTGACTAGTTTGCGATACATCCTTAGAATACTTGACATCATTTAGAAATATTTTTTATCGAAGTTTAAACTATGCTTTCAGTTTTATAAGACTAACACCTTTGTAAAATATACAGAAAATAGAATTTTTTTTTGTACCGTTTTAAATTACATTTTTCTACTCAATTCTTTAGTAAATAAATTAATGTTGTACATTTCTTTATAAATTATGTTATTTAAAATTGGGAAACTGAATAAGAGCCCGAACCTCTAAATTCTATCTATGATCTTATTTGATGTTATTTCGAAGGAGAGAGTCCATAGCTTGATATTACTTCTTGTGGGGTAATCCATAGCTCGATATTATTTTTGGGAGATATTTATGTAGATGTCCGTAGTTTGATATTCCTTTTTGGCAGGTAGTCCGAAGCTCGATATTAGATGTTATTTCTGTAAGGTAATCTATAGCTCGATATTATTTCTGTAGGGTAATCTATAGCTTGATATTATTTATGTAGGATAATATATAGCTTCATTTTACTTATTTGGAGGTTGTCCGGAGTTCGATGTTACTTTTTTGAGATTTAGTCCCTTGCTTGATATTTATCCTCAAGCTTTAGTGCGTAGCTTGATACTGCTTATTGTGATGTAGCAGTATAAAATAAACACTTTACTACATGTGATATAAAAAGGAAATAATTTTACTCTTCTTATCAATTGAGTAGTTTAATTTTGGCATCTAAAATAGAATTTCAATTTTAATACTTATCTCTTCTTATTTACTTTTAGAAAGCTTTTAAACTGATTAATTTAATCTTAGAAAATTATGTATCAAAATTTTTTCCCCTATACTTTTCCTTTCCTGCTCAAACGGCATATATTAGATGACAACTTGTAATAAGCATAAAAGAAATGTTTTCCATGACTTCATGGTGCTAGTGAGTCAAACAGTTTGAATAATGGATGAATGATAGGATAATGAGTTTTGGAACTGCACAGTTACGCAAAACTGGATCGCTGTTTCACTATATTATTCAAGAGTAGGATATTCCATAACTGTTATTGAGATGCATACGGTGGCTTTTCAAAGGTTAGAATAAACGCAAACATTACATGATTGGAAGTATAATTTGATACAAATCTTTATTTTATTAGCTTATTTTTACATTAAAACTAATATTATATTACATGTTTATAAAAAAAAATACAGTTGTAAATGTAAATATATTATTCATCTTGCAAATGCGAAATATTGTAATAACTTTTAGGGATATTATCTAAATATACACATTTACTATTTAATTTAAATTAATTATTTTATATTTGTATGCAATTTCTTTTGCGGGGAAAGGTTATAATTATTGAAACACTTCTAAAAATTGTGCCTAATAAAGAAAAAACTTAAATAATTTTTGATAAATGAAGTATAAAGTCCCTTACGGTATTTACCAAGCAAAAACTGTATATCTAAGTAACATAAAATTATTTGCTTTATGTAATATTCTTTCTCACTTTTTCATCAGTGTTCATTAATAAACGTATTTTACGTGATATTAAAAAATTTAATAACATTGTATTGTGCTTTATTGGATTTTTCTTTTTAGTGCGTTAGGAAATTTATAGTATTTGCATAGATTTTCAAAATTAAGTACAGAAATAAAAACATTAAAATTTAGGAGGATTCTATTTACTAAGACAGAGGAAGAAATTTAATGGAAAATTGTAAAGAAGAACTTACCCCCCAAAATTAGCCTGCTGCGTGCCACATGTGTCCCATAAAAAAAATTTTGCGTGGCACCAAGACAGTCAGAAAACTAAATATGTCTCTGTATTTTGGTTGAAACATATTTATCAGAAAAAAGATTTTCTGGTAGAAAGATCAACAAGATTAAATATAGATGCGTTAGCTGACATTAACTTACAGATAGTGTGATAAAAATTTAAACCGTTAATTTTACTCCTTATTTAAAAAAAAACTGTAGAAAAGTGGAATAGCTTGCAAGTATCTCATTAAACTGATTCTATAATTAACTGTGTTTGCAACTATAGACGATATGAAATTTGCAAACTAAATAAATTAAATAAAAATGCCACTATTTTATTTAACTTGTATTTATTAAATTTTATTATGCAATTTACAACTTTTTGAGATTTGTGATTAACTTATGAAAGATATTGCTTAAAAAGGTTCTTCCTCCGCTTTAATAATGGGTCCTCGTATAAATAAAGACCTGACCCTGTTATACTCATGCCTAAACATACAATCTATGAAAACTGATTTACTTACTGTCATGCCACGAAATTTAGCACAGGACCGTACAACAATATCAGGAATATGAATATGAAAATGAAAAAGATTTTAATCGTGAATTTAGCTACATATATCAAAAAGTGTGATATCATGAATCAGAGATAAAGCCTTTAACTCAGGAAAAATCTATCTAATATAGAATTTGACTACTGTACACCGGTTTTACAAGACCCACAATGAGCTGTCATGAGGGTGTTTTTATTGGGGCGTTAACAAGTATTTGTGGTAACAAACGACATTTTTCTAAAAGCGGGTCATTTAATTCCTGGAGGGCCTTGGAAGGCTACTCTGAAAAATGGCTTTATCTAGACCATCTCAAACATATTCATTAGAATTGTGATCCGAAAACCTCGAGAATCAATTAATACGGTGAATATCTGCTCCTTCATGAAATTCATCAACATTATGAGTTCTGTGTAGCCACGCTTTATCATACATAAAAATGTCGTCCGGACACATAACATCCAGAAAAACCTCACATACGCTTACAGCATCTTATTCCTATAGCACTGTGAGTTGACAGTACCACAGTGTTTCTCAAACTTTCAATAATGGTGACCAAATTTTCAATCATAATTTTTGTCACCCCCCTCCCTGTACAACAATAATGTATTTACTGCAATAAAATACCCTTTGACACTAAAGTTACAATGCGCGATCTCAATTATAAACTGTATAAGTTTTACATTTTGTATATGTCACTTTTAAGTAATATATATTTTAAGAAAATTATACTTAAAATATATACATATTACTTATTTATTATTATGATATTTTTCTTTCTCTAATTTTTAAATTGGGAAAGATCGTAAACCGATACATTCAATTAAAGATATATATTTCCTTCAGAATCAATTTCTCAAGGTATAAATGTCATTAGAAAAATAGACTAGTCTATGTTGCTCACTATCATATCCATCACATCTGGCATTATCGGGTACGTTTGAGTGAGTCTGGGCAACCTGTCGGACGTCTGCGTATATAACATGCAAAAATGCTTTTCCTCGTATAATTCCAGTCAGTTTTGGTCGACTCGATACTTCTATAGCTACCGAATCTAGCTTGAATGTACATTTTTTAATTTGCACGTTAATTGTAATTCACGGTAATTAAGTATTTATGGCAGTAGATTAAAACAAAATCATACATACATTTTTAAGTCGTAAGCAAACATTCGACGATAATAAAGGATCAACAAGTACACTGACGAGCATGGTTCCGAAAATTAAATCAAGGAAATATTCACAAAATACTTAAATTTTGGATTTACCGTTACTGAAGCAAATGATGTGAAAAAAGCCCCAGCTCCTTATGTGTTAAAACAGACAAATCTGAAGAACAACATGTGAAAGTTGATTTTAAAATCATGTAAAATCATTTAGACATGTTGACAAAGAATTTTAAAAAGTATTTTCTTTATGATTACAACTTGGTAGAAAGTTATGAGTGGATTAGGGATCTATTTCAAGATACTCCAGAAGGTCTCTCAACTTCCGAAGAAGAAATCTTCATACTTTCACATCCAGTGAAAGATTAAGAGGCAATTTTGTAAAAAATCACTCTTTGAACTTTGGGTAGAGGTGGATGATGAATTTTTTGCACTGAAAACAAAAGCTCTTGGTATACTATTACCATTTTAAACATCCTACCTTTTTTAAACTGGATTTTTTGCGGTGGCTGCTTTGAAGACAAATATAGATCTCAGCTAAATATAGAAAAATAACTCAGATAGTCAATTTCTGATATTAAACGTTCCTCTGAAAAACTTTCACTACAAGACAAGCCCATGGAAGTCACTAATAATTATTAAACTGATTCTTAATATAGTATTAAGAAGTTATTTATAAAATTCCTTCTTCAGTACAGATACATAAAACATATACTGGCTGAAAAACCGGCTCTTCACACGAGTTCATTTTTTAAAATAATAAAACGTTATTCTTGATAAAATAGCTGGATTGCAAGGAGAGTAAAACTGCGTGCAAGATATTGTATACAAACATGTAAAATAATATATTTTACATAAATGCTATAATTGAAAATAACTGTTTAAAAGAACTGTAATTTTAAACCTCACAGAATTAGCATTTAGATTTAATGTTAAATAATGAAGAAGAATTTAAAATTCCGTTGAAGAATAATTGTGTTACTTTTTAATATTTAAAGCGAGAAGATTTCAAAATCTTTTAACCCGGGAGCCGGCGCGCAGTCGTTGCTAACGCTTATGGTATGCGGATTGACTCAGTTATCCCAATCATTTGTTTATAATTATTTTTACTGTACACGATACAAATTGGAATTCTGGTGAATAATTTAATTAAGTGAAACAATACTTACCGGCTTTCAAGGACTATTCAAATTTTCGTTGATGATTTGAGAAAAAATCCAATAAAACTGAATTAAAATGATTCAAAAGTGGTAAAAATAAAATAAGAATAAAATTTGATAAAGGACGCAAATCAGAGACACTTTTCACTAATATTACGGAAATGTTCTTTGCTGGTAAAGCTGTCATATTTTGTTCAAGTTATTGTAGTTTTAATGAGCTTTCATGATCGAGTGAGTGAATATTAACGTCGCACTGTTCAGCTACACGAGAGCGTTTGGAGACAGACCTCGTAATTTTTAACCATGGTCAAGTGGCGAGGATGATACTTGAGCTGGCTCCTTTTAACTACCACACCACTCCCACAAGAGGACGTTTGAGCTCTCGACATATTTAACGCACATCCACCCTCTGAACGGTGGGTCTTTAGTGGTACTGTGCTCGAATTCATGACACCTTTGGTGATCAACAGGTAACAAGTTGAACTATTTCTTTCTTGTGTGTTTTTGACAAGGCTAACTGAATCTTGTGGTACACTTATGACTTCATATCTTAGTTGATGGAGTTCTTTAGGAAGCATGTGAAAATATTCCTTTCGTATCTTGTTCATCGAGTTTCTAGATCATGAGTAATATGCATTCCTTCAGCAGGTTCTACTTTTGTTTTTCAACTTCCTTCAATAGAGATCACAGGTGCCCCGCGTCACCGCTCCCGGGTTAAAAGTATATTCAGAAAAAAATGCGGATGTTCTAAAAAGGATTATGATGTTTTTCACTGTGTTTTATAGGTTTGAGAATACTCATAAAAATAACTCTTGGCCAAATAATCCTTCAAATCATTCAATTACTTTCCAAATATCGTAAAACTCTTTATTATTTACAATTTCCCTAAGCAAAAAACAAACACATTAAAGATGGGACGAAACTAATGTAGAACTAACCATACCAGTAACTTTGAAGGTCAATCAAATGATCAGCAATTGTATTATGCTACTTTGCTGAAAATTGAATCATGTCTTCATTTTCTTTCTACAACTAATGTGCAGTATTTCAATAATAATTACAGGGATAAATTGTTTATCTTCTTAGAATTTTTCTCAATGTCTGAGTTTCGTTTTTTCTTTTAACGAGTAATATTTTATGTTAAAAAGAGAAACGCCAAATGATAAACATAAATTATATAAGTTTTGTTGTGTATTTTTAAATTATAGAAGAAAGTATTTTGTTCTACTTCTTTCCGGTTTTTTTTAAAAAATATCTTTAAACTTTCGATCTGCTCACCCCCTCCCGTCCCATACCTACCAAATCTGTCGATTTTGTTTTACGTACGAGGGATAAAAGAGAGTTCCATTTTCTCTCTAGGTGATGACTCGATGAGAATCACTTTATTTCAGTGCTTCTCAAACTTTCAATACTGGCGCCCCCTTTTCAATCACAATTTTTATCGCGCCCCCTTATACATAATAATTTACTGAATGCAATAATAATGCACTTTACGATAAAGCAACAATATTTATTATAAACCGTACAAATTCATGACATAAGTATTAAATTTTGTATATGTTACTTTTAAGCAAAAAAGTTAAGTAATAGGATAATTACTAAGTTATTTTTCCTTTCTCTGATTTTTAAATTGGAACATATTACAAAATGTGGTGGTTGCTTAGAAGACAAAATATAGATATCAGCTAAATATAGAAAATGAACTCAGAGGGTCAATTTCTTATCTTAAAACTCCTTTCAAAAACTTTGCTGTGTAAGACAAGCCCATGGAAGTAGCTAATAATTATTAAACTTGTTCTTAATTTAGTATTAATTAATTAGTCATAAAATACTCTGTGCACCACTCATTACATTAAAAGCAGTGTTTCTCAAACTTTCAATACTGGCGACCCAATTTTCAATCATAATTTTTGTCTCGCCCCCCTGTACAACAATAATGTATTTACTGCAATAAAAATGCACTTTTTGAGAGAGAGACGCTAAAGTTACAATACGATCTTAATTATAAACCGTACAAATTAATACGATAAGTATATTAAATTTTGTGTATATGTAACTTTTAAGTAATATATATTTTAAGAAAATTACTTAAAATATATATTACTTAGAATTATGTTATTTTTCTTTCTCTAATTTTTAAATTGGAACAGATCGCAAAATGATGTATTTAATTAATGATTTATTTCCTTCAGCATTCATTTCTCAAAGTACAAATGTCATTAGGAAAATAGTCTAGTCAATGTCGCTCTCTATCATATCCATCACATCTGGCATTATAGGGTACGTTTGCGTGAGTCTGGGCAACCTATCGGACGTCTGCGCAAAACATGTAAAAATGCCTTTCCTCGTACAATTCCAGTCAGTTTTGGTCGACTCGATACTCCTATAACTACCGAATCTAGCTTGAATGTACATTTTTTTAAATTTCCAAGTTAACTGTAATTCACGGTAATTAAGTATTTACGGCAGTAGATTAAAGCAATATCATACATACATTTTTAAGTCGTAAGCAAACATTCGACCATAATAAAGAATCAACAAGTACACAGACGAACGAGCATGGTTCCGAAAATTAAATCAAGGCGATCTTCTCAAAAGTACTTAAATTTTGGATTTACCACTACTGAAGTAAATGATGGAAAAAAAGCCCCAGCTCGATATGTGTTAAAACTTACAAATCTGTAAAACAACATGTGAAAGTTGTTTTTAAAACATGTAAAATCATTTAGCTATGTTGGCAAAGAATTTTAAAAGTATTTTCTGGATGAGGACAGCTTGGTAGCAAGTTACGAGTGGATTAGGGATCTATTTCAAGATACTCCAGAAGGGCTCTCAACTTCCGAAGAAGAAATCTTCATATATTTTACATCCAGTGAAAAATTAAAAGGAAATTTGTAATAAATCGCTCTTTGAATTTGGGGTAGAGGTGGATGAGGAATTATCTGTACTGAAAACAAAAAAGCACTTCGTATACTATTACCATTTTCAACATCCTACCTTTTTCAAACCGGATTTTCTGCAGTGGATGCCTTGAAGACAAAATATAGATCTCAGCTAAATATAGAAAAATAACTCTTTAAGTGTCAATTTCTGATATTAAACCTTTCTTTGAAAAACTTTCCTCTACAAGACAAGCCCGTGGAAGTCCCTAATAATTATTAAACTTGTTCTTAATTTAGTAATAAGATTGATTGATTGAATATTAACGTCGCACTGTTCAGCTGCACGAGGGCTTTTGACGACGGACCACGTAATTTTGAACCATGGTCAAGTGACGTGGATGACACGTGAGCTGGCACCCCTCTCTCCTAACTACCACACCAACGGGAAAACGTTTCAACTCTCAACAGATTTAACGTGCATCGCTGCCCTACACGGCGGGTCTTTAGTGGTACTGGGCTCGAACTCGTGACAAGGCAAGCCACGATCCGATACCTATACCACTCGGCTACCACGGCCAAATTCAGTAATAAGAAATTATTTATAAAATACCTTCTTCAGTACTGATACATCAAACGTATACTGGCTGAAACACCGACTCTTCGCACGAGTTCATTTTTTAAAAAATAAAACACTATTCTTGATATAATAGCTGAACTGTAAGGGAAGTAAAACTGTGTGCACGACATTGTATACAAAAATGTAAAATGATTTTTTTAGATAAATGCTATAATTGTAAATAACTGTTTAAAAAGAACTGTAATTTTAAACCTCACACAATTAGCATTTAGAATTAATGTTAAATTATGAAAAAGAATATAAAATTCCGATGAAGAATGATTGTGTTACTTTTTAACATTTAAAGCGAGAAGACTTCAAAATGTTTTAACCCGGGAGCAGGCGCGTACTCGATACTAACATTAATGGTAGTGCGGGGGGACTCAGTCACCCCAATCATTTGTTTAGAATTATTTTTACTGTACACGATACAAATCGGAATTCTAGTGAATATTTTAATTTATAGAAAGTATACTTACCTTCTTTCAAGGACTATTCAATTCTTTGATGATTTGAGAAAAAATCCAATAAAACTGAACTAAAATGATTCTAAAGTACAAGACCATAATAAAGGACGCAAATCAGACACTTTTCAATTATCCTACAGAAATGTTAAACCAATCAATTCTTTTCCAAATATCGCAAAACTCAATTATTTACAATTTCCCTAAGCGAAAAGCAAACACATAAAAGAGATGGGAGGGAATTAATATTGATAATAACCATACCATAAGATTGAAGGTCAATCAAATGATTAGCAAACGTACTATGCAGCCTGGCTGAAAAGTGAATCATGACTTCCTTTTCTTTTCTACAACTAATGTACAGTATTTCAATAATAATTACAGTGGTGAATTGTTTATCTTCTTAGAATTTTTCTCAGGGTCTGGGTTTCGTTTTTTTCTTTTAACGAGTAATATTTTATGTTAAAACGTAATAAAAAATCTCTCATTGAGGAAATACAGCAAATAAAACAAAATGTTTTTTTCCTCTTTAATTTGGTTTTGGGATCAAAGATAGCTATTTGATGACGGAAAACAGCCAGATAATAAACATAAATTATGTCAGTGTTGTTGTGTGTATTTTTTTTTTATTATGGAAGAAAGCATTTTGTTTTACTTCTCTTTTCCGGTTATTTTTTTTTAAAAAAATTTAAATTTTCGATACGCTCGCGCCCCCTTTGTAGGGTCATCGCCCCCAGGGGGCGCGCCCCACACTTTGAGAAACACTGCTTTATTTAGTACATTTCAACTTATCACCGAAAATAACACACCCCTATTCTTATGATTTCTACGACTGCTGTTTTCAGATCCTCAATATCCAGTTTTTCCGGCTGGAAGTAGTCAAAGAAACGCACCGGACTATACACCAGGTGTAAAGGCCAGTCTCTACAAGACGGTTGTTGACTGCTCTTCTTCTTCCAGACATAGAAGAAAGGGGGTTACAAGGAAACTAGGACATCGTTGTCCGACTATGTTGCCGTGTACTTAATGCCAAGTAGCAATCCTGTGCGAATGTTGATGCTCTACGCAACCTTGGTCACCTTTCCTACTGAGAGTACCACTGGATTCCCTAACCGGTAGACCATTTTCGGCCCACTTGTAACAATCGAACCACCTCCTCTTGAGACCGGCCAGCTTCAGGCCTACTAACGGTTCTTTATTTCAAGTAAACATCTAAACCCGGGGTAGGCATTAAGTCGATCTCGATCTACCGGTGGACTGCCAAGACATTTGGGGGTGACCGCCTTCACATAAAACGTTAGACGTGCATACTAAAAGAAACACTTGTGGTTATCAAGATAATGAAAACACCCATGAATAAAAGTGACACCGTGAATAAAACTGCTACACAAATTTGAGAGATGTTTTCAAGAATTTACTAGACTAGAATCAAAAGTTGCATTCATGGGCTACCCATTTACCCAAATATATCTAAAAATATGTTACATGTTCTCTAGGAAAATGAAGCTTTTTTCTTCTCCTTCAAAAAGACGTAATTAGTAAAGGAAAACTTTTGGAATCTAATAGTGAATCTAATAGTTTGTGATCTTAATTTTTGACGTAAATACATATAGCATAGTTGTACAATTCATGACCTTTTGTTTTTCTCAATTAATGCAATAATTTAAATGTACTAATATTTCAACCTAATTCTGAGTATGACATAATTTTCTTTTCATCCCTAATTCATAGAACATTAAAAATGTCAGTACTTCCTATCAGGGAAAAATAAATTATTATTCAAATTTTAGACTCTGTGAATGGTTCTCAGATCCATGATCTTAGATTTCTATTTAAAATAAAGGGTGTTTTTTAGAGGCATAGAACTTTAAATTGCAATAAAACAACGATGTATAATTTGATTGACATGATTTTTTTTTATTCGAAAGATAATCTTGTGGCATTACATTTTAAATATGATCAAGCAAGTCGTAGATTCGTCGAATGGGCCCAAAACGAGATTGCCGTTGTTCCCAATTTTCATAAGCGAATTTTGTTTAGCGATGAAGCGCACTTCTGGTTGAATGGCTACGTCAACAAACAAAACGGCCGCATTTGGAGTGAAGCTAATCCACAATTGTATGTCGAAACACCGTTACATCCAGAAAAACTGACTGTTTGGTGCGCTTTATGGGCTGGTGGAATCATTGGTCCGTACTTCTTCAAAAACGATGACGGCCACAACGTTACAGTCAATGGTGATCACACAGTAAAGAGCCATGATTACTAACTTTTTCATTCCTGAATTGAACAATCAGGATGTCCAGGAGCTGTGGTTCCAACAAGACGGCGCAACATGTTACACAGCTCGTGCCACAATCGATTTATTGAAAGACACGTTTGGTGACCACCTAATTTCATGTTTTGGACCGGTGAATTGGCCTCCAAGATCTTGTGATTTAACACCGCTAGACTATTTTCTGTGGGGCTATGTAAAGTCATTGGTCTATGCGGATAAGCCACAAACTCTTGACCATTTGGAAGACAACATTCGCCGTGTTATTGCCGATATACGGCCACAAATGTTGGAAAAAGTCATCGAAAATTGGACGTCCAGATTGGACTACATCCGAGCCAGCCGTGGCAGTCATATGCCAGAAATCATGATTGAAATGCAATGCCACAAGATTATCTTTCGAATAAAAAAAAATTCATGTCATCGTTGTTTTATTGCAATTTAAAGTTCTATACCTCTAAAAAACACCCTTTACATATACCGACATTTGATTCCACATTTGTATTAAGTAAAGTAAATATTTCTTTTTTTTTCACAAAGTACCAGCATATCTAAATAATTTCTACTGTTATATGTCACGGAAAAGTTTTCATCAAAAATTAATTTGTTTTTAAAAAAAATATCAAAAGATCAGTGAAGTAAGCAATTTGTAGGCTTTTAAGCAAATCTGAAAATCCCTTTTCCTTTTATGATTGCATTTAAGAATCAGTCGAAAACTTTATGTTGAGGAATCACGTAAACAATAAATTGGAGTTTTTTGTAAACCATTGTGGAAACGAAGGATTAGACTGATTTTTTTTCACTTATTTTCAATAACTCTCAACATCAATTTTCTACGTAATCTAGTGAAAAAAATACCTTCGTTTCTTATCTCTTCCAAGAAAAAAAGGTATATTTGTCCATCAGAGGAAAAAAATATATTTGGGGCACTTTCTTTCTTCTAAAAAAACTAGGCTGAAAAGAGAAACTTTTTTTTATTTCCATCTTATTTTATTGACATATTTTTCTCTTCTAAATTCTTACTCTTAAGTTAAGAGCCAACGATAATGATTTCGTGCCTTCAAAACAGCTTTTATCATGTTTACGCAATTGTTCTCCGTGTTTTAACTTTGTTCACTTTTTTATAGTTGTACATATTTTCCAAGATTACTTATCTTTTTAATTAAAGTAGCTTTATTTATCTCATATTTAATATAATATAATGTAGTAATCTCTCACCCTCGAATGTGTTAAAATGCACAAACGGATCTGACATAATTATAGAACCAGGACTTTTATTATGACTATCAAACCACACTGCACAGTTGGACCTCCATTGTATGAATCTACTATTTCGCGAACTTTTTCCTGGAACCAAGAACATTTTACTATTTTCTTTGTAAAATAATCTCCGAGAATAGCGAAAAGTATTTTCTATTTAATGAATTTTCTTTTATTCGATTTTTTTCTCCCATGATTTAAGTCTCTGTACATTTAAAATTATTTTCTCTCTTAACACATTTTCTGGTGATCAATTACCTTGAACTTATTTGATCAGGTATCTAACTCACCGAAAGCAGTAAAATTTCCATAATTTTTTCAAATAAAAAACGTCTTAAACAAAACTAACACATTTTATCAGAAATTAAATTTAATGACGCATGATGAAATGTATACTTATAATTACTGGTTGTAAGATAACGTATGTTTAAAATATTCGTAGGTTTAAAGTGTCATTAAAATTTCATTAATTTTAATGTAAAATAATCTTTTAAAGTTGAAAACACAGTGTATTTCTGGATAATGTTTTCTTCTTTTTTTTTTTTCTAGACAGATTTCTTTTTGACAATTAAGAAATATAAAATAAATAGATATTAGTTTACAAAAAAAGAGTGTAAATAATTACTTTTTTAAAAATGTATACTTTAATGTATGAATTTAAAATTTATTTTGTGTGGTTCGTACAGAATATTGAAAAATGAATTCAGTTTCACGAATTTTCTCCATAACAAACTTTTTATCAGGATTTAGCGTCTTCGTTAAATAGAGGTTCTATTTATATAGTTGACCTGAGCTAGGCGAGCAGTCAGACTAATTACAAACTTAAATGTGTATAATAGTTGATCAAATACTTATCTAGAATTACGGATCGTCAAAAATATTTATATTCACAAAAGTCCTTGAATTCCAGTAGTTTCATTTCTTATATCTATAACGCAATAGCTTCAGTATGACAACAATCACGAATTTCCCTCTACGCTCCTCTTCACTTGACTTTGTTTGTCACGAGTTTGAGCCCAGTACCACTAAAGACCCGCCATGTTGGGCAGCGATGCACGCTAAATCTGTCGAAAGCTGAAACGTCCTCCCGTTGGTGTGGTGTGGTAGTTAAGAGAGGGGGTGCCAGCTCAGGTGTCGTCTACATCACTTGACCATGGTTCAAAATTACGTGGTCCGTCGCCAAAAGCCCTCGTGCAGCTGAACAATGTGACGTTAATATTCACTCACTCATTTGACTTTGAATAGCAACTCTCATTATCATAAATCAAGCTTCCTTTACAAAATCATACAATGCCAATCATATATACCTTTATAATCATACATTGTTTGAAAAAAGTTTTTCCAAGATGTACAGTAGGATTTGCGAATAGAGCCTATTACAAATTTTAATTTGTTTTTGATGCAAACTATAATTAAAACTAATCATCTATCATTTACAAAGAAATTGAAGAACTATAATAAAACTTTGAATAAATCAGTATAAAAATTTTAAAATTTATTTTATTAATATGCATAAAAATTTTAATCCTTCAAGCTAAACATTAAATCATGGTTAAAAAAATGCATTAATTTTTTTTTTGATAAGCAGACTATGTGTCTAGATATAGTATGGGAATAATCGGTGCCGTACGAAAAAAAAACTGTACGTGAAACTTTGTGCAAGCTAGATGCGAAATAGCACTCTGATGTGCTTATATTTCATTGTTGGAAATCCGTCATATATGAAATTCCACGTAAGACCGCAAATTGAAGAATTATTTTCTCAACAGTTTTATTATTAATATAATTTTTTTTCTAGAAATTGACTAGAAACAAGTACAAAAATTCTTTCAAGAAAATATTTAACTTTCAGTAAAGCTATTTTTGTGACCTAAATAAATTATCTATATTTTATACACTCATGTCCATAAATTAAGGATAATTTAGAATCGCACAGAAATTGAACTCTACAATAAAAATTTCACCTCTAGAATTTCATACACATCTTGAAGAGAAATATTCAAATTACAGAAAACCACCAGATGGCGCAGATAGTATGTCACAATAATAATGGAGGGGTATATAAGGAATGGTGGCAAAGAAGTAAATTTGTTCACAGGTGCTTTAAAAGCCTTTCAGTGCAATTACCGCATAGTTATGGCACAAAGGAAGCATTTGGATGATTTTTTTACGTGATAGAATTATTGGACGACTGGAATGTGGATGTACCCAGCTGAAAGTATCAGAGGAACTTGGAATCACCCAGAGTGTCACCTCCAGGCTTTGGCAACGATTCCAAAATGATGGTAATGTAAGTAGATGTTATAGCACAGGTCGCCCCCGAGTTACAACGCCGAATGAGGACCGGTATATTTGGCAGTTACTGCCAAAAGAAACAGACGGAGCACAGTATCAGACCTGTCTCGTTAGCTCTCTTCAGCTAGCGGTACTACAGTTTCAATGTATACTGTGTACAGACGCTTAGGTCACATTGGTCTATATGCTCGAAGGCATGTCAGATGTGTTCCACTTACCGCAACTCACTGTCACCTGCGATTAACCTGGAGTAGAGAGCATGCATTGTGGACACCACAACAGTGGCATTGTGTGATGTTTTCCGACGAGTCCAGGTTTAGTTTCCAGTCTGATTCTCGCCGGACTTCAATATGGAGAGCACCATGTACCTTTTACCACTAAGAGAACACCATTGAACGACACTGTCACGGTGGTGAAGGATGGCTCGTTTGGGGAGGAATTATTCTTGGTTCCAGAACTGACCTGCATGTTCAGAGTGTAACGATGATTGTCCACATCTATCGGGATGTCATTCTGGAACAACCTGTACGTTTGTTTTGGGACGCCATGGGTGCTGAATTTCTGTTTATGGATGACAACACCCGTCCTCACCATGCAAACATTGTAGACGAATGCCTTCAATCGGAGGATATCAACCGTAAGGATTCACCAGCATACTCACCGGACTTGAATCTAATAGAGCACGTGTGGGATATGCTTGGCCGACGAATTGCAGCCCGTCAACCCCCTCCCACCTGTCTACCGGAACTTCGGAGGGCATTGCTTGATGAGTGGTGTAATATTCCCCAAGATCAGATTGATAATTTGATACTCAGCCTGCCTAGGCGTTGTAAGGCCTGTATTGCATCGTCCGGGAGACATACTCCATGTTAACCCTCATACTAACCATGTTATACTGTTTTTTGTAAATAGTTTCTTTTTTTTTTTTTTTTTTTTTTGAAATTTGCTCCAGGGGTAAAAATCGCAATTTTTATTAATTATGTCAAACATATAGCATCTTTTTTACTCTTTACCTTTTGTTTACTAAATAGATTTTACAAATAAATCAAATTTGTTTTGCTTCTGTCTCTTTTTTGCCTAAAGATAATTATCCTTAATTTATGGACATAAGAAAACTGGAATTGAGTTATGTTAGAATTTTTATGTGTACAATTATTTACCTTTATTTTTAAAAGTAGGCCTTTTACATTATATAATATTCGCAATTTCAAATTTAATCTTATGAAAGAAGTATTTAATAATTTACATAAATATGCGTTACATTTTTCAGCCCTTAACATTTCATGTGGAAAGGGGAGACATTAGTTTTATTATATCGTTCTTGGTACTTGACCATTAACTAAACTAGAAAAATCAACAAATAAATTTAATTAAAAGGAAATAATATGTTTATCAAACTCATGTAAAATAGTTTCATGTTGTTAAAATTTATATTTTGAAGCGCGAAAATACTTCTATTTTTAACTTGGTGTTTTAACGGCTTATTCTAATGTTTAATCTAAAAACATTGTAACTTAAATTAGTTTTTGGATCAAAACATAATTTAATTGCTAAATAAGTACTTGACATTAAAATGAGTTTCCCATTTTAAGAATATTGCATATATATTAAAATGTAATTTAAGTTCTTAGAAGGATGTGATAAAAACCTCCGAAGTTACTGCGAAATGATGTTTTAGGAAAAAAAAATTAAAGTAGCTATATTTTCTGTGTTTTATGCATTTTAAAGGTGTTTTTTAAAAAAATTGTGAATATATATATCAACTATATATTTTAAACATCGCTGCATAATGTAAAATGCCTTGCACTTAAATTTAATCTTGCATTTTAAAATAATTTCACGAAAAATGAAGTTGAAATTAAAAATTCGATTCAGGAGTATCCTGTGATGTTTATTGGCCTTCAGGTTATGAAAATTTGAAATTATTTTATTATGAAAAATGTCAAAATTTATATCAAAATGAAACTAAATGTTATTATTTTAATATCCAATCATCAACTGTAACAAGTAAAATTTAATTAGAAATAAAATATGTCAACTAAATTTTGAAAATGCTTTAAACTCATTATCCATTGTGTTAAACAAAGAGAAATACATATTATTTCTAAATACAAAATTCGATTTTATTTTTCCTTTTAAAATATTAAAAGTAGCAAATAAATCTCTAAATAGTGTTTTTTCAATGTAACGTAATTAGCACAGTCAAAAACCTTATGTAATACAAAGTAAAACAAACACAATTAAGCTTATTTTGGATACTTAACTGCTGCAATGAAGACTTTATCCTAGAACAGTGTTTCTCAAAGTGTGGGGCTCACCCCCTGGGGGGGGTGCGATAACCATACAAAGGAGGCGCGAGTATATCGAAAATTTAAAGATTTTTTTTAAAAATTACCGGAAAGAGAAGTAAAACAAAATACTGTCTTCCATAGTAAAAAAAATACACAACAACGCTGATATAATTTATGTTTATCAACTGGCGTTTTTTCGTCATCAAATAGCTATCTTTGATCCCAAAACCAAATTAAAGAAAAAAAAACATTTTGTTTAATTTGCTGTATTTCCTCAATGAGAGATTTTTTTTATTACGTTTTAACATGAACTATTAATCGTTAAAAGAAAAAACAAAACCCAGACCCTGAGAAAAATTCTAAGAAGATAAACAATTAATCACTGTAATTATTATTGAAATACTATACATTAGTTGTACCAAAAGAAAAGGAAGACAGGATTCACTTTTCAGCCACGCTGCATAATACATTTTCTGATCATTTGATTGACCTTCAAATTTACTGGTATGGTTAGTTCTACATTAGTTCCATCACATCTTTTACGTGTTTATTGTAAACAATATTGATGTAAACAATGTGAAATTGTAAACAATAAAGAGTTTTATGACATTTGGAAAAAAATTGATTCATTTGAAAGATTATTTGGCCAAGATTTATATTTTTATGAGTATTCTCACAAACATATAAAGCATAGTGAAAAACGTCATAATCCTTTTTAGATCATCCGTATTTTTTTCTGAATACACTTTTAACCCGTAAGCGGTGGCGTGGGACATCTGTGATCTCTATTGAAGGAAGTTGAAAGAATGCATACTATTCATGAGTGAGAAACGCGATGAAGATGAAACGAAAAAAAAATTTTCTTCAAATGTTTACTAAAGAACTCCATCAACTTAAAATATGAAACCATAAGTGTACCACAAGGTTCAGTTCGCCTAGTCAAAAAGACACAAGAAAGAAAAAGTTCAGCTTGCTATTTGTTGATCAACCAAAGGTGTCACGAGTTCGAGCCCAGTACCACTAAAGACCCGCCGTGTAGGGAAAAGATGCACGTTACATCTGTCGAGAGCTCAAACGTCCTCTTGTTGGAGTGGTGAGGTAGTTAAAAGAGGCCAGCTCAAGTATCGTCCTCGTCACTTGACCATGGTTCAAAATTCCGAGGTCCGTCTCCAAAAGCCATCGGGAACAGTGTGACGTAAATATTCACTCACTCGATCATGAAAGCTCATTAACACTACAATAACTTGAACAAAATATGACAGCTTTTGTCAGCAAATAACATTTCTGTAATATAAGTGAAAAGTGTCTCTGATTTGCGTCCTTTATTAAAGTCTTGCATTTTTGAATCCTTTTAGTTCAGTTTTATTGGATTTTTTCTAAAATCATCAAAGAAAAATTGAATATTCTTTGAAAGCCGGTAAGTATACTTTCTCTTAATTAAATTATTCACTGGAATTCTGATTTGTATTGTGTACAGTAAAAATAATTATAAACAAATGATGGTGGTGACTGAGTCCCCCCCTCCCCGCACTACCATTAGCGTTAGTATCGAGTGCGCGCATGCTCCCGGGTTAAAACATTTCGAAGTCTTCTCGCTTTAAATATTAAAAAGTAAGACAATTATTTTTCATCGGAATTTTATATTCTTTTTTTTATTATTTAACATTTATTCTAAATGCTAATTCTGTGAGGTTTAAAATTACATTTCTTTTAAACAGTTATTTACAATTATAGCATTTATCTAAAAAAATCATTTTACATTTCTGTATACAATGTCGTGCACGCAGTTTTACTCTCCTTACAGTTCAGTTATTATATCAAGAATAATGTTTTATTTTTTTAAAAATGAACTGGTGCGAAAAGCCGGTGTTTCTGCCAGTATACGTTTAATGTATCAGTACTGAAGAAGGTGTTTTATAAATAATTTCTTAACACTAAATTAAGAACAAGTTTACTAATTATTAGGGACTTCCATGGGCTTGTCTTGTAGAGCAACGTTTTTCAAAGGAAGGTTTAATTTTAGAAATTTACACTCTGAGTTTTTTCTATATTTAGCTGAGATCTATCTTTTGTCTTCAAAGCAGCCACAGCAGAAAATCCGGTTTAACAAAGGTAGGATGTTGAAAATGGTAATAGTTTACCAAGTACTTTTGTTTTCAGTACATAAGTTTCATCATCCACCTCTACTCAAAATTCAAAGAGCGATTTATTACAAAATTTTCTTTTAATTTTTCACTGGATGTAAAATCTATCAAAATTTCTTCGGAAGTTGAGAGCCCTGCTGGAGTGTCTTGAAATAGATCCCTAATCCACTCGTAACTTGCTACCAAGTTGTCCTCATCCAGAAAATACTTTTTAAAATTCTTTGCCGACATTACTAAATGATTTTACATGGTTTTTTAAAAACAACTTTCACATGTTGTTCTTCAGATTTATAAGTTTTAACACATAACGAGCTGGGGCTTCCCCCTCCCCTCATTTACTTCAGTAGTGGTAAATCCAAAATATAAGTATTTTTGAGAATATTGCCTTGATTTAGTTTTCGGAACCATGCTCGTCTGAGTACTTGTTGATCCTTTATTATCGTCGAATGTTTGCTTACGACTTAAAAATGTATGTATGATTTTGTTTTAATCTACTTCCATAAATACTTAATTACCGTAAATTACAATTAACGTGCAAATTAAAAAAAAATGTACATTCAATCTAGACTCGGTAGCTATAGAAGTATCGAGTCGACCCAAACTGACTGGAATTGTACGAGGAAGAGCATTTTTACATGTTTTGCGCAAACCTCCGATAGGTTGCCCAGACTCACTGAAACGTACCCGAAAATGCCAGATGTGATGGATATGATAGCAAGCAATTATAGACTAGACTATTTTTTTAATGGCATTTGTACTTTAAGAAATGGATGCTGAAGGAAATAAATCTTTAATTAAATAGATCATTTTGCGATCTGTTCCAATTGAAAAATTAGAGAAAGAAACATAACATAATAATAAGTAAATAATATATATTTTAAGTAATTTTCTTAAAATATATATTACTTAAAAGTTACATATATAAAATTTAATATACTTATCGTATTAATTTGTACAGTGTATAATTAAGATCGTATTGTATTTTTAGCGTATCTCTCTCAAATTTCATTTTTATTGCACTAAATACATTATTGTTGTACAGGGAGGGGGCGCGACAAAAATTATGATTGAAAATTGGGTCGTCAGTATTGAAAGTTTGAGAAACACTGTCCTAGATTTAAAGTGGTTAGTTAAATTTAAAAAAATCGTGACAATATATATATATATATTTTTTATTAAATTTAACTTAAAAGAGGTATTCAGTTGGCTTTAATAATTGTTGAGTCTAGTTTAAAAAGAAGGTAAGTAAAAATGTTTAGAAGGCAAAAAAGAAAATTTTATGAAAAATGTTAACATAATTGTTGGAGTAAGATTTAAAAATGCATGAGAAATATGAAGTACAGTTTCGTTACATATACAATAGAGATCAAATTTGTTAATTATTTTTACCAATGTCACATTCACGACTATATTATGAGGGTTATGTTTCATAAATTTTTTTATCTTCTTGGTATATTATTAGAAAAATGCTATTTAATTGCTTTCATTTTCTTACTTATATAATTTTGTATTTAAATTTGAAGATTTACATAAAACTTTGGCCGTGGGTAGTCTAGTGGTTAGAGCATCGGACTCCCGACCGGAAGCTCTGGGTTCGATACCCGATGCCACCAAACACCTTCCGAGTACACACGGAGTACGTGCTCGTTTAATCAGTGGGTCCGTAGTCTTGTGGGTTTAATCACGAGTGCAGAGACTGGAGAATATTTCCCTCCCCTTCAGTTTACATGCAGAAATTGTGGAGGTGGAGATAGAGGGCGTGTCGCCATCTATCGTCCCTTCGGGGAATTTCGCCGAGCTAAATCGTTCTGTCACCTGTATGACCTGTATGGTGCTCAAGGCCAACGACAGGCGTACCTCTTGCCTATGTTATGATGAATTTCGTGGGCCTCGATCTGACTACGTCAGACAGGTGGCATCAGAAAACAACAACGACATAAAACTTTTGTAAGATTTTGTTTTTTTATACGCTATAAATACCTTAGATATCCTTAGACGAAAATTATATTGCCCTAGTAAATTACATTCCATTATAACGAAATCGCTGTAGTTAACTAGAGTGTTGCTGCTTTTTTCTCGTGCAGCAGATGAAAAGCAGAATGAAATAAAAGGAATCTTCTTTGAAAAGTTGGTTCAATATTAATTTGAGAAAAGCTTGTAATTTCATCCTTCATTCAGTATTTTGAATATAAAAAATGTTAATAAATTGAAAAAATATTACTATCCAACTTTAAAAAGTATAAATCGAATAAAAAGATTTATTCGTACTAGTGAGCAGGCAAGAAAATAAGATTAACATCATGCTCAGTGCATTTCAAAAGTTAAAATGATAAAAAATAAGAAAGATTAAAAAAAGTTTATGAAAAGAGTTAAAATCACTAAAGATGTTAATAATCAGTTTATTATTTCCGTAGATGTTTCAAACACTCAGAAAGTTCACTGACATTTTAAAGCTTTCTGTGTGTACGAAACATTAAAAAAAAACATCTTTACTTTTGTTATTATTTTCATAACATATGTTTATTTAAATAATATTTCTAATGATTACGAAAAACAGTTTATTTTATCGAATGTAGGTTCACAACGTATAAGGAAGTTGTTATAAATTAAATACATCTTATGGAAACGAGAGCCTAAGATTTCAAATATTAAAATCTTTCTCATTTTATTTAAAAAGATCTAAATATGATATATTTTTTTCTAAGGTATCTATCTATTTTTTTTTATTTAAGATATAAAAACATTTCTAAATTAGATTAAGAAAAGGAATTTGAAAATGAGTTTAAGGTATCCAACTACGTTCGGAATTGTAATTTTGCAAAACCTTACAAACGCGAATACTGTTTTAAATATTTAGTGTTTTTTAGACCAGAATATAGACGTATAAAATTATCTTAAGAATATTGTTGTAATAAAAAATGATTTAAATGCGATATTTTAACAAAAAATGAGCTTAGAATTGTTTATTTTCAAAATACTCTTTTTTTTTATGAAAAATTCCTCTATAATAATAATAATAATATTTTGCTTATACATAGATTAGACTTCTCCAAAGAGTCTGAACAATAATTTTATAAAAATTCACATTATTTCCGAAGTTACGACCAACTGAAATAATTATCGATGTTTTTTTTGTTAAAATTGCTCTCCACTCTTGTGTATTAAAATAAGAATAAATTCAAGTCTAAGTTAAATATTATAAAACATCCTTGTCCAGACTCAGTACAGAAGTGTTAGCTATGTATAGGCAAAATATTATTATTATAGAAGAATTTTCTATAAAAGGAGAAAATTTTGAAGAAAAACAATTCTAAGTTTCATTTTTTGCCAACATATTGCATTTAAGTAACTTTTTATTGTAATAATACTCCTAAAACAATTTCATACATGCATTCTAATCTAAGTGACACTAAATATTTAAAAAAAAATATTCGTTTTTACGCTTTTTGCGAAATCAGGGTTCCGAACGTAGTCGGATACCTTAAAAACTGATACAGAAAAATAATACGTCAAAATTTTTTCTTTGGAAGTATTGCATCAATCCAGAACCAAAGCAAAAGTTAAGCGTGTTCATACACATCATACATCACATAATAATCATGTTAAATCTCTTCTCTCATAAGCATTTATTTTTTTAAATACATTAATTGATCTCTAGATGAACATAGAAAACAGGATAATACATAGCTTTGGTAAGAATTATTAAGTTTTTAATTCTGTGTCTGCCTTTTTACATTTGTAGGCATGTAAATAATTCTCACTTTTCTGAGAAAGAAAGTACCTGATATATAGTGAGGTTTATGCACATTAAATCTCTTCCTAGACTCAAAGTCATGTTGTTGATATGGAATGCAAGTTTGGAGGGGGTGCCAGCAAAGGTGTCGTCCTTGTCACGTGACCATGGTCTGTCGTCAATAGCACTCGTGTTGCTTTGTAGTGCCACAAAAAAACTCTCATTTACTCACTGATAAAGAATATTATAAAAATTTTCCACTGTTATAATTGCATAAAATAGTAGTTTTTATGTTTTGTAAAAGATAAAAATATGAATTATATATAAGAGAGATCTAGATGATAATATTAAAATAATATGTCTACATGGTAAGCCTGAGAAGCCCAATGGGTCAGTTAATAACATCATACGGTCAGTGATTCCAAAATCTACATTTGTGGGATTAAAAACTCTAAAATTAGGGGTAAATATGGTCATTGCACAGTTCAACATGCGCCATGTAGTAAAATGAAAGATCTTAAAACATTCTGTTGCTGAAACAAGTTATAACTGTGTGCCATGCTTCAAAAGACTAGATACACGTAAAATTCGTGTAGCTCAACGAAAGCATCCTAAGATCCCCCCCAAAATAAAAGTCAAAATTGTTAAAAATAATGAAAAAAAATTAGGAGAGAGTCTTTTGTACGGTCAGAGATTTAAAAAAATGCTTCATATGCCTCTGGAAAGTATTAAACAAAGTAAATGCTCAAAAAATTACAAATTTTGACTTTAAAGCTTGTTTTCTCAAAATGTAATATGTTTCACTTTATGTACTTCTTTCTCAAAAACTACTTATAATATAATCCTTTCATTTTCAGTGAGTATACATTTAATATGTTTACACATTTTAACGGAGGGAATTATACATATATCTAGCAAACTATTTTAGATATGATTTTTAAAATAAATTTCAGGGGGAAAAAATTGGACAAAATTTTAAAAAAAACTCATAATTAATTTCATTTTTAACGAAAAGACAAAATCCTTAATTAACGTGTTTTTAATAGTACATATAATCTACTGTAAAAATGTATCCAGGGGAATAAGAAGTTTCTGAGAAAAAGGTACATAAATTTACGCAATTTAAAATGGGCTCAAATGGAAGTGCCAAACCTCTTAAAGAAAATTTTGATGTATGCAATTATGAGTGAAAAGTTCAATAAATTATTTTTAAATGATTAAAGCAAACAGATAAATATTGAAGGTTTCTCGAATATCAGTCGAAAATATTTTAATAAACAGTAATACTTAATTTTTCGAATTTTGTGATTGCTTATTATCATTAATTGGAAATCAAATAAATCACTTTTTATTCTAAAAATTCATATCAGTTACTTACATAAAAAATTATCACTAGTTAGTATGTATTGCATACCATTTTACCTAATTTTAATGCTCAAATGTTTATAAGAAAAATGTTGTTATTCTTGCTGCGTTGTTTCAACGATTAGTTTGACAAAACAGAATGGGGGAAAATATTTTTCTGTACTAAAAGAGCAGGGAAAAAAATTAAATGCATTCTTAAACCATAATAGTAACATTTTAGTTTTATCCAACATTTCTAAATTTTTTAATATCCCATTCTTTCTGTTATCCACGTTAGCTAAATTATTTTTAACACGTACTAAGTATGTCATTTTTATGCATTTTTAACTTTAAAAACGTACAACTTTAATTTATTTCCAAAGGATAGACGGGGTTTTAGGAGATTTTACTTACGAATACATTTTTACTATGAAAATAACTCAGTGAAAAATCTTGTCACACAAAATTACTGCAGAACATATTTTTCTAAGTATTATCATACTTACTCTTTCACATAAATGAATCTAAAAATAACAGGATTTTTTTCCCTTTCGGATGAACGACAAATTGTAAGGGAAAAAATAACCACACATATCTGAAAAGTTTTTAGCACTGGAGATGCCCTGAGGCAGAAATAATTGGTGCAGTGAACGTAAGATGGCGCTTTTGAGCGCATATTCCATCGCTTGACAGCTGAGTCGAAATGTTCGTTATTCCTTCAGTTAGAGGAAGCTCAGGCGCGAGAAGTAACAGGTTGTGGAGTGATGGGAAAGAATCTTCATCTTCGCGTGTTTGCGGAATTCGTTTTGTTCAAGGTTTAGATTTGTATTGGTTAAGAACTGAAAAAAATATTCTGTTTTTTTTCTTCGACGAGTTATGAAAAATGGATGTAGGGTCTAAGTGCTGAATTTTCAGATAAGTTTCGAAACTTATATTTTCGTTGTTTATTTGATCTACTTTTTGCAAAAAACAGAAGGAAACTGTTTTTTATATATAAAAAGTCCTATAAAAACTGCATTTTTTCTTGTCACTAAACTCCCATTTAGGAAACTTCGAAAAATGATATCGTATTTATAAATTAGCGTAATATAAAATTTAAAAATTGCATATGTTAAGATAAATTTTTATCATAACTTCTTGGTCTTGAAGAAATGTATTTGTTTAAATAAATAAGTATCCTAATTTCTTGGATTGTGAGCCTATTTGCTCGATTAAAGAAAAAAAAATGTTGGTATAAGATGCTAGTAGAAGTTGACAAATATATTAAGACAAATGTAATGTAGATAACGTTATACAGTCGAAAAAGAGTGAGATCTAGCACATAAGTCTCGCAAAACTGAACTTATTCTAATATTAATAAATAAAACGCATTGCGTAATCAAATGTTTCATTTAGAATTAAATTATTCATTGTTATATACATTAATTAATTTAAAACTATACATTTCTGAATTGGATTTAATACTGGTATAGAAATGAAACACCTTTTATTTGGCAATATCTTTTATTGATTACATCACACACATAAACATACTTTCATGTGCTTTATTCAATTCATGAAGCCAAATTATTATTCAATAACGTACTGAAAATGTTCCCGTGCCCATTATGCATTGATTTGGATGGATATTATATAATATTGGCTGCCATATAGTTTCTACAACAGTATGAATTTCCTTACCTTTTCAAGACGTAGTACTAGAATGATCACTTTACACGCAAATACACTTTTCTTTGTGTTGTGCTCATTGTATCTACAATTTGGAGTTTGCACTGGACAGAGCGTAGACACAAGCCCAATTCGACTGGCGGTTCTGGCTCCAGGAGATGAAACTTTACCATTCGCTATGCACAAGGTAGTACCGGCCGTTCTGTATGCTGTGCAGACCTTAAGAAGGCAGGGAGGACGACCGATGGAGGTACTCCACAGAGACACAGAATGTTCTTCCACTTACGGTCCACTACATGCTTTCGAACTGTACAATTCTGGATTGGTTGACGTCCTTCTAGGACCTTTATGTCCTTATGTCCTTGCACCTATTGCACGTTACTCATCTGTGTGGGAGTTACCAATTTTAACCGCCGCCGGACAGAACGATAATTTTGATTTCAAAGAACCTCATTACAGGTTACTGACCAGGATGAATGGGTCTTATTCTCAGATCGGACTGATTTTCTTACAAGTTCTGAAGAAGTTTAATTGGGAGGTGGTTGCACTTTTGTTCCATAACTTCGAGGATCGTACCATCGGGAACTCTGATTGCTATTTCACTCTGGGAGCGGTCTACACGGCTCTTGGAAGAAAGTCATTTTACAAGGACTTTGATGAGACAAATAAGGCAACGGATTACGAAGAGATGCTGAAAGAAGTATCGCAGAACGCAAGAGGTAAGTCGAATCTTGTTCCATTCGTTTTTAAGTAGAAACATTCTAAATTGCATGAAACTATGAAATAATGTAGAGTGTGTAATTTTCTTCAAGGTTAACATAAATTTACTTTAAAAATAATGAAAAAAAATGTATTTTTAAAAGATCTATATGAAAACTGTTACCTTCTAATTAAAATGAGGTGTGCTTCACATACAACATTAACTATTCATGCTCTTATATATATATATATATATATATATATATATATATATATATATATATATATAAGATCTTAAATTATTTAACAGTATTTAAAAATAGAAACTAAATTTTTTTATTACAAAATGAAAAAATTATTCTTATTAACAAATACGTTTATCAAAATATATTTTAAAACGTTTTAGAGAGAAAAGGATTCCAACATTTTAGGGAGCAAATTTAAATTACTATGGATTTTTTAGTTAAGTTTGATATACATGTATTCTTTTATAACTTTTAAGAACATATTTAGTCGTTTTCCACATAAAAAGAAAATGTAAATGTTATAAAATATAAAGAGTTATGTAGAATATACAGTCTTTGTAAATGCCTTTCACCAGATTAATCTTTGGAATGCGTTTTAAATTTAAATTGGGAATTTATTTTGCGCTATTACCTCTGATACTTTTTAAAAGTTTGAAAGAAAAAAAATTACAGTGCTAATTTATGTGTTCCGTTGGCATTATAAAGTTTTAAGTAATTACGTCTATAATTACCTGATTAGAATTGATTACGAATATCAGAAACAGCATTTTTATATTACCATTATATTTTTTTTAATTTAAAGAGTACGAGCTTCGTGTAAGTAGGAACATTTCTCAAAAACTATTAAAAATGTTGTTGATTAAGTTCTATTCCATATAATGAATTTTCATAATTATTAATATTCTTAAAGTATAACAACTTTCTGAACCATTTAATATCTAAATATTTATCTTTAATGTGATGGATTTATTTATAAATTGGTATTGATTCGTTATAAAGTAACCAAATAATATTGTATTTTTATTTCATTTCTTAAAATTTCAACACTGAAATTTCAAAGCAGAAGTGTCATTTTATGCTAGCAATGAAGTTAATACTATAATATATATTGCTAGCGTTTATAAAACAAATATTTGAATGATTTGTCTTACAACGCACTTTTATTCTGAGTAGACGTATATTTATCATAAAAAATCAGTTTATTAAACAATATTTTTTTAAAAAATATTAGGATATTTACTTTTTTTAAAAATTTTTAAATGTGTTGTTAATCTTACTTTGTTTAAAAGTGTCTTGTTTTTGTTCAGCCAGACATAGTTATTTTCTATATTCTAAGAAATATAAACCATTTCGAGAAGAAACACTGTATATGTTTTCAATTTATAACATCAGGTACTTTGAACAATTATAAGTGTTGTGTATTATGTGCAGGAAACAACAAACATATGAAAATATAAGTACTAAAAATACTCAGAATTATATACTTCATTAAGTTTTTAAACTTAAAATTGAAAAAGGAATAAAAATTACAATTCTTTATTGGATAAAATAAACTTTACAAGCAGAAAATTAGAAACATAAAAAGTTTTATTTTTTCAAAAAAAAGACTGAATAAATTAAAAATAACAACTACTATGTTTCTAGAAATGTATTTTCTAGGACAAATATATCTTGAAGTAAATTATTGAAGTTTTTATACATTAAAAACATTTTAAAACAAATATTGTCGAAACTTGAAAAAAAGCAAAATGTTTTATTTAAGAAGAATAAAGAAAAGAAAATTAAGAAAAATAAAGTATTATTTCAGAAAAAAAGTTTATTTCTTTTTAAACTCATACGTGCATGGATTTTTTTAAAATTTTTAATGGGGCTGCAGATTGGTATTTTCCCATTGCAGACCTAGCCCTTTTTCCGAGGGCTGGTATATATATATATATTTACGCAACACCATATAGATGTTATACCAATTACTGTAAGTAATTTTGACGCCCAATTTCCTTCATAGATTCCTCAATTTTCTTCATTTCCTTACGATGCGAAACAGTTCAAAGAATTTAATTTTGTCAAAGCCCCTAAGCCAAACTCCCAGAGCCAACTCAAGTGGTCTACACATGCCACAGAATCTTATTACTGGGATCCCGTCAATTTTTATCATCATGAAAATTCAATGACTTTGACCGTTGTTGAGCCCACAAGCTTCGGATTAAAAGGCTAGCACACCAAACCAACTACGCAACCCACCCGTCAAATACATTTTTATTAAATACGATTATGACACAGATGACAGCTTGAGTTCAGCTACCTAATAAAGTTGACATCATTTAATAAAATCTATAACTCCTTTTTCCAGTCCGGATTTTCCGTCATTAATGTTAGTATCAAACAGTTATCATGATCATCTTCAGATACATTTTCACTTGCCTGTCTGGTACTGTTAGAAATGCAAATCATTACATAATGTTATTTTATTGTAATTAAATAACTTTCCTATAAAAACGGCTCAACATCATTTCAAATGCTCTTCTTATGAGTATAAAGAGAAGTACATCAGAAGGGAGAATAAATATGGATATCTCCTTATAACTTGTCAATGTCCTTATTCTCAGAGGATTCTGAAATACAAGGGAACTCGTAAAAAGATATAAACACGATGTCATGTGAGAGCAACACTGTCAACAGTTATGTACCCATTTTCACTCACCTTTAGGGTAGGGTTACCCAGTGTTCATAAACACCGGCGAACCTGGAACTGGTGCTGTCGAGTTAAAGGTTCGAAACCAATTGTCACCGAAGTTCAGTCGTGTAGAATAGGAAATGCACATTAAATATGTCAATGCTCAAAGTCCTCTTGTTAATGTGGTGTGGTAGCTTTAAGAGAGAGTATCAGCTCAAGTGTCGTCCTTGCCACTTGAACAGATTCAAAAATACGAGTTATGTAGTCAACACGCCTTGCGTTGCTTCAAAACGGGACGTAAATTAAAATCAAATCAAATAAAAAAATGCTCTGACTTTAGAACAAATACTTTCTTGATAATAAGTGTTATAAAAAATTCAAAAAACCTTGCACCTTATCATTAAACTAGGTGTTAACATCCTTAATTTAATCATTTTTTTATAAGCACAATATGACAGGGTAACCAAGCTATCGGTGACACTTTCGTCGCCAGCAGAGAGTTTCTGTAGAGTCACATGGATTCCAGTCTCAAAGCCACTCCATGTAAATGGATTTACACTTCAGAGTACTTCGTTAACCCGGGAAAAGTTATGCACTCGATACCAACTATAATGGCCGTGCAAGCAGAAGGAGTCATCAAAATCTTTTTTTATAAATATTTTTGTTGTACACGATAAAAATTGTAATTTAAGTGATACATTGAATTAAGAGAGAAAGTATACTTACGTGCTTTTAAGGTCCGTTCAATTTTTCTTCCATAATTTGATAAACTAAATGTTAAACAAACTTAACTAAAATGTTTCAAATGTGCTTGATTAAAATAAAGGACGCAAATTGCAGACATTTGCATTACAAGAACGATATTTGCCGGCGAAACTTTCATATTTTGTTCCAGTTATTGTATTTTTAACCCCAAGCTGGGAAAGGTAGACTTATCTCTTCAGAGGGTCGAAAATGAGTACCAAGATTGCTTGGGAAACGTCAGACTCACCACTTGATCGAAGCATTTGAACATGCACCCCAGCGGCCAATGGTCAAGTGTACTGTGATGGGCACAGTAGGTCTTGGCCTTCATGATCTGTTGCGCCACTGAGTTCAGTTTAGTATTATAATTTTAATGTCTTTTTTTGATAGTCCTTTGAATGACAAATAGCGTGTTCAACTTTTTCTTGCTTATTTCTTTTTGACAGGGCGCAGTGTGTCTTGTGGTACACGTCTGGCTTTATATCTTAGCATTTGAAAATTTTCTTTGCATCTCAAACACTTTATGGTGTATTGCTTTTTTCAAGTTTTCTTTCCGTATCTTGATTAATATCCATTATTTCAGCAGCCCTTGTTTGATCTGCTTCAGTTTTATCAAATACAAATTGCAGGTGTCCATTTATTTTATTTTATATTTTGTTCATTTACATTTATAAACCATAATGAGTTGTATTTACACATTACAGCAATCCAAACCCCTGAGTCATTCATAGGAGAAATATCTAGCCTGTTCATAGAAAATATTTTGGAACAAAAGTGGTCAAGAAGGGAACTTCGTCACCCCAAATGCCTTAAGAGGGTAATAAAAAAATAGAAAGAGAGAGAGATGGGATAAATACATTTTGCATAGTTTCCATGGAAATTGACACATATAAGGATACTGACAAGGACATTGGTAACAAATAAACAGTTTTCACAAAATTAAAGATTCCATGAACCTCAAGTGACTCTGTGTCCCGCGTGACAACTCTCTGGCTAATAAACAGTCAATCAATAAGTTACGTATGGCTATAGCTAAACTTCAAAAATGAATTTTTAATGCTACGATTACATAAAGAATACGTGTATTACTTAAATGCAAAAATTTGAGTGATTCTTCGTTCTAATTTTTCTCTTTTGAAAACCTTATGGTCGTGTTTTTAACTTCCAAAATCTCAAACCAAGATACTCACATTAAAAATATGTCATTTAGTTTTACAATTAAGTCCTCTATTTTTGTTTTAAAGCACTATAGATCTTTAGTCAACTTATGGAGTGCATTGCTTATGTCAAGTCAAGAGTTAAAAGTCTTAGCGCCACTCAGAGCCGTTTATAACCTCCCCTGAGCCCTAGGCGCTTCCAATCGTTACGCATCTCCCCCTTCAGTTCATATTTTGCCTTAATTATGGCAGCGAATGCAAATTTAGGAAAAACGATGAACATGAAACGTTTGATTTGAAAGGCAAATTTTCAAAAGCTACCTAAGCAACTCCATCAAAAAAATATACAGTCAAAAGTGTACCACGAGACACACTGCGGCATGTCAAAAAGACACAAGTAAGTAAGTAAGATTCTCAAAGGACAATAAAACTATAATAACTTGAACAAAATATTAGATTTTTGCCTGAAAATATCATTCCTGTATGTCAGTGAAAAGTATCTGTGATTTGTGTCCTTTATTAAAGTAACACACATTTGAAAGATTTAAGTTCCTTTTGTTTGATTTTTTTAATTATCAAAGAAAAATTTAAAAGTCTATAAAAGTAGGTAAGTATACTTTCTTTGAATTAAGTTATTCACTAGGATTACTATTTTTTTCGTGTACAATAAAAATAACTATTAAAAAATGGATTGGCGTGACTCCATCATCTTAGTATCTACTTCGCACCTTCTCTCGAGTCCATAAAATAAAAAAGGCGGTGGATCCATACTAGTGATGTTTTGTAATTGTGTCGAAAATAATCGATCAAACAATTACATTAAGACAACTGCATGTTCTGTCTCGTATGGTTACATAACTATGCGAGCTCGAATGAATATTTTGATGAAATCCAAATGAGCTCATGAAAACAAAATCGAATTGAAATTCTGCCATCGAATTGGAATTTTCTTTGTTTTACACAACATTCCGATATTTTGTTGTGGCGCTTGAGAGCTCGAACTTTTACCCGTTCATTCTAGTTGATTGTATCTGGGATCGAATGATCTTTACATATTTGCATACGGAATTTCACTGCAAACAGATAAATCCTCCATAATCTCTCTTTTTTTAGAATAGATTGGATTTCTTTTTCTAGTTTCTTTTTGGGTAATGTTTTTTTATAGATATATCATTGTAGTTACAACTCTAAAATGTTAACGGGGATAGAGCTTTTACGTAAAATTTTCTCTCCGAATGGGAAATATTTCACTGATCAATGTATATAGGAAGATATTTAATAAATTAAAGGTTACAAAATTTATTCTTTATCAAATACGTTAAAAGTAAGAAAAGTAAATTTTTGGATTGATGTAATATTTCATTACTTAAATATACTCATGCATTGAAAATGAGACAAACATATCAAATGTAAGTTATCGTATATATCAGCAAAAGAAGTGAAAGTTTGAGATTTAAAAAAGAATTAGTTCACTGATCTAATAATTGATCTGGTAGTGCATAATTATGCTTATCTGAAATGTATAACATCTATAAACAAATTCGCATCAAACTGAAATATAAAATACTGAATATAAATTAAGTTTTCCATTAGGTAAAGTATACAAAAAGAAATTGGAGAATAAATATTAAAAAAAAATATTTTTCGAGAAGAGAAAGAATTTGCAAATTTTCAGAGCTTAGCTGATATTTAGTTTCTTTAAAAAATTACATATTTGCTTTTTATTCAACGTGAATGATGTTTTCCCACACTCTAATGCAAATAAAAGTACTTAAAATGTGATTAAAGTTCTTACACAAAATGATTTTCCATAATTCTATATATTTAAAAAATTTTTAAGTACATGAATTTGATCAGCAATTTAAAACTCATGGCTCATGTATTTTAGTTTCAACGAAGCAACTTCATTATTTAATATAATTTTAAGTGAATAAAATGGATCATGTTTTTTTTCATTGAAAACGATTCATCACTTACACAAGACATGTATCTTATTTTTATTAAAACACTAAGCAAATACGGATCTCTCAAAACGTATGTTTTGCTACTTTTAATAAGAATATATATATTTTTCTTTTTTATGCTGCACGAGGTACAGTCACAGATTAACTTAATTAAATTTGAGAAAGTGTATTTATAAAGGAATAATATCCATTTTTTTAACCAGAATTTTTGAAAAAAAAACATGATTGGTTAGTTAAGACCTTATCAAAAGTTGTAAGATAAAAATTACATAATGCTTATAGTTTTAATATTGTAGTATCAGGTAAGAGACATATGAAAGATATGGTTAGGTTGATCGTATTTCGAGGATTGTATGCAAATCATTCGCAAAGAACAAGGCAGTTATTCAGGAGCGATAAGAAATTTATTGTCGAAAAACCAAACCTCGAAATACAGGATACACAGCGAAATTCACAAAATAAATCTCAGAAGGTCTTTACACCTTCAACAGCACTGAGACCCAACTATCAGTGTCTAAAATACACATATGCAAAAGATTTTTCACAAGTACTGCTCGTTCAACTTAACAGCTGAGCTAATCACTAGTCGACTGTTCACGGTCAAGACAAGACTACTAATCGTTATTCAAAACAATACTGACTAATCGTTAGTCAAAATAAGACTAAATCTGTTTCGGTGAGCGTCTCCTTATTTCTAGCCCTTGCAGATTCTTCGAGAAAGATCCGCTTCCGTCAAATATCATGAAATTAGTGGGTCTCGCCATTTATTTCCTGAAGAGTATATAGGTTTCCAGACACACCAAGAATAGTCGCTAAAGTCGCCAAAATGAGTCCAACTTGGCTTTATCGCCGAGATTCTCATTTAATCACCATTATGTCGTAAACGACGGCGTTGCTTAGGAATATTACAATTTTAACATAAAATAAATATAACATAGAGTAATATAAATGATTACACATCCAAATAGAAATTATTTAGACTATTAGACTATTTCGCACAAAATTTGTAGCAATATACTTAAGAAAACATTTTAGCGCACAAAGTTCGTGTATTCCAATAATTCTGTTTGAATTTTTTTTAAATTCTGTTTTTTAATTTGAATGAATTTAATCAGAAAGATTAAATATTGACGAAATAGTAGAACATAAGCAAGTTATTTAAAAGAAATATTTGTAGACTTATTTAATGAAATTACTAACACATAGCTTTGAATATAATACGGTTACCTTCTTCATGTAATAAAAAATGTGTTGTTGTTGTTGTTGTTTCTAATGCCACCTTTCTGACGTAGTCAGATCGAAGCCCACGAAATTCATCGTGGCAAGGGGCTAAGTCACATGATAAAAAATGTAACTTATTTAATTAATTAAATTTATTGTATTTTACTAGCATTTGTCTAAATAGCACAGTAAAGTTAGGAAAGTTAATTTCTTGTATTTTACTTAATAACTTAAACTCCTTAATTTTCTCTTAATATGCCAATTTTAAATATACATATATATTCTTTAGAACAAAAAACTGTGAAGAAAAGAAGAAGAATAAATAAATATATATTGTTATTATCAATTTATACAATCGTCTGTTACTCAATGTGTGTGATTATGATATTTCGTTTTTAAAACACACAAAAAAAAATCGAATTTCCTTGCATTAAAGACTAAAATAAAAGTAAGTTTAAATTTATTAAACAAGCTGCAAATGTGTTTGGAGTGAAAAAACCAGTTATCGTAAATTTAAAAACCGTTAGTCCCTCTTTAAGAATAAAGTAATAGCTCACTCTTAAATTCCTTCTTTATACTTGAAGAATATTCTATAGTATATTTCTCTTTATTGGGAAATGTTTTCTGTTAGGTAAGGAAATGAAACCTTATATGTTTTGTTTTTTAGCGAAGAGCTTTATAAGAAATCCAATTTATATTGTTATCTTTGGAATATTTTAATAGTACAGCATAATTTAATACCATTACTTTTCAGCATACTTATAATATACAACCATTGTAATTTTACATCTTTAACGTTATGTACAAATAAAGGCTTACAGCTAAGATAGAAATTAAACAGCATGGAAAAACTAATGAAATTATGGATTATTGGAAGCTTTATTTTCAAATAAATACTGGCAATATTTCTAAAATTTTTTGAATTCAGAGTCATGAAACTTGATTATGAATAATTAATAAATAAATTCATGTCAACTCACTTTGTTTAAAAGGGAATTCCACGCATGAAAATAAATTCTGATTTTATTTAGATGTTAAGAATAAATATCACACGGACTTTTAAGTTTACACTATGTTGCAGAGTTTAAAAAAAAAAAGAGAGTGAGGTGTGGGGCATTTTGTTTGAAAATGTTTTTTTTTTTTTTCGGGGGGTTAAATTTCTATTGTGATACCTAATATAAATTTATTGATGATCTCAGCTTTCTGGACGTTATGATAAGACGTAAAATGTTGTAAAACTTGATGCATTTTTCTTAGTGGTTTATTTTTGCTGAGGAAGTAGTTTCCTATTAACTAAATCTTTTCTTTCGATTACGGCAGTCTTGGACGTTTTTTGTACTTGTATATATATATATATATATATATATATATATATATATATATATATATATATATAGTAACTGAATATTTACTTAAAAAATTCTAAAAAATCTTGTATATTTTTCTTTTAAATCATAATTCCGAATACCTCAGTTCGAAACGCATTTCTCTTTACAGAATTAAAACATATTTTGACAGATTTATTCGTGATTCCTCGATAAAAGTAGATGATCAATTTTTGTTTGATTTATTTAGGATCTTTTACAAAATAATAACTTGCGCGTGCCTTATTGTAGGGTTGATACTTTTTCTTAAGACACTTACTTGATGTCTAATAATAAATTTTAATTTCTGTTTCTCTACACTTGAAAACGTGATTATATTATTTCCCCATTACATTGAGTTATATTTAAATAAAGAAAATATATATCTACCCCCTCCCCCACTGTCTCTTTCTCTCTCACACATACACAAACGTACACACATATCTATATATACGTATATAAAGGAGAAAAGTAACTCGCTCACTCATTGACTGACTAATCACGATATCTCCACAGCTAATAAACCTACAGATTTGAAATTTGGTAGGTAGGTTCCCTTCATGAATTAGACATTAGCTAAGAACAGATTTTGCAAAGATCGAATCCCAAGGGGCGTTAAGGTGTTTAAGGGGCGTTATAGATAATTATTTCCATTATTAAAATATTAGATGTACAGTCTTGAAACTTGGTACACAGATTTCTTTCATAAAGTAAGATTCCCTACATGATTTTTACGAAAATCGAACTCCAAGGGGCGTTGAGGGCGCTTAAGGGGCGTTATGCATAATTATTTCCATTTTTAAACTATTATACGTACAGTCTTGAAATTTGATAACGAGATTCCTTTCGTAGAGTAGAGATTCGCAACAAAATGGGTTTTCACAAAATCGACTCCCAAGTGGCGTTGTAGAGAATTAAGGGGCATTATAGACAATTAATTCCTTTTTTGACTTATTAGACGTATAATCTTGAAATTGAGTAAGCAGATTCACTTCATTGAGTTGATACCCGCTTTAAGATGGGTTTTGTAAAAATCACTTCTTAAGTGGCGTTGAGGAGGCTTAAGGGGCGTTATAGATAATTATTTCCATTTTTAAACTATTAGACGTGCAGTCTTGAAATTTGATAAGCGGATTCCTTTCATAGCGTAGAGATTCACTACAAAATGGGTTTTGTCAAAATTGACTCCCAAGTGGCGTTGTAGAGAATTAAGGGGCGTTACAGACAATTAACTCCTTTTTTAAACTATTAGACGTAAAATCTCGAAATTGAGTAAGCTGACTCCTTTCATTGAGTACAGATACGGTAAAAAATGTGTTTTGTGGAAATCGACCTCCAAGTGGCGTTGTGGAGAATTAAGCAGCGTTATATAAGCAATTAACTCCTTTTTTAAACTATTAGACGTAAAATCTCGAAATTGAGTAAGCTGACTCCTTTCATTGAGTAGATATCCGCTATAAGATGGGTTTTATGAAAATCACTTCCTTAGTAGCGCTGCAGTGGATTAAGTGGCGTTATAGATATTTATTTCCATTTTTAAACTATTAGACATACAGTCTTGAAATTTGATAAGCGGATTCCTTTCATGGAGTACAGATCTGCTACAAAATAGTTTTAGAGAAAATGGATCCCCGAAAGTCATTGAGGGGGATTAAGGGGCGTAATAGATAAATATTTCCGCTTTTCAAATAATAGACCTACCAGCTTGAAAATTAAATGGTATGTTCCGTTCATGGAATAGAGTTCTTTTACAAAGAGTTTTAAGAAAACGGACCCCCAAAAAGTGGGGTTGCTAGGGAGTAAGGAGAGTTATAGAAAATTCCCTGTTTTTGAATTTCACCCATTTACTTGAAATTTGTTGAGCACGTTTCTTTGTTTGAATAGAGTTGCACTAAGAATGAATTTTACGGAAATCAACTACAGGGGGCGAGTGGGGAGAGTTATTAGGGCTTATTGATAGACAAAATTCCCGTTTTTTAACTGCTAAAACTATAATAATAAAACTTGGTTTGCATGCTTCTTTTGTTGAATTGGAATCGGCTAAGAATGCTCTCAACGAGATATTGATGATAAAATTTCCGTTTTTGCTCTGTTAGATTTAGACTTGAAATTTAGCGCGCATGTTTGTTTTATGGAGTAGAGTCCACTGAAAGTTGCTTTGGTGGAAATCCACTTGATTATTAGGTTAAGTGAACGCATAAAATCTTTCTACTTCTATGTTAGATATAAATAGAAATAAGATATTTTAATTTATGTTCTTTTTATATCAAGAGGCGAGAGTTACAACTATAAATTTATTTTTTCAATACAATCGAATTCTTAATTCTAGATATCAATAATTCATACATTTGTTAACAGTATATATTTATACAACATCGTTAAATACCCATTGAAGCGGGAGGTTAACGGCTAGTATATATATATACTAGTATTAACACACCCACTCCTTTGGGGGTCCGTTTTCGCAAAACTTTTTGGTATAAGAATTCTATTCCATGAACGGAACATATCTTCTAATTTTCAAGCAGGTGGGTCTATTAGTTGAAAATGGAAATATTTATCTATTATACCTCCTAATCCTACTCAGTGACCCTTGGGGATCAATTTTCCCTAAAACTATTTTGTTGTGGATCTCTACATCATTAAAGAAATCCGCTTACCAAATTTTAAGACTGTACGTCTAATAGTTTAAAAATGGAAATAATTATCTATAACGCCACTTAAGTCCCGCAACGGCACTTAGAAAGCGATTTTCACAAAACCCATCTTATAGCAGATCTCTACTTAATGAATGGAATCACCTTTCTCAATTTCAAGATTTTATGTCTAATAATTTTAAAAAAGGAGATAGTTGCCTATAACGCCCCTTAATTCTCCACTACGCCACTTGGGGGTCGATTTTCACAAAATCCATTCTGTAGTGGATATGTACTCTATGAAAGGAATCCGTTTATCAAATTTCAAAACTGTACGTCTAGTAGCTTAAAAATGGAAATAATTATGCATAACGCCCCTTAAGTGCCCTCAATGCCCCTTGGAGTTCGATTTTCGTAAAAATCATGTAGCGAATCTTTACTTTATGAAAGAAATCTGTGTACCAAGTTTCAAGACTGTAATTTAATAGTTTAATCCTCTAACTGGATACCTTCCTCCTGAAAAGTTATTCCGAAAGCGTTTAACACTTATTTTGCAATTCCCTTCAAAAATGCAACAGATTTCTTTCCTTCCCCCCTTTTAGAACTTGGGAGGTCGAACGGGGACAATTTTACGACCCAGTTCGGTTTCCTTTATAAAGTAAGAACCAAGAGATCAATCGTTTACGGCTAGCTGTTAAGCTGCCTTGGGCAATCTTCTTTGAAAGCGTAGTGGAATTCGGTGTTTCTTTCTCTTATATGTTCAGTCACAGTAAATACAAAAACGAAATGAAAGGTAAAAAAAAGAGGAAAAAATGAAATAAATAGTATGTTAGAAGTTGAAAAATAATTATATTTTCTTCAAAGAAAATTTATTTTTCTGTCATTTTTTAAAAAATTAAAAAATATATATATATATTTTGGTATTGCAATTTGAACCAGAAAAAGCATCCTATATTCATTTTTGAATATGAGAGTAAGAAAACGTGCTCACTTTCCTGTTTTTTTGAAAAAGTAATGAGGTAAAAGAGCAAAGGCCCTATCTCATTTTTAAACAATAACACAATAAATATTACATACGATGATTATATTTATGAAATAAAACCGATCTTTCTCTATTCAGTAATATTTTTAATTTAAAATAGCATAAAAAAGGATTTCAATACTTTTAATTTATTTTAATTAAAATCATATAAAAGATATTTTTATGTTAACTGAATATTTTTCGGAAAAAAATTTAAATTTTCCTTCCTAGTGTTCTCTTTTTCGAACTTCTTGTATTAAATAAAAATTCCTTTTCTACATCAGCATTTATGATGGACATAACACACATTCAGTCAATAATTTTTAATTTTAATGGGGGATATACTTCTTCAAATGCGCATGACAGTACTTCTAACCATTTTCTACTCAAGTTAAATTTCTTATCTTTCTGTTTCTTTTATTACAAGGAAAAATGTCACACATCGATAGCTACATTTTCACACAATTCAGTCATTACAAATTCTATTGTGAGAAAAGTTCTCCCTAATTAATTTTGTCTTTCAAAACAGTACACATAAAACAATTTTGTTCAGTGAAGTTAACCGACAGTTCCACAATGTATTCATACCAAATTTAAAAACAAATTTAACACTTGAAAATGTATCCTGTATTAAATTTTTCAGTATACACAAATATTTCCTGCTGTAGGAAAGATATAGTATGAGATGTGGTGTGCGGTTGTGAAAGAATGTTTTCGTACATGTAGACTATTTTTGAAAATTTAAATATCACTGAAGCTGATCATATAACTGCAAATGAGCCTTATTTTAGTGTGTGCTGGTATCAAAGTAAAACACTTTACAATATTAAACAGCCTATGGGTTTATACTCAACATCAAACAATTCGCAAAATGGCTTACACCATCTATTCAAATTGTAAAGAAACTGAAATATAAATATATCTTACTGCAGTCAAAAATATTCATAATATGTAAAAATATCCTATTCCTCCACTTATTTCAGTACATTTTAAAAATTGTAGCTGAATGCAATTTTTTATATTTATAAACGAGGCATAAAAGCTCACACAGTCGTAAAAATGTCTTTATCATTTTTAAATACACTACTATAAAACGTATATGGATTGTAAGATCAATCGTAAAATCCTAAAAGCTTTTAGAGGAGCTAAAAACATGTAATTTTGGATTGATAAAATGTTTAATATAATACACAAATATACATGTTATTAAGCAAATACATTTGAAACATCAAACTTCCTTCTGAAATAAACGTAATTGAAAGAAAAATGTTTAATTGCAAATGAGTGGAAATACATGTTTATCTAAGGGGTATCCCCAAAGTGAGGTAATCCTCAAACTTAAAACTCAAACTCAGAGGCACAACAATCCATGAGGGCCAGGAACTACTGTGCCCATCATAATACACGTGACCTTTGGACGCTGAGGTGCATGAACAGATGTCCCGTTTTGGTGGTCTGTCTGAAGAGAGACCTTCAGTGTTTAAGACCCGAAGCAAGCTTGGTACTCATTTATCGTCCCAATGTAGCGGGGATGAAAGGCAGAGTCGACCTTGCGCAGCCCGTTAATAGAATCCCAGACCTGTGGTGTGGAAGCACTATACACTAACACTCAATCCTATTCGGTGAAAAATAAAATTTAATGTTAGAATCTTATATAAATCCCTAATGAATAAGGGAGTCCAAACTTTTATTTTCATGTAAACTGTTTAGACGGAAATGGTTAATTATGAGCATTTCACAAGTTGCATAAATTAAAATTAACCGTTATAGTTTACATAAATTTTTAAGGGTACAAAAGGTGTATTTCGGCTGCACGAATTAATTTTAAAAGGAATGCGGTTACGAAAAAGTAGTACAAATCTATCTAAAGTAGGGTTGGTTACCTTAGATATTGTGAAACACAACAATGTATTGGAAGCCAATTCCACAATTCGTTGTTATAAAAATGTATGGAAAATTACAAGATTTATTTTTGCATTTGTAATTTATATATATATAATTATTCCTGGGAGCTTTAAAAGCTAAAGCGGCATCCATCAAAACCGCGGTTCTCTCTCTGTTTTTCCAGATCGCCCCTGACTAAGCCGGCTCTGCCATAGTAAGTGAAAATGCCTGATTTTGTTTGTCAAGATCATTTTATAGCAGACTGCATTTTTCATGTATTTTAGATGGTCGTTTTTATATTTTCTACATCAATATCTTAATGTCTGAATTTAAAATTACATAAAATTCTTGACATTCGCATCAATGACCATGATAATTTTTATTAGTATATGAATGTGTCATCAAACGATTACATGACTTATATTAACACATTATATTAACCATTTAATTAATATTAGGTATAACATAACGCACACAAAATTTCTAAACTTTAAAATAAATATTTCGAAAACTACTTCAGATCTACTCAAAATTTTTTATTCCAACGCTTTAGCTTCTCAGTTTTGCTTCTATGTAAGAATTTATTGTAATTGTATATTCACCAATTTTTAGTATATTTTTTTTGCTCTTAGCATGCGGTTTTCAACTGAATTGTATGAAATCTTCGAAATATATTAAATGAATGATTGAATATTAACGTCGCACTGTTCATCTACACGAGGGCTTTTGGCAACGGACCACGTAATTTTGAACCATGGTCAAGTGACGTGGACGACACCGGAGCTGGCACCCCCTCTCCTAACTACCCCACCACACCAACGGGAGGACGTTTCAGCTCTCGACAGATTTAACGGTCATCGCTGCCTAAACGGCGGTTCTTTAGTGGTACTGGGCTCGAACTCGTGACATAGCAAGCCACGTTCCGATACCTATACCACTCGACTACCGCGGCCGAAATATATTAAAAGATACCAAAGATGCTATATAATAAAATTTGAAATTTTATTATACTCAAACAATTGCTGAAACTTATGGTAAATAATTTTTAACTGCGCGATGCTTTTTTTTTTTTTTTTTGAAATTTCAAATGGAATTTCTAACATAAAATTTCTAGTTTTATAAAGTCGACATTTCAAAAAATATCCAGATTTTAATTACTTATTCAGTTAGCCTTTAAAAATATAAATGTTGAGGTATTTTGTATAAATATATATTTTTGAACAATATATAATTCGAATGTTTTTCAATAGCTCGAATTTAAAATTGATTTTTATGTTTATTTATATGCATAAATGTCTACTGTAAATGTTTCCGTATATTTTGATTACCATTTATTCAAACATTCAAGTTATAAAAAAATATGTGAAAATCTTCATTCATGTTGTCTTTGATGTAAACTGAAGTTCAAGCACTTAAAATTCAAATATAATTCGGTGTATTTTAACAATTTATAACCAGGCACACACACACACTGTACTTAAACTTCCCTGAACACTTAGGCTTTGAAGTCTAAAAAAAAAAAAAAAAAACTAATAAATCTTAATTTATTTTTTTTTTTTATTATTTTTATCAAAGTGTAAGAAAATGTTTAAAATGATTTGATGAAGTTTAATCTTATTCATTTTTAGTGGTTGGAAAATTGAAAAGGTTCCAAATTTTAAAGAGTTTTGGTGTTTTATTAATTTTTTCGGTATCTTATAATTAAATAATAATCATGTTTCAAAACTGAAAGCTTTGATTAAAATAAGAAAAATGAAGCGTTAGAATATACTTAAAAAACATAATTTGTCTAACTATATAAAATAGCAGATTGCACTGACACGCCCCAACTTTTTACAGTTTCAAATTAATATGAAACCAAAAAGGGAATTGTAACATATTTTACTTATGCGTTGGGACTTTACAAAACTTTAAAAAAACGAGGTAAAAGAAACAAATTAACACTTCCTGGGGTCTAAAGAAGTTTCCCCTTGATTTTTACGATTGCCCTAGGGTCAAAACACGGGGTTCCTTGCGAATCATAAAACTCCTGCTGTGTTGCTTCCTCCGTCCCTCATTATCTTTGAAGATGTTAAACCTTAAAAGGGGAAAGGATTTCAGAAAAGTGCGGCTAATCCACTTTTGAAAACGTTACTTGAAGGCAGAAAAATCCGTGCAGTTCATTTTCAAGCATCTTTACACTGACGGAATTTTCCGTGCTATCCGGTTAGAGGGTTAATAATGGAAATAATTATCTATAACGCCCCTTAAACCCCCGTAACGCGCCTTTGGTTTCGATCTTTGCAAAATCCATTCTTAGCTGATGTCTAATTCATGAAGGGAACCAGCATATCAAATTTCAAACCTGTAGGTTTAATAGTTCCAGAAATATCGTGATTAATCTGTCAGTGGGGGAGTGAGTGAGTTTGAATCGCTTTTCTCCTTTATATGTATTATATATATATATATATATATATATATATATATATATATATATATATATTCGTTTCAATATAACATACTCAGCTTTTTATCAACTATATATATATATATATATATTCATTTCAAATAACATACTCAGCTTTTTATCAACTATTCGTTATGTAAAAACCCCCTACGAAAGTTATCCGTTAATCACAAGAGACGAACTTAGAAGTCATGTAACATTTTGTACTTCGGTACCGTTTTGTGTAACTAACGAAAATTTCTGGAATCTTCGCGTCGTGTATCGTAAAAACCATATAAAAACACGCTGCTAGGCTTGCTTTTGGGTTCTTTGTGTTGTCATGTCGCTTCTACTTTATAAATGAATGTTTTTTAAATGTGAAATAAGCCAAGAATCCTATGTATCCAGCGTCATCAATTGTACGAAATCCATTATCATCAATATGCACTCATGGGTAATAAACTAGCGTGCCAAGAAATAATTGTGGGATCGTAACAAAACTTGGCAGGAAGGTACATGTCGGGGAGATATCCAAATGATTAGAAATGCCGTGAGATTGCGCATTACGCATAACCGGTAGAGGCCGTTTGACATCATTCTCCGTGGAGTATAAAACAGGTAACCAAAGTTTGTTTGAGTGTGCTGAATCATTTACAAAGGAAGAGGTGTGGTAAACTTGCCATTGCGCCGTTTTTGAAGACAATATGAGAAACTGTCGCAGTTTTAGAGGGGGAGAATTATCGACATGAAGGAAGCAGGCTGGTCAGCTAGGCGAGTAGCTCGTCAATTAGGACTATCTGATTGTGTTGTGAGGAGGTGTTGGGACCAGTGGATCTGAGAGATGTCATTTACGCGAAGACGAGGCTCAGGACTCCCGTGACAAACCAGTTGTCCAGAAGATCACCACATCGTAAGAAATGCACGCGTACAGCCAACTTTTACATCAGACGCTATACAGGCATAGGTAGCACCTTCACTAGGAGCCCCTGTGTCTTCTGGTACCATATGAAAGCGCCTGGCCGAAGGACATACGTAATGGGGGGCGCCCATTACGTATGCTACCCTTGTCGCCCAGCCATCGACGCCTCCATTTGGAGTTGGCCACGCATGAGAAAACTGTACTTCAGTGGAATGGAACTATGTCATCTGTAGCGATGAATCTAGATTAAATCTCATCAGTGATGATAATCGTGTTATTGTGTGGAGATCCCGTGGTGAGCGCCTCAAATCTGCCTTTAATTCACAGCGACACACCGCTTCCACAGCTGGTGTGATGGTATGGGGTGTCATTGCTTTCAATACACGGTATTAATCCGTGGCACTATGACATCCCAGTGGTATGATCATGACATGCTGCATCCACATGTGTTGCATTTCATGCAACGGCTCCAAGGAGCCATTTTTTAACTAGACAATGCTTGGCTTCACACGACAAAGACGTCAAAAGACTGTCACCGCACTGTCACTATCCTTCCTTGGCCTGCCCGATATCCCGATTTGTCTCCAATCGAGCATGTCTAGAATCATTTGGGACGGTCAGTTGAGCATCCCATGAGTTTGAATGAACAAGGGACAAGGTTACAGTAAATATGGAGCGAAATGTTTCAAGACATCATACAGAAGTTGTATTCATCAATGTCCGATGATTTCGCATCATGCATTCATGGTTGAGGGGGTTCAAAAGGGTATTAAATCCTTCGTGTTTTGCCTTTTTCTATGAAATGAATAATCCCTTTGATTTTCTAATCAATTATTTACATCAAAGTAGTACTTAATGTAGTTCCACCAAATGACCATTCAATTCGGAGAAAATAGACTTCGAAATTCGAGCTTAGCTTTTCTATAATTAAGTTTTAATTATCTCCCGTGACTCAATATCGCAGTTGGTAGGACACCTGTTTTCCAATCGGACGGATAGGGTTCGAATCATGCGATCAACACTTTTTTTCAATTCATTTAATTATATTTTTAAAATTAAATAAATTTATTTAGGAAAGTTTTATAAAAAAATTTAAATGATATTTTATGTACTTATTTTGTATTTTATGAAGTAAACAAATAATTAAATAAACTTATTTTTTTAATTATTTATTATTGAAATTTTAAAAAATTATTAATTAAAACGAATTAAGTATTTACTAAAATTAATTAATTAGTAAGTAATATTAATTATATAATCAGTAATTAAGATTAATTTATTAGTAATTAAAATTAATTAACTTACACTTAAAATATGTATTAGTAAGACCATTTTTAATAATTACAATTAATTAATTAATTATTAGTTTATTATTAAAATTAATTAAATTCATTTAAAAATTAAATTTATTTAAAATAATTTACTAAATATTTTATATAAGTATAAAATAATTAAATTAATAATGTATAACAAAGATATATTATTTTTTTATATTAGTTGCAATATAATTAATTTAATAATAGTAATATATTTTATAAATTATTTCATATATTATAAGTAATATTTTATTTATAGTATATTGTTTTTAACATTATAAAATTATTTCTAACTAATTTTTATATAAATATTATTTAATATTTATTATATATTTTATTATAAATAATACTTATTAATATAAAAATATATTTATATAAAATATAATAGAAATTTTTATATAATTACAGTATTTTTCATTTTATAAAATACAAAATAATGACATAAAACATCATTTAATATATTTTACAAATTTTTGATAAATAAATTTATTTAATTTTAAAACATAATAATTAATTGAATCGAAAAAAGAATTGATTGCGAGATTCGAACCCTATCCACCCGATTAAAAAAAAACCTTCCTACTAACTGCGCCATTGCGTCACGGGAGATAATTAAAACTTAATTGTATAAACGTTAAGCTCGAATTTCGAAGTCTATTTTCTCCGACTTGACTGGTCATTCGGTGGAATTACATTGAAGGTTGAACACCCTAAGGGAGTAATACTATTACACTAAGTCTCGACCCCAAATGAAATTCCTCAGTCATGCCCTTCCCTTGTGAGTTTGACAGCCGGCTGATTATTGGTCAGGGATCGGCAACCTCATCGATGTGACATGCCAAACCATCCAATCAATATGATCCCGCGTGCCACACAGCATTATATGTTTGAAACTTTCCATGATAATGCATGCAGAATTTAAGAATAGAGGTGAATAATATAGATTTATAGTATCCTTATATATTAATTTTGAATCATTTAAAGATATTTCATAACATAATAATAAACGCAGCATAAAATATAACTATTTCTTCAACAACAACAAAAAATAAATTGTACATATATTACGCATTTTAAACATATTTATTAAAATAAGAACAAGGCAACTTTAATATAAGTGTTTCCTTTCATTATAGTTGAATAAAAATTTTAATTCGAACCTAGTGCTTGCACCGCTCAACTTTCATATCGCAAAATCAGGGAAATAATTTGTGACTTTCATTTGACACAATTCTGAGCATTTAGTTGTTAAGCAATTTCTTTGTGGACTCGAAATATTTTTCATGTGTGAAAATATTTTTTAGTTAGATATGCAGAACCAAAAATGGAAAGCCAAATGCATGCAACTTTCTCTCTTCAAACTATTAAATCTATTCAGTAATTTACATAATAGCTGTAAATTTATCCTTAGTTATTTATCCTTAGATTCTTTTGCGATTCCGTAAATGACCATACTTTAGAATATAATTGTCAAATAAGGTCCATTACAAATTTATCAACTTCGCACCGCTGAAATACTAACAAATTTGTTGAATTAGTTCAGAGTGCCACCGGGAATTGTACCATGTGCCAAAGGTGGCACGAGTGCCATGGGTTACCAACCCCTGTTACAGGTGCTGGAAGTTTCACAGGCAGTATCAGAAAAACGGCTACACTTGTGAAGCGTTGTAGAATAGCAGTTATTAGTGTTTACAGAGAGTGGATTACAAAGCAGAGAACTCAGGTTATCAATATCAGGCTTGTGGTCATCACGCGCTGCTGAATACTGCTTGCAGAGTAAAATTGCAGAAGTTCTCAAATCAAATAACAAAACAAACGTCAAACTGTGGGGTGTTGTAATCAATGAGAAGCATATGAACATCTCCGAAAAAACTTTTCAACGCACTTAACACTTTAAACTAGAAACACTATGGTAGCAGTCGACCGGTTTCAAAGCCTATATAGTTGGCCTGAACAACAACAGATGTTTCCAGTTTGTAATGCAGACATGCCAAAGTCATACGATATTTTGGGGGCCAAATGGTCTATTTTATTAAAAGGGTGCCGCATGTTTTCATTCTTCAAAAAATCAATAACATACGATTTTTAAAATGTATTATGCATTTATTAGACTCAATACATTGAAAACAACGACGTTCCTCTTGAATTAATCTATCTTTTCTCGTTGTTGAAGTTTTATTTTATTTTTTTACTAAACAACTTTTTAGTTTAATATGAATAAAAATAAAAATTCCCTTTTATTTGCAAATGATTAAGTATACACTGGCTTTTTTATTGATCACCCTGAATATTTTTAAACATTGAAAACATCTCTGACTGCCTTTTGCTCATTGAACGCTCCTAACGGAAAAGCAGGAAAAGAAATAAAAATCGCACACACACGAAAAATCGTGTACTATCCATAGTTAAGAATATGTATTATGTATTTCAGCACTTAATAAAAAAGTAATTTATTGCAGTAAAATCAAATAAAAACATTTAATAAAATACTTTAAATATATTTTTAATCTAAAGGACATTTCCATGATCAATAAGGATTTCTTTTAAAACAAGAATAGGTAACATGGAAATGTATTGCAAATTTATATATACATAAAAGTTTTACCTCAAATAAATTTCAAAATGAAAAAAACTTTAAAAACCTGATATTTAAAATTTTTTTAAAAAGAGTCGAAGGGCCGTAACTTACGTATTGGCAGGCTAGATACGGGCCGCGTGTTGGACAACCTTGTTGTAAAGGAATACAACGATTGCACAAAAAAATTACTGAAAAAGGGTCTTGTGGTCCAATAAATCCAGTTTTAGTAACACTTTGTAAATTAGCGGTCCTTACATTGTGGTCCATGGATCCCTGGGGGTCCGCGTAGTCCATCATGTAACGTTGGAATTTCCCTCTTTTAAAGACTCTGAAAGGCCTCGTGAAAAAATGGAAAGTTGTGCCGTACTAGAATTGATTACTAAATAATTCCCAGTGAGAAGAAACTGTACTAGAACTTTCATTTAGATCAAGAATATTAAGTTAGGGAGGGATGTCCAGAATGTACTGGGTCCACGATGTCACCATTAAACATAAAAGAGTGGGTGAGCTACGGCGATCGTAAGTTTAAGAACTACTGTTGTAAACGACAGAGTGAGAATATGTAGAAAATAGAACGAATGCAAAGACCCACCTACCTTTAGTTATAAAACTGGTCAACCTCATTTTAAAAAGAGACTGAAATGTTTAAAAGCGCAGCAACATCTTTCTCTTTTACTTCTAAAACTTAAATTATGTTTATATTTATGCATAACAAAGTCATATTTAACTTTTATTTCTCTCTGTTCGTAATGTATACATCATTTTTTTCTGAATAGGAAATGAATATTAATGAATGTTTTCTCTCGGGTGAAGCTAAAGTCCGTTATATTAATTATATAAATCCAAGGAAAAAATTCAGTTTCTTCTTTTAAGTTAAAGACGTTTTTGTAATAATAAAGTTATCTAAAGAAAAAAAAAATTCTGAAAATAAATTTCTTCTTAATATACCCACTTATCATCGCGTTTTCAATTCTTCGTTTACATTACATATTTTGTAAGGAAAAAGCGCAAAGGAATTTAATAGTGTTTTTCGATTTATTTTACATAAACGCAATATACGTTAAGTGGAAAAGAAAGCGAACACTTTAAGAAAATATTATATATTTATAGGTATATGGTTTCATAATTCCGTGTTTGAGTAATTAAATGCCACATGATTTTATGTTTAAATATAGCATATTACAAGCTTAAGGTATCCGACTACGTTCGGAACCGTGATTTTAAAAAAGCGAAAGAATGGATAATTTTCATGATATTTAGTGTCACTTAGATTAGAGTGCATGTATAAAATTGTTTTAAGGACATTTTGACCAAAAAAAATATTTAAATACAATATTTTGGCAAAAAAATTAACTTAGAAAAACCTTTATTCAAAATGTTCTCCTTTTGTAAAAATTGCTTCTATTATAATAATATTTTGCCTGTAAATAGCTCAGACCTCTATACAAGATTCTCAACTATGATCTTTGAAACCTTCACATTGTTTTCAAAGTTACAACCAATTGAAATAATTATCGGCATTTTTTCTTAAAATTTCTCCCCTATGTTGTCGTAAAACATGGATAAACCTACTTCTGAGTTATATATTTCAAAAATTCTAGTTGAGCCTATGTAAAAAGGTCTGAGATATATACAGGCAAAATATTATTATAATAGAAGCATTTTTCACGAAAGGAAAATACTTTGTAAATGGGCCATTCTATGTTCATTTTTTGTCAAAATATTGTACTTAAATAAAGTTTTATTGTAATACTCTATTCTTAAAACAATTTTATATACATTTTTTAATCTAAGTGACATTAAATATCATCAATATTAACCATTTATACGCTTTTGCAAAATCACGGTTCCGAACGTAGCCGGATACCCTACTAAAATCTGATAGGAAAGCATTTTAGCATAATTAAGCATAAATTAAAACCTTGCACCACACTTTTTTATTACTTTTTGCGAACCGTGCAAGTTTACAAATAAGATTTAACTATTTTATATTTAAATCAAATTTATCAAATACTTTTCTATTCTATTTTCGATTTAGGCACGATCAAATTTAAAAGAGATTTTTTTCTACAAAAAAACTAAACTGCACTCTAAAATTAGAGTTTATACTTTAGAAATTGAACTTTTCTCATGCTCAGTACTTTTATCAAACATAATTAGAGATGCATTGTCAAATGTTCTAAGTGAGTGATTATGAAACTTTCAATCACATAATTTTTATCGTTTCCCCCCTTCAATAACAATATATTGAAATCAATAATAATGTACTTCGACTCTAAAACTGCAATACCACTTTATTTATGAACCTTACAAATTATCAGAATAATAATTAAATTTCATATGTGCTATTTTTAAGCAATAGCATAAGTATTATATAACTTCCCCTTTGTAATTTTTAAATTGGAACATATTGTAAAATAATTATTAATTAAATTAAGTGTTCACATCCTAAATCATGCATTTATAACAGTACAAATGTCATGAGAAAAGTAGTCTAGTTTCTGTTTCTCTCTGTCTTTTATCCAACACATATGGCGTTAACAATATAGCTTTTCTTATACTAATACTATTTCCATCACTTTACCTTTGGGAAATTGGAATTTTGCGGTGACTGCTTTAAAGACAAAATATAGATCTGAACTAAGTATAGAAAATATCTTAGAGTGCCAATTTTATTTCAGTCGCTTGTAATTATTAATCCGGGAGCAGGCGCGCAATCGATACTAACGTCGGGTATCAATGGGTCGCGTCGGGTGACCGAGTCACCTCAATCCTTTATTTATAATTATTTGTATTGCACAGAACAAAAATCATTATTTAAGTGGATAATGTAACTAAGAGAAAGTATACTTATCTACTTGTATAGACTTTTCAATTTTTCTTTGATGATTGAGAAAAATATCAATCAAACTGAACTAAGAAATTTCAAATGTGCGTTACTTTAATAAAGGACACAAGTCAAAAATACTTTTCGCTAACATTACAGGAATGTTATTTGTAGGTAAGATCCTTATTCTTTGTTAAAAGTATTGTAGTTTTATTGTCTTTTTTATTGTAGTTCTATTGTCTACATGCTATTGTCGACAAATAGCATGTAGAAATTTTACTTTCTTGTGTCTTTGTGACAGGGTGAAGTGTGCCTGTGGTACATTTATGACTGTATATTTTTATTGATGACATTCTTTCAGTAGCGCTTGAAAATGTTCCTTTCAACTCAAGTGTTTCATATTCATCTCTTTTCTCAAGTTTACTTTCGCTATCATGATTAATATGCATTATTTATAAGTAGTTCTTCCCCTGCATGATCAGCTTCAACTTCCTACAATAGAGATCACATATACTCATTTCTTTTTTTATATTCTGCTCATTTAAATTTATAAACTATAATAAGTCGTATTACACAGCAATCAAAACCACTGCGTTATTCACAAGGGGGAAAATGTAGCATGTTCATAGCAAATATTTTGGAACAAAAGTGGTCGCGCAAGGATCTTTGTTACCCCAAGTACCTAAAACTTATATTAAAAAAGCGCTTGCCACACCCAAATAAATGAGGGAGGTGTGAAAAGTACATTTTACTTCCCATGGATATTGTCATGTAGGAGGATACAAATTGGCAACAAATAAACAGTTTTCCTGTGGTGACTCCTGGATGAAACTTGTTCTTAATTTAGTATGAATAAATTGCTTTGTTAAATATATAGTTTGCATTACTGAACCAATTATAAGTATATTGTACCAATGCAAATGTGTATTTCATTTTTTAGTATGTCATAATGTATATTTTGTTTAGCTTCTTTTTAGTATATTAATATTGTAATTTGTTAAAGAAATATTTTATTTTTGAGTTTTCGATATGATTGCGCCACTCAGGTAGGGTTATCATGCACCCCTATGGGGCGAGTACCACAGTTAGAATCACTGCTTTAAGTTCTTGCATCTGCCTGTTTTTATAAAATCAATTAAATACTCGGAAATACAATATACTATTTGTTGATTTAAAATCATTATTTTCATCTTGTTTAGTATTTTTATTAGTAATGGTAAAAAAATACTTAAAAAAACATAATATATGCATATATATTGTGATATAATTAATTGAAAGCAAGGCAACGTGCCTTCTCGATGTGATCTAAAAGTTCCAATTAAAAGGAAGTTCTTAGACTTTTAACGAAGTCATTAAATTAATCACGCAAATTGACTCGAATTATGTTTAATGAGACGTGATAAAAGTTGTTAAAGAACTAACGGTGATTATGGCAAGATAAGTACCCTTTCTAAAGTTCATTATACGGAGATGTTATCCATCGCAATTATCATAACTTGATTACAGATTTCTTAAACGTGAAACGTTTGAGTAAAATTGCAGAAGCCTTTCTTCTAATTAATAGTAAGGAATTTTAATCCAGCCTCATTCGTTCGCGATACGGAAAATGGTAGTTTTAATAAGGTATCTCCGAAACTGTTTTCATTACGAGACTGAATGATTCATAAGATATCTGACTACTTACGACAACATTTTTTTTTAAAAAAATGGAGATATGGAGATTTTTTTGTGGTTTTCTAGATTTATTTAGTACATTTTACGAAAAAAAGGTTAAAATTAACTAGAGAAAAATAATTTATTACTTCTAAAATGGTAAAGAATGCTTACAAATGGACATAAAATTAAATAAACGGGGGCCCGTTTTGTACAAACAGTAAACGAACAAATTCTCAATTATTAAATTTTGATGTATTTCTTTGCTATTCCTTTTTGAAATGACTTTCACAATAAGAGATATTTTAATTTTTACAAAAAATAGAGCACTTTATCTTAGAGTTTTTGTCTGAAATTACTACAAAAAATCAGTGATTATATTTACATAAAGATCTGTAAGTTTTGTAATAAAACAATGATTGATAAATCTGAAGGTTAAAACACTTCTACTGTTATACAAAACATACACACAAAATTTCAGAAAATTATTTTAAAAACGTTATGAGCAATCGCTGTTCCCGTTTAAACTTTTCGAAAAAAGCATATTTCGAGTAAAACGCATTTTAATGTTTGACATCTTACGTTAAGTTATGTTATCTGATTTTAGTAAAACTCTTGTAATTCTTTTTTCTAATAAATGGAAAATAAAAAAAACTTTTATATAAAGCTAATAAGATAGCCTGTAAAATAAAACCATGAATAATTTTTAATTTTTTTAAAAAAAATCATGATTTTAGGGTATATTTATAACTTAATAAGAATTTGCAAAACTATTATCAAACTACCGTAAATTTAGATTATTTTATATTATGCTAATATCTTTTAATACGTTCGTTTTAGTGTGTTTATGTTTGAAGTGCATTAAGAAGACTTGGTACCCTAAAAATCACAAACCTATCGTTTTTTTTTAATTTTCATTTAATCTTATTCTTTGCATTATTATCTTTCGATTGATATATCACTTGTGCATGTCGGAAAGTTAGAAGTTGAATAAAACTTCATTTGAAAAAAAATTAGGCAATTCAGCTACACCCCCTTTTTAGAAAAAAAAGCTAAAAATGCGTTATGATAAAAAAATCTATTTCATAAATAAAAATAATAACTATAAAAAAGAATGTGTAGTATTAAAAGCAGAATATTTCCGAGGCAATACAATAATGTAATTTTTCTTCCTTGTGAAATGTGTGCTTGTAAAATTTTTAAATTAAGGCATTTTATATTAATAATTTTATAATTTCAGGTCTTCTTCCTGCTATATATTTTTCATACAAATATAATACTTTAATATTATAAAAAGAAAAACAGCTAAAATTTCTGTCGTGAAAGAAAAAAAAATTTTTAAAGTTTTTCTTCAGTTTTCTTGTGCAATTAGTACTCTCTAAAAGTTGATCATTTATAAAAATGTGTGGGTTGAAAACATATAAAATATTTTAAAGAAAAACGTATAAGTAATATCTTAAAGTGGTATTTTAAGTTTAATTAAGCTTATAATAATTATTTTTTGAGAATTATTAACTTTAAAGTGGTTTTTCTCAGCTTGTGTTTTTCGAAACCTTAGTGCATTCAAAATGCTACTCCTTCGACAATGATTTACCAATAACTTCAATTTTTTTCCTGCGTGTTAAAAATAAATCATGTTATAAAATTAGGGATCGGTTTTGCTATAAACTGAATACTTTTTTTAAAAAAAATAAAATGTAAAACATGTTGGCTTTTTCTTTGATTTTTAGCCTGTATATCAACATTTTATTTTTTTTTCTCGAAAACGAATGAAGTTATTCTGAAATCGATCCCTAAAGTTGTTAAGAACATCCATAAGAATATTATTAAAAATTTCAGGTCAAAAAACTAATTTTTACAAAAGGAGTAGGATTTTAAAATTTTCCCAATTTTCTTCAAAAAATTTAAATTTTTAAAATTGTGTGAATAATATATGAAAATTTTCATCTGGTAACTTTTTCTTGAATAGAAACATTGTATAAAATGTTAAAATATAATTTTTAAATACGTAAATAAAGAAGTTTGCTCAAAGGGTGCCAAGTCCTCTTAAAACTTAAAATTTAGTTAGTTTAGAGTCATCAGTCATTTTCAATTTTTAAGATATTGATATCTTGCTAAATGCTGGACTTTATTTGGATACTGTATTAAAATAACTAATTGCGAAGATTGGTCGAAAGCATTTTTATTATGTGAATTTCATTTGATTTGTATAAAAAGTTTTAATTTTAATGCAAATTTGAGTTTTTTAAAATTAATCTCTTCTTTGAGCAGTATATTACATTAATGGTTATTTTTTAATTACTTTACTTGCTTTTTATCTTATTATTTTTTATTCTTAGTTTCTCTTTCTCTGAAATTACTAATAAAAAGACACGTGTAACCTTATATAGAATTGCTTTTTCTATTGAACTATTTTCATCTTTCTTTAATTCCAGTTTTGTTTATTCCTTATTTATAAAATTCTGAGATTAGTAATTCTTAGCTAATGAAAAAATATAGAACAGTTTTTATATACACTAAGGCTTAATATATATATATATATATATATATATATATATATATTATATAATTACAATAATTGAAACTGTAATAGCTCTTGAAATATTTAAGGTCCAGTAATGCAAGACAACCGTGTAATTATTTTAATTGGTTTCCCACCTACCGGGGATTTTAGAAACTATGTCCATCCACCTAGAAAATCATGAGATGTCCTACTCCATTTAAATAGCAAGACTCTAGAAAGCCCGCTGTCTCGCTCCTCTCTCTGTAAACATGTAGCCAGCCGGCTGCCACGTATTGTGTGTTTGTTTGTTATTTTTATCTGTGCTGTGCCGTCCTTGTTTTTATGTTTGTAATTTGCCTATGCGTGTCAAGAAGTGCAATAAATTGGAGTTAATAAATTACAGAACTGCATCTTCGATACTACAATAATCAACCACTCACCACCGGCCGCGCCCTGCACATTCGTTAAGATAACATCCACTCACCACGACAAATTATGCCACACTATAAGTTTTATTATACATATTAATTGCATTATATTCACTTAATTTTTTTGAATATTTTTTAATATTTATGTGTGAAATAAATATATATGTTGATATATTTTTATAATAATTTATTTTATATTAGTCAAAATTCTATTTATAATAATTTTTTTGTGTTTTTACGAATTTGGAAAAACTAACTTCGTCTGAATTGATTTCAATGAGTTTTACAACTTCTTTAAAAAACTGTTGCTTTTGAAATGTTTATTGTACGACAATGAAACTAAATGTATTTAATTTGTAATATTCTTATTTTAATTTATCCTTGATTAACAGGAAAAAAGGAAGACAAATTATTTATTTTTAATCTTTCTTCAACTTGAGTAAATTAAAATTTGTCTATGAGGTAAAAAATTGCAAGAAAAAAAAGACTTTTGTATTTATCAGTAAATACTTGCTTAGAATGCCATATGCGAGTATACGATTACATTATAAGTAATTTCCTTTAAAGTATTTTTGCCACGAAAGATTTGCGCTTGAGCTTAAGAAAATGTTTATTTCACTTATACGATTATTCATAGAAAAATAGAGGAATACATAGGTGACATGAAATATCAGATTACTACATTTATAATTATGTTAATAGTTATTTTTATTCATATTAATTATGTTATTAAGTCTATGCTTCTCGAACTTTCAATACTTGCGACTTAATTTTCAATCATAATTTTTATCACACTCCTCCCCACCTCCCATGTAATAATTATGTATTGAATCCAATTCTAATGTTCTTTGACACTAAAGCTATAATGCGACCTTAATTATAAACCTTACAAATTATGAAGATACGTATTTTGAATACAATTTTGTATACAATAAATCCATGGGAGTCGATAGTAATTATTGAAATTGTTCTTAGCTTAGTATTTTGATAAAATAATTGTCAAATATATTGTGCAGTAATGATACATTCATTAGTATATTATATCAGTGTAAAAATGTGTATTTCATTTTTTACTATGCCAAAATATCTTTTGTTTTGTATATATACATTCAGTCAATTAATAATTTTTGAAAATAATCTTTTATTTTTTGACTTTTCAATATGCTCGCCCCCCCCACTTAGGATTAACACGCTTCTCTCAGGGGGCACGCGCTCCACAATTGGAGAAACTGATTAACTGATTAAGCCTATTATAATCATTCTCTTCTGAAAATATTGTCCGCCAAAGAACTCATTTATGGTAACTCCTATAGCAATCATATCAATAAATACATAAAAAGAAAACTAGTATGTTTTTTTTTGCAGATCATAATCAATTATATGTAATAACATTTATTTTTTATCTAGCAAATATTTCTGCACCCTATTTTGGTGAATATATGCATAATTCTTCTCCTATACAAAAATGCAAGCTGGAACACCCGTTCTTTGCGCTGTTGAATTGAAAAATAAAACAAAGACGTTGAAGGATATAGAAAATTTCAGGAGTTTATTGTAAGTGAATTGCAAATTAAGCAAAAAAGAAAGCTCTTAGCATATCTATGCACAACAAAAAATCCTATTTGTACGTTTAATAGTTGTAAAAAATGATTTTTTTTATCTTTAACACCCCCGTAACTCCCTAGCAAGTCTACTTTTGTAAACATCCTTCTTAGCTGATCTTTGCTATCCAAAAGTAATATGTTTTTCTAATTTCAAAGCTGTAGGTTTAGTGGCTCATAAAAGAGAATTTTTTTTAAATATTAAACACTAGTAAAGTTGTGAGGAATATTTTCGCAAAACCTCTTTCGTAGCGGTTCTCTACAGTATGAAGAAACATACCTGTCAGATTTCAAATATACAGGTCTAGTAGTTTTGAAATAAGAATATTGATCTATATCTATAACTCCTCACAATATCCTCTTAGATGTCGATTTTCTCAAAACCCTTTTTTAGCGAATCTTTGCTTCATTATAGAAACATGCCTGCTGAATGTAAAGTCTGTTGTTCTGATAGTTAGCAAGATATCTTGATGAAGGTGTGAATGAGTAAGTGAATAAGTGAGTGAGGCGTTTTTTTCTCCTTTATATAAATTGATTAATAAATATGTGTAAATATTATTGGATATAAAGGGCAATTTTTTTTGCATTTCATCGTTCTAGACTGATATTATTTCTTTTCAAATCTTTTTTTGAAATGTGAAATGATTTATATGATATCTGGAATGATTATCTAGTATGATTTATATTTATTATTAGTGTAAAAATAGTATCACTTGCAAATATATTTTGATAACAATTTGTATATGTATGTAAAGCCTAAATGAAATTATTCATATTCTTTCGAAGCTATTATCTGCATTTTCAGAGTTCATGTCTCTTCAAATCCCTTAATGGATTCAATTCCTGTCACTTCATTGTCATAGGATAACTACAATCACGTGGTTACGTCTAAAAAGTTCAAAAATTTATATGACGTAGCATTTACATAATGAATGCGATCACGCGTTTCCATCCATACTCTTCGTTGCTGCCAACTTTTGCTCTTTTACAGAAACTCCCTATTAAAAGGTGGTACATAGTCACATCTTTTTTTAATCATCAAGTTTAAAATCTTATCTAAATTTTACAGCTAGTACAAGTCTGAAGCCAGTTTTGAATTCAATGCAGAACAATCATGTAAACATCGTGAGTTAGGCCAAAAGGATTTAAATAGTTCATTATCTGTAACCATTTCGCTCCCGAGGAAAATTACACGATTTTCTCCTCAACGCCCCCGTTTTTAACACGCTTTTATACGTTTCACTTGCATATAATGGAATCTTTGAACTCGATTTTTTCCCACTTTAAAAGGTCAGATGAATTGGAAATTTCGCACACTTGTCAAGGACCGAAGACAATACAATAATTTCATAATTTGTTTCATGATCCTGATTAGGATCCTAATAATTAAGGAACATAAATATTTCCAGATTTGGCTACTAATTGCATAAATCATTTTCATATTTGGTGACTAATTCGAGATTTAGTGCCTAAAAGATTAAGTTGCAACCCTAAAACCGCAAACATGTGAATAAAAACAAATTTATGATCTAATTGCCATATAAATTTTACTTTTATTAAGCAATACGTTTAGAAGTGATGATACGAATTAACATTATATCAAAACGTTTCAAAGGTGATAAATTGATGTTCTAACTGCTAAATATTTTTTTTATTTCTATAAAGCAATATGTTTAGAAGTGTTGATACGAATAAACATTTCACAATACGTTTAAAAGGTGACAATACGATTGACATTTAATATATATTTCTTCTTAACACACTTTCATTAATTAAGACCTGTATCTATATCTTTGAATCTTTGAAATACAACGATATGGGGCTCATCCGAGGCCCCGTAAACGAAGATAATAAATACCCTTCAGACCAATTAATTAATATTTATTATTGAATAAGACTAATTCTAGGAGCAACATAATTCCGTCTCTAAATATCAAACTCAAGGATAAATGCAACAAAGATTAATTAAAATTTTTAAAAACTAAAAAACAGGTTTTATTTTGTAGATTGAACTAAGAAATGAAAAATAAATTATAGTTTATAAAAAAAAACTAAAATACACGCTTTTTTGGAGAATCGAACTAGAAAGTAAAAGAGAAATTTTTAACATAAAAATAAAATGCTTAACGAGGAAACTAATGTCATTGTGGTTAAAGTGTGGGGTGCTTTGTACTACATGTTTACAGTAACTCAGCATTTCGGAACAGAGCTAGTAAGAAATTATAACAGTTAATATAGAGCACCCTACGCTTGTATCCCAATGACATTAATTTTCTCGTTAATCGTTTTATTCTTATATTAAGAACTATTCTTTTACTTTTTAGTTAGGTTCACTATAAAAGCGTGTTTTTTAGTTTCTTTTAAAACTACAATTTATTTACACAAGCATTCGGTGTATTAAGGGGGGGAAAAGTCATGAAAAAATAAATCCTCCAAAAACATTGTCAAGGTTATTGTATTGTACTCAAAACCTTGGGAATAGTTTAAATGAGAGTAGCGCAAAGCAAAGGATCGGCAAGGCGTACCAAGGACTCGTGCTGGCATGTCAGCCTAGTGCTGCTGAAGATCCGGTAGGTATAGAGGATGGAGGCACGTTAAATCTGTAGAGTCTCAATGTCCTCCCGTAGTTGTAGTTAAGAGGAAGAGAGAAATTCAGGTGTGGTTCTTGTCACTTGACCAAGGTTCAAAAGTACAAGATTCTTCGTCAATGACCCTCATATTGTTTTATAGTGTAGCATTAATTTAACTCTCACTCTCACTGTTAGAATTTTAACAGTGAGTATATTATTACATGTAATTATCGTATATTATGCCCTTTTTTATTGTACAAAACTGTAAAAAAAAACAAATTACTTAAGCCTGGAAAATGGAATAAAACAATAATGTTAATAAATAGTAGTACAATAAGAATAATTGTAATTTGCGACAATGCGAGTTTTTTCAACATTATTTATAGTTTGTATGCGTAGTTTTTGTACATATCTAATTTGCAATGAATACAGTGATATTCAATTTGTCCTGCATATTTCCTGCACACCATTTTCATACAAGAGACACACATTTTTTTATTTACATTTGCATTACACTGTTTAATTTCATACTTTTTGTGTTTTAGGGTATTTGTAATGTCTTTAAATTCAGTAGTTACCTAAATTAGTATAGCCAACTCATTTCCACTGTGAACCCAATAACCCTGCATCCGAGATCAAACAAATGTGCTATGCAAATTGTAGGTAACATGTAGGGGGAAAAATGTAGGTGTTCCGGAAGTAATAACATCCTTATGTTTATTTTACTAATGGTATCTACTTAGTGAAATATCTTTTCCTGAACGACAGCTTTTTTATAATAATAAATTGCCTTGGTGTCGAAATGACACTAGCGGAAGTTCTAGGCCTACTTAGTTCTAAAATCTCTCCTAAGTAACCTATACCCACCAAAACTTTTCTGTATAATCAATATGGTAAGGAATTAAAAGTCGCGAAGTTTACAAAATCCCTATAAAAATGCGGAAAGGAGAACAAACTAAACAGGCTCCGGTGTCCAATCGACATCCACGGACGTTCTAGAATTAACAACCAAAAACTAAAAACATGCACAAATTATACAATTGAAAGTTTAAAAATCGAAAACATAAAAGTTCAGAGGGAAAAGAATCTTGCGACCAACACATGAGTCTCATGGCTATCCAGTACAGCATATCCAATACAATGTAGATCCAAAATCTATATCATCATATGAATAATATTACATTATCCTATGAGGTTCATCCATCTCATCGGAAAAAAGTCCTTTTATATTTTAAAAAGAAAAAGTAATAATGTATTGAAATACATTTTAAAATATTATAATGTTTAATTTATATATTTTTTTAACGTTTCCGTTCGGGAAACATAAGTCAAATTTGTAGTTTTTCTATTATGCATTGAAATAGAGCTACCGTATTTACTCGATTCTAAGCCGTGCTATTATACCAGTATTTAATGCTGTTGAAAATCAGGTGTTGCTTAGAGTCCAAATCTAAACATTTGCTGGATGGTGAAATTGAGTTCCCACGCTTTTTAAAAGGAAAATTGTATCCTGGCCACTTGCATCGATGACTTATTCCGTTTTGCAGTTTATTTCTAGTATTTAGTTCTAAACATGGCTGTCTGCTCGTATTTAGGATTTTTTTTCTTGTATACGCTTTCTTTTAAGAGCCTAAGCACCAAAGGAATTGGTAATAGCATCAAGATGAGTTTTTTATCACGCAAGTATGAAGAAGCGACGTAATTTTATACGCAGAAAAGAACGGTAACAGAAATGCGGCCACTGAATATTTGACACGTATGAAACAAATAAACGTCAACCCCGTAGGCAAAATTATATAATTTTTGCTTGTAAATGTTCAACTGGCTTTAACTATTTCTTGACACTCTTTTTTAAACATTCTTCAAGTGCATTGGATGACGTGGAAGACGACACTGTGTGATAAAATGGCGACGCCGGCACCCATTCCGAAGTCAGCTGTGACATAGTGATTGACGAATCATTTTCGAAACATAATACTGACGGCAATATTAATTATAGGTTAATATATGTATTTGAACGTTTTTAATACTGGTAAAATAAAATAATTATTAATTTCTTACTATTTCCCATTAAATGTTTTTGAAAAAAACTAAGCATCGGATATATTGATGAACCGTTTTGCATTTTTTTTTAAAAAAACGTATAGAGGATCGAGGATGGGGCTTAGAATCGATTATAACATTTTTTTCACAAAAACATTTCGAAAATTTGGGTTACAGCTTGGAATTGGTGTTGTTTTAGATTCGAGTAAATTCGGTATTTCCCGTTACAGGGGTATCCCCCCCAATGGAAATGCACATTGGTATTTTTAACCTTTGCAGATCTAGTACATTCCCCAGGAGCTGGTATCACTTTTTAGCGTAGCTCCATTATAGGCGATACCAATTACAGCAAATAATTTTAACATCCAGCCTCCTCTCCAGAGGAAGGTACCTGAGCTCTTGACGATGCGAACATGTACTAGGATTTAATTCTGCCGATAGTACCTAAGCCAAACAAACACTCTAGGGATCTTTTACATGCCGTATAATCATACGACATAGCCGTTGTCAATTTTCTGCATCATGAAAATCCACCGACATGGGCCGGGGTCGAACTCGCAGCCTTAGGTGCACAAGGTCAGCGACAAACCAACCCCGCCACCCAGCCGATACAGGAGGTATTATTATAAAAAGAGGACAATGGAGACAGTAAGTTTGGGATCCACTTTCGTAGATTACTAAGAATGGAATTTATAGTATTAAACCAATTAATTTATTAATGCCAGAATGAAGTGTAGTTATAGATATTTTTCAAGTACTAGATGAGTTTTATAAAGCTCCTTTGGCAGAGTCTGGTTTCTCCACATTGATGAATTACTACAAGTATAGGTTACGGATGCAGATAGAAATTTCAATTAATTTAAATACAGTGGTCCAAAGAAATCTTTACTTGAAGAGTACAGACTAAAAGAAAAATATAAAACTAAAAATTAGAAAAATTAAATAATTTAAACACACGTGGCACTTTTTTGCATAAAATATGAACTTCTTCTCTAAAAAGATGTCATTAAGTAAGCATTTAAAATTAGATGAGAATAAAAATCCTGGAGATGGTTAAAGTAAGCTAAAAATTTATCAAATGCCACAAGAAGTGTCGTTTTCTATTTTTCAGCAAAAAAAAAAAAAAAAAAAAAAAACAGAAAGAGAAAAAAACTATCTGTAGCAAAATTATTAACTGAGCTAGCACATTTTCTTTTTAGTTTAAAAAATATTTGGTATATATAATTTTGAGAGAACAAAATAAGTATGCATAAGCAAAAATACTAATAAGTAATTCAACAGAAAAGAAGGTAATCTAAAATAGTTTTTTTTGTTCCATTCATTTTTTTTTTTTTTGAAGAAGTAAAATTCTGAAAAACACGCCTTTAAGACTTTCTGGTAGATTCTTAGCAGTTACGTCTTTATTTATGACTCGAAACAAATTTGAAAAATATCAATATACTTTATAATTCAAAAACCCGACTTATTTTAAAAATATATTTTTAATATATTTTTATATACACAAAGAAAAGATTTTTGGACTTAATTATGCATGAGTTACTATAAGTTTAAAAAAAAACTTTTCTTGTGTGCAAGCAAGTAAAATATTTAATTTTGTTGAAACTTAAACTTGTAAAGTAAAAGTAATTTCAAATTAAACTTATATTTATCTAATAAGCATTTCTGTCCCTTTTTTTTTTTACTCCCTTTATTGTTAAATATTAAAACTAGCAGCAAATTCGTAAAATACTTCTAATTTTTAACTTAACTAATAACATAATGCACAGGAAAAGAAGATCTAACCATATTATATGCTTTTTATTGCCAATGTAAAACTTATATCACAATTATAAAACATTTTATAATTTTACATGCCGTAAAATCTGTCGTATAATGCGCACCCATACTTTGAAGCTCCATTTTCTTTTTAGATTTAGATTTATTCGCCATTTAACGCGCTACCCCCTGTTCATGAAGGAAACTGAAATGTATGTGTTCAACGCTCTTATGTTTTTAAGTCATTTATTAAAGATATTATACCAGACTTTTGAAAAAAATACAGCCTATTTTAGAACAATCCTTTACGCTCATTAGGTATGTTGTTTCTTTTAAATAAACAGTTTTCCGATCTATATAGATGTCTAATTTTTTTGAAGCTATTATTATTATATACGACGTATAACGTCCACCCGTAAATTTCGACATTTCTTGTGTTTAAAGACATGTTATACGCCGGATTTTACCGTAACAATTAATGATAATAAAATGTGGGAGTAATAAATGTGAAATGATGTTTTCTTCAACTCTCAAGCTAAGATATCGGCAATGTGTTGTCAAACTCCTGTTTTTAAGTCAGTTAGGTGATGCTGTTCCTTCTATTTGGGCATCCTAGATAAGAGCAAAACAGTTGCTTTGTAGTAACTCCCTTCCTCTTATGGTATCCATGGTAATGACCCTACAGACAAATTGCTGAAAAACGGATGCATGATCAATCAGACACCTTTTACTGAGGTCTGTTATAGTTCTGCTGGTTCAAATTTTTAATTTGACCAAAAGGAATTTATAATGGAAAACAACAACAACAAGGGAATAGATGTAGATTGCAGACTTCCCAAACTAAGGGATTATCCCAAACATTGTTCGGTCACTACGTTTCAAATGATGATCATGCAGTACTGCCTTTCTGTATCGACTTGCAATCGTTAACAGCTATACATTCTCCCTTTGCTGCGTAATGACTGCAGACCATCTCTTTCTTTATCCAGCTTTGAAAGTTAGCTTTACTTTATCCTTCTACTCTGGTTAATGTGTATTGACCTCAGATAACCTCTTTTCCTTATCCATCCTTGAAAGTTAAATTTACATTCTCCTTCTACTTCGATTATGTTGCAATGACAGCAGACCACCCCTCTTTCTATATCCTTCCTTGAAAGAGTTGACATTATATTATATCCCTCTACTGCGGTTAAGACGTAATGACCTAAGATCACTTCTTTCTTTATCCATCCTTAAAAGTTGACTTTATATTATCCCTTTACAGCGGTTAATGCGTAATGACCTCAGATCCCCTCTTTCTTTATCATTCCTTGAAATTTGACTTTATATTATCCTTCTACTGCGGTTAATAGGTAATGATCTCAGATCACCTCTTTCTTTATCCCTTCTTGAAAGTTACATTTGCAATCTCCTTCTACTTCGATTATGTTGTAATGACAGCAGACCACCTCTTTCTCTGATCCTTCCTTGAAAGTTGACATTATATTATCCTTCTACTGCGGTTAAGACGTAATGACCTCAGATCACCTCTTTCTTTATCCATCATTGAAAGTTGATTTTATATTATCCTTCTACTGCGGTTAATACGTAATGATCTCAGATCACCTCTTTCTTTATCCATTCTTGAAAGTTACATTTGTATTCCTGCTTCTGCTTCGATTATGTTGTAATGGCAGCAGACCAACTCTATCTGCACATCCAGCATTAAAAGTTAGCTTTACATTCATCTTCTACTGAGGTTATGCTGTAAAGGCTACAGACTACTTCCATCGCCCAGTCTTAAAAGTTTTCGCTATTTTCTCCAGTTAATGGGATACAAGAAAACTCTTATTTTGCTTAAACCTTTCCTTTTCTTCTGTGCTTATGTATTAGAAAAGAATTAAATTTTACATAGAATTTTATGCATTATTACACAGAAGTTGACATTGAGTTAAATGTAACAACCACATGTAGTGCAGTTATAGTTAAAATTCTCCTATAAGAGCAGTGTCATGAAGATACTTGTAAAATGTACTAAATGATTGCCCCTGCATTTGGTAAATAGATTGTACATCAAATATACTTACTCGTGAAATTAACAAAGCAGTGTAAAAAGGCCTACTAGGTAACGCAGTGTTTCTCAAACTTTCAATACACTATTCAATCATCATTTTCATCGCGCCCCCTCCCTACAGTAACAATGTATTGAATTCAATAATACTATACTTTGACAGTAAAGCTGCAATACCACTTTAACCTCTTATGTGCCATTGACGTATATAAACGTCTCGCTCAGCCAAAGCCTTAATTTTCTGGACGTATAAATACGACTTTCGGAAGTACGATTTTTCAGTGCAATGCTATCCATAAAATTATTCCGAAGGCTTTGGAATGCAATAAAAGGACCCTGACAGTGTTTGCGAAGGATTTACTTATTTCAGAGGCTTTACTTATTTATTTCTTTTCTCCTCCCCCTCCAAAAAACATCAAAACACACTCGACTACGTGGTAAATGGTGATATTGGCGAGCAAATCGCTTAACTTTTAATCAGCAGTTGAGAAATTAAGTATAATCCGTATGAATTATCAAGATAAGTGTTAATACAAGCTCATGGGGTCACTGATAATTGTCAAAAGCTTGTTCTTAACTTGGTATTGTTAAATTAATAATAAAATATACATTGATCGGTACTGGTTTATTTATAAGTGTATTATATCAGTGTAAATGCGTGTTCTATATTTTATTATATCAGAAAATATTTTGTTAGTTTACTTTCAGAGAATTTTTTTAAATAACCTTTTGTTTTCGACTTTTCAATAGGCTAGCGCCCCCTCGTAGAGTTGTCACGACCCTCAAGGGGCGCGCCCCACAGTTTGAGAAACGCTGAGGTAACGCATTCCATGAGAAAAGGAAAAAATTTACTCTCCCACATCTAGACATGTACACGTTTCATGTATAAACCATATAATATATATATATTGAAATATATTTAAAAATTAAACTTATTAAATAATTATTACCGTCTATTGATTTCTTTCAATATTATCTGCAAACGTACAATAACTATTAACAATTTGCTAAATTTCACCATTGTCACACAATACGGACGTTATCGGTGTGTGTGATCGATATTAATTTTCGTCATTTCCTGTACAGATAAATAAAATTTATTTCAATATTAGACTCATTCACACATTAAGTCAAACTAGTTATTTTTCTAGCTATGATGCTATTATGTTTATGGCTTTAGTAATCGACTTAATTAAGTTATGTTCAAAATTTATTGTTTCCGATGGCGCCTTGCTTTGCGCAACTGATTATCAATTCGTAATTATAAAACATTTAACTCATGTTGAAATTGTATTGAAGCCCTTCTCTAATTTGTGTGGGGTTAAAAACAAAGCTTCTTAAGATGTAATGAAAGATTTGGTGTTTTCTTATAGGAAGATAAACATCTATTCCTTACCACCGAAATATTTTTATATTCGCTAAAAAGGAATTGTTTTTATTAATACGGCATATAAAATTTCAAATTAATCGTATAAGAATGTAAAACAATGGAAGCTAAAGAAATAAATTAATAACTACACATGTGCAAATTGATTTGTAAAATGAAAAACCGCTATTCTCTACAAAACAAAAATGTAAAATTTTACGCAATAATTCCAAGTACTTCTGGAAATATTTTTCTCCATCTCCCAATCATCCCCCTCTTTCGAGTTCTACAAAATTCATCTACTTAACTGTAGTATATGGCATTCATATTTCTTATCTTGTATTCTTTCAGAAAAAAGTGAAAAATAAATTACCTTTCCTTTTTAATCTAATAAGAGTAAATATTTCGAAAAAAACATCTCCTTTACTTAGTTGGGAATAAAACAAATAGAAAGAAACCATTTGTGAAAGTTGCTAAATTTTTGAATGGAAAAATTCTAAGGATTTTTTTTTTTAAAAAATTAGATCAATATGGAAGGATAGCTAAGTCATAAAAAAACCAATGTTCAACTATTTCATTTCCATTTTAATTTAAGTTTATTAAGTTACGTATCATTGTATTAATAATACCGGGAGTACAAATAAATGCAGTGAGAATTTGGTGATGCATGCAACTTTTATTAAAGAAAGGAAATAATCTTTTTGCTTACATATTAAATAAGCGTTTACTTTTGAGAATTAGTTCCTTTTTCTTTTTCTTAATGCAGGGATCAATTGAGTAACTTATTCTTTTGGCTATTGTCCACTTGTATGTTTTAATTTTCCCTGCTTTCTGTAATATAAATTAGATTACTTCCTTTTCAAATGTATTTCTTATCTTTATTTATTTGGAAATATAGCATATAGCTGGCAACCATTTCTGACGTTTTCTTTCCATTCGTACTTATTGTAATTTAAAAAAAACAATTGAAATAAAAACAAAATAAATTTTAACATGCCACAGTTAAGTTTAGTTTAAAATACAATAATTATCTGCATAATTAATTGACTTAGGAAAGTTTTTTTCGATATAATCTATGCTTTGATTAATTAATTGGTTTGCTTATTAAATTTCATTTCAAATTAGCTCGAGGACTATTGATGACGGATCTCGCAATTTTGAAATTCGAATAAATGAAGTCCTTTCAAATAAGAATTATTAAAGTATTCACAGCAATTAAAACGGAGAAATCCTTTTATTCTGTTTAAGAAACCGGAATATCATACACTTTAAAAAAATTCAGTTTTTCAATTTTAGTATTAACACACACACACACAAGTAATGTAAAAAAAAATTTAATCCCATTCCTACTTAGATCAATAAAGAAAATTTTTATTTTAACTACTTTTTATTAATAGGTACAGTTAATATAAATATGTATATACATATGGCAGAACACATTAAGGGTAATTAGTTTTGGTTTATTATCATTAAAGTATCGTATTGTCATCCAAAACAATCGTGTATATAAAATTTCAGTTCAACTGAATGCCTTAAAACGCGAGGAAAAAACCTTTGCATGTTTCGATACAAGTCGCTAAAAATGAAACCAACGTGGCTGTATATATAATGCTTTAAATATTTAGTTTCAGTCAATTAATTTTAATTAATTATAATTTAATTATCGTATTTTTATCCAAAACAATAGAGTATAGAGAATTTCGGCTCAAATGAGGGCTTTAAAATGGGAGAAAAAAATATTTTCAAGTTTTGACACAAGTCGCCAAAAAGGTTACTAAGTCGCCAAAAATGACGCCAACTTGGTTGTATTTTGAATTCTTTAAATAATTTGTTTTGATCAATTAATTTTTATTAATTATAATTAAATTACTGTATTGTCATCCAAAATAATCATGTATATAAAATTTCAGTTCAATGGAGCGCTTTAAAATGTATTTTATTAACGATTGAAAGTTCCACCAAGATAAATAAATATATAGAGAGAGATTGTAAGCTATAATAGTAGGAATTAAAAAATATTGTCCTGAATCTAAAAATGGAAAAATCTTATATGCGTGTTGTTAAAATAACCACAAATTAAAAAAGAGCATTTCATAAAAGTGTAAACAAATGACCCGGCCTTCTTGAACACATTATAAAGGATAGTTTCTACCGTGTTTAAAAAAAACGGTTCCTATCTAAATGAAAATAAATTGGTGAAATTATGTTCATGTTAAGCCATAACAAAGGAAAAAATAATTTAAAATTAATTTTGTAATTCTAAAGAATGTTTAAAGTATCTTTAAAACGAATATAAAAGTAGGCAAGGAAATATTTATCAATAGTAGGATATGTGAAAACATTGCTACTTCTAATTTTTCACTTTTTGTCCAAAGCATAATTTTTGCCTTTAGGTACACATTTAAAAAAACTATTGCTTTATATGCTTCCAAATTTTTATAACGTACCTACTATAGTGAAACTGTTTTTTAGTTTAAGTAGTACATAGTTTTTAAAGAAATAGTTTTATGCATATAAAGGGGAGAAAAATAAAAATTTTCAAAATTACAAAGTTCTGAAATTTTTAAAGAATCTGTCTTAATATTTTACTAAAATAATAGGTTCACTATATATTGTATGTATTTTTCATATATGTGTAAAAATTATTTTACATATTTATGAAATATTTTCAAAATAATTTTTTTCCTAAACATAAGCATGTATTATGAGATCTTAAAGATAATGACCAACTTAAATTAAACAGGGACAAAACATTTTTGAACTAAAATTTATTTTTTTTATTTTTACTGAATGTGTGTGTGTGATTCAAATAGCTTTATTTAGATCACAAAAAAACTAAGCTCTATTGAAAGGTTTTAAAGATATATGTTCCATTAAGATATATATCCTGGTGCCTTTAAAGTGCATTTGAATGAGTTATTCTGGCATTTGATAGAAAGTAAAATATTATATTCCTGAGTCAAGTCAAACATAAATGAAATAATTTTCCGGTACTTTTGAAGTGATGTATTTTTGGTCACACAATAAAATTTAATATCGGTTAAGTTTTAAAAATCAATTACATGTACTTAATGAACTTATCAACAGAATATATTTCGAAAACACGTTCTGATCCAATAAATGCTTTATAAATGTAAACACTTTATTAAAATATTCAGAGAAATGAAAAATTATTTATTCAATATTAGATAATGTAATTTTAAGTTAACTATTAGCTTTTCATTGAAATAATATTGGAAAAAAAAATTCAATTTTTTTTTCATTTATAAGTTAATTCTCATTGAACTACAGAAAAACTTTTTCATTTTTCTTTAATAAGTATGAGGCTTTAAAATTATTAAATTAAAAACCCGTTAAACAGTTCAACCAGTCAGATACAGAGAAGATAAATCATTGGGCATTGATATCGATTATTTTAATACTTTTAATTCCTTATGTTATCACTCATCAAGTACTATTAATTCAAGATGTTAGTAAACAAAAACATAGTTACTGATGGCATAACAAGTAGTATAAAAAATTAAATCAATTCCTACTTATATCAACAAAGAAAAATTTTATTTTAGCTACTTTTGTTTAAATAGTTATTATTAATATAAATATGTATATACATATGACAGAATCACAACATTAAGTTATCCGACTACGTTCGGAACCATGATTTTAAAAAAGCGCATAAATGGATAATTTCCATGATGTTTAGTGTCACTCATATTAGAATACATGCATAAAATTGTTTTAAGGTCATTTTGACAAAAAAAAAAAAAAATTATTTAAATACAATATTTTGACAAAAAATTAACTTAGAATAATCTTTTTCTAAATGTTCTCCTTTTGTGAAAAATGGTTGCATTATAATGATCTCAACTAGAATTTTTTTAAAAATTCACATTATTTTCAGAGTTACCACCAATTCGAATAATTATTGGCGCTTTTTTCTTAAAATTGCTCCCCTCTGTTGTCGTAAAATATACATGAACCCACTTCTAAGTTATATATTTCACAAATTCTAGTTGAGCCTCTGTAGAGGTCTGAGCTATATACAGGCAAAATATTATAATTGAAGCATTTTTCACTAAAGGAGAACATTTGGAAAAAAGATTATTCTAAGTTAATTTTTTTTTCCAAAATATTGTATTTAAATAAAAAATTTTGTCAAATGTCCTTAAAACAATTTTTTGCCTATATTATAAACTAAGTGACACTAAATATCATGAAAATTATCCATTTTTGTGCTTTTGCAATATCACGGTATCGAACGTAGTCGGATACCTTAAGTGGTAATTAATATTTATTAATCATCATTCAAGTATCATTTTGTCATCCAAAACAATTGTGTTTGTAAAATTTCAGTTCAACTGAAGGGTTTAAAACGTGAGAAAAACATTTTCAAGTTTTGACACAAGCCGCCAAAATGGTGGTTAAGTCGCCAAAAATGATGCCAACGTGGTTGCATATGTAATTCTTTAAATAATGAGTTTTAATCAATTAATTTTTTTAATCATGATTAAATTATTGTATTTTCATCCAAAATAATCATGTATATATATAAAGTTTCAGCTCAGTTAAGCGCTTTAAAATGTATTTTAATAACGATTTGAAAATTCGACCCATATAAATAAATAAATATATAGAGAGTGCTAACTAACAGTAGAAATTGAAAAAGTAAGTTATATCTAGACTGCTACGAAGCTGCTAAAATGTATCGCTGCTGAGGCACCTCTTAAAGTCGAATCACTTCTGTGAAAGGCTGCGTTGGGCGACATTGGGATGCACTGAGATGTGAGCCTTAAAAATAAGTTACATTAAATTGAGAGTCTATTGGAGTGTTCTGGGGTATCATAGAGTGTTGAAGCCTGTGTAAGTGTCTCTCTCACGTTTGTGAAACACTTTAATGTATCGAGAGTTTTGAGGTTTTCCTTTTCGGTGCTTATTTAACCTCTTCAGGACCAATGAAAGGAGAAAGACACGTTTACCCCGGCCTGCACATTCCGGAGTACACGCACGCGTGTGACTGGACAAATTCCACAGCAAAGCCTAATTTCATTTAAAATTTCATATAAATTCTTTAATGCATTAAAAAACGCTAAAATTTACAATTCCCTATCTTTCATAATATCTGAATATAAAGATTTTTTTTTCGTTATACTTAAAAAAATGCGAACTTTACAGAAATTGCTTTCATTTTAATGATAAAAAGTGTAAATATATACTACTGGCCACCGTAAATGCAACACCAAGAAAGACAAGATATAGCACAACAAAATTTATTTTGTAGATAACATATTGACCCAGTATCAAAAATGATTAAATTTATAGACTTCTGTGAAAAGTGGCTCCTGCCAGAATCAGTAGCCAGTGTAGCCACCATCGTTGGAGATCACCACTGCCACACGCCTCGGCACTGATTCAATGAGACTTTGAGAGTGTTCTTGGGGTACATCAGACCAAAAGCAGCTTCCACATATTGCCAAAGTTAATCTGGTGTGGCAGCTGGTGGTGTAACCTGGGTCCAACTTTCAGCAACCATGGACCACATGTTTTGTATCGGCGAAAGATCTGGAGAGCGAAACGGCCAGGGAAGCAATTTAATCTGGTTATTGAAAAAGAGCATTTGGACAATATGTGCCAACTGTGGTTGTGATTTATCCTATTGAAATATGGCTGTGGCCAAGACCTGAAAGTAAGGAAGGACAACTGGCTCCAACACCTCGAAGATGTAGCGCTGGATTATGTGCAGGACTAGTGTGGCGGGCATAACGCAGCTGTTCAGCATCCTCTCTCCCACGGTGTCTCCAGACTCGAATCCGACCATAGTGCTGTTGCAGACAGATGCGTGACTCATCAGTAAAGACAACTACATTCCATTCTGCCGCCCGCGTCCTTCTTTCATCGCACCATTGGTGGTGGAGACATCTGTGGTTCTGCGGCAACGGTAGACAAAACAATGGACGTCGTGCGGACCGACTACTCTGTAATAAACGGCGTCGAATGTTACGCGCAGACACTGAATGATGAATTACAAACTCAATACGCTGTGCTACTGTTAGTGATGTGACTAAACGATCCATCACTTCAAGCGCACAATTTGTCTGCCCTCACGTGAAGTGGTGCACTGAGGTGGATGCGATCGACCACGTCGTTGCGCCGTGTCCTCTTGCATCCAATGACCACATATCCGCATTACAGTTGTTTGGTTTCGTCCAATACGACTACCGATTTACCTGAAAGGCAATCCACAATCTCGGTAGGCCACTCTGCTTCCTTTGTCAAACTCGGATACTTGATCAAAAGCTGATTACTGTTTTCTACGTGACATAACTTATCGTTGTTTGAAAAAATATAAAGAAAAATACAATTGCCGAACTTGAAATCGTCGAAACCTCCAAGCTTTAAATAGCACTTTGAGGTGGTGCGACAGGCTCGCATGATGTGTGTATGCTCTGAAATTCTAATCGTTTGCATATGTCACCTCCACTAATGCATGTTGTAAATTCCATGTTATTTGAATGCTTCCTTCAGGGTGTTGCATTTACGGTGGCAAGCAGTGCATATTTTCACTCTTTTCGTCATGATGATTAAAATAAAATAGGCTCAAAACTTAGGAAATACTACAGTGGCGGCAAAAAGTCCTGAACACATTCATTTTTTTTTGCGTAATTTTTGTGTTTCACTGCATTTTTCGTTATGAAATTATCAAACTATCTTAAATATTGTTATTGATTTTAATGTATTTTTCATGCTAATTTCAAATCTGTTTGTAGATTTCATCTAAAGTAAATAGTTTCATTGATAGAGGTTGAAGAAACCTTGTCAGGATAGCACAAGGTTACAGTAAGAATGAGTGAGTGTGTTTTCCACCAATGAAATGCTCCGTTATTTCAACCAATCAGAGAGAGCAGTAGCGATAAAGGGTTGAAAGAAAAAGGTGAAACGTGGTTTATTCTATTGAATGCAGTTATGTGCTTGTGTAAAATAGTGTATTGAAAGCAATTTGAAGTGCGTTTGTTGAAAATATTGGAATGGCTAAATTTTCATATCTGCCTGAGAATAAAAGTTACAAAATAATACATTTGAAGTAAGAAGGTTATTCTATGCGCCAAATTGCTGCTAAAGTACCATGTGGCCTCTCTACTGTTATGAGAACTTTGAAAAGAATTTCTGAAACAAATTTTATTGACCAAGAAAAACATCTTTACGTGAAGACAGGTTATTGCACAGAATTTCACTTTCAAACAGAAAGCAATTCCTCGCAAATTGTGAAAAAATTGACATCAAATGTGAGTGCGTCCCCAAGAACTGGTAGAGGAAGACTGCTGGAAATAAGGTTACGAGGCTGTAAAGCGTACCCAAAACCATTACTGACTGAATTTCAACGCAAGAGGCGATTGACGTGGGCAAGGGAACATTCATTATGGACTATTAAAGCCTGGGAAAAGGTAATATTTAGTGACGAGAGTCAGTTTTGTATTTCTGGCAACCAAAGTAGTGCCTATGTAAGACGACGCACTCATAAGGAATTCAGCCCTCAGTGTCTGAAGCCCACTGTAAAGTACCCGACAAAAGTGATGGTATGAGGTTGCATATCTTCTTTTGGTGTTGGAAGACTTCACATTGTTAGCGGAACGGTGAAAGCCATGGATTACATTGAGATACTACAAAATGAATTGCTACCAATTGCGAGAGATCTTTTTCGGAATCAGTGATGGATTTTTAAGGACAATAACGCCCCTTGTCATCGTGCAAAGGTAGTCCAGAAATGGTTGAAAGACCATACTGTGAATATAATGAACTGGCGAGGACAGTCTCCCGACCTTAATCCGATAGATAACTTATGGTTTAAAATTGGTTATGAAATTTCAAAGTAAAAACCTTCAAACAAACGTGAATTAATTGAAGCTTTAATATTTTCCTTGTACGATATTGTCACGAAAGATGTTTTGAAATTGGTGCATTTCCTGCCAAAAGATGTAGAGCCGTAAGTAAAGCAAACGGCTGGCCCATAAAATATTGATTTTCTAACATGTGACAACATTATAATTTTCAAAATGCTTATATATATATATATATATATATATATATATATATATATATATATATATATATATATATATATATATATATTAAATATACCGTATTTGTCAATTTTCGTGTTATTTTTCTTTGTATATTATGTTATTCTACATTGTTTTATTCTGCACTTATTTCACATTATTGTGTTCAGGCAGCTTTACTACAAAAATATTTTAATCATTAAGAAACTAGTAGTATATTTGAAATCAGCATAAAACATACATTAAAATCAATAACAATATTTAAGATAGTGCGATAATTTTACAACGAAAAATAAAGTCAAACACAAAAATTACGCTAAAAAATGAGTGTGTTCAGGACTTTTTGCCACCACTGTATATGGTAAATCCCAACCATAAATTTGCTCTCACATAAACTTGTTTAGGCTTTAACTGATACAAATCTTTAAAATAACAGCTGAAATATATGTTATTTTTACTTTTAATCAATCCGTATAGCTTTTTAGTATCTAATTAGTATTAAGTTTTCAGTCAGTATGGTTATGATGACTCTAGTTGCGACAGCAACGAAAAATAATTGTTTTCTCCAACTGATCTAAAAATGAATCAGTAAGAACAAACAATTCTTCTTCGTCAAAAACGCGTTTTTGCGCTTGTTTTAGGAATATCTGCTCTTTAAACGTTTTGAGAATTAAATTCATTATGCAATACTGAACAAAATAAAAATAAACAAAAATAAAAAATACTGAAATTATTATATGAATGTCTGATGACCAATAAACTAAGCTTTCAACTTAGTCAAAAATAAACATAAATCCAGATTGCAATAATTCTGGAACCTTTAAATGTCCAATTATCTCGAAAGAGTTAAAAATGTGCAGTTTTTTTACTTTCATAAATATTCCGGATCAAATTAAAAAAAAACTTGGAGCGAAAGCACATATCGAACTTCAAAGTTTTGAGAAATATTATTCGAAAAAAGGATTTTAACCATCCACAGCTTTGTAAAAATTGACATAAAAGCATCCCAAACACAGATCACACCGTTGTGATCATTGGCTTCAGAGCAGGGAAAGCGGATTCACATATATGATACCGACGCACCTGATGGAAGAAACACCTGATCATATATGTGTGATCGTGGTCCTGAACGGATTAAAAGCGGAAGAAGCGTCACGGAGAATCATTTCTGTTTGAATATAACTGGATTTAATACTTGGGTATTGGTCCTAGTCACCCCTCACTTGGTGGATTTTGAAGCCTGAGATTGGCGTGGGAATTGCACCGGTTACTTCTCTGTCAACTGGACAAAACGAAGTCAGATTCACTTGACTAGACCACAAACGTCCGGTCTGAAATATTTTTCCACATTAAACTTCATGACCATTGAGGCGTCGCTAGTTCCGTAATAAAAAATGGGTCCTTTGGTGGAGACCAACGCAAGACTTAAAATTTAAGATGAATAATTTTTATTTCATCCTAAAAATTTCTATTTTTGATTATGATCTCTCAGTCATCATTAAAAGGAAACTCATAATTACTTTCCTTAATTCAGATCCTGATTTCTTAACATTCATTTTAAATCAGCGTTTCACAAACTATAGGACGCCCCCGTACCTAAATCAAAAGGTTTAAAAATTAATTTACTGGAACGAAGTAAACTAAATACTTTCCAACATATAAAAAATACACATTTACACTGATATAATTTATATATATCAGCTGGCAATACTACTTCATCAAAAATAAAAGAAAAAGTTTCCACTTTGATACGCTCATTAAGTATCTGATACTATAACTAAATAAAAAAAATATTTTGCTTGATTTACTGTCATCCCAGGAAGAATTTTTTATTACGTTTCTTTTAAACCTAAAATAATACTCTTTTAGAAATAAAACAAACCTCAGACCAAGAGAAAATTCTAGGAAGATAAAAATTCATTACTGTTATTATTGTTGAAATGCTGTGCATTATATTGCTGTAGAGAGAAAAGGAAGATTTATTCAATTTTCACCCAGGAAGCACAGATTTGATAATCATCCTTTGAGCTTAGAACGTATTGATATGATTAATTTTGTCCTTTCTTCTATGTTTTTGTTTTTCATCTAGGGAAGTTGTAAATGCATTTCTATTGCACTTTTTCCCATGTGAAAGAGATATGATATTTGGAAAAGCACAGAGAGAGGACTTTGAAGGATTATTTAAAGCATGATGAAATGATGCGTTTTACACATTTTTTTAGAACTAACATCCATATTTTTATACTGAATACACCAGCGGTCACGTGGAGCTTGAAGTCAAAGGTAGCAAAACTACAATAATTTGAACAAAATATTACAGTTTTGCTTGCAAATATCATTCCTCTAATGTTAGCGAAATGTGTCTGTGATTTGTGTCCTTTATTAAAATTGCGTACCTATAAAACATTTTAGTTTAGTTCAAATTATCAAAGAAAAAATTTAAAGTCCTTGAAAGTAGGCAAGCATATTTTCTCTTAGTTAAAGCATTCTCTGGAATTGTGATTTTTATCTTGTACAATAAAAATAATTGTAAATAAATAAATAAAAGCATTGCGGGAACTGAGTCACCTCGCGTGACTATTAACGTTAGTATCGAGTGTTCGAGTTATCTCTCGGGTTAAAACATTTTGAAGTCTTCTCGTTTTAAATATTAATGCCAAACGAGATGAATACGAGGGAGAGCAATATAGTTTAGACTCCTTTTCTAATGACATTTATACTTTTAGAAATGGATAATGGAGGAAATAAATTTTTAATTAAATATCATTTTACAATCTGTTCCAATTTAAAAATTAGAGAAAAGAAAAATAACAGTAATTATATCATATTACTTAAGACGAGTTGGAAACCCTTCTCTCTCTCTATACTGACAATGTTAAGGTATCTGTACACCTTCGAAGAAAATTTTTTTAAAAACTATAATATTTGCTATTAAAATATTTTTTACTGATGAAATATAACTTAAAACTATGAAAAATACATTTAGTATGTTACTTGTAGTACATAAAAAATTTTAGGGAGTAAAGCATAGTGTAAATAGTAATTAAATTGATTATTAGAATAACGCACATAACTCAAACGTAAACAAAAATATCCCTTTTCTGTAAATTTGATGATGATCATTATAACATTTTTTAGGGCTGGTACTATTTTCCTGATGATAATCAATTTATTACAGTTTTTATCAAGTTTCGAGTAAAAGAACATTGAAAAATCATTAAAAAATCATTACGAGCATGATATATACCTTAGTTACTAAACACATATCAATTATATAATTATGAAAGTAGTAGGGGTTCTTTAAATCTATAAAACAAATATATTTATAAAATTTGAACTAATTTGGTTCACAACTTTTTCTGATATTTACGTTGTCAGATGTCAATACGTTAAACAAATTCATTTTGAGATAAATCAGAAATAAACTTTGAAATGCAAATTTTAATATTAAACACAATTTGATATACTTAAAATGCTCCTGATTTATAAATAACACCTTCTTTACTCTCTAAAACATTGATTTTTTTTTTTTCTTGTAGCTCTTAAAATTTTTCTACGCTGCTTTACATTTGGTGTTGAATGTCGTTTTGCGTCGTTAATTCTATTGATGTCAAGATGTTTGTATGCTTTTAAAGTAAAATAAGCAGGAGTTATATTAAGTTTTTTAAAAATTTCAACACAACCCTTGTATCCATCATTAAATTGGATCACAGCATCCAATGCACCAGATTTTTAAAGTTTTAAGGCACACGAAAATTTCCTTGGGTACTCTCTGCCATATAACGCCATTTAAACACTCGTTTGAATTTTGTGTTTTGCCATGCAGGCATTTAGTAAGCAGTTCTTTGGTACGCAACTCTAAATAAGTAGGCTTAATCGTGTTTAGTACTTCATTTGATAAGTCTTTATATTTTTCGTTTGGTTTTTTGTCACAAGACAGTGCTCGCTGGTAGTAGCACCAACTATCTTTTCCGATGGGACACTGCCCATGCATCGGTTTCTCGACACTTGATGAGCAATGAAACAAAGCCGCAATAACATTTTGCTGAAGACCGGATAGGTTTCCAACATTGCTACGAACAGCAATCCCATAATAGTTTTGCAATCGGTCAATAAAAGATTCGGTGAGTTTGCCTTTACCAGACAGATTTTTATTTTTAGACTTTAGTTTGCGAAATCTCGCACCTACTCTCTTTTGAACATGACCAATGCATTCATATTTTGTGACGCTATCCTTCCCATAAGTATCTTTGACACTAATAAAGCCCTTAGAGTCCCCGTCAACGTAATAATGTGCATATTTAAGGCCTCGTTTGACAATAGAACGTTGGAAGATTCTCGTAGCACCAACAGCTTCCATTTTTAACGCAGAACCTTGAAAATTGCTATGGCACACGTGATCTGCTGCAAAAGTTTCCGACTCAATTGTTCTAGGCATTTTAGAAATCTTTCTGCAGGTGGGACAATATGACGACATTATATATATATTTATTTTAATGTCTACTACTTTACCAGTGTCAACTGACAAAGCTGCGACACACCCATTCATGGAAGAGTAACCTCTACGCTGCCACGTTCCATCAACTGAAAAGCCACATTCAACAATTTTATTTTGAGTAGGATGTAGCACTAACAGTTCAGAAGCTGCTTTTTGCATTGATAGTTCACTAACTTCTGAAATCACGGACATGAGTTTATTCTCATGATTAGTGTACGCAGTTTTACTGAGCCTGGGTAAATTTAACGTACCACATAATTTAAACCCAGCAGAAAAACCTTTCCCAATTTGTCTCATACCATACACAAATCTTGTATTTACTTCAGGACAGTTTAAAGTTTTCTTTGAACTAGAAAACCCTGAGTAAAAGTCACAATGTTTACACCTGATAACAAAATTTGAGCACAAACCATATGTGGAATCCTCAGAAAGCAGGATACCTTCTTCGAAACATCTTGGGCAGCAAAGTTGTAAAAACAAATTTAAAAGGACTTCCATATCAATTATTCTGTTACCAGTAAGTGGTTTACGTTGATATTCTGCTATTTCTTCATCAAAGGCAGCAGGTATTTTAATTTTTGAAGAACTGGCGTTGGTAGATGTTGCGCTGCTATTTTTTTGAATGTTTAATGGTAGATCCATTACCTCGAAATTGGCGTTTTCTCTTTGCACTAACTCTACGTTTAGCATTACCCATTTTAAATGACAAAAATTAAAATTTTCTGCTATAAAAAAGGATTAAACAAAAGCTTATAAAGAGCTACGCAATCATAAGTAAATGTAAACAAACAGTAAAGCACTCTATTTTCTTGCCAGATTCTAGAGATAAAAATATAAATAAAAACCTGTTGCCAATTATATTCTTGATAATTCTGAAAACTCAAAATCATATTTTAAGAAGTTTAAATTTCTTACTATTGCATATTTAAACGATACTTTGAAAAATAAAAATGTCAACAAACATTTTTTCTACTTCTCAATGCAGACTTGTACTTCCGGGTTCAAAAAGGTGCTATCGAAAGAAATTCAAATCTCCATAACTTAAGTTCTAAATAAGATAGAAACAAAATTTAAACACCATTTTAAAGAAAAAAGTTCATATTTTCAAATAACTTTTAAATTAAAAAATCGAAAAATTTGACGAAAATGACGTTTTGAAGATGTACGGATACCTTAAATTGGCTGTTTTCCATGTACCTTTTCTCAAAATCTGTTTTATGTACATGCTTGAAATTTTTCATACTATTAAAGTACACCTCTCTCATTATACTAAAATGAGCTTTTAGCAAATTTTGAATCTTTTAATAAATTATAAAATATTTTATCAAACCTAGCAAAATTTGACCCATTTTTTAATTAAAAAATTTGTAAAAATTAAATTTTTGAGTTTTTTACAAAAAGCTCATTTTAGTATATATTAGACATCATTATAAATAATTCATAAAAAATTTACATACCTGTGATCAGTAGTTTCTCAGAAAAGGTACATCGCACATTAAAATTTCAATTTTGAGATAAATTGATTTTAATGTATACAGTGAGATTTCTAATCGGCTAGGAAATAAAAAAATAAAAGACTCAATTTAAAATAAAAGATACATGTTTCGGTTTATATCATTCGTTATACTTTTAAGCAAAAACAAAGTAATTTGTTTACAATTTTCGCCATTAAAATGGGCGTGACCGAAATTCAACGATTATTTAAAAATACGTTTTAAGGGCTTCTAAATACCCTAGAGGTTAAAGTAAGGTATTTTTAGAAAGGTTAAAATCTATACAATTTGAAAATGTAAAAATCTCTAATAGTCAAAAAAATAAGATTTTAGCTTTCCAACACCCCTTAAGAGTAACTTGTTTAAAATAAGTATTACTTAAGAGTAACAAATACAAAATTTGATACTTATTTTGTTAATTAGTACAGTTTATATATAAGATCGTATTGTAGCATTAGCGCCCCCCCCCAAAGTGCATTATTATTGTATAAGGGAGGTGCGATAAAATATATGATTGAAAATTGGGTCGCCAATAGTGAAAGTTGGAGAAGCACTGTTTTAAATGTATGTATATTGAGAAAAAAATGCTTATGGAGAATGAATGCAAGTAAAACGCAATAATTTATGGAAAAAATAATAAGTAAATGAAATGAAAGTACAACGTTGGTACCTAAATGTAGTCTGCTTTAAGAGCATAAGTAAATAATCTGGAAGCACATCATATAAATGTACATATCGTGGGATATACTCGTATATAGTAGAACTAATAAATGTTAGATATATAGAGGCAAAGGATTAAGCGCAGATTACGAGGATAAATGCAAGTAAATAATCAAAACCGAACTTCGTTAGTGTAAATGTCAAAGAGATCCCGTCAATAATCTTATCGATATCATGTTCTACATCCATTCATAGATATAATGTTCGATAAAGCATGATTATATATTGCGAGTCAGAAAAGGCACGAATTTTTTGAATACGAAAAAATAATATTTGCTAATAATATATAATAGAAATGTCGAACAATGCAAAGAAAAAAAAACTACAACAAAATTACCATATACCGTCTATCACAGTGATCATCAACTATTGTGCAGCTTTACTTTTGTGTGCCACCAAATTCTTTTTCAATTCCTCCTATGAGTTCATTCTCTCCCTATCAGGCCCCGTTTACATGGACGAAAAATGCCAGCAATATGCCGGAACGAATCCGCTTTGTACCCGTTTACACGGCGACCCGGCAGGTCTATTTTTTGTTCCCTCTTTCGACTAGGAACTTGGGGGGTAAAAAGGAGAGTGTTTTCTAATTCTCCCATGATGCATTGCGCCAGAGATTCGTTTATTCAAGATGGCTGCTGTTTTGGATTGCTCGCGTTATAGACAACAGAATAAATAATAACCCTCATAAACATCTGGGGAGACCAAAACGAATTGGATACAACTGTCCGGGATTAGGAAGTTTACCAAGTGCCCATTTTCAATAAAAATTATATTCCATTCAGGTACAAGGAGAGAGAGAGAGAGAGAGAGAGAAGGATGTACATAAATTTATATTTAGTATGCTTTGCATGTATGTTTCCAATATTTTAATAAGATGATACATATATTTTAATACAGTTTTTGAGATTGATTTGAAAATATTACAATATAATTCTTTTGAATGTACACAAAAAAATTGCATTTTTTTTGTTATTTTTCTTGATTTATCTAATTGAGTGTTTCCATATAAGAAGTAAAAATTAGTAATATCTTGTAACTAAATAACTCCATAAAGGTGTATTGAATTTTTTTTTTGCTGTGAAAGTTGATCTAACCAATAGAATGATCTGTTTTATATTAACATTTCCTTAAATTCATGAGGATAAGAACTTAAAAAGAAAATTTCTTTTTTTAAAATCTTCAGTTTTGATCCACTTTCACTTAACCATTTAATTTTTGTTATTAAAGCAAACCATGATTTACTCTACCAAAAGGGATCTCTTTATACACATATACATACAAAATTATTTTATAAAAGTAGGCTAAGTACTACTTTTTTTCTCCTCGGAGGATTAAATAATCCCACAATTATAAAACATACTATGAACAAGTTCTTATGAAAACATTGCACATCGAAGAAAATACACACTTTTTACAAACAAAAATTGTAATTTAGCTTTTTAATTAAAGTTGGTTAATATGAAAGTTTTTGTTTAACAACTAGGAATTCTGAGATGGAAATAAAATTGCTTTTAACATCATTGAAATGTTTTGGGTATCTGAAATAATCTTATAAAAAAACTAACATTTGATATGCTTTATACAGACTTCCTTTGTAATTATTACCCTTCAGAAGGTTTGAATTTTTTTAAAAATGTCTGTCTCCAACATTCTGAAATAAATTAATTGGATGTTTTTGAATAAATTAAGAAACATGTTTAAAGAAATAGGCTTTTAATAAAATTATAAAGTAGAACAAATTAAATTGTTTTCGTGAAAATTTCTCGTATACAGTTTTATTTAATAATCATACTCATTTTAATATACATCATTTATCGACACTTAATTTAAACATTACATGAATGCACCATAAGTAAATAAAGCATTCCATGATCTGCTATATAAATCAGACTCTCTGAAAGAGTAACATTATACTATAAGGACAAATCGAGGATCTATCTGCCAATATTCAACATGCATAATATCTTTTACAATTATTATATCTCAATTTTTATCTTATTGATGATAACACCTAATATATAAAATTCCCTGAAAATCTTATGAATGGCTTTTTTGCAATTTATTTATAACAAAAGGTATTAATTTTTAAAAATATTTACAAAAGAGTATTAAATGTCATTAACCCAAACAAATAAAATAAAACAAAAAAATTAAAGAACATTATCTCCTAAATCAAAGATTTCATAGATAAAAAGGTCAAATTACGTAGAATTTCTAAAATGTTCACTTTAGGTTTATGACATAAAAACTTAAAATTTTAAACACCTAGTGATTAGGCAATTAATAGTAAACAAAAAATTATAAAAACATTTTTTTCTTCAAAGTTTCTGCGAATTTTATTTACTTTAATTTCAATACTATCAAAACTATTTTAATCAAATTAATGCTTTTTTTTCATTTTTGGATACAATAAATTTACAAAAGTAAGATTTGAAATGGTCTTCCCTTGTTTTCAAAGAAATTAATGGCAAAAACTAGTGTTTTAGTCAGCCAACTGTGTGAAATATACCAGAAACTAGAAAGCAAAAACCTATAACATTTGTATATAGGTATGCTACACATAGTATTTTGAGAAATTGTATATGGTATGGGTCTAGATTAAATGAAATATCACAAGAATTTTGAAATTTCAGATCTTACAAACTGGCAGAATTATAAAATCCACTTCTATACAGTCAACTTTCACAATTTACATAGAACAAATTAGAATACTGAAATCATGCAACTTATAGAAAGAAGTTGAATAAAAGAAACAAATACATGACATGTTATTTCGTTATCACTGATATGCAACTGAAGTATCATTTTATATATTACATTAATACTTTAAAAAAGATGGAAGATGAAAAGACATCAGAAAAAAAGATTCAGAATTCTCAATCTGAAATTTAATGTTTGAAAATTAATAACAATCATTATTAATTCGATAAGTTACCAAAGTTTATCATTAATAAATTAATCACAATGTGTACTAATTGTAAGCAAGATTCTTTTAGCAGGGCATTCCTAAATTTCATGAAACTTTTCAGTTTTCCAAATAACACATGAGCAAAATATTAAATTACTTCAAAGTTTCTCTCAGAAATGCTAAATCAATACTCGTACCATTCCACAAATTTTGGAACATGCATTAAACAGCCGACTAATTTCGCCAAGCAAAAAGACATAACAAATTAAAAAAATTACATCACTATTATTGTTACTGTGTGCAAACGTGATCAAGGACAATTTCTACTATTGGCTGTGTATCGCAGCATTTGGCGGTTTTTTTATTTTAAGAAATGTGTCCATATTATACAATACAAGCACCCCAAATTTGTCCCGTAAGCATATGTTACACAAAAATATCAGTGATTTTGGATGATGAAACACTTATTGTTGAAAAATTTTCTTTGAAATTACCTTTTTTACTGAATTCTTCATGAATATAGATTATTTTAAACAACAATGTCTCTCAAGTTATTCATTTAAGGGTAAAAAAGAGAGTTGAAAAAGATTGTATTAAAATTCTGAATATTTCCATTGCTTTCAGAAAGTAAACATCTTACAGAAAATGTCTATATGTAAAGTGGTATTCGGTTTCATGATCCTAATTTCCCATAAATATCATAAAACTGATTTAAGTACACTTCTTGGGTCAATATTTGTAACTAACTCAATGCGACAAATTTATTTAGGTCTTAAATTTATTCGCAGGATAATATCAATATATATTAGCATTTAGACTTTAATACTTATGTAAAAAATCCAGAGTATTCTTATGCTTAATACATTTCAGCTGGGGTTGCAGATTTTTTTAACACACAATGTTGATATTTCAATAACAAGTGTAAATTCTTTATATGAAATTTATCAAAATTATTGAATTTTACATTTTAATTGTGTAAATACCAATAAATGCATATTTGTTATCCATAGTAAAAAAGGTACATCTCTGTGAGAAAAATTTGTATCAGTCAAATTCTGGAAAACAAATGTGTTAAGAAATCCTCACATAATAAATAGATATCACACAAATATTTAATAATAATTTTTTAACTAAAAGAATTATGGATTTAAAAATGACTTTTTATTTTGATCATGTACAAGAGAACAGGAATTTAATATTCAATAATGTATGCACACAATTTTATATTCTATAATACACACATTTTAATGCCTTAATTTTTTACTACACTCAGAATGTAATTCTCGATAAATTATATCTTTTACTAAAATAGTACTGCGAATACAGACTTTCAAAATGTTACATGATTTTTTTATATATAATTTTACAAATGGTAATTTTCATTTCTAATGTTTGAAAGTGGTATAAATTATATATATATATATATATATATATATATATATATATATATATATATATATATATATATATATATATATATATATATATATATATATACTTGTTTTAATATGACAGGTATGATAACATATCAGATTTTTGTGTTCTTATTTTAGATAATTAAATACAGAAATATCTCTTTTAACTACTCTAAAGATGTGTAAAACAAATAAAAAAAATTAAGCTAACCTAATATATTTTATCTTTTTATGTATGTTCTCTATATAATTTAATTTAAAATAAACAAAATTTTCCATTCCTGTAGACATCTATCCAAAATCCGATTGGATTGTTCGGCCACTTATCCCGCCAAGTTTTTTCTTGCCAAATCGTAGGGTTTCTACTCCAAAACATAACACACAAAATCGCTAGCCGATTCGATCTGTTTAGAAGTTTCTTAGGTGAACACAAAAATAGTAGAAAGGGAGTTCGGTTTTTGGTGTCGACGGTTTCTAAATGGTTGGTATTGAAAACAAATGTCGTTCTTATCCATGTTTACTAAACACTCGAATTTTTACCGGGATATTAAAGAGATTTTTTTTCCGAAGTCGACTTCTTTTACTATAATTGAGCAACCACGTATAGTCAAATACGAAATTTTAGCGGGTATAGTTTAAATGTGCAAGAGCATAGAAATGTTTGGCGGTAAAAACGAAAACATAATCGCATGTCCTCTTCATGATAATCGCGCTAAAAATTCTAGTTTCCATGGTTTCATTTTATAATCACGTGAATCTATCAACCAATCACCAGATTCTTATGAAAACGCACCCGATTCTCATGTAAACGGGTCGAAAAAAAATACCGGTATAATCCCGGCTTTCATCCGCATTTCGAAATTGCCGGTATTAAGCCGGGTTCCATGTAAACGGAGCTTCAGTGGCACACACAAGGGGGTGGGGGTGGGCTAAGGGTTCGGACACCCCGAAGGCCCTTGAATTTTTTTCCGATTTTGATTAATGGTACGTAAAATGTAGTTAGACATTTGTTTCGAATGATTAATTTTTTTAAATTAATGCTAATTATGTATTCAATAATTAGTTTTTTCTTGTCTTTTGTCCCCGAAAATCGACAAAATCAAAAGGAGCATGATGAAAGGATAGTGGAATTTCAATCCTGCCCCCTCCGCCTTGAAAAAATTATGTGTGCACTACTGCTCCCTATATATATATATATCTTGTTCGAATTTTCAAACCTTAATAAAAGTCTTTTTATTCATCCACTGGAGTTCAAATATTTCTTTTTAACTTGTAGTGGATGACACTTGATATAAATACAGTTTTTCAAATATTGATTCAAGAATTAAATTTCATTTTTTTTAATTTTAAATTTATTCTGAGTTAATTCTAACGAAGTTAGAACTAGCCCCAATAGATGGCACCAATTTGTTTATCTAACGAATTTTTTCTTGTCTTCAAATATATTTTTTAAATTTCGAGTGAATGACACTTGATGTGGACACATTTTTTTTCATAAACACTGATTCATTAATAATAAATTTAATTAACTAAAACAGAATGTTCTTTGTTGACTTAAGTAGGAATTGACTTAATTTTTTTAATATATATTACTAGATAATTATTAATTTTTGTCTGAGCAAAATATAAAATCGAGAGTCGAGTCATTTGGCTGTTTTATATAAATAATCTAAAGCAGCGTTTCTCACACTGTGGGGAATGCCCTCCCAGGGAAGTGTGATAACTCTATGAGGAGGGCACGAGCATATAGAAAGGTCGAAAACAAAAGAATTATTTCAAAAAAAATATTTAATTTACTGAAAGTTAATACAAAAAACCAATCTGACATAATAAAAAATAAAATATACATTTACACTGTATATAATATACTTATAAATGTATCACTACTGCAAGATGTATTTTGTTCTTAATTTAACAATTCTAAGCTAAGAACAAGTTTAATAATTACCAGTGACCCCATGGGCTTGTCATATATAAAATTATATACAAAAATTAACAATTATCTTAATAATTTGTACTGTTTATAATTAATCTCTTAACAGCTGATTAAAAGTTACGCAATTCACTCCCCAATACACTTTTTTTCCATGTAGACGCGCTATGTGGTACATTTGATATATTGGAAGGCTGGGAGGGGGGGTGGAAAGAAAATTAATTAATATGCAAATCCTCTGAAATAAATAAATCCTTCGCAACTTCTGTCAAAGTCCTTTTATTGAATTCCAAAGCCTTCGGAATAATTGTATGTATAGCAATGCACAGAAACCATCGTAATTCGGAATAACGTATATATACGCCCAGGACAATAAACGTTCTAGCTGAGCGATGCGTATATATACGCCCAGGACAATAAACGTTTCAGCTGAGCGAGACTTATATGTACGCCAGTGACACTTAAGAAGTTAAAATCATACTGTAGTTTTAGCGTCAAAATACAGTATTATTGCATTCAAAACATTGTTATTGTACGGAAGGAGGGGAGACACAATGAAACTTCTGATTGAATATTGGGTCGCAAGTATTGAAAGTTTGAGAAGTACTGAGCTAAGGGTATTTGTGGTATACTTAAATTATATTTTCGTGAATAGATGGATTTCAAAAAGTTTGATTGCATTTAATTTGGGATAACGAATTCATCTGTACATGAAAAAAACTGTATATGAAGAGAATAACTAATTTCACTCTGCAATAATTGAGATTTAATTTCAAAACACTTGGAAAAGTCAAACTATTCATTTGAATTCATGAAAATGACGCGATTCACCAGGTACCAATTTGGCTGCGGTCACGCTAATACGTAAGTGTGGATAATAATTACTTATTCTTCAACACAAATATCAGTGATTTTAATTTATCTAATTATTTTATATTGGTATTTATTTGTTAATTTTTATTGTATTTATGGCTTACACATATAAAAGTTAGATATATGCTGTTGTGGGCTTTTTTGTATAAGTGATTATATACATTTACCTCTGACGGTTTTTACTGCACAAGTCAGAATAGCTTGCTGATATCAGAGTTTTTTCCTACTTAATTGACATTTATCGTTATATTTTTGACACTTCACATAATATCTTTATAAATTATAGCGTATGTGTTATTCTGATGTATAGGCTATATTACTTTAAAGTTTCATTAAAATCCGTTCAGTTGTTTTTGCATGAAAGAGTAACACACATTAATACTTTCCAACTTTTGCGATTATAATATTAAGATAACAAAAATATAAAATGGAACGCAATGCAAACTAATTAGTATTATAAGATTGTCGATATCGTGATTTAAGTTAGATTTTTAGGTATTTACCTATTAGTGTCACCATGGCCAAATTCGCGCCACACGAATCACTCCTTGATATCAAAACTACAAAGATTTTTACATGTTTTGTATGAAAAAAAAAAGATTTGTAAGATTTTGGTGGGAAAGAGCACAATTGGCATGGTGCCAATTTGAATGCATTGACACTAGTGTGTAAGAATATGAATGCTAGTGCGAATTTTTATTTACGTATAAGATTTTCTGAGCATTTTATGGTAGTTTCATCAAAATCAAGCTTTTATCTAGTTAAGGTATCTTTTCGGTTTGACTTAATGTTATAATGTCTACTATATGCTAGGTTACTTCATGTTATTTTATTTGTGTTTAAATTTTTTATATTTAAGATTTTCCGTCAAAATTAGGGCTTAATTATTCTTAATTAAAATTAATGCTATAATTTCTATTTTAATGTCATACAGTTTTATATTTGTTTATTTTCTGAACTATATTAATTATGTGATACCGTGACTCAAAAGTTAGTTTTTATGTCAAAAAATTATTTGTGAAGCTTTTTGTAAACAGAAGCTTGGATAATGAGGTACTTATGAATTAGTGTCACACAATCAAAATTAGTGCAGCGCAAATCACACCTTGATACCAAAACAACAACGATTTTAAAAGATTTTTTATGAAAAACCAATCGGTCAGATTTTGGCGAAAAATGATGCGATTCGTAAGGCGCCAGTTTGGCTGAAGTAACGATTATACACAAGTACTGATAAAAATTATTCTTCAACACAAATATCAGTGGACTTTTTAAACAATGAAATTACCTGCTTTTATTCTTATGATAAATATCATAATAATAATCTGTTACAAAGTTTCGATCTATTAAAAAACTGTATTGTTTTTCTTTGTTTAACGGCAAATTGTAACATTAAAGTAGAAAATCCTACCTAGCAGAATAATGAAAAGAAAATAGTACTAAATTAAACTAATTGCTATTAACGGTCTGGCAATATTTGAAAGAAACAACCTTCAATTTATGTCAACAACTGTTGTTAACCAGATTTTGGCATATTTTCTACATGTTACTTTTTTTGACCACATAGTTTTTATAACCGATACATTATCATCTTTTATTCTCATGGAAAGATAGGTAACTTTATTCATCAAGAAGATCTTCATAGAAACTATGCATGGGATTTAATGCTCAACAAAGTAATTTAAAGCACTTTAAAATTCAGAGTTAAAGCAATTTATGTTGTGTGGCATTATCGTTTAACTTTACTTCTTACACAATCTGTTCTTCATATAGATTTTTAAAGATTTTATGCATGCACATTTCTATGACATTTTTTTTTGGTTGAAAAATAAAAGATTATTGCTTTTCTTCCTTCATCATCAGATGCTAATCAATGTTGAATATCATGAAACATATGCGCATTTATTTAGACTCGCATTCCAATGGTGAAATGAATAAAAAATGGACGATATCGAACAATTTGTTGACAATTAGACGCTAAAAAACAATGCAAAGAAAAATATCAGATAACCGTAAAATCCGTACTATAATGCTCCCCTATACTTTTAAGCTGCATTTTTTAATGTTTGTTATGTTCGCCGTATAACGCACACCTTCTTTTTTACGAAGAAACCTGAAATGTACATATGCAATGCTATCATGTTTTTGAAGTCATTTATTCGAGGTATTATTCCAAGGCATAGAAAGAATTGTTATATAGTTCTATTTAGAATTACAACCCTTTAAGTTCATAAGGAGTGCTATTTCTTTTAAGTAAACAGTATTTCGATAGTTCTCTCAAAGTCTTAATTTTTTTTCTATACTTATCTTTTTTTTATTTTTGAAGCCCTCGAACCAGTAAATTTCGATTTAATTTTTTTGTGCTCAAAGTGGACGTTACACGCTGGTTTTTATGATATGTAAGGATTTCTGTTATTATTTTTTGTTGTTGTTTAAAACTATGCTTGTGGCATCATTGTTTAACCTTCCTTCTTAACGTTCACGTAGCTTTTAGCTAACTGTACGTATATGTATGCATTTTTACCTTTTTTACATATCAATACATTGCTATAATATTTTCTGTCGTTGAAAATAAAGATTTGTGCTATTCTTCCTTCATCAGCAAATTCAACGTTTTCTTCATTATGAAAAAATATTGCCTGAAGTATAACAGAAAGAAAATGACACTAAATTCAAACTAATTGCTACCTACAGATTGGTAATATTGTGAGCCATGCGTTTTTGTATGTCACTGTTTATGGCCTTATTATCTCTATGACCGGTAAGATCTCATCTTTGTTTTAAAGGGAAAAAATCAGAAATTTGTTTTAACAAAATGCTATTTGCTGAACTATGATGAATTGGACTTTGAAACAATATTCTCTCTCATATTTTCTTTTGGAATCCATTAAATTCAATGTTGACCTGATGATTTGTCATGACTTAACTTTGCTTCTGACAATCTTGCAAGATATAATCCTATCATTTGTGATAAAAAAAAAAGTGTTTGCAAAAATAAAATATGCACCTTGAAAAGATTTTCTCATATCTGTTTTAGGATTTCTTTTTTTTCTGTTGATGTGATTTGACATCTGATTGTTTAATGTTGCTTCTGATAATCTGTTCCTTATGTAGTTTTTTGAGATTGTATACGTATTTTACATATAATATGCATATATTTTAATTATCAATATAGATATTTATGATTGTGTGTACTCATTTGTTTTCTCCTTGTAACAGAATTATAATTGCTAATAGAAATGTTGCAAAAAAGTATTTTGAATAACTAATTTTTAAGCAACATGTTTTATATTGTTTGTATCATTCAGAACTGTTGTTGATTTTAGATTATTTCAACAGTGACCTATTTTAGATAGATTTTTTTTTATTTTAGTTCATTCAAATTGATTTTTTTTAGTATTGAATTACATCTAATACTCGATATTAGATATAATACAGAGATATTAGATAGTATTACACCCCGTTCCTTATGTAATACTAATTTAATTTCCCCCCTGTTGATGGCTTCATAATATTTCTTATTTATGCTATTATTTTGTTTGTTTTTTTTAATAAGTTTGTCATCATTAATTTTTTCTTTTGGTTTATCTATTTCAGGTTATTTCACCCATAGTTCAATTGCAGAAACTTTTACTGCTATTACTTTTCTGATATAATTTTTGTTTCTATTTGCATTCATTCATTTCTATTTACCTTATAGCATGTTAGTTTTCTCTCTTACATTAAAATATTTGTTTCTGTTAAATTATTTAATTTGAGGCCAAATTTTATTTTGTTTAAAATATTTATAATTTAAACATTAATTTAAAAAATATGTTTACTTTTCGGTTATATCACTTAACACAGGGATTTTACCCTGCCTAAAAATATTATAATTGCTATAATAGGGGAATTTTATGTTTTTAAAATAGTTCTACACTCAAAAAAGCCACTGTGACGCCGGGCTATAGAGAGATAAAAGAAACGTCTCTGACAATGGAAAGCTGTGGAAGAAATTTCGAAAAAGGAAATTGTAATGGCGTTAAAATAGAAATCATATACACACAACAAGAAGTGCTAACAGCTAGACAGAAGGGGAATTTCCATGACAATATGTTATGCATTCAAAAATGTTCGTGCAACGCAGGGGGTAAATGAAGAGGAAAGAAATATGTTTGTCAGTGAAAAGAAGTGAAAATATTTCGAAAAAGGGAATTTTAATGATATTATTATAGCAATCACATCGCGTACACACGTACACACCCGCACAAAAGGGCTGGCGTCATGAAGGAAAAAGGAAATTAAGTTACACACTCCGTAAAAGCGCCAAGCAGAGGGGAAAGGAACCAAAAGTCAAAGTAATTTTGAAAAAGAATAATGGTAGGGCTGATTTTGTGAAGGGAAGGGAAAGCTTATAAAAGTAGAGAAAGCCTGTGCAACGCCGAATCCTGCAGCTAGTAAATTATAAAACAAAAAGTAAGCGAATAATATATGTATATTGTCTGATAATTAACCGAATATAACTATCTCAGTTAGTCTTATAAAAATAAAACACAAACTCTGAAATTTTAACTTCTACAATCCTAATTTTTAGTACTTTAAATTGACTAAAATTAATCAGGGCAGTCTTTTTTAATAAAAGTAAAATTAATTGTAAAATTGTATTGTATTAATTAGAGAGAAATAATACTAAACATAACATATGACATTTTTATAGTTTCTTAACTCAGAATCTTGATTTTAGGCCCCATTTAAGTAATGCTGCAATTTTCACTAAACAGAAAATGAAAAAAATAATACTTAATTAATTTGGAATACTTAAAGCTTGAAGCTCGTTGAGATTGAAAATTAAAAAAAAGTATATATTATTTTGTGAATTTTGCCATAGTATGTAATATCAGTAAGTTTTTTTAATAATTCTTCAGATAATTAAATTAATGAATCAGAAGCCTTTTCAAACAATAAGAAAAGGACTTCTTAAAAACCTCAAAAAATTGTTATACAAGACTGAACTGTACAAAGATTTCCAAATTCATTAAAACTATGTGTGCCCATAATAGATGTAATTAGATTAAAACACAAGAAGTTCCGAAAATCCCGAGAAAACAATTTTTAAATATGAAATATTATGAATGCTTTAAAGCAGTGGTTAACAACCCCCGGTCCACTAACCGGTGCTGGTCCGTTGATCAAATAGTACTAGACACAAAGAACATTAAATTGTTTCTATTTTATTTACTATGGTGTATTTCAATGGGGTTTGTGTGACTTTCCACGGAAATCAATATTCCGTGTAAAATCACTTTATTTTCCTTCTTTAGTGTTACTGTATTTTATTCTGAAGGCTTGTTTAAATACAATTTAATAAAATTTGTTAAATCAAAGCAATCTAAAATTTGAACAATCTACGTACCTCCGCAGAGGACCACGGTAAAATGATCAAACACTGACCAGTCCACGGTTATAAAAAGTTTGGGATACACTGCTATAAAAAATTGAATTGAATTTTAAGAAGCTATCAAAAGAACTTACCAATGAATTAAAATTATATATGTGTCTGATTATAACCCGTTGTTTATTTTTTCTTCATTCAGAGATCTAAAATATGTAAAAATGTACTAAGTGCACAAAAGTACTTGCTATTATACTGCATGGTGAACTTTCAATTTTGTTTTCATTTTTGATACATTTTTTTTTATTTTCAACTGTTATTTGATTTGATATTATAGTGTTTTGATCAGGGCTTTGCACCGGAATTGAACTGAAAACTGGAAGAAACCATTATTCTAGTTGAAACGAAGACAGAAAACAAGTAATAAAAAAAAATTAAATTAATTCCTACTTAGGTCAAGACAGAAAGTTTTTTATTGTAGTTACTTTTTATTAAATGGTTGCAATTAGTATAAATATGTATATTTATATTTCAGAATCACAATATTAAATGACAAAACAGCAAGCAGTTTTCTTTGTAATTTTCCATTTTCCAGTTTATATATGTTGTTGAACTAATTTTTATTTGTCTGTTACCATTTATTCATTAATTAAATTTAGTTATTCTAATAAAATAGCATAGTAAAAAAGAAATGACATTCTCAGAAATTAGGTCATCCCAGGTGGGACTTAAAGGCCCGACCTTTGGGTTAAAAGTCCGATGCGCTATCCATTGAGCTACAGGAACACAGCGAACGATTTTCTTTTCTATATATGTTGTAGGACTATTATTCTTCTTTGTTACTATTTACTTATTTTTTTATTTAATTAATGAATTAATATTTCGAAAAACTGCATTAACATCAAGTGTCATACACTATAAGTTTAAAATAATGCATTTGAACTTGAATGGAAGAATAAAAAGTATTTTTTAACGATTGAAAATTTGAACAATATATATAGCAGTAAATAAATTAAAAACAAGACTAATAAATCCTAAAACATCTTAAGATCCAACCGATAGAATCAAGAACATGGAACCATTACAAATCAAAAAAGAGAAATTTAGTTAGAGTGGAAAAACTATTATGATTTCGTGAGATGTCACTGGCATAGGACAGTGAAACAGGGTTAAGGGGGCATAGTACCTTTAAACGGCAAAATAATCCATTTTTCAAAAATATTTTTAAAAATTAATACAGACTGTTAGGAGCATTTTAAAACAAACCGCGTCAAAATCGGACCAAAAGTACGGCAATAAATTTAGAAAATGCTTTAAAAAAGATTTGTTAAAGTATGGGAGAAAAAACTATAAGTCCTCGATAAAAGTTTTGAATTAGATCTGCTATTCATGATTTCATTAACAATATACTTTTTTTCATCAGTACTAAACATGAAAACCATGTTTAATTATAAAAGTGCTTGTCAAATGCACCTAGCCAAATATTTCATTTAGTAAAGAAAAATTATCAGAAAAATAAAAATATATGTAATTCAGGAGAAATATATTTCACAGTACTTAAGGTGGCATAGTACCTTTAAACGGCAAAATAATCCATTTTTCAAAAATACTTTTAAAAATTAATACAGACTGTTAGGAGCATTTTAAAACAAACCGCGTCAAAATCGGACCAAAAGTACGGCAATAGCAACAAAAAATGTCAAACGTCAACACTGGATTGTCCATTTAAATCCAATGTAAACAAAACATGTTCGTTAGTTTCGGTTTTGAAATCGATGCTGTTATTGAAATTATTTTCTCCCCAGTTGTTGCTAATTTTTAATTTTATCTATTTTTAATGAGAGAAGGAAGTTTGCAACTCAACACTGCCCTAGTTTGAAGTATTGCTTGTTTACATTTGTATTTCATACTGTTTACTGCTGCTTTATTGAGTGTTATCTCGTTATTCTCGTAATTCGTAAGCTTTTTAAATTTTTGTTGATTGAAGTTTTTTTGCATCTTTTTAATTAGTAAAAAATGTCTAGTAAAGCTCAACGTAGAGGCAGTGACTATCGCCGAAAACGAAAGCGTTTTCATGCGAATCAATACACTCGAAATGTATCAGATACGCTTGCTGTTGACTGCATATCTGCTTCCGCTAAGAAATTGTGCAAAGAAAATTATCTTGACAAGGAAGTAAGAAATTCCAATCAATCTAATGGATATAGAATGATAAACATTGATATTTTATTATCTGAACTATCCAAATATTTAATATGTCCTAACTGCAATACTAAAGTAGTTCTAAAAGAAAAGATTTTGTATGGATTGGTATCTGAGCTTTATGTTGAATGTTACTCATGCAGTACATTGACCACTTTTAAAAGTTCCTCAGTTATTGCTTCAAGTAAAGACTATGAAGTTAATACACGAATAACCTATGCTATGCGTACAGTAGGATTGGGTTTTTGTGGAATAAAGAATTTTTGCACAGCAATGGATTTGCCATCCCCAGTATCACAAAAGTCATATGAAAGGATAATGCGAAAAATAAATTTGGCCAGTCGTGAAGTAGCAGACGACTCCATGAAAAATGCTGCGAAAGAAGAAGTATCAGCTTCTGGAAGTAATGAAATCTGTGTCAGAGTGGTGACGGTACGTGGAAAACACGTGGACACACTTCCCGTATTGGTGTTTGTAGTGTCATTGGAGATGTTACAGGGGAAAGTGATTGATGTTGCTGTTCTCTCTTCATATTGTAAAGGATGTGAAAAATGGCGAGTTCCAAAATCTGGACATTCATATGAAGAGTGGAAATTGAAACATCAACCACACTGTGTAAATAACCGCATTGGTTCTTCCAGTAAAATGGAAGTAGACGGGATGAAGGAAATATTTCAAAGATCGGTGCCACAACGAAATGCGAAATATATTAAGTATATCGGCGATGGGGACACAAAAACCTTCCCAGAGCTTCAAAGGACAGCACCATATTCTATCGAAAAAAGTTGAATGTGTTGGCCACATACAAAAGCGTATGGGTGCTAGACAGCGAAAATTAAAAACAATGAATCGTGGCAAAAAATTATCAGACGGTAAGAGTATCAGCGGTAAAAATCGTCTGACTGATAAGTTCATTGATACAATTACCACCTATTATGGCAATGCTATTAGACAGAATAATAGCTCCGTTAGTGATATGCGTCAGGCCATATGGGCAATTTATTGTCATTATAGGTCCACTGATGAGGAACCTATGCATCACTTCTGCCCAATTGGTGATACTTCGTGGTGCAAATATAAAAAAGCAGTTGCTACGAATAGTATTTCTTTATTCAAACATAAAAATATTGTGCCAATTGCCGTAATGGATGAAATAAAGCCTATAATAGCAGAATTATCTGCACCAAAATTGCTGAAAAAAATGTGTGGGGGTAAAACACAAAACGCTAATGAGTCGTTCAACTCGACTGTTTAGAAGTACTGCCCCAAAACTTCTGGGTCATCTAAAAATATTGTAGACATAGCAGTAAATGAGGCTATAGTGATGTTTAATGAGGGAATGACGGGACGTATAAAGATAATGAAAGCTCTTGGCTTTTAAAATAGGACATTTTACTGTTACCTCTGCCTTTAAGACCAATTATGCATGCATAAAAAATGCCGAAATTAAATCAAAATCATATACATTAGAGGCCCGTAGGGCTAGCAGAATGAGAAAAAAAGCCACTAATGAGCATTTTGCAGAACTAGAAGGTCCTACATATGAAGCAAGATCATTTTAATTATTATGTATTAAGTTTTATTTGAAATATTGAAATGTCATTCTTTAAACTTGATTTTCTCAGTTTCAATTTTTTACACTTTCCAACAAGATTGTAAAAAAAGTTTTTACTGTAGAGCTATAAAAATTGGCATGCATATTCTAGTCATAGATCTTAATTCTGTATGCCATAATTATGTTTTATGGTTTAATACATTTTGATTTGCAACTGTATAAAAATTGAAATTTTTAAAAAAAATATTTTTTATGAATTTTTTAATTTTAAAAAATATTAAAATATAAGATACTTTTCAATTAAGTGGTATACAGAATAAAGGTTACATTTAAATTCAATTTAATGCAAAAATTGAGAATCTAAAGTGTATAATTTAAAAATTATCTTGCGGGAACAGGAGGTAAGTAATATTTTTTTTCAATTTGGTATATATATTTATCTTCTTTTTTAAAGTTTTGTATTTATTAAAGAACAAAATTTCTCTAGTTTTCTTAAAGTTTATACATTGTTATAGATAATATATAAAATTCAGATCAAAATTAGCAAAATTTGTTAACTTATGATGAATCGTAACATGTATATGACAACGAACAATTTTTGTTCTCGCAAGGTACTATGCCCCCTTAAACAGTTTTTTGTGAGATCTCAATCTTCCCATACAGCGGAAATTTTCGACATAATAGCGTAGAAGATAAACCAAGGTAAAGGCCCCAAAACCCACGTGGGTGAATATAACATCAATAGGAATTGGAATATTAAATTACTATAGGAACCCGTGCGAAATAGACAAATATAAATATGTATAAACAAAAATATTTGCAGAAGAAGTTAAAAATGATTATGAACCTAAGTAATAATAATGAAAATGTGGCGTAGAAACTAAAATTTTACCCGATGAATACCGATTCCAAGAGTGTACTGACACCAAACACACAAAAAACAGCATAACTAAGAATATAATGGCGCCCTATATATATATATATATATATATAGGGAGAGAGAACTAATGGTAGGAATTAAAAAAATATTGCTTTATCTTCAGTCATTTTGTTACTGTAACCAACTTATATCGATATTTTCTAATTTAATGTCAACCATATAATTATATACATCATCCTTGGACATACAATATTTCTCGTTTGCCTGTTTTGATGTTCTCTAGTAGTTTTCTGTTTCAGTTTCTCTCGAAATTACTTGTAGAATGCAGATTTAATTCAATTGAATGAACCAGAAGAGGACTTAAGATACTAATATGCATGTAAAATAATATTTTCTATTCGGAACTGAACCGAAAACCGTTATTTTCATCCGAACGAAAACCAGAACTGAACCGATATATTTTTTTTAGTTTAACCGGAATGAAAAAAACTACGGTTCGAAGCCCTGGTTTTGATAAATTACTTTGTGCATTTATATCTCTATTGCTTTTAAAAAGTGTTATGAAAAAATTCTGTGCGTTTCTACTTTTTCTTACAGTTTTAATTCACTGCAACTCCTGTATAGTAATCTTCTCCTTATGGTAATCTTTCCTTATGGTATTTATCCTACGATAATTAAAAGTTATTATACATTATTTATATATATATATATAATTCAAAAATATTTAAACGTTTTTCAAACAATTGACAAAAATCATTTTAACAACGAAAATTCATCACTTTATATTAAAAAAATTTACAACTTTAGCAGGAACAAAGGGAAAATAGATTTTAAGAATTGTTCAGAACTTTCAGGAAAAAAAATAACTACCTGGACACCGATGACAAACTCAGAAAGGATTGTCGAATTTCTTACTCTCAGCACGTACTGCGCCATTTTAAAATTCATTCGATTCCGGCGTCTTTGTTGTTTCTCAGCAAAAAAAGAGGTGGGAATAAAGTGTACACGTCTTAAGGTGCAGATTTATTTGCTGGGGTCTATTTATGTCATTTTATCGATTCATCAAAAACTTTTAAACTCTTGTCTCATCAATTGAATGTCCTTGAGCAAAAGAGGGGCGTCATTCCAAAGAAATGCGTATTTTAAGTTTAAAAAACATATCTTAAGCGTTTTTCTAAGGTATCCAACTTCCCCCAAATCATGATTTTTTTAAATGACAAATTTTTATGCTTTTATTTTATAGTTTATATTATTAGCTTTATAAAAATACCAAGATTTTATTTTACATTCACTAGAACAAAAACTGCATGCGTTTTAGTAAAAGCAAATGTCATAACTTTACATAGGATGTCTAACTTTTAAATACGGTTTATTCGCACTGAGTTTTTTTCCGAAAAGCTCAAACTGGGACAGAGATTGCTCAAAAAGTTTTTTAAATAATTTGCTGAAATTTTGTGTGTATGTTCTGTATAACAGTAGAAGTGTATTGCCCTCCAGATTTATCAATCCATGTTTTATTACAAAATTTACAGTTCTTTATGTGAATATAATCACAGTTTTTTAGCAATCTCATGTAATAACTTAGATAAAGAGCTCTAGTTTTTGTAAAACTTAAAATAGCTCGTATCCTGGAGGTCATTTCAAAAAGGAAGAGCAAAGTAATGCATCCAAATTGAAAATTTGAGAATTTGTTCATTTAATATTTGTACAGAGCTGATTCTTACTTTTCTAGATAAATACATCTAATTTGTTTCAGTAATACACTTTTACTGATAGAAGCTTAGTACTTTTATCTCTATTTGCTTTGAAGTTTTTCAAAAAATATTGCTGACAATTCACGTATAATTGTGGTTTTTGTAAAATTTAGATACTTTTTTTTAAAAAAAATATTGTTAGTTAAATATCAGCATTTACTGCTATTGATTCCTAAAAAAGCATTCATAATATTTTAATATGCTATATTTCAAAAAAGTCACCCAAATTCGAGTCTTTACTTAGATTAACATAGAAATTTTTTATTTTATTTAATTTTTAATAAATAGTTTGGCTAATGGTTTACTTTTTATTATTAGTAAAATAAATATAATAGTAAAATATTATTAAATTGTTGTAATAATGGTTATAATTAATATACATATGTACATACATGTATGAAATCCAATATATATATTATCTAAACTCAGTCGTTACGGAGTTACTTTTGCGTGGGAAATTATCCGAAACTGGACACTCCGACGTAAATGTTCTAAGGTAATCCAACCTGTGAACTTCCTTTAGCCAGCCAACAGAGAGGTGATAGACGTAGTTCCCATGCCAATCTCCAACTTCAAAGTACATCACGTGAGGGGTTACTAGGACCAATAGCCGAATAATAATCCCATCTACGTTTAAGCAGAAGCGATTCTGCATCACGTGAGGCTTAGAAGGGTGTAACGTATTCGTTCCATGAAGAGACTCTTGGTACGTTATAAACCTACACTGATGCTCGAAAGACACGTCTACAAGCTTCAACAGTCTACGACGCGCCAGCTCACTCCAACGGACTCTCTCTTTCCGATCGACTCCTATATTCTCTTGTATCCTCTCTGACGTACAGTGACCTATCAACGCTCATGCCTACGCGCATACCCATGTCGTCCTAACGCAGTCTTTCAGAGGACTGATCCAGCGTTAATAGCAATCTCAACAGCGATGCACCTTAGCAAGGGTTTTAGCACATTCATCCACCCATACATATGCTTTTGTGATTTAACTCAGTAGAAATCCTTCATTATAAAAAATCATCATTAATAATTAGATGTCGTCTTTAGATATATATTTATAATCAATCAGTAGTTAGCTGTTATTAAATAAATACATACCTCTATATGACGAAGTTGCTAAATCCCGAAAAAAAGTTCCTTATATGGAAAATTCGTTAGATAGAGATTCATCTACCAGTGTTTTCTTTATAAACCACACACACAAAAAAATTATTTCATGATCACTATACATTAAAAAAAGGAATAATTTGCACCTTTTTGTAAATTAATATATATTTATTTTATATATTTTACCTATAAAAAAGTGAAAAAGAAGATTTGCAAGGAAAGTTTCTAGACGCCTTTATCCGCTTCCTGAAGAATTAATTTTTCTTTGATGCTCAAGCACTTACGTTTGGACATTTCGAGTTATAAGAAACGAATTTACCAGTACGACTGATCAACACTACAAATGAACTGATACTAGTTCAAGAAGGACATGGGGACACGAGACAACTCCAATGAGGGGGGCAGAAGAATATCGAAGATTTTTCATGTGAACTGGACAATGGGGATTCAAATAGCACTTCTTGAACGAAACACCCAGAATTATGTAGCTTTCAGAAGTTATGCCCCTAATAAAATCAGTTCAAGATTTATGACTACCATAAAATGTGTTAAAAGATAGAATAACTTGAATGTTCAGAAATATTATAAAAATGGAGAGAGAAAAAAATTGAATCACAAGAAAAAAAAAAAACGTTACATAGAAAATACACTTCGCTATTGGGAGGTTATTTTACGAAAAAAATCGTAAAATGTTCTCGGTTTCAGAAAAAAGTTCGCTTTATAGAAAGATTCGTAATATAGAGGTTCGTAATATGGAGGTTCGACTGAATATAGTAATATCCAAATATATTACCTATTATTAATTACCTAGATGTTCAATCCATGTATAGCGTAACAGTAACTCTTCAAATAATTTAGTTTAATTAATTTTTTAACCTTAGTATTTCACTGTAGACAGATAAAAAAATTTCTTAGTGTTTCCTAAAATTTTCAGCATTTATCTTATTTTAAATAGTACATTATTGTTTTTATAAAAATAATTTTATATTTATTGCAATGCTACAATTTGGCCAGTATTATTGTATTATATCTATAGTATTGTTGTAAATTTGTATTTGAATTCGGCAGCAATTTACTTATTGTTCACTGATTCATCGTTATCTCTGCATTCGTGAAGCATTAGATAAGTTGTCTTTTTCTTAGAATGAATTAAAAACTGTATCCATTATTTTTAAGATAAACAGAAAGGAAGGAGTTGGGTAGTCACAAAAAAAAGGTTAAACAAATTTTCGTTTAAAATTAAAAGCTATCATTAGTCACCATCTACAATACACTATATTAAAAATTGTGAAGAGAGAACTTATAATACTGCTGCACCCTCATCTTTTTTAAATTTTCAATATCTGTATGATTCTTCTATCTGTGATATTTATTCCAGTCATTGAGCGAGTGAGTGAATGTGAGATTTTATGGTGCAAGAGCCAAATCTGGCTATACTACGCCAAACATTTGTGAAAATCTGTGATCTAGACGGGAAAAGAAAGAAAGGATAAATTGAATGACAAGAACGGGATCGAAAATAGAGAAGGATCACTAGGGTACCCCAGGTTCGTGAGACCCATGTTTACCAAAGATAGTAAACCCCTCGGAAAAAGGAAAATATCACTAGGGTACCTCGGGATTGTGACCCCCGTACTCGCCTAAAGGAGGCGAGTCCCTGAGGGGATTCAAGTCATTTCAGTCTGTCTAGTAAAATTTTCTTAAAAACTTCATATATATAAGCGCACATCATTATTCAGGTTATTATTATATTTTAAGTTTTCTATGTAGTTTAAATATATTATAGTGTTTTAATTACTATATCAATTTGTTTTTTTCATTAATGTGTTTAATGTCCACAAAGGAGGTCGTTAAAGATCGGCCTTTTTTCGCCCATCCACAAATTCTTATTATGTATTTTTTTAACACTAATACGCAGTCGAAATGAAAATGTCAGGGTTTTTTTTTAATACCTTATTAAATTGAGAAAACAAGGAAAACAAATATAACAATGTTAAACTTTTCGTAACAAATGTCTTTGATTATATTTCCTTCTCGTTTTCACTGGTTGAATCGTCACTGGAACATCCAGTAGCAGCTTCTTGAAGTGTATTAGCATATCTAAGACTAGGTGTTTTTGTTTGAGTGTGATTAAGGAGACAGTATCCCAAGTACATGCAACATGGGCACAGCAGCCAACAACTCCAGCATCAACTTTGCACGGACAATACCATTCAATGTTTGGATTATGACCAATACATGTTCTTATCCATATGTCATATACATTTGAACTGGTGTGTCGTGATCTCAACTGGAGTCGAGCAACTGAGAAATTTTCTGAATTTACGTAAAGAGAGTACAAGTGTTTAAGTGTAGGGTGTTCGTGAGTGCTTTCTTTTTTAATAAAATACACAAAATGCATGCAATACTACGTAAAATAAGGGCCACAATACAAAAGAAATATTTGCATTACACTTTGACATGTGCGAGGTGAAGACACGTTTGAACACGCACGTGACGAATGAGTCTGACCGATTTGTGGCCAAACTATTTTGTTTCGTATCACATCAACGCGCTCGATGCACCAAAACAAATGTGAAGGTCAGTTTAAAAACCTATTATTGTATTATTTGAGAGACCAAATAAAATAATGGTGCTTAAAGCACTTGACAGTTTTTTTAATGAAGGTTAGAAAAAGCATTTAAAATAACAAAACTCAACGCATTTGCCAAGTTTAATGACTTTTTTTTATGTAACTTGCTATTTTGTTCCTTACTATTTTTCAATAAAAGTAATAACATGAGTAATAAAAAGATCAATACCTAAAGTTTCCATAAATATGAAAACATTGCTCCAATAAATGCCTTGAATTTCCATGAATGGGCAAAATTGCTATATTGAGATCTTTCCGCGTCTAAGCTTTGAATTTGTTTACAGATTTTGAATTTGGCTCTTTTCTGTTCGTATAGAAATTGCAGTTTGAAGCAACTAGATTAAAGATCATTTCATTTAAGAGAGTATGGATATTTCACAACTTATTTAGCTTCATTTAAAATATCATCAGATATTTCAAAATTCATAAAAAACTTAATTTTGCAAAGTACTAAATTTATTTAGCCGAAAGTGCAGCAGGAGAAATTTAATGCTTTAATAGTCGAAACATGTAGTTATTTTCCATAATATGCAAACGATTTTGCTCATGCCAAATTCAATTAAAATGAAAAATCTCAAAATGAGTTGATGCAAAATAATTTTAAGTTTTCCCCTAATAATTATTAATTGCAGACACTTCCTCAATATCCAATCCAATTTGCATATACTTATTTAAAAAAGGTGCAATTGTTTTAAGAGAGGAACTAATTCAAAATTACGATGCTAATTTAATTTAAAATAATCAAAGCATGAAATAATTTTTATTACATTTATTCTATTTGACATACGTTTAAGAGTACAAAAATTTTCTATTGAAATTAATCTCGAACTATTAATATTTTTTTTTACTAAGAGTAGCACAGTTTTACCTGGATTCGCTCACAATTCAATTTAAATAATGGCATTTATTTGACCACAAAAACATTTAAAGCTTACGTCATAAACACACGACTTCATAAACACACGACGCCATAAACACAGTTTTATTAGGACTATTTCACGCATAAAGAAAATGGAATGGGGAAGTGGAAAATGGGATTTCTTTCTTTTATTTCTGCTTCTTCTTCAAAATATAAATTCCCCGTTATGACTCCAAAGGTCGTTAAGGAATTTCATTTTGCCTTAAAAGTGTTCTAAATAAACATACAATCATTCACTTGTGAATACGCTGATAAATATTTAATATTAACTGAAAAATGAACACAAGATATGCTTTGAAGAGCTCGTAAACGTCGAGAATTAAATTTCACGAGGGCTTATGTTTAAAATAGATTTAAAATACCAACATGTATTGATGCTACTCTTAATTTTAACATAAAAATGTTTCTTTTAGAAATATAGTTGAGTTGTAAGCAGAACAAATATTTAAGCTCACTAACTATTCATAACTATTGCTGAAAGAAAATTATTGTTCCATTATTCAATTTTTTAAAAGCAGGTTTCATGCAATACTTCTTAAATGTTCTAGGTACAACTTAAACTGGCATATATAACCACATAAAATTAATATCTTATTTTAGATAGAGAGAGCAGAAAGCATATATAAAAATAAATATAAAACTGTATTATTTGAAACTTTCTGCTCTAATGTAAATAAATTTAACTTTGTCTCTATGAAACTGTTAAATATTATTTTATATTTATTCGATAGCATCGCAAATATCTATATAATATTTTAATTCATTCATTTTTGTGTTTATGAATAAAATCACAAATTTGAATTTATGATTTTTTTTTAAAATGTTTTTTTTCGTTTTTATATAGTGTGTTTGATTGTAAGAAGAATTTACATCAGTGTTTCTCAAACTGTGGGGCGCGGTAACCCTGCGAGGGAGGCGCGAGCACATTGAAAATAAAAGGTTTAAAAAATAATTTTTGGGGATGAAGTAAAACAAGATGCTTTGTGACATAATAAAAAATACACATTTACACTGATATAATTTATTTTTATCATCTGGTGATCATCAAAAATAAAAGAGTCCACTTTAAACACTCATTAGCCATCTTTGATCCTATAACCAAATTAAACAAATATTTTTTGTTTGCTTTGCGGTCAATATGAGAACGATGAGAGATTTTTTTTTACTTTTCTTTTAACGATATCAAACGATGAGAGATTTTTTATTACGTTTCTTTTAACCTAAAATATTACTTTAGCTGACCTTCGAACTTACTGGTATGGTTATCTCCGTCTTTTTTTAGGGAAGTGGAAAATATATATAATATATTTCTGTTTCATCTTTTTTTTCCATACGAAAGAGTTTTATGATATATGGATAAGCATGAGCATTCTGAAACATATAATGCATAATGAAAAAGTTTTTTTAGAACATGCTACACTTTCCCCATGAACAAATTTGTAGTTTTGATTGCTGTGTTGTACGACTTATTATGGTTTATAAATGTAAATAAGCAGAATATTAAAAAAAATGGGCATCTGTAAACCCTATTAGAGGAAGTTGAAACTCATCAAGCAATTGAAGAACCTACTGAAATAATGCATATTAATTAAGATAGCGAAAGTAAATATCAGAAAAGCGTGAGACATGAAACGTTTGAGTTAAATTGAGTTTAGCTGGAAAATAACGTTCCTGAGTTGTTAGTGAAAAGTGTGTATGTTTTATGTCCTTTATTAAGGGCATTATTTATTTGGAACATTTTCTTTAGTTTTATTGGATTTTTTCTCAAATTTTCTGAAAAATTGAAAAGTCCTTGAAAGTAGGGGTAAGTATATTTTCTCTTAATTAAATTATTCACTGGAATTTTGTGATTTTTATAGTGTATAGTAAAAATAACTATAAATTAAATTATAGTTTTAAAACAAACTAAAAAACACGCTTTTATAGTGAATCGAACTAAAATGCAAAAAAAAATATTTATATATTACTTAAAAGTAAAATATACAAAATTTAATATTTATCTTGTTAATTTGTACGGTTTATAATTATGATCGTATTGTAGCTTTAGCGTCAAAGTGCATTATTATTGCATTCCGTACATTATTAATGTATAAGGGGCGCGATAAAAATTGTGATTGAAAAGGGGGGCGCCAGTAGTAAAAGATTGAGAACCACTGATTTACATGCATAAAAATCATAAACGCATTTACTGAGCCAGATAAGGTCTATTTTAAAATTAACACATGGTACGTTTCCTAATTCACTTTTGAGTTTACACGCAACAGAAAATTTATAAGTATTTTATTAATACTCCAAACTTAATTAAATATATTGTAAATAAATTTCTATCTGACTTCTTTTCTATATGATTTAAAATTTTAGACTTATGCTTATCGTTAAAAGAAGGCTAGACGATTTATTCTTTTTTCTATACATTTGAAAGAAGATTTAAACAAAACAATTAAGGCGAGTGAATGTTTATCAATATCGCCCTGTATAGGAGCACGAGAGCTATTGGAGACGGACCTCTTAATTTTGAGCCATGTTTGACGAGGACAACACATGAGCTGGTACTCTCTATCCGAACTTACACGACGGGTCTTCAATAGCACTACGCCTGAGCTCATGACACTGTTCGACCATTTCCGGCAGCCGCAGTAGCCTAGCGGTATATGTATCGGACCGTGGCTTGCCTTATCACGAGTTCGGGCCCTAAGGACCCACCGTGTAGGGCAGCGATGCACGTTAAACCTATCGAGAGCTGAAACGTCCTCCCGTTGGTGTGGTGTGGTAGTTAGGAGAGGGGGTTCCATCTCAGGTGTCGTCCACGTCACTTGACCATGGCTCAAAATCACGTGGTCCGTCGCCAAAAGCCCTCGTGTAGCTGAACGGTGTGACGTTAATATTCAATCAATCAATCGTCCATTTCCGTTCGGTTACTGCACCCACCGAAACAATTAGGAGAAGGCTTCAATATCACATGATGATGGAAATTCAGAAGAAATGAGAGCATTTCTAGGAGCACCGAAGACTATTTTTATCCAACAATTTTTTTGAAAGAATATAATAAGCTATGAAGAAATGATTAATCGCAATACACCAAGGTGTAAGCTTTTATCGACATTACTAGAGGCAACATAGAATGTAATTCAATTACAAATGAAAGTTTCACATCATTAGTAGACATTCTAGAATAAATTTCAGCAACGCAAACATAAGATGTTATAACATCACATACATACTATATTAAAAGTAGTTTGATTCCTAATTTTCTTTTGCAGTATGAATGCGTTTTAAAGAGTCATATTGTACAATAAAATGGCAAAACATACAAAAAAGTAGAACATTGTATGAGAATAACCAGATCTTACCTACACCCATCCGAAGTGTTACCAAGCAATAATGCACGTGGCGTTATGAGAATTTAAGGAATAATATGGGTGATATTGATTAAAAAAGCCAATTAAAATCAATAAACCAATTTAATCAGTATCTAATTGATACTGATTAAATTGGTAGCATAGAAGATAGTATAATTAAATTGCAATATAGAAGACAAATAAACCAACTTAATCAGTCTCTAATGTGCCCATCTCACGCAGCTATGCAGGCCTTAATAAGGCGAGACATTTTATCAATTAGTCCATTGATGATTGCTTGAGGTAAGCGTTGCTAAGCCACATCAGCTGCTATGGGAAGATCATCCACGTCTTCGGTTCGTGTCTCGTCCAATGGGAATTCACACTTGTTCGATGGGGTGTTCAGATCTGGAGAGACAATGGCACCCCTGATTCTGGTACCCGTGCACGTAGCTGTACTTTATGCAATTTGTTGCGTATGGTTTGGATGGACACATATCCAACTGCTTCTGTAAGCAACGAGATTCGCATGACAAGTGCCATGGAGATGCGGTTTTAAAAAGTCAGCTGACGAATACGCCAGTGTGAGAGCTCTGACGTGCATCTGTGCACACTACTTCTTCTTCGGTGTGCATGTACACCTTTCTGAATCCATCGCGAAGCACAACCCTGGTTGGTACTCACGCTGTGCCCAACACGAGTTGCTATTGTGAGCAGTGACAAACCCAGTTCATGGAGTTCTATAATTCGGTCACTTTTCCTGGTCGTTAAATCATGGTATTGAGACGTCTCATAGACATTTTCTACGCTTCTTCGAAAGTCGAAAATGCTACGCAAAACCTCATATGCTGTTTATGAGAGTATTTATAGCCCGAATGTGAGGACCATGCGATCAGATGCATGCGCAAATGTTATCAGTTGCATATCCATCTCACTACTCTTTTCCTGAAATATGAATGCCGCTACGCGCATTATTTCTTGGTGTTGCAATTTCAGTGTTGAGAAGTGTAATAAGTATAATTAGAAATCCCAAAACATTAAAAAAATAGTTTTGTTTCCATAAATTTGTAAGCACATAAGTAATATTAAACGATGAGATCCATATTGTCATTTTGATTTTGCAATAATAAAAAAAAATTATGAATCTGTAGAATTTATAAACTGAAGCAAATTTTTCTACTTCCGGAATACTTAAGAAACAAACCCTTTGGTGACATCATATGGACACTACATACTGTAATGGCACGATTAAACTTATATAGGCTAATAAAATATGCTTGTCTTAAAAATTCACACACATTGCTCTTGTATTTAATTATCTTCAAAGCAACTGGACTTATTTAATGAGATAATGAATTGATATTCATATAATATCAGTAAAACTCTTCTGAAACATTTCATACTGTGCGCAAGATTGTGACACAAAATTACTAATCTTTGAAGATAGCGAATCTGTTTGTTCTCAATTATACGAGAAAATCAAAAGTTCAAAAATGTCCAAACTAAATTTAGATTTAAATACATCCTATTTTAATACGTCTCTTAAGTAATACATCTTTAATACATCAAAAAGCCTATATAGCGTACCTGTTATATATTATTTCATACATGTATATGTTAATATACTTATTAGTTCCATAAGTTCTGAAACGAAAATTTGAGTTAATCTGTTGTTACTCAACACAGCAGATGATTCTAAATTCTGACTTTTGAGATCTTCTACAATATTTTTCTAAAAATTGTAGTCTTTGAAGCATATTGCTCCAAGGGTGTCAGAGTATGAGAAAAGAAGCATGCGCATCAAAAAAGACGAGTCCTTTGGAGATTTTTAAGATACTAAAGCCTTTAGATATCAAAATTTATTGAACAATTAGAAGATTTTCTGTGATTAACAGAAAAAGAAGAACCTCAAGATTGTAAAAAAACGTTTGCCATTCCCAAAAGAGAGGGAGATATATGACAAATACAGTTTAGTTCCCATGAAAACTGTCATATAGGAGGATACTCTGTCAAGGTCACTATTAACAAATAAATAGTTTTCCGAGAATTAATAATTTCATGAACACCTGGGGTGATTCTGTGACCAGTGTGACCGCTCCATGGTTTAAGAGCTAGAATAAAATCTCTGTTGTGTTGGCCATTTCCTAACATCCATGAAATAATTTGTTACGAAAAGATTTGACGTTGTAGAATCTTTCAACTGCCAGAATAGCTATATATCCGTTAGTAATACAAAAAAAAACTCGAGAAGAAAAAGTGCGTTCAGAGAGTTCCTAATAAGGCTTCTATAACGGTTTGTTGGTATGGCAGCTATGAAATCATGTCCCAAATTCATTTTGTAATGCACCCGCTCGGGGATACTCCACTTTGACATTACCCTCGCGACTTAAATCTGCTGGAAGGAACGAAGAAGCAGCCTTATCTTTTATCTTAATATTTCTTTATTAAGATCAACTTAAACAACATACAATAATAAATATCATATTCAATAAAAGTGAATATGGAGTAAAGAGACACAAAATTCGCATTACCAAATAATCGCGTAACCGACCACTATATCTAACTCTACTGACACTATTTCTAACTTCAATCCACACAGTTCTTAATAATTTAATTTAACAATCTTACCGCTTTATCTTGGGTAAACAGCAATTCACTTGATTCTAACCGATGTGGCTTTTGTCCTTGTGGAATGGTATTCACCTTTAACTTGATCGCACAGGTACGGATAGCTTAAATCTTGAACTCGGTATTTCCTCTTACTTTAACTTAAGAACTGGCAAAACATAGACCTCGTTATATTCACTTCTCATAGCCACCCTGCTTATACTAATCTACTACACTCATGTCCATAAATTAAGGCTAATGAAGTTCAGGCAAAGAAAAAGACACAAGCGAAACAAATTTGACTTATTTGTAAAGTCTATTTATTAAACAAAAGGTAAAGAGAAAAAAAGATGCTATATGTTTGACCTAATTAATAAAAATTGCGATTTTTATTCCCTGGAGCAAATTTCAAAAAACAGAAACAATTTACAAAAAACAGTATAACATGGTTAGTATGATGGTTAATACGGAGTATGTCTCCCGGACGATGCAATACAGGCATTACAACGCCGAGGCATGCTAAGTATCAAATTATCAATCTTATCTTGGGGAATATTACACCACTCATCAAGCAATGCCCTCCGAAGTTTCGGTAGACAGGTGGGAGGGGGCTGATGGGCTGCAATTCGTCGGTCAAGCATATCCCACACATGCTCTACTGGATTCACGTCTGGTGAGTATGCTGGCCAATCCATACGGGTGATATCCTCCGATTGAAGGCATTCGTCTACAATGTTTGCATGGTGAGGACGGGCGTTGTCATCCATAAACAGAAATTCAGCACCCATGGCGCCCCAAAACAAACGTACAGGTTGTTCCAGAATGACATCCCGATAGATGTGGCCTTTCATCGTTACACTCTGAACAAGCAGGTCAGTTCTGGAACCAAGAATAATTCCTGCCCAAACGAGCCATCCTGCACCACCGTAACGGTGTCATTCAATGGTGTTCTCTTGGTGGTAACGGGTACCAGACGCTCTCCATATTAAGGTATCCGAACACGTTGAAATGACCGAATTCTCTCAAAAAACACATTTTTGTTTTTATTTTATTGAATAGAGCTATCTTTTGGCTTTCGAAAACACTCTTTGTTTTGTTTCTACGTTACCTAGAGGTCAAGTTATAATCAGTTTTATCAAATTAAAAAAACCGGAAGTGAGTCTTTGATCTACCGGAAGTAGGCATTTAAATGGTTCAAAATCTGTCAGAAATTAGCTTAAGGAGCAGTTTTCTTGGAAATAGTTTTTAAATTCCTCTTAAGGAAATAATAGAAATAGTTTATTGTTTTAAAGTGAGTGGCAACACAACATTTCTTCCAATAGTTTGGCAATAAGAGTTTGTGTTTACAAAATTTTCAATCGCTTTTCGATAGCTTTTAGCTCGAGTTATTTGATTGATTTTGCTAACGTTGTCGGTTTTTTTTTCGAAATTTTAATTTTATTATTTAAATTTTGCACACTATTAAGTTATGGCTAATCCCAAGAATCGAAATTCTACTCGTAAATCTATATTTAAAGGCAATAGATACACTATTAAGAATAACCAATATGAGATCAACAAAAATGTCAGATCTGCACCTACTGCAAGTGAAAAGAAAACTTCAAAAGGATTCAAAAATGTCAAATACTGTTGAAAATGAAGATAGGAACGTAATTATTAATTTAGAAATTTTAAGTAATGTGATTTCCTTATTATGCTGTCCTGAATGTTTAGAAAATAAGCTTCAACTTTTGCAAGAATATGTGTTTGGCTTAGCATCTAATATGAGACTAAAATGTAAAAACTGTAACTTTTTAAGCTCCTTTTGTACATCTATGAAAGTTAACAAATTGCACAATATTAACCTTTCCTTTGTTTTTGGCTTAAGAATCATTGGAAAGGGACACTCTGCTGCAAGGAAGCTGTGTTCAGCTATCAATGTGAAATCTCCTTCTAAAACAGCTTTCAAGTATCTTGAAAAAAAAATAGAGCATGTTTCTAATAACGTTGCATATAAAACTATGAATGAGGCTGCAGCTGAAATCCACGAGAAGAATAATTTTGATGAAGTTGTTCAATGCGGTGTGTCGGTCGATGGAACTTGGCAACGTAGAGGACATTTGTCTTTAAATGGATGTGTTAGTGCTATTTCCATAGATACTGGTAAGGTTTTAGACATGGAAGTAATGTCAAAAATGTGCAGATTATGTTTGAAGAAACATGAAAATAGAATTGCACACGAGTGTGAAAAACGTGTTGGGTCATCTGGTGCGATGGAACCTGTTGGTGTGTACCGAATATTCGAAAGATCTGCTGAGACGAGAAAATTGCAATATGTACATTTTTATGGAGATGGGGATTCGAAAAGTTTTGATGCGGTTAAAAATATTTATGGTGAAAACAGCGTTAAAAAATTTGAATGCATTGGCCACATTCAAAAGCGTGTTGGCTCAAGGCTTCGAAAGTTGAAGCTGAAGCAAAAAGGTCTGGGAGGTCGTGGGAAATTAACTGATAGTTTCATCGATAAACTACAAAATTATTATGGCATCGCTATCAGATCCAATGTGAATAACATAGAAAAATGCAGTGATTGCAGCATTTTTTCGTTGCTGTTCCAACAAAAACCAACCGATGCATGGCCAATGTCCAGTTGGACCCGACACCTGGTGCAAATTTCAACGAGCTACATTTGAAGGAAAGATGCATATTGATACTGGCAAGGGACTTCCTAAAAAATAATTAAAATTATCAAGCCTCATTATATGAAGCTATGTGACAAAGATTTATTGAATAAATGCTTACATGGGAAAACGCAGAATGCAAATGAAAGTTTTAATGGCATTCTGTGGAAGTTTATCCCGAAAGATATTTTTGTCGAGTTACAAACTCTAAAATTAGGAGCTCACATGGCTGTCATACAATTTAACAAAGGTTTTCGAGGATTGTTAGATGTGTTGAACCAAGCTCAGATACAAGTTGGTGTCAATACTGTAAGCGGTTTTGCCCAACTCGATGAAGAACGCATTAATTAGTCAAAGCGTCATTCATTATCTGAAGTAAAAACTTCCAGAAAAAAAAAAAAAATAGGTCACGAAAGAAAAAAAAATTAGCCAAAGCTGAGATACAAGAGGGCATAACCTACAAATCAGGGGAATTTTAGGATTCTGAATGTATAATTTATATTAAAACAACAAAAGTTTAAACTTTAAATCCTTTTTTTCTCGAAACTATTTTTTATGTATAATGTATTCACGGTGAGTCTGATAACTCAAAATATTATGAATATATTTCTATAAAACTTTTTGAACCTAATTCTTATATTGTTTTCTAGAGTATGTACTAAAATATTTCTTATTGCATACATAGTTTTTGATTTATGGCCAGTTATTTAAATAATGGTCTCATAAAAATGACACATTTCCTATAATATTTACTCGATGAGCTCTAAAATTTTTAAATTTTACTAAAACATTAAAATTTTAGTACATCCTCTAGATAAATGCAACTTATTTGTTTTAGTAATATTTTTACTGATCTAAGTTAATTATTTTTTTCTCTAACTGCTTTGTCGTTTTTCAAAAATATTGCTAAAATTTCCCTTATAATTGGGATTTTTGTAAAATTTAGGCAATTTATTTTAAATATTTTTAGTTAAATATTAGTATTTATTGGTATTCATCCCTAAAAAAGCATTTATAATGTTTTAATATGTTATTTTCAAAAAAAGTACTCCGAACGTGTTCGGATACCTTAAAAGTCCAGCGAGAATCAGACTGCAAACTAAACCTGGACTCATCGGAAAATATTACTCAAGACCACTGTTGTGGTGTCCACAATGCATGCTTTCTACTCCAGGTTAATCGCAGGCGACAGTGAGTTGCGGTAAGCGGAACACATTTGACAGGCCTACGAGCATATGGACCAATGTGCCCTAGGCGTCTGTACACGGTCTGCATTGAAACTGTCGTACCGGTAGCTGACGAGACAAGTCTGATACTGTGCTCCATCTGTTTTTTTGGCAGTAACTGACAAATACCGGTCCTCATTTGGCATTGTAACTCGGGGGCGACCTGTGTTTTAACATCTACTCACATTACCTTCATCTTGGAATCGTTGCCAAAGCCTGGAGATGACACTCTGGGCGATTCCAAGTTCTTCGGATACTTCCAGCTGGGTACGTCCACATTCCAGTAGTCCAATAATTCTACCACGTAAAAAACATCCAAATGCTTTCTTTGTGCCATAACTATGCGTTTATTGCACTGAATGGTGGCTTTTAAAGCGCTTCTGAACATTTTTACTTGTTTGCCACCATTCCTTATATACCCCTCTCTTACACTGTCGTCATTGGAACATACTATCTGCGCCTTCTGGTGGTTTCCTGTAATTTGCATATTCTTCTTCAAGATGTGTGTGATAATTCTACAGGTGAAATTTTTATTTTAGAGTTCAATTTCGGTGTGATTCTGAATTAACCTTAATTTATGGACAGGAGTGTATTTATAAGATTCATAATTAGAATATTCAAGTTTCTCATCTCGAGTTGGTTGGAAAGAATTGCTATTCTGGCCCCAAAGAAACCCTAGAGGATAATTAGGTGAAATTGCGTTGATCCCGTCACAAATTTTGTGAGAAATGTTTGGTAATCGAGGCTAAAGTTTATAAAGACCTTTAACCAATCAGTCATTGATCCAATTCAGTAGCCCCTAAACGTAAACATGTTCAGTGAAAATCACTGATCTCCTCAATAAGTCTAGGCTCCTGCCTATAAAGTGAATAGATCCAGTTATGTTTGAATGTGCCGGACTTCTTAGAACACAAAAATTAGCCTTCAATATTTCAAAGACTGGTGATCTAGGTTTAACATCCACTGGAAATTGTGGTCAATATTGAAGATAAAGTTTTCTCTACAAGTGGTATACAGTCTTAAGCGTTCGTTGAAGAAATCAGCGATGGAAATCATCATGGAGTTAGTGTGTGTCTCGATAGATAACTAGCTTAATAGACTTAAAGCCAGTGTTTCTCAAACTCTAGGGCGCGCACCCTTGGAAGGCGTGATAATTCTACGAGGGGGGTGCGATGATATTGAAAAGTCGAAAACAAACGATTTAAAAAATTGTTAATTTTAATACAAGAATACAAACAAAATACATTGTGACAAAATAAAAAATAAAAGTACATTTACACTGAAATGTTACCCGAATAAATGCACCAGTGCTACGAAATGTATTTGATAATTAGTTTAACAATATTAAGATAAGAACAAGTTTAATAATTACCTGTGACCCCATGAGATTGTCATACATAAAATTATGTACAAAAATAAATACTTCTCTTGAAATTGTGTATGGCTTATTATTAATCCCTTAACTGCCGATTAAAAGTGTTGAGATTCGCTTCCCAATTCCAACCATTTTCCACGTAGGCATGCGTATGTGATGTATTGAGGATTGAGGCAGGAAGGAATAAAGCAGCAAATAATCTGAAATAATTAAATCCTTTGCAAACATTGTCCATGTACTTTTATTACATTCCAAAGCCTTCGGAATAATTTTATGGATAGCACTGCACAGGAACATTCGTATTTCGGAACGACGTATATATACATCCGGAAAAATTAACGTTTTGATTGAGCGAGACGGTCATATACGCTGGTGGCAATTAAGCGGTTAAAATAGTTTCTTAGTTCTAGCATCAAAGTATAGCATTATTGAATTCAATACACTGTTACTGTATGAGAGGGGCGCGATGAAAATTATGATTAAATATTGGGTCGCGAATACTGAAACTTTGAGAAGCACCGCTTAAAGCTTATGCAAAGTCAAAGGATGATCATTCCACTAAAAGGCGCAATATGTTAAAGTTATAAAGGTATGAAATAAAACTGAGAAGATATGTGTTTAAAATTGTTTACAAAAATATTTTTTTTTAAATTTTAACTCTTTTATAATTGTATCAGAACTTTTGACACGACTAAATATTATATATTTGCAATGTATAATCTTATTAAGGGGACTTGGTGCCCTAAAAATCACAAACCTATCATTTTTTTTATTTTCATTTAATCTTATTCTTTGCATTATTATCTTTCGATTGATATATCACTTGTGCATGTCGGAAAGTTAGAAGTTGACTAAAACTTCATTAAGAAAACAAATTAGGCAATTCAGCCACACCCCCTTTTTTGAAAAAGAAGCTAAACAATGCTTCATGATAAAAAAATCTATTTTAGAAATAGAAATAATAACTATAAAAAAGAATGTGTAGTATTAAAAGCAGAATATTTCCGAGGCAATACAATAATGTAATTTTTCTTCCTTGTGATATGTGTGCATGTAAAATTTTTAAATTAAGGCATTTTATATTAATAATTTTATAATTTCAGGTCTTCTTCCTGATATATTTTTGATACAAATGTAATACTTTAATATTATAAGAAGAAAAACAGCTAAAATTTCTGTCGTGACAGAAAAATTTTTTTTAACATTTTTCTTAAATTATCATGGGCAATTAGTACTCTCTAAAAGTTGATCATTTATAAAAATGTGTGGGTTGAAAACATATAAAAATGCAATTATTTTAAAGAAAAACGTATAAGTAATATCTTAAAGTGGTATTTTAAGTTTAATTAAGCTTATAATAATTATTTTTTCAGAATTATTAACTTTAAAGTGGTTTTTCTCAGTTTGTGTTTTTCGAAACCTTAGTGCATTCAAAATGCTACTCCTTCGACAATGATTTACCAATCACTTCCATTTTTTTCTTGCGTGTTGAAAATAAATCATGTAATAAAATTAGGGATCTGTTTTGCTATAAACTTAATAATTTTTTTTAAAAAAATAAAATGTAAGACATGTTGGCTTTTTCGTTGATTTTTAGCCTGTATATCAACATTTTTTTTCTCTCGAAAACGAATGAAGTTAATCAAAAATCGATCCCTAAAGTTGTTTAGATCATCCATAAGAGTATTATAAAAAAATTTCAGGACAAAAAATTAATTTTTACAAAAGGAGTAGGATTTTAAAATTTTCCCAATGTTCTTAAAAAATTAAAATTTTTAAAATTGTGTTAATAATGTATGAAAATTTTCATCTGGTAACATTTTCTTCAATAGAAACATTGCATAAAATGCTAAAATATAATTTTTAAATACGTAAATAAAGAAGTTTGCTCAAAGGGCGCCAATTCCCCTTAAACAACTGTACATATCAACTCATTCAAAGTGTTGAAAGCCCTCAATGTTATTTGAAATTGTTATATATATTGTTTTATCACTAATACTTGTATCATGTACGTCTTATTGCTGTAGGCTATGAAAATTGTGAGATAATGAGAAACGGAAATCCTAGTTCGTTTCGTTCGCGTTCGCTCAACTAAATGCTTTTAATGTGTTGTTATCGTTTGAAAACCTGGTTGCAAAATTTGTGAACTTTGAGATAGATTCAGAAAGACAGACTTGAGTTATTAAGTTTTAGATATTATATAAGCGTCTGTTTGAGAAGTTTGATTGAATTATACGCGATAAATTTGTAGCTGAGAGAAAACTGTGAAGTTATAAGTTTGATTATGTTTACTGTCTGCTGTTACTTTGTGATCGTTATAGTTTCGAATTATAAGTTATTTAACATTGCTTACATATTTTTATCAACTTAACAAAGATAGAAAAATGGATGGTTTCCTTTAAATATCCCGAATAGATTTGTGGGGCTCAAGTGTTTCTTATTTCTTGCAATACATTATGAAATCAAAAACTTTCATCAGGAAAAATGTATAAGAGACAGAAATGAATTTAGTGCATTAGAAATACCAAACATTTTAAACTAGGCTTAATTTAAAGATATTTAAAAAAACTCTTTTAAAGATAGAGAGGGTATTTAATTACATTAAAATCCAATATCTTTGAAATTTTTGAGTATTTTCATTTTAAATCTCATTTACCCTGTATTTAATACACTGGCTTCCACATAGACTTCACTTTGGTGCCTTTTTCTGTCAGCAACAGACGTATAGATTGCTAGCTGAATAAAACCGTTTTTAAAAAGGCTTGGTAGCAACGTGTTGATGGAAGATGAAACATTTTATTGAAATGTGGTACTACAACAGGTGTTTCAAATTACGACCAGAAATCGCTTGGCAGCAACACTGCTTAGAATTTCTTACATTCTGAAAGGCTCCGGTTATGGCACATATTCTCCCAGCAGCTACATATAATCGAGCAATGAGGGTTCTCCAAAGTCCACGCAAGGATGTTATACTATTTAATGTATTTCTCTTTCTGTTATTTTTCTCTATTTTGCCCCGTAGCTTGAAACTACGTCATTTGCGACCCTCCATTCCTTTGTGATACTGTGTCATATGTGTATCCTCTACACACCCTGCAAGTTTTTTGGTCTGGTAGCAAATCCCTCACCCTTTACATAGATACTCGTGTTAATATTTTAACTTTATAGTTTAATGTATGTTTAATACTTTTCATTCATATATACACGATGAGGTACCTAAAAGAAACCACACTTTAAAACTATTCGAATTTTAAGTGCAAATCTTCAATCATCTTAAAAGTACTTTCATTTTGCTCTAATACACTTGTCTAATATTTCATTCCATTTTTCAAAACATTATTTAAATTAATTTTGGTGAGATGATTTTAGAAGCACAAATAGTTATTTTTCTACAATATACACTGCAGGCCACCGTAAATGCAACACCAAGAAAGGCAAGATATAGCACAACCAAAATTTATTTTGTAGATAACATCTTGACCAAGTATCAAAAATGATTAAATTTATATTTCTGTGAAGTGTGGTTCCTGCCAGAATCAGTAGCCAGAGAAGCCGCCATTGTTGGAGATCCCCGCTGCCACACGCCTCGGCATTCATTCAAAGAGACTTTGGATGTGTTCTTGGGTTACAGCAGACCAAGCAGCTTTCACACATTGCCAAAGTTGATCTGGTATGGCAGCTGGGGGTGTAATCTCGGTCAATCGTTGAGCCACCATGGACCACATGTTTTTTATCGTTGAAAGATCCGGAGAGCGAGTTTCCCAGGGAAGCAATTCAATCTGGTGATTGACGATGAACCTTTGGACAATGTGTGCCACGTGTGGTAACGCATTATCCTGTTGAAATATGGCTGTGGCTAAGCCCTGAAGGTAAAGAAGGACAACTGGCTCTAACACCTCGAAGATGTAGCGCTGGATGTTTAAAGTACTGGCAATGCGTACTAGAAGAGTGCGAGAGTGATATCCAATACCGCCCTATACCATAATACTCGGTGCAGGACCAGTGTGTTGGTGCATAGTGCAACTTTTCAGCATCCTCTCTCCACGGTGTCTCCAGACTCGAATCCGACCATCGTGCTGCTGCAGACAAATGTGTGACTCGTCAGTAAAGACAACTTCATTCCATTCTGCCGCCCGCGTCCTTCTTTCATCGCACCATTTGTGGCGGAGACGTCTGTGGTTCTGCGTCAAGGGTAGACCAAACAATGGACGTCTTGCGGACAGACCACTCTGCTGTAAATGGTGTCGAATGGTACGCGCAGACACTGAATGATGCGTTAAAAACTCAATGTGCTGTGGTACGTTTCGTGATGTGACTGAGCGATCCCTCACTGTCAGGCACACAATTTGCCTGTCTTTACGTGAAGTGGTGCCCTGAGGTGGATGCAATCGACCACGTCGGTCCATCGTACCCACCTGCATCCATCGGTAACATATCTGCCTTACAGTTGTTTGGTTTCGTGCAACACGACTACCGATTTCCTGAAAGATAATCCACAATCTCAGAAGGCCACTATCGTTCCTCTGTCGAACTCTTATACTTGATCAAAATCTGATTGCTGTTTTCTACGAGACATAACTGATCGTTTTTTGAAAAAAAAATACGAAAAAAACACAATTGCTGAACCTGAAATCGTCGAAATCTCCACGCCTTAAATGGCACCACAAACGCGTGCAATGTGTGTTTGCGCTGAAATTCTAATCGTTTGCATATCTTACCTCCGTTAATGCATATTGTAAATTTCATGTTATTTGCATGCTTTCTTCAGGGTGTTTTGCATTTACGGTGGCCAGCAGTGTGAATAAGATCAAAAGTGAGGATAACTGATTGGTGAGTAATGAGTAGTAATTAGTACTTTGCAACAGTGTACATTTCAAACTGCAATATTATCCTTTATTTTGTGAAATATAAGAAATGTAAATTTTACATTGAAAATACAACAATAATTTTTAATTGAATGTTTCTAATTGTAATCTAGTTTTATTTAATTTTTTGTTTTCATTCTTCTATAAATTGGTATCAAAGTGTTTGTTTTTCAGCTAAGAAAAAAAATCATGTTCATATTACGATTCAAAATTTTGTTTGAATTTCAAATCGCTCTTTCTTTTACTGTTTCACATGTTTGTGTTCCTGGAAGAGCTGAAATAAGTGACAGGTTACTTCGAAGTCTTCAAAGAAAAGTGTTTTTGTCAATGTTGGGATTCTTTATTTTAGTACAAAATCATGTACGAAATCGAATAAGTATACAGACTCGAAATCTCTGCGTTCTTTTCTTTCATATTTTTATTTACGTAAAAAAATTCACTTTTCTTCCCTTCAAAAGGAAGGGGGGGGGAAGCCCTGTAGACAAAAATGGAATATTTATTAAATAATCGATCGTCCTTCCTCTTTAATGTTAGTTTTGTTAACGTAAAAAATGGGCTTTATTTCTAAATTAAATAACAAACAATGTGCATTCTCTTTACATTTTTTAAGGTAAAGTTTATGTCGTTATTTTTCTTTTCTAATTTTTTTATCGGAAGATCTTTGATGCTAGCTTTTTATGAGTAATATGTATTCTGATCTTCAGAATCTAAAATAAATTTAACTAATTCCAGATGAATAATCAATTATATAAGATTTTTTGATTTCAGAGAGAAATCAATGTAATTTATCAATTTTCTTCCGTTCTCATTTTACAGTTTTGAATTTATAATATAATTTTCATTGATATATGAGAACAAATCAAGTCGCTCATACGGAATAGTGGTTAGCGACGCTGATTGCTGGGCAGTAGGACCGGGGTTCAAACCCCGGAGAAGACATGGATGTTTGTAAATGTATTGTGCCTTCGCGACATGGGGGGTACTATAAATGGTAGTTGAGCCGCAAGTCCTCTCGTGAGTTTGGTGGAAGGGGAAGCGGGATGGGATGCCCCTGATCATTTCCAGGTGTCCTACTTCAAAAGTGAGGTGAAAATGAGCCAAATCGTACTGTCACCTGTACGGTGTTCAAAGCTACGGCTAACAAAAGGCGTCACTTAGCCTTTGTCATAAAAAAAATTGTGGGCCTCAATCTGGCCTTTATCGATCAGGTGGTGTTAATAACAGTAAAACCAGATAAATTCAATACCTTTTAGAAACATAAGCATTAAAAAATCACAAAAATTTCCATTAATAAAGAAAAATATAATTTTTTAAATATTATTTTATAAAGTTTGGTTTTAATAAAATATTAACGAAATTTATTCCAGGGCAGATACAATAATTGTAATAATTACAAAATTATTTCGATCTATGTTTCCACATTTAAATGTATTTATTTCAAAATTAAAGATAATTGGAGAATTATTTTTAAGTATTATTTTAATCTATGTATTATTTAATATATATATAGCATGATGCATATTGCAAAATATTTATTTTTAAATTGTATATTATAATTGGTGGAAAATTTTCATGTTAAATAGGAAGAAAATGGGCTTATATATTAAAATAAATAACTTCCTTTTCAGACATCTTTTTAGACAAATTCGTAAGAAAAGTTGCATTAAAGTAACTGTAAAATAAATCACAACAAAATCTTTTTACAGTACTTTTAAATTTAATAAAAGCGTGACATTAAGAGATCGTTTGCTTAGTAATAAATTTGTAGAATAGGGGAAGAAAAAAAGGTGGAATATCCGTAGTCTTGTCAATTTTATTATTAAAAAAAAACAGTTATTGATAACCACCAAAAAAGTCGTAATAATTATATCAAATATATATTATATTTTAACTTACTAAACATGTGATGAGGAAATAGAGATAAACTTATAGCATTTTATCATGCTTTTCAGAGCAAAATATTTATAACTAATGTTCAAAAACATAAAATACCAATCTATCAATAGCTTCATTTTTTTTAAAGAATCATACGTCATATAAAAATAAAATATTCTGCTTTACTTATAACTACAATATGTTTACTTATCAAATGATTAAGATTAAAATGTACAATTTTTAATACATTAATAGAGTTCCACACAAGCAGAGATAATTACTACTTCACTTAACAAAAATATGCATACTTTTTTGCCAGGAGGAGCTATAATTTTGTTTTTTGAACCTTTACCTGTCTTGTACAGTTCCAAATATCCAAAATCCATATAAAAAATCAAGAAAAAATTGAACATTTTCATATCAGAATATTTTTTAAATATTATTTATTATTCAAAATTTCCGATGCACACTAGGATTTGTTTGAAGAAATACACAATAATAAATATAATTATATTCAAAAGTTGAGCATCATTTCTTAAGAAAATCTGTTTAGTTTGGAAGTTGTAATCTGAATGTAGTGAATTACAATATTTTTTTTTCTTTTTTTCTTTGTAAACTTTAAAAATATTTTGGAATTCAAAATTAATTTACAGATTGTTAAATAATATTTCATCTGCTATTATTTAATTTTATCTTTGAAGATACCGATGATTTTTTTATTGAAATACAAATAGTTAATGAAGCTAATAATTATTTTAAACCATTGTTATTAAACAACCAATATCACAGTAAGATTTTCACTCAAGGTGATACCAGTTGCTTTTATTTTGCATCAGAGTTTTATATCTATTTTTAGAATACATATATCAGTAATTACACAGTGGAACTTTAATATATCCAGTGATTTTCTGCTGTTGTTCTCGTAATTGACATTTATTTTTGGCATTTTTTGCTCGAACATTCTGGATACACTTATACTCCTATTCCAGAAAATGCATAATTGCATCAAAAACAGTTTATTATTATTAATTATTATTATTCGTTTATATTGATATAGTTATAATAAAGTATTAAAACGAGTAAAATAAATCTAGAAATGAATTATGGGATTGCACGGGTCAGGAGAATTTATTTCCATTCAAAAAACATGGTTCAATAATTTTCTTTTATGAGACAGTTAAACTTGTAAAATATTCTTATTAGCAATGAAAGAGTTTATTATTCCATGCAGAAACTGATTGCCTCAGATAGGTTTGAGACACTGCAGATATTGATTTGATTGTATTGAATATAAAAACGTTTGATATTAATTTCCAAGAACTTATTTCCAAAACTCGAAAGAATTTGTTATGGTCTATATAATTTTTTGCTCTTACGGCATATATTCAAATATGACTCATTTATAAACATTGAAGAAAAGCAAAGTTTCCTTTGTATTTTACTTTTTGTTATCGTCATTCCTTATGAATTTCTTTTTTTTATAACAAAAATATTTATTTCAATGCAATGCCTTACTTTTCAAATTAAATAAAATTACTAATAGCCTGTTGCCTTTCAAATAGTTTAAGTGAACACATTTCTCTTTCATGGAAATGCTTACTTTTCTCAAACTTAAATTTTTGAGAAAAACCTAGAAATGAAATAGGGTTGTTGCACCATCTATGGAAAACGAGTTTTTTTAATTCCGACTAATAGGGTTAGCACACTCTCAGTGTGTATATATATATATATATATATATATATATATATATATATATATATATATATTAAAATTGAAATTATATGAAATTATATGACTTTTGTAATACTAAATATCATTTCAAAATATCAATGGCGAATATAGAAAGTAAAATACCAACGTTTTCAAACAAATTTAAAAATTTTATAAAATAAAAACTTATTAAATATCCAAGTGCAACCTCGGACTTAGGACCGATAAGTGGAGTTAAATTAGTTTGATGGCGCCAACCTTCCCCCCATTGCAACTTGGAAAGTTAATCGGGAAGTATCCAATTCTCCAAAATTTAAAATTTAAAAAGTTAATACTTAAAAAATTAAACTATTCGCCATCGCATTCCGAAAGATATTATATCATTAAAATGTTAAAATTCTAAAATAATTAAGTGCACAATGTAATTGAATCATCGAACACCAAAGACGATGCACCCATCTTTAAAATAGTCGTATAAGAAGAAAAAATATTTAAAATCTGAAAGTTCAAATTAAAAACCCAGTATATTGACAATTGGAGATAGCGTAAATCATCAAAAACTCACCCAAGAGCATCCTATCAATACTTCTGTTCTCAATTTCTGAACGATTCCTCATATTTCCTACAACAATCACCACTCCTATATTGCTCATAACTCCCACTAATGCCATATCAATTCAAATGATCTATATTCTCACATTAGAGTTTAACTATTTGGTGTTAGATGCAAACCATGAATATATAATATATATAATAATGGATATATATATATATATATTCATTAATTAAACTTAATGAAAAAAGAGTAACAAACAAAAATAATAGTCCAACTCTATATATAAAATGAAAACTCACTCGCTGTGTCCCTATAGCGCGATGCATAGTGTGCGTTGAACTTCTAATCTAAAGGTAGTGGTTTTCAATCCAATATTCTTGAATAAATAGAAACAGACAAAAAAGTAGTCCAATACCATATAAAGAAAGGAAAAGGGAAAATTGCTATCTATTTTGCCACTTAATATTGTGATTCGGTCATTTGCATATACATATTTATATCAATTGCAATTATTTAATAAAAAGACTCTAAAGTAAAAAAAAATTGTTGACCCAAGTAGGAGTTGACTTAATTTTATTTTCTATATTACTTTTTGTATAAATTTGTTTGAGGTAAGCGACAACTCACAGTGAAGTTTTATAAACAAATCAAAGAGGGATGAAGCAATCCAAATGAAATAAAAGAGAAGTTATAAAGAGGCTTTTGCAGTAATCAATTACATGTGTAAGGAAAGATTAAAAACTTTGAAAAGAAAACTTCTTGCTACCAATTCTCGAGAATTTCTCATTCAACCAATAAGTATTATGGTTAAAAGAAACTGACAAGGACGAATATTCAATGTTTTCATTTGCATTTAAGGTATCCGACAACGTTCTGAACCTTGATTTTAAAAAAGAGCATAAATGGATAATTTTCATGATATTTAGTGTCACTCAGATTAAAATACATGCATAAAATTGTTTTAAGGACATTTTGACACAAAAAATTATTTAAGTATAATATTTTGGCAAAAAATTAACTTGGAATAATCTTTTTTCAAAATGTTCTCCTTTAGTGAAAAATGCTTCTATTATAATAATATTTTGCCTGTATACAGGTATAGCTCAGACCTCTCTACAGACACTCAACTAGAATTTTAAAAAAAATTCACATTATTTTCAGAGTTACCACCAATGGAAATAGTTCTTCGCGTTTTTTTCTTAATATTTCTCCCCTCTGTTGTCGTAAAATATGAACAAACTCACTTCAAAGTTATATGTTTCAAAAATTCTAGTTGGGCCTCTCAATAGAGGTCTGAGCTATATACAGGCAAAATATTATTCTAATAGAACCATTTTTCCCAAATGGAGAATGTTTGGTAAAAAGATTATTCTAAGTTAATATTTTGTAAAAATAGTGTTTTTGAATAAATTTTTTTTGTCAAAGTGTCCTTGAAACAATTTTATGCATATATTCTAATCTAAGTGACACTAAATATCATGAAAATTATCCATTTATGCGCCTTTGAAAATCACGGCTCCGAACATAGTCGGATACCTTAATTGCAGTTCTTTAATACATTCGTAGAATTTTTTTCAATCCCTGTTACGATGACAACTAAAAGAATCAAGCTACATTCCTACTAAAACTGAATTTAAATATATTTACCGAATTTGTTTAACAGCAATATCTTTTATGATACCAGCTTAGTGAGCCATAAATGAATTTAGATCTATTTATTTTGTCTAAATGTTACAGAGTTTATATAATTCTTAAATTTAAAAGTGGATTGATGGTTAATATAATATTTAATAGATTATTAAAATACACTACTTCTAAAAAGTAGCTTATTATTTGTTTTTAAATAAAATCATATTAATTTTAACAAATTATAACTGAGTAGGGTGAAAATATTACTTTTATAATGCATTCTTAATAGGCCGAAATTTCTTTTAAAATAATAAAAATGTAAAAATTTTTGCCTTTCATTAATTTTTGTTTAATATAGGTGTAAAATTTAAATCGTAAGAAATTACGAAATATTGTGAAATTAAAAAAAGAAGGGAGGTTAAGAAATAATTTGAATAAATAAACACTAAATAATTTAAATATTTATGGCTTTCATATTTTCCCCTCCTCATACCCAAATCTTTACGCTTAGACTATCATTACTATATTGAAAAGTTTGTTAAATGTATATATTCTGAAAAACTAGCAACATTTCTCCATTTTTCAGAACTTTAACACCAAAAGTAATATTTTAAACTACTTTTCCATTTGTTTTACCTTTTTTGCTTAGTGAGGTAAAATTGAAATTTCTAGGATGAAAAATTTATGTGTATATGTATATACATACAAAAAATTGTCAATCATTTATTTCGGATTTGTAGCTCAATGTACTCCTTTTTTTGCTTAGATTTTTTTGGTCAATATTCTGTTTCTATTTTTTCTCATTGATGTATTGATTCACCAAGGGGGGAAGGTTATAAGCTAGTTTACCTAGTTTCTAATTAGTTTAACCCTACTTCTTCTGTCCTATATCCGAAATTGCATTTTAGTTGCTGGGACCTCATTTAAATTTTTGCTTAAATATATTACTCTTCTTCCTTTTCATTATTTAACATGTTTTTGTAGGATTTATGCTTTTTTTGTATTATGTGTTTATTATTTGTTTTTAATTCATATGTACATGCTACGGTGACTTCAATATTAAACAACTACAAAAAAAAAAGAGATTGTCAGTTCTTCTACTTAATGTTCCAATTGATACAATAAAATTCTTTGCGGAACAAAAATATCAGAATATTTTTCTTTTCTCAAATAATCCGGATATTCATAATTACTGTTTACGGGTGTTGAAGGGTAGATAATTGAGTTTTTTCCTTTTCTATTGTAAGAGAAAGAAAATAAAACAACTCAATAAAATTGAGGTTTCTGTGAATATTAAAGACTGATCTCTAATACCTTCCATTATGTAATGAATCTATGTTTACATTTCAGAGCAATTACGATTAATATTTCTTTTTATGAAAAAGAACGATGCATTTTAATTAAAGTTTTCTTGGAGATTTTAATTAAAAATTAATAATTATTCTTGATTTAAATATTTCATTTAGGATACCTGTTTGGGTTGCGTTCATTTATAATTGGAGCATTATTGTGTAGAAATAATAAATTTTAAATAGTTTTCTTTAATTAAGATAAAATAAATAATGCTTCTTGAATCAAATCTTGATGTGTGTTTAAACTAGTATTTTTAGTTCAAGGTTGCCTTGAATGATCTTGAAGATGTAATTTCAAGTTGAAATTACCATAAAATCCGGCGTTTAACGCGCACTTTAAACACAAAAAATAAGATCCAAATTTAAGGATGAGCGTTATACGTCGGGTATAAAAACGATAGCTTTAAAAATGAGCAAAGAGATGGACATACTAAAACATTTCTTCTACGCATACTTCAATAGAGTTTATTTGAAAAAAATGGCATTCCTAATGAACTAAAAAAGTTATAGTTCTAATAGTATCCTATTTTTGCAAAAGCTTAGGAAAATACCTCGAATAAATCGTTCCAAATCATAACAGAATTGCATACGTATATTTCAGGTTTCTTCGTAAAAAAGGGAGTGCAGCGAATATACCTAAAAGTTAAAATTTGCAGCTTGAAAGTATGGGTGCCCGTTATACACCGGTGCGTGCTATGCGCCGGATTTTACCGTATATCCTATTTTACTTGCACTATATTAAAAGTGTTTCATTGGAATAGTAATACATCTCGAATTTAACATTTAAAGTCGACATTTAGTATTTTTCTAGAAAATACAAATTCTAGTATTGTTAAATATAATCATGTACCATAATTTTAATTTTTTTAAGCATTTGATTCCTAAATAACTTTGTTTGCCTGCTGGGTGGCAGGGTTGGATTTTGGCTGGCCTTCTCAACCGAAAGTTGCAGGTTAGACCTTGGCCCATGTCGGTGGAATTTCATGATTCAAAAAATAGACAGCTTCCATGTCGTGTATGACATATAAAAGATCTACAGAGTATCTGTTTGGCTTCGGTGATCTCGGAAAAATTAACATCCTAGTGCAGGTTTGCTTCGTCAGTGCTCAGGTACCTCTCTCTGAAGAGGAAACTGAGCGTCAAAATTATTTGCGATAATTGCTTTTACCTACAGTGTGCTGTTCTAAAAAAGTGATACCAACTTCTGGGGAATGTACTAGGTCTGCAATGGTTAAACACCAATGCGCAGCCTCATTAAGAAAAAATAACTTTGATTTAAGAGTAAAATATGCAAATGAACAATTAAAAAACTCGCATACATTATATGAATAATCTAAAAAAGTTGTATTTTTGTTTGCTTTAACAACATAAATAGGTCTTGACAGTAGCGCACACAGAAATTTTTCAGGGGGGGGGGGATCCGGGGTCGAAAGTTAACCATTCTTGTATCATGCTCCTTTTGATTATGTCGATTTTCTGAACAAAAAAACTAATTATTGAATAAATAATTAGCATTAATGAATAAAAGTAATCATTAATAACAAATACTTAATTAAATTTTACGTACTATATACGTAGAATTTTAATTTATCGGAAAAAAATCAAGGGCTTTGGCGGGGGTCTGGACCCGCAGGAACCCCCTTGTATGCGCCACTGGGTCTTCATAAAAATAACAAATTTATAACAATAGTAAAAACAGGAGAAATTCAAAGCATTTTTGAGTCAAATTAAAAGTTAATGCATTACAAATTTCTGAGTATCAACTCCTGTGTTATAGCGAGCTGTTCAGCCATTTAATACAATGCAATCATTTTGACTCAAATATTCATATACATTTTCTAAAAATTTTCTATTTTTGACTATACTATAAATCAAAACTTTCTAAAGTTTTTTTTGTTCCCTTAAAGCAGTGCTTCTCAAACTTTCAATACTGGCGCCCCTTTTCGATCACAATTTTTTCGCGCCCCCCTTATACAATAATAACGTACTGAATGCAATAATAATGCACTTTGACGCTAAATTTACAATAGGCGATCTTAATTATAAACCATACAAATTAGTAACATAAGTATTAAATTTTGTATACTACTTTTAAGCAAAATAAATAAAATAATAGGATACTTATTATGTTATTTTTCCCTTCTCTAATTTTTATATTGAACATATTACAAAATGCGATAGCTGCTTAGAGGACAAAATATAGATATCTGCTAAATATAGAAAAAGAACTCAGAGGGTCAATTTCTAATAATAAGCATTCCTTATAAAAACTTTGCTTTCCAAGACAAGCTCATGGACGTCATTAATACTTATTAAACTTGTTCTTAATTTAGTATTAATTAATAAGTTATAAAATATTCTGTGCAGCACTGATACATTAAAAGTATACCGGCTGAAGTGCCCACTCTTTGCTACAGAGTTAATTTATAAGAAAATAAAACATTATTGATATAATAGCTGAATTGTAAAGGGAAGCAAAGCCAAGTATTCGACAATGTTTACAAAAACGTAAAATGATTTTTTTTTAAATCGTTGCTCAAATTATAATTAGTTTTAAGCGAATTGTAATTTTTTAAGCCTCACAGAATTATTATTTAAAATTGATGTTAAACAGTAGCGCGCACAGGAATTTTTCAAGGGGGGGTCCGGGGTCGAAAGTTCACCAATCTTTATCAGGTTCCTTTTCATTTTGTCAATTTTCGGGAACAAAACACAGTAAAAACTAATTCTTGAATAAATAATTAGCATTAACTAATAAAATTAATCATTAATAAGAAATACTTAACTAAATTTTGTGTACTATAAACTTAGAATTATAATCAATCGGAAAAAAATCAAGGGCTTTTTTTTTTTGGGGGAGTTCGGACCCCCCCTTGTGTGCGCCACTGATGTTAAAAAAGGATCAATAATATAAAATATCGATGAAGAATAATTGTATTATTTTTATTGTTTAAAGTGAAAAGACTTCAACATGTTTTAACCCGGGAGCAGGCGCGCACTCGGTACGGTCGGGGTTATTGAGTCACCCTAATCCTTTTTTTTTAAATTATTTTATTGTACACGATACAAATCATGATTACAGTGAATAATTTAGCTAAGAGAAAGTTTAATTACCTACTTTCAAGGACTTTTCAATTTTTCTTTGGTAATAATTAAACAGTTTTGCCAGAATTAGCGATTTCGTAATCTGTGTGTCCCGCGCGACCACTTCCGGGTAAAAAGTATATTCTTTATGATAATATGTATGTTACTGCTAAAAAATTGTGTGAAAAAATTATTCGTTATGCTTTTTACATTGACAATATTTATAAAAATATGTCTTGGCTAAGTAATCCTTCATGTGCTTGTGTGTGTGTGTGCTCTCCGTGGTTTTCCAAATATCATAAAACTCTTTTGCATCGAAAAAAGCGCAACAGAGAACACATAAGAGAGGGGTCATAACTAACTGTACCAATAACTTAGAAGGTCAAACAGATTACAGCTATAATGTGCAGTATTTCAAAAATAATGACAGTGATGAATTGTTTTATGTTCCTAAAGTTTTTCGATTCTGGGTCCGGGATCTGGTTTTTCTCTGAAAGAGTAGTATGTTAGGTTAAAAAAAAAGCGTAATAAAAAAATCTCTCGTCACGGGATGACAGCAAATCAAATAAAAGTTTTTTATTTGGTTATAGGATCAAAGATAGCTAATTAGTATTGAAGAAATTTTTATTTTTGATGGCTTAATATCACCTATAAATTATATCAGAGTAAAAGTGCATTTTTTATTATGTCTGAAAGTATTTTGTTTTAATTCATTCCAGTAAACTAATTATTTTTTAAATCTTTTATTTTCGATATGTTCGCGCCCCCCTCGTAAGGTCATCGCGCCTCCCCCAGGAGGGCGCGCCCCACAGTTTGAAAAACACTGCCTTAAAGTTAAGAAATATGTCTAAATTCAAATTATTCATTTAATTTGTCCTAGTATAATACACACCATACCATAAAAGCAATTACATAGATAAGTCATTCATATTCAATCATTTCAGATATCATTCACATAATTAGATCGTCCAAAACAGTAAATTTTAAATTAGAGGCGAGGATTTGAGTATAAATTCGTCTGTAAAATAAATTATTAAAATAATCTGTGGACCATTTAAACTCAAATTAACTTCATATCCAATTATAAATTTAAAGGATTTCAATGCATCAAAAGATAAATATTCCCTCAAATGTACTTGTAGCATTTTCCTAATAGTCACTTAAAAGGTACTACTACTCAATCCAATATATATATATATATATATATATATATATATATATATACATGTATATATATGTATGTATATGTATATATATATATATGTATGTATATATATATATGTATATATATACATATATATATATGTATATATATATGTATATATATGTATATATATGTATATATATACATGTATATATATATATGTATGTATATGTATATATATATATGTATGTATATATATATGTATATATATATACATGTATATATATGTATGTATATATATATATGTATATATATGTATATATATATGTATGGACAATTGCTAAATACGGATAACACTATCATCCATAGCAAACACAAAATGAAAGGAAGCAAAATGTGGAAAATTAGAATAAGTGCGGGATATTAGTAAGAAGAAGTATGAGTATGCAAATTTTTTTTTTTCCACGTCTGTTCATCACGTGATAGCGTTCATAAGAGCTTTAAAGGTTTTGACGCGTGTGGACAGTTGTTGTTTCAAGTCAAAGTTTTACAGGAAATATTTAATAGACGAACTGAAAATTTTTGGCCTGTCTTCCCGACATCACATAGATGATTTTATGCGCGGCCGAATTATTCGAAAGATCGAAGAAGGGCGAAAAATAACAGATGTTGCCAGGGAGTTCGACATCGCTCACACCGTTGTTTCACGGCTGTGGAAGTCATTTAAAATTACTGGAATGTGTAGTAGACGGCACGGGGGAGGTCGTGTCAGAAGAACGACGCCTGCAGAAGACAGATATATCGTCCTATCAGCAAAAGGAACAGGCGCACCTTAGCTCAGCAGGTGGCAAATCAGTTTCTTGCTGCCTCAGGAAAGCAGATCTCCCGAAAAACTGTTGCCAGACGTTTCAGGGGAGGGAGGACTATACGCACGCAGACCTGTTGTGTGTGTCCTATTGACAAGACAGCACCGTACTGCCCTTTGCAATGGTGTCGTGCGCATCACAATTGGACTGAACAAGACTGAGCATGCGTACTATTCTCAGATGAGAGAAGGTTCAGTTTGTAGGATTGTAGACGCCAAATGATCTGGCTCGAGAGCGGTACTGCTTATCGTCCAGAAAATATTCATGAAAAGGACCGATATCCGACATGCAGTATCATGGTGTGGGCCAGCATAATGATCAATGGCCGCACGCGCCTACATGTGGTTGCGAATGGGACTATGACGGGGAAACGATACATTGATGAAGTTCTACTTCTTCATGTTCGTCTTTTCCGTGGTGCTGTCGGTGATAAATTTGTTTTTACGGACGACAACGCAACATGTCATCGAACACTCGCTGTTCAGGATTTTCTAGACAGCGAGGGTATTCAACGTCTCGTATGGCCAGCGCTTTCTCCAGATCTAAACCCCATTAAAATGTGTGGGATGCTTTGGGGAGGCAAGTTGCTGGTTAAAACTATCCTCCGACAAACAAGAACACCCTCATCCGTGCACTCACAGAGGAATGGGATAAATTGCCTCAACAGCTGCTGGATAATTTTGTAGCAAAGTATGGTACGACGTGTGGAATGTTGCATCACACTCCACGTTGGACATATCCCGTACTGATACCTTTCTTTAAGGTGCCTGCTGACTTCTAGAGGCATTTTTCCATTTCTCCGTACGCAGATCAAACGAACATTTTTTTTTCTTTCAGATGTTTCACAGCTTTTGTACTTTCCAGAACAATAAATATTCTTTATTCTAATGTCTGAACAGTGTGACAACTATATTTTATCCTACTACGACTCATGTCTCGCTTAAAGTTATGCTAGATAGCAATTTGTGATCCGTCAGCAATTGTCCAGCAGTGTATATATATATATATATATATATATATATATATATATATATATATATAGTTGAGTCCTTGATAATTGAAATGTTCGAACGTATATGGCAAAATGCCTAATTGAAGTTTCCTTCCCCACATCAAGTGCTAGGACTAGGTCAATTTACCACTTATTGAATTTGGATAAGAATTACACTTGATTGGCATTAAGTCACCAAATTTAATTGATGACTGCTATTTAATTGGCACAAGCATATGGTACATTAGCCACAGTTTATGTGTGTTGTTTTTGTCACAATGCACTTATCTTACCAGCCATTTGTACATTTCCAGGATAAATTTGTGAACGATACTAGGATGATTACGGTTTATATATTACATTCCCTGTTAGGGGTTTAAAGTTGAGTACGCGCATTAATAACAGTTTATTTTTAATAATTTATTAGAATAAAATACACTTTTACAATATTTTTTAAATATTTGCTTTATACACGAGCCAATGATATAAACACTTCTCATTATTATATAAATCATTGCAAATTAGTATTTAAATATATTTTGGAAAGTTTTTATGGCCGTTGTAGTTTAGTGGTTATAGTCTTGAACTCTTTGGCCAGCATGTCATGATTTCGAACCCTAGGGTCCTTGATGACTCGTCGTGTAGAGGAGCTGAGGCGTGATAAATCTGTGGAGGTTCAAAGTCTCCACATTGGTAGGGTGTAAAAGTGTGGAGAGGAGAATGCCAGCTTTGGGGTAAAGATCCCGAGGTTCAAAGACCCCACGTTGATAGGGTGGGAAAAAGTGGAGAGGACTATGGCAGCTCTGGTGAAGATCCCGAGGTTCAAAATTACGAGGATCGTTGCTAATAGACATAGTGTTGCTTTAAAGTGTGACGTCAAGAAAAACTTCCTTCGGACACAATTTATCAAAGTTTCTTTTAACTATTTATAGTAATTTTAGTTTATGTGAGAATAAGAGTAATTATGCATAAATACATTTTTTTTCTTTTTGTGCACTTAAATTCATTCAAGTACCAAACGTTTACCACATGATCTCATTGATAAATTCGGAAAAACATAGTTCATGCGATTCTTTCTCAAAAAACACGAATGTATATTGTTTTACCCTGTTTTTAGATAAACATATTATCTTCCTCTAATTTTTCGTTGCTGGTCTAAGGGGAGTTTAATGTTAAAGTTACTTAGTGCGTTAAGTAACTGTAAGGTGTGCTGGTACTACACAACCGCGGGAAGATAAGACGAGTACTCCAATTTTTAAAAGTTAAAATAAGAAGATATTTACTAGGTCACCCCAAGGGTGAGAAGTTTAAATGCCTTAACAAAAATTGGAAAACAAAATAAAGGTTTGGTGTAGTTTAGGAAAGAAATTCCAAAAAGTTATCCTGTTGTATCAAGTTTTAAGGATTGAAGAATTTTGTTTTACTAAGTGCAGAATGGATCCATGAAATTCTTCACTCGCTATCATACTTTTTAAAAAAACCTACTTTTATATGAAGAGTTATCAAATTATAAGTATTTATATATACATATGTCATAGGAAAATGATAAAATTAGGGCTGTCATCAAATCCTTAAGGGAGATGATCAAATCACGCAAGCTGTCAAAAGAACGTCTCTTTGAGGTCATTTTCCTGTTTCCCAGATTGAAGCAAGTGATTTGATCAAATCACGGAACTGTTTTAGTGATATGATGAAATGAAGAAGTCAGCATTTGTAGAGCTCGATTTTCGCTTGTTACCACTTCCTCTTATCTCCCCTTTCTCCTTGTCCATGCCAGGCAGCGATGGGCTTTTGACGTACATACTAAAGCAAAATCACCTAAATATCATTTTTAGTTTTAATTAGTTATACTATTTGCATTATTATCTTTCGATTGATATATCACTTTTGTATGCCTGAAAATTAGAAACTGGATAAAACTTCAATTAAAAAATGTAAACAATTAAACTAGGGAATTCGACCACGCCCTCTTTATAGATAAAACACGATTTTTGATAGTAAAAAAAAGTTATTTTAAAAAGGGAAATAAAATAGCTAAAAAAAGCGTTACAAATAAAGCAGGGTATTTCTGAAGTACTAGCACATTAATGTATAATTAAAAAAAAATGTTTGAAATTCTACCACAAATATCTTTAAAAAAATATACCAGCTTTATTATTTAATTATTTTGTTAATTAAATTAGAATAAATAATTTGTATGTCAATGATTATTGTTGTATTAATTACTCTACTTTTAATAGTGCACCCTATTTGTTAAATGAAAGGTTTTAAACTCTTGACAATATTAGCTCATAAATTTTCTGAAACAGGTTAGGGATTTGATCAAATTGCTTTCTTTCCTTAAAGACAACAAACTTGCGAAGTTGTTATTTTGATATCTTGCGTGAATTGATCATGTCTCTTAGGGATTTGTTGAAATCCTTAACTTAATAATTTCCCAGTAACATATATATGTAATAATTCTCAGTAATTTTATCTTTAATAGCTATTGATTTATCTGTGGACCATTCTATCAGGACACGTTTAATTAATAACGTAGCCACCCATCTAACGAGAGTACCTTGAACTACATCCATCCAACCCCAAATCATGTGATTTCCCGTTGGGTATAAATATCGAGATTTCTAGAATTCGCTCCCTCTTCTGTCTGTGTCTTAGCCGGCTGCATTGTGCAGTGTCGTAGTTTCTTTGTTAAGTGTAGTGTTGCCCATGATTTATGTTTTTAATTTGCCTATGTGTTTTATGATGTGCAATAAACTAGATTAACTTCAAGAAAGCCTCGTCAATCCCATCAGTATGTATTATCACAAGAAAAAAAATACAGTAATCTCACCACCAACCACACTCTGTTTTTTCGTCGCCAAGCAAATCTAAAACAAGAACTGTCTGAAATAATTACATTCATTACTGAACACTCTTATTATATATACATATATATATATTTTTTGACTTCCTATACTTAGGTTTTATAGCTATTGGTATTGTTAGACATTTTAAAAAAAAATCGGATCCAAATTTTTATGATCTCCTTGTATTTTTCCAATCCCGTTCCATGATCTCAATGAAAGTAAGCACACCGATTCGAACCCGATCTTTTTGAGTTTCGTGATTTGAGGTTGGCAGCAACTGCCATGCAAATCGAGCTAGTATTTAAACTCGGCTCATGTTAGTTTTTAAAAAGGAAGGAGAAACGGAAATATAAGAAGTATGTGAGTGGTTTAACTCTTAGAGGGAGAGAACAACTGGTTGGCAATGCAACTGCAGGTTGCATCACCATTTTAGATTAGAAATTAATTTTATAATATTAGAAGACGGTTCGAATCGGATGTCGCTGGTAATGTTACTTTTTTGGATTTATTGATTTTATCGCTCCAGTAACGAGCAAAGTGACTTTATGATTGATTATTAAAGGCCAATTTTTAAGAAACTGTTTTTCGTCTTCATGCCTCCTCGACACATAAATTTCACTGCTAGCTTTGCAAAATTTAAATTAGTTTACCTATAAGTGTAACAAATTTGGTTATGGGCCCAGTCCATGTACTGTGTCGAGACAGGCTAAGCAGTTAAACCAGGCCATGAACTTTGTCTATTTAAATACTGTTCCAGTCTAGAACTATTTGTTATGAACTCTGTTGCTAGTACGCTAAATCGAGTAACAGATATGGAGTTTAACAACCAGATATCAGTGTTGACTCAAAACAACTGGAACACGTGGAAGCATGATATGCAAGTACTCTTAATGCATTATGGTTGCTGGCAGTTTATAATACAGACCAAGCCAGAGCAACCTGATGAAGAGGCAACATACAAGGAAAAATTAGATCTACAACTTCGTAAGGATAGATGTTATACGTTGATCTATACTAACATCAGTTCAGATTTGAAAAATCTGATAACGGAAACAACTGACGGAGTAGCGGCATGGAAGATATTAAAAGATCACTTCGAACCAGTCACAAGAGCAAGGGTAATTCAACTATTAGATCAATTTTTTGGAACAAAAATACCAACCAGGGGAAGATGTTGGAATCTTCATATCTCGTGTAAAGACAGCGGCAACCAGACTACAAGAAGCGGGTCATAAATTGGACGACCTGTACATAGGATTTCAATTAATAAGGTGGCTTCCTCAGGAATTCAGTATACCGTGCAACAAATCTACAGATGGAAAGAAGAGTACTTCAGAGTTGTCAAAATTGAAGCAGAGCTGATATTAGAAGCCAATCGTCTTCAGTTGAAGAAACAAGATTTGGAGAAAGCGGAGAATGCTTACTTGAGCAGTTTCACTTCGAAGAAGTCGAAGATGTTACCTGGTGCTACGGCTGCAGCTCATGGAGATCCAAATGGCAAGAATGATTACCAAAAGAAAGGTGGTAAGGTATTTAACTGTAAAACTATTAAAAATGTTAAACAATCTATTAAGACTATAGGTCCGTGTTATGTATGTAATAAGTACGGGCATCTTAAAGTAAACTGTAAAGAAGAAAAGTCTCTACCAAAATCTCCTTCAACTGTAAATGAAACTTTTAACACAGAGTTTGATAAAGGTCTTTGGGTAATAGATACTGCTGCCACGAGTCATTTTTGTAATGACAAGAGTTTATTTCTCGATCTTAAACCGATAACTAACATGAAAATGTCGTTAGCAACGGAGGATAAAAGTTGTCCCGTAGAAGGAATCGGCACACTTAGATTTCGGGTAAAATATAAGGGGAGTATTCATGAAATAACTTTGACTGATGTATTATTTAATCCTAAGTTAAGGAGAAATTTATTATCCGGTTACAGATTAGAAAGTAAAGGTGCGCATTTTGTGGGTACTAAAGGTAAAATTAATGTTTTTAATAAACACTGGATAAAATTGTTCTCGGCGACACGCCATGAAAATTTGTATTTTTTAAGCCGGATCATTATATTATACCAAAGAGTAAAGAAATGAGTTTTTAGTGATGTAACCGCTAAAACAAAAAAAAGGATCAATAGAAATATGGCATCAACGCTTTTGTCATGTTAATAACGATTACTTGGTAAAAACTAGTAAAAATGATAGCGTAAAAGGTCTCCCACGCTTAACTGATAATGGTAAGACTCATTGTATACCGTGTAAATTAGCAAAGTCCAAGAGAGTTTCATTCAAAAAGACGGGGGCCGTAAGATCAAAACGTCCATTGGAATTGTTGCATATGGACCTCTGTGGTCCAATGCCAACTGAAAGCCAAGGCGGTAATAAATATTTCTTGAGTATAATTGACGATTATTCAAGAAAGGTGACTGTATTTCCCATCCGAAATAAATCTGACGTATTTCATACGTTTATAAGATTTCAGAAACGAGCAGAACGTTTTCTAAGTAAAAGGTAATAGCAGTTAGAACTGATGGCGGACTAGAATTTTGTAATAAGGATATGGATAATTTCTTGACAGAACTGGGTATAAAGCATGAGGTAACAAATTCATATACGCCAGAAATGAATGGGGTCGCGGAGAGATTCAATTTAACCGCTCTAGATGGCATCAAAACATTGCTTAAGTCTAGTGAAGTTCCCCATAAGTTTTGGGGAGAAGCATTACTTTGTTTCACTTATGCGTGGAATCGAATTTGTCACAAAGACAGTAACAAAACTCCTTTCGAAAAATATTCAGGTAGAAAACCATCGGTATTGCATCTAAAACCTTTTGGATGTTTGGCATATGCTGGTGTGCCAAAACAAATTAGAAAAAAATTCGATATGCGTGCGAAAATAGGAATTATGATGGGATACGCACAACGTACTAAGGGTTATAGAATATGGTTGATAGATGAAAATAAATTAGTCGAGACTATTAATGTAAGATTCGATGAAAATAAGAGGGAATTAATTTTAGACAAAAGTTAATTGTAACCTTGGATATAATTCAAACCTTCCTGATTATTATGATGATGAGGATGATTCCGATAGAGAAAAAGATTCATTAACGAGTCGTTTAGTTTCAAAGACAAGTACGGAAACGCCCTCAACATCTGAAAAACCAGATGTATCTTCCGATAATCATAACTTGATCCCATGTACAGAGGTTAAGTGGATTCGAAATATAGATAGGAAAGTAACTGGATCTAACGTATATTATAGTATAGAAGGGGAAGCAACCCGATTGAAATCTTTTAACGAAATAGAGAAATACTGTAAGAGGCATAATATTGAATATGATCCTAGTTTATTTAATTTTAGAAAAGATAATACCGAATCCCAGGGATTTTCAGATTTGTCAGAGCAACAAGAAGCTCTTACGGTTGAAGTAACTATTCCTAACTGTTACAAACAGGCGATAAGATCCAGAGACGCATCGAAATGGCATGATGCAATGGATAAAGAAATTAACGTAATGAAGGAACATAAAGTTTGGGATTTAGTTGATCATCCGGATAATATAAAAATTTTAGAAAACCGTTGGGTTTATACCATTAAATATGATGAAAATAATAAAATTGTTAGATACAAGGCCCGCTTAGTTGCGCGAGGTAACACACAATTACGAGGCGAGTCATTTGACGAGGTATTTCAAGAATATAAATTAGAACTTTCAGAAGTTAAATCATTAAAGCTAAGATGTTATTCAGACTCGGATTTTGCTACAAATAGGGATGATCGAGTGTCGATGGGAGGGTTCATAACTTTTATAGACGAAACTCAATTTCATGGCGAACCTTCAAGCAAAAATCCGTTAGTCTGTCGACCATGGAAGCTGAGTATGTTAGTTTAACAGAAGCAGCTAAGGAATTCATTTGGCTAAAGAATGTAATTGATAATAAAGGTTTAAATTTGGAATTAAGTGAAAAATGTAATGTTTTGTGATAATCAAGCTGCTATAAGTTTTTCAAAGTCACCGGTAGAAAATTATAGAACAAAACATATCGATGTTCGTTACCATTTTCTAAGAATTTGATATACGACAAGGTTTTCCAAATTAAATATATAGGTACCAAAAATAATTTGGCGGACATTTTTACCAAACCCATGGTAAAGGAAAAATTGTTAGAATTTTGTAGAAAATTATTTTTTTTTAGAGAATAAGACTTTGTTTCTTTAAGTTTAAAATATTAGTTTGTTTATTACAATAAAGATTGTGAATAAAATGTATTTTTGTGTTAAATTGTATAACATGTGATTATAGATTAAAATTAATTTACTGATTTGTAAGAGATAATGGTACGAGAGATTGGAAAAAGGGGGCCGATTGTTAGACATTTTAAAAAAAATCGGATCCAAATTTTTATGATCTCCTTGTATTTTTCCAATCCCGTTCCATGATCTCAATGAAAGTAAGCACACCGATTCGAACCCGATCTTTTGAGTTTCGTGATTTGAGGTTGGCAGCAACTGCCATGCAAATCGAGCTAGTATTTAAACTCGGCTCATGTTAGTTTTTAAAAAGGAAGGAGAAACGGAAATATAAGAAGTATGTGAGTGGTTTAACTCTTAGAGGGAGAGAACAACTGGTTGGCAATGCAACTGCAGGTTGCATCACCATTTTAGATTAGAAATTAATTTTATAATATTAGAAGACGGTTCGAATCGGATGTCTCTGGTAATGTTACTTTTTTGGATTTATTGATTTTATCGCTCCAGTAACGAGCAAAGTGACTTTATGATTGATTATTAAAGGCCAATTTTTAAGAAACTGTTTTCGTCTTCATGCCTCCTCGACACATAAATTTCACTGCTAGCTTTGCAAAATTTAAATTAGTTTACCTATAAGTGTAACAGGTATATATACTTGAAAGAAATTTATATAATATATCAAAAACAAGACATAATATATAATGAACATACAAGAAACTACGTAATAAAAATATAAAAGTAAAACATATGAAGATTGAATTCATAGAAAAAAGATCCTAGCGAGTCAGAAAGCAATTTCGGACTTAGAAATAAGTGAGGTTAAACTAGTTTGAAGGCGCCAACCTTCCCTCTTTGCAACTCAATAGGAAAAACCAAATAAAATAAATAAAAATTCAAAATATATAAAAACTCACAGAAAGTATGAGAAAAACACCAACTACTAATCTGTAACAATTCTCCTAAAATCTTATAGTAGAAAATTCCTAAAAAACTACATAAGAAAAGGATTTTTCAAAAAAAGAATTTTACAAATCTTCTATTCACAGAGCTTTATCCAAGAGAGTCAAGAGTCTTGCAATTATTAGAAAGCTACTACTCACTGAGTTAATAAACCAGATATATATATATATATATATATATATATATATATATATATATAAGGAAAATTAAATTGTATTAAAAATTATATTCACTATCTAGCACTTAACTCATATTTTCCATTTGATCTTCAAGAGAGTATCAAACTAATCACCCATTTATTTCTTCCGTACATATGGCCTAGCCAATAAAATAGTCTAATTCCAGATCGTTAGATTTAATAGCCCTATATGTTAGTATTAACTTTCAAGTACACTCTTAAAATCAGAGGTACTTCTCACATCTGGCTTGAGCATGCCAGAACTTGTACAGCTTTCATCGAATAAAGATTCTTTTTAAAAATTAAGTTTAATTCTGACTCGAAACATGTCATATATATATATATATATATATATATATATATATATTGCAGGGAAATGATTAAATTAGGGATCTTTTGTATCTACATTTGTTATGTCTCATTAACTCCAATTTCATTCTTGTTTGTCATTTTAGGTTATACAACTTTTTCACTCGTTACCTTATTTTATTTTATTATACTATATATATATATATATATATATATATATATATAATACAGTGTGTGTTTATAAAAATACCAAACACGAAAACTCTATTGCCCTTAAAGAATATTATAAAAGCAATGGGTCCAACAACGTCATTAGTGGATTTAGAGAAAGGTTCCCCTTCTAATCCTAATCTTAGAAAGAGAAGCAACCAGACCCTCGGTTTATTCCTAAGCCTAGGGTTAGCAGCAGCTAAGAGTCAAATATTATCATGTAACAGGATGCCTATTCTTATACGTGCTTTATTTTTTGCGTTTGCTGTGATCTTAATGTACATAAGCTAGCTGTGCAACATCAATGTTGCATTAGTTAATTCTTATCTAAAAGTTTGGTATGTCATAAGCCACATACAAGTCATTATTTGAAATAAACTTCAAAAATAATTTTGAATGGAAATTAGTTTTGTTCCGTTTCAGCTATCCAAAAATATGCTTGTAAAAATTGTATGCATAAAAAAAAAACTAAATTTGTATATATATAGACTAACGTTTTATTCTATTCAAATGCGCTAGATTTTATATGAAATTTCACAATCAAGGAATCAAACTACCTTTATTTCTTATTAGTCTTTTTTATTTTCAGCCTTACACACATAAAGACATTTGTAAATAACAAAACAGTCACATATGCATATGTTTTTTTCAAAAATTTGGTTTTTACCTAAGAAACCCATAAAATTTGGAACTGAATGGTTGTTAAGTATTTTTCTATCATTCGCTTATATTTTCTTTTGAAAATATGTTGCGCAGATTAAAAATGCAGATTTTACGATTACCAACACATCGCAAAACTGTATTTCATATATTAAAATACTTTTAGTAATTTATAAATATAAGAACGTAAATTTTCAAGCAAATAACGCATAATTAACCAAGAAAAGTTTCCCTAATATCAAATAAAGATTTAATCATTTATTAATCGCAAATATTTCAGAGACTAATCAGATGTTCTTTCATGAAATTTTATCCAACAAGGAATTAATTATATCCATAATTAGGAACTTCTCAATAAATATGATTTGCAGCTACGATTTTTGGCGATATTTTTCTTTCGATTCATGATATCAGCGAATTGGAGCGCTGATTATTTTTTCTCCTTAATATACGCATATTGATTAAGACATGAATGTTAGCCATTTAATTATTTTGTGGTGTATAGTATAATAGATAGAAAAATACATGAGGAGGTTTAAAAAACTGATGTCCAATCATGAAATACGAACAACATTAGAATTATATATATCAGATAATTTTTTAATAACTTCAGCTATTTTAGTTATGTTAAAGAATAATGATATTTTTTCTACTGTAATTGTGAATGAAGAATTACATGAGTTTTGTGAGAAAAAAAGTGTATGATTAAAAGGGGGAAAAAGTCTTTCAATTAAGTGATTTTTATTATTTTTAAAGTTCCCGTGTGCGCTTTTTGCATTATACTTTTCTATTAAAAATATGGTTTTTCATTTATTTACTACATATAAAATAATTATTACTTAAAATTACAGATAAAGCAATTAGGAAATGTTTTCTGATTGGTCTTCAGTCCTAATAAAGTTTATATGTGCTAAAATGTTATGTATATTAATTCTTTTCTGACGATAAACTTAATAATACTTACTCACAATTTTGATGTGAATCTTTTTTGGAAGTATTTATAAATTTAGATGTTCATGGTTAAATATAAAACTCAGAAAATTAATTGTTTAAAGTTTTAATATTAAATTAAATTCACCCTTTTTTTTAAAAAAAAATCAAATTCAAACTCTTTACTCTTATTAAAAAACTTTCATAACTGAAATTATTTTTGAATTTGTTGCATTTGTTTTTGAATTACGAATCATTTGCAAATTTTAAAGCAACAACCATCTGACCTAACCCCCGACACAAAACAAATAACTAAATTACTAGGCACCCATCAACGTTTCATTAAATATTTTATTCGTTTCCTAGTTTCATTAATCAAAATGTCAAACACTCTTTTTTATTTATGGTTGTAACGAATAAAGCATCATCTTTCTTTTCATGGTAAGACATCTTTCACTTCCGCTTGAGTGCCGATGGCTGTTATTATTCGATTGACCCTAAGACAAACCCCGAAGAGGGTACATAAATTCACGATAAGATTATTTGACCCCCTACAATCGGTTTTGAGAAAATGTCCATTAATTTCTGGCTTCTTCCCAATATCTTTTGGTTGCTCAGAAAATGGGTCATTTCATTAATATCGGAATTAAACGTCTTGTTCTTGAATATCAATAAAATATCAATTGTGTGGGATTAAAATAAACAATTTTCTGGTTTTAACATTAATCAGAACGGGGAAATTTGCATATTATCATTTGTGTTGAAATGGCTTTTAATGCTGTTTTCGGCGAATGTAAAAGAATATGACCCAAATCCGGAATATTTCTTTTATAAATAATTTAAACATTAATATAATATTCTGGCTTCAGTGTCCTGTAGAGAATCACATATTTTATCATATCACTCATTTTTATTGGAGTTGATACATTTTTTCTCTCTTTTCGCATTTTTTCTCCTTTACCGTAATATAAATGAGCTTTCCCTTACATGTTAAAAAAAACTAATTATTTATGAAATATTTTAAAAATTTAAAAACACTATATTATATAAAAAAATACATAAGTTACAATGTCACAAAATTTTTATAAAAATTGATGCACTTTTTCTCTCCAAAAATGTGATCCGCGTTAAGTTCATGCTCTTGTGCATATGGCGGAAAAAACCTTAAATTGTTAAATCTTGAAATGATTCACCTGCATATTTAGATACTCAGAGGAAAGCATTGATAGTATTATATAAATCAGGGGTCGGCAAACTTTTAGCTGTGGCTTTCCAAGCCAATTTATCTATATGATTCAGCGTGCAATACAGTAGGATATTTTTAAAACAATTCGATTTTCTCGATAACGCATGCAGGATTAGAGGATAGAGGTCAATAACTTAGATTTAAAATCTATATATATATAAAAGAGAAAAGCGACTTACTCACTGACTGACTAATCATGATATCTCCGGAACTATTAAACCAACAGATTTGAAATTTGGTAGGTAGGTTCCCTTCATGGAGTAGACATCAGCTAAGAACGGATTTTGCAAAGATCGATCCTCAAGAGGAGTTACGGGGGCTTAAGAGGCGTTATAGATAATTATTTCCATTATTAAAGTATTAGATGAACAGTCTTGAAACTTGGTACGCAGATTTCTTTCATAAAGTAGACATTCCCAACATAATGATTTTTACGAAAATCAACCTCCAAAGGGCGTCGCGGGGCTTAAGTGGTGTTATAGATAATTATTTCCATTTTTAAACTATTAGACGTAGTCTTGAAATTTAATAAGCGGATTCCTCTCGTAGAGTACGGATCCGCTACAAAATAGGTTTTATGAAAATGGACCCCAAGTGGCGTTGAGAAGAATAAAGAGACGTTACAGGCAATTATCTCCTTTTTAAACTATTAGACGTAAAATCTTCAAATTGAGAAAGCTGATTCCATTCATTAAGTAGAGATCTGCTATAAGATGGGTTTTGTGAAAATTGCTTCCTAAGTGGCGTTTCGGGGGCTTAAGGGGCGTTATAGATAAGTATATCCATTTTGAAACTTTTAGACCTGCACTCTTAAAATTTGGTAAGCGGATTCTTTTCATGGTGTAGAGATCCGCTACAAAATAAATTTAGGGAAAATTGATCCCCGAGGGTCACTCAGGGGGATTTAGACGTGTATAAGAGATAAATATTTCCACTTTTCAACTAATAGACCCACCTGCTTGAAAATTAGAAGGTATGTTTCTTTCACAGAATAGAGTTCCTGCTACAAAGAGTTTTGCAAAAACGGACCCCCAAAGGAATGGGTTTGGAGGGATTAAGGCGTGTTATAGAAAATTTACTGGCTTTAAATTTAACCCATTTACTTGAAATTTGTTGAGTACGTTTCTTTAGTTGAATAGAGTTCCACTGAGAATGGATTTTACTGAAATCAACTCCAGTGGGGAGCGGGGAGAGTTATTGGGGCGTATTGATAGACAAAATTCCCTTTTTCGAACTGCTAAGACTATAATAAAAAAATTGGTTTGCATGCTTCTTTTTTTGAATTGGAATCCGCTAAGAGTGCTCTCAACGAGGTATTGATGAAAAAAATTCCGTTTTTTCTCTTTTAGATTTAAACTTGAAATTTAGCACGCATGTTTATTTTATGGAGTAGAGATCCACTGAAAGTTGCTTTGGTAGAAATACACTTGATTATTAGGTTAAGTGAACGTAAAAATATCTTTCTTCTTCTATTTTAGGTATAAATAGAACTTATATGTTTTATTTTATGTCATTTTTATATCAAGAGGCGAGAGTTACAGCTATATATATATTTTTTTTAATACAATCGAATTCTTAATAATAGATATCAGTAATTCATATATATGTAAACAGTATACATTTATACAACATCGTTAAATACCCAGTGAAGCGGATGGATAACGGCTAGTTGTATTACACATTAATTTTGCGTCATTTAAAGATACTTATTAACTTAAAAATAAACAGCTGGAAATAGAGAATAATTTCTTATTATCTTTAAAAAAACTAAAATAATTAAAATTGTACATATATTTTGTATTTTTAAACATATTTATTAAAATAAGAAATAGACAACGTACAATGTTATTACAGTTAAATAAAAAAGACAAATAAAAATTTTAATTGCAAATGTAGTGCTTGCACCGCTCATAAGTTTCATATCGGGAAATCGAGGGCTTAATTTGTGACTTCCAACTTGACATGATTCTGAGCATTCTGTTGTTTAACGATTTATTTGCAGAGAATCGAAATATTTTTTGTATGAGAATTTTTTTTTTGCTTTGATATGTAGAACTAAAAAAGAAAAGCTGAGTACATGCAATTTTCTCTCTCCAGCAATGACACCCAATAATTTACAAAATAGCTGTAAATTTATCTTTAGAGTTATATTTTAGATTTTTACCTCTGTAAATGTCAAGTTCTGAAGATATTTGTCAAATAAATCCCATTATATATATATACAAATTTATCAACTTCCATCCACTCAATAATTGGCAAATTTGTTGAGTAGTGCAGAGTGCCACTGAGAATTGTCAAGTTGCCAACCCTTCATCTATATAGTGTTTATGTTTTAACATTTTAAATAAATGCATTGTTTTCTTCTATTTATAATTATTATGCTTTGGTTATTTTTAAAATTCAAATACTTACGAGATATATTCGGCTTTATTTTTATCTTAATTCCATAATTTTAAATCTGTTATGAAAAGGATAAAATTATATATATATATATATATATTTAAAATTTCGTGTTTATAATTTTTAAATAATTATAAACACGATTAGCGACAATCATTATTTTCTACGCTCATTTTTAATGAAATAAATGTAAACTAAATCGAAAATAATTGAATATTTCTATGTAAGGACTAAATACTCTTTGTGTGAATGTGTATTTTTGCATAAATATATATAAGAGTTTCTTTATATGTATATGTTTTCTCGATTGACAGTATTGTAAGTATTGTCTAAGTAATTCCAGGAATAAAGTTATTTTATCGGAGAGGACACAGTGGTGCATTTTTAAATACTTGCGTATTTTGATCTATAAATAAATCAGAAGTACAGGGAAAATACATGCACGCTCTTATTTTTGGAGTTTCATTTTCATTGGGTGAAAAACAAACTACATTAGGGTGGTCAATATTTTAGGCTCAGAGGCCACTTAGGGAAGCGAAGGATACTAGATGCCCACACCTAATTAAAATAATTACTTTTCCTAGTTAACTTGGATATTAGGATAGGTGTAAAATGCACCATGTAAAAATCAGTGCATACAAGTTGCTTGAAGTAGCGGCAGTTTTATTCAATTTATTTATTACGCTGATTTCACATCATTTATGACTACAAGTAAATACAATTTTAGAATCAGTTTAATGAGATCGTTTTCCCCTTCACTCGTTTCTATATATATATAATTCAATATATATATATATATATAGATAGATAGATAGATACAATATATATATATATATATATATATATATATAGATAGATAGATACAATATATATATATATAGAGAGAGAGAGAGAGAGAGAGAGAGAGAGAGATAAATAGATATATTCATTATATAAAGGGTGTTTTTTTGAAAGGTATAGAACTTTAAATTGCAATAAAACAACGATGTATTATTCGATTGACATGAATTTTTTTATTCGAAAGATAATCTTGTGCTATTACATTTTAAATATAATTTCTGGCATAGGACTGCTACGGCTGGCTCGGATGTAGTCCAATCTGGACATCAAATTTTCGATGAATTTTCCAACATTTGTGGCCGTATATTGGCAATAACACGGCGAATGTTGTCATCCAAACCGTCAAGCGTTTGTGGCTTATCTGCATAGACGAATAACTTTACATATCCCTACAGAAAATAGTCTAGCGGTGTTAAATCACAAGATCTTGGAGGCCAATTCACAGGTCCAAAACGTGAAATTAGGCGGTCACCAAACGTGTCTTTCAATAAATCGATTGCGGCACGAGCTGTGGGACATATTGTGCCGTCTTGTTGGAACCACAGCTCCTGGACATCATGATTGTTCAATTCAAGAATGAAAAAGTTATTAATCATGGCTCTATACCGATCACCATTGACTGTAACGTTGTGGCCTTCATCATTTTTGAAGAAGGATTTCACCAGCCCATAAAATGCACCAAACAGTCAGTTTTTCTGGATGTAACGGTGTTTTGACATACACTTGTGGATTAGCTTCACTCCAAATGTGGCAGTTTTGTTTGTTGACGTAGCCATTCAACCAGAAGTACGCTTCATCGCTAAACAAAATTCGCTTATGAAATCGACCATTATTTTCGAAATAAAATTGCACAACTTGAAAGCGTTGTTCAGGCGTGAGTCTATTCATGATGAATTGCCAAACCAAACTAAGAATAAATCACTCCACAGCTGTGAAATCGGTCACCATCTTGGAAAGTAATGCCAACTTAAACTTCTATACCTGGAAAAAAAACACTCTGTATATATATATATATAAATTATAATTTAAATCATATTATTAATTTTTATCCCTCCTACTTAAACTTAGTTAAAATTAATAATAATCCAATCAAAACAAATTACCTAGATGTATCACTGTATATCAAGGATTTGAAACTACATAGTAATATTTATGATAAAATAGATGCCTTTAATTTTAATATCATCAAAGTGCCTTACTGGAATTCTAATTTATCAATATCTATACATAGAAATATTATTTTTAACTATATTTACCGCAATAATGTATTAGTTAGAGATAAAGCTAATATTTTTTTAAATCTTAAAAAAAAAAAATTTAATCACTGTATTGAACATAGATACCCTGCTAACTTTCTTTGTAATTATATTTATAATGGTTTTTATATGATACAATTTGTATAATGTAATTATTTACTATTATAATGTTTTGTAATGTTTTTTAAATTTAGACAATATCTAATTTATCCTACAATTATTAAATAGATGGCACCACATGCTTTTTTTTAATTTTTAATATATATATTTTTTTGAGTTTCTTTTATATTTTACGCTAATTTTATATGATTTTTATTTTTATGATTTTTATGTATATATATATATTTCTTTTTATCGTATATCGTATCGCAATATTAATCGTTTCTTATATCGTATCGCAATAAACTTTATGCGGTTCTGCTCTCCCTATTTGGCAGGAACACGTTACTGCACTCTTAGCCATCGTTTTAACTCCGATTTAGTAGATTATGTTTATGTTCCTATGTTATTTAGTTTAATGGTTTTTTAATATTTAAATTCTACATATATAACTGTTTCCTTTCCTCTTGGTACATAGTATGACAAATTACAGGTGAAGGTTGGCGCCGCAAAACTTGTTTAAACCTCAATCCTGGTTCCTAAGGCCAGGAATTTGTCTTTATACTATGTGCCTCCTTCCTACATTTAGTTATCTTAGGTATATAACTATATGTTTATTTTTATATTTTTGTTTATGTATTTGTGTATATGTATATATATGTATAAATTTATATATATGTGTATGTATATGTATATGATTATATATTAAAAAAATTCTTTTATATTGGATTATATATATGTAAGGATAATTAAATTAGATTAAAAATTAAATTCCCTATCTAGCACTTGACTGATCTTTCTCAGTTCCCATCTTAGAGTATCAAACTAATCACCCATTTATTTCTTCCGAACATATGGCCTAGCCAATAAACATGTCTAATTCCAGATCGTTAGATTTAATAGTCAACATATGTCAGCATTAACTTGCAAGTACCCTCTTCAAAGCAGCGATACTTGTGAAGGTCCCTCGAGACCTCACTTTGAGAACGAGAATAATTTTGAGTCACAAAAGAACCAGTAGCCATTTTTATAAATAACTTTCTTTATTTGGTTATCTTTCCCAAATAGAATCAAAGACTTATTAACAATAATTTTACTAATATTATGAGGTTTTAAAGATAATATCCTTTAAATTAACTCACTTAATTAATGATCTAATTAATTAATTTATTAAATAACGATCACGCAGAAATTACCACGATAAGAGATCCCAGAATTATATTTAATAATGTTCTTATTGAACATTTAACTTTAATCTGACTCTTAAAACTTTAATGAGATTTTAAACTCAAAATAATATTTACCACTCGGAATCTCTATTCTTCATGAGATTAAATTATCAACAACAATAAGACTTCAATTCAAATTCACTATAACTTTATGTTTCAATATCTATCTCCTACTGCTCTAACTTTACTATTTCGTTTGACTTAAATACTGAATCTAATCTACATAACAAGGAATCCTGTCCGCTTTTTGGAGTTGATTGGAAATAGGTAGGGAATTAAATTTCCCTAAAAAGGTCGGTTCAGAAGGTTAGTGATAAAGTTCCGTATAGATTCGTCACATACTTACCATATGTTTTTCAAGTGTTATCCACTTGAAACCACCACCATGGCGTGCTTTTTCCTCCCTGCTCTCGGTTTCAAAACAGATGTACAAATGAAAGAATAAAGGTCGTCTTTTCACTTTTCTAACTTTAATCTGATTCTGTCTTAAAAATCATGACAGAATTAAAGCCGGCAGGATCTTTGTCTGCGATCTTAATGTAAAAAACTAATATTTTTTATAAAATAATTTAATATAAAAACTAACGCCAACGAACGTAATAACTGATATGGATAATTTTATGGAACTTCGACGGCACTCAACCTCTTGGCTGAAGACGTCAGGTTTGCCGGAATTAAAATGAATGCTGCTCTGTGGTACAAAAAAAAACGCGCTAGTAATCCCCGGAAGAACATCACTTTTAACACCGAGAAGAATGCAGTGTTTACCGCCGAACGTTATTTCTACCGTAGCTAAAGAGACCAGCAAGTTTCCCATGAAAGAACCAACTTTCGAATGGCGAGAAAAGAAACAAAACAAAAAGAGAAGCGTGAATTCCCCAACTCAGTGATGAAAGACGTCAATCCCTTCCACCAGAATAATAATAAAAAAAATGTTCTTCTCCGAATAGTATTATGATTTAGTTCCAGGGATACAATGATGGAAGGACCAATATCGAAAGAAAAATAAAAGGAAAAAATCTTCTTCGCCGGAAAATCTGCACGGTAATACCGTGAAACGACCAACATCGCATGCCATAGTGAAATACCAATATCGAAATAAATAAAATTTTACTAGTGAAAATAAAGTGACATCAACCTTTGGATTACCTTTCTCACCAAGGGTTTCTGCAGCTGCGAAGTGGAGGTCAGTTAGATTATTTATTTCCAATTGTAGTAACATTGAAGTAACTGAGTTTTGTTGAACACACAGAACTTTGCGAAAAAGAATAATATGTGATATTATATATTTAATTTTTATAATATAGTTGTGTTAAATGAGATATTTCTTTATATTTTAATTGAGAAAATAAAGTATATAGGTTTAGTCATACAAAATTTTGAGAAATTTTAATATACTTCTCATAATTTTATCTTAAGATGTCGAATGAGTTAAGAGTTATGATAGAAATTGGTGTTTTAAAGTGAAAGATATAAATTAAGTTTTTAGTAAAATGAATAATGAGAGAACTAATACTAGAGATATTGATTTTTATAAGAAACAAAAGTAAAGTCAAGTTGTATTCTTTTTTCTCCATTGAATTCAATTGTTTTGTTAATTATTTTTATTCAGCAGTAATCTTATTGCATGTCATTTATTTATTTTTATTTTGAAATTGTGTGTTTTGATATACCGGCCATATATCAGGATTCACTATTTCTCGAAATTTTCCTTATCTAAAATTAAAATTAATTTAATAACTTGAAGCTTATTTTTGGATATTACACAATGGATAAGCGAGAATACAATCGTTATATGTTTGTATATGTCTCGAAACATTAAGAGGACAAACTTGTTTAGTTTGATATGTACACCTCTCATTGTTTCTTATCAGCATCCCTGAACATCTGTGAGTTGATGACGCAGATTTCTCAGAGAGATGTGTTCAAAATTAAGTAAGACGATACAGTTTTATTAGTGAATGTGTGATGCAAGAGAAACTCAAGAATTTTTGTCTATGAAACGTATTTTTAGAAGGTTACGGAAAGATTCAAAATATTGCATGCGATATTAAGTTACAATGAATATTGTGAAAAATTTTCAGAAATACTAAAAGTTATTATTGAAGTGAGTCCACTTTTCTGACACAAAATAATAAAAAAGAGCTCTTATATTCTTGTATTCTTTTATTCCTATATTCTTATAATTTTTTTTATTTTATAACGCATGTGAAATAAAATATTGTTTATTCTGTTGAATAGTGCATATAAGTTGTGTGTTATACACCGTTTTCATATTATTAATAATTTCATTTTATTAGTGTCTATATTTTTTTATCTTTCTAAAAAATGTATTTCATCTATGCAAAATGTGTGTAACAATATAAGGTATTACTACGATGGCGCCAGAGTAGATATTACAAAATTATTATTTTAACATTTGTATGATTTCATGTATTTTTATATTTACTATCTTATTGTTTGATATATTATTTTCCAACATAATTTTTTTGAAAATATCTAACAGCTATAATACGAATCTATTATTATGAAGGAATAGGAGGAAACGCGAGCTCTTATTCTAGATGTCGAATATATTTGAACAAGCTAATCTTCATTTATATGTTTGGAAATTCATTTTTATCAATTAATATGTTGGAAGTGTCCTTACTGTGTTTGTTGTTATAGTTTCGTTTATTGTATTGCGCTTTTTGATTTTAGTATTACTATTGCTTAAATATTTCTACTGTGTTTAATATGTCTTTCTAAATAATGTTATGTATTATTTGTGTTTATTGAAAATTGATTAAGTTTGTAAAGGGAGAAAAAAAAACCACGCCATGACTCCCTTTTAAAATTGGGGGCAAATGTAAGGATAATTAAATTAGATTAAAAATTAAATTCCCTATCTAGAACTTGACTCATCTTTCTCAGTTCCCCATCTTCAAGTATTAAACTAATCACCCATTTATTTCTTCCGAACATATGGCCTAGCCAATAAACATGTCTAATTCCAGATCGTTAGATTTAATAGTCAACATATGTCAGCATTAACTTGCAAGCACCCTCTTCAAAGCAGCGATACTTACCATATGTTTTTCAAGTGTTACCCACTTGAAACCACCACCATGGCGTGCTTTTTCCTCCCTGCTCTCGGTGTCAGAACAGATGTACAAATGAAAGAATAAAAGTCGTCTTTTCACTTTTCTAACTTTAATCTCATTCTGTCTTAAAAATCATGACATATATATATATATATATATATATATATATATATATACATAAATATATATATAAATATATACATAAATATATATATAAATATATATATATATATATATATATATATATATATATATATATATGTATAGATAGATAGATAGATAGATAGATAGATAGATAGATAGGTAGAAAGATAGATTCAATGTATATATACAAGGTGATCAGAATTAAAACACCCCTACTCTGAGCTCTCTATACATAGAACTACTCCGCGTAGAGACTCCAAAATTATTGAAAATACTATTCAAGACATGGGAAAAAGGATTTAGCGAAAAAGAATTAGTTCAAGAAACACCGATAGATGGCGCTGTGTAACAGAGAATATACTAAAAAGACACTAAATACACGTTTGTAACACATTTTATTCGATCGCACCAAACATTCATATCTTATCGATGCAGGGAATGTTGCTCAATATGGTTCCCTTCTTCAAGATGTAAAATCTGCAGTCTGTGGAGAGTTTGTTCAACTGCTGATCGTAATTGGTCGACAGAGATGCTTCTCACATGCAGAGTGATACTGTCCTTCAAATCTGACAAGGTTATCAGACGTCCTCGATAAACAAGATTTTTAAAATATCCCCATAGCCGAAAGTAACAGGGATTAAGATTTGGAGAACGAGGTGGCCATGCTGTCGGAAACGCATGACTAATCACTCTATCATTATTAAAATGTTGCCGAAGAAACTGCTGCACACAGAGTCCAATGTGTGGAGGCGCTCCATCTTGCGTGAAGGTAATTGAATCAAGACATTGGTGTTGTAGCATTTGGGGTGCAACAAAATTTTCAAGCATGTTTTTGTACCTCCTGGCCGTCACGGTGCAAGTCACAGGGCCATTGCGAGTAGTCTCTTCGAAAAAGAAAGGTCCAAGAATGAATGTGGCTGTAAATCCACACCAGACTGTAACTTTCGGTGAGTGAAGTGGAATCTCTTGGAAGGTGCGAGGGTTTTCCGTGTTCCAAATGCGACAGTTATGGGTATTGACTGTTCCACTTAGATGGAAATGCGCTTTGTCACTCCATAGAATTTTCCATGGCCATGATGTATCCACTTCAACTCTAGCCAGGAATGTCAATGCAAAGGTCAGTCGCTTCTCCCTGTCGTTGGCCATCAACTGCTGATTGTGACGAAATTTGTACGGGAAAAAATGCACCACTTTTCTCAGTACATTCCACACTGTGCTGTAGGGAACACCCAAGTGTCGTGATACTGCACGGGAACAACTACAACCTATGACGTTATCCATTGATTGATCAACAATAGCAGTGGCAACATCTTCAACGACGCCTGAACGTGACGATTTGCATCCTCGACCCGGCTGAACACCAAGATGTCCAGTTTTCTCGAATCGAGCGATCATTCTATTTAGAGCTTGTGGAAGTAATGGTCCTTTGCGTAAATTTTTAAGTCGACGAAACTCCCGAAGTGAACCTGAAGCATTTCCTTTGCTTTCATAAAACAGCTTCACAAGCAAAGCGCGTTCTGGCAGCGTGACAGCCATCAATGATAAGAATGACATTTTCCCAGTTTCATCCCTTTTTACGCCAAGAACATAGTTGCAAACCAAGGGTTTATGCAAATTTTTGTGCTTACAGGGCGAAATTTCAATTACAATGACAGTTTAAGTATCTTCACTTTTTTATCTTCTTTTTTTTCATATCAGCAATAGAAATCAAAAAGGAAAATTACATATTGCATGTGTTTTGTTTTTTGTGATAATTCTTTACTTTTTCAGAATATCTGGTGTACAGCGCCATCTATCGGTGTTTTTGGAACTATTTTTTCGCGTAATCCGTTTCCCCATGTCTTCAATAATATGTTCAACAATTTTGGAGCCTCTACACTGAATAGTTCGATGTATAGAGAGCTCAGAGTAAGGGTGTTTTAATTCTGATCACCTTGTGTATATATATATAGATAGATAGATATATAGATAGATTCAATATATATATATATATATATATATATATATACAGAGAGAGAGAGAGAGATTCAATATATATATATATTTATATATATATATATATATATATATAGATAGATAGATAGATAGATAGATAGATAGATAGATAGATAGTTATAGATAGATTCAATATATACCGGGTGGGCAAAAATTTCGTAAAAATTTTAAAAATTCATAAAATCCGGAAAAATGAACGAAAAAAAAAACTGTTTGCAGAATCAGCATTAGTATCTCACGGGATTTTTTTAAGCTAGAAAAATAAATAAATCGAAAATCATCCGGTAGGTGGCGCTGATGTACGTAAATCAAAGAAACAATGCATAAATAATGAACAGAAAACTTTCACAACTTTATTACACCAGAATACGTTCCACATGACCACCACCACAGGGGAGAAGACATTCCAGACGAGTGACAAATCCAGCAACGGCAGAGTGCAACATGTCCGGATGTATGGAGAATACTTCTCTGCGGATCGCATCTTTCAGTTCCGGCAGATTTCAAATATCCCCACAACCAGAAGTCTGCCGGTGTTAAATCTGGAGACCGAAGAGGCCATTGGTACCTGCAGCGCCTGCTAACGATTCTGTCTTCCCCGAGCGTCTGTATCAGGAATGTCTTAACCGGGTTAGCAGTGTGACTGGTTGCTCCATCCTGCATGAACGTTACATTCGAAATCTGACCTCGTTGAATTAAACATGACACGACAGTCTCCCACAGAAGTGTTAGATAACGCTGAGCATTTACCGTTTCCGTTATCCATCCATTTACTGGGCACTGCGTTTGAAAGAAGAAGGTTCCAATGATAAATGAACCCGTGAAACCGCAACTTGCTGTCACATTTGGGGAATGCAATGGCTTCTGTGTGTTCTCACGTGGATTAGAGTTCGCTCAAATGCGACAGTTATGGTTTTTAATGTCACCATGAAGCGAGAAATGAGCTTTATCTGTCCACAAGATCTTAAAAACCAAGGGGGATCATGTTCCTTTTAGAGAAGGCCCACTTCGCAAATGCTTCCCTCTGTGAGGTATCCGCTGGCAAAAGTTCATGGTACGATTGCAATTTGTATGGATACAGCTGGAGGAGTCGACGAAGAACATTGCTGACAGATGATGGTGGTAAGCCCAATCGTCTGGTAGCTTCACGAGCACTGCTGGTCCCTGAAGCTGCTTCGGACGCAATCGCTTCCATTTCGACAGCAATGCAGGGTGCACGTGCTTTTTTCAAGCATGGTCGTCCGGCTCGTGCTCGATCCTCCAACTTTCCAGTTTCCTCAAAACGTTTAACAAACTTTAAGAGACCTGCAAGTGTTAAAGGGCTTTTTCCACTCTTCACATTTTTCTGAACTCGGAATTTGCGCAAGGCAATGGTCACTGATTCCTCGTTCATGTAAAATAATTTCACCAACAAAGCTTTATCCGGCGCACTGAGCATCCTTGTTCACATTCACTGTTTGTAATGTTGAAATGAATGTGGATTCATTGAGAGCAAAGGTTTTTATAACCGTCTTATTTGCATATTTGCACCACAGACGCTTGTAACAGCGCCACCTACCGGATGATTTTCGAACTATTTTTTTCTGGCTTAAAAAAATCCGTAACATACTATGCTGATCCTGCAAACAGTTTTTTTTTTTCGTTCATTTCTCCGGATTTTATGAATTTTTAGTTTTTACGGACTTTTTGCCAATTCGGTATATATATATATATATATATATATAGATAGATAGATAGATAGATTCAATATATATATATATATATAGATAGATAGATAGATAGATTCAATATATATATATATATATATATATATATAGATAGATAGATAGATTCAATATATATATATATATATATAGATAGATAGATTCAATATATATATATATATAGATAGATAGATAGATTCAATATATATATATATATAGATAGATAGATAGATTCAATATATATATATATATATATAGATAGATAGATAGATAGATAGATAGATTCAATATATATATATATATATATATAGATAGATAGATAGATTCAATATATATATATATATATAGATAGATAGATAGATAGATAGATAGATAGATTCAATATATATATATATATATATATAGATAGATAGATAGATAGATAGATAGATAGATAGATTCAATATATATATATATAGATAGATAGATAGATAGATAGATAGATAGATAGATAGATTTCAATATATATATATATATATATATATATATAGATAGATAGATAGATAGATAGATAGATAGATAGATTCAATATATATATATATATATATATATAGATAGATAGATAGATAGATAGATAGATAGATAGATAGATTCAATATATATTGTTGAACTTCTCATTCAAGCCTGGAAGCTTATGTTATTCAACTTGCATGTATACTTCTGTTTTGATCTTCATACAACTAATCCTTGCTCTCAAATACAAACCCTGACAATAAAGCTCGATGAATAGTTCTTTAAGATGTAGATCAGGGCTTCTCAAACTTTCAATACTTGCAACCCAATATCCAATCATAATTTTCTTTGCGCCCTCCTTCCATACAATAACAATGTATTAAATTCAGTAATACTATACTTTGATGCTAAACCTACAATACGACTGTAACCTCAAACGCGTTTTAAAACGTCTCGCTCAGCATGTGCGTTATTTTCCTCGGACGTATATATACGTCTTTCCAAAGTACGATCTTTTCTGTGAACTGCTATCCATAAAATATTATTCTGAAGGCCTTTTGAGTGCAATAAAATGATCTTGACAATGTTTGTGAAGGTTTTACTTATTTCGAATGTACAAACTTACTTTTACTTCGAATAGGTAAACCAGTACACAAGCAATGATTTTTGCTCATTAATTCCTTTTCTACACTCTCCTCCCAAACAGCACATACCTTCACCACGTGTTAACTGGTGGCATAGGGAAGTGAATCATTTAATTTTTAATCGGCATTTTCTAATCATAATTCGTATTAATTTTTAAGATAAGTGTTAATGTTTGCATATAATTTTATATATGACAAGCCTATGGGGTCACTGATAATTATTAAACTTGCTATTAATTTATTATTGGTATAAATTAAACATAAAATGCATTGCGCAGTAATATATTTGTAAGTGTATTATATCAGGGTAAGAATGTTATTTATTTTTATTACGTCAGAATTTTATTTGTTTACTTGTAATAAATTAATAATTTTTTTAAATAATCTTTTGTTTTCGACTTTTCAATAGGCCCGCGCCCCCCTCATAGGGTTATCACACCCCTCTTGGAGGGCACGCCCCCACAGTTTGAGAATCACTGATGTAGATGAAATATTAACGAAAGTTACCTTACTGACTTTCGAATTAAACACCTCCCATAAATATGTACCACTGAGATCAGCTATACATGTCCTGAAAATTTATCTAGAAATATTTTTTTAGGATGGAGTTCAAAAGCCTCGTCACGTTTCATTGAATGTCAGGAATATCGTCAATTCTGTTTCCTTTCAAAGCGAGTTTGAATCGCAGGAATAGGAAGAAGTGTGGAGGATAGAGATCTGGCGAGTATGGTGAATGTACAATTTCCACCGCCCTCCTTTTTCTGCCAGGAAATATTTGGCGATATTAGCTGCGTGAGGCTGAGCATTGTCGTGAAATCCCACTTTTTTCACATCCTTAAATATTGAGTAACAATTTGTCGCATGAAATCACGGTTAGTCTGCAGTTCATCAGCTAACATGATTACAGTTAATCGGCGATCCTTCATAATTAATTTCCTCACTTTCTCAATGTTTTATTCACTCACGGAGGTGGCCGGTCTTCCGCTACGGTTTTTGTCTGAAACACTTGCCCGAGAGACCTTCTCGAAAACGGACCAATCACTGGTACACACACTTCATGGAAACTGATTGATCTTCATAAACGCGTACCATCATCGGATAAGTTCCTTTCGGTGACTTGCCAAACTTAAAAAAATTTTTAATTGATCTTTTGTTCTTTCTCGTTTATCTGTTCTCATTTAAAAATCGACACAATGAACATGCACGGTGTAAAACAAGTGTAACATAGAACACAAACGCGCGACACTCACTTGAACAACGGTGGGGCTAAATGGTCAACAGCTTCCTCTACGCATGTGCAGCATTTTGTTTCGCCAGTACTGCCAGATCTGTCGTTCTGACTTCTTTCACCGAACTTTATTATCAAAAGTTGTATATGTCGAACCAAAGGATATTTGCGCAGCAAATTTGTTCAGCTGATGCATATGTGTAAAAGTCAATAAATGCTATAACATTAAAAAATTCTTTCACAATCTAATCTGGCCAAAAGCTTGTAAGTTCAAGCCATAGCTTCTTAATTACTGTATCAGCACCAGCAGTAAAGGGCTGAGAGCAAAAATTGAATTTTGCCTTACTTTTCTCAATATCTTGAAATGTTTTTGTGACCTCGTTCTCCAAACTCTGCAGAATGTCTTTATTTTTAGCATAAACACTTTCAGTTTGTTTTCCTATAAAAAAAATACATGAATTCAGTTTTCTTAACAGGGGAACATTCGGAACGAATCTTTAATCGCGCTGGAGGAAGAAATCTCGGTTCAAAGTGGATTTTCTGACTGCCTTGGAGAGCTGCTGTTTGCCAACCCTGACATATGGCAACATAATCGTTTTTTAAAATATATTTTAACCCAAACACATACTCTTGAAAATGTGAGCCAATAACCCCCCCCCCTGGTATTTTTATTAAATACAGCTTTGTTTAAATTGTGAAATTTACATAAATATTAATATTTCAGCTGAAAGTTACAAAAAATAGAGGGCTGAATATTCGATTTATACAAAAAATAACCTTAAGCATTGAATGTTTTGGCATACGAATTTGTAAAATAAGAAAATATGGTACTTTTATATTATCGAAACCTATTGGCGACATTAAATAAAACGAAGCACATGGTTGCCAATTCAGCACGTAAGATACATAAGAAGTCGGGGTTGCCAACTTGGCTAGTTATTAATAGAGTTTGCGATTGTTGCGATAATATGTAAGTACCAAAAATATTTCAAGTTTGGGAATTTTAAATGCTAATTCACTTTATAATAATGAAACGAAATCTGTTTAGCTAAATCATTAAATAAAGGATGTAAGATTTATCTATATAAATGATTTATATGCAATCAATAATTTTATTTATATTTTAACACTTTAAACTATTAACCCATTGAAATATTTTTTAGAAAGTTCAAGATTTAACACATTCTATTGATCGTAAAAAGAAACTTAGTGATTCACAAAGAGAAAGCAGTTTCGTAATTTGACTTTTGAGAATGAAAAGATTGAAGAAAGAACGAAGGAAACTTCTTGCCTACAATACTTTCTAAGAATCCTTTAACTGCGATGAAAGCCTTTTTTTAAATAGGGTCGCATAACTTAAAAGTTTCATTTAAATTTCAGATGCTATCTTTCTGTTCGCTTTACGAAGAAAGGCAAGCAAGAGATTGCTCGCAATACCTGCTTTAGTTTTGGAGGGGGACTAGAAGTTTCCAATGTTTAAAGAAAGGCAGCTTGTTAAAGAGAGCTGGACAATTACATCCACATTTAGTAAAGAAATATGGTAGATAGATAATATATTTTAAAAGAATTAACGGGAAATCATGTAACTAAATCAAAATGGTAACATTATCCATCAAATACATATCTTACATTTAATATTCTTATGGGTTACTTGCTCTCGTTTTGCTTCTACAACAAAAATGTATACTGAAATAGGATACTATCGTGATTTCTGTACTTTTTTAATATTTGAATTTATATAAATGTTTGAGTTTTTTAAATGCGCTGCAACCACTACCCATTTTGTTGAAAATATGTTTGTTTCATCTCATAATGTAATTATAAAAATATCGTAATTTATTTCTGATTGTGAAATTAAAAAAAATATTTTTAATAGCTTAAATATACTGTACATTTATGATAGCCGGCTGGGTTGCATCGTTGGCTTGTCGCTGGCCTTCTGCGCCTAAGGTTGTGGGTTTGACTCCAGCTTAAGTCAGTGTATTTTCATAATGCAGAAAACCAGCTGGGGCCATGCCGTATGATTCTATGGTATGTAAAAGATTCCAAGAGTACCTATTTGGCTTGGGTGCTCTCAGAAATATTAAATCCTAGTACAGGATCGCATTGTCAGAGATCAGGTGCCTCCTTCTAGGGAGAAAACTGGGCGTCAAAATTACCTGCGGTGATTGGAATCCAACTATATGATGCCACATTAAAAAGTGATACCTCTTTACGGGAATATACCAACTCTGCAATGGTAAGTCACCAATCCGCAGCTCATTAGAAATAAAAAAAATACATTCATGGTATGCTGTAGATTATCTTTCATTTCCATATATCAACCGAAAAGTTGTGGGATGTTTCTTAAGGTAAAAGTAAGGAAGTCGGATTATATAGGAAGTGACAAACACCACGAGGCCTATCGGCAATACACTTAGCACAATTTTGAATCTCTGTCAAGTGACGACGACATTTGAGCTGGCATCTTACTCTCCTAACTACCCCTCCACCACCACCAATGGGAGGAGATTGAGTCTTTACAGATTTAATGTGCATTAGCCCCCTCTTCATCGCGGGTCTACAGTGGTACATGTCTCGAAGTCATGACACGATGACCACGAGCTCCTGACCATTAACACTAGGCTTTCACGGTCACTCGATAATTTCTGGAAAAACAAATGCTTTTTGGGAAATAGTTTTTTTTTAAATATTTTTCCAATCCATGCGCAACCAATTTTTATATTTTAATCTTTGGGTGTTTTAAATACAATTTCTATTGTAAAAGAAGGAAATAAAATCACTTACATCCTTCGAAATCCGTATCGGAATTAAAGTTTACAAATAGCTCATAAAATTCATATTTACTGATTGGGATGTCTGAATGCATATGTTCATTATGCAGTGAGTTATTCCTCCAGGACATTAAACATATGTCGAATTTCTCTTCTCTCTCATTTAAAAAAATGCCACAGAAAGTATGAATAGCTCTAATTTAAAGCAAACTGATAAATAAATTTTTAAAATGTGTTAGCTACCGATTGGATTTTCAGTTATGAAAAAACGTCGTTTGCATTTTACTTCGTAACGATATGATTGTAAAATATTCCAACCGTTTTACCCACTTGGTAATATTTTTTCTTTCATCTCAACATGTTTGAAAATTGCAGGATTTTTTATCCTAATTCAACTTACACAAGGATTTTAAATTTTAAGTAATTTATTTTTTTAAAAAAAACGCACCTTTGACTTATACACTGATAAACTTCTTTTTCTGAAATATACAATATCTAATCATTCATTTCATTACACATGTATCTATTCTACAAGTAAAAAAATGAATTGCAAAACCTTTAAGGATTAAATGCTTCATTCAGAAACTTCAGTGAGGGGCAAAGAAGAGAAGTTCTGATTGAAAGATTCTGTCCGCACTGATTCAATCAAATAATAGCTGCCTATTTCTTATATATCAGCCACCCCAGACATTTTAATCAACTCCACATTTACTTAAATTCTCTTCCAAGAGCAATTCGTACTCTTCACAAATGATGTTCCTTGTTGCATCCGGTTGGGCTAAGTTACTTCTAAGAAGATCTCAAAAAACCTTTTCAAGCATTTTTAAGTCTCTTTCTTTTTTAATGTATTTACAGAGGCATGCGTGTGTTTTTGTAATGTTAAAGTTTACCACAATTGTTCTTTAATTTTAAGTATGTTATAACTGCACTGATGCGTTGTAAATATATATATGAGTTGTAATACTTTATTTTATTCAAGTTACAGTAACATTTCATTCACCTTCCTTCTCGCTCTAGTCAAAATCATGGCATGAAATTCCGTGTGTTCAAAAGGAAAACGCTAAAAGGATTAAAACTATATATTTCTTATGCCCAGAATCATGTTTATTTCTCACCAATTCGCAGTACCCGATTATTAATAATGTGTTTAGAGATAGTTATTTTATTTTAATCCCTTATCTACCAACACGGTATAAATACCAATCACTTTAAAACTACACAAAATAACCATTTTTACGAATATTCTGAAGATACTTATCAGGAATATTCTTTTAAATCCCCTCTTACAAGATATTTGGCAGCACGGGTTCTATGATGAGTATTTTAAAAGGGAAGGAGAAAAGTTTTATAGTAGAAATTGCGTTTTCAGCGGATTGCGAAGATTTTCATTTTTGTCCTGAAAAAAATATTTAATGTCGAAATTTACGTATCTAATTTTTTTTGTATATTAATGAAGACTTTAGAAAACGATTTTACTATTTTTTTAAGAGAACAGTGTGTATAATTAGTTTTACAGTTGAATATCTTTAATTAATTAATTAGCTCTAACTAATTAAATTTCCCAAAGTTGAGTATTTTGTTTATGTATAAACCTTAAATTTTAATGTAGTGATTAAAAAAAATATTGCATGAAAAAAAACTGCAGTAAATCATAATGCTGTAAAAGGGTTAAACTAGGTACTATCACAATCAAACACATACATTAGCAATATGTTTCTGTAACCTTAGCTCAGTTACAAAGTTCCGCCCTTCGTGAACACGTGTGTGTTGCGTTCTGTGATAATATATTTATATATATGTATTAATATTGTACACATTATGGATTTAGTTTTGAAGTGAATCAGATTCTACTTTAAGTATAAAAAGATCTGAAAGTGATTTTGAGCTAATTGATTGTACAGAAAGTTCGGTTAGCGAACCTGAGAGCAGTGATAATGGATCTATACTACTACCTTTGATATTGACTTGTTTATCTCATGCTTTGAATTTTATCTCACAAGACAAAATTAATAATGTGTTGTTACATCGCTTAATTCTACAAAAATTCTCCTTTAATGCTTAAAAAACATGTTTTTTAATTTTTTCTATTTGGTGGAAAACCAACATTCAGTTATAATAACTAAATGTTATAATAACCTAAATGTTCACTCTCTCTTTTAACGATTAATTAATTTTTTGTACTTCACAAGCTAAGAATTTACCCAAAATTTAAAAATAAATATATATATTAAACATACACTTAGTTTTATATAATTTGCTTGAATAAAAAATAGGTCATTTAATGACCGTTTTCTTCAAAATTATGCGACCATTAAGGGTTAAGGCTGAAAGTAATAATTTTTTCAATAAAACTGTTGAAAGAATGACTAACAGATGATTCTAATAACTTCTGTTTTCTATATTCACCATTTTATTCTCAATTGATACACACGCTCTTAAATCCCTTTTCAGTAAGCTACAAAATTCTTATTGTCATTCAAAAAAGTTTCAAAGCTTTACTTATATTAAAAAGCATACATATTTGTTTTTGCTTCAACGAATCCTCCTCTTTCCTAATACTTTTATTTACACCCCTAGAGAACACTAAACAATCCTACATTGACAACGAGATACCGATCCCCCGCTCTCGGTACACTTAAATTTCCTCCCTCTGCTCAGATACGATTTTTTAGCTGAAAAGCCTTTTTTTATCTTATATTGGAAACCATTTGAGATCCTCTAAAGATAGATTAAAGGCACGATTGTTCCCAATTTGTCTCCATGTCAGTGAAAGATGAAAGCACGATGAATTCGAAATCTTACCCAAGAGGTCGTTTAGCGTTGAATTATATTTCCTTACAACGTATAGAACTAAATTTCCTCGTTGTATGAATATGTCTAAGCAACAAAGCGAGAAATATTTAGGGTCTAAGCAGAAAAGAAAAAAAAATCAATGTGATAAATTTTAATTTATTTTCATTTCTAGGGGGAACTTAATAATTCATTTTTAACATATATTGACTTTTCATTCATATATAAGTAATTGTCCTTTACACCAATTAAACCAAAGATGCACAAGAATGTTTATCAGCTGAAATAATATGTGTATTTAATTTGTCTGCTTTCAATGTTTGGATTTATTTTCACAACGTAAAAGCTTTGTTTTCGTACAATTTATTTCAAAATGGATACACTGATTTGTAAAAGTTACATATTCCCTCAATATTCATTTTTTGAAGTAGATTGTTTTTGTATTTCTTTTAAATATAAGAACATGCTGCTCACATTTTTAGCAGTAAATACTTTAGAACATCTTACAAAATTAAGGAAATTATGTAGCTCATTATTTGAATTTGTTTTGAGAATTTACTTCAAAAATCTCAAATCTTTAAAGGCGTTCGAAAATTACTATTTATCGTTGAGTACATTTTTTAATATAATAATCACTTCCTGATTTTTCAATTAGACTTAAGTGTAAAGTTCTTTTTTATGCATTTAAGTTTGAGTGAATAATTCTCTGTAAATTTCCGAAAACAGTAAAATTGTTGCGAGTTTAAAAAAGGCTTAAAAAATTGAGCAAAGGAAAAAAAACAACAACAAGAGATACACTATTTTAACACAAAACCCTCTCCACTTCCATGCGCTTGTATTAAACATTACTGTTAAGGACAATACAATTTTCTCAAAAAAGAAAAAAGCGTTTTTCCTCGTTTTTACTACTTTTTTAAATACAATCCTTAACTAGAAAAGAATAAGACTATCGATACATTTTTTCTTATGGGGAACTGAAACATTATAGGAAATTTAACATAAATGTTTACCAATATCAAACGTTTTGAAATTGGGGATACAGCTTATTTTAAAAATTTAACGAAGCATAGCAATATACTGTATTAAACCTCTCTAAGAGATCGTAGCTGTTAAGTGTTTCATCTAATAGTTCGCTCATAGTAAAAACAGCAATTGTCCGGTAGCAGTGAAGCTAAGTGGTTGATATTGATACGGAAATCCGAAAATAGTGCTTACTTTTTATATTAAGGTATCCGACTACTTGCGACAACTTTTTTTTGAAAAAATGGAAATATGAGGATTTTTTTGTGATTTTTAGATTGATTTAGTATATTTTAAGGAAAAAATCTTAAAATTGAAAGCAGAAAAAAAATTTATAATTATTAAAATGGGAAAAACTGGTAAAAATGTACAAGAAATTACATAAACGGAGCTCGCTCTGTACAAAATTTTTTATGAGAAAATTCTCAACTTTTCAATTTTGATGCGTTACTTTATTATTCGTGTTTGAAATGACCTTCAGGATAAGAGATATTTCAATTGTTACAAAACCTAGAGCACTTTATCTTAGTGATTATACGAAATTACTTAAAAAGAAAGTGATTATATCCACATAAAGGACTGCAAATTTTGAAATAAAGCAGCGATTGATAAATCTGAAGATCAAAACACTTCTACTGTTATACATAACATACACAAAAATTTTCAGCAAATTATTTTCAAAACTGTTTGAGCAATCGCTGTCCCCGTTTGAACTTTTCGAAAAAAACACATTTCGAGTAAAACGCATTTTAAAGTTTGTCATCTTGTGTAAAGTTATGGCATCTGCTTTTACTAAAACACTTGTAATTTTTGTGCTAGTGAATGGAAAATAAAAAAACTTGGTATTTTTATTAAGCTTATATGATGGCCTATAAAATAAAATCATAAGCAAAATTCGTCAATTTTTGAAAAAAATCATGATTTTAGGGTAGTCGGATATCTTAAGCACATTTAGACATTTATTAGGGGTTTTTACAGTCATCATTCAGTTTAAATTTGTTTATTTATAAAACAAATATTGTGTAATATTCTGATTGAAATAGTCAAATATAATCAAAATCAACATTTAAAAATAACACATTGTCAAATTTTGTGAAAAATATCGTTAGCAGAATAATCACTCAATTTTTTTGATCAATTATGGTAATCTAAGGTGCATCAACAATTTTAAAAAGTACACACATTCCATCTGTTTAGGTTTAAAATGTACTTTACTTTTGATAATTTTAAATGCTGAAAAGTTATTAAATATGACTAATAATCTTGAAATTTCAGATTATTGAAATCTCACACTTTCTTAAGTTAAAAAAATAGTTTCTAAATTCCTTAAAAAACAAAGTTATGTTTGTTCACTTAGAGTTAACACTATTTTCTTAAGTTTCAAATAGCAAAATGATACAAAATTTTAACTGATTTTTTTACAAAACCAGAAAATTTATAAAATTATTACTTTAATTCTTTAGTTTTCAATTATATTTTACAGTTTTTATTATTTTATAAGGTTTCTAAAATACTGTAAATGTTATTTTTTACAAGGAAATTTAAAGTAAAAAAAAGTATTATTTCAAATTAAAACTTTGAGCCATTTTTATTATGCGGGAAGTTTTATTTAAAAAATAATGCTTCATTTGCCAAATCAATTGACTCTAGAAAGCAAGTTTTTTAGAAAAATGATAAAATATTATGTATTGTTTTTTAAAATTCTTTTTAAGTTACAAATTTAAAAATACGATCTAGAGAATATTCCTGCAGACGCAAATTTTATCTAACGGCATGTAGAAAATATATGGTAGACTATTTCGAGTGCCAGATAATACTTTTGTCAAAAAGGTACTCCAGCTTAAAATCATTGTGATTCAAAAGCGTGGAAACAAAGGCTGAGATGGGCAGACTCAGTGGAATCAGACTTTGGGATTATAAATGAGAAAACTTGGAGAACCAAGGTGTGAATGAAAGGTCACTATGGAGGAAACTTAAAATAAAGGTACTGGTCCATGAGGGACTATTGTGTCAGATATGAGGATGAATTGTTATTATTACTACAATGTTTTTGTGAATAAGGGATTTAACTGATTTGACAAGTGAAAGTAAATTATTCATTTAAATTCAGTCTTTGAATTATTTTTCTTTTACGGAAAAAACTTCATTTTAAAAAAATGTTTTATCAAAAGTTTTAGCAAGTATGAATAATAATTATTGTAACGGATCTATTCGCGTTTCCTAATAAAAATCCTCTTGGGGAATAATAGGTCCTTAAATATTATTCTATTGAAAACTTCCCTACGAAGAAGATGCAATTTTATTTAAAGGAAGGCTTGTACTTAAAGATTAACTCTCAATTTCGAAGGGAGAGAGAGAGAGGTTAGAAGCTAACAGGATAGCAAGTAGTTATTATCGTAAAGCTAGACGAGAGTGCTTCGTAGATTATTTAATTAATATCAAGATTGATGATTTGGTCATATAGTTCTTAAATTGGATTCAGGTCGGCTTGAATTAGATTACTTTAGAAATTATCTTCTAATATAAGAAGGTGTATTGCCTGGAAGTGCTAAGTGTAAGTGATCCGTTTTATAATTATATCTCCAATTATCTCGTCTACCTCTTTATTGCTCCCATATTTAACTGTTGGTGCATTTCTTAACTTAAGTTGTTGAAATTGCGTCGTTGTTGAGAATTGTTAATAAATTGAGTTTGTATCGTTTATGGCTGATCTTCCTTCCGACCCTTTAACGCTAATGGATGGGACTGCTCATCCATTACACTGTTCTGTTATTGTTATATAATATTGCAAGTATTTTTACTTTGTTTAAATTGATTTATCATCAATGGAAATGATGTCTTCTTCGTTAGCTTCATGGATCTCCCGTCATGTCGATTTGACCTTAAAGTCTTAAAACAAGTCTTTAATGAATTTCAACAAACTCATTTTATCTTACCTTTTTTCTTTTATCAGCATGTAGGATGCAATAAACGTTGGTTTAAAAATTTTATGCATTGAAGGTACTACATATTTCTATACTAATGGTATAAACAAAATTCGGTATCTTCTTTAAAATCAAAATTGAATTATATGAAGGAGATGGAGTCGACTCTTCAAATTTTATCCAGTACATTATGAGCCTATTTACTGGTTTCCCTGTAACTGTTAATTTTCTGTTTTGAAAGAATTTGCTAAAGTACTTGAAGAGAAAAAGTCTTGATGCGTCATTTGAACCATATGGAACGCTGCTTTCTGTTTACGTGTTTTTATTATGATATACCAATCATCTGGCCAAAAAAAAGTTTTTGCCTTTTTTGCTTGCGATTCGATACTAACAAATTGTGAATCATTAGGGAAGTAACTGTTTCCAACTAACAGAAATTTGATTTCAATTGATTCATCTTGTATTTATGCACTTTGAAATAATTTAAATAAACTTAATGAGTTTTAATATTCCTGTTTTGCAACAGAAGAATAAGAGTGTGATGGGTTAATCACATTTTTATTATGATATAAATACATTACATTAAGGAGTTAATCAGATTATCTTTTGTAATACATTACTTATTATTCAGTGGCTAAAAGGATTTTGTCATTTAGTGGTGTTAAAACCTATCATTAGAGAAATTTGTTTTGAGTATATATAGTTAGGAGTTAATCAAGTGTTTGGATATGGCAATGTAATAAAATTTTTAAAAAATGGAGTTAATCGATTTGACAAATGAAGCCTCCATTTAAAATCTAAAAGAAAATTAATGAAACGTTCGAATTTTTCGTGTTTTCATATATCTTTTTTTAAATGCCTAATGTAATTGCTAAAAATTTATGAAAAAGAAAATCACGTGTAATTAGTTTCTCTCTCTCAATTGTGTATATTTTAACTAGAATTTCAAAATCTGCTGATAGTCATGGAATTAACTGTGAACTAAAGAAATAAAAACAAAACTCTAATAATTATTAAGTTAAGTGTGTGTATGTTACTTTGATTCAGGAACGAATAAGAAATTAAACAATGCTCATTTAAATTCCATTTTCTATAGAGAGAAAGTGTTTTTGATTTTTTTATTCCGCAACGGAATTCGTGATTTTGAGCGTCGTTTAAGTGAGTTGACAAAGCATTCTCCAAACTTCCGCACTATGTCGGCGTGAGGACTTTGTGCCTTAAAAGATTTAACGTGCATTATCACTTCTATATGGTAGATTTTCGATGACACCTGGACTCGAACCAATGATGACCTGCATAATCACTCAGTCACCTAGGTAGGAACTGTTGACGACGGACGGAAACTAAAAGTTTTAATGTAATGCGGGAGAATAATCACAATAGCTTAAGATTGTATATACATAAAGATAAAAAATGAAAAAAAAAAAATTAACAACTTTTATTTTAGAAAGCAAAGCGAAAAACATATAAAGGTTTAGAAAATTAATTAGATTATTATACAGGTTGATTCTAAAATGAAGTGACAAAGTTTGAGGGTTGTAGAGCTCACTAAAACAAACAATTTTTTGGAATATATGAGTGGAAGTACCGCGTTGAGGAACAAACAGGAAAAACAACACTTTAATGGAAACGTAAAAACATCATTAGAAGCATACTTAAAGAGTAATTCTGTTTAGAAAAGGTTAAAACAGTTTTAGATATTACATCCACCAACAGTCCAACAGTAATACTCTCCAAACGGTTGGTTGACTTGTGATACCCCTCTTCATTGGGGTAACATCTCTTCCTCTACGCGACCTAGATTTGTAGGAGAAAATGATTAATCACTCGAGTTAGTCATAATTAACTAATTTACTATTATTCCAATATATTTATCCAAACAACAAATTCTTACTACAGGGATGTAATTAGGAGTGATATAACGTAATTTTTAATTCTGAGTAAATAGCGCCTGAAACCCTAAGCACTTATCTTTATTAGAAGTTATCCTAATAATTCTTATCTGCCTTAGATTCCTTAACACACTTAAAAGCTCGCTCTATATTTAATACCTTATCAACAGCTCACGGCATCAGCATCTCAGCTTTCAGTCTCCTTGTTCTATTCTAACATTCTTCTCCTACGCAAATATCAAAGCTCCATTATATATCTATTAACTAAACTGCATATCATGGTTTCTTCTTGAGAGGATTGGATATGAAATAACTCAATTCTAGCCCCAAAAGTTCCCCAAGAGGATTAGTGAGAAAATTGGATAAAGCCCTGTCACAGACTGACATATATAGAACATGTTTAAGCCCTTGTGTCGGGTGTTTCGTCCACATGATCCAATAGGACTTTTCCGGGTGTATTTGTCATATAGTTCTCGATCTACCCCTTCCTTCAGTACTGACGATAAATGAACCATTTTCACATAAATAGCGATGTAATCCCTGAAACACTTTGTGGTTCGACATGCCTCTACTTGGAAAGCGTTCCTAATACAGGCATAGATCTGCTTTGCTGTTACCATTAGTAGTACCATACATTACCTGCTGCATGGCTGCTTTTGCTATTAGTATATCACCCATAACGTCCGAAATCTCAATACAGATGCCGATTTTGGCAGTGCAGCACACCGCTTTACTGCCTTCAACTATCGACAATATTGTCAGCCAATCACGGCTTAAAAGTCGCGAAGCTTACATGCCGGTAGGTAGATGCAATTTCTAAATTTGTTTTAACATTTTATGTACGAAATCACTTGTTAACTAGGTTGCCAATGAACATTTTATGTTTCCGTTAATGAGTTATTTTTTATTATTACGAGTTATTATGTTGCCCCAACGTGGCACTTCCACCTATATATTCCCTATAGAAATAATGTTTGTTTTAGTGAGCTTTACCACCCCTTAAAGTGTGTCCCATGATTTTATAATCACCATGTATCTATCGGAAATATTGTTTCTCAATATGCGAAGAGCAAGGAAGCTTCATATGCATTATACTACGCAAGAATAGTACAACTTCGACAATTACGCAAATATTGGACCTTCTTAAAGTTGTAGATTATTATATTATTATTTTTTGATTTTATAGATCGTAAACCAATTTCTTCAAGAGGAATATTTTTTTCCTCGAAAAAGAAGGAAATATTAAACATATTTTGTTCCCTACATAGAATCTAAATTATAAGAATTTCAGCTAAAGTGAAATTTTAAAAAAATCGTGAAGCTCTATAGTCTTAAGAGGATACATTTTGTGAGAAAATATTTTACACTTATAGTTTCCTGATCTGAGTTAAATTCATCAAAAATCTTTCCTGCTAACTCCTTGCATACCATGCAACCCCTAGTGGATACATGATATGTATATGGCAAAATCCTATTGTAAACTCATGTGGAGGGATGGTTTATTAAGGTGTACGACCAGTAAAACAAGCAATGAAAACACTGTAAGGTAAATTTTCTTTTTGGGGGGTTATATTAAATTACAAAAGTTTAATAACAAAAAATGTCTGTATTACAAAAGTTCAGAAAAAAGGGGAATTTAAAATTACAAATCTCTGTGAAATTGCTGGAAATGTTCCTTGGGACAAAACTCTTTTACACATGCGACTCATCGGAGCTTTTATCACTGATTTATAACACATAAAAGTTTTAATTTTTTTTTCTTTTCGTAAATTTCATCATGTATACTTCTATAAATACAAGTCAAGTCGTTTGTTAAGTAAAATTCCTTAAAATATCTGGTAAGTGCTTTCTAAAATTTTTTCAAGTATGTGTAGGCTTATAGAGCGAGCGAACAAGAAATGAGTAAAGAAAATGTATGTTTAATTAGTGAATGCTACTTGTTGCAATGATGTGTGTGTGTATGAATGATGCACTCACAAATAATTCAAATTTATTTATTGCATTATTTGAGATTATTTTTCTGTCATATTTGTCAACTCAAATTTATTCTTAGTAAAATTTTTGGTAAATTTAATTCGCATAAGCTAATTTACATTAAAATTTTTGTTATGTTATCTTGTGTTGTGTCTTTTAAATTCAAATTTACTTGCAAAAAATATTATTAAATTAAATTATACAAATTCAAACAAATCTATTCTAAGTTTAGTAAATACCATTTGCTCATATAATTTGCAAAAACGAATCCTTTTTGGCTTTATAAAAGAATGTTTTTAAACTAGAATGATCAAATAACAAAAACAGAGATTTAAAATCCTTCATAACTGTGAAAAATATGACAGCTTTGACAGAGAAATGGAAAACTGTGAATGAATTATTGTGAGTTTCCTACTCGTAGCACGTACCAGTTCCATTTTAAGGTTCTCGCAACACTTGTGCTCAAAAAGTGAAATATGCAAGTTTTAAGACAGTTATTTATTCTCTAAAGTGTTTTTTGTATCAATTGTGTATAAAGTTTGCTCCAAAAATGCCAAGTTGACAACTTTTGCATCACATGCTTTTGAAAAATAAGAATGCATAAACTCAGATGAAAAACTAATATTTCTGGGTACTAATTTCATATCGGAGTGCTATGTGCCAAGTTCTAGTTTATGTTCGTCAAGATGGGCGAAAAAGTTACAATATGGTCACCTTGATATTTTTATAATAAATAATGTGGTTGCCATAGGGAGGACGAATATTATAGTTAATTTTTTGGATTTTTTTTTTTTTTTTTGCGGAAACCCCATTAATTTCAGACAATATTAATTGGAATTATTTTAAAATTTCACCATTTTCATTGCATTCCTACTTCAAAGTACTGCTTCTGTTGTATTAAGTGCTATTTTCGAATATGAATATTTATAATATTATTGGTGAGTACCAAGATATTTTTTAAAGAATATGAGGGCTATGCTTTTAATTATTACGGACAAAATTCCCCACTTTTGATCTATTTTGTTTCCTAAAAGTCATGACTCGGTTTTATCTTTTTTTTTTAATTAAGCTTTCTCTGAATCAAATTAATAACCATTTATAACATTCCTCATTCAATAAATATTATTTTTTCTTCACATTAATTTTTTTATAAGTTAGATTTTTTTAATTTTATTTTTTGAAACTATGCACATTTTTAATGTTTTACTTATTTTTAATTCTTTCTCCAGCATTTCGAAATTCCTCATATTCTATTTTTTAACCCTGTTATTCATCTTTTTTATGCTGTTCTCTACAAAAAAAGTAAATATTTTTTTCATTCTTTCTTTCCTTTTTGTTTCATTTAAATTCCAGGTTATTTCAGAGTTTCAAAACGTTTGCCAGGAAAAGCAATTCTTTAAAATTATTTACCTGACAATTCGTTACAGCTAGGCCACCATCTTAGATTTTGAATCACTCGACAACAAGCACTGCTTGGCGTGTAGATCTCCGCTATAAAATTTAATCATATTTAAAATTACGTCACATTTTAAAATGAATGACAAAATTATTCAGTTCCATACTGTACATTTTGAGTTGATGCAACTAATGAGTAAGTTGCAAAATTACACATTAGATTATTTTGTGATTTGACAAAAGCAACCGCATACTTGCTGTCGCGGGCAAGTTCTATTAATTTCTAATTAAAATTTCTAGTCCGGATTCGTTAAAAGCTTTGTTGTGTTGTCAGATAGGATTGTTGCATTTTGAATCAAAATGGAACTTCGAATTCTGAGGCACAAAAGAGAGGAGAGTAAGGCTTCAACAAGAATATAATTTACCTAAATTGACGATTCTTCGGGATTACTTAATCCACTTGTAACAAAATAGTTGTAGCTATATTGCGCTGTAACTAAAGTTTCAAACCAAACTGTAAGTTGAGATCCTAACGAACTACATTTAACAAATTTTAAGAGAGAATTAGGCATTACAGACAACTAACATGTGTGTGGATAAGACTTTACGAAAACTTAAAAATAATGCTTAAATCATGTCTTTAAAAATTAGTACATGCTTGGTATTTTTAAATATAAATTACTTGTTGGAAAATAATCATTATGCAGTATTCCAAGAATATTTTTTTTAATAAAATGATATTATTACTTATATATTGAAACAGTACATATTTTGATAATTTACTTTTTAATGGATCAATATAAATGCATTATTTAAAGATTTCTACATATATACTACTAAAATATACATAAAATTCAGATATTTTTCATTTTAAAAAAATATACTTTTATCATAAATTAGTAAGTAATAGATTGCTTCACTTAAACCAACGCGTGTAAATATCTTTAAAGGAAAATTGATTCTAATACGTCTAAATAAGATACAATGTTCAAGTAAACTACGCATTTAACACAAATTGGATTTAACTGATCAAAGGTATATCCCAAAGTCAATGACAAATCAAATATATGACAAACTTGGCTCGTAATAATTTGAAGATTCATTGAATATAATGAAGTACATTTCACAGCTAAAAATATTATGAAATTCTTAGCTGATTTTAAACATCTCAAAATTTAAAAAAAAAAAAAAAAATCGGCAATATATTAAAATTTAAAAAATTCAATAGACGTTTTAAAATGTATTTGTACTTTTTATATCGACAGATAAGTTTACATATTTACTAAAATATACAAATATGTAAAAATGAAAAAATAAAAAAAATATCCTCATATCCCCATATTATGTTTTCTATTGTATGTATAAACAAAACATCTAGTAGGACTACATCAATCAGAGGGAGTTCTGAAAATTAATGCGAGATCGTATATATTACAATTTTGTTATACTGTGAACTCTTATAGATCTTATTCAATTATGCACTCTGAAATCAGTATAGAGAGTGACTTATAAGTTCAAGCATATTTTTAGCGGTTCTTCAAGTTCCCAATCAAAAGTAAAATGTATTCTCCTTAGAATAAGGAATAATATAAAAAGAAATTTGTAAAAGTAATTTCAGACATAGAATATACTAAATCGTTCAATAGCAAATGCAGTGAAGAATAAATATTTTTAAACCAGAGGTAAAGAAGAAATTATTTACGAGTAAAACTAGTTTCATTATTCTATTTCGTTCAAGTAAAATGAAATATATGCTTTCTTTTGAATGGAATCTTTAAAAAATGAAAATAAATGGAACTTTATTATAAATTACAGTGAGAAGAATTATATTTTGGATTAAAATCTCCATCACTAAATAAATTTGTAAATTTCTAAAATTTCATTTTGTTTTGCAATTGCAAGTATTTAGTTATTTTTCAAGCAAAATAAAAATTATAGCATGGCAGTTTTAGTTTCCAATCTACATTTTGATAATGCAAAAATGAAAAATTTATATTCAAGGAGCAAATGATAATTTTTAGTGCATTAAGGTGATGTGTTTTTTTCCAATTAGAGTATAAAATGTAGTATAAAAATTTGCCGTCAATATTCGTATTAATAATTGTTCATTCTATTTACATATAAAATTATATTTACCTGAATAACATTTATTTTTCTTATTTTATTTTTAATTATTTGTTATGTTTCATTACGTATAAGTTTATAAAATTATTTTGAGGTGATAAAGGTTTTACTTTGTGTTGCCGTACTTTAATTGAAAAGAATATTAAAATAGTAAATATTTAATTTTCAAGTTAGGTCTAATAATTCATTTACTCATTATGAGATTTTTCATTTTAAATGCTCTGGTACCTTAATTCTTTGGTCATTTAAAGATATTTTAAATACCATCTTAAAACAATTTTCTAAAGCAGCAATATATTTCAACTGAATTTTTTAAGAAAAGCAAACAATTGAGTTACTTCAAAAAGTGGAATTCTAATTTAATTTTTTTTATATTTAAAGATTGTTTGCTTAGCGTGTAATCCGATTACTTGTACATAAAATAAAACTTTATAGTTTTAAATTTAAAAAAACAAGATTTTTTTCAGAACTGTTAATATTTTGAAGCAATTGCTGCGATTTATTCAACCACTCCGTTAAAGAAAAAGTTTCAATATATTTTGAATATTCTTTTTTATTGTATAGGAAAATAAATTGTGAAAGATATTAGTTTCTTGGTTATATCTTAAATGCTAAGTTTTATTTTGATTCTCGGATTAAAAATATTTTTGAAATTGAATTTTTTCTTTTTTCTTTTATTTCTATCAAAAAGGAGAAATAATTCCTCAGAAAGATTACAAAGGTAGTTTCTAAAATACTGTATTTCCCTTAAAGCTATTCCAAAAACTGAACACTGAAATATTTTCTTAATTACTCTAATAATTTCGTTACACTAGTAGAAATACTGGTAAATATATAGTACTATTTAAAAGAAAGTTCACAAAAACTATTGTACATAAAATTTCCAATTGTTACATATCGCACTAGTGCTGATATTTCTAATCCAAACTGATACCTTTTTTTTCAAATATTCAAACCCTAGTAATTGAAAATTTAATAATAAACAACAAAGCGTTGTTAACACACACGATTTAAATGTAGTCAATAAATAAGAGTTCAATAATAATAATAATATTCACTCAGTTATAAACAATATGATATAATCAGTAATATATATCGATTATTTTCTCAGTTTAGAAACAAATTTCATACAAACATTCATCTGAGGCAATTCTTTTTAAATTTATCACTGTATAAATTAATAATAATTTGGCTAATATTTTGTATAAAAAAACGTTTTTTAACTGATAAATTTCTATAACGTACATGTACGTATGTGTATGTGCACTCGATACTGGCTACAATCTTATAGTACCATTTTCCTAATTTTTTTATTAAAATTAAATAATAAAAGATAAAGTGGATTTTATATATATGCCTGGTCATTTTTAATGGTTTTTGTGATTCGCAAAAAACAATTTCATGGTTTGTAAATATCAAAAACTGTTTTCAAATTCATATAGACTCGACTTAGGTTTATTTATAAGCATGCATTCGATGATTTATTAAAATGGCAAAGTAAAGTTGAGACGGAGCGGTTGTAAATGATAAATACTTATTTTTAACGTTTTAATGAAAGATTTCCACTTACAAAAGGCTGTGATACACACATACACACACACACAGTGTTTTTATGAGTTACATGATATTTAATATTGCTTTTGTGAGGAAATTGGGAGGCATTACTTATTTTGTTCCAAGATGGCACGGAATTTTACCAAGGATAAAAGTTTGCCTTTATAGTTTCTATACAAGCAAGATGTATACTGACATTTCAGTAGCTCGTAAACTTACGTTTTTGAAGTTGTATGATTGCAATTTTGTGATCGCATGCCGTATTGCGGATAAAAATCGATTTATCTTAGAATTGCAATTTACCTCAAAATGTGTTTTTATCATGCTATGAAAACATAAGTTATCTTCTGTAGACAATAATTTGTTACAACAATGTAAAGCTCCTTTCAGCGATATTATAAATCGAGTATTAATTTTTTTTCTATTTCGTTTGTAGATGTTCATTCTGGTCCGGCAGGAAACCAGGTTTGGTAAAATAAACATTTTATCTGCCATATTTACTTAACTGTAGTCACTGTAGAGGATCATCAGAAAATAAACAGTACGATTGATGATTATACCTCTTCGAGTGGAGGATAACATCATATAAAAAGTGGTTTTGTATAAATTGGGTCTCGGCAGATAATTACGCTTCGTTCACAAAACGTTTCTGCGCAGAGGTACCGTAACTAATCTACTCTCTAAAACTTTTGACAGAGTTTGCTAATTTGTATTCATTTGGATTTGTGATTTTTTAAAAAATGTTTTTAAAGCATTTGAATGAATGAATTTAACATTACAATAAATTACTGACAATTCTCTCAATTTCTCTACAGCAATCACTTTCCTCTGAAAGCATCCCGATGATAACTGGATTTTAATATATCACTTTAAGAATGTATTGCATTAGATTTTTAAAATTTCTTTGCTCCAGATGGACCAATTGAACAACGTTTTTATCCTAATATTTTCTATAGAACTATTTTCTTAAAATTTTTTCTATGAGAGAAACATTATTATATATTCTTTCTTCAAAACTTCATTACTTTACTATCTAGTTTATCATCCATGTGTGTTAGAAATAGGCTTAACTTTTCAACATGACTCTATTTTTTTCTATTATGCAGAAATTTTCCGCAGTGTGGGGTAGGTTGGTATCATACAGCGGCTTAATCCTAAATCAGTAACCTAATTGAGCATCAGCTTTAGAAATCATAATAGGTCTCCATTTTAGTCCAAATACTCTTTTTGTATCCTCATTTGTTATGTCACTTGAACTCCAATTTCTTTCTACTTTGGTCTGGTAGGTTAAACAGCTTATCCACTTGTTATCTCATTTTATTTTATTATATTACATATCTATCTATCTATCTATCTATCTATCTATCTATCTATCTATCTATCTATCTATCTATCTATCTATATATATATAACGTCTTATTATCTACAAACAAGAGAAAACATCCAACAATCACATTCGAAAAACACAAAAACAGTAGACAGTTACATGTATATATATATATATATATATATATATATATATATATATATATATATATATATATATATATATATACAGATGGCTATACATCCTAAGTATTCAAGACAACTATTCAAGGCAGGAAATAATAGGCATAGTAGTAGAATAACAATCTTCTGGTCTTAGAAATCAAGAATGCAGGTTTAAACAAGTTTTAGGGCTAGCCAACGTTCACCTGTAATTTGTCTATACAAAATGCAAAGGGAAAAGGAAAGAATAATATTAGGAGACATTTAAATATTACAAATAAAATCACTATACTAATGAAATATAACGGTACAATTTTAGCTTACTAGTAATAAAGTCAGTCTTACTAGTTCAGTCATAATTATGAGCTGAATAAATATTTTTATTTTTAAGAAATCTATAATGTATTTACTATTTTTAATTATAGCTTTATGAATTACATTGCTGATTAATAATGTTTTGCCTAATATTATGAAGTAATTTGCCTTCAGTAGTAATATATGTTTTAAAACCATTTCTCACAGTTCTAAATTTAACCGGACTTTTATGGAATTTTGGTGTTAAAAATATGTATGGAAACTTAAATTTAGGAACGCAAAAACCTAATTTTTTTTATAAATAGCAATAATACGATTACTAATTTCAATATGTGACAAATCTATTTTTTACGAGATTCATTGTTTAAGAAGTGTTCATTAAGCATATTATAATAAAAATACTTACAAATCACAGCATAGGTACCAGGTACTTTATCAATGTAAACTATGATAAAATTCTTTGTAATTCATAAATGTTCTGTTTTACATATTTAAAAGTAAATTCATAATGAAAATAATAGCTAAATTTCATAAATTCTTTTAAAAAATTGTACTTATATTCATCAAATGCCTCTATAGGTAGTCCATTTTTAATTGCAGATTTTGTAATAAAATTATCTATATCTTTATTAATTTGTGTTAGAAACAGTTAATCTGAAACTATCGCCTTTACTCATGATATCCTTTAAAATTTTGTCATTGATAATATCTATGTTTCCACTAACTACATGTTTATGGTGGCCTTCAATAAAATCACTATAGTTTTTACATATACAATCTTCTATGTTAATAGAAGGTGAACTATTATTGTAATTAAAGATAAATCTGCCCATCGTTTTGATATATTTAAATGCTTTCTTAACAAACACATTTCTATCAGGAAAAAGTCACAAATGTCTATTAAATACATTAGAAAAATTAATTTTGCCATAAGTTTTATTCATGAATAATAAAGTACAGTACTCTGTAATAGGTTCATTAATTTTCTCAACATTAATATTGAATTTATTAACTAGATAATTATTAAAATCTTTAATAAAGTGTACTGCATGACATACCTTAAAGGAAACATTATTTAAGATTTCATTTAACAATACAATTTCATTAAGACCAAACATGAAGTATTTGATCTTCTTTTGATATTAAAGTTTTTTTCAAAAAAAATCATCAATAATAACTTTAATATTATCAGTTAAAGATTTTTCTTTTTTTTCTTTTAATTCTTTTAATATATATATATATATATATATATATATATATAATTATAATTATTTTATCTTAGGTATATAACTATATGTTTATTTTTATATTTTCGTTTATATATTTGTGTATATGTATATATATGTATAAATTTATATATATATATATGTATATATATGTATAAATTTATATATATATATATGTATATATTTATATATTGAATTTTTATGTGTATATATATATATATATATATATATTGTTATTACTATTTTTTGAAAAAAAAACTGGTGCAGCACTTTTATAAATGCACTGCTATTAATTTTGCATAGTCTAGGATTTGACAAAGTACTACAAGAAATCGGGTTAAAAACTTAAATTTTTAAATTATATTTACAAATGCCAGCTTACGAACTCAACTAAGATTTTATAAGAATTGGCAAGATGTATGAAATATGAACATGAGAATGAAAATTAAGCTGCAAGTTTAACAATATCTATGTTGTACTTAAATTCGATTTATTATATTATCAGGGACTAATAAATATGACATCTTCTTTAGCATACACACAACACAGCTAAATCAATATTTTCATAACTAATTTCTCACTTGTTCCTGCGTTTTAGTGCATTGTAAGCTGGCCTGTTTCGTTCAACCAAAGAATGCAGTATGTTTCAATTCTCATGCATTTTGCATAAGCTAAAGCAGCGTTTCTCAAACTGTGGGGCACGCTTCCCTAGGGGGACGTGACAGCTCTACGAGGGGAGCACGAGCATATTGGAATGTCTTAAACAAAATATTATTTAAGAAATTATTAATTTATGGAAAATAAACAAACAAAATACATTGTGACATAATAAAAATAAAATACACATTTACACTGATATAATACACTTATAAACGTATCAGTACTGCACCATGTATTTTATAATTAATTCAACAATACTAAGTTAAGAACAAATTAAAAAATTTCCAGTGACCCCTTGGGCTTGCCATACATAAAATTATATCCCAAAGTTAATATTTACCCGGATTATTTGTACGGTTTATAATTAATCCCTTAACTGCGGGTTAAAAGTTGCGCAAATAACTCCCCGTTTTACACGCATGGGCACGCCTGTGATATATTGGGGAAGAGGGTGTGAAGGAAAGGTATAAAAATAAGTAAATCCTTCTCGCAAACCCTGTCAAGGTCCTTTTATAGCATTCCAAATCCTTCGGGATAATTTTATGGATATGAGTGCACAGAAAAGATCTTACTTCGGAAAGACTTATATATACGCCCAGAAAACTAATGCGTTGACTGAGCGAGATATTTATTTACATCAGAGGCACATAAGAGGTTAAAGTCGTTTTTTTTAGCTTTAGAGTCAAGATATAGTATTATTGAATTCAATGCATTGTTATTGTAAGGAAGGAGGGGTGATGAAAATTATGATTGAATATTGGCTCGCAAGTAGTGAAAGTTTGAGAAGCATTGAGCTTGAGGCAATAAACGGGTAAGTTTGATTTTTTATGGGCTACATATTGATAACTTATCGTTTTCAGATAGGGCAAACCCCCAAATATGAGAGCTATTTCATGGTGATACCTTCTAGAGGTGTGACTCTCACTATGATTTATTTTTCCCGAGAGTACCACAGCCAAATTGATACTCAAGGAATATTTCTACATGCCACATAAAAGTACAGCATGTATTCCAATGATTTTTTTTTTCCAGAAAATCTATCGACTCCAGACGGTATCCAACCCGCACCCTTAGGCTTACGAAGTAGGCACTCTCCCTCCAAGCCATCGGGCCGACAAATCGAAGATATAGAACGGATGGAGCATATTAAATAATGTAAAATGATGGAATAAATAAATTAAGAGCCTCACAGAATATTTTTTGTAATGAAACATCAAATAATAAACCAAAATTTCAAAGTTTCAGTACCAATGAATATGCTAAGGATTTTTATTTTTCAGAAACCATGATACACTCAAACTTCTTTATCAAAAATATTTTCACTTCACAAAAAATCTAAATTAAAACTTATTCAGATAAAAAGGTTGAAGGAGCAGTTGCGCAATGTTACGTCGTTATATTTTAATGACATTGATTCTGCTTTCGATCAACTGAAAATTGCATTTACAGCTGCAAGTTTTTACTGTGATTACAGTTATTTTGAAATATTTTGAATCGCATAAACAACGAATTGATAAATTTCGAGAATCCATTTAAAATTCAGGAGTGAATATATTAAAAGAATATTTTCTCACTACCTTAATTTCTTCCAGCATTCATTCAGACCTTTCGGAATTTTTACGCAAAAACTTTCAGTACCAGCAGTTCAAACTTTGTTGATATTGTTCTAAAGCGATAATTATCTTTTCATGTTAAGGGATGTTGGAACCCTAAAATCTTCTTAATATGACAATTTTGAGATTTTTACATTTTCAAATTGTACAGATTTTAAACTTTCTAAAAATATCTTAATTCTTTAACTTCAAGGGTAATTAAAATCCCTTAAAACCTATTTTCTTTTGGGCCGTACGTAGCCTGGTGGTTATAGCATCGGACTCCAGACCAGAAAGCATGCCTTCGATGCCCGTGCCACCAAATACTCACGGAGTACATGCTTGTTAAATCAATAACTCCGAAAGTTTTGTGGGCTGAATCACGAGTGCAGGGGACTGAATAATATTTATCTCCTCTTCAGTTCCATATCAAAATTGTGGAGGTATGTGGTGTCGCCATCTATCGTGCCTTTAGGGAATGAGAGCTAAGTCGTGCTGCCTCTTGTATGGTGTTCAAGGCTATGTCCAACGACAAGCGTACTTCTAGTCCTTGGCACGATTAATTTTGTGGGTCTCGATCTAACTACGTGAGACAGGTGGAACTAGCCACAACAACAATAAACCTATTTTTAAATAATCATTGACACTGGGCCACGCACATTTAAATGGCGAAAATTGTAAACAAAGTATTTTGTTTTGCTTAAAAGGTTGATGAATGATGGAAATCAAAACATTTAATCCAGAATTGCTAAAAAAGTGTTTACATAGTATACAAAATTCCAATGAAAGGGCACCAACGTCAAATTATCTCGGGTGCCGAAGAAAATATTTGTGCAAATAGAAGTATTGTCATTGGGTACATATGATTCAATTTCATCATTAAAAATAGGAAATATGCTAAACCAAACTTTTGAGAAAACTTAATATTGAGCCTAGTGTTTACGCAATACAGGCAATGGAGCGCCTCGACAAACAGAGGCTGTTAAAGGCAAAGTACTCAAGCTTACAACAAACAAAGGAAGTTAGGAAAGAAAAAAGACTTAAAAAGAAGAGAGAGGATGATGAGATTAAAAAAAATGTAGATAATTTGGAATATGGGGAGGAATAATTTAAGAGGCCTCAGGAGTATTAAATTTTTCTGGAGGTCTGAAAATATAAACAATTTTCAAACAGGTGTAATTCTTTTAAATTTAAATTAAATTATTTGAATCATTTACACATTATTTGTAAAAGAACGGGGCTTCAAAAAAGTATAAAATGTTTAAAATATAATAAAGATTTTAAAACTCATAAGCATATGAAAATTCTATGATAAACATTAAGTATTTTTTGCGTTGCGCACGCTATTTTCTAAAATATTAGCCTCTGATGTATAAAACTTTATAGAATTGTAAAATGCATCACACTCTTTAAGCCCTACCTAATTTTAGTATTACATATCTTTTGTATTTCAAAATATTTTTGTAAAACTTTGCAATTTTTTAAATATTTTTTAAAAAATGTATTTTTTTATTTATTAAAATATGTAAGTTATTATTATATTTATATAAAAATAGCTATAGAGTAATGATAATTCATTCAACTGTTTTAATGAACTTATATCTAATAATTATAATAGCTAACTTATAGCTATTTTAGAAAATAACACGCGCGACTTAAAACTTAATACATATTTCTTATAGAAAAGGTTCTTATTTTCATATGTTTATAATTTTTAAAATTATGAATATATTTTAAACATTTTATACTTTTCTGAAGCCCATTTTTTTATAAATAATGTGTAAAAGATTCGAATCCTTTAAATTAAATTTAAAAGAATAATACCTGTTTGAAAATTGTTTATATTTTCAAACCTCTAGAAAAATTTAACAACCCTGAGACCTCTTAATAAAAAAGTAATTATACATTACAGCTATTTATCTCAAAATGTAAATGTTTGATGTTCGAGAGATGCATCTTTTTTGGCAAAATAATCTTCACATTTATGTAAGTTTTTTATGAAATATTTATAATGATTGCTAATAAATAATAAAGTGAGATTTTGTAAAAAAGTCAAAAAAATTTTTTTCACAATGTTTTTATGGAAAAAATGTGTTGAATTTCCCTATGTTTGATAAAATATTTTATAAATTATGCAAATTTTGAAATGAGCTAAAAGCTCATTTTAGTATAGTGAGAAAGGTGTACTTTAATATTATGAAAGATTTCAAGCATATACATGTAACAGATTTTGAGAAAAAGTACTCGTACATCGAAAACAGCCAATTTAACATTACCGATATAGAGGTTTCCGACTTCGCTTACGTACTTTTTCATTGTAAAATGTAGTAAGTGTTAAAATAAAAGATTTTGAAACAATATCTTCTGAAATGCATTGTATTGTCATTTTTGAGTGGAAATCAATCTGTGTTTTTTTTTTTTTTTTCAATTTTCAGCAGAGAGAAGCAAGCTGAAAAAAATGATTACACGCAATTAATAAAAGTACCTTTATTACAGAACTACTTGAATTTAATATCTATATACGCATTAAATAATTATATTAAATTTCAAAAAAATGCAGCTCATATTTTGTTTTTATTTTTTTTTACTTTTGAAAAAAATATTTATCACTGCCTTTTTTTTAGTAAAGTGATGAAAAAAATTGTATTGTGGGAACCGATCAAATATAAAGACATTTTTTTGGCAAACTTTGTAATTAGATTATTGGCATCGTTGAAAAAATAAGTAATTTATTTATACATAATGATTGATATAATTCTTTTTTCCCAAATTTTTTTTTAGGTTGATGCATTTGCATTTTAAACATAGAGTATCGGCATTGCTCACGGGCACAGCAATTACTAGCTCTTGAATATAATCACTTAAAAAACAATGTTTTCTTATTTAGAGATTTTTTTTCCTGGACAAAAACCTGAGGCAATAAATTAACCCTTTGTTTTAAACGGACTTACTTATTTATCTATTTTTTTATTTTCATATGAAAAGTAGACTTTCTAGTTTGCATAAAAACGTTTTATGTTCAGAAATTCTAAATTTAGTAAATTTAACAGTCTATAATAGTTCTAAAAAGTCGGAAACATATATAACGTTCGTAAGAAAAGTAGACTTCTTACATAGTTTACGTTTAAATGATATTCTTTTTTTTTATCACACACAAAACTTATTCCAAGGCTTGTATCTCTTGTGCATACTTAACTCAAGCCAAAAACATTCCAAGAGAAAAAATGTAAACATTTTCTTATTTCTGTGTTTTTTTCCTTTTGTTCATTTAAAATTGAACAGCACTTCAGGAATCAAAAGACTTCACCAAATTCGTCTTCTTTCTAATTTTTTTGCTGCTGACTTTCACGTTATAAATCGCAAGAAGGATTATATTTCAAAATGTAGCATTTTAAAAATCGATTGATTAATCAATTGATTCAATTCTTGAATTACGAAAAGAGCCGCGAGATAGAGTTGTGGTTGATTGTAGAATCGCAACTGTCCACGACTACCTATCCAATCTTCTTAAAATGATAGGCATTTCCCAATGTCCCTTGTATAAACTGTACGGCTACAACGAAAAAATGGCACCATTTATTTGACATGCTGCCGTGCACTCTCCACAGGATCTATGTATAACGATAATGAGAGGCTATACACAAAATGAGTGTTATATAGACTATATTGTGGACTTCTGTTTCTTGTGTTTGGTTCCTCTTCTTCGTTTCCTGTTTTGTTTGCAAATGTCTTGTAATCCGCCATAGGAAGTAAAAAGAAAGTTGCCTATAATTTTTCATCATAGTTAATTTGGTAAAATTTCCACATCATTTATCAAAAAAAAAAAAGTAAGAAAAAAAAATTAAGAAAAAAAATTAAGCAAAAAAATTTAAAGTAAGCAAAAAGTTTAAAACAATTCCTACTTGAAAATTAAATTCAGCTTGTCATACCTGGTAGTTGGATAATACATGCAAACTGTCGCCATCTATTGCATTCATTTGGAACAAATTTGATTTTTTAGCGCATCAAGCAATATGGGATTCTCTTCCACAAGCAGACATTCAAAATGTGTTTGACTCCATGCCACGTAGTATAACAGCACTTATTGCAGCGTGTGGTGGAGCCACCAAATACTGATTCCAGACACTTAATATTTTTTTTGCTTCGAAAATTTCGTCAATTTTTTTTTGTGCTAATGAAAGTTGTTTGTGAATTAAATTTCATTTATTTCTGATGATTCCTTCATGGTCTTAGAGTTGCTCGTTGCAACCACTTTCAAGAAGAAGAAGAATCCTCCGCTACTACGGTGCGAAATCACTTTTTACAAATATATATATATATATATATTAATAGTAGGTATTGAAAACAGTTGTAGAATGGAAACATTTCCTTCAAGTAAGCAAAAGAATTGACGGATCATTATATGTTCTTCATGATTTAAGTTGTACAATTTGAGAACAATACAAATAGTAAGATAAAGAGAGAAAAAAATGCTGTTAACTCTAAGAACAAGAGATCTTAACATAGTACTCGATCAAAAGCCAATACAATTTTTTGCAAAAAAAAAGTAAGATTCTTTTTTTCCCTTTTTTTTATCTAGTTTGAATGATAAAGGATACGTTTTGTTGATTGAGAGGCTGATTTTCCCTTCCTTCGAAGATAAAAAGAGGAAAAAGAATAACAACAAAGGTTTTTTGAAAATTAAAGACTTACTTCTAATCCTCGCCTATTATCTACCCATCTATGTTTATACTTCAGAACAATAATGATTCCAGTTTCTTTTGTCAAAAAGGATTATTAGGGGGAAGTATTGTGACTTGACTTTGATTAAAGTTTTATTAAAGATTTTTATGTAGAAGCTATATATACTTTATGTGATGTGAGATTATTTTTTAAAGAAAGCAATATTGTGTTTCTTTTCAGTTTTTAAAATCAATAATTTTATTCAGCAAAAATAATAAAAAACCCTTGAATGTATAAATTTCAAATTAAAATTGATTTATTAATATTAATTTTTGGCTGAAATTTAGTATACCAAGTGAATCTGTTAGATTGGGTTACGCCTTTCATAAATGTTTTGACATATATATTTTAAGTTGGAGTTTGTTTAAATACATACATATATTTTGCATCGAATTTAAATCTATACTGTGAATACTAGTAGTCTATAATTTTATAATTATATTTTATTAGTATAGTGATTTTATTTATAATATTTGAATTTCTTCTAATGTTATTCTTTCCTTTCCTCTTAGCATGTAGTATAGACAAACTACAGGTGAAGGGTGGCTAGACCTAAAACTTGTTTAAGAGGACATAGTACTTTTAAACGGCAAAATAATCCATTTTTCAAAAATATTTTTAAAAATTAATGCAGACTGTTAGGAGCATTTTAAAACAAACCGCGTCAAAATCGGACCAAAAGTACGGCAATAGCAACAAAAAATGTCAAACGTCAGCACTGGATTGTCCATTTAAATCCAATGTAAACAAACCATGTTCGTTAGTTTCGGTTTTGAAATCGATGGTGTTATTAAAATTATTTTCTCCCCAGTTGTTGCTAATTTTTAATTTTATCTATTTTTAATGAGAGAAGGAAGTTTGCAACTCAACACTGCCCTAGTTCGAAGTATTGCTTGTTTACATTTGTATTTCATACTGTTTACTGCTGCTTTATTGAGTGTTATCTCGTTATTCTCGTAATTCGTAAGCTTTTTACATTTTTGTTGATTGAAGTTTTTTTTGCATCTTTTTAATTAGTAAAAAATGTCTAGTAAAGCTCAACGTAGAGGCAGTGACTATCGCCGAAAACGAAAGCGTTTTCATGCGAATCAATACACTCGAAATGTATCAGATACACTTGCTGTAGACTGCATATCTGCTTCCGCTAAGAAATTGTGCAAAGAAAATTATCTTGACAAGGAAGTAAGAAATTCCAATCAATCTAATGGATATAGAATGATAAACATTGATATTTTATTATGTGAACTATCCAAATATTTAATATGTCCTAACTGCAATACTAAAGTAGTTCTAAAAGAAAAGATTTTGTATGGATTGATATCTGAGTTTTATGTTGAATGCTACTCATGCAGTACATTGACCACTTTTAAAAGTTCCTCAGTTATTGCTTCAAGTAAGGACTATGAAGTTAATACACGAATAACCTATGCTATGCGTACAGTAGGATTGGGTTTTTGTGGAATAAAGAATTTTTGCACAGCAATGTGGATTTGCCATCCCCAGTATCACAAAAGTCATATGAAAGGATAATGCGAAAATAAATTTGGCCAGTCGTGTAGTAGCAGACGACTCCATGAAAAATGCTGCGAAAGAAGAAGTATCAGCTTCTGGAAGTAATGAAATCTGTGTCAGTGGTGACGGTACGTGGAAAACACGTGGACACACTTCCCGTATTGGTGTTTGTAGTGTCATTGGAGATGTTACAGGGAAAGTGATTGATGTTGCTGTTCTCTCTTCATATTGTAAAGGATGTGAAAAATGGCGAGGTCCAAAATCTGGACATTCATATGAAGAGTGGAAATTGAAACATCAACCACACTGTGTAAAGAACCACATTGGTTCTTCCAGTAAAATGGAAGTAGACGGGATGAAGGAAATATTTCAAAGATCGGTGCCACAACGAAATGCGAAATATATTAAGTATATCGGAGATGGGGACACAAACCCTTCCCAGAGCTTCAAAGGACAGCACCATATTCTATCGAAAAAGTTGAATGTGTTGGCCACATACAAAAGCGTATGGGTGCTAGACTGCGAAAATTAAAAACAATGAATCGTGGCAAAAAATTATCAGACGGTAAGAGTATCAGCGGTAAAAATCGTCTGACTGATAAGTTCATTGATACAATTACCACCTATTATGGCAATGCTATTAGACAGAATAATAGCTCCGTTAGTGATATACGTCAGGCCATATGGGCAATTTATTGTCATTATAGGTCCACTGATGAGGAACCTATGCATCACTTCTGCCCAATTGGTGATACTTCGTGGTGCAAATATCAAAAGGCAGTTGCTACGAATAGTGCTTCTTTATTCAAACATAAAAATATTGTGCCAATTGCCGTAATGGATGAAATAAAGCCTATAATAGCAGAACTATCTGCACCAAAATTGCTGAAAAATGTGTGTAACACAAAACGCTAATGAGTCGTTCAACTCGACTGTTTGGAAGTACTGCCCCAAAACTTCTGAGGGTCATCTAAAAATATTGTAGACATAGCAGTAAATGAGACTACAGTGATGTTTAATGAGGGAATGACGGGACGTTTAAAGATAATGAAAGCTCTTGGCTTTAAAATAGGACATTTTACTGTTACATCTGCCTTTAAAGCCAATTATGCACGCATAAAAAATGCCGAAATTAAATCAAAATCATATACATTAGAGGCCCGTAGGGCTAGCAGAATGAGAAAAAAAGCCACAAATGAGCATTTTGCAGAACTAGAAGGTCCTACATATGAAGCAGGATCATTTTAAATATTATGTATTAAGTTTTATTTGAAATATTGAAATGTCATTCTTTAAACTTGATTTTCTCAGTTTCAATTTTTTACACTTTCCCGCAAGATTGTAAAAAAAGTTTTTACTCTAGAGCTACAAAAATTGGCATGCATATTCTAGTCATAGATCTTAATTCTGTATGCCATAATTATGTTTTATGGTTTAATACATTTTGATTTGCAACTGTATAAATATTGAAATTTTAAAAAAAATTTTTTTATGAATTTTTTTAACTTTAAAAAATATTAAAAAAAAAAATATAAGATACTTTTCAATTAAGTGGTATACACACACACAAAGAATAAAGGTTACATTTAAACTCAATTTAATGCAAAAATTGAGATTCTAAAGTGTATAATTTAAAAATTATCTTGCGGGAACAGGAGGTAAGTAATATTTTTTTTACAATTTGGTATATATATATTTATCTTCTTTTTTAAAATTTTGTATTTATTAAAGAACAAAATTTCTCTAGTTTTCTTAAAGTATATACAATGTTATAGATAATATATTAAATTCAGATCAAAATTAGCAAAATTTGTTAACTTATGATGAATCGTAACATGTATATGACAACGAACAATTTTTGTTCTCGCAAGGTACTATGCCCCCTTAAACCTGTAATCTTGGTTCCTAAGTCCAGGAGTTTGTTATTGTACTAATGTGCCTATTATTTCCTATCAAGTATGGTTACCTCAGGTTCTATAGCTATGTGTGTATTTATATATTTTCGATCTATGTATATATATATATATAAGCGTATTTTTTTCAGGTATAGAAGTTTAAGTTGGCATTACTTTCCAAGATGACGACCGATTTAACAGCTGTCATGTGATTTATTCTCAGTTTGGTTTGGCAATTCATCAAAACGATCTTTAAGCAAGGCGTAGATTCGTCGAATGGGCCCAAAACGAGATTGCCGTTGTTCCCGATTTTCATAAGCGAATTTTGTTTCGCGATGAAGCGCACTTCTGGTTGAATGGCTACGTCAACAAACAAAACTGCCGCATTTGAAGTGAAGTTAATCCACAAGTGTATGTCGAAACACCGTTACATCCAGAAAAACTGACTGTTTGGTGCGCTTTATGGGCTGGTGGAATCCTTCTTCAAAAATGATGAAGGCCACAACGTTACAGTCAATTGTGATCGGTATAGAGCCATGATTACTAACTTTTTCATTCCTGAATTGAACAATCAGGATGTCCAGGAGCTGTGGTTCCAACAAGACGGCGCAACATGTCACACAGCTCGTGCCACAATCGATTTATTGAAAGACACGTTTGGTGACCGCCTAATTTCACGTTTTGGACCTGTGAATTGGCCTCCAAGATCTTGTGATTTAACACAGCTAGACTATTTTGTGTGGGGCTATGTAAAGTCATTGGTCTATGCGGATAAGCCACAAACGCTTGACCATTTGGAAGACAACATTCGCCGTGTTATTGCCAATATATGGCCACAAATGTTGGAAAAAGTCATCGAAAATTGGACGTCCAGATTGGACTACATCCGAGCCAGCCGTGGCAGTCCTATGCCGGAAATCATATTTAAAATGTAATGCCACAAGATTATCTTTCGAATAAAAAAGTTCATGTCAATCGAATAATACATCGTTGTTTTATTGCAATTTAAAGTTCTATACCTCTAAAAAACACCCTATTATATATATATAAATATATATATTTAAATAATTATGTTTCTTGCGTGAAAACTTTCTTAAAATGTAGGCGTGAAATTAGTATTGAATAAGAAACATTCCCGTTTACAGCGATTCAACTTATCGCAATGAGGCTTGATTATTATATTGATGAAGGTAAATTGCTGAAATATAACTCTTTTTTTTAGTAGCTATAGTTTTCAGAAGAACCTGCAAGCACACACAGATAATCCAAATAAATTGATATATCCATTATTAACGTCACATAATAAAATTTCTTGGGAATTATTGGCAACTCTTTCCACATAATTTTAAACCACTGTCAAGTGAGAAGGACGGTTCTTGCACCGGTTCCAAGAAATAAACTCATGGACAAAAAAATTATTGCACCAAGAAGTAGTCGTCAAAAAGAAACGAAATTTTTCTTACGTAATAAATACTTTGTTATAAGTAAATGATTAGAAAATTAAAGAAAAAGGATAATTTATTTCCCTGAGAAAAAGATAAGAGAACAGAGGATTTAACAGTCTTGTTACACTCTTGCTGTGTGAAGAAGAAGATTGTCTTGTTGAAAAATGGCTCCTTGGGTGTCGTTGAATGAGTGACAACACATATGGTTGCAGGATTTCATGGATATACCACTGGGCTGTTATGATGCCACGGATCAATACTAGGGATGACCGTGTATTGTAGGCAATACCTTCCTATACCATCACACCATCTGTAGGAGCAGTGTATCGCTGTAAAGCAAAGGCATGATTGAAGGGTTCACGACGGGGTCACCACTAACGAACACGAATGTCATCACTGCTGAGATTGAATCTGGATTTGCTGCTAACGACGACCTGGTTCCCTTCCACTGCAGTCCAGTTTCCTCGTGCGTGGCACCACTCCAAACGGAAGTGTCGATGTGTGGGCGTCAAGGGCAGCCCACGTAAGGGGCGCCGCGATCCCAAATGTCCTTCAGTCATGCGTCTTCGTATGGTTCGAGAAGACACAGGGGCCCCTAAGGAAGATGCTACCTATGCCTGGATGGTGGCCGATGAAGCAGTTGGCTGCACGCGTGCATTTCTTACGATGTGGCAGTCTTCTCGACGACTGGTCTGTTTAGAGCGTCCCGAGCCAAGGCTTGTGTAAATGACATCTCTGGGATCCACTGGTCCCTCACAACACAATCAGAGTGGCCTAATTGTCGAGCTAATTGCCTAGCCGACCACCCAGATTCCATCATGTTGATGATGCTCCCCCTCTCAAACTGCGGCAGCTGCTTATTTTATCTTCGAAAACGGCGTAATGGCCTGTCTACCTTAGCTCTTTCTTTGTAAACGATGCGGCACACTCGAACAAGATTTGTGTGGTTACCTATTTTATACCCCACGAAGAACGACGTTAAACGCCCTCTACTGGCTATACCTAATGGACAACGATGTAGCATTTCTAATTATTTGCATATTTCCCCAGCATGTAGAGCCCTCCAAGTTTCGATCCGATCCCGCAATTATTTATTGGTTGGCCAACATTTTGTGTACATGAGGTCATATCTGAATTGATTGCAAATATATAGTAAATTAGTGCTTTAAAAATATAAACGTAGTATATATATATATATAAAACAGGATGGTAGAATATTGAAACATTTTACATTTTATATAGATACAGTTCAGGAAAAGATAATAAAATCTACATAATTGTGTTTCAAATCGCGTTATTAAATAAAATTATTTTGTCTTTTCACCGAAAGTTTTAAAAACTAATTTGTTTCATTATATACCCATAATTTGTACCGCAATTTTTTACTTTAAGGTCATGTATTAAGTAAAATTATAATTTTTCCTTAATCAATTTAATCATCATTATACACTATCACTGAATGACCAAATTATTACGAGCAATCGACACTAAAATGGATACGCGTTGTTGCTGCTAGAGGATGAAATAGCTATTTGTAGGGAATGAAGGAACATAGTGAAGCATCGATTACACTGTGTTGCTTCTGGAGAAGGGGGAGAAAATGTGATTCAACTGAGTTTGAACACGGAATGATTTTCAGCGCTCAAAGCGTTGGAACCAGTATCAGAAACACGGTTGCACTTGTGAGTTACTCGAGATCACCAGTTATTAATGTTTACAAAGAGTGCATTACTAAACAAAAAAACCAAGACTCAACGCCAGGCTTGTGGTCGCCAGACACTACTGAATGCTCCTTCGGTTTGGACATTAGATGACTGGGGTTATGTAGACCGATGAATCCCATCTTCGATTACACCATGCAGATGGCAGGGTGTGAATTTGGAGAAAACTGAATGAAAGCATAGTCCCACCTACATTGCCTTACGTTTGAAGATGATGGAGACAATATTATAGTTTGAGGGATGTCTTCTTGGTATTTTAGGGGGGCTTTGAGTCTTGTGGAAGAACTAAGTGCCCAAGTGCATTTTAGCGTTATGCTAGTGGTATACTCTGTCGTATATGAATGTTTCTAGAAAAGCAAAATTCCCTTTTATAGTCTGGCATTGTGTTTTCAGAAGGTTTTAAGACGTGGCAGAACCTTTAATTTGCTTGGTTTTCCCCCTCAGTCCCCATATCTCAATCTAATTGAGAATCTGTGGGATGTGATCAAACCTGGCATCAGGCAACTGGATCCAGCACCATTCAATCTGAAGGCATTAACCCTCCGCTTGCATTTCACAATTTTTGTATAGGGTAATGATGTAAGGAAAATGTAAACAACCCCTAATACAACCACTCTTATAAGCATATCACGTTCCTTCTACAAGGCGGTGGCAGTTAACAATACATCAACACAAAACTCCATTTTATAGTTCCAAAACACTTTTCCAAGGTATCCTGCATCAAACCTACGTTTAGAACTTCAGGTTAAGGTATCCGACTACGTTCGGAATCCTGATTTTAAAAAAAGCACATAAATGGATCATTTTCATGATATTTAGTGTCACTTAGATTTGAATACATAAATAAAATTGTTTTAAGGACATTATGGCCAAACAGGTTATTTAAATACAATATTTTGGCAAAAAATTAACTTAGAAAAACCTTTTTTCAAAACGTTCTCCTTTTATAAAAAAAATGCTTCTATAATAATAATATTTAGCTTAGATAAAGTAAAAACTTCTGAAGAGAGTCTAAACTAGGGTTTTTTTGAAAAATTCACGTTATTTTCAGAGTGACCACAAATTGAAATATATATCGGCGTTTTTTCTTAATATTTCTCCCATCTGTTGTAGTAAAATATGTTTAAATCCACTTTTAAGTTATGGGTTTCAAAAATTCTAGGACAGCCTCTGTGTAGAGGTCTGAGCTATGTAAGTGCAAAATATTATTATAATACAAGCGTTTTTCATAAAAGGAGAATGAAAATTGGTCATTTTATGTTCATTTTTTGTCCAAATATTGTACTTAAATAATTTTTTATTGTAATAATATTCCTAAAACAACTTTATATACATTTTCTAATCTAAGTGACACTAAATATAATAAATATTATCCATTTATACGCTTTTGAAAGATCACGGCTCCGAACGTAGTTGGATACCTTAAGGGATTGAATGATATATTTAATTTTTTGAATTCCAGGTATTAGTTATTACTAAGTGAACTGTATGATTTTTTTAAATTTTCTTTTCTCTTTCTAAGACTACTTGTAACTATTTTCATTGGTTATTTGCTGAAAAGAAATATATTTATATAACGTCAGACGGGGTATTTTCTTGAATATAATTTTTTATAAAATATAAGATATCCTATGTACTATGATATTTTCAAATACTTCAGTAAGTTTTCCTTCTCAAATTGTAGAAAGAAAAAAAAATTAAGTTTGTATATTTTAAATCGTACGTTTGGAAAGAATATAGAACTTTCATTTTATATAGATTGGAATATATTGCAAAGAAGACCCCGTTCTGTTGTTCTTAGTATAATATGTCTTATTTACTTTTGACATTCAATTTCCTTTTATATGTGATGTTATAGCTTTATCACACACCAAAAAAAATCTGTGATGTCGGAATAAATTCAAAGCAAAGTTTTTATTTTATAAACCCTTAATTCCCGGTGATAGTGATGTAGTATTCAGTTGAAGATGTAAAATACAAAATAAATGTTAGCTTACATCCTTGTAAAAATAACAGCTATTTTTAATATTTTTTTTAAAAAAAATTAGATAGTTTTAAAAATTAAATTGTTCTATAACACCTTTACATAATTGAAGTCATGTATTGTAAGGAGATGTTTTTAACAGAATTGAACTTCTATAAACCAATTATTAAAGAGTTTATACAAAGCTAAATATTTCAAATCTGTATGTGTTGCTAAATTCTGTTAATTGAGAGTTTTATTGGACAGTTATCGGTCATTTTTCTCTAATCTAATTACAAATTATTATTTGCACGCTATTTAATTGTTACTCCATCTGATCGATAAAAGATGACTTGAAATCATGGATTTGAAATTAGGAAACTTAAGTATTAAAAAGAAATTAACAATTATATAATCCATTTGTGTTTCAAATAGATTACAAAAACAAAATGGTGTGCTTTTTATTTACAATCTTAATGTTTTCTGGCACTAAACACTCCTCCTTTTATTTGCCCCCTAAAAATTTTGAATGTTTAGCATTTACACTTAAAACATTGATACAGCCATTGGATCATCTTATCATTAAATTTTATACTTTTTTCATAATACATAATAAATGTATCTCGTACATGCTAAAGAGCTTCAATAATCTCTTTTAACAACTTTAAAAAGCTTTTTAAGCTGTATTAGGTTATAAAGAAGAGTTCTAGCAATAAGGTAAATAAAAATACGTTATTTATTTACACACAAGATCTAATATATTTAGGATGTGTCCCAGGATTATTGAAACAAACGTTAATGGGAGGTATGGGACATCACAAGGATTCAGATTTACATAACAAAAAATGATCAGAAACGGCTTGGTACAAGTGTGTTAGTGTGACAGTTACAAGAAACAAAGATACACAAGATTAAGATCTTCTAAAATGTTTATTGGTCAACGATAGTACATGTGCTTTGGTAGATGATATGTGAAAATGTCACAAAGATGTTCAAAGTTTCCGTCATTACTAGCGATGCACTTGTTAAACCATCGGACCATGTATTGGCAGACTTTCTCAAATACACTTGGATTTTTTGGATATCAGCAGCTGCACAGACGATTCTTGTAACCAGATCCCTTTCGGAAAAACCCCTTTCAGGACCCACAGATATTGCGTACACAGAACGTTTCAGGGCGCCCCAAAGGATGAAATTCATACAACTTAAATCAGAAGATCGGGAGTGGAGCTGGAAGCCTGTCCATCACGCCCAATTTTTCGATGTCCAGACATCTAATTCAAATGTTTACGAACAAACCTGCCATAAAGGGGAGGTGTCCCATCATTTTGAAACCACAAATGGCGTCTAACGCGGCCTTGCGCAGGGTACGCTTTTTAGCAGCTCTTGCAAAAAGATTAGATAATCTGAAGTTGTTAGAGGTACTAGCTACAATTATGGTCCGACTAAGAGATCGCTGATCACATCAACCCATACCTGCACTGAAAGGGCATGTTGTTCAGCATGCGGTCTCGTGCCATGGGGTTAAATGCGCATTATAACGGTAGAATACATCACCTTGCTTAAAGTAAATCGCATCCGTAAATGAAACGTAGTATAAGAAATGCGCTTTGGGGTGACATTGGTTCAGATAGCACCGGGCAAATCGCACACGCTCAGGATTATCTGAATGGATCAGTGGCAGTACTTTTGAAGAAGATATAAATGTAAGCCTTTACGCTACAAAACACGATGGACACTACTCCGAGATCCTCCAATGACAGCAGCGACGGCTCATACGCTGGTACTCGGGGATTCCTTTAAACGATATTCAACACATTTTGTATCATTCTGGGAGTTCGAGCCCCTCGTGGTCTGCCTTCACTATGATTATTACCTAGTAATGAACCATATTCACATAAATGGTCATGCAAATAAGCAAAAAAATAAAAAAACCAACAGTCCAGTGCAGCTCTCTGGGGGTACCTTTCGGGATACAATTCTTATCTTATCCATGCAATTTTTTCGGTTAATCTGAGAATCAGATGTATGTCTACCAGCTCAGTGTTCGTAAAAAGTTCCGTACTCCTCTGCAGACGATGGCTACTCCAATGACTGGGGTAATGCAGATTTGTTTCCTCCAATGCTCTTATGAACAACGCAACCTTGCGTGCAGAAAAAAGATGTTTTCAAATGAGGGTTGCTACACAAATCTGAATCTTGTTTGTGATGTCCCCTATTTCATTATAAAGTTTGTCCCAATAAACCTGGGACCCTCTGTACGTATATCATTGCGTGTGTCTAAATAAAAAGCGTACTTACTATAAATATATATAAAGATATAACCAGGTTTTGGCATTAAATTCCAGTGAAGGACGAATTTTATGAAAATGAAGCTTGCCCCAATGAATTTGTCTAGTACTGAAAATAGTTAATACAAGAACATGAAGTATAGAAAAGGTACAAATATATTTAAAATTATTGATCCAGATGACTCTTTGGGGAAAGTTTATTAAACAAATTGGGATAACCAATCAATCTTCTGCCACCTGCACTACTGGTTCATTATTATATACCGACAAAATAATTAACGCGAGAAATTAACAACTTATAAAAATTAAATTTTAATATCAATTCCTCATTCTTTTTACGCACACACACACACACGGTTTCCTAAAAATCCTGAAATCATAGCTTCTTAAATTTTAACTTTACTCCAATATGAAGACTATTAGATTAAACGAAGCATGTATTTCACAATTAATAATTTAATTTAAGCCACAAATCAATTAAGCATCAAATAGCTATTTATAGAATAGTATTGAGAATTAAATCATACATTCTTCGACGACCCACGAAATTTAAAGATGCGTTATAAATTAGCTATATCCGTGATTGCGAACAATTAGAAGTAACGTTTGCCGATTTATTTTTGTTAAATGGATCGGATGATTAGGCTGTTAATTATTCTGCTTGTTAACGCACACTAACGAGAGTATGAATTAGGTTGTACTTTACACACACAAATGTATACTAGTAAATACTAACAGACTATAATTTTATTGTTATATTTCAGTAGTACAGTGTATTTTATTTGTAATATTTAAATTTCTCCTAATATTATTCCTTCCTTTCCTTATGGCTCAGTAGTATAGTCAAATTACAGGTGAAGGTCGGCTAGCCTTAAAACTTTGTTTAAAGCTGCAATCTTGGTTCCAAAGGCCAGGAGTTTGCTATTGTACTGCAGTGGCTAATATTTCCTATTATATACCTTGACTAGCTATACTTTGCTTTCACAGTTATTTGTATATATTTATGGATTATATATATATATATATATATATATATATATATATATATATATATATATATATTTATATATATATATAAATATATATATATATGTATATATATATGTATATATATATATGTATATATATATATATATATATGTGTGTGTGTGTGTGTGTGTGTGTGTGTACCAGCAAAGTATGAAATTCGGCATTCTATAAAATGCCTAAAACTAGCCGGCAATGTATGAAATGATACTTATTTCACAAATTGCCTAATGAGAAACCGGCAAAGTGTGAAATACATCTCCGATTCATTTCGAATATTGTGTGGCAAGACACGAGACTTATTAACGCATGCTTCAGGCTCAAACTTTGTCAGTTGCACATTGTGGTTAGTTCGGGAGCGTTAAAATACTGAATTTTGCTTAAAATTTTTCATCAAAAATTGTTTTTTTTTCCTGTGTTGCATGAAAATGGAGAAGCAAATTGTATTGTTGGTGAAGGAGTCTTGGACTATAGCAGGGGTATGCAACCTATGGCACACGATACTACTATCATTGGCCCTCAGCACTACTCAACAAATTTGTCAATTTTTGAATGGATGGAACTTCTTTATTTTTTAATTGACCTTATTTGACAAACATCTCTAGAATTATGGACAATTAAGGAAATATGAAAAAAATTGAACGATGCCTCTAAAGATATTTTTTTTTTTGCTTTTTTGTAAATTATTGAATGTCTTTGCCTATTTAATTGCTTGAAGAGAGAAAATTGCACATGTATTCTAATTTTCCTGTTTTAGTTCTACATGTCTAAGTAAATTATCGTTCATCATACGAAAAATATTTCGAGTCCGTAAAGAAATTGTTTAACAATTGAATGCTCAGAATCATGTCAAAGTGAAAGTAAAAAATTACACCACATATTTTTGCGATATGAAAGTAGAGCGAATCAGCACTATGGTTACATTAAACAATTTTCTTAACTGTAATCAGGGAAAAAACTTATATTTTACATTGTCTATTTCTTATTTTAAAAAAACAAGTTTAAAAAACATAATATATTTACAACTTCGAGGTTTTTATTTATTTTTGTTGAAGAAATAGTTATAATTTATGCTGTTTATTTTTATGTTAAGAAATATTTTTAATTGATGTAAAATAAATGTGTGATAAAGCTGTAAATGTATATAATTGAGCTCTATTCTCTAACTCTGCATACATTATCGCGGGAATAGAATTGTTTCACACAAAAATATCCTACAGTGTGGCGCGCTGAAGCATAATTGGTACAATGATTTCTGACACGCCACAGCTAAAAGCTTGCCGACCACGGTCTTTTGGCTTGAAACAACTATTCGACGATGAGCTGCCCAAAACTCGAGTTAAAGCTGCAAAAAAAATTTTCTTTTTTTAAAATGATACTACGTACAAGAAGTTAATAACTGATGTACAAAAAGACAAAATGACTACTAAGAAGGGACCCAGGGCTTATTGGTTGCTTAATAACTGTGATGTGATGTTTGGCAAAAAATAAACGAAAACTCATGTAACATGTTAAAGAAGGTTTCAGTACTATACAGAATGGTTCAAAACAATCGGTCCGTGGATCAAATGGTATCGGGCCACTGAAGGAAAGAATTAAATTATTTCTATTTTATTTACTGGAGTGTATTACTCTAGTGTTTGTTTGACTTTTCGTGGATATTGCTTTATATTTCATGTAAAATACCTGTATTTTCACTTTTTGGATAATTAAATTTTATTCTGAAGGTATGTTTATAAACAATTAAATGTTTAAATCAAAACAATTAAAAAATATAAACAAAGTTCCGCCCTCAGTGGGCCACGGTAAAATTTTCAAACTTTGACCGGCCTGCGGGGATAAAAAGGTTGGGAAGTACACTGCTGGCCACCATAAATTCAACAACAAGAAAGACAAGAGATAGCAAAACAAAATTTATTTTGAAGATAACATGTTGACCAAGTATCAAATGATTAAATTTATAGGCTTCTGTAAAGTGTGGTTCCTGCCAGAATCAGTACCCAGAGTAGCCACAATTGTTGGAGATCACCGCTGCCATACGCCTCGGCATTGATTCAAAGAGACTTTGGATGTGTTCTTGGGGTACAGCAGACCAAGCAGCTTCCACACGTTGCTAAAATAGATCTGGTGTGGCAGCTGGGCATGTAATCTGGGTCAATCGTTGAGCAACCATGGACTACATGTTTTTATCGGTGAAAGATCCGGAGAGTGAGCCGGCCAGGGAAGCAATTCAATCTGGTGATTGACGAAGATACTTTGGACAATGCGTGCCACGTGTGGTCGTACATTATCCTGTTGAAATATGGCTGTGGCCAAGACTTGAAGGTTAGGAAGGACAATTGACTCCAACACCTCGGAAATGTAGCGCTGGCTATGTAAAGTACCGGTAATGCTTACTAGAGGAGTGCGAAAGTGATATACAATACCATTCCATACCCTAATACCCGGTGCAAGACCAGTGTTGTGGTGCATAACGCAGCTGTTCAGCATCCTCTCTCCACGGTGTCTCCAGACTCAAATCCGACCATCGTGGTGTTACAGACAGATGCGTGACTCGTCAGTAAAGACAACTTCATTCTATTCTGCCGCCCACATCCTACTTTCCTCTCACCATTGGCGGCGAGACTTATGTGGTTCTGCGTCAAGGGTAGACCAAGCAATGGACGTCTTACGGACAGACCACTCTGCTGTAAACGGCGTCGAAGGGTACGCGCAGATACTGAATGATGCGTTACGGACTCAATGTGCTGTTCAACGGTTCATTATGTGACTGAGTGATCCGTCACTGCCATGCGCACAATTTGCCTGTCCTCACGTGAAGTGGTGCACTGAGGTGGATTTGATCGACCACGTCGTTGCGTCGTACCCTCTTGCATCCATTGGTCACATATCCGTATTACAGTTGTTTGGTTTCGTCCAATACGAATACTGATTTCTCTGAAGGATAATCTACATTCTCGGTAGGCCACTATCCTTCCTCTGTCGAACTCGAATACTTGATCAAAAGCTGGTAGCTGTTTTCTACGAGACATAACTGATCGTTTTTTTTAAAAAAACACAAGACAAACACAATTGCCGAACTTGTAATAGTCGAAATCTCCAAGTCTTAAATAGCGCCTAGAGGTGGCGCCACAGGTGCGCGTGATGTGTATCTGCTGTGAAATTCTAATCATTTGCATATCTCACCTCCGCTAATGCATGTTGTAAACTCCATGTTATTTGCATGCTTTCTTCAGGGTTTTGCATTTATGGTGACCAGCAGTGAACTTCTATACAATATTACATCACGGATTCTGAGTTATTTGAAGTATTTCGTGAAGGTCATTTGGCTGTTGGATACAGAAGACGTGATAGAATTCTGAAAGAACTTTCAACCTAATACAAAAAGATTACACATTATGATATTGAACTGTACGTCCACTTCGTGAACCTTGACAGAAAAATTATTTTAAAAAAGGCACAGTTGTGAAATTTGTCATTTTTTTCTAAATGTCAATATATCGACTTGGAACTTCTGAAGGAGTTTTAAAACAAGTATATGTGAAATCACAATTTACTTTGTGCCCTAAGAACTTGCTTAGAATTAAAAATATTCCTGACCATGAAATTCCTCTTCTGTGAGTTGCAATTGTTCATTTCAGTGAAAGTGACTAGGAATCGTCAAATGTATGTGTAAAACAAAGTAGCAAAATAAGAGTTGTTTTTGCGTGAAAAATGTAATGAAATGTAATTCAAACTGACACACACATTCAAGCCTACTATGTTGCTAAAAGTAGATTAATTTTAAGTTCTTACTTTTTATTTAAAACTTTTTTTTCTTAATAAAAGAAAGACATAAATTTTGTTTGGTACAACTTTCTTTTTCCTTTACGCATTTTGAATAATTATTTCAATGGCATTCTCATTATTTTGTCAGAATTACCTTTTTTTTCTTAGAAATGTGCGTCATTGATATTGTAATCTTATCATCACCTTATTTCATACTTAGACTATAAAAACGTCCGGCATTCCATAGAATGCCGGAATTTCATACTTTTCCGGTAACATATATGCATACAAAAATTGATAGGTACATAGATAGAAGCCAAATAGATAGATATATACATAGATAGATATAGTTTTATTATTTACTTCTATATAGCAGAAAACACTTAAATGCCAAAGTTAAATGAAACTAGCATAAATTGGGGAATTCAAATGTATTTATTCTGCAGTATTATAAACAATTTTGACTTAGAACACAGCTCTTATATTTTTAAGAAAACTATATAACAGTGGAATTCAAACAATTTTGTAACTAGCCAACTTTCCCCTTTTCTGTTTATAAAACTGAGGAAAATTCTACTGGAAATAATGGATAGAATTTTTAAATTCATTACATGAAAAAAAATTAGCTTTATGAAAATTACTTTCAAAAATGCATATTTTACGCTCAATTTGAGTACAAAAAAAGTCAGTTACAGATTCTGAAACCAAATACTGATTCAAATCATAATGTTATTGGCTTATTTGAAGCAAATAGTTAAAAATGTAAAAGTGTTTGTACTAAAATAAATGTAGAGTAAATGCATTAAGTTAGGTACTACAATTATATCAGTAACTCTAGGTTTATTTATGTATTATCTATAAAATATATAAAACTTATAAGTACAAATATCTATTAGTAATGCTAACTGGTTATTTTCTTAAATAAAAAGTATTTAAAGAAATTATTGTAATATTTTATATTTTTCTGAATGTTTTGTACTAGAAATTTGTTATATTGTATGTAATTAATACTAATGTTTATGAATATTGATACAGGTATATCACTTTCCCTATGAAGTACTCTAATAATATTGTATTTTAATTCATCTTTTTTGTTTTATAAATGTTACTTTTTATTACTTTGTCTTTAAATGTATTTCAACATCTATTAGGTACAAGATAATATTCTATCAATTTTCAATATGCGCACTTTTATGCGTTGTCAATTCTTAGAAATAATTTAGAACCGACTGAAATATTATTTTAAATAGTTACAATAGGTACTGTTGGTGATTTATACACATTTTTTTCATTAAAATTCCCAAAAAAAAGTCAGTTTTTTCTTAAGTTTGTAAAACAATGAGTATCAGTGAATTAAAAGTACACTTAAGACGTATGTTGTTTAATATCCAAAAAGGGAATTATGCCATGGTGGCAAAAAGAAACTTGCGTGACATGACCGGAAATAACGAAGTAACAGCTCGATCACGCCAAAGATGATTTTTGAAATTTAGTTTGGGTGATTTTTCTTTGAAAGATAAACGCATATTATAAAGGCCATCAGATGTCAGTGATGAAGGACTACACAGTATGATCAAGACAAATTCCCCGTTAACTTCCACAGAAGTGGGCTTCAAGCTTGGAATTTATTAGACTACTACTTTGTACTACATTAAAACGCTTGATTTCATATTCAAATTTTCTGTTTGAGTGCCACACAAATTAAGTAAAAAAATTTTAATGGACCGAATTTCGATATGTTCTTTAGATCTTGTTCGTCACAAAAGGGAATTGTTTTTGGACCAGTTGGTTACTAGAGATGAAAAGTGAATAGTGCATAAACTCGTGGTTAGAAAAAAAGTATATATTTACAAAGAGTAGACACCGTTATCCACATCCAAAGCTAGAATGCATTGGAAAATTATGTTGTGTGGTTTCTGAGACAGCAAGGGTTTGATGAACTATGAGTTGCTGTAAGAAAATGAAACGGTCGTCAATGTTCCCATCTTGACATTTTCAATAAAGAAATTCAACGTAAACGTCCATCTTTGACCAACAAAAAGGTATGATTATTCAACTGGACAACGCTATTTTAACAGTGGAAAAAAACACATCATAAAAAAACTGCAAAGCCAGGATGGAAAACTTTACCTCAGCCATTATATTCTCCCGATATTACACCATTTAACCATCCTCTGTTCCGGTCACTGCTAATCTTTCTTGTTGGAAATGAATATATGAATTATGAGAGCGTCCAAATGGCAGTGTAAAAATACTTTATGTCCAAAACAGAGGTTTTTTTCCCCCAAGGAATTAAATAAGCTACCGGAACGCAGTCATACATTTCTAACGAAGAGGATATTATATTTTAGATTAAATTTTAAATAAAAAGTGAAAAAGATGTTGTTTCTTATGAACAAAAACGACAGAACTTTCCCTTATACCCAAAGGAATATATATATTTGGGTAGTAGGTTTCTCGTATCTTCTTTAGGCAAGGCTCTTTCAAAATAATGAAGTTTTATAGTTTAGTATTTAAATACATGGAGTTCATTTTGTAAGACGTCATTTATTACAAACCAACCGAATGTTCCATGTTTCCAATGGACAATGTATGTATTATACAATATAAAACTGAGTCCATTTTACCAAAATCCTCATATACATTTATACAAACGTAGATTAAATGAGCCATCTGTAGTGCATCCCCTAGCTATACTGTATTTTCTGACCCCGGGATTATAAGCAAGGTTTCATTAAGTCAGTTTATGTAGGTATGAAGTTAGGCTTACTAATTTTCTTTTCCAGTTTCCAATGTAGCTTTTTTTTTTCCTTTTCTCAATTTCAGATTTGAATTTTGAGTAACTTCCTAATCCCGTGCTTACCTTTTTGGACTTTGAGTTTTTTTGTTTTTCTCTTTTTTTTTTAAACTCGAGCTTCCTACGTTCATTTTGATTTCCCGTTTTAAACGGGCATTTTGTGTTAAACTTGTCCTTCCGCCCTTACACTTTTGGACTTACTTTTCTTTTGTTTATTTTTTGATTTTAAACTCTAGTTTACTCCATGTCTTCGCAGATTTATATTTTGTTGTTATTAAAGCTATATTCCTTGTGTCCAATTCCGTTCAAGTGAAGTTGTTATAAATAAAGTAGATTGACTAAAAATATAAAGTCGTACTTTATACAACACTTGTGTTTAGACTTGGTCCTAGCAAATAATTTCGTTGCAGTTCTTATTCAGAAACATTCATGTGTAAATAATCAAAGCCATTTACAAGTTAGGTCTGCAAACACGGTATATAATTGGTTTATTCGATACGTTCCATGATTCTCTTTTGCATGCACTTAGATTTTCCCCTTCTGTAGAATTCATCATCTAATAGTTTACTTAGAGATAGTTTCGGTAATTTGCAAAACTTAATACCACTTTAAATTTCATCGTTGATAAATCTATCTTAATATTTCGTATTTCCATCTACTAAAACGCTTTTGACTTAAAAATATTTAGATTAATAAAAATTTCTTCCTAGAAGATTTTATAAAACTTTGTGGAGTAGTAGATTTCCTTTTCTTAGTAATTTGACTAATGGTTTTCTCTCCAATTACATCCTCTTGAATTTGTGTTGACTGGATGCTTTCAATTTCGATGTAATTGGAGGAGACAATATTTTCACTATTGAATTTTTCTGGAACTCCAGTCAATGTAGAACAAAGAATACTGATATAATCAAACGAGACGAGACCTTTCTTCCATTCGTGTGTACTAAAATTTTCTTTGATAGACAAGTTTGATTTTCAGACGAAGCCAGATTCCATTTTCTCATGTTATAAGTAGTCCTCATCATTAATTGGCTACAGTCTATCTTAGGTATCGGCAACCTGTTAGCTGTGGTGTGCCCAAACCAGTATAATTCAGTATGCAACGTTGTAGGTAATATATTTGAAACAATCCAGTTCTTAGGCAAAGGCATCCAGAATTAAGGAATAGTGGACAAAATGCAGATTTAGAGTTATATTATATACTAATTACGCATCGTTTAAAAATATCTCTACTAACATAAAAATAAACAACATAAAAAATACAATAATCCCTTCAATATCAGTACAAATTAATTTTGTACATACATTATGTATTAGGTTTCTCGTAACAATATTTATTAAAATAAATTGCAGATTTAAAGAAACTAAAAAACACGCTTTTATAGTGAATCGAACTTAAAAGTAAAAAAAAAATAATTCTTAATATAAGAATAAAAGGATTAACGAGAAAATTAATGTCATTGAGATAAAAGCGTGGGGTGCTGTATATTAATTGTCATAATTTCTTACTAGTTCTATTTCGAAATGCTGAGTTAGTGTAAAAATATAGTACCAATCACCCCACGCTCTTATCCCAATAACATTAATCATTTTATTCTTTTATTAAGAATTATTTTTTTTTTTACTTTTTAGTTCAATTCACTATAAAAGCGTGTTTTTTAGTTTTTTTAAACTATAATTTATACTTCATTTTTTAGTTCAATCTATAATATAAGCCTGTTTCTTTAGTTTTTAAAACTATTGTTTATCCTTTGTTGAATTCATCCTTGAGTTTGATATTTGGGTCCAGAACTATGTGGCTGCTGGAATTAGTTTTGCTTTTTAAATGGATATTAATTAATGGATGTGAAGGGTATTTATTCTCTCCGTTAATGGAGCCTCGGATTTCTATAATGCTAATTCGTATCATCACTTCTAAACGTATTGGTGTATAAAAATAAAAAAAGAAATATTTAGCAGTTAGAACACAAATTATATTTATTCACATGCACGAGTCTTTTTTTTTTAATTTCCATTTTCAGAAGAAACTACGCATCCACCCACCCTTTCTTTTTTTCACATAAAGAACACTATTTTTGTTCCATTTTTTATTAACCAGAAGCCTATTTTGTGGTTTTAGGATTGCACATTGTTTTAGTTGCCAAATCTGGAATTAGTCACCAAATCTGAAAATGGTTTATGCAATTAGTCGCCAAATCTAAAAACGACATAATGAATTAGTCGCGAAATCTAGAAACGATATTATGAATTAGTCGTCAAATCTAGAAACGACATAATGAATTAGTTGCGAAATCTAGAAACGATGTAATGAAATAGTCGGCAAATGTCGTAAATCCTTAAAATCCTTAATTATTAAAATCCTGATCAGGACAATGAAACAAAATTATGAAATTATTGTATTGTCATGAGTCCTTGACAAGTGTGCGAGATTTCGAATTAGTCTGACCTTTTAAAGTTGGTAAAATTCGAGTTTAAAGACTCCATTACATACAAGGGAAACTTATAAAAACGAATTAATAAGAAATAGGCAGCATGGAATATAAGTATTCACCTTCAATATAGGAAAATATGAATTATGAAAAATAAACACCTTGTGCAAGCACCGCTTAGTTTCATATCGTAATATTATAGATAGAGTTAGCGACTTTGTATTTGGCTCTTGATTATGAACGTTTAGCTGTTTAACAACTTCTTTGAAATCTCAAATTATGTTTTATATGAAAAATATTTTGATCACACAGATATGTAGAGCCAAATGCCGAAAGCAAAGCACATGCAATTTTCTTCAAACAGTTAAATCACTACGCAATGACGTGCAGAAATTTAAAATAACTGTCGATCCATTGATAATTATCATCGATATATTTTTATAATTCCGTAAATTTAACTTTTAATAATTCTGAAGTTTATTTTCTTTTTCACAACGCTACAATGAGTGATGCTTCATTTTACAAGTACTCGCATTATACAATCGCGCGCGTTTTGATTTCAATTAAAAACTTAACTCTAAGGATAAGAATCATTTAAACAGAGGATGGGTTTTCTACATAACATTACACAAACTACGCACAAACAGATTCAGGATATTCATCGTTTTGAGGCAAATAATTTAATGCAAGAAGTAATCTTTATGCGTAAGACGTGGAGAGGAGGCAGAGCGATTTAAAAGGCAACACAATACGATTCAACTGACAAAAATTGGTCAAAAAATCAAATCTAATTTTTTTAGCCTAAATTATTCTGTACATACTTTTCTATAATTTCACAAAATTTTAAAGCTCTAAACTTACAATACACAGAATTATGATAACTTTTACGTTCATTTTTAATTACATCTCTATGGCAAATCAAAACTTTAAACTGTCTTATCCCAGAAAGATAAAATAACTAGTTTATCTTTATTTAAAATGTTAAGGCTTTTTCTACTGTGCCTAATGCTTTGAATTGGTAATAGTACATGTAACAAAAGTTGGTATGTACTTTTAAATCAACATAATACTTATTTTTTTTAATAAAATTAACTCAGAATTTTTTTTATACATTTTTTATGGAATTTTCAGTAATTATTCATAAAAAGATGTTTTGCATAAATACCAATCATGTTATGGCAAATCCCATTCTAACTTTTGTTTTACATACTTTGACGTACATGTAAATCTAATTTTATGCGTGTACGTAAGGAGGAGTAGCCTTTTTAAAATCACTTCACACATTTTAAGTTTTTTCCTTAAAAAAATCCAATAGCTTGCTTTTTCTGAAATTTTGAGCACAAAATCTGTTTTACATAATTTACACACAAATCAATCAACAAAAAAAATTTTGAAAATCCTTAAATTAAGAATTTTTGAGTAAATCGTACCATGTCCCCTTTATTTGATCTCATAACTTTGTAGAGGGTCACTGAAAAGCGCTCCGCGTGTCATCGGTTGTTGAACCCTGGTCTAGCTTCTATTATTTCGTTTTCTTATCCTCTTCATATTCTTTCAGTCATTTTTTTTCTCTAATCGTTCACGCTTATATATTTTAGGGATAATTCTCAATCTCAACTTTTGCAGTTTATAATGTGAGAGTAAGTCAGAAAAAAAGTTTCCTTTGTCGACTCTGTGGTCAGAGTTGTGTATGGAAGTCAAAATATAGAATGAGTCATTAGAAATCAGACATAACTTTATTTTTCCGCATAAGTACCAAGAACACTGAGACATTTGTCATACCGCTTGATAAGCTTCAAAATTCCTTGTGGAAGACTCAGGGCTTTGCATACGGAAGAAACGTTTACTTTTGCTTGGACTTTTTGGAGGTTGGAACCATCTATTCTACGTGGTTTTGTGAAACCCTGACGAAATTGAAAGAGGTGATTGGGAAAAAGCTGTCTGGGCTTCTAAAGTTTGGTGTTCTGTTGTTGGATGAGAATGTGAGACTACACTCGGCGACGGCAACGCAAAACCATGTTGTTACTCTTGGTTGGGAGCACATACACCATCTGCCTGATCTCGCACCAAGTGATTTTCATCTGCTTCTGGCTTTGACGAAGATTATCGCCTTAAGGCGATCTGGATGCAATGCTGAAGTCAAACAAGCCATTAAACGCTGATACAATCCTGATGACAGTTGACAGGGGAATCTTATGTCCCGACTCATCTTCGTAGAATTTTTAAGTTATATAATGTATACAAAGTAATCAATTACTCTCTCGGGTTATTTAATCCCCATTATTTACCTTAATTCTGTTTCAGTGCTTTTGCTAATTATGCCACGGTAACATACACAATAGGTCATTAAAATTGTTACACTATGAACGAGATATGAAACATATATAACTTCACATAAAAGGAAATAAAAATGTCGGATTATGCAAATGATCAGCATTTTAGCGCAATTGACTCCGTACCTCAAACTAAATATTAAAGAAAAGTTAGGCAACGATTTTCGTATTTAGAAATCAAATTTAACTGCCGGTTTCTGTGAGAATGTCGTAATATGCCTCGCATAAGTTAAAGAGAATGCCATTATCCCGTGGCGGAGTTCAATAGCACCAAGCTCGTGATTTATAGTAAGTCCATCAATATACACTATTAAAATTCGTAGGTAAACAAACGTATATATCTATCTAACTACGTGTATCTATCTTCTCACGAACCACACGACGCAGAAACTCGCTGAAGGTACCAAAGATCGGGAATGATCGGAAGAATCCGTTTTGATATTCCAAAATTGCAATTAGTTAAAAAGATATTAATTAAAAATCTTAAAACGCGCATAATTATTTTACCCCTGTGGGCATTTTTTACCGCAGAACAGCGAAATTCTAATTTTAAGGCATTTTTTTTATCCCCTACGTTTTGAAAACACGATCTAATTTTTTGTGTGAGACTCAGACAAAAAATATTTATAGATTCAGAAAGATAATTTACTTCACCACGATACGGTATAATTTATTTTACAAAATAATTAAATTTTCTATTTCTTACGATTTTTTCTAAAATGAGTCAGAATCGATACGTTTTAACGAAAATGATTTCTAAATCATTCCGTTTGCATTGCTTTGCGCGTTAATGAAATGATATTCTGCACGAAAAAGTTCATACTTTTCCCTTTTAGAATCAGTCATTTAAAAATAAAATGTCAAAATTTCTTTTTACATGTTTTCAAAAAATGTGTTCCGGGTTTTATTTAAATATTTAACAACTTATTTAATTATAAAAATAATCTCACGAAACTTTTTTTCGCGTGTAGATTGATATTATCCGTAATATGTACAAATATCGATAAAACTATTTAAAATTACGGTTTTTAAGAAAAAGATTGTGTTTTTCGTTTTATTTCCTTTTTGAGAGAAATATTTAAGCATTATTTTTGTTACATTTTTTTTAAAAAAGACCGTTGTTTGCAGTCGATACATGAAGTTTGAAGTCATTAACTTTAAAATAAAGTCCGAAAAAATTAAATATTTAATGAATAACGCAATTTTACAATAGCCAAGTGTTTAGCACCTAAAACCTGTTTGGCGCCGAAGGAGTAACTTTTCCTCTGTGCACTTCACGCTTAGTGAAAGGTTGCACTAGAAAAGAAGGTGCACCTATATAAATATTGAAAGTCACCAGATTTGGCGAAATTGTATATCTCTTTTTTTTATTTTAAAGGTCTTTTCTCTCTTTTTTTTCCCGAAGATTTCATGGCGTGTTTGGCAAGAGAGTTCTATTTCTTCCTGATTGTACCCGGGTTTAAAACAACATGATCGCTTAATTTTTATGATTTTTTAAAAAATACTCAAAGTTTTATTCGCACATTTAATAACTTCTCCAGCAATTTTTTATATTGGAAAAATAATTTATTTCGTCACGATACAGTTTTTTTTAAAAAACAATGATACTTTACATATTTTAAGATTTTTTTCTAAAATGAATCAATATCGATGCGTTTATATGAAAATGATTTTTAAGAAACTCATGCATTGATCTTTTAGAGTTAGTGATTTAAAAAAAAATGCCGAATATTTTTTTTTACGAATTTTTAAAAAATTCTCACATTTTAAATATTTAATAACTACTTATCAAATTTAAATTTTTTTATAACTTCTTCATTTATAAAAAATAATTACATTAAACGTTTTTCCCGCGTTCCGAAAATTTCAAAAAATTCTTACAATTTTAATTCAAATTTTATTATAGTTGTGAAATTCGGTAATTATAGAAATTTCTACTTTTTTCAACATACAACTATTTTAAAAAGGTACATTTTTGTTTCCGGGGCCTAAAAAGTTGCTTAGTGAGTGAGTGAATTTTAAAGTCCCACTGTTCACTTTCTCGAGAGCTATTGGCGACGCACCTCGACATTTTGAACCATTGTTAGGTGACAAGTGTGAGACTTGAGCTGGCACCCATCTGTCTTAACTACCATACCACCCTAACGCTAGGGTGTTTAAACTCTCGATAGATTCAACAGCGGGTCTTCAATGGTAGCCAAAAGTTAAAAAGAGCAGTAATAAGTAATTGTGGGAAATTACCACGCGAACTTTGTAATGACGTTAATATAGAAATCACGCACACATACTAGGAACGGCTGATAACAAGAGGGAAAGGAGAGTTTCCATGACAATATGTTATACATTTTAAAATGTTCTTGCAACGCCGACAGGAAATAAACGTGTGTGACAAAGAAAAGAAGCGAACAAATTTCAAAAAAGGGAATTTTAGGTTATACACTCGGTAAAAGCCCGAGCAACGCCGAGCTAAGTAGAAGAAAGGTGGGGGAGTCATTTCGGAAAAAAGTATTAGAAGTGCTGATTTTGTGAAAGAAAGGGAAAATTTATAAAAGTAGAGAACGCCCATGCAACGCCGGGACAGGCAGCTAGCATGCCTATAAAATTAGTAATGTAACCAGACATTTTACCTATACAATGTGATAATAATTAGAGTTAAGATTTAAAAACACTCTAACTATAAAAACTATAGGTAAAATGACTTTATATTTTACCAGAACAATTATGAAGTAATGGAATTTTGTTTTGTAAAAGAAAAATATTATAATTTCAGAATGTACCAATAGGTGGTTCTGCCTATTGGTACATTCATTACCAAAGCCTAAATGATTTTGTTAACCACAGGGATATAATTAGCCAAAACTAAACACTAGACTTGAAAATTTAGTGACAAATTTACTAGCGAAAAGTCAATAATAGGTGTTCACACGTTGGAAACAGTAATAGAGACAGAAGAAAAAGATGAGTTTGAGAAAATAAACAGAACGGAAAACTGCATGCTCCACAACAGATCGGAGGGTATATGTGCTGATGTTATGAAAGGGGTGCGTGATGCTTGTCTTAAAGTCAACAAGATTCACCATGTGCCTACTTTAAACAACATTCCTCAGCTATCCCAAGAGCTAAAAATCATAAGGGCTTAAGTTAGAAGAACGCTGTTAGAAACATTTGCCTTATGTTTCTTATCGCTAAAATGTAAAAACATAAGGCAACTGTTTCTAACAACAATGTGAAATGGAGAGTAATCTTGAATCAATGTTGTGCAATCCACAAATTGACGCAGATAAAGAACCGGTGGTTACCCCTAATTTATTATTATCACCTGGCAGTTATCCCTTATTTGGACTTGCCGGTGTTATCTCCTTGAATATGAATGGACCGACGGTAAAAATTGCCGCTAGTCCACATTACACAGTAGTCTAAAGAGGTAAGGAACTTAGAGAGAGGGGATTTATGGTTACCTATATCCTGCAATTATATGCGTATTTATTAAGCCTTACCGATGTAAATGGGCTTCATTAAATGACAGACTATTCGATGGTCATTCATTATCAATCGGAGAAAAAAATCGTAATGTAAAAAATTCGCGTGTTTGCAGTTCATCAGGTAGCAACTGCAGCACATAAGTTATCTTATACGAATAACAGTGTAAAATGTTCCTTTGGATTTCATGCAATATGCTGTAACGTATATACAGCATTTGGCAAATTCCCCATGTAATGCCAGTTCTTACACCTCTGTTCGTATGTTCTTGTAAAGTTATAGCCTTGTTTCATACTCTGCAACTGATTTTCGTCCTTTACCTGATTTATTGTTAAATTAACCGGTGTCTTCGAATTTTTCTATAATTTTCCGCTGGCCATATGTAGTCAATGCGCTGGGTTTAACGCTATTTAGTACCCGTAACTTCTTGATAGCTATTAACACACATACAACACTCTGATACACTCATGTCCATAAATAGGGGATAATGAAGTTTAGGCAAAGAAACAGACAGAAGCAAAACAAATTTGACTTATTTGTAAAGTCTATTTATTAAACAAAAGGTAAAGAGCAAAAAAAGATGCTTTATGTTTGACCTAATTAATAAAAATTGCGATTTTTACTCCCTGGAGCAAATTTCAAAAAAGAACCTATTTACAAAAAAACAGTATAACATGGTTAGTATGATGATCAATACGGAGTATGTCTCCCGGACGAGGCAATACAGGCCTTACAACGCCTAGGCATGCTGAGTATCAAATTATCCATCAGATCTTGGGGAATTTTACACCACTCATCAAGCAATGCCCTCCGAAGTTCCGGTAGACAAGTGGGAGGGGGTTGACAGGCTGCAATTCGTCGGCCAAGCATATCCCACACATGTTGTATTGGATTCAAGTCCGGTGAGTATTCTGGCCAATTCATACGGGTGATATCCCCCCATTGAAGGCATTCGTCTACAATGTTTGCACGGTGAGGACGGACGCTGTCATCCATAAACAGAAATTCAGCACCCATGGCGCCCCGAAACAAACGTACATGTTGTTCCAGAATAACATCCCGATAGACGTGGCCTGTCATCGTTGCACTCTGAACATGCAGGTCAGTTCTGGAACCAAGAATAATTCCTCCCCAAACGCGAGCCATACTGCACCACCTTAACGGTGTCGTTCAATGGTGTTCTCTTGGTGATAACGGGTACCTGGCGCTCTCCATATTAAAGTCCGGCGAGAATCAGTCTGCCAACTCAACCTGGACTCTTCGGAAAACATCACACAAGACCACTGTTGTGGTTTCCACAATGCATGCGTTCTAGTCCAGGTTAATCGCAAGCGACAATGAGTTTTGCGGTAAGTGGAACACATCTGACAGGCCTACGATTATATAGACCAATGTGCCGTAAGCGTCTGTACGCGGTCTGCCTTGAAAATGTCTTTCCCGTAGCTGAAGAGAGCGGACGAGACAGGTCTTATGCTGTGTTCCATCTGTTTCTTTTGACAGTAACTGCCGAATATACCGGTCCTCATTTGGCGTTGTAACTCGAGGGCTACCTGTGCTGTAACATCTACTCACATTACTACCATCTTGGAATCGTTGACAAAGCCTGAAGATGACACTCTGGGCGATTCCAAGTTCCTCGGATACTTCCAGCTGGGTACGTCCACATTCTAGTGGTCCAATAATTCTACCACGTAAAAAATCATCCAAATGCTTCCTTTGTGCCCAAAAAATGCGGTTATTGCACTGAAAGACATTTAAAGCGCTTGTGAACAATTTTACTTCTCAGCCATCATTCCTTATATACCCCTCTCTTACACTCTCGTTATTGTGACGTATTATCCGCGCCATCTGGTGTTTTCCTGTAATTGGCATATTCTTCTTCAAGATGTGTGTGATAATTCCACAGGTGAAATTTTTATTTTAGAGTTCAATTTCTGGGTGATTCTGAATTATCCTTAATTAATGTACATGAGTGTATAAAAGCTTCCCTGTCAGAGCACTACTTTTCTTTGTCAGAGTCATGATGAAGCTTTCAGGCAAAGTGTCATGTGTTTCGCTAATGTTCTACATTTTTATTATAACTATGTGTACAGTGCGCATGTCCTATCTTAGTAATATGCGTATCTTCATCATGGTAGCACCATCAATTGACACCTTTCAGAACTACTTTAACCTTCCCCAAATAAGTTTTCATTGCTCTACTACTATTTTGGTAAAATATTTGATCATTTCGACCGGTAGTCCTAAAGTTTCGAAATCGCAACCCTAATCATAATCACCCTGTGTATGTAATTTAGCTTTCAGAAATTATTTTTATTTACTAAACTCTCTCTCTCTCTTTCTTTAAAAACTATTCTAGCATTATCTATGCATTCTTAAGAATTTATTTTCATTCTATAGTATTCCGTCATTAAAATAAAAAGAATTGCTTTCTTTTCAAAAGAATTTTAAGTACGCTTCCTTTTTAATCATAGTTATTGATTTAGAATAAATTACATAACGGGAGAGAACGATAAAACATAACAGAAACAACTAACACCTATTTTATTTTATAATTCAAACTGTATTTGATATGCTTAGCTAAAAAAATGTCTTTAATAAATTGAAGTATTTAAGCACTTAATTTCTTTACATTTTTAAAGAAAATAATCACAGTGTAATGTTTGAAGAAAAAATAGCTTTAAATAATTACTTAACACCCAAAAATGAACATCAACGCCTACTTAGGCAAGGCAAAAGTTAGCTAACAACCATTGATTTTTTATACATAAGGTTATAAGAGCTATAGCTCCATCAATCAAAATGTCAAACGCAGAGTGCATCCATTGTAGAGATAACCATGTGTATTATGCATAACCTTCCACTTCTGGTTTCTTTAACTTTCGTAGAAACCCTTATAGCTGTGTTTTTTATCTATAAGACAAACCCAAAAAGGGTGCATACATTTAATATAAGAGCACTCATACCTCTACCCTCAGTGAATAGGATTTTCTTCAGTTTTTTTATTCCTTCTGAATAGTTCTTATCCTACTCCAATGTGTGTGTGCTGAGGAAATTAATTATATCCTTCTTACGGATTTAAAAATATTTTCCTGGGGGGGGGCAAATTTATTATTTTATCGGCATCCGTAATGGATATTTTAAGCCCAGTGGCTGAGTGGTAATTCATCAAGCTTCCACACCACGGATTCGAGGTTCAAACTTCAGGCTGGTTAAGGTTGGCTCAGCCTTTCATCCTTTCAGTGTCTCGATAAATGAGTACCAAGCTTGCTTTGGAACTTATCACAGAAAGTTTCGCGTCAGACTGACCACCCGACCGGAACATTTGTTCATGTACCTCAGAATACAAAGTCACGTATACTGAGATGGGCACAGCTATCCTTCGCCCTCATAGCTTGTTGCGCCACTGAGTTAATTTATATTTTAATAATATCATATTTATTATTGCATCTAGATTAACCATCTAGTTCTGACATCTCTGCTATTATGTAAAATTTTTTACCTTCAAAGTTAACTCTAAATTATAATCATTGGGTAAAAAATATTAAATAACTTTTTAATAAAGAAAAAAAATTTACATTAAAGTTGGTTTTTGCCTCAGAATTTATACATGAATCAGTAACCAAAATACTAGAGATACTCCTTAATAACAAGTATGTGAGACCTAGGAACAAAATAATATATGTTCGTAAAGAAAAATTACAGTTTTTATTATTATAAATGTATTATTTTTCCTTTATAGATATATTTATACCTGTATATTAAAATTATAGTTAAAATTACTTACTCCTTTAGTTTAATTTTAACCATATATATAGTAATATTTTATACTCAAATAAAAATATAATCCTAGTGTCCCTTAAGTAACCTTAGTATATTACATACATACTATTTAATTATTTTAGTTCTATTAATTTCTTACTTTTGCTAAATGCAACTATTCAGCCAATCCCATGCTTTGAATTTGTATTTGCGTCCAGAATCTGACAATGACTTGTTTATTGCACTCAGATTCTTGCAATACATTTCTGCATGCATGTATGTTACTTTTTTCTCGTCAGAGATTTGGAAATTCTATTCTGTTTTTTGTGAACAGGATTTCGCTCAGTATTACTAATAGAAAACGTGTTAACCCCCCCTCTTTTATATTATTTTTTCCCTATAAGAGCTGTTCTAAATCAGTAATGTTTATATACTGCTGCATTTACATATATATATATAATTTTTAAATTCTGTTATTTTTATAAATTCTAATATGTTTTTTATATTCCGATTTCTGTTTTTGTATGCTTCGGCTATAGTGTTATAATGATTCATGTATAATATAGTAAAGATTATAACACTATACATATATATATATATATATATATTCCGGAACATTAATCCTTAGTAAATTTTTAATTATTCATGGTCCATTCCTTTAGGAAACACGTTTAAATAATAACTAGCTACCCGCTTAACGGGAATTTTTTACATCTATCCATTCACGCAGATCATGCGAAATGAGTTTCGTTTCCCATTTAGTAAAGGGTGTTTTTTAGAGATATAGAACTTTAAATTGCAATAAAACAACGATGTATTATTCGATTGACATGAATTTTTTTTTATTTGAAAGCTAATCTTGTGGCATTACATTTTAAATATGATTTCTGGCATAGGACTGCCACGGCTGGCTCGGATGTAGTCCAATCTGGACGTCCAATTTTCGATGACTTTTTCCAACATTTGTAGCCGTATATCGGCCATAACATGGCGAATGTTGTCTTCCAAATGGTCAAGCGTTTGTGGTTTATCCGCATAGACCAATGATTTTACATAGCCCCACAGAAAATAGTCTAGCGGTGTTAAATCACAAGATCTTGCAGGCCAATTCACAGGTCCAAAACGTGAAATTAGGCGGTCACCAAACCTGTCTTTCAATAAATCGATTGTGGCACGAGATGTGTGACATGTTGCTCCGTCTTGTTGGAACCACAGCTCCTGGACATCATGATTGTTCAATTCAAGAATGAAAAAGTTAGTAATCATGGCACTATACCGATCACCATTGACTGTAACGGTGTGGTCTTCATCGTTTTTGAAGAAGGATTCCACCAGCCCATAAAGCGCACCAAACACTCAGTTTTTCTGGATGTAACGGTGTTTCGACATACACTTATGGATTAGCTTCTCTCCAAATGCGGCAGTTTTGTTTGTTGACGTAACCATTCAACCAGAAGTGCGCTTCATCGCTAAACAAAATTCGCTTATGAAAATCGAGAACAACAGCAATCTCGTTTTGGGCCCATTCGACGAATCTACGCCTTGCTTGATGATCGTTTTGATGAATTGCGAAACCAAACTGAGAATAAAACACTCGACAACTGTTAAATCGGTCACCATCTTGGAAAGTAAAGCCAACTTAAACTTCTATACCTGGAAGAAAAACAATCTTTATAAACACCCAGATTTCTGTGCCATGAGTTTCCTTTGTTGCGTTGACCGAAAATGTTTGCGTGTCTCACATGTTTTTTTTAATGGCAGATTATGATCGGTTATTAACAGAGTTGATCAATGTATCTAGTACATCACCGAAAGTAAGTGTGGCCCCATATAGGCGGATTTTAATCACCAGCAGGTAATTTTGAAGCTATTTTTTTCCCTAGAGGGAGGTACCTGAGCTCTGACGATGTGAACCTGTACTAGGATTTAATTTTACATTGATCTCCCTAGGTATCTTTTACATGCCATATAACCATACGACATGGCCGCTGCCGATTTTCTGCATCATGAAAATCCATTGACTTGGGCCGAGATCGAATCCGCAACCTTCGGTATAGAAGGCCAGCGACAAACCAACCACACCACCCAGCCGACTGTGTGTGTCTACATCTAATAAACATGATTACTAATGAACATCAGGCTGCTTTGTCATTGTAGCAAACAACAAATGAAAAATGATCTAATTAATCTTCTTTACCACTCGCCAGGATTACGACAATAGACGCTAGGATTTGCCTTAAAGAAAGAAAAATGCGAAAAAAATGTTTGTAAAGTAATCCTAAATTATACAACACAGTTATATATATATATATATATATATATATATATATATATATATATATATATATATATATATATATATATATATATATATATATATATATATATATATATATATATATATATATATGTGTGTGTGTGTGTTTAATAAGTGTAGTACATCAACAAGAAATCTATATTTTTCCTTTTACTTTTTTACTGAATTATCTTGCTCCGAATGCAGTAAAATTTAACAACTAAGTAGGAATTGAATTCAAGTATCGGACTACGTTCGGAACCGTGATTTTAAAAAGGCGCATAAATGGATAATTTTCATGATATTTAGTGTCATTTAGATTAGAATACATGTACAAAATGGTTTTAAGGACATTTTGACAAAAAAATTATTTAAATACAATATTTCGGAAAAATATTAACTTAGAATAGCCTTTCTTTCAAAATGCTCTCGTTTAGGGAAAAATGCTTCTATTATAATAATATTTTGCCTGTATATAGGCTGAACTATAATTTTTGAAAAATTTACATTATTTTCAGATTTACAACCATTTGAAATAATTATCGGCGTTTTTTTTTCTTAAAATTTCTCCCCTCTGTTGTCGTAAAACATGGATAAACCAATTTATAAGTTATATATTTTCAAAATTCTAGTTGAACCTGTGTACAGAGGTCTGAGCTATCTACAGGCAAAATAATATTATAATAGAAGTATTTTTCACAAAAGGAGAATATTTTGAAAGTGGGTCATTCTATGTTCATTTTTTGTCAAAATATTGTACTTAAATAAATATTTATTATAATACTATTCTTAAAACAATTTTATATACATTTTCTAATCTAAGTGACACTAAATATCATAAACATCATCCATTTATACCAGTGTTTCTCAAATTGTGGGGCGCGCCCACCTTGGGGTCACAAATCTACAAGTGGGGCGCGAGCCTATTAAAAAGTCGAGAGCAAAAGATTATTTAAAAAAATATATTAATTTACTGAAGGTAAACATACAAATAACACTATGACATAATAAAAAATGAAATACACATTTACACAGTGATATATTACACTTATAAATATATCAGTGCTACTCAATGTATTTTATAATTAATTTAACAATTCTTAGCCAAGAACAAGTTTATTAATTACCAGTGACCCCATGGGTTTGTCATATATATAATTTATAACAAAAAATAACACTTAACTTGATAATTTTTTTACGGTTTATAATTAAAATTTGACTGCCGATCATAAGTTTCACAATTTGCATCCCAATGCCAACCGTTTTCCACGTAGGCACGCATATGTGATGTACTGGGGAAAGGGGAAGGAATAAAGGAGCAAAAATAATCTGGAATAAGTGAATCCTTCCCAAACATTGTCAAGGTCCTTTTATTGCATTCCAAAGTCTTGGAATAATTTTACGGATAGCAGTGCACAGAAAAAATTGTACTTCGGACAGACGTATATATACGTCTGGAGAAATAAAGGCTTTGGCTTAGCGAGACGTTTATACACACGGGGACGTTTGTATTAAGAGGTTAAAGTCGTATCGTTGTTTTAGCGTCAAAGTATAGTATTATTGAACTCAGTACATTGTTTTTGTATGGGGGGATGATGGAAATAATGATTGAATATTGGGTCGCGAGTATAGCAACTTTGAGAAGCACTGATTTATACATTTTTGAAAAATCACGGTTCCGAACGTAGTCAGATACCTTAATTAGTTCTAAGTGCAATATTATTTTTTGTATTGACACAGATACCAATAAAATTATTTACTGTATAAAAGTGGGATACATAGATTTTCTTTTTCAAATGCTTTCGATGTTAAAGAATACCTTTTAAAAGCGTTGTTGTTACAGAACCTGATTAGTTGCATAGAAGTGTAGATCGATATCGTTCAAACAGTTATAGTTTACTCCCCCCCCTGGTTTTAGCACCGTAATTAACTGATAATATAAACCTTTATCGTAAATAAAGGTTTTTTAATACTACTTGAATAATTGTATTATTGTTTTCTCTGGTTTTATAAGTATTAAAAAATACAGTCAAACCTCCATATTACGAGCCTCTATATTGCGAATTTTTCCATATTACAAACTTTTTCCTGGAATCAAGAACATTTCACGATTTTTTTCGTCAAATAACCTCCCTATAACGAAACGTATTTTCTAGAAAACGAACTTTTTTTTCGTGTGATTCATTTTTTTCTCCCTATGTTTTGAGAATTTCTGGACATTTCTAGTTATAATCTCTTTTAGCACATTTTATAGTCGTCACAAATTTTGAACTGGTTTTATTAGGTACCTAACTCGCTGAGAGCAATAGAATTCTCACCTTAGGTCTAAAAAATGCAACCTTTAATCCCCATTGTCCAGTTCACTGGAAATAGCTTCGATATCCCCATTCACCCCCAGTGGATTTCTCTCGGGTCTCTGTGTCCTTGAACTAGCCTCCATTCATTTGTAGTGTTGACCATTCGTACTCGTAACTTCGTTTATTGTAGCTCAAATTTGTCAAAATGTAAGCGCTTAAGCACCGAAGAAAAAAATTTAATTCTTCAGGAAGTTGATAAATGCGTCAAGAAAACATCCTTGCAGCTTTTCTTCCTTTTTTGATAAGTAAGGTATATAAAATAAATATAAATTAATTTACAAAAAGGTGTGGATAAATACTTTTCTTAATATATAACTTTTATGAATTTTGTTTTGTGTGGTTTTTAAAGAAAATTGAAAAACAAGCCTCTGAATAATGAATTTTCTGTATAACGAACTTTGATTCGGGATATAGTAATTTCGCAATACAGAGGTCCCACTGTGTATACCCATTAGAAATATACAATTTAGTAAACATCATTTTCTTATACTTCAGATTTTCTTTCCCCAATTTTAATTAATCTTTGATAGACCAACCAACGAAATACACAATAACGAAAGAAATGCTGCATAAAAGGTGAACATGAAGATGTTTAATACTAAAAATGTTTCTCCCTTTATTTGAGTTTTAGATTTCAGCATACCTCGTTGATAAATATGAAAGCTAGTTGTTGAGGTTTTTGAGTTAATATCAGAAGAAGAATAACATATAGATAAGCAATTATTCTTCGCAGAAATCGGTGGTTGTGTTGAAAGAAATTTAACAACAGTGACGAAAAGGTAAGGATAAGGTGAGTAGGATAGACTGAAGGGGCATGAGTACACTAATTTTGAAAAAAAAAACCTAATATAGTTTAACTCAGTGGCGCAACAGCCCATGAAGGCCAAAGCCTACTGTGCCCAACTCAGTATACATGACCTCGGGCCCTGAGGTGCATGAGCAAATGTTCTGGTCAGGTGGTCAGTTTGAGGTAAAACTCCCAGTGTTAAGTTCCCAAGCAAGCTTGGTACTCATTTATCGATCCACTGAAGGAATGAAAGGCTAAGTCAACCTTGCCCAGCACGGGGTTTCAACCTCAGACCTGTGTTGTGTAAGCGTGATGCACTAACCACCCAGCCACTGGGCTTCATCTTAAATAAGAATAGGTATTATGTACACACATGCCAATAACGGCTTCCGATGAAATAGCAAGAGCCCAAGAAAAATAATTAGAGTTTTCTGCGTAAAAATCTGTAGGAGCTCTACCACATTTGACGTAGTCTGCAACCGAAAGAAATTTCGGAGATGTGTCAGTTTCTTCTATTACTTTAAGCAATAATAGAAAAAAAATATTATTTAAAAGTAATAGTAGAGAGAGAACAGTGGCATATGATTGGTGCTGTAGTACTATTTAAACCACCAGACATAAGCAAAGAAATGACACGATATTATGACTTCAGACCAATCCTGATTTTGCTTACAAAACTCAGGTGGTCATTTTGAAATTTTAAGACACCTCAGTGAAAGATGACATGGTTCTTGCTTTATATATTGCTGTAGCTCTTTCATCTGTAATTACGATTTCAGGTGCAGTTGAACATTACTCAAATAAAATACCTAACAAGAGCTGCCAGTACATTCGTTAGCTGGTATTATGTCTCTAAAATTTGGGAAACATTTATCATCCCTTGCCTTCAAAACTTGACTCTAAGCGCCCCCTTAAAGGGACGTAATAAATCTACCGGGGAGGGGCGTGAGCATATTGAAAAGTCGAAAACAAAAGATTATTTTTAAAAAGTATTGATTTACTGAAAGTAAAAAAAAAACCTAATAAAAAAATAAAATAAACGATTACAGTAGACTTATCAATGTATCAGTACTGTACAATGTATTTTGTATTTAATTTAACAATACTAAGTTAAGAACAAGATCAAAAATTACGAGTGCCTTAATGGGCTTGTTATACACTCAGGAACATTGAAAATAGCGACCCAAGAAGGATTCTAAGTACAATCGCGAAACTTTGCAAAGAAGTACAGCGTAATGTGATATGTAATTGATTCAAGTTTTGCGTCAATAAGCATGCTCATTCATGCCGAGGTGGCGCTACAATCAGGAAGAGGGTGCTATATAAGCCAGCGCAAATTCGAAAATTCATAAACGTGACGATTACCCGCCGATTGTAGGAAGACTTTGGCAAGCGAAACATGCTAGGTAAACGTGCTAGAAGACATTTCTCACAGTTAAGCGAGGTTGAGAGAGGCCTGATCATCGGGATGAAAACTGCAGGCTGGTCGACGCGCCGTATTGCTGGCCGGGTGGATCGTTCGGAGTGTGCCGTTAGAAATTGTTGAGAGTAGTGGACCCGAGAAGGTACCCACGCGCGGAAAACCGAGTCTGGAGCGACTAGGAAGACCGAAGGATCGTGCGGCAAGCACTTGTGGACTCCACAGTGACTCGTTCAACGATACGAGCAGACATGGACGTAGCAATTGTTTCCCAAACAATTTTCAGACACCTTGCAGAAGCAAATCTTAAATCCAAGCGCCTTTTCCGTGCACTCCCTTTAAGACCAGAACATCGGCAACTGCGTCTACAGTGGTGCCAATCCAGATCAATGTGGAATGTCACAGATTGGCAAAAGGTTGTGTTTACTGATGAATCCCGGTTTGTTTTGTGGACAGATGGTAACCGTGTACGGGTGATGAGGCACCCTGGTGAGCGGTACAATTCCCCCCACTTTGTTCTACGTCACACTATCCGCACAGCTGGTGTAATGGTCTGGGAGACATAGCCTATGATAGCCGGTCCGCTTTAATTGTGATGCATGGCACCTTAAAGGGTCAACGTTACGTTGATGATATTCTTCGACCCTATGTAAGACCTTTCCTAAATGGTCTCTCCCAAGGGCAATTGTCCAGCAAGATAATGCTCGTCCGCATACAGCAAGAGTTGCTCGAGACTTCCTACGTCATTTTCAGACTCTTCGATGGCCGGCCCGCTCCCCCTATTTGTCCCCTATAGAGCATGTGTGGTATCAGCTATAAAACGGCAGATCCCATCGTGTCACTCTGTACATGGTTTAGAGTTGGCTGTTCAACATTTGTGGGCCCATCTGCCCAACATAAGGAGTCTAATCAACTCAATGCCGGACCGTGTGGTGGCATGTATTGCAGCTGGAGGTGGTCCAACGCGCTATTGAAGTATCCCAGTATTTGTGTCGTTGCACACCCTGTATTGTATTAGTTGTCTTGTTTTTGAGATCAAGTGAATCTCTCATCTGTGTCATTATGTGTATTAAATTTCATTTCAATCCAATGCTTTCTTCTTGGGTCACTATTTTCAATGTTCCTGAGTGTATATAAATTTATGTACAAAAGTTAACACACATTTTAATAATTTGTATGGTTTATAGTTAATCCCTTAACTGCCGATTAAAAGTTATGTGATCCGTTCCCCAATGCTTCCATTTTCGGCGTAGGCACGCGTATCTGATTTATTGGAAGAGGGGAGAAAATGAATAAATAAATAAATCCTCTGATATAAGTAAATCCTTCTCAAACACTGCCAAGGCCATTTATTGAAATAAAAAGCCTTCACCATTATTTTATGGATAACAGTGCACGAAAAAGATTGTATTGTACTTAGGAAAGACGTATTAATATGTCCAGGGCATTCAACACCCTCTTTGATCAAGCCATATATATACGTCGGTGGCACTTAAGATGTTAAAGACATATTGAACCTGGAGCGTTAAAGTATTTAGTTAATTAAATTAATGCATTGCTATTCGTATTGAGGGGCAGGAGATGAAAATTATGATTGAATATTGGAGCGTGGATATTGAAAGTTTGAGAAACACTGCTCTAATAATTTTTCAAGAGAATAATGGAATTCCCCATTTCTCCCAGAAGCTAAGCAATATACCATTGCTTCATTGGCTTGCTCTTTCTCTTATCTGGCCAATTAAATGCAAATGAAAAGCCCAGCCTTTCCCCCTTTCCTATTACGACAGATAAATTTTTCTAATGTGTAGAGGCAGCAGGTCTAATGACGTATCCCGAGAACACATCTAAACCCCCTTTATTTCAATGCTGAGGAGTGTCGCATTAATTATGCCACCAACACAAATTACTGTGATTTCTTTGATTTCACAGACTGAATAGAAATGTTATTTCAATATTTTTACCCCAGTAATTTATATTATTTATCCAATTAATTTGCATTCCTTATCTTTTTTGGGAACTTCATGGTGTTATTTTTGTTATAGTGAGCAATGAAAACGAGAATTACATAATTTTAAACTTTCTTTTTATGCCTTTGGTTAATAATGGAATATTGCAACAGAAAAACTACTTTATGTTATACTTCTTCTCTAATAGGGCTGTTATTGGTATATTTAACCTTTACAAACATAGTACATTTCCCAGGAGCTGGTATCACTATTTGGTGCACCATTTCTTGTACACTAAAAATATTCTGGTAACTTGATACCAATTTCCGCAAGTAATTTTGACGCCTAGTTTCCTCTCCAGAGGAAGGCCCGTGAGCTTTGGAGATGCAAAACTGTACTCCCGATTTTAATTTTTCCAAGAGCACCCAAGCCAAATAGGCACTCAAGAGATTTTTTTTCATGCTGTATAATCATACGACATGACCGCTACCGATATTCTGCATCATTAAAATCAACCGATTTTGACCGGGGTCGAACATGCAACCTTTAGTGCAGAAAGCCAGCAACAAACCAAACACGCCCCCTTTATCGTATACTTAAGTATAACTATTTATTTATAATATCATAGAAAATATTTACATTTTGTTGTTATTTGAGATTTTAGATTAATTTTAAAAATACATACACCTATAAAAAAATAAAGTTTTACATACTTATTTAAGTAGTTATAAATTATCTATCTTTTGAATTTTTTTTCACAATAAATCCAAGATTCTATTAAAAAGATTTCCAGCCTTTCATACCTTATTTTCCATGCAATTGAGAATCAATGATGTATGAAATCTAACGTCATTGAATAATTTTAATTGAACAGAACTTTACTAAAATAACTGATGTATGCATAGGAAGATGAAATAATTATGTTTTTGTGTTTACTTATTCAAGCGTGTTAATTTGGGAAGTTGTTATTGTTATTGGCCTAAAATTACTTATATATAAGCTAGTGGATTTTATAAATTATGTTATTAAGAATTCACAAAGTAGCTTTAGAAAATATTATAAAAGGCTTGAGAATCAATGCTTTAAACTAAAGCATAAAGTAATCAGGTTTCATATTATTAAGTGAAAAAAAGATAATAATTTCTAGAGTAAGTAAATATTCTGAATCTTCTTACAAATAAATAAAAACTGGTGCATCATGCTTGCATGTTTAAAAATAAAATTTTCTGTCACGGTTCATATTGCATTTAATGAGATGAGTTTCCAAACTTAAGCTTGTGATGATCTCCTAGGACCTCACTTTGAGAACTAGAATAAATAGGAGTCAGATAAGAACCAGTAGCCATTTTTATAAATAACTTTCTTTATTTGATTATCTTATCCAAATAGAATCAAAGACTTATTAACAAATATATCTAATTAGTATTATGAGGTTTTAAAGGTAATATCCTTTAAATTAACTTAAATAATTAATGATCCAATTAATTAACAATTATAATATCGATCATGCAGAGATTACCACGATAAGAGATCCCAGAATTATATTTAATGTTCTTATTGAACATTTAATTTTAATTTCACTCCAAAAATAAATCTTTAATGAGACTTTAATTATAAATCAATATTTACCACACGGAATCTCTCAACTCTTCTTAAGATTAAATTATCCAACAAGAAATCTTCAATTTAACTTCACTATAACTTTCAACTTCAATCTCTCTCTCCTACTGCTCCAACTTTACTATTCCATTTGACTTAAATACTTTATCTAATCTGCATAACAAGGATTCCTGTCCTCTTTTTGGAGTTGATTGGAAATAGGTAGGGAATTAAATTTCCCTAAAAAGGACGACTCAGAAGGTTAGTGATAAAGTTCCGTATAGATTTGTCACAAGCTAAGTTGTCTTAAATAATTTTTTTTTAGATTCCATTATTTACCTTTTCTTAAAACTTTCATTTTAAATAATTAGTGAAATTAAATTTGGGATTTTTTGGGGGGAGGTGGGGGTTAAATGATTTTTTTCATCTTTCATTTCTTACCTTTTTATCGGAATTACGTACAATGAGCTGAAATGAATTATGCATATGTATATTAAATTGAATTTTATTTTTATTCTGTTGTAAAAGAATGCGTTTTATTATTCTAAGAAATTAGGTTATTTGAATACAATTTTTGCATAGATATTTGTTAAAAGCTTAACAATTTTAAATCATAAATTTTCGAACAAAGTAATCACACATATAAAAGTGGATAACATACCGTAAAATCCTGCGTATAACACGTACCTATAATTTCAAGCTAAATTTTTCAATTTTTAGGTATATTCGCCGTATAATGCGCTCCCCCTTTTTAACTAAGAAATCTTAAAAATTAATACACATTATTTTTATGTTTTGAAGTATTTTATTCGAGGTATTATCCCGGAATTTTGAAAAAATAGTATACTTCTAGAATTACAACTATTCATGTTCATAAGACAAGTCGTTTCTTTTAAATAAACAGTGTTTCGATACATCTAGAAGTAAATTTTTTATGCCCATTCTTTTTGTTATTTTTAAAGCTATCGTTTTTATACCCGGCGTACAACGAGCACCCTTAATTTTCGATATTATTTTTTGTGTTCAAAGTGCGCGTTATACGCCAGATTTTACGGTAATTAAAAAATAACACCACTCACTTGTAAATTAGCAATTAGATTTGAATCAAAGGATTCTTGACAAGTTTGAAGACTTTAAATTATTTTGAATCAATTTTTTTAATTAGGGACATGGCTCTGAATTGTTACAAAAAACAACTCCCCCGACTGGTTTTTGTCCATCACAATGGAGCGAGTTAATTAGATTGCTATTGAGTTTGCTCTTGTTAACCCATAGGTGCTGATTGGGGCATCCATTCACTGGTATTTAAACTGGCTGTAATTTACAGTGAGATAGAAAATGTGCATGGGATAGTTAAAAAAGTTTGTAATAACTAATGGCGTAAACAATGAAATGCGGCAATTATCTCCCATCATCTTGATCCTTTTATTTCAATTTTTCCTCTGTTTTTAAAAGGCTCTTCAAAAGTAAAATATTAATGTAAAAATTCATAATTTTATGTTAAAAAAATTTAATCAAACACAGGGAAATAAATAATTTTTCACTGTCATCTAAAATGTATTGGAAGGAGATAAGAGTACGACATAGTTATGTGCTCCAACAAAATTACCTACTGACATTTATGGACAATCATAGAATTACGTACTGAAAACACGTGTTTAAAATTCTATACATTTTTTTGACTATTTGAAGGAAAAGAATTATGCTTGCTCATATATGTAATGACACATAAAGGAATAGCTTTTCTTTGGGGGGTATCTATATAAACCAGTAACAGCCTCCATACTACGATGGTTATTTTGGTATGGTGGCTAAGGTACTCGGTTTATGGAACAGAAGGTACCAGATTCTAACCTTCATATGTACACATGGCCCTCCACTTGTATTATACATCTCTTGAAAAAATCCATTCTCACACAAAATAAATTGTTAAAATAGCCTTTTTTATATGTGAACATTTTCTATAAAGTTACCTTACCTAACAATGCAAGCATAGCTTCAAATTAAATATGCGTGCACACGATGTTAGTTTTAAACTTATATGTTAACTAGAGGACCCGACAGACGTTGTCCTGTACACACATCTTAAATTCAAAATAAAACATTTTTGAATATATTCGATACTGCGATCGTAGCGCAGTCTGCCGGATCCAATGTAAAACATTCCAAGATCAACAATTTATAAATAAATAATTAATTATATAAACATTTCTAAACTAAATTATAAATCGAAATCATTCTCGAGTCCACTGGAACAGACAAAAACTTTCATCAAAATCAGTCCAGCTGTTTAGGAGGAGTTCAGTTACATACACACGCACAGAAGAATTACATATATAAAGTTTATTTGGAAAGATATTAATTAAAAACGCTAAAAAGCGTTAATCGCGTCTGCATTTTTGTAAGAATAAATACCGGGTTTGGCCAGTTTGGCTGAAAAAACAATTTTCAACGCCAACTTACGTCTTTTTCAATTCCTACTATTAACTCACGATCTATATGCATATTTTATTTGTTTGTTTGTTTATTTATTTATTTATATTGGTGGAATTTTCAATCGTTAATAAAATACATTTTAAAGCGCTCAATTGAGCTGAAATGTAATGTACATGATTATTTTGGATGACAATACAATAAATTAATTATAATTAATAAAAATTAATTGAATAAAACTAATTATTTAAAAATTACAAATTCAGCCACGTTAGCGACTTAGCAACCCTTTGGGCGATTTATGTAAAAATTTGAAAAGGTTTTTTTCTCACGTAATAAAGCATTCAGTTGAAAGGAAATTTTATTTTATAACAATAGCGTTGTTACAACAATGCAGGTGAATGTTGAATTGTAAAGGGTGTTTTTTTGAGCGGTATAGAATTTTAAATTGCAATAAAACAACGATGTATTATTCGATTGAAATGAACTTTTTTTTATTCGAAAGAAAATCTTGGGGCATTACATTTTAAATATGATTTCTGGCATAGGACTGTCACGGCTGACTCGAATGTAGTCCAATCTGGACGTCCAATTTTCGATGACTTTTTCCAACATTTGTGGCCGTATATCGGCAATAACATGGCGAATGTATTCTTCCAAATGGTCAAGCGTTTGTGGCTTATCCGCATAGACCAATGACTTTACATAGTCCTACAGAAAATAGTCTAGCGGTGTTAAATCACAAGTTCTTGGAGGCCAATTCACAGGTCCAAAACGTGAAATTAGGCGGTCACCAAACGAGTCTTTCAATAAATCGATTGCGGCACGAGCTGTGGGACATGTTGTGCCGTCTTGTTGGAACCACAGCTTTTGGACATCATGATTGTTCAATTCATGAATGAAAAAGTTAGTAATCATGGCTCTATACCGATCACCATTGACTGTAACGTTGTGGCCTTCATCGTTTTTGAAGAAGGATTTCACCAGCCCATAAAGCGCACCAAACAGTCAGTTTTTCTGGATGTAACGGTGTTTCGACATACACTTGTGGATTAGCTTCACTCCAAATGTTTCAGTTTTGTTTGTTGACTTAGCCATTCAACCAGAAGTGCGCTTCATCGCTAAACAAAATTCGTTTATGAAAATCGGGAACAACGGCAATCTCGTTTTGGGCCTATTCGACGAATATACGATTTGCTTGATCATATTTAAAATGTAATGCCACAAGATTATCTTACGAATAAAAAAAAAAAATATGTCAATCGAATAATACATCGTTGTTTTATTGCAATTTAAAGTTCTATACCTCTTAAAAAATACCCTATATGAGTTTAGAGAATATAGACATACTATACGAGATATTATAAGAGGAATATTATTTGAGGAATGTGTACGCACATTTAGTTTAAAATGAAATCGATATTTAGTATGTAAAGAATGAAAAGGTCTACTATATTTCTTGTATAAATGACACCTATAATTAATAACCAAATCATAGATATCATTCATTAGTATGTTTACACCTAAGCGAATAGGTACTTAATTTTTTGACTTAAAAGGGGTCTTAGGGGTGTTAAATTTCTCTAGAGGTCTGAAAGTATAAACAATTTTAAACAGGTATAATTCCTTTAAATTTAAATTAAATAATTCGAATGTTTTACACATTATTTATAGAGGAATGGGGCTTCACAAAATTATAAAATGTTTAAAATATAATCATAATTTCAAAAATTATAAACATATGAAAATAAGAAACTTTTCTATAAGAAATATTTAATAAGTTTTACGTCACGCAAGCTATTTTGTAAAATAGTAGGTTTAATTACTAGCTATAAGTTGATTTATAAAGACAAATGTGTTCTTATTACTTTGTAGCTACTTTATATAAATAGAATGATAACTTACATATTTTAATAAATAAAAAACATGCATTTTTAAAAAATATTTAAAACATTGCAATATTTTGCGCATATTTTGAAATACAAAAGATATATAATACAAAAATTAGGTAGGGGTTAAAGAGTATGATGTATTGTATAGTTCTATAAAGTTTTACACATCGGAGGCTAATATTTTAGAAAATAGCGAGTGCAAAGCAAAAAATAATTAATATTTATTATAGAATTTTTATATGCTTATGACTTTTAAAATTATTATTATATTTTAAACATTTTATACTTTTCTAAAGCTCCATTCTATTATAAATAATTTGTAAAAATTCGAAAGTATTTAATTTAAATTTAAAAGAATTACACCCGTTTGAAAATCGTTTATATTTTCAGACTTCTAGAAAAATTTAACAGACCTGATACCTGATAAAAGATGTAAATAATTACATTAAGTCATCCGACTATCCTCTGAACCGTGATTTTGCAAAAGCGCGTAATCGGATAATATTTATGATATTCAGTGTCACTTAGATTAGAAAATGTATATAAAATGGCTTTAAGAATATTATTACCATAAGAAATTACTTAAGTACAATATTGTGACAAAAAATTAACATAGAATGACCAAATTTTAAAATACTCACCTTTTGTGAAAATTACTTCTGTTATAATAATATTTTGCCTGTATATATCTCAGACCTCTTCACAGAGTCTCAACCAGATTTTTTGAAATATATAACTTAGAAGAGTTGATTTATCCATCTTTTACTACAACAGAGGAAAGAAATTTCATGAAAAAAACGCCGATAATTATTTCAGTTGTTGGAAACTCTGAAAATAATGTGAATGTTTCAAAATTCCCAGTTCAGACTCTCCAAAGAAGTGTTTACTTTATGTAAACAAAATATTATTATTTTAGAAGCATTTTTTTATAAAAAGAGAAGATTTTGAAAAAGGTTATTCTAAGTGAATTTTTTTCCAAAATATTGCATTTAAATATTTGTTTTTGTCAAAATATCCTTAAAACAATTATATACATGTATTCTAATCTAAGTGACACTAAATATCATGAAATTATCAATTTATGCCCTTTTTTTAAAATCACGGTTCCGAATGTAGTCGGATACGTTAAAACTCCCTACCCTACCTTCATAAAAAGTATAGATGCATTTTAAATAGAAAACAAACTTACTAACATTATTTAGCTTTCGATACGTATGTCTACCAATGATTATACCTTCATGAATTAAAAACGCCAAACAAAAACATCAATATATTGCTGAGATGACTATGTAACTATCTCCATGCAAATATATCTTCAATATCCGACTAAAGATGACTACTCAAAATACAAAGACAACCCAAAATGCAACACCAAAAGAAGATTGTTATGATAAAATTATTCAATTACTGACTGTCTGCTTTTGGAGGTTTCAATAACTTTTTCATCGTTACCCCAATATTTACTCTATTTCTTCGGGTGATCAGCACACACACACACACAATTTCTGAATTCATTAAATTATAAATTTTTTACTCGTAAATTATTGAAAATTCTCTCTTCAGGATCAATAAGCCTTATTTTTGTCAGAGATTTGGATATTCGTTAACAGGATATATCTGAGATGTCCTGTTGAATATATTGATATCTGGATTAAACTAAGATCACACATATTCATTCACACAGACACACACATATTTATTGTTTATTATTTATTGTAATTATACTTTCAAGAACTAATTATGCTGTGATTAGGGCTCTACTGAATCTAACCAAAGAATCCTATGTAGGTATATACATACATTTTTACTAAGAATCCTCTGTTATTATATAGATGAAACCCAGAAAATCATTTGTTAGCAAAAGTATCGCTGCTGTTCTACAACATAAATGTATATTTGTACATATATTTATAACATTGTTGGGGGATATGCTTTATGATCTTAAAGCTCTTTTTATTTTCTTCATTATCTACTTCAAATTATTTATTTTAGAGATAGCAGCTCTAAAGCTTGCTTCTGCTGTTATTATTTTCCACTTCAATCTCATATTTAGATTTCTATTTATTCATATCTGTGTTTATCCTTTTAGAATTTATATTTTCTCTTTCAGATTCATAAATAAGTTTCTATTAAATTATTATTCATTTTGAGAAATGTCGATAAAATAATTATTTCAAAGATGCACATTCATTTTAAAGTATGTAATGTTTGCTCATTAAGTTTTATTTTTAAAAATTTAACTCATGTGAAGAATGGCTGTTTTAGCTAGTAAACAATAAATTACGACGTAAGAGTAAATAATAGTGCATACACTAAATTGATGAAGCAAACATTCCTTACTTTAATTTTTGCTTTCTTATACACAAAATTATAAAGATTCTTAATTTTTAAGGATTTTCTGTGAAGCTTAATTATCGATCTTCAAAAGAAATTTTCCCCATTCCCAACAGAAAGAAACCACATAATTTGGCTGTTGAAGATGAAAAGATAGAGAAAGGAAAGAACATATTTTTTTCTCTAGGAATTCCTCAACGATGAGGAAAGCACATTTCAAAAGAGGTCGGATAATTCAAAGGTTTCATTTAAATTTTGGAATTTTCTTTTTGTTCTCTTCACAAAGCAAGGAACGGAAACGAGTACTTGAAATAGAGAACTATTTTACTTTCGGTCGTTTTGCTTCATTTACAGAAAGCTTTGTAATTAGAAGTAGCTCGTAATGTTTCTTCTCTGTGTGTTTATTTAAATCTTACAAAAACTTTTTATGTCTTGTGATTATTACTTTTTTTACTATAACTATTTCCCTCCTGTAAACATTTAGTTTCCCTGTACATTTCTTATTTAATATGTGAATGAAATTGATATTTAAATTTTTATTTAAACTAATATTTAAATTTTTATTTAAATTAATACTTAAATTTTTATTTAAATTAATATTTTAATTTTTGATATTTGATAACCGTATGTAATTAAAAACATAATTATTGCATTAAAGTTTAGCAAGCAGTGAAACACACGTGGAAAAAAAAATTAGTACTTTTCTAAAGCTCCAAATTACATATTTATGCATATTACCTTTTTATTTAAGTCTTTGAATTTCATACTAAGCAAATACAAATTTTGTTAAATTTATGTAAATATAGGTATAAAATTAATTTTCTCTAGTTTATAATACTTTTGAAAATAACTTTTATTTCTTTCGTATTTTTGCATTTCATTCCGTAAAAATATTGTTACTGAATTTTTTGACTATTTTTCCTTCTCTATCGAAATGATATTGATGTCTCAAAGATAATTTGCAAGCCAAGGGGTGGGTGCTTCTTTTTCAATAATAATAAATGAATATGAAAGACTTTAACTAAAAATTTAAACAAAATAAAAATTCGCCAAATTTATCTACAAAGTAGATACTTCTAGAAAAATCTAATAGGGTAATTATTTGATGAGGAAGTTTCAGAAAGACTAGGAATGCTCTTCACGACTTGTGGGGATGTACTGCACTGATGGGTTGATGGCAGGCATTGAATTTCTATAAAGCGTGTTCAAATATTTAAGGTTTAACGATATCACTCAAATCATAAAATAACAAAATAAATTTAATACTATTTGTTAATGAAATAAAATAAATGAGACACATTGCTACGCAGCATTCTACACAGAGAAAAAATTATGAATAATAATATAGTCTTAACGACGCTTCCTTCTGCTAGTTGCAAACAACAAATGACACGAATAAAATTTAACCCCTTCGCGACGGGTAGTGCAAACATGCATTCTTTACGAACGCATCTCAGGGCTCGGCGGTACAAATGTGTATTTTACAAAGGTGCTGTGCTAGGCCGGGCGATGCAAACATGACTTTTCAGCTGGAACGTTTTTTAATAACCTCTAAATGGCACCCTATGTCCATTATATTGAAATCGGACGTTGCTAGAGTAATCTGACCTTCAGTTAGGTTACATTCTGCTTGGGGATTTGATATTTTGCACATCAGCTGAGTCGGAGGAGGGGGTAATCGAAATGGTAACAAATAGCTCGTAAAATTTCCACTTGATATAAAAACATTCGCGTTTCTAATAACTCTCCCAATGCTTTTTCATTTTCTTTTTTTAGCAGTGTAGAGTGTTTTAAAGTTTTAGCGTCCGTTCTGTTCCAGTTTTTGTTGCTTTTGGATATATTTTGTGTACTTTTCTTATTTCAAAAACCTTGACTTCAGATTATTATTTGATTGTTTTGAAAGCATTTTTCTAACCACTTAATATGGACAAAAATGGTGAAAATTCCAAAGTGTATAGTCACAAACCGTGTGTAAATTAAAAAAAAAACGTAACAAACATTTTATGCTTGCAAATCATACAATGTAGTACTTGACGTTTCTCAATGTTTCGAGATTCTCCACACTCAGTCTTCATTTTAATTTTGCTATTTTTTGTAAATAATCTTTGTCATAATTTTTTTTACTCATTTGATAGTTTATTAATATGTTTCGTCAATGAAAATTTTGGATGAAACTGAATGACGCTTACAAAATTTATTTCTCGTTGTAAGTGATATTTTTTTATATAATTTCATATAAATTAAAGGAAAAACGTTATTATGTTCTAATTTTAATGTAACAGACAACTTATGTTATAATCTAAAGGGGTACCAAACATTACGACGTTAGACTGAAATTTTATTATTTATGCTTTTTTTCCCTTTAATTTAGGCTTAGCGACGAAAACGCCCCGTCCCCCGTTCACCCCGTCCCTAGCGAACGTCTCGTAAAATCGCCCCGTTCTGAAGAGGTTAACGACTGACCTGAATAGAGTTTCTTTCGTCCTTGTCGTCTAAAGCATACATGGCGTAACTGTGGATCGGTAGGCTAGTAGATGAAACAAACACCCCTGCCAAGGTCAACAGCCTAGCTCCGAATAGTCTAGCCAACCAATATATTAGTTTAATCATTTGGCTTTACTTCATGCAGCTACACACTTATGTAGAAGAGCCCAAGCTTGATAACGACTGTGTGATTCAATGTCCTAATGCTATATTGTGAGGGCGACAGCGTTTCTCAAACAGTAGGGTGAACCTCCTAGGGAAAGTGATAACTATACAAAGAGGCGCGTGCATACTGAAAGTTAGGAGCAAGTTTGTAGTTACCAGTGACCCCATGGGCATGTCATATGAAAAATTATACCCCAAAATTAATATTTTTCTTGGTAATTTGTACGGTTTATAATTAATTCTTTAACTGACGATTAAAAGTTAAGATTCGCTCCTCAATGCTACCGTTTTATCCTTCGGAATAATTGTATGGATAGCAGTGCATAGAAAAGATCGTATTTCTAGAAGACTTATATACACGTCCTGGGCAATTATCGCTTTGGTTGAGAGAGACGTTTATATACACCGGTAGCCCTTAAGAGGTTAAAGTCGTATTGTAGCTTTAGCGTCAGTGTAGTATTATTGATACATTGTTATTGTGTGTAGGGGGCGCAATGAAAATTATGATTGAATATTGGGTCACAAATAGTAAAAGTTTGAGAGGCACTGGAGTACGATTATGTATTACTGTGCGGACTTTGAATTAACGTATATTTTGCACGCTTTAATTGCTTAAAGTTTCTTAAACAGTTGTAACTTATTGAATAGTTTCAGAATGAATTGTTTTTACTCAGAAAAAAACCTGTCTGATAGTTTAATAAATCTTTCCTGCGTTTGAAAGACGATCTAACACCTAACAAAACATATTATTAAATTGATCCCCGACAATAAACCATAATAAATTTTAGTTTTGTTGCAATATTCAAGGATAAGTTATTTTACTTAATCTTTAATTGCATTTTAATTAACGATTTTATGATCAAAATACATTAGTAGTATGGATTTTCAGTTCACCAAGAATTTTCTATACCTATTTTGCCCATGCTTAATTTCGTTTTTATAACATTTGTGAGTATGCATCAAATTGTAGAAAAATATTGAATTGTGTACTATTTTATGTGATTTAATGTATAATTTTAAAGGTAAATATAACTCAAGGGGAAATTCCCATGTTTAATATATAAAGAAAATACTACTTAAAAACTTATTAAGATATTTTTTTTCGAATGGATGGGAATAAAAAGGAAAGCATTATTCCATATTTTATTTTATAGTATTTGTGCCTTTTCTCCTAAAATTTAAATTTAAATATTTTTCAATAAATTATATATATATATATATATATATATATATATATATATATATATATATATATAATTTCTACATACCATATTATAATATACTTTCTTCACTGTAAATCCTGTATATTTTATTTATTTTTATATATTTTCTATCTAACAAAAATTATCTCTAAGTAGGGTAGGATTATATGTTAAGTAAAATTTGTTAGTATTAGATAGTTTAATTGAGATTTCTATGCGAAATTCAACTTAACTTCATTTCCGATATAATTAAGCTTTGTTTGCTGTTAAGCTGTAAAATATTATCTGGATTCTTATATATGACTTCTGATATAATCTCATATTTTTTTTTCTGTAATTACTACAAACCCACCACCACACAAAATTTAACGACCTATAATACTAAGTAGAATTTGTCAGATAAATCAAATTATCAGAATGATTATCATTAGCGTAATTAAACATTATTTTAATCTGTATAACTTTAAATAATAATATCTCATTCTTGTATTTCAATTCAATAACAAATAGGAAGTGACGTGCTGATCCCCAAAATACAATGCGAAATTTATTCTATTTGAAAAATGTTCCCTGTGTTATTTTTGGTTCAGTAAAAAATCTTCAAATGACATTTTGTTAGAACTAACGGTTATCTAATATTCAAAGAAAAAAGATTAAACTTTAGTGTAATACAGGATTATTCATAATTCCCTCCACGGTTTCTGAATGCTGTAATATAAAAACACTATGACGAATATAGCAAAAAAGAACATACGAAAGAATACGAAAACGCACACACAATCCAAGTTCTCTTTACATATTTTACAGGTGTTCTATAGGTGAACTCTTAGTCACACAGCATACATCGATGTGATAGTCCAGTTTCCGCCATACCCTACCTCAAAGGTAGCCAAAGTGGTGGTCCACGAGAAAATTTCGCTGATCCTGAGAAAAGTGTGGAATAAATTTACTCATCACGTTAAGTTATGTTTTAAGATGCATTGAAATATAATTCAATTCATAACAATACGTGAAAAGTTATAAAAACGCTACTTCAGAGAATAACGCCATTCATAGAATATATTTAACACTTAAAAATCCTATTAGTTTTAAATGATGAATTTTTTAAATTATGCATTTACTGGTCCGTGAGTTTAAAAGTTTTGCGACCGCTGCTCTATATGGTACCACTATGGTACAGTCCATTATTTCCGAAAATGGCTTTTTGCACAAGACCAAGTTTTCGTACCCCCTCGGCTGCGTGATGTGAAAGAACAGCATGAAAGGATAACACTCACTGTCAATAAAATTCATAGTACCATATTGAGTAGAGTGTAGCAGGAATTGGACTATCGTATTGATGTATGTAATGTGATTAAGGGTCCACATGGAAACACGTGTAAAATACATAAATAAAAGGAATTATTTCTGTATTAATTCGTATGTTCTTTTTTACTGTATTCATCTTAGTTTCCTTACCACAGCTCTTCGAAGCCCAGGGGGGAATTATGAATAACACTGTTTATTTCATTAAAAGTAATTTATTAAGAGTCAAGTTTTGTGTTATTTCACACAATAATACTGGATATTATTAGATAATGTAATTCATTATTGTAGAAAAAAATTGAAAACTAACAATTAAATTTACAGAGGAAAGGGTTTTTAAAAATTTCCCTATGTATTTAGAGTATTAATTTTTTTTTTTTAAATCCGCAATGCATTTATTCTACTCAAGTAGGCTATTAACTGATAAAAAAGATTAGTGTCAGTTGCACACTTGAATACAATATCCGAGGACAGTTATTGTAATGTTGATATTTTTATAATGAACTCTCATGTGAAAGTTAGATATATTTCTCTCTTTTCACTTCCACAGTTTTAGCTTCGAATGGATTTGGTCAAGCCTGTCCAGAAACATGCGATGTAATTTTGTTATTGATTGGTTATATGTGAAATTGTATTCAGCTATTAATCTTTGGAGGCTCTATTTGATAACAGAAATAACATTTGAAGAACATAACAGTCCCAAAAGAGTAGATGAGAGCACGTTTGAGGTATATGGAGATACAATTAGGTTATGACAGGCTTTGGCATTACTCTCATAATTAATATACAGGCGAAGTAATTCATGATCTGCCTCCTGAAAGCCATTTGTGTGTTAAGTGCGCTCTTTGCAGCAATGTGAAGAGTACAGAGTAAGAAATGTGTTTTAAGTGTGGTTCGCTATGCAATTTATGAAGAATTTAATTAATCACCTTTATCAAGGCTAAGAAATCTTTTTACAGATGTTTACCAAATTAGGAGCTTCTGCACATTACGGTTACTATTATATAAACACAAGTATGAAAGTTAACAGTGAAATGTATGGTTAGTAAAGTTATAGTCAAAATTTTATCTTCAAACATGTAACATAGGAAGAAGTAAAGCCATTTGTGTGTTAAGCGCGCTCTTTGCAGCAATGTGAAGAGTACAGAGTAAGAAATGTGTTTTAAGTGTGGTTCGCTATGCAATTTATGAAGAATTTAATTAATCACCATTATCAAGGCTAAGAAATCTTTTTACAGATGTTTACCAAATTAGGAGCTTCTGCACATTACGGTTACTATTATATAAACACAAGTATGAAAGTTAAGAGTGAAATGTATGGTTAGTAAAGTTATAGTCAAAATTTTATCTTCAAACATGTAACATAGGAAGAAGTAAAGCCATTTGTGTGTTAAGCGCGCTCTTTGCAGCAATGTGAAGAGTACAGAGTAAGAAATGTGTTTTAAGTGTGGTTCGCTATGCAATTTATGAAGAATTTAATTAATCACCATTATCAAGGCTAAGAAATCTTTTTACAGATGTTTACCAAATTAGGAGCTTCTGCACATTACGGTTACTATTATATAAACACAAGTATGAAAGTTAAGAGTGAAAAGTATGGTTAGTAAAGTTATAGTCAAAATTTTATCTTCAAACATGTAACATAGGAAGAAGTAAAGCCATTTGTGTGTTAAGCGCGCTCTTTGCAGCAATGTGAAGAGTACAGAGTAAGAAATGTGTTTTAAGTGTGGTTCGCTATGCAATTTATGAAGAATTTAATTAATCACCATTATCAAGGCTAAGAAATCTTTTACAGATGTTTACCAAATTAGGAGCTTCTGCACATTACGGTTACTATTATATAAACACAAGTATGAAAGTTAAGAGTGAAATGTATGGTTAGTAAAGTTATAGTCAAAATTTTATCTTCAAACATGTAACATAGGAAGAAGTAAAGCCATTTGTGTGTTTAAGTGCGCTCTTTGCAGCAATGTGAAGAGTACAGAGTAAGAAATGTGTTTTAAGTGTGGTTCGCTATGCAATTTATGAAGAATTTAATTAATCACCATTATCAAGGCTAAGAAATCTTTTTACAGATGTTTACCAAATTAGGAGCTTCTGCACATTACGGTTACTATTATATAAACACAAGTATGAAAGTTAAAGTGAAATGTATGGTTAGTAAAGTTATAGTCAAAATTTTATCTTCAAACATGTAACATAGGAAGAAGTAAAGCCATTTGTGTGTTAAGCGCGCTCTTTGCAGCAATGTGAAGAGTACAGAGTAAGAAATGTGTTTTAAGTGTGGTTCGCTATGCAATTTATGAAGAATTTAATTAATCACCATTATCAAGGCTAAGAAATCTTTTACAGATGTTTACCAAATTAGGAGCTTCTGCACATTACGGTTACTATTATATAAACACAAGTATGAAAGTTAAGAGTGAAAAGTATGGTTAGTAAAGTTATAGTCAAAATTTTATCTTCAAACATGTAACATAGGAAGAAGTAAAGCCATTTGTGTGTTAAGCGCGCTCTTTGCAGCAATGTGAAGAGTACAGAGTAAGAAATGTGTTTTAAGTGTGGTTCGCTATGCAATTTATGAAGAATTTAATTAATCACCATTATCAAGGCTAAGAAATCTTTTTACAGATGTTTACCAAATTAGGAGCTTCTGCACATTACGGTTACTATTATATAAACACAAGTATGAAAGTTAAGAGTGAAATGTATGGTTAGTAAAGTTATAGTCAAAATTTTATCTTCAAACATGTAACATAGGAAGAAGTAAAGCCATTTGTGTGTTAAGCGCGCTCTTTGCAGCAATGTGAAGAGTACAGAGTAAGAAATGTGTTTTAAGTGTGGTTCGCTATGCAATTTATGAAGAATTTAATTAATCACCATTATCAAGGCTAAGAAATCTTTTTACAGATGTTTTACCAAATTAGGAGCTTCTGCACATTACGGTTACTATTATATAAACACAAGTATGAAAGTTAAGAGTGAAATGTATGGTTAGTAAAGTTATAGTCAAAATTTTATCTTCAAACATGTAACATAGGAAGAAGTAAAGCCATTTGTGTGTTAAGCGCGCTCTTTGCAGCAATGTGAAGAGTACAGAGTAAGAAATGTGTTTTAAGTGTGGTTCGCTATGCAATTTATGAAGAATTTAATTAATCACCATTATCAAGGCTAAGAAATCTTTTTACAGATGTTTACCAAATTAGGAGCTTCTGCACATTACGGTTACTATTATATAAACACAAGTATGAAAGTTAAGAGTGAAATGTATGGTTAGTAAAGTTATAGTCAAAATTTATCTTCAAACATGTAACATAGGAAGAAGTAAAGCCATTTGTGTGTTAAGCGCGCTCTTTGCAGCAATGTGAAGAGTACAGAGTAAGAAATGTGTTTTTAAGTGTGGTTCGCTATGCAATTTATGAAGAATTTAATTAATCACCATTATCAAGGCTAAGAAATCTTTTTACAGATGTTTACCAAATTAGGAGTTTCTGCACATTACGATTACTATTATATAAACACAAGTATGAAAGTTAAGAGTGAAATGTATGGTTAGTAAAGTTATAGTCAAAATTTTATCTTCAAACATGTAACATAGGAAGAAGTAAAGCCATTTGTGTGTTAAGCGCGCTCTTTGCAGCAATGTGAAGAGTACAGAGTAAGAAATGTGTTTTAAGTGTGGTTCGCTATGCAATTTATGAAGAATTTAATTAATCACCATTATCAAGGCTAAGAAATCTTTTTACAGATGTTTACCAAATTAGGAGCTTCTGCACATTACGGTTACTATTATATAAACACAAGTATGAAAGTTAAGAGTGAAATGTATGGTTAGTAAAGTTATAGTCAAAATTTTATCTTCAAACATGTAACATAGGAAGAAGTGAAGCCATTTGTGTGTTAAGTGCACTCTTTGCAGCAATGTGAAGAGTACAGAGTAAGAAATGTGTTTTAAGTGTGGTTCGCTATGCAATTTATGAAGAATTTAATTAATCACCATTATCAAGGCTAAGAAATCTTTTACAGATGTTTACCAAATTAGAGCTTCTGCACATTACGGTTACTATTATATAAACACAAGTATGAAAGTTAAGAGTGAAATGTATGGTTAGTAAAGTTATAGTCAAAATTTTATCTTCAAACATGTAACATAGGAAGAAGTAAAGCCATTTGTGTGTTAAGCGCGCTCTTTGCAGCAATGTGAAGAGTACAGAGTAAGAAATGTGTTTTAAGTGTGGTTCGCTATGCAATTTATGAAGAATTTAATTAATCACCATTATCAAGGCTAAGAAATCTTTTTACAGATGTTTACCAAATTAGGAGCTTCTGCACATTACGGTTACTATTATATAAACACAAGTATGAAAGTTAAGAGTGAAATGTATGGTTAGTAAAGTTATAGTCAAAATTTTATCTTCAAACATGTAACATAGGAAGAAGTAAAGCCATTTGTGTGTTAAGCGCGCTCTTTGCAGCAATGTGAAGAGTACAGAGTAAGAAATGTGTTTTAAGTGTGGTTCGCTATGCAATTTATGAAGAATTTAATTAATCACCATTATCAAGGCTAAGAAATCTTTTACAGATGTTTACCAAATTAGGAGCTTCTGCACATTACGGTTACTATTATATAAACACAAGTATGAAAGTTAAGAGTGAAATGTATGGTTAGTAAAGTTATAGTCAAAATTTTATCTTCAAACATGTAACATAGGAAGAAGTAAAGCCATTTGTGTGTTAAGCGCGCTCTTTGCAGCAATGTGAAGAGTACAGAGTAAGAAATGTGTTTTAAGTGTGGTTCGCTATGCAATTTATGAAGAATTTAATTAATCACCATTATCAAGGCTAAGAAATCTTTTTACAGATGTTTACCAAATTAGGAGCTTCTGCACATTACGGTTACTATTATATAAACACAAGTATGAAAGTTAAGAGTGAAATGTATGGTTAGTAAAGTTATAGTCAAAATTTTATCTTCAAACATGTAACATAGGAAGAAGTAAAGCCATTTGTGTGTTAAGCGCGCTCTTTGCAGCAATGTGAAGAGTACAGAGTAAGAAATGTGTTTTAAGTGTGGTTCGCTATGCAATTTATGAAGAATTTAATTAATCACCCTTATCAAGGCTAAGAAATCTTTTTACAGATGTTTACCAAATTAGGAGCTTCTGCACATTACGGTTACTATTATATAAACACAAGTATGAAAGTTAAGAGTGAAATGTATGGTTAGTAAAGTTATAGTCAAAATTTTATCTTCAAACATGTAACATAGGAAGAAGTAAAGCCATTTGTGTGTTAAGCGCGCTCTTTGCAGCAATGTGAAGAGTACAGAGTAAGAAATGTGTTTTAAGTGTGGTTCGCTATGCAATTTATGAAGAATTTAATTAATCACCATTATCAAGGCTAAGAAATCTTTTTACAGATGTTTACCAAATTAGGAGCTTCTGCACATTACGGTTACTATTATATAAACACAAGTATGAAAGTTAAGAGTGAAATGTATGGTTAGTAAAGTTATAGTCAAAATTTTATCTTCAAACATGTAACATAGGAAGAAGTAAATCCATTTGTGTGTTAAGTGCGCTCTTTGCAGCAATGTGAAGAGTACAGAGTAAGAAATGTGTTTTAAGTGTGGTTCGCTATGCAATTTATGAAGAATTTAATTAATCACCATTATCAAGGCTAAGAAATCTTTTTACAGATGTTTACCAAATTAGGAGCTTCTGCACATTACGGTTACTATTATATAAACACAAGTATGAAAGTTAAGAGTGAAATGTATGGTTAGTAAAGTTATAGTCAAAATTTTATCTTCAAACATGTAACATAGGAAGAAGTAAAACCAGCATTAAATGACACAGTTTCAATTTTCTCATTTAACGTAATTGGTGCTATTTGATCAAACTAATGTATTCTTGGCTAGTTTTAATTATTTCACTAATAAGCTGCACTTCGTAATATTTACAGAAGGTTTTTTTTTAATAATGTTAAGATTGTCGTTTCATCATATGTGATGCTATTAATTATAGTAAGTTATATTTAGGCTAAATGGAAGAAAGTATAATCTTCGACGTAAGCTTTTAAATCAGATTTGATAAAGTAGAATATCTATTCCAATATCAGATATGCAGTTATTAATCTTCGGTTAGATGTTCTTTAATTTCTTTTGTTTCCTTAAAATATTTTTCTACTGTTCAAAAAAAAAAAAAGATGAATTCTTTTGTTCCTGAACATATAAATTTTAGGAAGGGAACTGTACATATTTTTCATTTATTCTCTTTTGAAAAATCTTTATACTTTTCAAAACTAGGAGGTTAATAAAAGCGTATTGATTTGAAATAGATTAAATTTAACAAAAGTTGTTAAACAAATTTTGAGAAATTAACCAATAAATATAAACGTAAGAACAATTTATGATATTAATATTTAAATGAATAATAAACACAATTCAATTTCCTTCCTTACAACTTTTTTGTTTTCTAAAAATAAGCAAGGTAGAAAATGAAATTTACTCAGTATCACACCATTTCGTTCAAAACTGAATCATTATTTAATCCCTTCCACGCTCATTTTATTCCTTGATTATGGATAAAAAAATATCAATTTTTTATGCTTATTTTCAAACATACATATTTTTTATACATACTAACACCGTTCGCATACAAACTTTTTAAAAATATAGTGTAAAAAAATATATTTAAATGAATGAGTAATTTACATGTAAATTTGCCCTTTTGCGTTGCAGAAATCGTTAAACTATGGAGTCAATTCACACTAACTACAAATACAAGGCTTAGAATACCTAGCTTTTATCTTGAATGACAATTTTTTTTACATGTTTGGCATTTACATCCTGTATGATAAATTCGAATACATGGTACTACACATAACTCAACATCGCACAATCTACACAGTAGAATATCGTTTCTCTTCTCTCCTTCCCTTTTCTGCCTCTCTGTGAGCAGCAAATGATACAATGTCGAGTCGAATTAGTTTTCTTGTCTGCTGGGGGAATGTAGACAACAAAGGGTGTTTCAGATAAACGTGAAGGAGAGTGATCAGCACAATGACGCTCTCTTATTAAAGAAAATTCCCCGGAGTGATACTTTTTTAATTATTCGAAACCATTAAAAGCCCATGTGAAATAGTTCGGAAAAAACCGAATGCACAGAATACATTTTCATAGTAACACTCAAATTGAGCCAGGATCGTTCGTTTCGCACACCAGAGCTTATCTCGAAAAATTCCGTGAAATGATTAATGTGTGTGAATATCAGTTCCTATACACAAAACTAATGTTACAAAAATAATAAGATCAAAAGTAAGAAATTATATACCATTTCAGTTTCTGTAAACGAACTTATTAAAGATAAAATATTTACATTTGTGCATCTTCCTATTCAAAATCTTAAAATTAGGGTATATTATATCTTACTTTACTTTAAAAAAATATAGATTTAAATGAACATAGTAAGCAAATTTTCCAATATATTGCTATCATTGATGCCAATATATATTATTTCAAATAAAACTTTTATTTCGAATAAATAATAAAACAAATGTAATTTTCTTTTCTTTAAGCGGTCTTTTTTCAGGACAAAGCGAAAACTATTTACTTTAGAAAATAAAAGTCAAGAAGCGTATTTATTAGCATTGCATGTTTTAAAATTTAAGTTTGATGTTTCTGAGTGAAATATATTAATGCAATGGAAATTTTTGCATTTAGAGTGCTGATATTTAAGTGTTTTACATAAAAAATATATCTTTATTGTATTATCATACTTCATGACTAAAAGAAGTTTGGCTTTATTGAATTACATAATTAAATCAATGAAACATGTAAATGCTTATGAGGCTTCCTTTTTTGAACAACATATGGAAACTAACCGTTTATATTAAATTTGTGGACATTTTCTCTACTTAAATTCAATAAAAATAATGAATTTATACGCAAATAAGATAAAACTTAAGTTTATCATTTAATACATACATCATATTTGTAAAAATGTAACATTAAACAAAAATATAACGAAAAATATATCTCCATTTATTTCAGTTGCAGCGCATTTAAATTTAAAATGAAAATGAATATTTATAACTTGATTCTCTAACACGATATATATTAACAATTAAGAAAGGGTGATAGCAACCCGACAAGTATTTTAGTTTCAATTTACGCACAGTTTGACTTAGTCTTCCCCCCAATGCCTTAGTACATGTTATTATAAAAATGAAAATGAAAATTTTATTCAATCTCTGCACGTTTAGAAATTTCTTTTTACACACTTTATCCTTTCCAAAAGTAATCATATTTGACCATTAAAAATAGAGAAATCGTAAGTCGACAAAAAGGTATAAATTTTCCTAATATTCCGAAATTTCCCTTTCTCAAGAATCTTTTGTTCTGTGAAAACGTATTTTTTTAATAAATGTTGAGATGCTCTAAAAGATAAAGTAAAGCATTATCGTTTGCAGTATGTCATGGTCTAAGCAAAACGGAAAGGATAATTGAATACAAAATATGACTCTTGAGTTCATTCGGTGCTGAAGTGGATGCAAAAAACACTCGAAAACGGTTTTATTCAGTAAAAATATCTCATAATCAAGAGATATGTATTTAAAAGGTTGAAGAACACAAACACACACATATGTAGGAGTAAATTGACACACCCACCCATTACGAGATCTTTGGACCGGAAGACTTTTGAAATAGGTCAAGAATATTTCTTTGAATGAGTAGAGAACCTCTAAGAACTACTTTTGCGGAGATTGACTTCCAAGAAGTGTTCAAGAGAATTACATAGGTGTAATACTTAAAATAAATTCCCACTTTTGAAATATTTGACCTGCAGACTTGACATTGAGCAAGCATGATTCTTTTATTGAGTAACGATCCACTAAAAATAGATTTTGTTGAAATCCTCACCAAAAGGAGTTATTGTAGTATAAAATATAAATACGCCACTGTTTTAGAAGCTCATTTTTCTTTTTTAATTCAAGAGACTAGAGGTATAAACATTTTATCCAACACAATCGAAAACTTAATGCTACGACTTAAGACATTGTGACGTCTTACGCGTCTTTTCTTTAACAAGTCCTTTGGGTTCTTTGGGCCAGAATTATAGGCAACTCTTTTCCAACCAAATCCAAGAAACGAGAAGTAAAGAGATGCAAATAATATAGGATAAATATAGGATCTTAGAGTAAACGTAATGGCAATGTAATGGTAGTGTAAAGGAATGTTAGACAATTGACGTGCGTTGTGGTAGTGGATGATTATTGAAGTTCGTCGTTCAAAGATTCAAGTTCTACGTGTCGTGGATAAACATATTGGTGATCGAATAGAAGTTAAACGTAAAGCTATATACCATTGTAGATAAAGAAAAGTTTATTACATAATAATATAAGGTAGGATTGTTTACTTATTATTATATTTGAAGATTAGGCGGTTCAATTATTGAGATTAGTCTGTATTATATTGTTGTTGCGTATTGCGTCATCGTAAATTCTCTCATTCATTAATAATATATTTCTTCAAAGTTTAAGTTGAATATCTTAATAAAGTCATATTAAGATAATGTTTTATTCTAGTTCTTAAGATAATCCTACACCTCTAGCTCACGCTGATACTTCGAGGGATTTACTTCCAAGGGGAGGTACATCACAACATTAATAACTTAAAAATAAGTCATATAATCTCACGAAATGCTGACGGCATGTACATACGTGCATATATAGGACCAATAAATCAGAGTTAAATAGTATTTATAATGTTTATGGCGTCATATTTCACTTAATGTCTACCTCTACATATATAGTGTTCGCCAAAATAAATATCGATACGTATTTATTTTGTTCACTTTTCAAAGATATTACTTTTTTCTATTTTTTAAAGTTACGTGTTTCGTTTATAGAAAAAATATCTTATTGGTAAATGATTTTCAACCGTCAGAAGCCCTCTGAAAATTTGTTACACATTCCATGAATGAATGTTTTTATTTTTGGAAAGATACCTTTATCATCTTCATTTTAAGAGATTGCGTTTCACATTGTGATTTATGAGTAAGCATAGGTTAATTAAAATGTAAAAGATAGGCTGATAAACAAACACTTGTTTTTATTACGTTCTTTGAAAGTATTTGACAAAATGTAAACGGTAAATATTTAATTTGAATAGAAGACTTTAAATTTGTTTTTCGTATATAACTGTACTACATTCGTTCGGCAGCACATTTAATTGAAAATGGTATAAAATAACACAAGAGAAAAATATGTTTTTATTTAAAAGTAGCGGTCACACACAGAAAAAGGATTATTTTTTAAAATTATCTCATGTCAATTACTCGGATTCTGTTGAAAGACAGACATATTTACACCAATACTCCGCTGCTTTCTCTTTTCAGAGAGAAACGGAAATTCTTTCACAAGTCATTCATTTTAATAATGCGTAAACATTATGTTTACGTAAGACAATTAGTAAGGGCAGCACGCGCGTCCCAACCCGATACCCTTTTTAAGTTTTAATTCAAAACACAACCACATACTGTGTTAAACATTGCGTGACAGATTCTGTCATGAAGCATTCGGTATTGCATGGGAAGTCATTTAAGGATTAATTCTCTCCTTAAAGGAACACCAGATAACTGATACTAATGAATGCGCCTTAGACAAATTCTTTGACAACATCAGAAAATAAATTTTGCTTTGTGGAAAAGTTTGTTTTGGGATATACTGTTATTCAACGGTGATATCTGCCATCAACAGAATGCCTCTATTCAAAATGTTTACTTTATTAGGAAGGCAAAGTGTACACACACATGATTGCCGTGCTACGTATTGTATTTTGCATGTTTTATATTTTGTTTTTAAAATGCCCCTTGTTTCATTCAACTGCGAAAAAAGCTTTTATAAATATTGCATTATTGAAGAACTCACAAGAGACCACAACTAATACTTTATTAGAACAGTGATTAAATTAACTATATATGTACAAGCATTGCTTTGTGTTGAATGGTTAAATATATGGTCAATATTAGTTCTGGATTCTTAAATGTCTTTGCTATGAATATTGATTTAACAGTATATTTGAAAAGAATAATCTGGTTTCACGAAAACAACTTATTATTTTCATTTATACTTAACAACAGGTGAAAAAATAAAAATGTGCGTGTGTATTAGTGTACACATGTAAGAAGTGAAACTTGTGTATGAGATCATTTTTCGAAAAAAGGTCTACTATTTACAACTTTTCAGAAATTGGTTAAATATAGCTAAATTAGATATAGTTTAAGCAAACGGCTTTTATTATCATAGACATGGATAGAAATATTACAATTATTTCACCTTATGGCTACTAAGATTATTATAGCATTTCATTAATTGTAATAGAATTATTACTATCATTGTTATCGTTATTATATATTTTTGTAATTAATGGCTTATGATAACTGAAATATGAAATATATGGCTTACATTCCACGGAATTTAGTGCCCGAGTAAAAATTCCATCAATTGTAGTGCCGGATCTTGTTGTTGATGTTTGAGGACTGTTTTTCATAGATAAATTCAATTTATCTTTTAAAAATTCAACTAGCTTCAAAGATTTATCTGATGCAAAATTGACATTAAAATATCCACTTAAAATCATCGGTATTTCATCATTATTCTTACGGAGTAAACGTCAAGTCTATCGAGTCCATACTATTTCGTTTCTCAGAAAGTCGCCACTAATGCGCATGCGCGAAATATCCTCTTGGGAACTTCAAAATGCGTTAAAAAATAGAGAATTTTTGCACATGTAAAATCGCGGTTTTTTATTAAAGTTTTTATTTTTTTAAAGGCTTAATTTTTAAGTTAATGCTTTCAAACTGGACACATCAATTACAAACAAGAGTAATTTTTAAACAAAAGATATAACAGAAATACTGATTTATTAGATTATCGTTAAAAAGTTTGAAAAACGAAAAACAAAATATTTTTGAAAATCTATAATTTTTAATCAATTTTTTTAATCTTTGTACAAGATAAGGATAATATAATTCTACACTCGAACAAAAAGTTTCGTGAGATTATTTTAGGAAACATTCACGTTATTAAGTATTTAATTAAAATTTTGAGTAGTGTTTGAAAAATCGTGAAAAAAAAGTTTTAAAAATTTTTATTTTTTAAATTACTGATTATAAAAGAGAAAGGCATGAATTTTTTTTAGTGTAGAATATCAATTCAATACACGAATAACACTTCTTGCGCAACGATTTAGAAATCATTGTCATAAAAATGTATCAATTTTGACACATTTTTTAAAAAAATCATAAAAAATAGAAAATAGCATTATTTTGTAAAAAACATTATACAGAATCATGGCGAAATGAATGGTCTTTCCGATTCTGCAATTATATTTTGTCTGAAATGAAAGGGAAGGATAGGATGCAATTTTTAAAAATGGGGAAAACGTACTACTTCATACGGATCGACCGTAAGAGTATCAAGGTAAATATGGCGCTTCACAGAAAAAAGTGACGAAAAATTTCTCCCATATGCCGATAAAGAAATTTCACTTCAATAAGTGAAAAATAGTATATCACATATAGTAGTTCATATACAGGTGGTTCTCAAAATAATGGAAATACCTTAATTTGTAAAGAATCCTGTATTACTACGGTTTAGAACCACATTTCGCATGTAATATAGCTTGGATTCACTTATGGATTGATCCATACGAATGATGAATAGTAGTTAGCGGAATCTTACACCATTCTTCATGGAGATATTGTAAAAATTCAGGCAGAGAAGACAGTGGAGGATATCAATTACACATTGAACACTCTGAAATAGACAATAATGGTTCAGTTATAATGTGGTCGGGTGACTGTGCACGCCAAGGTAGGTGTTTAACTTCATCCTCGTTTTCATCAAACCATGATTGGCCATGACCCACTGCATGGATAGGTGCATTATCATCCAGTAAAAGTTCATCTCCTGCAGTAAACAAATTTTTAATCATAGGATGGGCCTTGTCAGCTAAAATGTCTCTATACTTCTCCCCTGAGATATCTCATTTCAGGATTAAGATTGATTCAGCAGAAACCCACATCATGGCTGTCCGTAGCATGGCAGATCCACCTTTATGCTTGTAAGCTGAAAGGAGACAATCCCGATCGTACGCTTGTGCAGGTGTTCTCCAAACGTCATAAGTATTGTTTTAGGGAAAAGTATGAAAAATGATTCATCAGACGAAATTACTTTCATCCACTTATCAATCGAGCAGGTTTTTTGAGTGTGAAATCACTTTAGAGGACGTTTCGTATTAACATATGTGACATGTGACTTGGGAATTAATGCTTTGCCGTAAATGTTCCGTTTATGCAGGTGCCTTCTAATTTTAATCATCTATATTAGAGAATTCAGATGCTGATTGAGCTTTGTGGTCAATTTTCTGTAGTTTTTTACTTTTTAGACATTGCAATCCGCTTCAATACCTGTCTCTCTCTTACACTGAGCTTCTGTTTCCGTCCACTATTTTTCTTTTCTGAGCTTGTGTGTATGGTGTCATGATCTTAGACCCCCTACACCTAGAAGCGCTGGAAAATTGGGATGTTCTGGTCGCACTTGCTACAGCTACATAGGCTAACATTTTGCTCCCTTTTAAAGGTTGAGAGGTGCGACATTTTAGCTTTTGAAAAAAATTCAAGATTTACAGAACTTCAATAAAGTACCACACACTAACAGAATATATACATTTCTATTTATAAAAAAAAAAAAAATTGTAGCTATTATAATATTTTAATGCTTAAGAAGGGAATTCAAAATGTCATTTTAATTAATGGGTGTTTCCATTCTTTTGATAACCACCTGGTTTTGCTTTCATTAATGATTTCATTCGCATTTTACTTTAGACAAAGTAAGTAAATAACTTATAATATATGCAAGAATAATTGAACTTCTGTTCAATTTTCTACTACAATAAATACAGTTTAATAATATTATAACAGTAATTAAAAATTAAAATTTAGAAAAAAAATGGAGCAATATTCAATGAAATCCATCTGAAACATAATATTCACACCCCACCATTTCTAAGACAAAGACTTAAGGAAAAATTGTTGGATTGTTTTCCTACAAAAAGTAAATATTTCTTGCATACGCTACTCTAGACTTTTCTTTCTTTGTTACTTTGCAAACATGATGGATCTCTTCTCCTTGGAGATAAAATTTGCCTTATTGACGGATTTAAAAAAAATATTTTTTCTTGAACAGCTTAAAAAATAGTGATATGTTTGTCTGTTAAAAATTCGATGAATATATATGAATGTGCGTCACAGCTCAATTTTAGCATTTACTTCTTCTAAATTTTAAATGAAATATCCAAATATTTTCAAGATTTGATGAATGAAGGAGTCATATATCATCCCAATGCAACAACTTCATGCACCATAAACTTAGATTATAAAAATTCACAAGGTTTTTAAAAATACAAGAATATTGAGTTTTTTAAGTTCCTTTGTATAATACTCAGTGAGTGAAATAATATAGATTCACGTTATTTTATTCTATGAGCCGCATTGGCATAACCATAATTATAAATAATAATATATCGTAATGCATTACAACGTAAATATGTCATTAGAATAAAAATAAAAATAAATAGGTGTAAAAAGGTAAATTTTTTCATGTATTAAAATAGTACGTTGGTAGTGTTGCATAGCGTTTGAAATTGGAAGGTATTGAAGTAATTCGTTAAACTGAGTAATTATTTCTTTAAATATTTATAGTGTGTTAAATTTTAGGACTCTCAAGCGAATTCTTCTTAGTAAAACTATTGTTGCGACCTGATAGGAAAATCTGCCACGCACCTCAGCACCCAAGGTCACGTAAACTGAGAAGGGCACAGAGTATAGGCCTTGGCCCTGTATACACTGTTGGCCACTGAGTTGTGTTAAAATCATTGTTGATTTTTATCCATGATCTCTTCAGCACTTCTGTCAAATGAAACACTTAAAATTGTTTATATTTATGAGCTAGTGTTTCGTATTAGCAAAGGCCATGGTAGCCTGTAGGTCAAAGTAATAGACTTGTGGCCGGAATGCCATAAGTTCGAGAATAGTACCACTGAAGACATGCCGTGGTGAGGGACTGATGCACGATAATTCTGTTGGGACCCAAACGTACTCCCGTTTATGTGGTATGGAAGTTAGGACAGAAGATTGCCAGCTCAGGTGTCGTCATCATCACTTGACCATGGCTCAAAATGACGAGGCCTGTCGCCAAAAGCTCGCATATAGCTGAATAGGGTGACATTAATATTCACTCATTTCGTATAAGCAACTCTAATATGCAATGTGTAATACAAGAACGTATTTTTTTCAATTCAGATTAACGCTTGATTTTGGTTTAGATGAGATTAGTATGATTAGAATTTTATTTCATGTGTAGCGTTTCAGTTTCACAACACTCTAACTGATTTTTTTAGTTGTAGATAAAACCATATACATAATGGTACTTTCAATAGAGTTCACGATGAAAGTGTTTTTATAGTTTCAATAAATTCAATAATTACATATTATGTGTGTGCGTGTTGTGAATAACTATACTTTATATACATTTCCTTTACATTTATCTAACTATAAATATATTTGTATAATTCAATAATAAAATCGCGGATTTTTCATTTTTTTCTTCTTTTCAAATACAGTGCATCATAGCTTGATAAGTAATGATACTACATAGTTGAAATATACACTTTTTGTATTATTGACATCTGTATATTTATTAGGAGATAAAGAATTGTCATTTAAGTAAGAAAGACTATTTTAATACATAGTGATCGATGCCACAAGAGCACTCAATTCTATGTCACTTTTTTTTCCACACTGAGGGTTATTTTTATTCGAGTAAACTTATCAAAGCAATTCATTGAAGGAAGATATTCTGTTTTTAAACATTATTTGAGATATTAAGAAAAAGTGTGTGTTCGTATTTCTATTTCAGAAAGAGAATTTTTAAAAAAAATATTTTAATGTGGACGATAAAACAATTAAAAATATTAAGTAGTGTTTTTAATGAGCTGCTAATGAATTCTAAAACTGATATTACAAATATTTTCTCTGGTTTAGTTCTCATTACAATATTATAAAATTAAAAACTTCGGACCAAAATCAAATGACCAGAATGAGATCTCCATGTTTTTCAAACTTCCTCATAAAAACCTTTTTAGAATTTTTATGCCACCCATTCGATATAATAGTTAGTGACGCTGCATTCCATGCCGTTGGGGCTGATCTCAAATCCCGAAGAAGCCATGGATATTTCTAAATGAGTTGTGCCTTCACGGCTCGGGGTACTGTAAATAGCCATCGAGCCCAAATTCCTCTCGAGAGATTGATGGGAGAAGAAATGAGGTAGGAGATCCTGGCCACCCCTACGGTGTTCTCACACAAAATTGGGGTGGAATCGAGCCAAATCGCACTGTCACCTGAATGGGGCTCAAATCAACGGATAATGACAATTGTACATGTAGCCCTTTGCACTAATGAATTTCACGGGCCATGATCATATATTACTGTCGATTTGGTGGCATAAGTAATAACAACGAAATTTTCGTACTAATACTTGTTTAGCATATTACTGGACCTTTTATGTTGAATACTGTTCTTTCATAGAAAAAGATCCCTTTTTCTCAATTCCGCACGTTACTTGTATTTCCATCAATTTTATACCTTAATTTATCAATTCATAAATCTGAGAAGGTTCTCTAAAGTTCTATTTCAAAGTCCATAAAATACTCAAAAATGATAAAGTTCTGTGTATTGCAACAAAAATATTATTTAAGAACTTAATTAAAGTTTATCTCAAAATTTTGAACAATATTCTACAATGTTTTGCTTGTTTAAGCATATCGTATTTTTTAATTCCTACTATTAGCTCACGCTATTTATATATTTATTTATCTTAGTGTAATTTTCAATCGTTAATAAAATACATTTTAAAGCGCTCAATTGAGCTGAAATTTTATATACATGATTAGTTTGGATGGCAATATAGTAATTTAGTTATAATTAATAAAAATTAATTGATTAAAACTGTCTATTCAAAGAATTACAAATACAGCCACGTTGGCATCATTTTCGGAGACTTGTGTCAAAACTTGCAAAGGTTTTTTCTCACATTTTAAAGCGCTCATTTGAGCTGAAATTTTCTATACACTATTGTTTTGGCTAAAAATACGATAACTTAATTATAATTAATTAAAATTAATAAACTGAAAATAATTATTTAAATAATTACACATACATTTTTAGTGAATTGCGTCAAAACTTTAAAATATTTTTTTTCTCACGTTTTAAATCAGTCAGTTGAACTGCAATTTTATATACACGAATGTTTTGGATGATAATACGATACTTTAAAGATAATTAATAAAAATTAATCACCACTTAACGCCATGATTATATCATATGTGTATACATATTTATATTAATTGTAGCTATTTAATAAAACTTTGCTATAAAATGAAAACTTTTCCTTGTTCATCTAAGTAGGAATTGACTTAAAAAAAATCTTTTTCATATTACATGTTATATCATGAATCAATTTCAGTTCTTAGCTATTACTAGCATTATTAAATCAAATACTTAAAAATATTTGGTGTATTATTCATTAATATTAAGTTTATTATTTGAGTATAAGTGTTATTTTTTCTTGGAAGAAAGTTTTTACTTATTCGATAATTGTAAATTCGAGTGAAGAAAAATGTAATCACATATCTATACAGAATAGTGAAACGCTATCCGAAGAATATTGGTTTGCGGTTCCTTTCAAAAGAAATTTTTCTGCAAAATCGTTTGCAGCTAGAGCATAATAACTCAGTTCCAGAAGATAGGAAATGCGCTGTCAGTGCATATCATAACCGGAAACGAAACTGTCACCACCACGTGACTTATAACGTCACTAAAAATGTCACATTCCATCTTATTTTGGTCTCGAGGAATACCACATGAGCCCAGAAAATTTTTTTGTATATATATATATAAATATATATATATATATATATATATATATATATATATATATATATATATATATATATATATATATATATATATCGAATAAAATGAGAGATGAAGATTAAATGGAAATTTATTGTGGAATATAGAAAAAAAAATGTTTCTCTGAAATTTTAGTTTTTATTTTAAAAATTCATCTTATATTTTATACCTTAATGTCCATACATCAAAATGCCCTGTTCATAGTTTTCATATGTATTAAGAATTCAATATTAAAAATCGATAACTGTTTCATGTGCGTGTTATCTATATTTTTCATTTACCCAAATTTTTTAAAATAATTCATCGTTTCTCTTATAATACACATGTATTATTCCCTGAGTTATTAAAAGAAATTGTTTTTGTAAGTTTTCTTTACTCTAAAATAGAGTAAACCATAAAATAATTGATTTTTTTTAATTCATTTAATGTTCATATCCAAATAATACAGATAAAAAATTTTGAAATTCTTCAACCTCGAAATTATTAATATTTTTAAATATATTGCGAAATAGTGAGCAGTAAAAACAGTCTAAACATGCATTTTGTGACAATTTGATATCTAGCAAACAATTACCATAACTATTTGAATTTAAACCACATTCAATTCTAAGCAGCACCCTAAACTCTTAGCCAATTTTTCTGAAAAATGAAAATAGTTTGAAATGTTTTTCGATAAACAATGTTACGAAATTAAAATACACTGGTCAAAATAAATAAAGGATATTGCGGTTTTAGGTGGATCTTGTGGCTGCGAAACTTTTTAGCTGATTGATACATAGTCGACAGACGTAGTAGGTTATTTGAGAATAAATTACGCATGATTGGCAGAAAAAAATGCATTTTATTGCGCATTTGTTTACAAAAGGGGAAAAAACACAATTTGTGTACATGAGAAAAAAAGAGGTGTTTTCTTCAAAGAAAATCATTTTCAGTAAGGTAAATGGTTTCCACGGATGACCAGCAACGTTGAGCATCTTTCAGGCATAGAGTCAATGAGGCTATTAATCACGAGTTGGGGTATTCTGTCCCACTCTTCCAGAAGAGCTCTTTCCAGTTCTTGGAGAGTTTGTAGGGGTGGTTGGCGGCCAGCAAGTCGTCTTCCTAGAGCGTCCCAAACGTGTTCTATTGGAATCATGTCTGGAGAACACGCTGGCCATTCCATTCGTACGATTCCTTCCTCGAAAAGTAAATCCTCCACCAGGTTAGCATGATGTGGCCTGCAGTTATCGTCCATTAAAATGAAGTCATCTCCGATTGCTGCAGCCGATGGGACTACAATAGGTCTGAGGATCTCCTCCCTATATCGGTGAGCAGTCAGAGGTCCATCTCGAATGATGAAGAGGTCTGTGCGCCCGTCAATGGAGATGCCACCACACACCAACACTCCCCCATCGCCAAATCTGACACTTTAGTGCACGAACGCAGGATTATTTCTACTGCCACGCTCCCTCCAGATGAAAATACGCCTATTATCCGGATGAACAGAAAAACGGGACTCGTCAGAAAAAAGAACATTGCTCCATTCATTTCTCCTCCAGTTCACATGCTCTGTTGCCCACTCCCTGCGGCCGCGACGATGTCTTGATGTTAGTCTAACACATACCATTGGTCGACGAGCATACAAACCTATACCATGGAGCCGGTTTTGGACAGTCTGAGTTGAAACCGTGGTGCCAGTAGCCGAGCGAAGATGTTGTTGGAGAAGAGTAGCGTTCATATTTCGGTGTCTCCGAGCCGTTTACACTAAATAACGATCTTCATTGGGCGTTGTTGCGTGTCTACGATCTTGTCCTGGTCTTCAGCCTGCACTTCCAGTCTCCAAAAAACGGTTCCAGATCCCGGAAATCACACTTTTTGACACTCCAATGGCTTGCACTACTTCGGCTTGAGTTTGGCCCCCTTCTAATTTACCAACATATCTCTAAGCTTCTGAATCGGTTAAATGACTTCGCTGAGATATCGTACTCATCGAAACAAAGCAGTCACTGAATGCCGATCATCCTTGTCTTCATTTCAATTGAAAGTCTAATTTCATTCGCTGCCGCTGAATCGACGTTTTCGACGTCGATCTCAAAATTAGCATACTCCACAGTTTGAAAATCAGAAAAATTTGCATTTGTGATTCACTTCTTCCATTTTCGGCGGAAAAAAATTCGCTTATATATTTATTTTATATAAAACTTACAATATCCTTTAATTGTTTTGAGCAGTGTAAATTTAAATGGATAACTAAAAACAAGTGTGTGAACAATTAGTAATTTTTCCAGTATTGTAAACTTTTAAATACGTACATGACCATGTAATTGCTCTAATTGAATATTCAATGATTTTTCCCCTTAACTCTTGTAAGCTGCATCCGATTTTCAGTAGTATTAACATTGGTAAAAAGCGCGGTTTAGATTCAAGTAAATACGGTAAAAAATAAAAATAAATATTAAGATAAAAATGTGATAAAAGTTATAATGAGAGAAAATTTTTATAACTTCAAGCACATGTGCATACTTATTTAATCTTGAAAGAAATTCTGCTTATACACTGCTGGACAATTGCTAAGGACGGATAACACTATCATCCATAGCAACCACAAAATGAAAGGAAGCAAAATGTGGAAAATTAGAATAAGTGCGGGATATTAGTAAGAAGAAGTATGAGTATGCAAATTTTTTTCCACGTCGGTTCATCACGTGATAGCGTTCATAAGAGCTTTAAAGGTTTTGACGCGTGGGGACAGTTGTTGTTTCAAGTCAAAGTTTTACAGGAAAGATTTAATAGACGAACTTAGCATTTTGGCATGTCTTCCCGACATCACATAAATGATTTTATGCGTGGCCGAATTATTGGAAAGATCGAAGAAGGGCGAAAAATAACAGATGTTGCCAGGGAGTTCGACATCGCTCACAGCGTTGTTTCACGGCTGTGGAAGTCATTTAAAACTACTGGAATGTATAGTAGATGGCACGGGGGAGGTCGTGTTAGAAGTACGACGCCTGCAGAAGACAGATATATCGTCCTATCAGCAAAAAGGAACAGGCGCACCACAGCTCAGCAGGTGGCAAATCAGTTTTTTGCTGCCTTAGGAAAGCAGATCTCCCGAAAAACTGTTGCCAGACGTTTGAGGGGAGGAGGACTATACGCACGCAGGCCTGTTGTGTGTGTCCCATTGACCAGACAGCACCGTACTGCCCGTTTGCAATGGTGTCGTGAGCATCACAATTGGACTGAACAGGACTGGGCATGCGTACTATTCTCAGATAAGAGTAGGTTCAGTCTGTCATCGGATTGTAGACGCCAACTGATCTGGCGCGAGAGTGGTACTGCTTATCGTCCAGAAAATATCCAGAAAAAGGACCGATATCCGACATGCAGAATCATGGTGTGAGCCGGCATCATGATCAATGGCCGCACGCGCCTACATGTGGTTGCGAATGGGACTATGACGAGCCAACGATACAGTGATGAAGTTCTACTTCCTCATGTTCGTCTTTTCCGTGGTGGTGTCGGTGATAAATTTGTTTTTATGGACGACAGCGCAACATGTCATCGAACACTCACTGTTCAGGATTGTCTAGATAGCGAGGGTATTCAACGTCTCGTATGGCCAGCGCGTTCTTTAGATCTAAACCCCATTGAAAATGTGTGGGATGCTTTGGGGAGGGAAGTTGCTGTTCGAAAGTATCCTCCGACAAACAAGAACACCCTCATCCGTGCACTCACAGAGGAATGGGATAAATTGCCTCAACAGCTGCTGGATAATGTTGTGCAAAGTATGGTACGACGTGTGGAATGTTGCATCACACTCCACTCTGGACATACTTCGTACTGATACCTTTCTTTAAGGTGCCTGCTGACTTTTAGATGCATTGTTCCATTTCTCCGTACGCAGATCAAATGAACATTTTTTTCTTTCAGATGTTTCACAGCTTTTGTACTTTCCAGAACAATAAATATTCTTTTTTCTAATGTCTGAACAGTGTGGCAACTATATTTTACACTACTAGGCCTCATGTCTCGCTTAATGTTATGCTACATAGCAATTTGTGATCCGTCATTAGCAATTGTCCAGCAGTGTAGTTATATACAGTATAACCAAACTTTAAATATGGCGAAATGATTCCCATTTTATTTCCAGATTATACGTTTGTGTGATGAAACTCCACACACACACAAACACACACACACACACACATATATATATATATATATACAGATAGTGAGAGTGAGAAATACATACAGGGTTGTGAGAGGTTTTCATCTTTTTCTTAGGCACCTAGATTGTAGGAACTAGGGAAAAAACACTCCCCTTGATGTAATCAATCTATTTATTGATCCCACAATACAACGACACACATTCAAATAATAACAGTAAACGAATGTATCGGTGCTAACCGCGAAATTGGGAAAACGACGAAATACACTAAAGATTAGGAGGGTATCAAAATCGATCATTACTTCATAAAGGTACTAATTTTTTATTCGATTCAATCTAATATTAATTTAACCTCAGTTATCAATCGGCACTTGAAATCATTCTCCTATAAGAAGTACTTGTTCACAATAGTTCTATAATGATACCTGTAAGTAACAATCTCACCTGATTTCTGCTTTATCTCCTCTCGTACAGTATATCCTAGCTAGAAATTTTCGACTATATATAGTAAACTTAATTTGCACATCACGATTTTCTTCTGCCGAGGGGTTGGTTGTGAATAACGCGAATTGATAGCCCGAAGATTTCCCAAGAAGATTAATGGAAGGATCGCGAATAGACTCGTCAAAGGGTGACCCAGAATTATTGGGACTATTATGGGGAGGTAGGACACACTATAAAGATTCAGCTTCGCATAGCAACCCATAGTCGGAAACGTCTTCGTTCAGCACTAGGTGGAAAAATTGACAAGATTATTTGAGAAACCAGACCTTCATTACCACAGTCATTTGAGCTGTCGAAGAAGTATGGAATGTCTTACAAGCACCAAAATGTCAGATATGTATTTGATTTACGGATTGGAAGTAGAAAATGCACGAACAGCAGAAATATTGTATTGCAAAAAGTACCTACAAAGGGATGCACCGTACCGCTGTATGTTAACTAATTTGCATCACAATTTGTGTGAATATGAATCATTAACAGGTAATAGGAATGTTGAGGGGGGCCACGATTGACTCGGACTTCCATAATGAAAGAAAATGTAATGGATAGCATTTGAAAGACAGTACCAGCGTACGAGACATTGCTGCTGTTATAGAAGAATCACCGAGTAGTGCTCATCGTTTCTTGCAACGTGAAGGCTTAAACACATACCATCTGCAAAGAGTTCCGTCATAGCACAGGTAATATCATTGACTAATAAATATTCCAGATAATCTCAGTCTTGTGTCTCTTCACTTCGTGTACCTTCCACACTCTTTTCCATGGCGTTTCTGACCATGAGTTGTTATGCAAAACCGAGTCTATTATGTCACTTACCTACCCTTAAATATATATATATTGTAGCATCGGGATTAGGTTGCGTCATAAATCAAACAGCTAATTTCTAAAAGACATTTTATTTCTAGAGTACATGCTAAATAACGATAAATTCAGTATTAACATTTCACATATCACAGGTTACGCTATAGAAAAGTTCTACTTCAATTGCATTTTTTGCATGCCAGCCATAGCGCCGCTGATTCAAATAATCTGCATTTCTGCATTATTTTATTTTACAAATGCCAGGCCATTGACCATCAGGTCATTAGGCAACAGGCTCTTCAATACCTTTTTACAATGCAGTTAAGATCATTCAGTGCAGAGCACTCGTCCAAATGAGCGGCAGTAATGTCTTGTCCAGTGTCACACAAAACGCAGATAGGTGAAGTCACTAAATTAAAACGAAACAGATGAGCACAAAGGCAGTCATGTCCGATTAAAAGTCTAAATTTAGCCACAGCAGCAGCACGAGGAGAACTTGGAATACCGTGGGATTTCTTACATAGTGTACTCCAAGGCTTATCACGAGCAACACGAGAAGCTGTAAGGCGAAATGATTCCCTAAAAATCCTTTTAATTTCCAGTTTGGCAGAATGAAGTGTTAAGTCTCTGCGAAAGTTCTGAAGGATACCCGTTCCCTTTTTTGCCAAAAAGTCTGCCCTCTCCTTTCCCCAAAGACCACAGTGGGATGGTACCCATTGAAAGACGATCTTTCCTTTTATCTTTCCCAGGAGTTCTCTACAGTTCTGCACATGTAAACAATTATTCTCATTATAGTTGGACAAAGCCTGAAGGGCAGAAGTAGAATCTGAAAGAATTACAGCTCTTTCAATGGAGGGAAGACGAACAGCAAGTTGCTGAAGGGCTATATGTATAGCTTCAACCTCACCATCAAAGTGAGTTGTCAAAGGGCCGGCATGTAAATAGAAGGCGAAGAGGTGACTAAAAACACCAATGCCAGCGCCTTGGGCAAAGTCCAAGAGTGAGCCATCTGTGTAAATGTGAAGCCACTCCTCCGGTGGGAAGCGGGTATTGATAGTTTCCAAAGCTATAGCGTGAAGAGGAGTTGGACTTAGATCACGTTTTCTCACATTGAGAACAAGGTCCAATCTGATGTCGAGTATTGCGTAGTCGAGTGGGTTAGCAAAAGACAGTAATTCAAAGGGCACATCATTAATGATTTTATATTGAATGTTCTCACGAACACATGCATTTCTGCATTATACAACGATCATTAGCCGGCAAATTTCATCCGTAGGTTCTTGAGTGCGGCTGCGTCCACAAGCTCAAAATTTGAAGACCAAAAAATATTCAGTCAATTGATGGATATCGGGAAGTTCCCTTTCACTTCCGAGGCAACCTATTTAAGCTCCCCTTGCGAGTTATTCTCATGTCCCTTGTCACCTTTCATTGGCGGATGTATACATTTTCACCCGGAACTCCTCAACCTCGACCCACTTCATTGTTGCGTATGAAAAATCGGTGGTCATGCTTGATCCCCATTAGGAAAGGGATTCGTGTCCAACATGTGGAAGCTAAAACTTGCCTTGTCACGTTTCCACTGATGATGCGTCTGTCTCGCCCTGATGACAGTATTCTCTATTCAAGTTATCTGAGTGCTATATGTGCGAAGGGGACCCAATACAAAGATGATATAACTCGCAGCCTCCTTCCCATTGAGCATTTTCAGTGATAATCGTCTGTAGATCATGAAAGAGAAAAAGTGTTGTAACATCAAATACATTCTCCGAGACTGTTCACATATGTTATACCCCAGGGGAATGGAAAGAACAGCCGATGGAATTTTTGGGAGACATAATGTCCCATGTGGGCAACTGGACCCTACATATATTAATCTTGACATTTGTAGATAAGGAGAGTTTTGCTTTTGTGCAGATGTCACAATATATATATATATATATAAACCATAATAATACTTACAAATAGTTAGTTATAAACTTAAATATAACCAGTCAAGACTGTAAGAAATGTTAACCAATGTAGTATAATAGCAAACTATTGGCCTTAGAAACCGAGATTTTAGGTTGAAACAAAATTTTGTAATTAGTCAACCTTCATCTTTGTTTTGCCTATACACTGGGCCAAAGAGAAAGGCAGATATATTACAGAAATGTAATTATTACCAACTATAACACAATACTATTAATATCTAACGACAAAATTTAATAGATTACGAGTGCTTACTAGTATAGAGTTAAAATTGATGATGATAAGATATATGTATATATATATATATATATATATATATATATATATATATATATATATATATATATATATATATATGTACTACTGGCAATTAAAATTGCTACAATAAGAAGGCAAAGTGCTACAGACGTGAAATTAAAACGACAGAAAGAAAGTGCTCTGATAAGCAAATTATTAGCTTTACAGCGTAATTAGACAAAGTAGGCCTCGGTAGTGACAACTGCAATGTGTTTAAAAGATTTACCCGGCTTTCTCGCACAGAGTATGCCATACCCACCCCTAACTTTTTTCAAGACTCCATCTAAACCTTTTTCGGGAAATGAATACTTTATCTTGCAGCTGACTTTAAGGTCATATCTTTTGAGAGATCTTAACTTGTAAGCGAAATCTAAATGTATATTTTTGGATGCCACCTCTTCGGGTATGCCATACCCTGCGCGTGAATTACCGTTACAGTTCTTAATGCATGTGCACACTTTAAAATCTAATATACAATGGCATATTATTGTAGTTATGATGAAGAAATATGATATTTAAATAGTTAAAAGGATACAGTATTTAATAGATATAGTACAATATTATTTTCGGATGAAGAAATACTCTTTGCGGGGATGATGAGGAAGAATCGAATGATGAAGAGCATAATAGCAAGTAAGATTCCTCTGCTGAAATATATCCGGATAATTCTCTGAGGGAGCAATTATCGTCTTTGATAAAATGACCACTTCATATCCAATGGCTAAGAAATGTAATCGTTACTTTATGAAATTTTTTTTATGCTGTTGAACGTAACGACAATAAATGCTCAAATTATTCTCTTAAGTAGTCAGAAATCAGTAGGTCAAATTGTAGTGTACCGGAATTTCTGTTTATCGTATCACATTATTGTCGCTCGCATCGGTCGAAATCCAATGACTGTTAGCAGAATATTGAATCAATGGGTTCAGGATGGTAATAAGGAACGCCGTGCTGGATCTCAACGGCCCTCTATTACTAGCAGCCGAGAAGACAGGCATGTTACCCGCAGGGCCTTAATGAATCGTGCAACTACATCACGAGCCCTGAGTCGAGAATTTGCAATACAACAAGTGTCTGCATGAACAGTTCGACGACATTTGCTGGATCATGGACTCTTAGCTCGGAGATCATGGCTGCGGCTACCTTTGACGCAGCATCACAAACAGGAGCGTCTTGAATGGTTGATCAATGACGAACTTGGTGCACGAATGGCAAGACGTCATTTTTTCAGATTAATACAGGTTCTGTTTACAGCATCAAGTTGGTTGCACCCGTATTCGGTGGCATAGTGGTGAACGCACATTGTCAACGTGCATTCACCATCGTCATACTGGCCCATCACCTGGTATGGTGGTATTATTGAATACACGTCTGAGTCACCTCTTGTTTGCATAGACGGCACTTTGAACGGTGCACGTTACATTTCTGGTGTGTTACGGTCCGTTTTTAATTGAGTCTTGCGAAAGTTTACGTTTAAGAAGGGTAATGCCTGACCGCATGTTGCCGGCGTTGTACGGACTTTCCTTGATACATAAAAGGTTAGACTGCTTCCCCGGTCCGCACGTTCACAGATCTTTTACCAATAGAAAACGCCTAGTCTATGGTTGCCGAGTGACTGTCTCGTCATCATATACCAGTCACAACAGCTCATGAGATGTTACATCATGTTGAAGCTGCATGGTCATTTCTAACTGTACATGCCCTCCAATCTCTGTTTGACTCAATGCCCAGGCGTATAAGTGCTGTTATTACTGCCAGAGGTGGTTGTTTTTGGTACTGATTTCTCAGGATCTATGCTCCCAAATTTCTTGAAAATTTATATAATCACTTGTTATATATTTCTAATATAATTTACTTGTGCAATAAATATCATTTTGTTTTACCTGCATTTCTTCCGGGTGTAGTAATTTTAATGGCCAGTAGTATAGTGTGTGTGCAGTTCCTTCAAGCTAAATATTCCAAAACTAAAAACTTAATTCAGTGTTTCTCAAAGTGTGGGGCGCGCCCCCTGGGGGGCGCGATGACCCTACAAGGGGGCGCGAGCATATCCAAAATTTAGATTTTTTTTAAAAAAATAACCGGAAAAAGAAGTAAAACAAAATGCTTTCTTCCATAAAAAAAAAAAAATACACACAACAACACTGACATAATTTATGTTTATTATCTGGCTTTTTTCCGTCATCAAATAGCTATCTTTGATCCCAAAACCAAATTAAAGAAAAAAAAAACATTTTATTTTATTTGCTGTATTTCCTCAATGAGAGATTTTTTTATTACGTATTAACATAAAATATTACTCGTTAAAAGAAAAAACGAAACCCAGACCCTGAGAAAAATTCTAAGACGATAAACAATTCACCACTGTAATTATTATTGAAATAGTGTACATTAGTTGTAGAAAAAGAAAAGGAAGTCATGATTCACTTTTCAGCCAGGATGCATAGTACGTTTGCTAATCATTTTATTGACCTTCAATCTTACGGTATGGTTATTATCAATATTAGTTCCCTCCCATCTTTTATGTGTTTGCTTTTCGCGTAGAAAATTGTAAATAATTGAGTTTTGCGATATTTGGAAAAGAATTGATTGGTTTAACATTTCTGTAGGATAATTGAAAAGTGTCTGATTTGCGTCCTTTATTATGGTCTTATACTTTTGAATCATTTTAGTTCAGTTTTATTGGATTTTTTCTCAAATCATCAAAGAATTTAATAGTCCTTGAAAGAAGGTAAGTATACTTTCTATAAATTAAAATATTCACTAGAATTCCGATTTGTATCGTGTACAGTAAAAATAATTCTAAACAAATGATTGGGGGGACTGAGTCCCCTCGCACTGCCATTAATGTTAGTATCGAGTAAACGCCTGCTCCCGGGTTAAAACATTTTGAAGTCTTCTCGCTTTAAATGTTAAAAAGTAACACAATTATTCTTCATCGGAATTTTATATTATTTTTCATAATTTAACATTAATTCTAAATGCTAATTGTGTGAGGTTTAAAATTACAGTTCTTTTAAACAGTTATTTACAATTATAGCATTTATCTAAAAAAAATCATTTTACATTTTTGTATACAATGTCGTGCACACAGTTTTACTCTCCTTACAGTTCAGCTATTATATCAAGAATAATGTTTTATTTTTTTAAAAATGAACTCGTGCGAAGAGTCGGTGTTTCAGCCAGTATATGTTTGATGTATCAGTACTGAAGAAAGTATTTTATAAATAATTTCTTATTACTGAATTTGGCCGCGGTACCGAGTGGTATAGGTATCGGATCGTGGCTTGCCTTGTCACGAGTTCGAGCCCAGTACCACTAAAGACCCGCCGTGTAGGGCAGCGATGCACGTTAAATCTGTTGAGAGTTGAAACGTTTCCCGTTGGTGTGGTGTGGTTGTTAGGAGAGAGGGGTGCCAGCTCAGGTGTCATCCACGTCACTTGACCATGGTTCAAAATTACGTGGTCCGTCGTCAAAAGCCCTCGTGCAGCTGAACAGTGCGACGTTAATATTCAATCAATCAATCTTATTACTAAATTAAGAACAAGTTTAATAATTATTAGGGACTTCTACGGGCTTGTCTTGTAGAGGAAAGTTTTTCAAAGGAAGGTTTAATATCAGAAATTGACACTTAAAGAGTTATTTTTCTATATTTAGCTGAGATCTATATTTTGTCTTCTAGGCATCCACTGCAGAAAATCCGGTTTGAAAAAGGTAGGATGTTGAAAATGGTAATAGTATACGAAGTGCTTTTGTTTTCAGTACAGATAATTCCTCATCCACCTCTACCCCAAATTCAAAGAGAGATTAATTACAAAAATGCCTTTTAATTTTTCACTGGATGTGAAATCTATGAAGATTTCTTCTTCGGAAGTTGAGAGCCCTTCTGGAGTATCTTGAAATAGATCCCTAATCCACTCGTAACTTGCTACCAAGCTGTCCTCATCCAGAAAATACTTTTTAAAATTCTTTGCCAACATAGCTAAATGATTTTACATGTTTTAAAAACAACTTTCACATGTTGTTCTACAGATTTGTAAGTTTTAACACATATCGAGCTGGGGCTTTTTTTCCATCATTTACTTCAGTAGTGGTAAATCCAAAATTTAAGTATTTTTGAGAAGATCGCCTTGATTTAATTTTCGGAACCATGCTCGTTCGTCTGTGTACTTGTTGATTCTTTATTATGGTCGAATGTTTGCTTACGACTTAAAAATGTATGTATGATATTGTTTTAATCTACTGCCGTAAATACTTAATTACCGTGAATTACAATTAACGTGGAAATTTAAAAAAATGTACATTCAAGCTAGATTCGGTAGCTATAGGAGTATCGAGTCGACCAAAACTGACTGGAATTGTACGAGGAAAAGCATTTTTACATGTTTTGCGCAGACGTCCGATAGGTAGCCCAGACTCACGCAAACGTATCCTATATTGCCAGATGTGATGGATATGATAGAGAGCGACATTGACTAGACTATTTTTCTAATGACATTTGTACTTTGAGAAATGAATGCTGAAGGAAATAAATCTTTAATTAAATGCATCATTTTGCGATCTGTTCCAATTTAAAAATTAGAGAAAGAAAAATAATATAATTCTAAGTAATATATATTTTAAGTAATTTTCTTAAAATATATATTACTTAAAAGTTACATACACACAAAATTTAATATACTTATCGTATTAATTTGTACGGTTTATAATTAAGATCGTATTGTAACTTTAGCGTCTCTCTCTCAAAGTGCATTTTTATTGCAGTAAATACATTATTGTTGTACAGGGGGCGAGACAAAAATTATGATTGAAAATTGGGTCGCCAGTATTGAAAGTTTGAGAAACACTGCTTTTAATGTATTGCTTTTATGACTAATTAATTAATACTAACTTAAGAACAAGTTTAATAATTATTAGCTACTTCCATGGGCTTGTCTTACAGAGCAAAGTTTTTGAAAGGAGTTTTAAGATAAGAAATTGACCCTCTGAGTTCATTTTCTATATTTAGCTGATATCTATATTTTTTCTTCTAAGCAACCACCGCATTTTGTAATATGTTCCAATTTAAAAATCAGAGAAAGGAAAAATAACTTAGTAATTATCGTATTACTTAACTGCTTTTTTGCTTAAAAGTAACATATACAAAATTTAATACTTATGTCATGAATTTGTACGGTTTATAATAAATATTGTTGCCTTATCGTAAAAGTGCATTATTATTGAATTCAGTAAATTATTATGTATAAGGGGGGCGATAAAAATTGTGATTGAAAAGGGGGGCGCCAGTATTGAAAGTTTGAGAAGCACTGACTTAATTGCATCATTTTTAGATAATTTCTTTTCTTACTATTCCTACATTCCCCCCTCTGAATGATCCCAATTGAAGCTAGCAATATACAATAAAGTAGTAGGATGAATAAGCACTCAATCGTTGAATCGGATGGTATTTATTTATTGGGTGACATTTATTTTTATATTTCTCGTTACCATGATATAAAAACATCGAAAACTTATCTTATTCCTTTAAGACCTATCCTGAAAATTTGTGCTGGAACCCTCCACGTTTCAGAAGGGTAACAAAAATTTTATTATTAATTCAGATGTCACTGGGGTGAGTATAGTGTTACTAAACAGATGAATGAAATATTTAAAAATAAAAATATTTTGGTTCTTAAAGGGATAAGAATGCTTAAACCGCATGGTTATGCAAGTTGTATCTTAAAGGACACTATTTTTAATGATTTTCTACTATACTAGCTGTTACTCACCACAGCTCTTTTCTGGTTATCTTATGACGTTGTATAAATATGTATTGTTCATTCCTTAGTTCTGACATTAAGAATTCTATTGTAATGAAAAATATACTTGTAACTCTCACCTACTGATAAGAAAGACAGATCTTCTAATAAATAATTTCTAATAATCTCTAAATTTGAATGATCTTGTGCGCTCTCGTAATCCAATAACCAAGTGGATCTCTACTCCGTAAAATAAACATGCGTGCCGAATTTCATACCTAAATCTAATAGAGCAAAAATGGAATTTTTTCATCAACATGCTCCGTAACCCCGTTGCGATGAACCGTTCTTAGCGGATTTTAATTCAACAAAAGAAACATGCAAACAAAATCTCATTATTATGGTCCTAGTAGTTCGAAAATGGGAATTTTTTTTTGTCAATACTCACCAGTAATCCCCCCCATCCCCCAGGAATCTAATTCCCGTAAGATCAGTTCTTAGTGGATCGCTATTCAGCAAAAGAAACATGTTCAACAAATTTCAAGTGTGGTGTTCCAACAATTCAAAAACAGTATTTTTTTTTCTATATATCCCCCTGATCTTTCGAAACCCACTTTACGAGGGCCAATTTTTACGAAACATATTTTGTAGCTGATCTCAACTCCATCAAAAGAGTCTGTTTACCAAATTTAAAGACTGTTCGTCTAATAGTTTAAAAATGGAAACAATTATCTCTAACGCCCCTTTAGCCCCCGTAACTCTCCTCTGGTGCCGATTTTCGTAAAACCTATTTTGTAGCGGATGTCCACTCCATGAATAGAACCTGCTTATAAAATTTCAGGACAGTACGTCTAATATTTTAAAAATGGAATTAATTATCTATAACACACCCCTTAATCTCCAATAACGCCCTTTGGGGCTTGAATTTCACAAAATACATTCTTGGCGAATCTTTTCTCGAAGAAACGAACTTGCCTACCAAATTTCAAGTCTGTAGGTTTAATAGTTCCGGCGATATCATGATGAGTGAGTGAGTGTAAGTCGCTTTTCTCCTTCATATATATATGAGGCAAATATAAACTTATTTGAAGCAAAAACTGCTTAATCGAAAAGTGCAAGTTAGGATTTCTATGAATAGAGAAAATTTACTTTAGAGATCTATCTTATTAATGTTATTATAAAAAAATGTAAGAAAAAAATAACAAATTCTAAAATATGTTTTCGAGATATCTTTTACGTTTTCATTTCTATTAAGATGTATATATAAAATATTTGAAAAGCTCTAGTAATAAAATTATTGCAGGATCCAATTCTTCCCACTATGTATAAATGTTCCCATTTATGTATAAATTTTTACGATTTCGGTTTATGTGAACTATCCTTGTTGGAATAACCATAACATTTACATTGTACAAGTTTAACAATATTTCAGTGAGAAAAGAGACAGGCGAGAAGCTTATTTAGAGTAAAACTTATTCCATTAAATATTTATTAAACACGTTTCTCTATCACAAAACTCGTCAAAGATGCAAGCTTCACACATTTGTCTTCGATGTTGTCACAAACGATGAGATCTTGTGAAACTTTGAAATGACTTCCTCGGAGCTGTTTGTAAAGTTTTATCTCGCAATATCAGTTCAATGCCTTTAATGAATGAAATAAAGCTGTCAGAATGTTTTAAATGACCATTTCCTGAGGGTAAAACATGGTCCCTTAATGAAATGGCGTCTTCTGCAAATAAAATTCTTTCTTTTTATTGAATGTGTGAGGTTTATTTATCCATTTCATACAGTTTATAAAATAATGTAGAAATTAAAATAATTCATTCTTTTTCACTTAAAAGAGTATAAATATATTTAAATAAGAAATTCAAATTGGATCTTAACAAAAGGAGAAATAATTGATTGTAATGGAAAATGAATCCGTTAACGGCTTATTTGATTAAAAAAACGAAAAAAACTGCATATTTTCGGACTAACGAATAAACAATATCGCCCCATTGTACGTAAGTGCTTAAAACAGCGTTTGTCAAACTGTGGGGCATAACTCTACGAGGGGGCTTGCAATTACTGTAAATTTGAAAGCAAAATGTTATTTTTAAGAAAATTATTAATTTAGTGAGAGTAAATAAAATTAACACTTACTCTGATATAATGCACTTATAAATGTATCATTACAGCACAATGTATTTTAGAATTAATTTAACAACACTACGGTAAGAAGAAATTTAATAATTACCAGTGACTCCATGGACTTGTCACGTATAAAATTATATGCAAAAATTAACACTTATCTTGATAATTTATGCGATTTACAGATAATCCCTTCATTGCCGATTAAAGGTTACGCGATTCGCTCCCCAATTTCTTTATTTGCAACGTGCGTTCATGTAATGAGGAGGGGGGGGGAGGAATAAATACATTTTTTGTTATAAGTAAATCCTTCACAAACACCGCCAAGGTCCTTTATTGCATTCGAAAGCCTTCGGAAGAGCTTTATGGATATCAGTACACATAAAAAATCGTACTTCGGAAAGATGTATATATGCGTCCGCGCGGTGCATTTAACGCACGGGTTGAGCGAGACGTATATAAAGAGTGTTTTTTTCCTGGTATAGAAGTTTAAGTTGGTATTACTTTCCAAGATGGCGACCGATTTAACAGCTGTCAAGTGATTTATTCTCAGTTTGGTTTGGCAATTCATCATGAATAGACTCAAGCGTGAACAACTCTTTCAAATTGTGCAATTTTATTTCGAAAATAATGGTTCAGTGCGGAATACGTATCGCGCACTACGTCCATTTTATCGTCGACAAAAATTGTCCATCAGAGCAGTTAATTCGATTAACCATGGGACGTTTTCAAACCACGTTTACTCTAATTGATAACTCGCATCCCCCGAGACGCCGTACGGTGCGTACAGAAGAAGCTATTGCTACTGTAGAGCGTAGCATTGAGGAAGACCCGAATGAGTCCATCCGCCATCGAGTACAGAAATTGGATCTGTGTCCATCCACTTTATGGAAGATTTGCGGAAGGATCTTGGTTTGCGTGCTTACAAAATCCAACTCGTGCAAGAATTGAAGCCAGCAAGGCGTAGATTCGTCGAATGGGCCCAAAACGAGATTGCCGTTGTTCCCGATTTTCATAAGCGAATTTTGTTTAGCGATGAAGCGCACTTCTGGTTGAATGACTACGTCAACAAACAAAACTGCCGCATTTGGAGTGAAGCTAATCCACAAGTGTATGTCGAAACACCGTTACATCCAGAAAAACTGACTTTTTGGGGCGCTTTATGGGCTGTTGGAATCCTTCTTCAAAAACGATGAAGGCCACAACGTTACAGTCAATGGTGATCGGTATAGAGCCATGATTACTAACTTTTTCATTCCTGAATTAAACAATCGTGATGTCCAGGAGCTGTGGTTCCAACAAGACGGCGCAACATGTCACACAGCTCGTGCCACAATCGATTTATTGAAAGACACGTTTGGTGATCGCCTAATTTCACGTTTTGGACCTGTGAATTGGCCTCCAAGATCTTGTGATTTAACACCGCTAGACTATTTTTTGTGGGACTATGCAAAGTCATTCGTCTATGCGGATAAGCTACAAACGCTTGATCATTTGGAAGACAACATTCGTCGTGTTATTGCCGATATACGGCCACAAATGTTGGAAAAAGTCATCGAAAATTGGACGTCCAGATTGAACTACATCCGAGCCATCCGTGGCAGTCCTATGCCAGAAATCATATTTAGAATGTAATGCCACAAGATTATCTTTCGAATAAAAACAAATACATGTTAATCGAATAATACATCGTTGTTTTCTTGCAATTTAAAATTCTATACCTCTAAATAAAACACCCTTTATATTCGCCGGTGCCACCAAAAAGGTTAAAATGGTATTGTTGCTATAGCGTGAAAGTATATTATTATGAATTGAATGCATTGTGGGAGTGCGTGGAAAATTATGATTGAATATTGGTTAGAAAATATTGAAAGTTTGAGAAACACTGAAATATATAGAAATTGTTGTAACATTACATCGTACAAAACACATCAATAACAAAGGCAAAAGAAGCTAATATTTCATAAAAATGCTATAAAACTTCCACTTGCAATTGGAAGATTAAAATACTATTGGAATTTTAAGGAAAAAAGTTTGATGAATAAATTAAATAAAAGGATAGAGTACAAGCATTATTTATCAACATATTAATACATTTCCACATTATTTTACCTAATATGAAGTACTTTTTATAAAAATAAATCTTCCCGTTGTAAAAATATGCAAACACATTTATGTGTTTCCTTCAGAATAACAGTATTGCTTTTTTTTAAAAATGACCCATGCTAGAAATACAGCTTTTCTTCTAATATTTTTACGGATGATTTATTATTTTTATTTTATATTGTATTTTTTTAAAAAATATAAATCATGAAAGCATTCCGAAATAGCGTATACACAATATTGTCCTGTATATCCGATACACCATGAATTCTCTGAAATTCTTAAGCTAAAATAAAAGAGTTTGTAAAAATAATTTACATGTGTAGAAAATAATTCTTGCTCTGGATGAGAAGATATAAAAAACTGATTACACTTAAACGCTGTGGTGATCGTGAAGTGAGCACAGGTGATGATACACATAAAATAAGATCATCGTTCATTTTTCTCATAGAAACAATGTGCAGATAATTAAAGCGCAGTTTGGAAAATTCAAATTATAATACCTCGTGATTTACAATTATCAGAACGCGAGAATGTTTAACCGAAGAGATTACAATAACAGTGAAAAAGATCGAAGAAATTGGGAGTAAAATAGAGCGATCTCCCACAAAGCAATTGGAAATTTCCATTTGAGTAAGACAATTCAAAGAAACACTAAAAGCCTATCTGACAGTGCAGATATGCTTTTAGTTTATCTTTTCTTCAAAAGGTAAACGTAAATCGTTTGAGTTGCATCAAATCCAAAGCTATCTACAAGAAATGAGGAAGAAATGTTACTCAAAAGTGCCCTCACAAACTATAAGACGCATTTTATAGTTCACCGCTTACATTGTCAGAACAAAATTTAATGTCGAACCCTGATTGAAGCTGCTGCACAAGAGTACAAGATTTGAGTTTGGCCAAAAACATCCAAACACAGTTGTAGTTTTCATGCACCACACTTCTAAATGCTTAAATAAAATTTTAGCTCGATATTTTATTCAGTGATGGAAAAAAATTAACATGGACTGTTCGGATGGATTTCATTCAATCTGGTTTATTTTGGAAAAGGAAAAAGGGTAGTATTTCAAGGGGAAATTTTCGAGGTGGAAATTGCATGACCTATGCTGTTTTTTATTTCTTCCTCAGTGGTTCGACAGCCCAGGATGGGCCTTCTTCCTCCTAGTGTTCTCCAATTTTTAGTACTCACAAAGCTAGAAGGTCTCTTTCTAGACCATCAATCCACCTTAGACAGGCATGTCAAATTCAGATGATATTTCGGGCCACATTATCTATTTTATATTAACTTAGGACTGTTTGTTTTAAAGGTTAACAAAATTAATAAAATATGATTTTTAGAATGATTACATTATGTGTTAATTAAACTCAATGGCAAGCTTAATCCATTTTATAATTTACATACATAGTCATTTCATATTCCATTTTAGTTTTACAATAAAGCTATAAATTTTATATTTTTCATAAGAAAACAAAATGGTTATTATGAGAAATACGGTTTCATATTACCTTTGTAAGATATTTTGCATCCTTTTTCACAAAATAAGTCATACAAATTGGGTTGAATGTATTAAGCTGATGAAATTCGTAAATTTTTGTTTTTAAGAAAATTATTCTTTCGTCTAGCAATTTGAAAGATCCTTTTAACATTTTATGATTCAAAACCAATTAAACTTCCGTATAAAATAATAAATCGGTATATTCGCATTTCAAATCATTCAGAAACGAGGCAAAATGAGAGTAACAAAGACGAGGGTCTCTAGTAATTAAGTGTAGGTAAAAAAAGAAAGTGTGTGTACTACTTATGTACGCACGTAAGAAGTTACACTTCTTTGGCGTAACAAGATTAAAATCTTTCTAAAAGTCTTGAGCAGGGCATGCTGGACCAAGGATGAAAGCCAGCCACAAGCAGAGTTGAATGATACTAACCTTAAGTAAATCGGTTCAGCCAAACCCGAGATAATCACGATATTTTAATAAATTTAAACACCCCCGCACAGGGACAATAGGACCAAAAACATGGGGAGGTTCAGCAGACTGTAGTATCCGGAGACGAGGTGAACCGAATGTGACACCTGAGACCTCATATTGAATGTCTCAGTGGAAAGAATCGTTCCTGAGTAAATTAAAACATCCGCCTGAAAAGCCACCGAGTTATGGTCATTTTCAAATAATTAAAACATTTAAAACAAATAAAATAGAAGCCAGACACCCAGCAACTCGAAACTCCGTCTGGTTGTGAAGAAACACAAGAGAAATCCATTCGAACCAGTCCGAAAAACGAAACTAACTCTCCCCCCGGGGGGAATGGTCACGTACATCCCAACAACACACAGAGTAGTAGGTGATCCCAAAGTTTCATCCTTCTATCTCTGTAATACCGCGACGTCATCAAAAGATCAAACTCCATAGAATTAACATGGAGATTCTAATTTTAGTGATAACGCTCCCCTAGGCTCACTATCTATAAACGAATTATAAAAAATGAAAGAGCTCAACAAGGAGAACACATGGTCCGAGTTTCATTAACAAAGCTCAAAAATCCTCGGAGCTATGCTGGATTTAAAAAAAATTGTACGCTTTAAATAATTTTAAAATGTTATATATGGGTGAAGAAATGGGGCTATTGTCCGGAAAAAATATGTCTTGGGTGTTCATAGGGAGAACAATCGAATCCAGCTGGTGCGGTCGACCAAGGTAGCATATGATTTGAGTTATTACTGGTGAAGCCCTGTAGCGGAGGGGGCGGGGCACCGGAGGGTGCCAATTCCACGTAAAGCTCGCGATAATGCGAAAATATGGCGGACCTCCAAAAATCAAGCTGCAAGCTCAATTCCTTAGGGTACGGGAAGTGAAATTTTTTCCATAATAATAGTAATATAATGCTTTTGCTATTACTAAAAACTAACTTAAAATATTTATTATTTAAAAGTAACACATACAAAATTCAATGATTATATTGATAATTTGTAAGGTTTATAAATAAGGTCGTATTGTAGTTTCAGCGTAAAAATGCATTAATATTGCATTCAATACATTTTCATTGTGTTAAGCGGGCGTGATGAAAATTATGATAAAAATATGATAATTGCCTGTGCGCAGACTTTCGGAAGCATGTGTATAATGTATTCGTCAGTTAAGACGCAGTTACATTAATACGAAATATTTGTATTCTGTGAATGGTGCGATTAATTAATTTCTCTAGTAAAAGCTATTAAAAGCTTTGATTAATGTAAACATTTGAAGAAAACAAACATGACCTAATTGGGAACTTTCATTAGCAGTACTTGTAACTACATTTATAATTTTTACACATGTGTTTCTTCAATAATTAGTTATTATAACTACATTGCTCGTTACTACTTATTTTCGATGATTTGTTTAGGATAGCGTTGATCAACATAAGAAATTAGTATTTACTTATCTTCTGACTTATGAAAGAATACCAGCACCCACACACATTTCCTTACACTTTTAACGAAGCTTCGATAAAAGGAATCACAAGTAAGTAAAGTAGCTCAAATTAATTAACAGAACATAACAAATGCATTTATACACATATATATGTATATGGTTACGATAGAAAATAAATATGGGATTGTGTGGGGGGGGTAAGTACTTAAAAAATAAACTTCACACAGAACAATAATGATTGAACATAAAACGGGGAAAAGGGGTTCAGTTGATTATCTAAAACTGCCGTGATGTTTTGAGACCTTTAAGACATATGAGATTTGCTTGCACTGTTTACAAAAACGAAAAGTCCATGTTCTGAAAAATTGAAGGGAGACGCAGATCCTGTGTCAAATTTGGTCTAAGAGAGATTAAAACAGTGCTTCTCAAACTTTTAATGTACGCGACCCACTATCTTATCATCACTTTCATTGCACCCCCCCTCCATACAATAACAATGTATTGAATTCAATAATGCTACACTTTGACACTAAAGCTACAATACGGCTTTAATCTCTTATGGACCACCGACGTGTATAAACGTCTCGTCCAACCAAATCATTAAATTTCTGGACGTATATATACGTCTTTCCGAAGTACAATCTTTACTGTGAAATGCTATCCATAAAATTATTCCGAAAGCTTTGGAATGCAATGAAAGGATCTTGATAGTGTTTACGAACGATTTACATACTTCAAAGGATTTGCTTATTTATTCTTTTTCTACCCCACCCCCAATACACCACATACGCTTGCCTACATGTTAAATGGTGGCATTGGGGAGAAAATTGCGTCTTAATTATATACCGTACATATTATCAAGATAACTGTAAATTTTTGCATATAATTTTATATATGACAAGCCCATGGGGTCACTTGCAATTATTAAACTTGTACTTAACTTAATATTGTTAAATTAATTATAAAATACACTGCGCAGTAATGATATATTTATAAGTGTATTATATCAGCTTAAATGTGTATTTTATTTTTTATTAAGTCGGAATGTGTTTTATTTTTTTCCTTCAGTAAATTAATTATTTTCTTTAAATCTTTTGTTTTCGACTTTTCAATAGGTTCGCGCCCCCCTCATAGGATTATCACGCCCCATTAGGGGGTTGCACCCCACAGTTTGAGAAACAATGGATTAAGACATCCTTGAACTGATTAAATTAAAGAGTCTGCTGATTTCTTCATAGGCTACATCTTTCCTTTTTCAAGCATGTAGCTATACATAGAGATGTATGACTTGCATAAAAAGAAGAGATTTCTAAAAGGCGCGTGCCAAGTAAGATAGATATCATTTGCGCTTCATTCAGGCTATAGTATCCGTCTGCCTATCATTGACCTTTTAAACATTCTTTTCAAGCCATATACCGATTTATGTATTGGTCTATTCGTGTTTTAGCATACGGCATTTGTTCAATTTGTCCATACTGAGATCTGTTTCCTGCAAACCTTTTTTCCTTCGTAGTTCAGAGTGTTTTTGTTCCTTAACTAGAATACAACGGTTTTCACACCACAAAGGTTTATCAGTGAAAAGCACTTGCGCCTTATCATGTTGTATTGATTCTCGCTGATATGCGATTTTTTTATTGCAGATTACGTGGTGTGTGCAAGTAGAAGGTATATGTACCATTTGCTAAGGTAAACCTTAAAAGATATACCTTGTATACCTAGGTATACTTTATAGAGATTACCTTAAAAAGATTTTTAGGATGGAATGGTCAATCCAATCAAATCCATCCAATTGACATCGCAAATATTTGCAGCCGGATTGCATTGTACATTATTGATGAGCTATTAATATCAAACGCCGATCTTGAGTTAAAGTAAGAACCCGTAGAAGATGTTTGTCTGCCTGATATGCCCCTATATCTTACATCAGTGCATCTCAAACTTTCAATATTAGCCACCCAATTTTTTATCATAATTTTCATCACGCCCGCTTAACACAATGAAAATGTATTGAATGCAATATTAATGCATTTTTACGCTGAAACTACAATACGACCTTATTTATAAACCTTACAAATTATCAATATAATCATTGAATTTTGTATGTGTTACTTTTAAATAATAAATATTTTAAGTTAGTTTTTAGTAATAGCAAAAGCATTATATTACTTTTCGTAGGTTAGAATGTATTTTGTTTTGCTCTTTTTTAGTAAATTAATATTTTTTAAAAAAATAACCTTTTATCTTTTACTTTTCGATATGCTCTCCCCCCACGTAGCATTATCACGCACCCAAGGGGGCCTATAGTTTGAGAACGCTATCTTATACCTATATTCTTCTTTCTTACATCCAGTTCACAACCGATATATTACACTCCTTGACAATTTAGTAAGTTCTTTTGTTGTTGTTGTTTCTCTCTTTTTCGTAAAAATATTCTTATCTCATAAATAACATTTTTTTCCTTTTTTATTTGATATTTTCTCATCCAAAAAAACTAAAAAAAGCACTACCTTTTCACTGAAGGTAAAACACAGAAACTTCTTTGAAATTTAAACTTAACCCTTAACACTTCGCAATTATTTTTAAATATCTATGAAAAAATTATATCAGCTAGTTCTCAAGTACTAATAAAAGAGAAAAATATGAAAAAAAATTAAGCAGTTTTAAATTGAATTTCAGTCATTTTTTTTGTTTGTTGCAGAAGTGCAGCATTGCGCAGTAGTTCTGTAAATTACAATTTTTTTATATGAAGATTTTGTTATTCATCAAAATTTTTTTAGATTTCTTACCTGGTAATTTATTTTGTCAATAAACAAGATGAAGCATAAAATAAAATGGATTCTTTTTTATGACAAAAACACAGTTCCTGGGGCTTCAGATATTTTTATAATTGTTGTGATTTCTGGAAAAAATGTACTTCCATCTAATGACAAAATTAGCATGTATTTCGTTGCAGTAATCTTTTTTTCTCAGATAAGTGATTTGTAGGTAATTAAAACAAATATTGAGTTTGTTAAATTAAAATAAATTGTTGCATATGTTGCAGAAATGTAACAGTGCGAAGTTAAGGGTTAACCACCGAAATCTATTACCTTTCCTCTTTTGATTTTGATGTTATTACCGCTGTTTTTCGTATGAAGTTATCCATTGCTTTATACTGTTCTCTCAAAACCCTCTAACGCAGTATATATTTTTGACGTTCTTACATAATTTCGTCAAAACTGTATGCTTTCCTAACGTTTTGAGCTGTATTTTCATAATTGGCTTTACTATTCAAAAATAAAATTTATCCCATATTTTATGATGCAAAATTTTTATTCCAGTTAATTGTAAAAATTGATGTTTATGGATGCTTAAACTTTTTTCCCTTCTTTATTTTTCTAGTTATGTTGAAACAGAATTACCGAAAGAACGATAAAAGGAAAACACATAAAATTATAATTCCTTACCGTTAAACCTCTACACAATTCATTTTCGAGCTTCCATTAAAAATTAACATAAAAGGTTGAACATCTGTACCATCTTTCTTTAAGTTTATAGCTTTAGAGAAAGTATATTTCTTGGTAGTATAATGTATAAGTTTTAGAGAAATATTTAATGTTCATTTGCCTTAATATAAGGCTTATATCATTTAACTTAACGTACTTGCATCCTGTTGACATTTTGAAAACTTGTACATCATAGGTCTGTTCATATTTAATTTTCTTTCTTAGAAAATTTCATTTATGGGAAACATGAGTTTCATCTGCATTACTTTTTACAGTGAAAGTAGCTGTTCCTTTAGTTTAGAATTTGGAGTAGAGATGTGAGAGTTTTTTAAAATTATTATATCCGAAATTATTTTTCAAGATTTTATTATAGAGGACCAAAGTCGAAATTACACTAGTTGGGGGTTCAATGAAATGTCTTAATTTGAATTTACATATATTATGATAGATACAGTTTTTATATATGAATACATATGCCAATTTTCCATTATTAAGTTGATAGATTAACAAAACAACAGTTATAAAGTTTTGCATAATAGTAATATTCTTCATACAGATATATACGAGAGACATAAAAAAATAAATAATTACTCACAAAATCTGATAAATTTGACGGACAGCAAAAAATCTTTTTCTATAAAGAAAAATATGTTCTTTGAAATCTAATGTGTTCTCTTTATAATGCATGATTTTGATCAGCCAATAATGGATTAGAGATGGAAGTTATTACCCAAACCTAATGATTTAAATTCGAAATTAGTACTAAATCAGTTTTCAATATTTTATTCCTGGGTTTTAAGGCAGATAAAATGTGAAATCTCCAATGGTATTCCCACTGAAAATCGTTATCAATACGTCTTTACAAAACCTTTCATACAGGGGATTTTTTTCTGTACGTGAGATCCCGTGGTGTGGTGTGGTAGTTAGGAGAGAAAGGTGCTAGCTCAGGTATTGTCCTTGTCACTTGACCATGCCGAGGTCCGTCGCCAAAAGCCCTCATGTAGCTGAACAGTGTGACGTTAATATTTCCTCACTCACTCGCTCTGTACGTGAGATAAAAGTTATTTAGGTTCTTTCTAAAAGAAGCCAGCGGCATTTACTCATAAAAGAATGTGGCCTCAGTAGCCTAGTGATCAAGGTGTCACGGAATCATAACTGGCATGCCATTAGTTCGAGCCTGTACCACTGAAGACTCGCCATGCAGAGGGGACCGATGCACGTTAAATACGTCGAGATACAAACGTCCTGCCGTTGGCGTAGCGAAAAAATTAGGAGAGGATGTGCCAGTTCAGAGGTGGTCCTCGTCACTTGACCATGGTTTAAATTACGAAGTTTATCACGGAAACCCCCCGTGCAGCTTTATAGAGCCTTGTAAATAAAACTGTAACTCAGAAAAGAAAACTGTTTCATTGCTATAGTTGCATTATTCTCTCATAGTCATGTCTCTTATGATATGAAAACATAAATTCATTATTTTAATTTCATGTCTCTCGATTCTCCGTCTTGTTGTGCCAATTGTAGCGAGTTATGAAGTAGTTGAATCACCCATAGCTAGCTATAAAAGTTTCATCTTTATCCTCCTGTGCAATTTCTTACATCAACCTTTCAAAAATAAATTTAGTTTGATAGTACACAGTATTTCGATCAACTATTAACTTTTTTTTTTATTTTTATTTTGATATCACCCTGTAGTTGTCTTTTCATCTCAGCAATATTGCCAACATAATAATATATTACGCTGGATTACAAGGTTTGAATGTTTTTCATCGTATCAAACTTCAATGCTTTAACCTCACAAGATTGTTCTTAATGTACCCTCCAGAAACCGAAACGTCTAAAACGAATTCACAAATTTTCATTCGATACCGAAATGCACTCAATTTCGTGCAAGATGCCGTATATGAGTGCATAATTACTTCCTTTGGAAGCCGTAGTTTTATTCAGGGCTTAGAAAACGCGTAAAAAAATTCTTAACTCTAGTTGATTTTATAATTATAAATGAGAAAGCGCGTATAGGGCCGTATAAAAAGAGAAATATTGAAGACAACGAGTAGCAATGTTGCCAGAAGAAAAGAAAATTAAAAATCGCGTATGTCTAAATTTAAGTATTTCGTGATATTTTTATACATTGTAGATCTTTCCTTTTCAAATTAAAGGCCCTTTTCTCTCCTCTTTTAGATTCCAAAAACATTTCTTTTGCCATTTAAATAGTAGGACTCAGAGATTCATTACTTAGAATGAGGCAATCATATGTACAAGTAATTTTATTATTTAAATTTTCAACATAGTAATCCCACACATGCATAATAAATGTGTAAAACTACTTAAGAATATTTCAACTATAGATTGCAGGATGAGTATTATGAATCCATATATATAATCTTCCATATATATAATATATATAATATAATCCATATATATAATAAATGAATGTTTGTATATATGACCTCACTTCCCTTCAACACCATTCAACCGATCACTATGAAAATTGGTATGTATATATACTTTTTGTGGAGAAGGTATTGGTGCTATCCTTTTGTTGCAGCTCCCCACCAGGTGGCATTACAGCATATCGACTTCTACACCGCTCAATCAATTGCCAAGTTGCCAACATGATCGTCAAATGGATGCCAACTTGGCAGTATCACCAACATTTTGCTATGTTTCCATTGAATTGTCACTATAATTTGAGGAAAGATGTTGCTTGCGAATCTTACAATTTTAACATAAAATAAATGCAACAGAAAGTAATGTTAGCGTGTTACACATTGAAATGTAAATTCTTTACACTATTTTAAGCGTTCTTTACACAAAATTTGTAACAATATGTTACTTTTGATGAGCAGAGATCAGCTTAGGAAGGTGTTTTCAAAAATCGGTCCACAATAGAATTACGGGACGTACTAATTTTAAAAAGATCCTTTTTATTAGCTATTAGATCTCAAGACTTAAAATTTAACAAATAGGAATTTTTGCTTAGCTGAGATGTAAAAAAAGGGGTTTTTTTGTTTGATTTCTCAATTCACGTAAAATTAACTCACCAAAAACTTCTTTACCCTTCATTCTGTATTAATTAGTTTCTCAATTCCTTCTTGCATAGAACGGGTATACCAGCTTATAAATCTTTAAAACTAGGATTCACAATGCATTATGCGGCCGCGGTAGCCGAGTGGTATAGGTATCGGACCGTGGCCTGCTTTGTCACTGGTTCGAGCCCAGTACCACTAAAGACCCGCCGTGTAGGGTAGCGATGCACGTTAAATCTGTCGAGAGCTGAAACGTCCTGCCGTTGGTGTGGTAGTTAGGAGAGGGGGTGCCAGCTCAGGTGTCGTCCGCGTCACTTGACCGAGGTTCAAAATTACGTGGTCCGTCGCCAAAAGCCCTCGTGTAGCTGAACAGTGCGACGTTAATATTCAATAAATCAATCACAATGCATTATTTTTTAATAGTGACTTCATACGACTTTTTAATGACATTTACACTTATTATTTTGGTCTAAATATATTTAATATTTTCGTTTATACGGTATTATAATTAATGTATGACTTCCAAAAAATAACGGATATCTAATACCACCCCTTATTCCTTTATTAAAATTTCTAAAAGTATTCTGTTGTCCAAAATTGTACATTTGTAGACGTATTTCGCATTTAAATAGATTTGTGCTAATTATTTTACGTATTAGAATATACTTTAACTAATGTTTTACAGCAGCCAAGATACTTTTCAAAGAAAACGAAGAATCGGAAATCTTTGTTGAGCCTAATAAAACGGATGCAATTATTTCCTTTACAAAATCTGTCCTCATGGTGAATAAAATAATAAAAACAGAAAAAATATTCTGCCCATCTCACATTCCTCTTCGAATGATCTTCTTTCTTTCAACATTGCAGACATACTCCTTCTACCTGTGAATTGTTTCCTAACAAATAAAAATGAGTGCACAAGAAATAAAATAGAAGAGAAAGGTCATCGGTTTCCAAAAAGAAAAAAGTGAGAAAATAGTAGTTGCTATGATATCAGATAGAATTACTGTTTAATTGAAAAAATTGGGCAAATATACAGCAAACATTTCGAGTTTATTGCTATTTTATGAACATTTTTAATAGAATTTTATACCAGATGGAATAAAATTATGTTCACATATTTGAAATGTAAATATTGTATTTGCTTTTATAAATGTTAGGATTTAATGCATATAATTGTATAATTTAAACTGGAAAAATATTAAATAACGTATGTTTAAACGATTTTCTTTCAAAAGGAAACAAAAACTATGTGTAAAATTATCTGTCAAATTAAAAATAATAATTCTTAATTATCTAAGTAGTCAACTGAGAACCAATATATTGAACAATATCATTTCAGAAAGTTTATATTATATTAATAACCTGTACAAATCTCTAGGAGAGAATGAATGGACATTTTTTACTCGGATCACGCCATGGATGTTGCCATGGAAATGATTCACGCATTTGGTAATATCTGACCATATCCTTAATTTGTTTTATTATTACAACCTCTGCACTTTGTCACACACGGCAACAACAACAGCAACATTAGTAATAACTAAATTATTTTAATAAACAAGATTTCTGTTCAAAAATTCATTCAAAAACTCTTATAGATTGAAATGTGTACAAACTTTTACTATTATGAAACTTTTCTCATGTTATTCCCCAAATGAATTTAAGCAAAAAACTACGAAAGACTTTTTAAAAGACGCTAGTAATAAAATAATAAGAAGAATGCAACAAAGTTCACAAAGAAATTGTTTATTTATTTTTTGGCTTCAAAAATTTATCATTACTTAGAAATAAGTCATGCATCATTAAACAAAGGCTAACATGGATTGAGAAACAAATAATTTATTTACGGGCATCTTTCAAAAAATTTCTGCCATTTCCTTTTTTTTTTTAGTTGAACCGTAGTTACTGTAGAATTCAATATGTGCCTAATAAATGTATTAATTTACTTATGTGTATATACTTCCTTTACAGTTTTTTCTGCAAGTATTTGCGTGATTTTGAAAAAAAAAATATTCAGGAAAAAAATGTTTTGATAAAGAAAACGAAAAAAAAAATTAGAAGAACCTATTATGGCTGAGGTTTTTTTCCTCCTTTGATATGATCAAGAATTATTTGGTTTGACAACAATTGTGGCAAAAAATGCAATTACTAGAAAAACAGCAGGAAGCTCAACATTTTTTGAAAGAATACAAGAAAATATAATAGAAGCCTCTCTTGATTTCTTGTGAAGTGAAGAAGTTAAAGAAAATACGACGATCATTTAAATCTATTTGCTTTACGACTTTGATTTATCACAATATGGTTTTAATCGAGAATTCTTTTGGGTTAATGCCATTGCAAAAAAATATTTCTTTTATTTGATTTAAAAATTAATGTGTATGCAATGAATCTTAGTACTTATAATAAAATATGTGCATATTTTCTAACATTGAATAAACATGGTAATTACTACAATAAAAATTCCACTTGCAAAAGTGAGATATAATTTTTAATATTGTCTTAAGGTAAATTTGAACAACGTATTTTGAAATTATTGAATCTTCAAGGGAAATTATTTTGTTTTTGACTTTGTGAATTGTTTGTATGTGTGTGTGTTCTGGATAATATTCAAGTATTGCTTATCAAGAACCATTTATCTAGTAGCTACTGCATTTCAATGCATGTGTATTAAGAAATTACTGCATTTTGTTTTAAATCTCGACTTAATTACAGAAAAGGAAATTCACATATTTAAGGCAGTTTTTATATTTAATATTAAATTAAATTAAGACTCGTCATTTGATTAAACTTTCTCTCATCTGAATCTAGAGCCTTGTTATTACAACTTAAAGAAATACAAATATTTCGTATTAATGTAACTGCGTCTTAACTGACGAATACATTATACACATGCCTCCGAAAGTCTGCGCACAGGCAATTATCTTACGTGTATATGCTATAATTACTATAAAATCTCGCCTCAGAAAATCAACATACCTGTCAGGGATTCTTCAAAATTTTCTTATTCAAACAACAAAAACAAAATTCACCTTAACATGAAAAAACAACAATGACTACTACATATATATATATATATATATATATTTAATCACCAACCACCCCCACCAAAAGTCTACATACACTTAAAAAATAGAATTTTTAAAAAATTGTATTGTAAAATAATTGTACAAAATCGTGTTTTGAAGTAAATATAAGCTTCTTTTACGATTTATTTTGCATTTGAGATACGAAAGCTCGTGTGATTCTATGGCAGGTAACAGAAAAGAGATCGGTATATTATTGAAACAAAACTCCTCTTAAATCTTCAGAAAAATGAAAGTTTTATAAGAATTGCTGAAACTCTTAATAGAAAACATTCATTGATTTAAAAAGTGTTCCTAAACTGCAAATCAAGTCAGATTTTAACATCTTATCTAAGATTCAGCCGTCCGTCTGAAGTGTCCCCTCTAGAATCTTGCTTTTGTAATACGCTATATAAAAATAAATCCAAGAATATAAACTTCACAAATAGCTAAAAGTGTTGCTGATATATTGCAAAAAAAGTGTGACTTTAACTACAATTCGAAAAGAACTGAAAAAGAGTAACTATCATGGCCGAGTAGCATCCACGAAGTCATTCATCTCTCGAGTGAATAAAGCTAAGACTTTTGCCAAAAAAACACCAAAATAGGGCGCATAATTATTCGAAAAAGATAATGTATTCAACTGAGAGTAATCATTGCAGTTTTTGCATCAAAAAGGACACAAATATACTTGTAAAAATTCCTGCACAGATCTTTAGAAAGAGAATTTTTTTCGACTATCAAACATGAAGGAGGAGGTATAATGTTTGGGGGAGGGGGTGCATAGAAAGTGTTTGGTTTGATAATCTGGCATTTATTGAATCAACAGTGTACAAAATTGGTTACATAATCTGATTTAAGCAAAATATGTGCGCAAGTGTGGATAAACTTGCAATGAGTGATGACTTTTACTTTCAGCAGGACAAGGGTACCAAGCAAATGGTTTACACTGCGAAAGCATGGGTGTTCTACCATGCCCCAAACCTATTTCGTTAGTTACCTCAGTCACCCGACCTGTGCACAGTACAGCATTTGGGGGATTTATACGAGTGAATAATTAAGGAAAATGTTATAACATTAAAGGGAGTGCTCAAATCTATCATAGTAGAAAAATGGGATAAAATAGCAACATATGAAACAACTAAACTTGCTGAATATCTGCCAAATATGTTGAGAGAGTTACAGAGAGAACAGAATAGCTTAAAAAGTATTTTTAGTTATAATCCATTATTGTAAAGCTTTTTTCCAGTATACGCAGAAATTAACATAAGCGATTTGTGTCGTTCTCAAGTTACAAAGGGTGTTTTTTTAGAGGTATAGAACTTTACATTGCAATAAAACAACGATGTATTATTCGATTGACATGAATTTTTTTTATTCGATAGATAATCTTGTGGCATGACATTTTAAATATGGTTTCTGGCATAGAACTGCCACGGCTGGCTCGAATGTAGTCCAATTTTCGATGACTCTTTCCAACATTTGTGGCCGTATATCGGCAATAACACGGCGAATGTTGTCTTCCAAATGGTCAAGCGTTTGTGGCTTATCCGTATAGACCAATGACTTTACATAGCCCCACAGAAAATAGTCTAGCGGTGTTAAATCACAAGATCGTGGAGGCCAATTCACAGGTCCAAAACGTGAAATTAGGCGATCACCAAACGTATATTTCAATAAATCGATTGTGGCACGAGCTGTGTGACATGTTGCGCCGTCTTGTTGGAACCACAGCTCCTGGACATCATGATTGTTCGATTCAGGAATGAAAAAGTTAGTAATCATGGCTCTATACCGATCACCATTGACTGTAACGTTGTGGCCTTCATCATTTTTGAAGAAGGATTCCACCAGCCCATAAAGCGCACCAAAAACAGTTAGTTTCTCTGGATGTAACCGTGTTTCGACATACACTTGTGGATTAGCTTCACTCCAAATGCGGCAGTTTTGTTTATTGACGTAGCCATTCAACCAGAAGTGCGCTTCATTGCTAAACAAAATTCGCTTCTGAAAATCGACCATTATTTTCGAAATAAAATTGCACAATTTGAAAGCGTTGTTCATGCGTGAGTCTATTCATGATGAATTGCCAAACCAAACTGAGAATAAATCACTTGATAGCTGTTAAATCGGTCGCCATCTTGGAAAGTAATGCCAACTTAAACTTCTATATCTGGAAAAAAAAACACTCTGTATATAATATTTGTGTTATTTTATGCAATATTCAAGTGTTTGTTGCTTATATAATTTTAATTTGTGGCTTCAACAAATTAACGCACAAATTATTTTAAAATCGAAATTTTTGAAAAATACTTTTAAATTACATTTCATATATCATAAATAGAGTAATTATGAAGTTGGACCCATTTTACATAATTAGCAGCTGAGATAATTGGTGACCTATAAATAGATCGCTGGGCACTTAAGGTAGTAAAAGACCTTGTAATTTCCATGTGGTCTTATATTTAAAAAATTACAAATTTAGGGGGGGAGGAATGAAACTTTTGTGAATTTAAAAACAACTAATGAGATTTAAAAGATAAAATATTATTTTACTGATCTAATTTTACTTAGTTACAATTTTATACAGCCAATTTGTAAAAGTTAAGTGTGATGTAATGGAAAAAAATTCAGACAAAGGGTTATATTACATTTTGTACAAAACGTAAGAGGTCTACATTTACATTTTTGAAACTGACATCTTCTTTGGATTTGTCTTTTTCCTATAACATGGTCTTTCCGATAAACGCACATAGTCTTATACGTTTGATCTTGATGACATCTTCAGAGGATTCCAATGCCTTTCTTAGAATTTGTTTCCCGTTTGAGGTATGCAACGGCGATATATCTTCGGATGTCTTTTATACTTTTCTTTTCGCAATTTGTTAAATTGAACACACAGAATATACGTATTTATAATAGCCATGTCGATAACTCTTGTAAAGATTGGCCAATACCATTTTTTGCCACGGATCTGAATTGTGTGTTTTTCTAAGAGACAGTCATGCTGGTCGACTCCACTCATATTTTTGTTATACAGGGGAACAGAACTGGGTTGCAAAATTTGGGAGTTTTCTTTCAATCTTTTTTGATGCCTTGAAACTTCAATTAAAGTCTCTATGTAATAGTAGTTTGTCGCTGTGGTTACACACTTGTTATCTTTCCATTTAATTATAGTTATTTCGTTCTTTTCGTCGAAACAGTGGTCATAAGAACCACGCGCTAGATGGCAGCTGCTCCGAACTATTAGGACCATCATCATTTCTGTCTATCGATTCATATTGTTCTATTTCTTCCATGGATACACAACAGATATTACAGATCTTTTACCGATGGAGTAGTCATTTCATCATCCTCAAATCGTCAGTTAACTCATCCACATCAGGTAGTAAAGCAATTACATCAGACTCTATTTCCTTAGAAAACATACATTCCAACGCTTCTTCGGCGGTGTGAATCCCTTTACGCCGAGACATTCTGGAAGAAATGAAACGAGGGAAAATAAATTTAGTTACCACTAACGCCCAGCGATCTATTTTTAGATCATCATGCTTAAACTTACCTTTTAATGTTATTTTTCTAATATAAATAAGCCAGAATAATTAAAGAGGTATTGAAAATGTAAAACACATTAATTAAGTATAGCTTACTTTTAACTTTTTTTCTGTTGGATACAAAATCGAAAGCTGAACTTTGAAGCTTCAAAATGGCTAACATCAGATGCTAGCTGCTGGGCTGCTCTGGGAAAGAATGCTTCAAATCTCGTTTAGGGTTGTTGGTACATGTGTAAGGGAACCAACCAATGACAATACGAAGTGATTAAAATATATCGTTTTCACTGGGAGCTCTGAGTGGGAGGTGATCTATAAATAGATTACTGGGCGGTAACGGGTTAAAGGAATAAATAAAAAATAGCATTGGTTCAGAAAGACTTCATTTGTTTAGCGATTTTTGCATAAATATAAAAGATGATCGTCTGTAAGCAGACTTGTATACTTGCATTATAACGATTGTGTACTAAAATATAAATTTCATAATTTTAAAATGCACAGAGCCAGATCTATTCATTGTTATATTGCCTGAAGAACATTTACTACATTCAAATATTCAGGTTACATGGTACTTTTCCCTTAAAATGTGCATCTAGAGTAACTTAAAACTCACGGAACATATTTTAAAGAATCATAGAGAATATTGTAGCAACAAAATAGAGTGAATTCGATTCCTGATATCTTATTCAACGTGAATTTACATATTTATTTCTTTATATGTCCTTCTTATAGAGTTACATTTTTGAAAGAGTGCTTAAAAAGAAAAAAATATTAAATAGCAACACAATGAGAAAAATTAATCAGTTAATGTGTTACAAATGTTTGTGGTAACACTCTAATCTTTTAGAAATTTTACATGTAATTGCCTTCAAATTTGTTGTGATACGAAATTATATTTCCCATTTTCTTATTTTATCAAACATTTAAACTTAAAAAAATAAAAACGAAAATGAAAAAAAATGCAAAAGAAATGTATTACTTTTAGTTGACCATTATGTTTTATTTAGGAAAAACACTTTAGAAGAGCAAGAAATGAAAATAATTTACTGCTGTAAAACTTCATTGTGTGTGATATATTCAATTACTTAATAAAAACATCATACGAATAAATCAAGTGTTAAAATTACTGATGGAATCGTTTATCATAAAATTTTTGTTGAAATAACTCAGTTGTTACTTTGAAAATGAGGAAATGTGTGGTAAATACAATAAATATGTTCTAAATATTTTTAGGATATGATTGTTCCCTACTTTGTACTTTGAGGAGCTTAGAATTTTTATTTAATTATGCTATTTTGTAACCATAAACCTCTTGAAATAATTTAGAATTTCTATAACCTGTGTTTATACTGAATTTAAGTCTTGCACTACCAACTTGCATTATTTCTTAAAAGGTTATAAACAATCATTGTGGACATAATACTTATACTTAAAAGATCTCATAGTACCTTTTTTTGGATAAATTGTACAAAAAAAGCATTATATTTGTGCTGGAAGTTTATTATGGATCAATTTAATTTTTTCTTCAATTTTATGCAGCACATGTGGTGTACCGCAAAATGAAAAAAAGTAAAATAAACCCGGTTAGCAACATTAGTGTCATTTAATAAGGATTCAAACCATGCAAGGCATAGGGCTCACGAATTAAGTTTCTCAGTAAATCAAATAACATGTAAACATTGTAAGATAGTATACAAAGTTGTAAAAAAAAATTAAAAATTTGCAGATATGCATTTTGTTAAGCATTTAATTATTGAAAAACAGTATTTTTGTAGTCCATTTACTGTTCAGGACAAAAATGGAGAAAAATGAAAATTAACATATAGTAAAAGGATAAACAATGCAAAATGATAAAAATTTATGAAAAGATAAAAATCTAAGAAATGATAAAAATTTAGATATATCATTTCAAGACAATCATATACAATCCTTTGGTTCTTTTTAAACCCTAAATTGTTTTTCAAAGCAAAATATTCTAGGTTTATTTTATCGTAAAAGAGGGGGATAAATAAACAAAAACTAAACCAGGAAACAAAAAGTGTGCCATGAATTTAATATTTCTAAAGGTTTAACCATTCATGCCTCTTTCTCTGTTTACTGCTTCACTCAGGGACGCATTAAATGGTTTTTTACGAGTTTTTTTTTTTTTTTTTTTTTTATTTACTGGATTAAATCTTGGTAGTAAAAGGGAAAATAATTGGGATTTTTATCTGCATTCAGGAACTAAATGTATACACCATTAAGTATTTTCTTAAAATTTATTGAGAACTTTAAAGTTACGTTTGTCACTGAGTTTGAAGCTTACATAATAGATCTGAGAAAGGACTGTTACGAAATATTACTCCGTTTTTTCATGGATTCTTGCAATCAAGAAATTGATAATTGCTCGTACACTAACTTTCAATCCGTAGTTATTCAAAGGTTTATTCAAAAATGCTTTCTTGTTTTAGTAAATAGACCTTTTAAAATATATATTATTTTGACAAGAATGTCTACTTTAACTATACATATTTTTTATTGAAAGGAAAAAACATTGAAAGATTTGAATGTCTCATACGTATCTACAAATATTTTTTGAGTGTATTTATGGATGGATAAGAGAAAAAGTTGATGGTGCATTTTCAATTCATTTTAGTATTATAAATTATTTCTATAAATATTCTCTTGAAATTGGAAAATCATCATTCATGGTCAAGATATTTAGGATAATTAAGGGGTATTAAAAATTGTTAATAAAATATTCATAAGCATACTTTTTTAAAAATATATTGTTTTTTAAATAAGAATTCATTTTATTTAATATAAATGAATTTATTTAGAATGCTGACTAAAAACACATAAAATGTACTTATGTTGGAAACTATTTTCAACAAGCTTTATTTTTTTCATATGAATTAAACATTAATACTTGCAGATATTTTTTTAAACTATGCATCATAAGCTCATGCCTTTTTCACAAGCTATTAAGCAATAAAGAAGCATTTCACTTTTATTATATTTTTGGTAACCATAGGGTTATAGAGGGACTTTTATATTATTCTTAATTTTTAAAATAGTGTAAAGATAAGTCAGATCAGTGCCTAAAAATAGATTTTTATGAAGCCTTTTTTCATTTCTAAAAAATTCATTTTCTTGGTCATCATCTGGTATTTGTTGGCATGTGATTTGAGTTGTTGTTTTTCCTATTCCAATACAAAGAATTTTCTACTTTAGGGAAAAAGAATGTCATAGCGAATTACCAAGATAGTCTTGAGGACAAATGTCTTTCTATATCTCTATTTTCATGAGAATGTATTATTTTGATATTAGTCCTAGTATCATTATTCTAGGTAAATAGATTAAAGTCGGCCTTATGAAATAAGGTATAAAAAATATGTGTGTGAATAAAATTGTCTTGTTTCGAAGCCCTCAATAGAAAACTTTTGAGAACTTTTATCGATTTATGCTTGTGCAGATTTGTTTATTCTTTCTGCACTGTTGAATAAAAGGTTTTGCTTTAAATTAGTTTATAATTAGCTTTTTATATTAGTTTTGTAAAATTTTATAATTACTTTAATTTTTGATGAGAGAGAGAAAAAAATTATTTATTTTCCAAAATTCCAACGAAAACAGTAATTTAGGATTGCCGAATATCAGAATATAGCATTCGTACATCACGACTTAAGGATGATGCTACTAAGTTTCAGACTAAAATATTTCAAAATGATCGAGGAAAGGTTTCTAAAACTAATTATATTTTTGGCAATAACACATCTGTTAATGCTTCGAATTCTAAACGAATATTGTATAATGATGTGAAACTAACATATTAAAAATTAAAACATTTGCAGATGATCGTTTTAAAGGGAATGAAGTAAAATACAAAGAATTATAAATAATTTATGTAGATTTAATTATTTATGAGTTTACGTTTTTAACGTTAGAACAATTTGAATTCGAAACATAAGTATTACAAAAACTGAAAACTAGCGCTCTAAAAATTTTATTGAATTATTCAAAGATTATTTTTTCAACGCTGAGAAATCTTTTTGCTAAAAATAATAAAATCTTATATAGAAATTCAAAACATAAATAGAAATTTATGTGAAAGGAAAATTGTACATTTGGTAACAAACCAAAATAGTAGCAGAGACACCTAGTGAATGTTCTTATAAACAGGCAGTCGAGGTGTGAGTGTTGAACCCTCAATATAGTATAAGAATATTACCCGTCTAATAATTTGAACTGTGTTCTAAGAAATGTCTTTACATAAACGCGTCTTAATGTTTTTCCTTGTATATATAAATATTTTATTAGAATATTTTAAATACTTTAATAGGATACTTAGATGTACGAAAAAAGATCTTAATGGAACATTTTGATGTACAAAAAAATAAAATGTACAAAAAGATTTAATATGATACTTGGAATCACAAAGAAAACTTTTCAGATATATTTATGAGAAGCTCAAAAGTTATTTAACAAGAAATATATCTATAGTAATGTTGACAGCTCAAATGCTACTCATCGGTTGCTTGTTTTTAAGAGCGTTCATCAGGTGTTGCTGTTTCTATTGTAATTTGTCATGGTTGTTCCTATTTTAGATAGCAACAATTCACGAAAAGTATAAAGTAAAATGTAGAGGTATATATGTTTATATATAAAGGTTTGAAAAATCTTATTTCAAAAGCTTCAAAGTGTTCTAATAGTTTCATGAGAACTTTTAAAAACATTTTTGACCACAGACTAGTGAAAAGCTAATTTTAGAAATAACATATATGTGAATAAAGACGGTTTTACGAATTTATACTAATGTCGAATTTATTTATTTTGAAATTCTTTTATACTAAATATACAGTGAAAAGAAAAACAAATATGAAGAAATAAAAATATGCATTAAATAAACTGAAGTTCCACTTTTGTCAATAACACTTAATGGAAAAATAAGCGTAAAAATTCCTGTTAATATTATATAAAATAAACTAAATTCAGTGGCGCAACAGCACATGAGGGCCAAAACCTATTGCGTCCAACTCAGTTTCCATGACATCGGGCACTGAGATGCAGAGCAGATATCCAAGTCAGGTGGTCAGACTGACTCTAAAACCCTCAATGTTTAAGTCCCAAATAAATCCATTTATCAATCCACTAAAGGAATGTAAGGCTGAATCGACCTTGCCCAGTCCGGGATTTAAACTCCGGACCTTTAGGGCGGAAGCGTGATAAGCTACCACTCAGCCACTGGGCATCTTATATATTATATGGTTCATAAAAAATTTTTATCGTTTCAATTTTCCTTATATTTATTTGTTGATCAATTTTAATTTTTTCCTTAGCACTTTATTGGCTCCCAAATTTCCTAGCATTTTCAAAGTTTGGAAACTTCTTTTTTAAAAAAATCTTTTACTTTAATACATTTTGTTCCCTCTTAGATTGATACATCTTTAATACAGTCTAGATGAGTCCAGGATTTTGAAAAAAAATATCCACTAATAGAAAACTGAAATGAGGGGCTTGATTCCATATAAATACAGAAATTACTTAAGATAATATTCCCTTCTATTCAAACTGTATTACTTAGAGAAATCATAAAGAGTAAATATTAATATTTTTTCCTTAAATAACTTCCCCATAATTTTTGAAGATAAATAAAAGAGAATCTTGGAGATAGTTTTAATTTAAATAATGAGATAACTCTTAGATTTTTACTTTTATTTTTTACACATATATGCTTATTTTAATTAAAAAAGTAAAAATGAAGAATATATTTAAATTAAATCAATTTTGTTCATTTCATGTTGTACTTTCTGGTAAATTTAACAAATGTTTAGATTTAAGATACAAAATTTAATTGAACAGTTATTCTGATTATAAAAATGAAAGCTTTTAGGGGGAATTTAAAAATTCAAATATTCAAGAGTTTATGTGTATGAACTTTAAAATAAACGATCAAATTAAAAATGAGGAATGTATAGGTACTAGGTAAAACTTCGTAATAAAAATAGTTTAATAGTTAAAAAGCGTTTGCACATTTAATTGGTAGAACTCAAATTAAATAGGGGCAAATGCTATAAAAAAGCATAAACATTAAATTTTATCAAAAGCTGTTTATAATATTATTATAAGATATAAAAATAAATTACCTATATTTTACATATTATTTATTAAACTACAAATGATTTTTACAATTATATATATATATATATATACATATTATACACATACATATATATATATATATTTTATATATATATATGTATTTATATATATATATATATTTATATATATATGTGTATTTATATATATATATATTTATATATATATATATATACATATTACACACACACATATATATATATATATATATATATATATATGTATGTGTATATATACGTGTGTGTGTGTCAAAATTCAATAATCCTTTGTTGGAACTTGGGTATCCTGTATTACTCTTTATTCGATGTCATTACTACTAAAAGTTCATCTGGTGAGTATGTTTCAATATGCTTCATAAATTACTTGCTTAATAAATTAATACATATTTTTCAATAAATTATTTACAATTTTCGCATTTGTTTTCGAAATATTTTGTCTGCAGGCCCTTCTCTTAAATTCCTTATACTATATATATATTCATATCTCGCGTCCTTTTATACTTTTTTATTTTGATAAAAGATATAGCAAAATACACAAATATAATGAAGTAAATTAACTATATCCTCAGAATTGATTTACTCATTATAGATAGAAAAAGAGAAAAAAATATTCCTATTTAAATTAACTGTATGAAAATAATATTGTTATTTTTGCCGAGAAAATACGATACCGGGAATTTATCTACTATTAATCCAAAAAGTTTGATATAGATTATTTAACAATATAGATAATTTAGATAGATTAATGGCAAATGTACTGAACATCTAAAAATTTTAATTTTTTTCATAAGAAGATATAATTATAGTATAAATAACCTTTTTTTTCAGTTGCATTGTTTCCTTTCAATTTGTTCAAAGAAGCATTATACAGATTTCTTTGTGGGCTTAGATTTTTATTATCTTTTTACCAACTCTCTGTGGTTATCTATCTCCAGTGAAAAAATTTTCCGATGTACCATAAACTTGAGCAATAAAGTGCAAATATTTCAATAGGATATAGAATACAATAGCAGTAAAATTCAAAATGGAAAGTTATAAAGCGAAATTGGAAATATTGATATTACTGTTTTCCCTCTTTATGTCTACATACCTCAGAGTTGAATTGTTGGGACTTCAAAGTTCTTTTTTTTAATTTTCTTAGTAAAATATCCCAAGAGAAAGATACAAAAGTTCGATCTACAAGTACGCGTTTGTATTATATAGTATTAAATTGAAACTTTAAGAGCACTCTTTATTTTTCAAAGCATTTTTCAGCTAAAAAAATTATTTATGAGATCATGATATGAAGCTACTTCAAATCTGTAAGTTAATTTAAAAAGAGTGTAATTCCGAAATAAATTACGCAGCTGTATTTTTTTTTTGAAATTGTATTTAAAATTTTTGCCACCAAATTTTATAACGAGCTAAAACTGGAATACATATAAATAAACTATTAGACTTAAATACATTACATCTTTCTTATTGAAATTCAATTGAAACTTTTGATTTAAAATTGCCTTTTTAGTTAAACATTAATGGAAAGAAACCACTAGTTTTAAAACGGAATTTCAATCAAATTGAAGATAAGACAGAAATTGATGTAAAATAACAATCAAACTCAGAAATGTATCCTGAAATGAAATTTGAATTTTACGGGATTTTGTGTGCATAATTTTCATTTCTGTTAGAAACAAGTCAATGCTAAAATCCAGATGAAGTCTGCTGATATAAAATCTCTGATTTCAGAGATTGTTTTCGGCTGACATAGAACATCTTACTTCTTTTCATTGTACACCTCTTATGTATAATAAAGTTTCTTTCATCACAGCACATTAAAACAGTGCAAACATATCGAAGGCTCCAGCCATTTTAAATTAACTTCCAGGATACAATTTTTAATTTTAATAATTAATTTTCAATAAACTTTCAACTTTTGAATTCTTTTATTTTTATTATTTTGAACTATCATGGGAAGCTCTATCTTTTAATGCTCATTTCCCAATTTTGAAGATAAGGGATCAAGATCTCTTTAGAGATCATGCGCCCTATTGAATATTCTACGGTTCTACAGTCCACGTCTGTTAGAGCTCTTCAATCGATAGATCTTATTCTACAATTTGTAACATTAGAATCTTAATTATAAGATGAATATGGACCTACTTTACCTCCTTAAATTTCTTCAGTTTATATTTATTATGAGGACGTTTCACGTATATTAGGTTTCATACAGAATAGACAGCTACATGAAAATATTTTCTTTTGCAATCCTGTTGGAAAACACGTGTGCAAAAAAAAAAAAAAAAAAGCTAAGACTTATAACTCAATGTGCAGAGCAACCTAGACAAAATGCTGTTTTTATAAAGCAAAAAGGAATATATATATATATATATATATATATATATATATATATATATATATATATATATATATATATATATATCAAAATATTAATAAATGTTACACTAAGAGTCCTGCTATACATGAAATTATTGATAATTTATCTTCTTATAATTTTGATAACTCTCAATCTTATAATATTCTTAAGTTAAAATTCAATAAATGTAGAGATAGTAGATGTAAGACATGTACTATGTTAAATATGGATCAATATGATTGTGATTCTAAATTTAACCTTTGTAAAACCTTTAATTGTATTTATCTTTTAAATTGTAAAGTATGTCATTATAAATATATTGGACAGACCTCCAATACTATTAACATAAGGATTAATCAGCATAGACATGATGTTAAATTCTTTAATAATTCCAATAATTCTAATAAAATTGAACTTAGACACTTTCATATGCATGATTTCAAAAATGTTGAACTGTCTATCATTAAAATTTCTCCAATTACTAAGCACAGATTATGGTGGGAAAATCACTTTATTAGGAGTTTTAATACAATCTATCTTTATGGCCTTAATGTTTTGTATTTTGCTAAAAATACTTTGCAAATAATGTTACAGAATAATAATAAAGAATTTTTTTATAATGCCAATAAATTAAACAATACTTCTAAAAGAAAATCTAGAATAAAAGGAAAAATAGAGATAACAATTCATTAAATGACAATATTAGAGTTCTTATTGATGATTTTGAAAAAAAACTTTAATATCAAGAAGATCAAGTACTTCATGTTTGGTCTTAATAAACATGAAATTGCATTGTTATATGAATCCTTAAATAATGATTCCTTAAAGGTTTGTCATGCAGTACACATTATTAAAGACATTCTTAACTATCTAGTTAATAAATTCAATATTAATGTTGAGAAAATTAATGAACCTATTACAGAGTACTGCACTTTATTATTCATGAATAAAACTTTTGACAAAATTAACTTTTCTAGTGCATTTAATAGACATTTGTCTCTTTTTCCGGTTAGAAAGGTGGTTGTAAAGAAAGCTTTTAAATATAACAAAACGATGGGCAGATTTATCTTTAATTACAACAACAGTTCGCCCTCTATTAATATAGAAGATTGTATATGTAAAAACTATAATGATTTTATTGATGGTCATCATAAACATGTAGTTACTGGCAACTTAGACATAATCAATGATAATATTTTAAAAGATATAATGAGTAAAGGCACTAATTTTAGATTAAATATTTCTAATAACAACAATACTGTTAAAAAACAAATTATTAAAGATATAGATAATTTTATTACAAAATCTGCAATTAAATTTGGACTACCTATTGAGACATTTGAAGAGTATAAGTACAACATTTTAAAAGACCTTATGAATTTTAGCTACCATTCTCAATATGAAACTACTTTTAAAGATATAAAACAGAAAATTTATGAATTACAAAAGAATTTTATCATAGTTTATACATTGATAAAGTACCTGGTAACTATGTTGTGATTTGTAAGTATTTTTATTATAATATTCTTTATGATCACTTTCTGAATAATGGTTTTTTTTTAAAAATTATATTTGTCACATAATAAAATTAGTAATCGTATTATTTTTATTTATAAAAAATTAGGTTATTGTATTCCTAAAATTAAGTATTCATATATTTTTTTAACTCCAAAATTCCATAAAAGTCCGGTTAAATTTAGAACTGTGACAAATGGTTTTAGAACATATATTACTACAGCAGGCAAATTACTTCATAATATTATACAAAACTTTATTAATCAGCAACGTAATAAAGCTATAATTAAAAATAGTAAAGAGATTATAGATTTTTTTAATAATAGAAATATTTATTCAGTTCATAGTTATGACTTTGAAGATCTTTTCAATTCCATTGATTTATATGATATTATTAAAGTTATTTTAGAAAACCACAGTATGTATAACCTTAATATTAATTTTAACAAATTTAAAACTCTCATAGATTTTGTCTTAAAAGAAAATTACATCAATTTTTTAATGGTTCTTTATATAAACAAGAGAAAGGAATCCCACAAGGGGGCCCAGCTAGTAATAGTTTGGCTAATCTTTATTTACATATTTATGAATATAATTATGTTATTAATAATGACTACTACATTTTTAGACATATTGATGATTTAATTATTTTTGGTCAAAATGATAATTTAAATCCTATTATTAATTTTTATCCGTCCTACTTAAACTTAGTTAAAATTAATAATAATCCAATCAAAACAAATTACCTAGATGTATCACTGTATATTAAGGATTTGAAACTACATACTAATATTTATGATAAAAGAGATGCCTTTAATTTTAATATCATCAAAGTGCCTTACTGGAATTCTAATTTATCAATATCTATATATAGAAATATTATTTTTAACTATATTTATCGCAATAATGTATTAGTTAGCGATAAAGCTAATATTTTTTTAAATCTTAAAAAATTTTTTAATCACTGTATTGAACATGGATACCCTGCTAACTTTCTTTGTAATTATATTTATAATGGTTTTTATGATACAATTTGTATAATGTAATTATTTACTGTTATAATGTTTTGTAATGTTTTTTTAAATTTAGACAATATCTAATTTACCCTACAATTATTAAATAGATGGCGCCACATGCTTTTTTTTAAAATTTTTAATATATATATTTTTTTGAGTTTCTTTTATGTTTTACGCTAATTTTATATGATTTTTATTTTTATGATTTTTTAAAAGTATATATATATATATATTTCTTATTATCGTATATCGTACCGCAATTAATCGTTTCTTATATCATATCGCAATTAACTTTATGCGGTTCTGCTCTCCCTATTTGGCGGGAAAACGATACTGCACTCTTGGCCATCGTTTTATATCCGATTTAGTAGGTTATGTTTATGTTCCTATATGTTCTTTAGTTTAATGATTTTTAATATTTAAATTCTACATATATAACTCTTTCATTTCCTCTTGGTACATAGTATGACAAATTACAGGTGAAGGTTGGCGCCGCAAAACTTGTTTAAACCTGCAATCCTGGTTCCTAAGGCCAGGAATTTGTCTTTATACTATGTGGCTCCTTCCTACTTTTAGTTATCTTAGGTATACAACTATATGTTTATTTTTATATTTTTGTTTATGTATATGTATATATGTGTATAAATTTATATATATGTGTATGTATATGTATATGATTATATATTGAAAAAATTCTTTTATATTGGATTATTTATATATATATATATATATATATATATATATATATATATATATATATATATATATATATTATTTTTAAAAACTATTTTTATTTTGAATATACAGTTGGACCCCTATTTAATGAATTTTGGGATTTATAATTAATTTTTCTCTTTCCCTGATTCAAATAAAAAAAACCCATTTAACGAATAATAAATTCCGAATGAACGAATTATTTCAACAGTCACATTTTCTTTATCAATTCGCATTAGAAAAAGTTGGATTTTTTTTCAAATGACATCCTTTTTGTCCGGAACAGAAAAAATATATTTCTTGCTAGTAGCAAATTTTCACGGGATGCAGACTAATATTCGACTTAACAGGAGCAGATGAGTCATGTAGGCAACCTATCGTATAAATTTTGAATAGGACAGGGAACATCTCCTTTCTTATCCAATCCCACTCCCCATCGCAAAGGGTATTTATTGTAGGATTTTAACGAATATGTTACATTTGATGACGGACTGCCTATCTGTGCTATTGAAATTCACAAATTTTTTAAAATTTTTTTTGAACTGATGAATAACGATTATGATGCAGAAATTGATAGTGAAACATCAATCAACGCTGTTACATTTTCTAATGCATTGCATTGTTTGAAAAGTATGAAAACTTACCTCATGCAGCGAAATGTAAATGACGCAGTATTTTCTTCCTTGCATAAAGTCGAACAAAAAACACTTTCGATTCAGGAATCAAAAAGATTGTGGCAAACATATATTAGTCAGTATTTTAAAATTTCCAATTAACTGTAGTGTAATAATTTACTAATAGTATATTTAGCTGTAGAAAAAAATTTTATCTTCCAACTGTGGATATTTTTTGTGTAGTTGCTTATTATTGATCTTCCAAAAGGGAAGCGCCAAAAAATTTATATTTTTTTTAACATCCATATAACGAATAACACCGATTTAATGATCAAAATATACGTTCCCAATAAATTCAATGAATCGGGGTCTGACTGTATTTTAAAGCCCTAGTGTAGGTGAACAGTGCGACATTAAAATTCAATTAATCAATCTGACAGTATTTTAAAATTTTCATTTGACACCACTCTTTTTAGTTAATTAGATGTTCAAAAAATATATCTTTATAATTTTTGCCATTAAAAATATCCTACAATTTCAAAATTCAAACATTTCGTTTTTTCTTTCTTTCCCATTCTTAAAAAAGATAAAAAACATAACTTCCAACTCAAATAAATAGTCACATATCAATGTTTCACAGTAAAATTTATCATTCAGTGGTTGGTTATAGGACACAAAAATGGTTTGAATGGGGTGGTTGCGTGTGTGGTGTAATTCTTCACCTTTCCTTATTTTTCTGTCTTTACTTTTTTGTGGGATATAAAAAGTTTGGTGAAAAATGTTTATAATCTCATTAGCATTTTTTCCCCTTTTCGTCTACTTTGGGTCTGTAATCATTTCAAGAATTTCTTGTAAACTTTAAAAAATACATGGATTTGCGATTTAATGCGATGAATCCTATTATCTAACGTTATCAAACTGTCATTTTTTATCATTTCGAATGTGATTTAAAAACAGAAGACAATTAAGAGGGGGTTTTTTTTTTGTCTTGAAATGACAACATTTAGAAAGTGGTTAGTTCTTTTTTACTCACGTACTGATTTTGTAGAAACTGATTCAATTGTACTGATTTCAAATTTAGATTTTATGTAAAACATTTCATCCTTCTCACAGTAATTCTTTCATTTAAAATATATCGTTCCAATTAAAAAAACTACCTTGTACCTTTGAGAATTCATATATTTTTTCCGTACAAATATTATTATTGAAGATTAAGGGGAATAGAGGTTATACATGGAGAAAAAAATTATTATTAATGGGAACCCGCCTATCGTCGGAAAAAGATGTTCTGTGGTAGGGAGATTACGAGAGATAAAGGTACTTACGTATTATCACAGCAATCGCCAACGTTCAAGATAACTCGCAAAGTCGGCAACCCCAATTTCGCTTGTGTCGCATGCGCTGAATTGACAATTGTGTTCTTCGTTTCATATAATAACTTCTATAGGTTGCCGTAATACCGGGGAAAATAAACAAAAATAATAGTTTCGAAATTTAATACTCTACAAAGAGATGAGTTTCTTAAAAACATGTGTGGGAAAACACACTTATTTTTGGTTTGATTATTTTAAACTAAGATAAATTATTTTTCCACAATATAAATAACCTAAAATGATGATTAAAGATGAAATAGTGAATAAGGAGTATACAATAAAATGTGAATAGTATAATGTACATTGCTACATTTCATATAATCCCAGCTTTCTCTTTCTACACCGTCGAATCAATCTGTTCCAAGATTTTCCGTCTTCCGCTTTATTGCGCTCTGTATGATTCGATCGTATATGTGTAGCAAATAACATTAAATTATAAATTAAACATTAAAATAATTATTTAAAATGTTTTAAATTTTCAATATATTTTGAGAGAGAGAGGTTGTAAGGGATGGTGACGCCAAACAAACCAAATCGAATCGAGTGGGATTTCTATGTCCAACAAAAGAATTCGGGCGTGATGACGTCAAGCGCATATAGCTCCTGGGACAGAGATAACTTTTCACTTCGGTCGACGTCCTGTTAGAGGCTTTGTTTTCTAAACAAGTTAGAACTCCTCTTTTTAGGCTTAACGATGTTTGGCATCCCCATCTCAAAGGTGAACCCTGCTCTCTATTTGAGCTGTCTTTTATTTCCCTTTTTGTAAATAATTAAAAGCTGTAAATAGCGCATCTTTCATTTTCCTTATCTTAATAAATTAATTGTTCGTTTAACTTGGTTATAATGTTTTCTTTCATTCAAAATTTCACTACGCCCCTAGACTCCGTTCCACACACACACACACACATATATATATTTAATACTATAAAGAAGCTGTTAAATGTACCTAATGTTTTTTAACTGAAAATATTTAGTAGGTATCCTTTCATGGCAATAAATGTAAAAAAGCACAAAAAAAGGCTTGATTTTCTTTAACACAAATTACTATGACTTTTAAACCATAACAAATCTCAAATACCTAAATATTTTCCTTGAAGGAGCAGTACTTAACAAAACATTGTTCTTTTTTGCCTATATATACACAGGAACACCTTTTCCACCTAGATAGGTTTTGAATTTATGAAAAGAAATTTTGAATCTATCCCATTGAATGCATCATTATTCAAATTTTATTACTGGTATCCCATTTATAAAATCATGAAAGTATTGATACGAATTATTGAAAATAAGCTTGGTAAATAAGCTTAGAAAGTTTCAGCACACTTTGTTGGCGTTTAAGAATAAGGGCTGCATATCAATATATATAGCTATTTTGAAAAAAAAAAACTTCCTTCAATATATTTCTGTTAAAATCATTTACAAACGTGCATTTGATACGTTGATTTTGATTTCAATTAGAAAAATTATTCGAAGTTTCTTAATTCTTTGGTCACATACAGGAAACAAACATATCTCAAACATTGCTTGAGTAAAAGTGGATTTGTAAAGATTCTCTTGAATTGAACGTAATCCTAGTGATAGGGCAATTTTTCAACTGCGATAACCTTTTTATAGGTTTCGCCGACGAGCTTTTGTTAAGGCATGTGTATTTTTCCTCTACTTGTCAAGGCACACGCGTTCAGAAACATGTTTGGCCGTAAATATTTTCTTTTTCCTTAATAAATCGGGTTTAATTGTATCAGATATATTTTAATAAAGTTCACAAATTATTCATCATAAGCTGTTTTATTTCGTATAGGAAATAGTTCACATTGAATCGAGAAATTCATTTTGCAAGCTGTAATTTTATTTCAAAACTCTGTACTTCCCCTGCTAGATTGCCGCCTAAAATTTGTACTGTGAAACATTTGTTTCATAAAGATAATTAATGTCATCTGTTATCAGTAACTGAAATCTATTCAAATGCTGATGGGCTAGGTTCACTTCCAATTATAACTTCCATGAAGGACATTATTTTAAATAAGTAATATTAGCTTAAATGGTTGGTTTGAATAATCCTCAATTTAACCAGAAGTTCAAATACAAGTACTGGAGACACGACTTAGGATTTTAAATCAATCTGTTAATGACGGCAATTTTAATCCGTGTTCCCTACCACACAATTTGCACAACACAATAGAAGATTTTAAAATTCATTTCTATTCCACGTGTTTATTGTTCCACAAATCAATATTTTTCGTTAAAACCACTTTACTCTACCAGTATACAGCAAACCAATTATACTAGTGTAATGCCACATAGAGGAATTTTTCAAAGGGGTGGGGAAGTTTCCAGGGCCGAAATCCCACCATTCTTGTATCATGCTCCAATACGCTGCCTAATATATTCTTCTGATTTCGTCGATTGTCGGGAGCAAAAAGCAGAATAATTAACTATTGAATAATAATTAGTATTAAAAAATTCATAGAATTAATTATTAATAATTTATACTCAATTAAATTTTACACACTAAACACATAGGATTAGAATCAATAAAAAAAAATCAAAGGCTATGGGGGCGAACCCGGAAACCCCACCCACCCGTGTGTGTGCTACTGTACTTGTGTATTTATGTCTTATTTCTTTTAAGTTAATACTTTATACTATTAGGTGTTGAGGAAAAAGAACTACATTATTTTTTTCGGTAGATGGCTGTAGTATGAATATCTCGTGAAGCATCGATCAAACAATTTCAAATTTATGCTCGTTGACAAGAGATTTCACACTAAAAAAATTATTTGGCTGTTTTTTGCTTGGCCCATTTAGTTGTGAGTTACAGGGTCTTAAAAATGGAAGTCAACAAAGGGAAAATTCGGTTCTTTTTACAGTTTTTTCTTTCATAAAGGTGAAACTGCAAGCCAGGGGACTTGAATTGTGAATGGTGTCCATGGTGCTGAGATACCGTAACAGCTAATTACGTGCAATTTTGGTTTCGTCCATTCCGTTCAGGTATTTTTGATTTTAAAGATGCATCTCGCACAGGCAGGCCCGTCGTCGAAAATGTCGATAAAATCACAGAAATAATCGAAGTTGACCAGCATGTTAAGAGTCGTAGTATCGCCAAAGAGCTAAAGATCGACCTTAAAACAGTTTAAGCCATTTGTGCAAATTTAGATTCTAAAAGAAGCTCCATGTTTGGGTGCCACACCAACTAACACCAAAAGACATGATGGATCGAATTTCCATCTGCAAAGCCTTGGCCAAACGGAATGAAATCGACCCAGTTCTTAAACGGATGGTGATTGAGGTTGAGAAACGGGTCACATACGACAACATTATGTGAAAACGTCAGAGGTGTCCAGTGTGTAGTCAGAGTGCGGTGAAGCAGCTCAAACGGTTCCCAAATGAAGATTAACTGTCAGGCAGGTTCTACTGTGTATTTGGTGGGACTGGAGAGGAATTATTTATTAGAAGTTGCTTCCGCATGGCCAAACAGTAAATTCAAATCTCTACTGTCAACAACTGGACCGTTTGAAGTTAGCGATTTACCAGAAATGGCCAGAATTTACCAACAGAAGAGGTGCTGTGTTCCATTAGGACAACGCCAGAACACATACTTCTGTAATAACTCTCCATAATCTCTGGGAGCTTAGTTGGGAAGTTGTAATGTATCCACCATATAGTCCGTACTTGGCGCCAAGCGATTACCACCTTTTTCTCTCATTGCAAAACTTCCTGAAGGATAAGAAATTGGGATCAAGATAAGATTGTGAAAATCGATTACTAGAGGTTTTCGTCAATAAGAGCCAACACTTCTATGAGAGAGGCATTATGAAGCCGCCTTTAAAATGGCAACAAATTATGCAACAAAACGATGTATAATTGACCCAAATCGGACAATTGGAGGCATGTTAAATAAAATATTGATTTCCATGCAAAATAATGAATTTCTTTTCTCTCAACGTAATATTTGTACAGTGATATAATGGAGAATGACTCCTTATTATTACCTAAGTTTAAAAAAAAATGAGTTCAAATATCGTGTCATAAAACTACAAAATCAACCCCGGGACAGCATGCATATACTGTACAGGTAAGACCCAAGATCATATTTAAAGAGATAAGCTAACATTTGCAGAAAAGGTATTCAATTCTTTAACACTGACTAAATTATATTGAAAATTTTCAACAATAATAGCAAAAAATTAAGATTCATACACACGCTTGGGCATGTGTGAAAAATATAAGGGTTTTTATATTGAAGGATAGAAAAATTTTATTGAGCTGAAAATTTAATTAATATTGGATTAATTTTATGCAAATTACACTCTAAGGAAAGAACGAGTTAGTAAATAAAACAACGGGGAAATATAAATATAGCTGATATAAATGAGCTCATAATAATAAGCGAAATAAATAAAGATAAATAACCTGATATTTCCGCGATTTATTCATCAATCAGAATACAAATATCATCTTTTATACCACTGCGGGAGATGATTTACGAAAATACAGCTCTTAGAGGATCTCTATTCAACAAAAGAAGCATGCTTGATGGATTTCAGGTGCAAATCTAATATTTCGACGGATATCCATTAGATGTAAGATGATGAGGAGGTCCATTCGAATGGATTAAGAAGAACTAAATGTGGATTCTAAAGTTGAAGAAGGGCTTTGGACTCTAGATGTCAAAAAATAAAGACAGTGAAAAATATTATTGCGCATTATTGCAGCTATTTTAAGATAATTGGTTCATTTTTAATATGCACTCAAGTGGATATTAAGGATGTTGAATCAAATTTTTTTTGTGGTATTACTCGTTATAATAAGATGATAAACACTTTCATTCGAATAATGGACCATTTTCTTAAGATCTCGTAATTGTTTTGATGAAGGAACATGCAGATTTTAATGTAGATTGAGGGATAAGAATGAACAAGTAGTGTATATTTTTGAAATTTCCATACCATGTCCTATCCGGACTGTGCGACAAAATTTAATTTAATAGGGGTTATTATTACGTAAGAATTTAAAGCCACAATAATCCGATGGCTAAAGATCTCGTCAAATTCTAAGTCTACCTGAAACCCAGAGCGAAATATAACGGAAACTCAGCACGTTAAATGGAACTGAGTATTTAAACGGTGTGTGTAGAGGAGATGCCGGTTTCAGTATTATCATTGCTATTTGACCATTATTGATAACCACAAAGTACGTTAATAGTAGGTCTAGATCTGCCGCCCAGCAATGTTGGTTTAAAATATAGTCTCATTAGTCTTAATCTATGTTGAGATATTATCTCAAGCATTTGATTTATTTGTATTTTACTATGCCAACATTTTTATTTCGTAACTAAATATTTGTGTTCATAGTAACTACCGGCAATTTATCAGAAAATGATTTGCATGATATAAACAGAACTGCTTTAATGCTAATGTACGCAAATGTAAGCTATTTGTAAATGTGACTCAAATCTTTAAAACTAAATCGGTTTTGGAAAACATTTTGCTATTTTTTTTATAATACTAACAATATCTGACTAGTATTATACTAAATTTCTTTAACTAAATTTCAAATATATATATATATATACAGTAAAACTTCGTTAAGACGCTCTCGTTTAATACGCTTTCCCGCATAATACGCTTTTTTTTGTCGGTCCCTTGAATTTTCCTATGCTAATGCACATAAAATCTACTCGGTAAGACGCTCTGTTTTGTTGGATAATACGCTCTTTTTCCCCTCTGACAGACCGCAAACTTTGAACTGATAAGAAAAAAAAGTCAAGGTCGCATTTTCTCTCTACTCTACTAGGGATGGGGGTTGCGAAGTGGGGAAGCGCGCATTTGTTTTCCAAGAAACCCTTTCTCCGCGCTAATGCTACACGAGTCACCCTTCAGTTTTCGTCGAGCTATAGAACGGTTTATTATTGCTTAGTTGTTTGTTCGAACCGCTGTATTACGTTTTTGTGAAATTGTGAAGTGTTTTACAATGGCAAGTGCTTCCAGTGGCCCCAGTTGCATTAAGCGAAAAGCTTTATCAATTTCTGATAAATTAAACATTTTAAAAAGTACGATGAAGGGTGTAAAGCAAATAAGAAACAAAAAGAAATTGCTGAAGAACTTGGCATTGTTCCTTCTACATTGAGAACGGTGTTGAAAAGTAGAGTTGATATTGAGAAAAACGTCGGTGGAACCAAACGACAAAAACTGAAACACGCAAAGCACGAGGATTTGGAGAAAGTGTTAGTGGAATGGTTCCAACAAAAAAAAAAGCTCGCAGCAATAATTACCCATTGAGCGGAGGTGTGATCATGGAAAAGGCCAAGGAAATAGCCTCTCATCTCAACATTACCGATTTTTGTGGATCGACTGGGTGGCTTGACCGATTCCGTAACAGACATGGCATTGTTTACCGGCAAATTTCTGGGGAGGCTGAAGCTGTTAATGAGGACGATATTTCTTCATGGAAAAGTAATGTGTTGCCTTCATTATTGCAAGACTACGCGCCTGAGGATGTCTACAATGCCGACGAATTCGGCCTTTTTTTTAAACTCATGCCTGACAAGTCCTTCGTTTTTAAAAACGAAACATGCCATGGTGGAAAACTGAGTAAAGAACGTTTGACAGTTTTGGCTTGTACAAATGCTACTGGCACTCATAAGATAAAGTTGGTTGTGATTGGGAAAAGTCGTTCTCCTCGTTGTTTTAAAAATGTATGATCTTTACCATGCGATTACCTATCTCAAGCTCGATCTTGGATGACAGGAGATCTGTTTAAAAACTGGATTCATCAGTTGGATGCCATTTTTGGTAAGCAGAAAAGAAAAGTTATTCTTTTGTTGATAACTGCCCTGCACATCCAAAAGACATCCCTACCACAAACATAAAAATCGTCTTTTGCCACCTACTGCCACATCCAAGTTGCAGCCCTTAGATCAGGGTATTATCAAAGTGGTCAAACAAAAGTACAGAAAAAAAATTTGTCCAGCGGTACTTGAGAGACATGGAGGGAGAAAATCCAACCAAAATTAATCTTTTAGACTCTATTCATTTTATTACTGCTGCTTGGGATGAAATTGACCCACTCATTATTAAAAACTGTTTCCGGAAGGCGGCATTCAAATTTTCAGACGAGCCAAATACCACCGACAATATCATATCAAATATCACAGAAACTGAGGGAATGCTCCAAAATTTCCCAGATTACGCGGCAGTGGATGATGCCCTAATAACGAGCAGCACTCGCACACTCGGTGACATTATCGCCGATTCTCTCTCACTCACCACCTCTGACCCTGTGGAGAGTGAGAGAGAAAAGAGTGACTCAGAAGAAGAGGACGACCATTTACCAACTCCTTCAGTTTCTGCTGGGTTGCAAATCGTGGGTGAGCTCAAAAATTGATTTCTACCATGGAAAATGCAGAGGACATGCTAACTTATGTTAACAGAATTAACAACTTCCTCTCCACACACGCAACCAAGAACCTGAAACAAAGTACTCTTGACAGGTTTCTCTCTGGTTAGTGATACATATTATTGATGTGAGTATTCATAACATTCCTGTACGAGTATTAAGAATTAAAATATATTTTACGTACGCATTTTGCATTATGATTTTGTTTTTTACTTTTCCCCGATAAGACGCTTTCCCGTTTAAGACGCTCTTTAACGTCGGTCCCCTGAAGAGCGTCTTAACAGAGTTATACTGTATATATATTACATTGATGTTATTACAAATAAAATTGAAATTTATAATTTTCTAACGGATTTTGAAGAGTAATAATGTTGTTTGCATAAGATAATATCCACTATTTCAAAATATCCAATTATCAGCATTATTTAAAGTACAGTTTAAGAAATGATATCCGCAGCATTATTAAATATCATAATTATATTTGTTTGTTAGAATTATATAATGTGACTACATTTGCAGGATTAATTGCATAAAAACTGTCTACACAATGTCTATCTAAATCATTTCTTTAAAATATTTTACAGCACTTTACTAACCTTATGGGGTATTGCCCTCTCTCTTGCCCGGCTAGAGGTGCGGGAGGAAGGGAAAGAAAACCAGACACATCTAAAATCAACTTATTTATTGATCAATCGAATAAACAATACTGATTCAATTAAATTCAAGAAGAGAATGGTTAAATATGAACACTACAAGTGGAACGATAACGAGACGCACGAATTATATGAAAACTATGAATATCGACCACTTTAATTTAGGATCAATTCAAATATTCTAATTAGCTTAAAGTTACTTTAAGTTTATTGACCAATCGTCACTTTTAATCTTCGTCTATTTAATATTTGAAATGTTCAATAATTTCTAGTGATACCTGATCAGTAGCAATATTCTTTCAAAGCTTTCTTTTTTCTCCTTCTTTTCATGCTAGCTAGAAAACCCCGACTATATATAGTAAATTTAATTTGAATATCACGGTTTCTTCTTCCGAAGGGTTGGTTGTGAATAAACGCGAATGATAGTCCAATGATTTCCCAAGAGAATTAGCGAAGGGTACGCAAATAGATACGTCACAACCTAATGCAATCATTCACTGTAAACTAATCGAAACTTCTTACAGAGTTGATTCTCAGAAGAAGATTAAATAAATTATCTCTGATTATTTTAAATACGTCTATTGAATGATTAAATGACTGAAAAAATTATGTTTTTCCCCATTATCGAAGTTAATTGAAAGTAATTAATCCCCCAAAACACTTTATATAAATTATCTCCAGTGAAAATGCAAATTCTTCTAACTATTAATGATTTGTTACTGTATATGGAATTTTTTCATTTTGTCCAATGTTATGTAGCATGTAGTATCTTTAGTGTTGCAATCATTTAATGACTGCTTTATCTCTGTAGAAAAATACGTGACAAAAAAAGTTTGACATTAAAAGCATTTCATCAAGTTAAGGATATTTTTATAATTATGAGTGATTCTATAAACTAAACAAAAATAACCTTATTATGAAGAATCAACAGAAAAAAATATATTTGAATAACTAATTAATTAGTTTTTTCAACAGAACTAATTACTTACGCCTTTGGCTTTGGGAAATTTGTAAGGAAGAAATAATTAATCGTTTCTAGCTCAAAAAAATTACACGTGAACGTTATACTTTAAGAAAAATATTTTGTAAGAAGTTCCTTAAAAATAATTTATTTTTAAAGTTTAAAGGAACGATCAACTAAAAGCGAGTAATACAAAATAAACACACTTACGCAAAATTAAATAAAAATATTATACGCTCACTTGAGAAGTATTTTTGATTTTTAGTGAAAAGTTTAAAGAATATAATACAAAACTCTGTCATTTAACTTTTATTTCATGTCAGCTCACCTCCATTTATAATTCATGTTGAGGGTGTGATGATTAAGGCTTCTTACACATTTATTATAGAAAATTCCTTTCATTCATCCTCTAAATTAATGGGCAATATGACAACGCATAAAGCGTATAGGGCAAAGTGTTCTCATAAATTAGGAAGCCCCAAAACAGAAGGTCATGTGATCAGTCCAACATACAAAAAAGAATTGAGACTCAGTTTATCAGTTGTGCACTACACGATGTTTTTCCTTTTTTTTTTTCTTGTCGTCATTTCTAATTCCTTCCGCCATACAATATTTTTTTATGAAGCTTACATAAGTAGTCATGAAGAAACTTACTTAATCTGAATTCTATTTCCGATAATTTTGATTATTAAATAAACAGATAATATGGTATTTTTAAGTCTATAATAAGTCTTTAGAAGAGCATTTTAGGTTCAAAAAGAAAAAAAGAGGGTTTTTTATTCTTGAAGTGACATGCTTTTATATAAATATCTGAATACGATACGAATGGAATGTCTATGAGATTGTTCCTTAATACAGCGTTTCTCAAAATGTGGGGCGCCCCCTGGGGGGGTACGGTAACCCTGCGAGGGGGGCGCGAGCATATTGAAAATAAAAGTTTAAGAAAATAGTTTTTTGGAATGAAGTTAAACAAAGTGCTTTCTGACATAATAAAAAATGCACACACACATTTACATTGATATAATTTATATATATTATCTGGTTATCATCAAAAATAAAAAATTCCATTTCAAACGCTCATTAGCTATCTTTGATCCTATAACCAGATAAAAAAACCTTTTGTTTATTTTGCTGTAATCCCACGATGAGAGATTTTTTTTTATTACGTTTCTTTAAACACTTCAAACACCACTTTTGATTATCATATGTTTGACCTTCAAACTTACTGGTATGTTTCACTCCGTCTCTTTTTCTTTTAAGAAAATTGTAAATATAATATTTTTCTGTTGCTTTTTTTCCATGTGAATGAGTTTCATGATATATGGTTAAGCATATTGAGCACTTTGAAGGATTATTTGGCCAAGATGTATTTTTATGATCATTGTGAAACATATAATACAGAATGAAAAACGCTTTACACAATTATTTTTTAGAACTGACATTGAATACACTTTTAAGGTGCAGAGTCAACCCAGGCTGACAAAATCGTTAATTCTGGGAAAACTGTTTATTCGTTAACAGTGACCTTGGCAAAATCCTCCTATTAGACTGTCTTAAGGCTACACAGTTTAAGGCTCATTTTTACCGAAAAAATTTTTTTACATGTTTTGGTGGCCCATATCATTGAGATGCTTGCCACGAAATTTCAGATCTGTTAGCAAATAATTAGTTTTTAAGATATTTGAAGTTTTATGAGCTATGGTTTTGGTTTCGGTTTCCTTTTAAAGCATTTTTTCACACTTAAGTTGAATTAATTAAAATTATTTTTGAGCTTTTAGTTTGAAATGGTTATTTATTCCAATTTTCATTACTAAAATCATTTCTGCTTGTTTATGTTTTGAGTTTTTTGAGTTCTCATAATTAATTAATAAAGATTAATTTCATGGCCAATTTTTGCTTTAAAAATAGTTAATATAACTTAAAAGCTTGATCATTAATTTTTTTCCTGTAGAGAAAATGTCATGGCAAATGCGTTCTGGGTTTCTGTGAGAAGCAATATTTCGAAGAGATGGAATACTACTGAAAATGATGTATCTAAAAATCGGTCCTCAGCTGATTCTGCACTTAGAGACTTCCGAATTCAAATATTGCAGATATAACTGAGTATTTCCTTGATGTACCAAACTGCATTATACTAAACATATTGTAGTACTATATTTTAGTATTTTAAAGTCGTACGACAAGAGCCAAAACTTCCTAAAAATTTCCCAATTTAAAACTGAAAAAAATTAAATTTTATGAGCAAACCTGACTATTTTTAGCTTAAGTTAGTATCATTATTATTTTGTACATAAAGGCTTCGTGTTTCAAAACTTTTGTGAAATATTACGTTAAGATAAAGTTGAATAAACTGTCGTCATAACAAATGCTATCAATATTATGCAAAAATATATTTCGAATTAAAAATATAATTGTCAGTCATATTTAATAAAAATAGTGCTTAATATAGAACATACATTGAAAAATAACATATTAAAAAATTAGAGTTTTACGGGCATTATAAGTTTTTGTTTTATGACTTTACAAACTTTCAATGAGTTTTTCTCAGACTTTTAATTGTGAAGGTATAAGTGTTTTCTAATCCCTAAGGCTTTTTTCCTGTTCAAAATAGAGCCTTGAATTTTTTTTGTATATACTCCCAAATGTATGTTCTATAAAAATTAGTATGGAGTTAGGGCTGAGAACTCTAGTTATTTTTCTAAAAAATGCTTAAATTGATATTTTAAAAATTTTCGTGTTTTTTCCAGGTTTTTCTAGAAAAATAATTATTAAAAATCAACAAGGGAATAGATTTTCAAATCCATACTAAATATTGCTTGTAATGATCTAAGAATCATAAATAACTTAAAATTACTAAAAAATTTTAAAAATTGAGTATTTTATAAAAGTTTGAAAAAACTTCAAAAATTCCTAATTTTTTAAAATTGTAAAATAATGGCTGGTCAAACTGACTTTTTGCTTACAGAATCAGCTTAATAATATAATCTAAATATAAAACATGAATTATTTCTACTGTAACTCTTTCCAAAAATTTTCTTTGAAAAAGGGTACCGTGTAGCCTTAACGGGAACTAAAATGAATTTGTCACATGTATGCCTCTTCTTTAAGAGTGGCAAACGTCTTTTTATAATCAAGGTACTTGTTTTGATTGAGCTCCCTGAGAGACCACTTTTGTTCAAAAATATTTTCTATGAACATGCTGCACTTTCCCCCAAGAACAATTTTGTGGTTTTGATTGCTGTGTTGTACGACTTAATATAGTTTATAAATGTAAATGAGCCAAATATTTAAAAATGGGCTTCTGTGATCTCTATTGAAGGAAGTTGAAACTGATCAAGCAATTGAAGAACCTACTGAAATAATGCCCATTAATTAAGAGAACGAAAGTAAATATCAGAAAAGCGTTAGATATGAATAGTTTGAGTTGAATTGAAATTTTCAAATGCTGCCTAAAGAACTAGCTCTATGAAGAAAACTATAAAGCCCTAAATGTAGCACTTCGCCTTGTCAAAAAGACACAAGGAAGAAAAAGTTCAAAATGATATTTGTAGATCATCAAACGACAACAAAACTACAATAGCGTGAACAAAATATGCCAGTTTTGCTGTAAAATAACGTTTCTGTATTTTTAGTGAAAAGTGTCTGTGATTTTGTCCTTTATTATGGTACGCCCATTTGGATCATTTTCTTTAGTTTTATTGGATTGTTTTCTCAAATTATCAAGGAAAAATTGAAAAGTCTTTGAAAGTAGGTAAGTATATTTTCTCTTAATTAAATTATTCACTGGAATTGTGATTTTTATCGTGTATAGTAAAAATAATAAAATAAATTATAGTTTAAAAACAAACTAAACAACACGCTTTTATAGTCAATCGAACTTAAAAGCAAAAAAATAAAAATTTATATATTATTTAAAAATAACGTATACAAAATTTAACACTCCTCCTGTTAATTTGTATAGTTTATAGTTATGATCGTATTGTGGTTTTAGTGCCCCCAAAAGTGCATTATTATTACATTCAGTGCATTATTATTGCATTCAGTGCATTATTATTGTTTAGGGGAGGGTGTGATAAAAATTATGATTGAAAATTGGGTCGACAGAATTGAAAGTTTGAGAACCACTGCCTTAATATTTAAATAATTTAATTTATGCAATATTGATTAATTTAAATGTTACTGTGTAATTTATATTTCAAAAATTGCTTAAAACTCTTACAATTATGTTTCTTATTTTAAGGCAAAATTTGTAACAAATTTAAGTGAGAAAGTAAGGCATCGTATATCTTTTTACATAATAAAATAAATGTAAATTTAAATTAAATATGCCTTATATATAACATATTCACTAATCAAATTCAATTTGAGCAGTAAATTTAGTTAAATATAAATGGATGATGAATAAAAACTGTTGAGTTTTGTTTCAATATTTGAAATGTTGTATATACAAAACACATTCTTTAACATGTATAATGACATTACAGTTGAGCACAGCCAACTAAGTAGAAAATATATAATTGTAAGTTAAATCACTTTCATTTCAATAATGTGTTGTCAATGATTATATATTAAATACAATTTTTAATAAATTTAAATGTTTAAAATTACATGCAAATATTTTAATACTGTTGTCTAAAAATAGAGTTGTTAAATGTGTAATCTTATAAATATAACTTTAAAAAATTGCTCATAATCTCCGGTTTGATGGTGATTTTTTTAAAATTAAAATAAGTGAATCTAAATTTTAAGTTAACCCGCACAAATTTTAAGTATGCAGATTTTTAGAGAGAGAGTATTTCACAGATTTTTCTATTATATTTTAGTTTCTTGCATTCATATACTCATTGTACAATATGATGTTCACACGGTACTTTAAATTTGAATATCAGGTTCGACATTTCAATCCACATGGTACTACCGAACTCAACCAACACGTTCAGAGGGATCCTAGTGGGCAGCATGTCGACGACAAATTACCATAGAACAGTGATCTCCAAACATTTTCAGCTCACGGAACTCCTAAATATTTAAGGTGCTTTCGTGGAACTCTTAGAACTAGGAAGTGTTTTCGTGGAACCTCTTATACATGCTTAGAAAAAAAAACATATTTCAAAATAATATTTATATAAAGTAAATAAACATGTTATAGGTACTTTATGTGAAAGCAGTTAAAAAAAGTATTGCATTTATACATAATTAAAAAATTCGAATATAAATTTTTAATATAATTTATTTATTAATAATAATTTTTGATCCAAGTGTCCCCTACTCATTCATTATATGTTGTAACCACTGGCGTAGCTATTCATAAGTAAGCCTTGCATCAAAATTCTCTAGGTTCTCTTTTCTGGATCCCTTAATATTTTACGATTTTTTTCTTGAGCATTTTGGGGCCCCGTATCGTTGATACGGTGGTAGGTATGCTCCTGTTAATAATTGGGACATGTGCTTGCTTTATTTCACACAAACTGTTGAAGTCATACAAACTATTGAAATTAAAAGCAATCACAATACATATTCTGATGTTAATTTGTTCTCGTACTTTGTTTTTATAGTTACTCTCGTTGAGAAATATATTTCACTTAAATACAATCTTCTGGATGGCATTTAAATGCTTATAGCTGTGTGAGAAATAATGTGTATTTTACGTGAATTTGCAACGTAAAATTTAGGAGCGGTTCATACTTAAATATTGATTTTAGCATAGAATCTATTGAATCTGATCAGTTAATAGTTAGTATATACTTAGTTATTTCTTTTTCTTCATTATAGGTAGGTTTTTTACCATAAATGCAAAAAGGTGTATTTTCCATTAGAAAACTACTTAGTTTTGCAAAACATTTTGCTAACTAACGAGTATAAAATTATCTCGTTGAACCCTAGATTGTAAACAATAGAGTACTCCTCACGATCTAGTTAGAAGTGTATATATAAAGATAAAATGCGTTTTAATATTCATTTATTATATTATAATAAAAGTTTAAAAAGTATTGCGAAATCAAGATGTAAATAATTTTTTCTGTTTTAATGAATAGGGTAAGATTCATATGCTTGTAACTATATAAATTTATAGTGAACGTAAATCCACATATTTCATACATATTTATAATTTTCTTTTCGATTGTTTTATTGTGACTTGTGGAACCCGTAGGTATGTCTTGTCGAACTCCAGGGTTCCGTGAAACACAGTTTGAAGACAATTGCTTCAGAGCAGGGCGTCGCAAACCATCTTTCGTTGGAGTAATTCGCAAAAATGATTATGAAGGGTGTGATATCGAGTGAAATGAAAAGGGGCAAAAAGAGGCAAGAAATACATTTGCTAGACATTATCATGTCTACAATAAGAACAATGCATTACAGCTCGACGTCAGAAATGCAACAAGGAGTTTTCATAGGAATTTTTCGAAGTTGCGGCTGCGTATTTAATAGCACAACCGACACTGATGGATTGTCGGACGTGTTCAAACAAATCCGGTGTTCTGGCGATGCTGGCATAAGGGACGATGATTCGAGTAGTGATATCATCCACTGTAGTCACTGGCGTCTCATACATAAGAGATTTCAGAGATTTTTTTATTTCTAATATTTTTTTTTAATGTAGTAAGTTGAAATGATTTATTTCACATAATATCATTTTTAATCAGAAATCACAGGATTATTATATTAAATTACGCAAAATTTTATAATAAACTAAATGCATATGCTTACTCATAATGACAATTTAAATAATTAAGTAATAATAATTAAATAATAATAGTATTCGTATGTATTAGTAATTAAAAACTCTAGAAAAATTCCATGAATTGTCAGAATTTCGAAGTGTCTCATGACTTTTTTGCTACATAATGAATATTTCTTGCAACAATTCTCCTTCTTTATTTTAAATATAAGCTTGTGCTCCAAAATTTAAAAATAATAATAAAATTGACTACATTTCCGAATGGAATTTTTTTGTATCTAATATACTAGCTGAATTAATATTAAAAATCTTCAAACCATCGCTTGCTGTATGCTTAAACAAAACATTAATCTTCTTGAATTGACTGAACATTAAATGGAATTCTGAAAATACTAATTGAGGAAAGTTAAACATATTTTGAAAAAAAGGGAGACATCATTTCAATTCTCTCAAGGAATCTCTGAAAATGAAGGTATTTTATAACAAATCAAATGTTTTGATTACTGAAATAAAATATTTTATCCTACACGCTAAGTGATGAATCTGAATAGTCAACAAAAAATTGTAAATGGGAGAAATACAATTTTTTTTTCCTTTGAATATCAAGATGACAGAATTCTATACTCATTACGACATTTTGAATCCTATACGTCATTACAAAACTTATGCATAAGTTTTTAAGGGTAATTTAATTATTTAAAGATTTTATTTGATACATAAAAATATGTGCTCGCATTTACAATAAACAAGTCAAGTGTAGAAATTCAGCAGTATAAAATCAAAATAAATAATTAAATTATAATTTTAGTAATAAGAAAGAAAAAAAAGTTTAACAGAACACAAGTTTAGAGATATTTGTTTTCTGTATTCATGAACTATATATATACAATGATATTGAATAACATTTTTTCTGTACATAATTTTAACGAAATGATTATTTTAGACCCATAGAATTTTTAAAATATTATACAGTAAAATGAATTAAACGTAAAGTAAAACCACATATAAAGCAGTTTGGGAGATGTATACAAAATTAAATAAAGTACATAGTTATAATAAATGGCACTCAAGAATTTATTCAATTTATCTAAGATTATTAAGTCTTATAAATTGAAAATACAAAATGTAATACTATAATTGAATTGAAATAATTATAATTTATTAATGATTTTTTATATCATTTATTATACAAATGTGTTCTTTTTTATTACATAACTTGACAGAAGTATACAATTAATTCCAAGCTGCTTTGACTCACAAAATAAGAATTTATACTCTAAAATATCATTTTTATTACAAAATGCAGGATAAAATAAAATGTCAATCGATTCATTTGATTTATTTTAATGTATTCAACAAAAAATGTACCTACGCTAAAATATACATAGTTCTCTTGTAAGCATCTATGGTTGCTTATAATTTAATTTTGCAAAGAATTAGGAAAAGATATACTCCATATATATATTTGAAATGGACAACTAAAAATAATTTCATATACAATTTACTATATTTATTCTGAAAATAAGCTATTTACATTTTGTAACTTTCTGCGCAACTCTTAAATGTGAATGCAAACAAATTTAACACACAAAAAAAAACAATCAGACTCAATATATTTATATTTTATTTTTTGTTTAAACACGCAAATGTATAGTGAAGAAAAAAATTATTAGCTAAAATTTTCTCAAATTAGTTTTTCTTTTCTCATCAAAGAAATGCAATCTATATTTAATCCGGGAGGTGGGCGGGTGGGGCAAAAAGTCACCCTAGGCTCACGAAATCTTTAATTCTGGGAAAACTCTTTGTTTGTCACCAATGACCTTGACAGTATCTTCCTATATGTGACAGTTTTGATGGGAACTAATGTATTTTTGTCACATCTCTCCCTTATTTTTGGGAGTGGCAAACGGTTTTTTTTCTTTGTTTTTACAATCTTAAGGTGCTTGTTTTGACTGAATTTCCTGCGTGAAAAATACTTCTTTCCGCTTTGAAAGTTCTGTTTAAAAATATTTTCTATGAACATACTAAAAACCCCGTGAATCTCTTAGTGGTTTCTATTGCTGTGTTTTACGACTCATTATGGCTTTTAAATGTAAATGAGCAGAAAATAAAAAAGAAACTAGCATATGTGATCTCTATTGAAAGAAGTTGACTGCTGAAATAATGTATATTATTCATGACAGCAAAATTAAATTTGAGAAAAGCGATGAACGTGAAATGTTTGAGTGGAAAGGAATGTTTTCAAATGCTACCTAAGAAAATCCATCAAGAAAGATATAGAACCAGAAGTGTACACAAGACACACTGCGCCCTGTCAAAAAGGGAAAGGCAAAATAAAATTCAATATACTATTAGAAATTAACTAAGGACAGTAAATATACAGTAATTTGAACAAAATGGGACAGTTTTGCCTGAAAATATCATTCCTGTAATGTTAACAAAATGTGTCTGAATCAGTGGCGCACACAAGGGGGTCCTGGGGTCCGGACCCCTCCCCAAAGCCCTTTATTTTTTTTCCGATTGATTATAATTCTAAGTACATAGTACGTAAAATTTAATTAAGTATTTGTTATTAATGAATAATTTTATTAACTAATGCTAATTACTTATTCAATAATTAGTTTTTTACTGTGTTTTGTTCCCGAAAATCGACAAAATCAAAAGGAGCATGATACAAGAATGGCGAGCTTTCGACCCCGGCCCCCTAAAAATTCCTGTGTGCGCCACTGGTCTGAATTGTGTCATTTAAGTTCGGTTTAAAAAACTTTTTCTAAAATTATCAAAGAAAATTTGCAAAGTTCTTAAAAGTAAATAAGTATACTTTGTCTTAGTTAAATTATTCACTGGAGTTGTTTATCATGTATAATAAAAATAGTTAAAAAAAAAGGATTGGGATGACTCAATCACCCCCATTTGGCCATTGACGTTAGTATCGAGTGTGCGCTTGTCCCCAAGTTAAATATTACTTATTTTATTTTATTTTATTATTTATTTATTTATTTGCAAAGAATTGAAGTGACAAAGAAAAAAAAGCATAATTTTCTGCATGCAATTACAAGCACACGTGAACGGAGGAAAAATATAAATACAGAAATTTTGTTATTATAAGCAAAATAAAATAATCATAAAAAGTTGTCCTTGAAACGCTTAGTACTAAAACAGTTTTTGTCAAATTTCAAATATAATGACCCAAACGGAATTATTTTTATAAAAGGGTGTAATTAAACTCTGCGGCAAAACTTTAAGGGGTGATAGTGCACATCAAGACTAACAATAGTAAATAGGGAACTTAAGGTCCCAAACGAGGTAGGTGCCATTAAAGTTTAGAGTCCGAAATTTCAAATGATTATAAAAAACGGAAAAATGGGTCGATTCATTAGCTGTTTTCGTTAAAATTATTCTCTTTATTATGTCAGTATTTTCTTGAAAAATTAATTTGAAAGATAAAGCTAAAAAAATGTTGATAGAGGGCGCTTTAGACTTTGGAGTAACGAACAAGTACTTTTTACCGCTATTTTTTGTATCACATTAAATGCTTTTAAAAGCTTAGACTTAACCTTAAATTTTGAGCAAAAAAATCTGAATCATTGGGATGGTTAAGTAGCGCAAACTCAATTGTGTTCAGGAGGTGAAATTTGAACTCACCTCCTCCCCTGGACACAGTTCAGTTATTCATGATCTTAGATGCTCGGTCGTAGACTAGGCAGCAACTACTACCCACTAAAGGTAAAATAAACGAGAGAAGGGATGACAAAATTAAATCAAAAATGTATTCATAACAGACATGAGCAATTTTTCCCCACAAAATATCCGATTATACAAATCACTCGATTTACAAGCAAAGTGTAGTACACAAGGATTTAACTGCATGGTGCTAACTGTATGTAAGGATGTAGAGCTCTACTGCAAAGTGTTCCAATTAACAAAAAGGCTGGTATGTGGTTCAAACATGACGGAGCGCCTGCACATTTCTGCGCAGATGTGCGAAGTGCATTGGATACAGCATATCTAAGGCGATGGATTGGACGCAGCGGTCTGGTAAATTACCCGGCACGCTCGCCTGACCTCTCTTGCTTAGACGTCTTCTGGGGCCATATGAAGTCTTGTTACGTAACCCCCATCAACTCCGACGAGGTCCTGTATGCGAGGATTGCCGTCGTAGCAGGCAATATCCGGGAGATGCCCGGGGTATTTGCTAATGTTTGACAGTTCCTCCGCCGGTGGTGTGAGGCCTGCATCTTTGCTGGTAGGCGCTCTTTCGAGCAGGTTTTGTGATTCCGCAAGAAAATCATGCGTGTACCCTTTTCACCATGTCATCATTCACTCATACGCACTATGTGTGTAAATCAAAATGTTTCTTTTTATTTTAAGCAGAGAAATTACTCATGTCTGTCATGGGTATTTTTTAAAATTTAATCTTGAAATCCTCTCTCATTTATTTTACGTTTAGTGGATAGTAATTGATGCCTAGTCTACGACACAGCATCCAAGACTGCCAATAACGAAACTGTGTCGAGTGGAGGCGTGCGGTTCAAATTTCACCTCCTGAACACAGTTGAGTTTGCACTACTTAAACATCCCCAACGATTCAGATTGTGTGCTAAAAATTTTAATTTAAGTCTAAGCTTTTGAAAGCATTTAATATGGTACAAAAAAAAACTCTGTAAAGAATAGTTGTTCGTTACTCCAAAGTCTAAAGTGCCCTCTATCGACATTTTTTTAGCTTTATCTTTCAAAATTATTTTTCAAGAAAATACTGACAAAAAGAATAATTTTAGCCGAAACCACTAACGAATCGACCCATTTTTCCATTTTATTATAATCATTTGAAATTTTGGACCCTAAACTTTAATGGTACATATTTCCTTCGGAAGACGTTTGGGACCTAAGTTTCCTATTTACTATTGTTTGTCTTCATATGTACTACCACCACTTAAAGTCTTACCACAGAGTTTAGTTACACCCTGTGTAAAAAAACTACGATTTTAATTATGATTGGAATGTGTGCGTTAATTTATTGCACTACATTCCTAGAAATTAAAAGAAATCAATTAAATTTTCCTCAAACCTTTTTAATTTAGCAATTCGAATGAAACTAAACTGACGTAAATAGATTATTAAATGATATTTATAAAAAAATATATTCATTTAATAAAACACCTAGACTTATACTTTATTATAAAACATGATACAATTTTAAAAGTTTCAATATTTTCTCCTATTATGTTACATAGTTGAAGATAATCTTGATATACATGAATCCACCTTATTTATCTTGGCATACTATAATTATTATACAGTTTTTCATGCATAAGAGATTAATATGTCTGAAAATATTTTAAAGAAATGACAGGACATGACATATGAATCCTTACTAATATTATAAACGTGAAAGTTTGGGGGATGTTTGGTACTCTTTCAAGCAAAAATAACTGAATGGATTTTAATGAAATATTACAATAACATAGCTTATACATCAGAATAACATATATGCTATAATTTATAAAGATATTGTGCGAAGTGTTTAAAATATAACGATAATTGTCTAATAAGTAGTTAAAAATTCTGCCATCTGCAAAAAGGGCCGTGAAAGCATATATCTATCTTTTATGTGGGAAGCAAAACTTTGCGTTTTGTTTTGTCTACGCCAGGGGCCAGGAAATATGAAAGCTTGAACAGGCGGAGTGTGAGGCTGATTACAATTTTAACATAAAATAAATATATTAAAAGGTAATATTAATGTATTACACTTCCAGATATAAATTATTTATACTATTTTAAGCGTTCATTGCAAAAAATTTTTAACAATGTGTTACTTTTGCTGAGCAGAGATCAGCTTAGGAAGGTGTTTTCAAAAATTGACCCACAAGAGAGTTACGGTGATTTATAGATAAAAAAAATCCTTTTGATCACCTATCAGATCTACAGACTTAAAATTTAACAAACAGAGGTTTATTTTTATTCAGCTGAGATATGCAAAAAGCTTTTTTTGTTGTTTAATTTGCAATTTATCTAAAATTAACTCATTAAAACTTCTTTATACTTCAATCTGTATTGTTTAATTTTTCAATTCACCCGTGTGAAGAACGGGTATAACAGCTAGTGATAAATATAATATTCAAATATCTGGAAATCCTACGAGGCGATAAATTTATTACCAAAATGGCATTTAAAGTGAGAACTCACTTATTCTGAATCAAAACAACTAGTGTTAGAAACACTCAGCTCAAGCGAATACTTTATTTAACTTACATACTACAGCCAGTGATATTAGTACTAAAAGATAAGATAGACAAAGTCGGCCATTGTGATGCTTAATTGGATGTACGTGAATGCCTAACAATGCTTGCCGGCCATGGGAGGTTTTAGCCTTATCAGTCCGCTAGCCCTCTTATTGGTTCTCTAAAGATTGGGACGATCTTGGGAAGGATCTTTATCAAATTCCGTTTGGTTTGGTTTCTCTCTAGGGAAAAGGAACTATTCGAAGAGAAGATTGAGTAAAAATAAGGTGACCAAACGTCCTCCTTTAGGGAGGACAGTCCTCATTTTATAGGTTCTATCCTTCCTTGAAAAGTGTCCTCCTTTTCGTCCCCTTTTCAATATTTTAAAATTGATCCATTAATTTCTATTTTCAGAAATGAACCAAACATGTTTCCAAAATGTCGAAGAACGGTCTGAAACAAATATCACAGGAAATAACAATTTTCAATTGTGTTTTTTGTCTTCATCACAAGTAAATTGGGCAGATATAGAAAACTGTGTTGATTTTTTATCAAAAGAAATGCCTGGTATTAAAATCATCGACAATGGTTTGTCTGATGAAATCGGAAGAATGAATGTACATTTAAATTATAATAAATTGAAATAACTGGAACATCAACATTCTGAAATTGATTAAAGAAGGGTGGAAATACTTAACCATTTCAAAAAGGAACACATTCCAAATAAAAAGTTAGTTATTCTTTTTGAATTTACGCTGTGCTGCCCTGGAACTAATGCAGCAGTTGAAAGATTTTTTTCTGTTGGTAATGATTTTTGTGAAGTAACTAGTGAGAAATCACACAAAATTGAATGCTAATATTTTAGCTACATTGCTTAACCATAAAATTCAGTATGAAGCGTATTTCTTGCTGGAACTTTCCGATGTATTAAAAGATGATATGTTGACAAAAAAAGAACCTTCATTGGTAAAAATACTCGTTTAAGATAAGAATTAAAAAGAATGTCAGCGTAATTAGTGTATTTTTGTTTGAATTAATAAAACGTTTCATATATTTAAGTTGTAATTTTTCGTCCTTCTTTTCATTGAAAAAAATGGTCATCTTATTAAAAATAAACTTAGATATGTTGTAACTCAGTGTTTCTCAAACTGTGGGGTGCATCCGCCTTGAGGGGAGTAATAACTCTACGAGGAGGGCGCGAGCACATTGAAAAGTCATAAACAAAATATTATTTAAAAAATCTATTAATTTATAAAAAGTAAAGAAGTGAAATACATTTTGACATAATAAAAAATAAAATACACATTTACACTGATATAATACTTTTATAAATAAACCAGTACTGCACCATGTATTTTATAACTAATTTAACAATACTAAGTAAAGAACAAGTTTAAAAATTAGTAGTGACCCCATGGCCTTGTCATATAAGGAATTATATCCAAAAATTAATATTTATCTTGATAATTTTTGTTCGGTTTATAATTAATATTTAAATGCAGAATAAAAGTTACACGATTCTCTCCCCAAAGCCACCTTTTTTTCAATTAGGCGCGCGTATATGATGTATTGGGGGGGGAGGATAAGTAAGCAAAACCTCTGAAAAAAGTAAATCATTCGTAAACAGCGCGAATGACCTTTTATTGTATTCCAAATCTTCGGAAAAATTTTATGGTTAGCAGTGCGCAGAAAAGCTCACACTTCGGAAAGACTTATATATACGTCTGGGGCAATTATTGCTTTGGTTGAGCGAGACGTTTATATACTTCGGTGGGACTTAATAGATTAAGGTAGTGTTGTAGTTTTAGCGTCAAAGTATAGTATTATTGATTTCCATACATTGTCATTGTATGCAGGAAGGCGTGATGAGAATTATAATTGAATATTGGGTCGCAAATTATTAAAGTTTGAGAAGCACTGCTGTGTAACTTTCTGTATCCTAAGCATTTTTCTTTTAATCGATTTCTTACAAGGCGCTTGCATAGAATTGTAAACAAAAAAAGCAATAGCCTTCTAGATTAATACAACTTGAAATTGCAAAAATTGATTTGGTTGTATTAAACTTTTGTACAGATAGAAAAAAATCTGATATTTGCAATAAATTCAAATTAAAATTAAGAACTTTAAAATATTAAAGTGTATCATTATGTTTTGAGTCGGGGTTTTGTAAATGAACAGTTTTCTGATATTTCGTCTCAGTTGAATTAGAATATACACATACAAGAATACAAAACTCTCTTAAGAATATTATTATAAGAAAACTTATTCAATTGCTTGTTTGTTTATCCCAAAAATAAAAAAATAACATTTTTTCAAAACGTTTTCCTTCTATAAATAATGCTTCAGTGATAAAAAATGTTAGCCATATACATAGTATGACTTGTATACCGAGCTTGAACTGAGAGTTTTGAAAAATGCACGCTATTTTCCGAGTGACGATCAACTAAAACAAAAAACGGTGTTTTTGTTAAAATTTCTCAACTTTGGCATGCTAAAAAATGAGTAAATCAACTTTAAATTAAGCATTTCTGTATATTAAATATATAAATTATTATTACAGAAGTATTTTACGTAAAAGGAGAATATTTTGAAAATATATCACTCCTTCTTCAGTTTATAATAAAGAGTGTATTGAAATACACTCACGGACAAAAAAATTAGCGCACCAAGAAATAATTGCGAGATCACAACGAAACTTGGCATGAAGGTACAAGTAGGGGAGATATGCAAATGATTAGAAATGTAGCGTGATGGCGCATTACGTATAACCGGTAGAGGGCGCTTAACGTCGTTCTCCTTGGAGTATAAAACAGATAACCAAACCCTGTTTCTGTATGGTTTAGAGATCGAAAGGAAGGAAATGAATATGATCGATCAGAAAGAAGGCCAAGTGACGCTCTAGCGGACGGACGTGTTTAGCACGGCCGCATACGATTTTAGTGTCTCTTTGAGCTATTGCACGAAATCTTGTATTTTCCCGAGTAGCCCTTTTCAGGGCTCTCTTTGACTGCGACGATGGATATTTCCGATATGGAATTATCTTCAAATTCCCAATCTAACAGTTCGTCTAGATCCTCCACGCCAAAGCCAGAAACGTCTATGTCTGATTGCGAAAGACGAAGGAGAGCGATGATAAGGCTTCATCAGCAGAATACCATGATTGCTGGATACAAAACTTACTTGAAAACCCCTATAGTTGCGAAAGGCGAAGAAGCAGTTCACAAGGAAATGGAAAGAAATCTGAAATTTACCATGGCTGCCAGGGAAAAATTGGTAAGTGAGCTACGGACTATGCCCCCATGCTTAGTATTTAACTGCCCAGATCACACTACTCTTGAAACCAAGAATAGTGTCCCCAAAAGCTTAACTGAAAATCCTATAACTAATGAAATTGATAAAAAACCCTCTCAGAAAAGAAAAAACACTAAAAATAACTCGGATGACTTTGTCTTTCCCAGTAAATCCGCTCGCCCTACCACTCCAACGAAAGTACTTGACCCAGTTGAAGTTCATAACTCCTATGATAATCTTGATGAAGACCCCGAAATTAACGCTACTGAAACTCCTGATAAACCAGCACCCCCGCCCCCACAGCCTATTTTTCTAAAAATTAAAGATAACTATAGAGAACAACTTAATAAAATAATGCAAAAATTCCCAAATGTAAAATCTAAATCCTCAGGAAAAAATATAAAGTTAAACACAGATTGCCATTTTGAACATCAAGAAATCATTGATTTCATGGATGAAGACCGAGAATTTGAATTTTACGTTTTTAAACCAAAAGAAACTAAACCAATTAAAGTAGTTGTTAAAGGATTACCCGGATGCACCAAGCCAAATGAAATAGTCTCGGACTTAGAAGATCAAGGTTACACTGTTTCCAGTGTTAATCAATTGATCTCCAAAAGAACAAAACTCCAACTCCCCTTTTTCCTTATCACAATGCCCAGAAATGAATTTAATTTAACTGTTTTTGACCTTACCCACTTGGGTTACATGCAAGTAAAAATTGAGGGCTATTCTGTTCGCGGAATCACGCAATGTTTCAATTGCAACAATTTTTATCATACTGCAGCCAATTGTCACATGATTACAAGATGTTTAAAATGCGGAAAAGAACACCCAACAAATGAATGCGATATTAAAGAAAGACAGGAAAACCCCTATTGTATAAATTGCGACACATATGGACATACTGCCTGTTATACCAAATGTCCAAATTTCCCTAAACCGAAAAAAGGTTCCCCACTCCTAAATAGAAATAACAAAAAATTCACCAGTAACAATGTGGTTGAAGGAATTTCCTTCGCTAACATGGTTTCTGGAAATAAAAATAACAATGACCCTTCCCCATCCAATAATAATAATAAATCGGAAAGACAAAGCACTCCCCGAGTTTCCTCCTCTAACGAAATTAATTCCTCTGATTTTCAAGACATCATTGATCTCTTTAAAATCGTAAGCAATATCTTTAAACAATTCCCTAAGTTAAAAGAAATTCTCCCCGATCTCAAGAAAACAAAAGATTTTAAACTGCAAGCACTTATGTTAATGGATGTGTTTATGGATTAATTTTTATTTCTCCATACTCCTTCTTATTAATATAATTGTTCCTAATTTCCAATTTTAACTTTTTTCTTCCTAAAACTGATCAGAAAATGTTTTTTCATTAAAGTCCAAAGCTCACGGATCCAATCGTATTCCTACTTCCAACCTCCTCGTACGCCATTGGTCCTTCACGTAGTGGCCACACCTCTTAAACCACCGAACCAAGTACAGCAGCACAAGGCACCCTCAGATCCAGATATGGGATGGAGGAATCTGCCTAGGTTCCAGTTCCCAAATTGAAAGTCGAAAGTCTGTTTCTGTATGCTGAATCGTTTACAAAGGTCGTTGGTGTCTCCAAACGAGCATATGTGGGATTATCTGGAATGGCGAGTTTGGCATCCCACGAGTTTGAATGAACTAGAGGCAAGGTTACAGCAAGTATAGAACGTAATGTCTCAAGACATCATACAGAACTTGTATGCCTCAATGCCCGATCGTATTGCATGGTACATTCACGCTGAAGGGGGTTCAATAGGGTATTAAATCATCCGTTCTTTTGCCTTTTTCTCTGAAATAAATGATTATTTTTCTTTGATTTTCTAATCATTTACACTTATATATCAAAGTAGTCATTACGTATGTAAAATTTAGTTTCATTTGTACAACTCCTTCGTGCGCTAATTTTTTTGACCATGAGTGTATTTTTTGTATTGTCAGTATATTCTTTAAATAATTTTATATGCTTACATATATATATATATATATATATATATATATATATATATATATATATATATATATATATATATATATATATATGCGTGTGTGTGTATAATCTAAATTCTCTACTAAAGCAAGATAAATATTCAACAATCCAAACTGAAATTGCAAGATAACCAGACATAAGATTTTAGGAAATATATATGAGAATTTGAAAATATACTAGAGTTTAAAATATAAAAATATGGATGCTACAGAATTAAAAACCTTACTGATTTAGAACAGCTATTATATATAAAATAATTTAAATAAAAATGTGGTTGGACACGTTTTGTGACCAGCCAACCTTCCCCCTTTCTGTTAATAATACTGAGCAAAAACTTATTGGAAATAATGGATACAATATCTAAATCTATTACAAGAAAAGGTAACTTACCTAAAAATTGCATTCAAAAATGCAGATCCCGCGATAAATCTGAGTTTAATAAACAATTATTGACAAATTCTGTACCAGGATGCAAAACAGGAGAATAGACAACACTATATACATAAAAAATGTTCATTTAAACGCTTTTTCAAAACCATGGTTCTGGTTTAGTCGGATACCTTAAAAATTAATTACGAAATTTGAAAAGAATCCTTTAAGAAACTATTAAAAATAACATATTGCCGTAAAATTACGTTGTTTTTGCAAAAATCTATTGGAATTTGCTTTGTTCACTTAAAAAACTGTACATAAGATCAGCACAAAAAGTATACAACCTTTGGCCAGAAAACATTGTGGAGATCCCCCTGTGTCTCACCTTGAACACCAAGATTAATTTGAGGCAAAGAACAACTAAGAGCCATTTTGAATAATAATAATATTTATTTATTATTATAATTTTCTCAAAATATATATATATATATCTGATAACATATAATACTATTATGTTACGTCATTTAAAGGGATTTACCTTTATATTAAATTAAATTATTAATAACGCAATTAATTAATAATTAAGCTCAAGGTCAAGTAAGGTCTATCAAAATAGGAGATCCGAGAAATACACGTACTTGAATTCTTAACTTTCATTAACTTTTAACTAATTCTCCTAAACTGACGCTTCTTTTAAGCGTAAGTAAATTATATTTACCGTTGGCTATATCAGCTTCCTGGTACTTCCTTAGAATCACAGCAATTCTTCTACACTATTCTAATCCTCTAATATTGCGGTTAAAGTTACTGGCTCAATAGCCTTCCATCATCTACTTGCTAGCTTACAATGCTCGACTTAAATACCTTATCTATTTTGCATATCCCGTTCATCTTTTTGGAGTTGATTGGAAATAAACGCGAATTTATATTCCCCCAAAAGTCGCCTAAGAAGATTAGTGGAAAGGTTTCGTACAAATTCGTCACAACATCTTAGTTACTTTGTGGGATTAGGATCTTAATCAAATTCAAAGTAGATTCCTTACAACTTCTCACATTAAGTTCAGCATTCCATCCACTGTCGAAAATACTTATGGAAGGCTTGTTTTAGAATGATGTTCAACTCCGCCGTTGCGTTCTGCCGTATGTACCTCATCTTTACTTTGAAAACATGATACTTTGAACAGCATTTTCATTTGCAGGAACAGTCAGAAGTCGCAAGAAACCAGGCTCAGAACTCATAGTGTGTAATAGATCATGTAAAACCGCAAGACGGATTTTTTTCTGTTCCACCGACAGAAGCTTTAGAACAAATTTCGCAGCCCCTCTGCTCATGATCAGACACCATTGCTTGTGGAGAAACTAAATTGATTTTAACTTGTTCAGCGGTTTTTCGAACGGTAAACGACGATCTTTCATTATCGGATTTTCCTCTTCTTCTACAACAGTTGCATTTCAAGTGGTTTGTGACCTCCCAGCATACTGGCCACTCTCTACCGACGTGTGTCGACTTTTGAATTGGATAAATAGAGGATTAGAAAAGATGAACCCTATTTAAAAAATCATATAATGGGGACTATTGATCATATTAGAATAAGTGACACATGAATATAAAGAGAAATTTACCAAGTTTATTTTCAGTTACAAAATGTTCGATGTGTGACACTTCTGTTACAAGGCATATGTCCAATCTGTAATCCAGTTATTCCATACATTTTGTAGCATCACTTAATAAAAATGTCCTTTGCTGTTTGTTGAATCAATTGCCAATGATACGGCTTGAAGTTTAATTATTTGCGTAAAATTTCCATACCTTTTTCTGCGGCATTCCACTTTCACAGGGGGCAACTTTCGTAGGCGAAAAGTATTTGTTATTGTCGCCATGTTTGAATGTTTAATCATAGTGACCTTGAATGTGCTGCAACCTGTTTATAATTGGTGAGGGAAAAACTTAGTATATTTATTTTTATATTCATGTATCGCTTATTGTACTTTGTGCAGTAGTTTCAATATATATAACATGATTTCTGAAGATTGGGTCCATCTTTTCTGATAACCCTGTATTTCTATAAACCTTTGTTCAATTCGTTCAGTTACCTTTATTGCAGGAACCAACTGATACACTGGAACGAAAGGAAAAAAATCAAGCATGTGTATTAAGCTGTCACCTCCCACTGTGCACAGTGGTGGCATTTTAAAATCTATACTGCGCGGGGGGAGAATTCTAGTTCGAACACTTTTTGGACAGACCTTGTATATTACCATATATTTTTATTAATTTATAGTATTACAGGATTGAAGTAAAATCAATATTACTCATAATTTATTTTTTGCTGGATAAAATCCCAAAGACTAATATACAAAAAAACAGTAAGTCGAATGAAGTTTCAATTTATTCTTTATTAGGCAATCGAATTATATTAAAATGTAATAAAAATAAACATTTTAAGCTTTGTATTTAATTGCAAATGTATAAAGTAAAAAAAAATAATTTATTGAAAGCATTGTGAACTGTTTCCTTAAATTTCTTTTAAATAGGTTTAAAAACAGAACAAATCTTATTCAGGAAATAATTTATGATACAAAATTAAACCGAGTTATTTCTTCACATTTTTTCCTTTTAAAATCGTTTGACAGGAAAACACATTAAAATTGATTTTCTTTAAATGTTATTTATGCAAACAAAAATAGAAGTAATTTATTTCTTTCGCTTAAAACAATATTTCAATACAATTCAATCATATTGGTGTATTACTCTTTCTTTCTCAATAAATTATATTATATTTCTATTTAAACTAGATTTTCTTCTATGGATAACATAAATCTTTTACGAAATTGGAATAAATAAATAAATATCCGCAATAAAGGGACACTGTATAAGGAAGACTTAATAATCAGAAATTTATGTAACTAATTCATAGGTTTAATTCTTGACTTTTTTTATTACTATTTGCAGTAAACAATGTAATATATTTCAACTGATCCAAGTACTGTTGGCTTTTATTTATTTGTGTTTAATTTAATTTTAAGTATTTTATCCACATAAACATAAAACACAAACAATGCTTTGAAAAAACATGACTTTAAAAGAATGAAGCATCCATTAAAAATCGCTACAACAACGAAACTGCAAATAAATAGATAGATTGCAAAGGACATCAATATTATACAAATATCTGACATTTTTTTTACATAAGCTAAAAATAAGTTCTTGTTACGATATATCTAAACAGGTTTACATAAAGAAAAAAACATTGTAATTCGATTTTTATGTATCCGATGACCAATCAGTGTCAAAAAATATTATTTTAGTGTATGGCAGACTAACCTTCATTCGTATATGCTCTTGAATAATTTTTCTTTTATAATATCCATCATTTCTAACATTCGATACCAGAAATATGTACAAATTTTATGCTGCTGAAAAATGATATAGATTTTTCTGGCTATTCATCTTTAAAATAAATTACATAAGGAAAAAATTTACCCTCCGTTAGGCGCGTGAATCTTTCAGATGCATAGTAAAAATAAATTCAGTACTGTTTCCACACGGTGGGTAGGAACACGCCCCCTTCTTCTATGTGTCTTTCACAACTCGCCCTAGGATTAAATTTCAAGGACGAGGGTGATTTCTTCATATTTCAGGGATCAATCTGATAGATGCAGCACGATCAACAACATCAGTTCTTATTACTTTGTACTATTTCGTTAATTTTGCTTTTTTCTTCCCTCGTAAAATAGTGTAGTTCTCAGTTTATACGAAAATAATTCGAAAAAATATTTTGTAACTTCTGTTTGATAATTTATTTTCTATGCTGGGAGTTGAGATACATCTGAGGGATGCCAAGCACCTGATCAGTGACTGTATTTTATTCAATCCTCAATGTTGATAGATTAAACTCCTAAAATGTCTATTTGGGAATCAAAATCACTCCACACACATATCTAGGAAAACTAAGTCACAAACTTTTGAAAGAGCACCTGCGAAGACGATCTGAGAGTAACATTCACAAGCCTCGTTCATTTTGGAACCAGAAAAATCTGACATACAAGGCTACATTCAAGACGAAAAACCAAAAGAAACATTAACAGGTACTTGGAAAAGAATGTACCATTCCCTCTTGTCAGGATGTCAAGAAAAGATTATTAAAATTTCGTATGCATTATACGAAAGATCCATGTCCCTTTAACATTGTAGGGTGATCTGTGAAGAAAACAATAAAGCATTTTAAAATGTAAACATTGGTGATGCTGTGGTAACTAACCATTTACCTTTTTGATGGTTTTTCATATAAATATCTCAATTCCTGATTCTATTTTAATTATTTTGAGTCAAATATGTTTTTTTGTCAAATCTCACCAACAAAATGAATAAATCATATTCAAACGTTCGTTTGAGGTAATGCATCTGAAAGATGCCGCTCGCCTATGCAGGGAACTTTTTGAAGCATATCTAGTGTTGGGTTAAAGAGAATAAAGAAATACCCATTCTCTCTTTCTCTCATATAAATATAAATTTATTTTCGCGTGTGTGATTGCGTATGAGTATGCGTGCGTGTGCATGCGGCGTGTGGGAGGTGTTATTGTAAAATGGTTAATGGTAATCATAAATCTTCATTTATTTGAAAAGTTAGTTTTTTTTTTTCATCTGTATGATATTTTGTTCCTTTCATCCATTAATGATCGTGTTTAGTCGGGATGTAATTCATTGCATTGGATTTGTGTGCTTACGGAAAGTTTAATGTTAAAGGCCGAAAGAGTCTTTGGTATCTAAAAAAAAGTACAGACCACAACTAAATGTTGCTATTTAACTATCTATAGAATTAAAATGCATGATGTCTCGAACATATAACCTGCTGATAAGAGTTCCAGGTCCATTTATTCTTCTTAAGACTTTTCAGGAGCTAACGCACATATGCATTTCTACTTGGGAATATCTGCGTACAATTGGAACTTAATTTATATGCACACTGATATATGCAAATATGCATAACGCTGGAACTGCTGATGTATGAACAATAAAGCGCTCTCATTGATTTTATGCATATTTTTTAAGAATCAGTTTTCTAATGTTTGCAATACATTATGCAAATTTTATTAAATGTATGCTTTTCCCCGTAAATTTATTGGTTATATTATGCATAATACAGCCTGAATTTTTTTAAGGCAATATTTTTCATGTGTTTTAAACTTCATAATTCCATCAATTTGTAGAATTATCTCTTCTACTTTCTAATGCAAATTTCCTTTTATTTTTTATTCTGTAATATATTTTAACTTTTTCAAATTTCTTTTAAGTGCTAGAGAATACTTAAAGATTTTAAGAGCAGTCGGTAGAGTAGAAACCTTTGGAAAATTGATTTTTAGTTTTTGATGTATCTAAAATTTCCAAATCAGGACCTTTCCAATGATATAACATACAAGCCATTATATGAATTGGAAGTATTTTAAAAGGATTTAAAAAAAATCAGCTGATGAACCGCGCCCATTTTGACAGATAGAAATGCAAATATTATCTTTTTAAATATGGGGGAAAGTTGCGAGGCCTCTACTTATTTTATTTATTCATACACAATTAATTTTAGATAACTGTATAATAACTGCAAGTTTAAATGTGTTAGATATGCTAAAAAATTTCGAGCCAAATTTGAACATGTTGTTTTAGTAGTTTGAATGTTATATTTAATATTTAGTGATTTTACCTAAATTTAAGTCCAACCTTTACATTAAATTTAGTTTTAATTAGTTATTATTACTGATTATTTAAACTCGCTAAGGCTTAATAACGAGTTAAAAAATCTTGAAATATTTGAAGGTAGAACTATTTGCGAAATAGTTCTAATTAATTTTTTGCATATGAATTACTCATTAATCCTAGTTTTGAATGCATATTTCAAAATACTTACTTAGACAAGGTAAGATTTTTTTTTTATAAAATTTTCTGTTTTCTAAAATTTATATTTCTAAAATTGTGTAAATTTACTGTATGCATGTACTCTATGTTTCTTAAATGCAATTGTGTATACTGAAGTGCCATTTCTGAAATATTCTTAAGACATTTAAATAGAAAGCAGATATAACAAAACAATTACAATTTTCAATAAATTCATAGTAATAAATGTGTGGTGAACTAAAAGTTTGTTTTTGAAAAAAACTAATTAATATATTAAAAAAATCACTTCAGTATAAATATAAAAACCTATTTAATTTACGATAAAAACCTTGAGTCTTTATGTTTAATAGTTTCTGAGATAAAGGTATGGGATGTGATACATCAAATGTGATGTTTGTTGTCTTTGCGAGAAGCTTGTTACATACATAAAAATACATAAATTTCATGTTTAAAAACATAAGCGTAGTTTTATTTTGGCTCTTTTAGAAATCATTTGTTCAGTTTAGAGTAGTTTTTGAAGTTTAAAACTTAGAAACTCTCTGCAACAAAAAAACCTAATAATTATTTTACAAAAGCCTAACGGAAACTGGCGAATTGTATAGTCAGGTATTTTTATATACCACTTCAAATTCATACCAAAACCATATTGAGACAATTTCATATTATATTTATGATGTGCTTTATGTTAAAATTTCATATTAGTAATGCATAAAAGCTACAAATTCTTCAAAAACGGATACAGGATTTGAGAAAATTCATGTAATATTAAAAAATATCTCGTTAAAAAAAACTAAAAAAAATTCTATTCTTGGCATTTTAAGACTTTTTTGTTTATTATTTTATGCAAAATAAATTGCAAAGATGCTAATGTTTAATAAAATGGGACAAATACATGATGTTATTCATTTTTTTGTGATAAAGTGACACTTTATAGTAAAAATTTAATTTTTTTTAAAAATGATGTTTTTAAAAATGCGTGTGACTTTTTCTCATAATGTAACGTATGAATGCACATGAAATTTTTTCCTCATGTTACTAATATGTAACTATATATAATTAATGTGAGTTTTTTGGGGATTTTCCCAAAATATTTGACTGAATTCCATATATCGTGACAAAAAATGTCATTTTTTTAAAAACTCACAGTGATATTTTTAGGTTACGTGCTTTTGAGAAAACTAAAGAATATATTTTAAATTTTTTACATCATTGCAATTATTTATGTTTATTTATTGCTCAGACAAGTTTTTAAGCTTTAATATTCAAACGGTTTTCAATAAAAGGTAACTAATTATATCTCAGATGTGTAATGCTTTTTGTCGTTATAAGAAGTTTGTTCCATGCATAAAAATATACAAATTTCATGTTTAAAACATAAAAACAGGTTTTATTTTTGACTTTTTTAGAAATCTTTTGAACAGTTCAGAGAAAATTTTGAATTTTGAAACTTTTAGCAATTGTGTTTGCATGCGAACGTACAAATCCATAATGAAATAATTCGCAATGTCATAAAATCACATATTTCCAAATCATTACTTTTACTTATTGATACGTGTTTACATTATATTTATGACGTTTTATGGTGCAATTTGATATTTGTAATACATCAAAGCTAAAAATGCTTCACAGATTGATACAGAATTTAAGAAAATTGATGCAAATGCTAAAAAAAAGTCTCGTTAAGCTAAAACTGAAATTTATTATATATGTATTTTCTAAACATTTTAAGACTTTTTGTTTCCTATTTTATGCTAAAAAATTAAGAAGTTAATAATTTTTAATAAAATAGGGCAAATACATGCTTTAATTCATTACTTTTGTGATGTGGAGTGCCTTTTTACCTTAAAAATGATCTCAGAATATACTGAATTAATGCACACGCAATTATTACTGCATATAAATAATATGTAACTATATGGATTGGAATTACTTTTTTTGGAGATTTTCCCAAAATATTTTGCTGAAAAGCAGTTACGGTAAAAAAATGACAATTTTCAAAAAGTTCATAGTGGTACTTTTACGTTGAATTTTTTTTTAAAAGTTAACAATATATTTTAAAAATTTTAACCATTGTATAAATAATGAATCCTATTTAAAGTACAGTTAAAATTTGAAGTTTTTATATTTAAACGTTTCTGAGAAACAGGTTCCTATAAAAAGGCTTAATTTAACATTGTCGGTATAGGAAGTACCAACTATCTTAATAAATAATCTTAGAACTAATTAGTAATAAAAACCGAGAGAGAAAAATGTAATTGCTTCTTCTGTGTTCTTGAATACTTAAAAAATTAGTTTTAGGATCTTACCACATGGATAAAATAAATGACTTAATTTTTATGAGTACTTTGTTCGTTCAGCAAATATATTTTGTCTCTTATGACTTCTCAGTAATGAGCTTTAATCATGCTAATGAAATAATAAATTTTTGCATGCCTTCTTTCACTACGCTCCACTGTTTTTTGCGGTAGAAAAGCTACTCAGAGAGTTTTTAATTAGTACTTTATAAAGTAATTGGTAAACTAAAAAAGGTAAGAAAAACTACAATTCACGAAAAAAACGTGGCAATTAGCAGTGAATTTCAATAAATTGGTAAATAAGTTTCGTGATTGGCTTAAACTATGTTAATGATAGTAGGAACACAATTGCTTGTTTCGTTTTAAGATTATTACAAATTAAAGCACTGATACATTAAATGCCCTTTAGTACAAATGCTTAGTTATTTTTAGTAATCAAAATATGTCATTCTTCAAAGATGTACATACAAAATGTTAGATTTAATCGCATTGCCTTGATGCAGCTTTTCTCAAATTGAGGGAGTACGAGTATATTGAAAAATCGAAAACAAAAAAAACTTTAAAGGGCATTCTGACTACTACACACTAATATAATACACTTATAAATGTATTTTATAATTGATTTAACAATACTAAGTTAAGACCAAGTATAATAATTACATGTGACCCCATGGTCTTATCATATATAATATTATACTCAGAAATTAATACTTATCTTGATGATGTGCACTGTTTATATTTAATCCCTTAACTGCCAATTAAAAGTCACGTGACTCGCTTTCTAATGCTACAATTTTCCACGTAGGCATGCGTATGTGATGTATTGGCAGGGGAGGGGGAAGAATAAATAAGCAAAATCGTCTGAAATAAGTACATTCTTCTCTCAAATACTCAGGAAAGTTTCTTTTATTACATTCCAAAGCCTTTTGAATAGTTTTACGGATAGCAGTACACAGAAAAGTTCGTACTTCGGACAGACGTATATGTACGTCCGGTGAAAATGACGCTGTAGCTGAGCGAGACGTTCATATACGTCAGTGGTGCTTGAGAGGATTGAGTCGCATAGTAGCTTTAGCATCAAACTATAGTATTATTGGAATCAATACATTATTGGGGTGAGGGTGGCGTGATAAAAATTATGATTTAATAATGGGTCACAAACATTGAAAGTTTGAGAAGCATTGTTTCAATGAATGAATATACCACGAATTATATTTCAACGGCTTAAGTGTAAAGCTAAAAATACATATACCTGAGTCAGGAGGAATTTTTAATTTATGTGTATATATACATAAACCATGTGCATGCATAAGTATTTTCCGGTTTAACTAAGAGATGGTGCCAGCGAAAATTATGCAGCATATTAATTTGAAACATACGTCAATTTGTTCGTCTGTCACTAAAGTACAGACACACTCAAGTTGAGACTGCCAAAAACTAACGTCTTTGTTTTATCGTTCAGTGATCATGTCAAATTTTGTGCCTTAAAAAGAACGTTTGAGGCACTCATTACTTTTATTATTTGATCAAAAGAAAAAGGCAGTTGAAAGCCATCATTTTCTGGTAGAAACATAGCTCCATCGGTTAAAATATATAAGACATGGTTTCGACAGTTTAAAAGTGGTGATTTCAATGTGAAAGACATAGAGAGCTCTGACAGGACACTTAAGTGCAAAAACGAGCAGTTACAGGGGTTATTGGATGAAGACCCAACTCCCCCCAACTCAACAGCAATTGGTAAAAACATTAAATGTGTCACAAGGAACAATTATCAAACGTTTATGAGCAACGGGAAAGATCAATATCAAATAAATGGGTCCCACATGATTTGAATGAACGTCAAAGGGAAAATCGCAAAGTCACTTGTTAAATGCTACTTCAACTCCATGAAAGAAAATCTTTTTTGTATTGAATTGTGAAGGGTGAGATGAAAAAAATGGACTTTTTTGAAAACCTGAAGTGGAAAAAAACCATGGCTTTCACCTGGCGAAGCCGATTCTTCAACACCAAGGCAAAATCGTTTCGGCCAGATTTGATTTATTATTAACGTCGCACTGTTTAGCTACACGAGGGCTTTTGGCGACGGACCACGTAATTTTGAGCCATGGTCAAGTGACGTGGACGACACCTGAGCTGGCACCCCCCTCTCCTAACTACCACACCACACCAACGGGAGGACGTTTTAGCTCTATCGTTTCGGCCAGAAAATTATACTTTGTGTCTGGTGGGATGAGAGCGGTATTGTGTATGAAGCCACGCTTTTATCGAAAGACGACCGTAATGGGCCAGAAGACATGGCAAAGGGATTTTGTTACATGAACATGTGCCGTCTCACACAGCAAAACCAGTGAAATACACCTTGAAATCACTTGGATGAGAGGATCACATTATTTCGCACCCGCTGTATTTCCCAGGACTGGCGCCATCTGAATACCACCTCTTCGCATCAATGGGGCACACGCTCGCAGAGCAGTACTTCAGCAGCAATACTTGAAAAGGGTTTGACGAATGGTTTGCCGCAAAAAACAAGCAGTTTTTCTGACATGGTATTCAAAAATTACCTGAAAGATGGGCAAAATGTGTAAAAAGCCGATGGCCAATATTTTGAAGAAAAAATCAATTTCCCTTGAAAATTATGCCTTTTCTTTACAAAAAAAAACAAGAAAACACTTATGCATACACCTGGTATTGGTATGTAAACATAATAAATGAAACTTCTCGTTTTTTTTATGGCTGAAAACGATTCTCTGTCTCTTTAAATCTTTTATCCTCTTCATATCGTAAGCATTAGTCTTTTTTAAGAAAAAAGTGTGCTGGCTAAATTAAATTCTTCGTTTATTTGTATTTTTTTGCTAGTTGGTTTCAGAGTTACTAAATTATTAAAATTATATAACTCGCCGCATCTCTATGTTAAAACGCTTTTGCAATATTTTTCTTTAATTTGGAAATCTCTTTACATTTCATCTCCGAACGTATTTTTGGATTTTGCATGTGTATATTTTGTTGCAAAAAATCGAATTATGTTAGTACAATTGCAACCCAGCTAAATATCAATGTTTCTTTTCCAAAACTTTATACTTCTATGCAAAATATGCATATATATCTGCATAATCATTCATAATTCGAATGGATCAATTCAGAATATAATGAAATAGTCATTTAATTTTTGAAATAAAATCTGCACATTTATTAATTAGCTGGCTAGGGTTAAGCATTTGTTAAAATTGTAAATTTACAACTTCTTAGTCAATATTTTATAAGAAAAATGTATTTATTTTAATTATTTATTAAATTTATTTTATTTTGTCCCTGTATGTTGAAAAAAAAAACAAAGAAAAAACTCTTCATAGAAAGTCTCTAGCATGTTCCTTCATTCTTTAATAAATAATAATGCTGTAGAATCAGTAATATTTTATTCAGGAAACATTTACATTTATATGCACTATTAGGAATATGTTCAAGTTATAATTATTACTCTTTGAACCAGAAGTCAATCAAAAACAATCTTCATCTGGGTCTGGTCATGATAACTTTCATGACGGTCGTAAAATTTATATTCTTTGCAAGCGATTCCAAAAATTCTGATTTAAGATTTCTTGCAATCCAACTTGAGTAAAACAAAATGCTATCTAAATACAGTCTAAGTTCTTACCAATTATTTAGGAGAAAAATATAATAGTTTTTTTTACTAAGGGTCTACAATATTATACAGATGGTTACATTTTATAAGGAACTGGAATACGTAAATCCTTCAGTCCACTATCTTGTTTTAGAATCTGCTTGGTTTTGCTCCTTGACTGGCGATGGTGGGCGTGGAAATCGGTGGCAGGAACCAATGGGATAGAAGGCGCATGACTTCTCATGAGTGGCTTTAATTGGATGATGGGAGTGAGCTTCGAAAATTGTACTTGTGAAAATTTTTAAAGAGTAGCTATTAATGTTAAAGTTTAACAATTGATGGTAAAATATTCAAGGAAATAAAATGAAAATATAATAAATTTTGTAGAAAGAGAAATTACAAAAAAAGGAGTTTAAAATTTATCTAACATATCTTCGAAAAGAAGTAAAGCCTGAGCTTTATCATCTTCGGAGTTTTTTAATTTGGGAAGTAATTGTAAAATTTCAGGTGATCTTTTTATGATGTTAGAAATCATGCTGACCTGTTCAATCCCTTCAGCTAGGTCTGAATTTTCATTTTCTATGGCTTGCATTCCGTGGGAAACTTTGTTATTTGAATAAAACCGAGAAAAAACAATTACTCAGAAAATGATGAAAAACGTTTAACATGGCTAGAAAATTCCAATTAGGGATTGCAATACTGGACCAAAATTCCAATACCGGTATTCGGTATTTATTAGATCTTAATACCGGGATACCAGTTTTAATACCGGTAGTAGAAATTTTAGAAAAAGAAAGAAAACACAGGTTTTATTTTATTTATTTATTGACCAGATGCTTTATTAGAGAGATAAAATATTATCATCCAAAAATTTGTAACATGTAAATTATGACAGTACATAGAGAATCACAAAAAATAAAAGGAACATCTTATTTACACAGCGCCACCATATTCTTTTTATCATATGAATGATGAAACTAAACCGAAATATTATCAAATGATTTTTATGTTCTTTAAAGTTATTCTTATTCATTATTATGAGTTATTATTTATGATTATATATAAAATGAGCCTGAAAATATTTTGAACTCTAAATTATGATATACACAAACACAATGTGAATAACAAACTCAACTATTTAAAATACATTGAAATATTACACACTTTGTTCACAACCATAACCTTGTTTTCACATATACGAATATTGAACTATAAATCCTGCGCGTGTGCAGTATTACTCTGATCTGTAATAAGATAGTTTTGGCTCAACTTCTTGTGTGGATAATTCTCGTATTTTATCACTGCTCTTGATTGTACAGGGCAACTTTATATCCCCAACTAATAAATTTTACCGGTTAGGGAGACAACACAAACAAAAGCGAGTACTATTTTGCTATGTTAGCGCGATCTCTAAACATATAATGGAGACAATTTTAAATGATCTCTAGTAAATACTGAAAAACCGGTATTTAAACTTGCGAATACCGGTATTACGAAATTGTACAAATGGCTCAAAATACCGGTATTCGGTATCCCGGTATACCGGTATTGCAATCCCTAATTCCAATCATAGACTGTTAACGACTAGAAGAAGAAGGTGATATTCAGTGATGGAACACTTTTATTTGTGCAGGGATACAAATCAAAAGTAGTTAGACGAAATCAAGTAGAAACTCAGTGACCGAATCTTATGCAACAAACTGTGAAATACCCTTCTAAACAGATGTTTGGGGGTTTCACAACAAATGGCACTGAAATCTCAATTCTTCTTAAGGGAACCAGGACATGCTCGAAAGAGTAAAATGCCAAAATTAAGACCCTTTGTTTATGAGACATATATCATTTAAAATTTCAATAGAGCTTAGATTTTTATGTCTATAATAAAGATAATTTAATTATTCTGTAGAACTACAAAAAAATAACTTTACTCCAAAAGTTTTTTTTTACTACTTAAATTTTAGTAATACATAATTTTTGAGAACTCGTAATATATACTTATGTTTAGGTACCATTTTAGAAAAGTATCCTTTTTTTATGCAAAATATTTACACATATATAAAAACAATACATAAAATACAGTGAAACCCTTTTTAGTAAAATTTTTAGTATAGTTTCTTTAAAAAATTATGAAACTTTGAAATTTGAAATTTTTTTTTATTTTTCTGCTTTTTTTATGCATAAAACAATTTTAAAAAAAATTAGGCACTATTTTAATAGAAAAAAATTAGGTTCACTATATGCATAGGCATCTTGTATAGAAGTATAAAAATCAGGAATCATACAGTGCAATAGTTTTTTTAAAAATGTACCTAAATGCAAAAAATATGCTTTTGAGAAAAAGTGAAAAAAACTAAAAAAACAATATTTTCACATATTATACACTTAATTAGTATTTCCTTGCCTATTTTTATATGACTAATAATAATCCTTAACCATTTTATAGAGTTACAAATGTAATTTTAAATTCATATGTTTTTTTCCCTTTGTTTTAGTTAACATGAACATAATTTTCGAGATCTTGTAATACATATTTTCATGTATAGGTACCATTTCTTACAAAAATATTCTTTTGAATATACAAAAAAATTTTACAAATATATATAAAGTAACATATTAAACATAATGAATCTGTTTTTTAACTAATTATATTTATATATTGCATAATTTCTAAAAATAATCATATAAACCTTAAAATTATGAAAATCTTAATTTTCTTTTTTTTACATATAAAATCAATTTTCAAAAAAAATTAGACACATACTAAAAGATATTTTGTTCACTGTATGCACATGTACCCTGTTTAGATATATAAAAGGTTTCAAACAATATGCTACAATAGTTTTTTAAAGTGTACCTAAATTTAAAAATATTAAACATTCGAGAAAAAATATAATAAAACTTAACAAAAAAATTTCTCCTTACATTATAGATTTGATTAATATTTCCCCTGCTTGGTATTCATTTTCTTCATCTAAATTCTGTTTATCCATTTTCCTTTTTAAAGACCTTCTTTTATTTCTGGCTTCCAATGACACACTTTATTTACTATACGTTCAGCCTCAAAAATTCGTTTGTTATCAATTATAAGTAAGGCACGTTCCGTGTTGTATCCTGGTTTAATGCCCAGAGCTTCAAAGACTTTTATCCTACTTACATATCCATCTTTAAAACAAATTACAGCATCCATAACTCCAAATTTCAAAGTTTCAATGCCAACAAAAACTGTTTTAGGAATTCGCTCCCAAATACATTTGTTAAAACTTTCATTGGGATTTTGTGTTCTTCCATGAAGGCACTTTTTCAATAAGTCCTCCTCTGTGAGATCCCGAAACACACACACTTTTTTCACTTTCAATAAAATTGACTCAGGTAAAGAATGCTTGTGAATATAAAATTCCCCCGTAACAATGCTACGGTTATAACCGCACCAGCTATCCTCACCAAGAGGACACAAAGCGTGTTGAGGATTATCCTCAGTACTTAGTTTATGAAAATAAATAGCCCGTATGGCTCTTTTCATGTCCTCCACAGATGACAAATTTTTACGGATTGCTAGCCCATAATAATGTTGGATTGAGTCCACTTCTTTAAGCGTTAGTTGTCCACGTCCCGAAATATTTTTTCCCATCTGATAGCTTAATGCCTTTGCTCATTTTTAGAATGTTTCTCAGCCTTGTGCCCATACGCTTTTGCACATGGCCAACACATTCTAATTTTTAACTTCTGTGTCGCCATATACTTTTTCTTTATAGTAAGAAATCCTTTTGAGTCCCTTATCACCAAGATACTGCGTATAACATGCTTTTCGCGATGTTTCAAATCGCTGAAATATACTTTAACACCCCCCGACATTCCATTCCCCACTGAATCCTTCGTAATTTTAGCACAATTTTCACATGGTTTTTTTTACCCTTACATGAAGAACAATATTTTGTGAGAGCTTCAAAGTCGATAACCTTTCCGTTCTCAACAGACGTAGCACATACAACTCCGTTCAATGAAGAATAGCCTCTTTTATGCCATGTGCCATCCACAGCCACAGCTATATTTGAATTATTATCATTCGCTATGACTGCTTCGTGAACAGCTGCATTCATCAGTCTTCACTAATTGTTTTTAAAACATTTAAAAACAAAGAATTATGGCGTTCAAACTTTGCAGGTGGTGGAGGCAAATTCATGAGCCCACAGAATATTCGAGCAGCAGCCCCACCTTTTCCAATAGCTCTCATTCCATATGTCAATCTTAGGTTAACATCATAACATTTATTTGATATTTTTGATGACTTTGTGCTCGTCGATTCTCCACAGTTGTGACAAATTATTTCCAAACTCACAGCTAAACCTTTATGACTTTTAAATCTTCTCTCAGCTCAATTTTCTCTGAAGAACAGCAATATTTACAACATAAGAGATTTTTCATAAGGGAAGATAATAAATCCAGTTCAACGATTATGTTTACATTTTGAGAATCTTGTTCTTGTAGTAAATCCGGTATTTTAATTTTTCTCCTAGAAGCACTTTCCACGGAATTCAAAAGCAATTCTTCAGTCGATTTAGACTTTTTATGTTGATTGCTACTATACTTCCTTCTGCCAAATTTTTTATTCTTGGCATAATTACTCGTTTAAAAAAGTTAAGATACTTTTAAAATCTTATGATTATTAATAATTATAAGTAAAAATAAATATTTCTTACGAAAATTAATATAAAATTAAGTAGTTGTATGCCACAAGAAACTTCGGAATAGACGAACTCGGTTCAAAACATTGCCATAAACCGAAATTTAAAGGAAGAAATTTTGTCACACAGCTTGGTACAATAGCTCACGCACAAGCGTGGCTAAAAAGTAGCGGGGTTAACATTCAAACGAAAAAAACAATCAAAAGTTAATATAGATAAAACACAGGAGAAACTACATATTTAAAGTTCAAAGGGGCGTGTCAAAAGGGGCGTGGTCATTTATTTAAATTTTTATTTTTCATATTTTAGGGCTATTTTATCAACAAACATATAAGTATTATACATTTTTAGATTCAGAAAAATAAGCACTATTTTTTAGAACTAAAATTGAAAAATCGATTATTTGAAAGTATATTATGTCCCTGTTCCCTTAAAAGATTGTTGAATTTTGTCAAATATGTAGAAATTTTACGCAGTATGATTGCATCATGCATGGGAATATTTGATGGGACATTTTAACATGATTTCACCCCTGGTGAAATTCGAAATTGATCCAGATGTTTATGCGGGAAATTAAAATAAAAATACTTGATTGAGATGGTAATTCACCAGATTTTAATCTTATTAAGAACTTCTGGTATATTCTCAAGAATAGTTTAGCAATGATAAATTGCAAGACAGCAGAATTAATGATAAATAGTGCCATACAAATGAGGTTCCACGATGATGAAGTCAAGAACATGTGCGCTACACTAGTAGAGTCAATGCGAATACGTGTTGAGGAGGTGATTTCTGCTAAAAAAGAACATACCTCATACCAATCTAGAGATTTTTCAGTCTACTTAAGGTATGAAATTATTAAAAGTTAAGGTCTTAAAAAACACATATTGTTTTTCCCATTTGTCCCAGATAATTCAAACAGTATAATAGCTCAGGGTCTGTGATGTGGCTGTTTGATCCTGTAAGGACAATCTGACGTGTCTGTCTTTTAGGGGTCAGTGATGATATATTGTTGGAATTCTCTGATATTCTAAAAGGACTCTTCTAAGTCATTCGTTTCTTTATGCCAATGACATTCGTTAGGTTCGGAGCAATGCTGTGCAATAAATTACATTCCAATAGGTCACAGGCTGTACCTATATCGAACTTGGGAACATACTGACAGCCATTTCTCCTTCTTTTACGAAGCATATCAATATCGTCTTACAAATAAGCAGTATTTAAATATAGTTTCCGAACATTCCCGTAAAACACAACTTCAGACGCCATTTCTCCTTCCTCCGTCGTTCGATTGCGTTTAAATGCTAATCATTTTCATTTATTATCATCTTTGTTTCCTGCTAATCTAACATTTTTATCATTGTTCCTTCAGGATGTTGCAGCTTTAAAGTCTAGCAATATATGAAGTGTGACACAAAAATTGAGACTGATGCAGAAAAATCATTCCAATTACAGAATCTATTCCCCGTAGCTATATCTAAAGTAGAAAAATTTTCAGAATTCCCACACTTGTGCATTCGGTACTGCCATTGCTGGGAACAGTTTTGGAAAGCGATTTTTGGAAGGTCGTTTAGAAGATTCTCCGTTTTTGCCTGAACCTCTACAACTCAGGTAAAATGGGTTTCTTTAAGCAAGATTTAACTGTATGTAATAAAAAAAGAGTCGCATAGAGCCAAAACAGGTGAATAAAAAGAATGTCCCATCACAGTAATGTTTTTGCTGGTCAAAAACTGCTGGCCAGATACAGCTGTGTGAGTGGATGCATTGTTCTGGTGCAACAGCCATCCATGACTCCGAAACTAGGACCTTTTTCCCCTAATTTTTTCCCGAAGTGTTTTTAGTACGTCAGGGTTGTAGTGTTGATTAAAAGTTCGATCTCTGGGAACCCACTCAATCATTACATTTCCATTAACGTCGAAGAAGACAATTAACATTGTCTTGAATTTTGATTTTGACATGAGTTCTTTTAAGAGTCTTGGGGACCCTGGAAACTTCCACTGCATCGACTGGCACTTACTTTCTATGTCCTCGATAAAATAATATGTATCATCACATGTTATAACAGATCCCAACAAATTTGGCTCGTTTGCAGTGTGTTCTTACATGTCCTCACACACGTCTTTACAACACTATTTTAGGTTATCGAACAGAACTTTTGGGACAGCATAAATCTTCCTCATGTGTGTTCATTCAGTTAAAATGCGTCAAACGGCTTCTCTATCCAAATTAACTAGCTCCGCCACTACACGAATACTTAATCTTCCGTTACCCCGGACCATATCACGGACTTAAGCAATGTTTTGGCCTGTTATCACTGACCTCTCTTGGGGACCTACCATGCTCATAATCTCCGCCCCCTGTCCCTTACCTCTCAAAACCGCTTATGCCATTCAAAAGCACGATCACGAAAAACAGTTTCATCTCTATAAGACGTGGCTAACATTTGAAATGTCCCCATGGCTGATTTATTCTCAAGGAACTTGATGTCGATTCGATTTTGTTTTTGTGATGTCACAATTCGGTTTTTACATTAAACATTTCTCAGGCAAAATTAAGTTGCACATGTTCCTTCAATGAAGCGCTACTCCCAACTGGTGATCTGTTAAGTCGAACCTGGAATAGAAGAGATGTGTGGAATTGCGTCACCAAAACAGTTCTTACCAACTCTACTCTTTTTTCAAGTTATACACTTAACCTCGTTTTTTTGTGTCACAACTCGTATATAGATTGTGGTAAATGGATTTTAAAATATCAAATATATAGGAACATCAAAAAAGAATTTTCCCAAAATTTTCATTTTCTTACGATAGGACGTATAATTTTAAACTAGTTTTAGTTTTCTAATAATGGGATTGTTCTGAAACTACTTTGCATTTGCGTAGAATGGAACCATATGGATGTAACTTAAATTTACTTATTTCATAGACTTACTCATTCGCTTCGATGTTTAATCATTTCATGCATTCTTATTTACTTTCCAGAAGTCAAACATGGTTGATTTATCCTATTGAGTCCTTTGTCCACGTACGGAAAATTCCTAAACTATGTTATAGATATGTAACATATTCTAATGCAAATAGAGTCGAGATTTATACAAATATATACATACCAAATTCCATTATTCCAAATAGAAAGATGAATAATAAATTTCCCCATGTCAATCTACTGAGAATGAATTCTTTCAACATATTAAACTTTTCTAAAAATAGTCTCAAAGAATTATTAATAACAGAATTATATACATTTTGGAAGCATCGTTTACATTTAAATACTTTGTTTTGTATTCATCTGATAAAGAAAACCCAGTTTCAGAAAGGAGGAAATAAATAACATTAAAAAACTTCAAAATGCGAAAGTTCCACTTAAAATAAATGCAAAATAAAACTTTCCTCGCACGTTTAGTCTAAAAGGAATCTGAAATGCATTTCCTCCATTTCCTTTTGCAAGTAAATGATACGTTAAAAAAGCCACGAGGGTATTGTTTACGGAAATGAGTTCTTAGAAATAATATTTCTTTTTTGTTTGAGAAAAGTTAAAAGAACTTTTTGCTTCGATGATCTTTTTTCACAGAAATCCTTTATATATTGTAATTCATTTCTTTATAAATAAATGCTACTATATAATCGAAATGTATAAAATAATTTTTCCACTTAATATTTATTGAAATAATGATATATGAATAAAATGCAATTATGCAATTAAACTATTTTTCTTAATAAACAATAAATAAATTTAAAAAAAGGAATAAAATCCAATAAAAAGGGTCACAATTTTGATGTTAAATTATTAAGAGGACTTGGTACCCTAAAAATCACAAACCTATCGTTTTTTTTATTTTCATTTAATCTTATTCTTTGCATTATTATCTTTCGATTGATATATCACTTGTGCATGTCGGAAAGTTAGAAGTTGACTAAAACTTCATTTGAAAACAAATTAGGCAATTCAGCCACACCCCCTTTTTAGAAAAAAAAAGCTAAAAAATGCTTTATAATAAAAAAAATCTATTTTAGAAATAGAAATAATAACTATAAAAAAGAATGTGCAGTATTAAAAGCAGAATATTTCCGAGGCAATACAATAATGTAATTTTTCTTCCTTGTGAAATGTGTGCATGTAAAATTTTTAAATTAAGGCATTTTATATTAATAATTTTATAATTTCAGTTCTTCTTCCTGATATATTTTTCATACAAATGTAATACTTTAATATTATAAGAAGAAAAACAGCTAAAATTTCTGTCGTGACAGAAAAAAAAAATTTAACATTTTTCTTGAATTTTCATGGGCAATTAGTACTCTCTAAAAGCTGATCATTTATAAAAATGTGTGGGTTGAAAAATATGAAAGTGCAATTATTTTAAAGAAAAACGTATAACTAATATCTTAAAGTGGTATTTTAAGTTTAATTAAGCTTATAATAATTATTTTTTCAGAATTATGAACTTTAAAGTGGTTTTTCTCAGTTTGTGTTTTTCGAAACCTTAGTGCATTCAAAATGCTACTCCTTCGACAATTATTTACCAATCAATTCCATTTTTTTCTTGCGTGTTGAAAATAAATCATGTAGTAATAAGATTAGGGATCCATTTTGCTATAAACTGAATACTTTTTTTTAAAAAAATAAAATGTGAGACATGTTGGCTTTTTCGTTGATTTTTAGCCTGTATATCAATATTTTATTTTTTTTCTCGAAAACGAATGAAGTTATTCTAAAATCGATCCCTAAAGTTGTTTAGATAATCCATAAGAGTATTATAAAAAAATTTCAGGTCAAAAAATTAATTTTTACAAAAGGAGCAAAATTTTAAAATTTTCCCAATTTTCTTCAAAAAATTAAAATTTTTAAAATTGTGTGAATAATATATGAAAATTTTCATCTGGTAACATTTTCTTGAATAGAAACATTGTATAAAATGCTAAAATATAATTTTTAAATACGTAAATAAAGAAGTTTGCTCAAAGGGTGCCAAGTCCCCTTAACATAGTATTTTCCCTTTAATATAGTTATTGAAAAGCAAAAGAAAAAATGGTTTATCACAAATTTTAGATGGTATAGAAAACTAAAATGTGAATTAACACAGTTAGCATTTAAGCAAACATTTTATCTATATTTTTCGTTATGCCTAAATCTTCTAACAGTATTAAAGATGTTTTTAGAAAACTTTCAGTAAAATATTTTATTTTATTATTTAAATTAGGTAAATTCGTAAAATTCTTTTAAGAATGAATACCAAAGCAAAATAATTTGAACTGCTTCTAAACAAGTTCTCTAATCTCAAAACTATACTTTCACAACCAAGGCCAAGGAAAATATCTTTGATAAAGTAAGCAAGAGTATAGTATTAAATTATTCCATCTCCTCCTCTTTCTAACAAAGTTAAACCTTTTTTGCTTATTTAAGGCCATAGAATACTTAATGACTTAGAAAATGGACGGATATCATTTTAGCAAGAGAACCCCATTATATTTTTTTAAATAAATTCTTCCTATATTATCGAATAATGTTCTAAGCTATTTAAAATGCATTTCAGCCTTCATCATCATTTTCAAAATATTTCGACACACATACTTAAGAAAAGCAACATTTCATAAAATTATAAGTAGTATATGCCTACATGATAGATAAAGCTTCTATCTCAATTCCACTCTGGAATTGTTTAATCAAATAGAAAAGTTTAATAATTATTGAAGGGTTAAAATAAAATTGCTTTGGACCACATTTTAATAAAAATCTGTCTACGGTATTTTAAAAATCGACATTGATTATAAAAATTCGTTACTTACATATTATACCATTGATCCATTTCGACAAATCAAATGACGTCGCCAATTCAGAAGACTTTTCCAAATCCTGTTCTGTTTATTGTTTTGTAGCAGGCACTGGAGAGGTTTCCACAACTAGCTACATATTGCGTCATTTGACGACATTCTTTTGATTTGAAGAAATTGGTCGACGGTATAATATCAAAATTCAATTGAAATGGATTTTTGCTATTTTATTTTATTATATTTTTAAAGAAAGAACGATAATTGTTTTCCTAAATTAGAGATGAACTAAAAAATAAACACATATTCATAAGTTTTTTTCAGTTAACCGTAATTGTCCACTTAAAAAACTTCTGGTATCAAAACGTAGTAAATTTGCCAACACTTATAGAAAAAGATGAGCTTGTCGTCTTATCACTTTTGAAAATTTATTATTTTAATACGAATGACGCATTCTCTGAAATCTTTAAATAAGCCTCTCGTGTTGATATTTATCTCATTTTTGTTAGAACTGCGCACAAATACCATATATACTGTTGGCGTTGGGGTTATTAATGGCACCTGTCTGACAATGTCAGATTGAGACCCACGAAACTCATCGAGGCAAAGGGCTACATATATGCCTGTCGTTAGCCGTAGCTTTGCGCACCATGAAAATCACAGTACGTTTTGGCTCGGTTCCAATAAAGTTTTGAGGGAGAACATCCTAGGGGTGGTTTGGGGTCTCCAACCTCTCTTCCTCTTCCACCAACCTTACGGAAGGGCTTGCGGCTCGATGACTATTTAAAGTACTCCCATACCGCAAAGGTACTATGCATTTAGAAACATCCATGCCTTTTCTGAGATTCGAACCCAGACCCAAGGGCACCACAGCCAGCGTCACTAATCACTATGTCGGATGGGTTACCTAGATGTACTCTCAAATTCAGTTCTACTGTGTCTGTCCCAATATGCGTGACCATTGGGCGCTAAGATTCATGAGTAGATGTCCCGATCAAGTGTTTAGTCTGAAGTGAAACCCTCAGTGTTTTAGCTTTCAAGAAAGCTTAGTATTCACTTATCAATCCACTGAAGGGATGAAAGGCTGAGTCGCCCTTGCCCATCTCGCGAATAGAACCCAGACCTCTGGTGTGGAAGATCGAAACGATACCACTCGACCACTGGCCTTGATCCAGATATACTACTGCCCGATATTCAAAGCAAGTTTGTACCATACCAATCCAAATATTATTATAAGAGTTGTAAACAAACAGTTCAAACAAATATTTTAAAATACTTACTCGCAATATCTTCATTATGTCATTGAGATATATGAAATGTCACTTTATATTTTACATTGTTGAAGGCAATAGCTTATGTATATTATGGATTTGTGCCAGTTTGGAGATGCTTATGATATAAATATGTCAGAAACAGTTTATAAATAATCTAGTCTCTAAATATTATAGTTTGGCTATCTTTTTAAAGAATAGTCATTCTGTCAACGTGGATATGGAAGGTTCCATCTGAAATGCCGATCTTGTTGTGATTTATTTTGTAATTCGTATAATTTTAGTATGTATTTAGTTGTGACTAATGGAAGTGAGTGTTGAAATAACTTGCAAGGTGGGTCAATTAAACTAAAAAACGCTAGATAGCTGAATTATTAGATTTACTTTATGAAGTTGTTCAAAAATCTCTTCTTTTTGAGTACTTCGTATAAACTTAGCATTTAATTATTTCAAATTTTTAAGAAATTAAAAAATAATAATTACAATATTATCCATAATCCCCTGATTTAGGATGAAGAGTATATACAATATCACACAAATAATTCCATACTTATTTTTTTAATCAATTAATCTTGATAACAAAAGTTGTTTACAAAATATTATATCGAATAATTTTATTTTATATGTTTTGTTATTTTCCAATTTGTGTGTGTGTGTGTTCCTTTTTTAACTATACAATTTAAAAGTAATTTTAACATTCACCTACGAAGCACTAAATGTATAAATAAAAACCCTCCATTAAAAATCATACCAAGAATTAATATTACATTTCTGTGTGAGCTCATAAAATTAAATTTTTCTCCAATTGATTACTGTGCAAGTGAAAATACATATACATGTATCCATCAAATTTAATCATATCATGCCTACAAATACATTTAACTTCTACAAGACCCAAGTTGCAACTAAACCCCCAAAGGCCCATTCGTTATTTGCTCGACCAGTAATCAAATTCATATTCAAATATTAAATCTGAATGAAATATGGCTATAAAAGTAAGGTCGCGCATAGATAATTAATTTTTGGAACCGCAAATCACGATCGTAATTGGAAAACTGAAGAGGAAGCTGGGAATGAAAAATACGACTCATACAGAAAGAAGGTTGGTGATTAATATTTTGTCATTGTGCTTCTGAAATATTTTTCCACCTCTTTCAAACCGCTATTTTCTTATATTTACATAATACTCTTGCTTTGAAGCTCAGAAAAGATTAAGAATATTTTGGAATACTTGAGGATGTATACAAATGTATACAGAGATAGAATGATTAGATTTCGTTTGATGATTGGGTTTTGATGGTGATATTTAATTATGAGAGAGAAAAGAACAGATTAGAAAAAGTGAAGGAAGCGGTTTTATATTACTGATGAATTCTCAATTGTTTTTTAGGGATTTAAAAGTAATAACTATTGCTTTTTTAATATTTTACTTAATACGTTAGAATGAATTCTATAGTAAATCTGGAAATACCAAATCCCTTTTTTAAATATTCGTAGATTGTTAGTAAAAATACAATAAAAATATTTCAAAAGCTTTTAACATGCAGTTATACCATTTAACTATATTATAAGAGTAATGTTCGTTGCTTTTAGTCTCCTTGGCGTGAACCAGGGTTGGCCAACCCGTGTCACGCGTACCACAGTGCGGAACGGTGGAGTTGTAACCTTGTCACGTGAAGATTTACTGAAAAATTTTAAAATTTTAAAAGATAATAATAAATAAGAATTTTACTTGCAATTTTATTTATAAATACGATTGTCTCATCCACATACATATGTTGATCCAAGTTTTGAGGTGTGGAGAGGTTTGTCTAACTGTTTTCTATTTTGAATATAAAATCAAAATATAGCTCAAAACTAGCTGATACACACCGAAAGCAACTTAATTTTGTCAGCATCTTCAAGGGCTAATCCTAATATAGATGACTTGGTAAAAAAATCATTGGTTTAAAAGCCTATTACCGATTGACTTTTTAGAAATTATTTAGAGTTAAATGTTTAAGTTACTCGTTTTTATGTTAATCTTAACTTATTGAAACTGTAAAAAGTTCATTAACAATGAAACCAAAGTTTGCAAACTTTAGTCTTATTTCTTATATTATTTTTAAATTTCCACTACTTAGACTTGCACACAAAAAATGTGCTATTTGTATAGAAATTCCATAATAAGCTTATGAGTATCCTTTTTTCAATTTCCATCCTATTTCTTTTATTTATTTAAAAAATTAAATGTGACACGCATATTTTTTTATCAGATAATGGCACTCTTACAAAAAATGTTGGGCATCCCTGGCGTGGACCAATTATATCATGTTTCATCCCCCATCTTGGTGAGGAGTCGATTTTGAACTAAAGACTGGAACATATGACAATTTTTGCCTACCTTTAGAAGAATTTGAAAATATTCATATACCCTAATATACCTTATAGTTTAATTGTATATAGGTGCTCAAATTATGTAAATAAACCTATATGATTGTATATTTTTATTAAATTACAGTTCACTTTCCTTATTTTATACTTTGATTACATTAAAAAGTACTCTGACAAGTAATGTATTTGATTTCTCTCTCTCTCTCTCCATTAGAACTAAAAAACTATATTTTTATTAAAAAAATTAAATGGGTCTTGTCTTCTTGTGAAGGACTCTATCATGTTCTGAAAGTTTAATACAATACTTCATTCAAAAATTTTACATACCTTTAATTATTTTAAAAATATTCATTGTTCACTTATGACTTATTGTAATTATATTATAAAGACATATACATATTATAGTGTATTTTACAACTGATGATTGCAGAAAAGTTGATTTTCCCTCTCCTTATTAATTCCACTTATGCTTTATTTTATACACAGAATAAAGTATATTTTATTTAAAAAAATTGGTTCTACAAATAAAGCGAGCGAATTAAGAGAATATTCTGTATAATGTTTTATGAAGAGGAGTAATATTTTTCGAAAATTTAAATCGGAACAAATCCCTTTCGAATGTCGATTTCACTTTCAACAGTTAGTATATTTACACTTTTAGAATTCTTGTCAGATCAATAGCTTTTTCTTTTACATTGCAGAATATTTTTCCAAAATATTCAAATTTTCCCTTAATGCATTATTCCTTGTGTTAGACTTTATTGTGTATAAATCAATTTTTCTTTCAAGGAATATTAACTGCTGTTTTTCACTATTCCGTTAACATATACACAAAACAGTTTAAGCATATATTTTCTTTATTACACATGGATTATTTCAGCAAAAGGCGGATCAGTGGAACAAACTCTACTAAGTTGACATAATTAAGGCAAAATTCCAGCTAAAGAATTGTTATTTTTCTTAAAGTATTTCTATAAACTAAAATAGTTCACATATAATCAGCAATAGCAAAATTTAAAAAAAAAAAAGTCTATTTTATTTATTTAATTAAAGCGATTTCAAAGTAAGTAGGAAATTAATCCGCCAAAAGATAGTTTCATAACTGCTTTATTTTAGAAAAATATCCGATAATGATTATCTAAAGCAGTAATGTAAATGTTTGATATCGTAATAAAAGAATTTGTCTAATGTACAACGGGCAAATAAAAAATTCACTTTCACGATGTTTTCCTGTTGTTTCTTACGGGTTTCGGGATAGATTTTCATCCCCCATGAGATATAAAGTGTAAACGTGAAAAAACACTTATTTTATTTTGGGGTCACAGATACTTTAAAAAACATGTGTTTATTTTCGTATGCGTTTAGAGCATGCGCCTGTGTTTTACGATATATTCGGAAAACCATCTCAACTTTTTGAGTTTTATTGACAGGCTGAGTTTCCACATAATAAATTGAATGATAAAACGAAGAAAAAATGTTATTTATTTGTAAAATAATAAACTAATAGTATGTATATATTAGTTTAAAAATAATTTTTAAATGCGCTCCAAGGAACTATTAATTTCAATAGTTGATTATACATTTATACAGTAAGCCACCCAAATTTTCGTACACTTGCAATTTCCAAGTGGGTGCTCTTGCGTAGGGGTATAAATTGGTCTCAGAATTAGGTAATTTGGTATTTTTTGATGGTATTGTGAATCATGAGGTATATTTAAATATTTTAAATAGAGATTTTTAAATTATGTGGCCAAAATTTGGATATTGGAGATGACTTCATTTTTTAACAGGATAATGACACCATCACACTGCTTCCAATGCCACTTGTACGCCACTGATGTCTCTCTCTTTCTCTTCTCTCTCTCTCTCTCTCTCTCTCTCTATATATATATATAAATGTCCCAAAATACTGGAAACACCTCATTAATCACTTTATGTAGCCAAGTAGAACATACTCTTTCATAATTTCATTTAAAAAAAAGAAAACATGACATATAAAAACATAATGTAAAGCAAAAACAATAATCACAGAAGAATGGAGGAAAATCGATGCAGAAATAACAAAAAACCGATTAAATATATACCAAAATGTTTAAAAGTTGTTGTGGTCACTAAAAGATATCCTATTAAGTACTAAATTAAGAAATAAATACAATATTTTAAGCTATGTTGAGATTTTTGTTAAGTGTACAAAGACATTTGCGGCGTAGTTTTTAGTAGATTTTTATTATTATTAATTTTAAATAATATAGTTATTTCTTTTAAAAAATTGATTATATTAATCTACTGCGGCCACAAGCTGTGGCGCACAGAATATTTTTATGAGGGATTGAGATTTGTATTACGTAGCACTATAAAATAACGAAGAGCTACTGGTAATGAAGCTCGTCATTTTAAATCTCGGTCAAGTGACCAGGACGATATGTAAAGTGGCACCCCCTCTCCTAACTACCACACCAAAGGGTGCCTCGATAGATTTAACTTGCATCGGCCCTCTCTACCAGGGGGATCTTTAATGGCACCAGGACTCGAACCTGAGTCTCTCCGGTGACGAGTTCCTGACGATTACCATTAGGCTACCACGGCCAAACTGTTTTTAAGTTTGAGGAGTTTATAAAACACGCAGGCTAGGGGTGGCCTATCCGTGGGCCGTATGCAGGCCGTGAGATTCTTTACAACTTAACAAAATGTGATTTTTTTGTGCAATACTTTTGTTTTTAGTGTAGTGTTTTTAACAAATATGTCCAATAATTGTTTCTCTTTAGCACATTGCTTCTGTTTATATAAATACTTAGAAGTAGGCAGCACTGCATTGCAGCAATACCACGCAGCGTCAGGCTTGACTCCTAACACTTTTTTTTAACTTACACCTACTAATCGTTCTTTTCGAAATCGAGTTTTATCAAACATAAATCGCTCTCAGACTTATCGGATGAAAACCTGCAATATCAATTACGATATGCAAATACACACATCTGAGATCGACTTAAAAAACTAAATGACAGAATTGAGAAACAAATATTCCATTACTTAAATAAAACATTATTTGATCACTGCATTATAATTACTAAGTTATCTGTGTCTGTATACATGAAAAATAATGAAAACAATAATAAGTTTATTCTGTATTAAATTTTCACCGTGTAGATAAACAGTGTGACGTAATATTCACTCACTTTAAATTCTTTCTCTAATAAATGTTTATAATGGGTCCAAATCAAATATAAAGCAACATATTTTTATATATAATCCATGGGATTGCAATGTTTTTCCGAAGTGGACCGCAAGGTCATTTGGGTTAGCCAACCCTGTCGTAGACGAAAGCGCCAATGCATAATCTTTATGCTAAAAATGAGAAATCTTTGGTGTATGGGAGAGGTCTGAACCCCCAAACTCCAATCCTGTGCACGCCACTGGCCACAAGTTTTTTAACAACATATGTTCCCAGAAACCTAATAATAACACACATTTTGGCCATATATATATATATATATATATATATATATATATATATATATATATATATATATATATATATATATATATATATATATAATATATATATATAAAGCGGTATTTAACCCCACGTTTTCCAATAAGTGCCCAATAAGTCAGATTACTAGAACTGATGATCGGACTAAGCTAGGTTTAGAAACGGATGTCATAAATTTTGGTTTTAAAAAGATATATCTGCTATTCATCCCGAATTATAAAATATCTAGAAAAAGTTTGTAATTGCTTTTCCAGGTAAAAAGGAGTTTCAGCGCGATTGCTATAAAAAAAGACTAAACACTACTAACAGAAAGGATTTAAGGATACACCTGACAAGATTGGTGCCAAATGCCGAAAATTTGTTATTGACGCACCAGATTTATTACTCCTCATTCATATATTATTTATAAATTTTAATTTAATTAATAAACATGTGTTTCTGAAGTTCTGTAAACATCGTACTTCTCTACAGTTAGAAATTAACATTTTGTAAAGTAAGTAGTTCCACAACAGCTGTCAAAAGAAAAGAAAAACATTCAAAGAAATTTAACATTTGGTTTGAAGGGGTGTAGGCCAAACCGAAAAACATGGCAAGGGGTATATGAGACATAAAAGTTTGGGAAACTCTGATCTAGACTCTAAGAAATCACACAGAAATGTATGGTTAGAAACACACACACACGTACCCTGTCACACACAAAATGAAGACACAAAATACAAGAAAGACAGCACAAGAATAAGATGAGAAAAAACATGCTTATTATTCTTACCACAACAAAGATTTTAGGAAGTCTTTGGTTGGTGTACACGACAGATGGCACTAAGTAACCTGATAGCGTATGCGTACGAGTGATTTTTTCTGCCACGCTCACTATGAATCTTCATTTTGCTTGCCGACTGAGTGAGAATAGGATAGAATTTTACATGAAAGCTAAGCTCGCCGATATGCGTACGGCATGCGGGACCACTGATTTCAATGGACGAGCTGCACATCGATTGCACGCTACCCCAGGAGGCAAAATCCCAGCCACGCCTTCTTTGCACTCTTAAATTAGAGGTAATCCAGCAACGGATCATTCATGAGCGAAGATTAAGAACCCTAAATAACGAAAAGACTGGACTGTATCTGGTGCATAACAATCTCAGTACCAGTATGTGAGCTATTGCTAGTCGTTTCTGGACTCCCCATATGAACATATGGCGGATCCGGCATACTAATGACGTGCACCCCAACATGCACCCTTAGACGCCCATATGATATAGAGGTTCGTGACACTAACTGCGGTTTCATAGGGCATTGGTTCGAAGGCATGGATGTTTGCAAATGTATAGTGCCATCGCGGCATGGGAGTACTCTAAATAGCCATCGAGACGCAATTCATATCGTTAGGTTGGTGAAAAGGGAAAAGAGAGGGGAGATCCCTGACCACCCTCAGGGTGTTCACATTCAAAATTGGGATGGAATCAAGCAAACTCGTACTGTTACGTGTATTGTGCTCAAAGCTATGGCTAAAGACAGGCTTAAAAAGCTAGTCCTTAGCTGAGATGAATTTCGTGGACCTTGATCATCAACAGCAACATGCACCCGTTTTGTGTATTTAATGTTCTTTTTTTAAAACTTTTTTGCTGTTCTAAGTATAATAAACTTGTTTTCTCCTGTAATACGTATCCTGTTTGTTTGCGTGTGTGTGTGTTTTGCGACGTCACTACCACACCATAAAAGCGCTTCCGCGACCATGCATTTCTATTTAATTTCCCTTCGTCGAGATATACTCAATATGTCCTGAAAGTTTGTAACACTTGAGTTGATACATCCTGTATTAATAATAAACAGTCGTTTATATTTTCAATTGTTTTTATAGTATTATTTCATGTTAAAAATGTTTTGGAATATTTCTAATAAAATAGTAAAAGTTACATAAAATACTACAGGTAATATTTTTTTTAAATAAAATTTATATTGATGAGGAATAGTTACTGCAAAATCCGGCGTATAAAGTGCACCTTCGTATTATGCCCACCTATACTTTCAAGCGGCATTTTTGAACTTTTAAGCATATCCACCGTAAACATGCACCCCTTTTTTTACGAATAAACTTTTTTTTGAATTATTATTAGGCAATTATATTATGTTTTGAAGTAATTTATTCGGGGTATTATCCCAGGCTTTTTAAAAAATAGTATACTTCTAGAACTACAACTCTAAGTTCGTAAGATATATTTATTTTAAATAAATAATATTTCAATTCCGTGTAGAAGTTTAATTTATTTTGTGCTCATTCATTTTTTTAATTTTTGAAGCTATCATTTTTATACCTGGGGTATAACACGCACCAATAAATTGTGATCATATTTTTGGTGTTAAAGGTTGAGTTATACGGCAGATTTTACGGCAAATTAATACAATGTTGCACATATTTTAATTGCCCTATTTATCATTTAAATATGTCGTTATTAGAGATAATCAATGACAAATACAAAAAAAACAATATATTTTTTAAATTTTTATATTTAAAATTATATTCATAGACTCAATTACTTAATTTTTTTCTGTAATTTTGAACTTCTTTAGTTAGTTATTTAATTAAGTGTAAATTATGAATGTAAATAAATTGATTAAAAGCATCTTATTGAGAATTATATTTCATTTTTTTTTTTTTTAGGTGAGTGGATCTTTGTGATTTCCATAACTTGAAAGGTTCAGCTCATTTAATTGTAAGCATGATAAATTAGGTATAAATTAAATAGCAAAGCATGCATATTAAATATTTGTTATCAAAAGTTAGGTGCTAGCAAGTATTATTTAACATATTTTAGTTATATCTTGAGTACTTGTAAGAAAATCTAGTGATTGTGTTAAATATTCCATATAATACAGAATATCTATTAAAGAAAACAAAATGGTAGAAACATCAAACAAATATGTTATTACAAACTTTATACTACTGTCTGAATAATAATTAGCTTAATATTGAATTTCTTAAACTTTGATGGTTTGTGTAAGATATAAATTCACTAATAAATTGAAAACAAAATATAAAATGAATTCATTTTAAATTTTTATGTTTAGAAGGCTATTAATTTTTTAACTTCATATTTGCTATAATATTTGATGCTGATAGAGACAAAATAGCTTTCGAATGTAGGAAAAGTCCACACAAATATAATACACAAGAAAGCATCTTTAAGAATAAATGTAGAGTTATGTGAGAACTCTCCAGAAATTACAATAGATTTTCTTTCGGCAGGAAACACACACATTCATTTGACATTCTGATATAAATTCACAATATCCAAGTTTAAAGATCCCGTAAATATAGAACACATCAAACCAAATTGAGTAATTGCAACTTTACGAAAAGCTGCTGTCAAAAATATTTAAAATGTTGCTTTATATAGATAAGCGTCTAATATAGAAATATTAAATGAGAGGTATAGAGCTTTAAATAGCAAAAAAACAACGATATATTATTCGATTGGTATGAATTTTTTTTTATTCGAAAGATAATCTTGTGGCATTACATTTTATATATGATTTCTGGCATAGGACTGCCACGGCTGGCTCGAATGTAGTCCAATCTGGGCATCCAATTTTCGATGACTTTTTCCAACATTTGTGGCCGTATATCGGCAATAACAAGGCGAATGTTGTCTTCCAAATGGTCAAGCGTTTGTGGCTTATCCGCATATACCAATGACTTTACATAGCCCCACAGAAAATAGTCTAGAGGTGTTAAATCACAAGATCTTGGAGGCCAATTCACAGGTCCAAAACGTGAAATTAGGCGGTCACCAAACGTGTCTTTCAATAAATCGATTGTGGCACGAGCTGTGTGACATGTTACGCCATCTTGTTGGAACCACAGCTCCTGGACATCATGATTGTTCAATTCAGGAATGAAAAAGTTAGTATTCATGGCTCTATACCGATCACCATTGACTGTAACGTTGTGGCCTTCATCGTTTTTGAAGCAGGATTCCACCAGCCCATAAAGCGCACCAAACAGTCAGTTTTCTGGATGTAACGGTGTTTGGACATACACTTGTGGATTAGCTTCCCTTCAACCAGAAGTGCGCTTCATCGCTAAACAAAAATCGCTTATGAAAATCGGGAACAACGGCAATCTCGTTTTGGGCCCATTCGACGAATCTGCGCCTTGCTTGATGATCGTTTTGATGAATTGCCAAACCAATCTGAGAATAAATCACTTTTCAGCTGTTAAATGGGTCGCTATCTTGGAAAGTAATGCCAACTTAAATTTCTATACCTGGAAAAAAACACTCTTTATATATTGGAAAATATATTTTAGTAGTTACTAGATTTATCTCACCAAATAGTCATCGTTTCAAGGTTTGTGCAGGGTATATATTTTTGCCAAAATTGTTGATTTGGTGACCTTTTATGGTTAAATTCCTCGCCATAATCACTCGATACTTATGCAGTATAATCGAAGATATATTCCCTTTATACCTTCTTTCCTTCTATGTTACTTCATCAGCAGAGAAGTAAGCACATTCGAAAATATAAGCAATAGCATACACATGTATGAAAGTAATTTATGACAAATATAATTATATTTATTCCACATATTCCCGAAAAATAATTTTGCAAGTAAATATTATTCCACTTTTGTTCCTTGTGTCTGATGTTTAAAAAGTCAAGAAAAGAAACTAATATAAAAATGATTGAGGAAATGACTTTTTTTATTTATTTTTTTAAAACTGATGCCCCTGAAAAAGAAAACAAAAACTTTATGTGTGGATAATTTTTAGGAATATATAGAACGCATCCAAAACTTTTTTAGCTATGCGAAAATATAACTCCAGAAAAATTAAACGAATTACTTTAAAGCTATTTTAACAAATCACAGAGACATGATTTATAAGTTATTTTAAGGTTATCACCGTGCGTGTTATTTTTCATAACAGTAACTATTGGGAAGCATTTTTCTCTTAAAATGTAAAATACGAATTAATAATTCCATATTCTTGAGCAGTTGCATGGAACCAAAGGTAATTTCGAATTTGTTTCAAAGATTGCATTATAATTTCTTCATAATTATATAGTTGTCATCCTATATATAGTTCTTTCTGTATATATTTCTTTCAATATAATTTACCGCTATAAATACTTTTAAAAAACACAGATGTTTTGTGATAACAGATTGGAAGATGACTGGCATACTCTGTATACCAAAGCTTTTTAAAATCTAAGTATGAATTATCACTCGCATTTATGCATTGTTCAATGTGTTTATAGTAATGACATAAAAATAATAATCAAGCTAATATCTGGTGAATTATAAATTATACTGTGAATTATACTCGAAAATGCTTATCTCAAGTGATTTTCAATTTTATTCATTCAGAAAAAAAAATGGAAAATTACAAATTACAAAACCCGTTCAGTCATTTGAGCAAGTCTCATTCATATTTATTAAGCATTTTTGTCAGTTTTCGAAGATTCACCTGGTTATTTTTAAGTACTTTTGATGGCAGTAGTGAAAATATTTTTTTCTTAAATCCAAATAAATGATAGCATCATTTTTTACTAATATTCTTTTAATGTTCTGTTTCATTAAAATGTCGCTTGATAATATCACTATAGATTTTAAGTTAACAATGGAAACAAAACTATCTCCTTTAGAAACATAGCTTTAAAGCTTTTATAAAACAGCAAAAGGAAATCTGGTAAAGACATTCGAAGTATTATTTGACAAGGGACAAATAAGACATATGACTTTAAACACAATTTTAATTCTGCAAGACATCTGGAAAGAGAATAAATGAAACGTAGGTGTTATTAAAAAGTTTACTTTGAAATTCACAAATGAGTTTCACTAAATAGTATATGCAGTACGCCATTCCCGCTCTTAAAGGTTAACTTGATTATACGATTTGTTTGTACGTGATCTGAAAATAGTTACAACTAATTAACATGGTATACATGTTACATCAGCTAGATTTCATTTTGCTCATTTTTTACAATTAATTTAATTGAGGGAAGCTAATAAAATTTGTTGAAATTATAAGAGTTCTTAAAAAACACAGTTTTTAGTGCAATCAATGTACCAATCATATTTGCTTGAACAATATTTCATTGCTGCATACAATATGACGGGGTTTTTTTACGAGTTTACGTGTCTCTTCTTAATTTTGTATGATTTTGTTTATTGGCATAACTTCGGATATAGTTATGTTGTCCATTGCCAGAACCATATTTTAACCACGAAATTTTCATCAAAGATTTTCCATTTTGTTATTTATTTTGAATTTCGTAAGGATAGGAATTCAAAATTACAGATATTCGTGTATTTTATCTTCAGGGTGGGGCGTGGTAACTTTCTGTTTTGAAAATGTAATAAAACACACTGCATGTTTTATTCAATTAACAGTTGTCCTCCATTATCAATACATTGATGTAGTTGATTTCAAAAAATTTGAATCACCTTTTCAAGCATATCGAGCGGGGTATTGTCAATTTCGGCACGGATGTTTTTTACGTAGATCTTTCAGGTTCTTGGAGTGATATTTGTAAAGAAGAACTTGAGATAAGCGAGAAGGAAATAATCAGGAGGGGGAAAATTAGGCGATCGCGCAGGCCAATTTACGTTCTCTCGTAGGGAGATGTCATTTGGGGAAGGCCCAAAATGAGTCATTCTCCTAAACACCCACAGAAACCTTGAGGGTGGGATTTGTTTCCATATCTTGTTGTAACCACACGTTGTCAAGATCCCTTTCTTCGATAGCGGGTAAGAATTGTTGGATCATTGTCCAGTCTGGATTGACACGTAAACTAGTTCCACATTTTCAGGTGTTCTAACGGTCTTCGAAGGTCCCTTCTTTTCTTAGGAGACATTCCCGCTGCTCGGAAGACACCCATCCACATAAAAACACATTTGTGACGAATCTTTACGGCACATTTCCACTAATACTCTTGGGCGTCTTTGGGGATTGTAAATTCGCGTATATTTCCAATCAGCTCTAAAAGAAGAAAATGGGATATGCAAAGCAGATAAGCAGATAAGGATTTAAGGAGAGCGTTGTAAGTTAGCGGAGGAGAAGGTGATTGAGCCAGCAACAGTAGTGACGAGGTCAGGAAGATTCAATTGGATTACGACATTGGAGTATTGCTGTTATTATTCAGCGAAGTAGCCTTAGAAGGATTAATCTCCCTGGAGAGATCGGTAGTACAGCCAGGTGATATATTCTAACTTAGTACCTCTTACCACAAGCGTCAATATAACAAAGTTACTTAAATCTTAGTGAATGATAGTAATTCAAGTTGCGTGTATTTCTCGAAACTCCTATTCCGGTAAACCCGTTCAATATTGAGCTTAGTAATTGATAAATTTCATATTTTGTAATTTAATTTAACAGTAAAGGTAAATCATTTTGACGTAGACATATAGTTGAATATTTGTAATTAGAAGGTTGATATTTGAACTGAGTGAATAAATATAATTTGTTATTATACAAATGGCGTCTGGTCATTTATTGCCTCAAGTTAATTTTAGTGTGCATGGTGGAACCCAGGGGGTAGTCACACATTTCCGATTAGGAACACAACCTAGTGGATTAATAAAGTTGACGACGAAAGACGCGTTCCACTGCAGTCACCAACCGACTGTTGGAGAAATACTCCTCTTGGGTAAAAGCGCACTGCTGCCTCGACCACAGCATGTTTGAGACTGAGACGACTCAGAATGCAAATATCCCACTCTGCCCTTTCAACCTAACCACTTCCCACGCCTCGCCCCTCCCTACGAACATCACTGCAACATGTTCAAAACCGGAAGCCCCGCGCCTCTCCCTGTATATCAGTACAAATTTGGCACACAGTATAATGTGGGCATTTGGAGATAAAACTGTTAACGATCTAAAAGTGCAGCGTTGGCTTGAAAAATTTCGATCTTTGTGATTTTTCCCTTTAAAATTAACCATGCATGAAGAACCAAAACATCTGGAAAAATGACGCTCTAAAAGCATGGGTGGAAACAAATCCAACTGTATCTATTATACTGCCAGTATATTGATGACATTTATTTAGATAATTATACATCTTTCTCTTGTTAATTTACATGTCCCAATACTTTTCTTTGACAACGCTCAGACACATACGTCGAACAAAGCATTTGGAAATTAAATGAATTAAAATAAGAAGTTTTGCTTTTTTTATTGAACCTTTCGCACACCGGCTTCCATTTCTTAAAGATTTAGAACAGTTTTTACGGGCTAAACAATATGAAAATGAAGATAGTCTGAAATATATATATTCCACATCAAAGTTTGTTGATTCAAAAGATCAGTTTCTTTAAAACAAGCATCTATGTTTTAAGGTATCCGAACACGTTCAGAGTAATTTTTGACAAAATAACATACTTAAACATATAAAGGCTTTTTTATGATTCAATACCAATAAATACTAATATTTAATCAACAATATTTAAAATAAATTGCCTGAATTTCATAAAAATCACAATTATTTGTGAAATTTTAGCAATATTTTTGTAAAACTTCAAAGCAATTAGAGAAAAAAGTAATAAACTTATATTAGTAAAAAAATTACCAAAACAATCTAGAGGCATTTATCTAGAGAATGTACTAAAATTTTAATGTTTTATTAAAATTTGAAACCTTTAGAGGTGATTGAATAAACGTTATAAGAAAAATAACGCATTTATGAGACCATTATTTAAATAACATGTCCTAACTCAAATAATATTCATACTATAAGAAATATTTTAGTACATTCTCTAGAAAATAGTATAAATATCAGGTTCAAAAAGTTTTATAGAAATACATTAGTAATATTTTATGTGATCAGACTCGCCATGATAGATTTCGAACAATTTAAATGACCACTTCTGGTAGATCAAAGACCCACTTCCGGTTTTTCTAACTTAATAAAATTTATTGTAACTTGGCCTCTAAGAAGCATAGAATTAAAACAAAGTATGTTTTGTAAAGCCAAAATATAGATGTATTAAACAAAATAGAAAACAAAAATATCGGTCTTGTCCAAATTTGGTCATTTTCAACGTGTTCCGATACTTTAAAACCTTGTTGGAAAAGAAACATCAAAGCAACTGAAGCATATTATGATTAAATAATCAGCTTTTGAAAAAGCTATATGTACCTTTATATACTCATTTTCATATGCACCAACCTAATATTTCATTTTGACAAATGTTCCCATGAAAATAGTTTTTACCAAAAATTGTATCATAAATGGAAAAATTCAGCAAATACACAGCATTACTTTTATAGCGAAAATAAAAATCGATTTAGTTAACTCCTACGATATATATATCTAATATATATTATAAATGCGAAAGTGTGTGAGGATGTTTGGGGGTCTTTCACGCAAAAACAACTGAATGGATTTTAATGAAACTTTCCAATAATATAGCTTATACATCAGAATAACACATAGGCTATAATTTATAGAATATGCTATAATTTATAAAGATATTGTATGAAGTGTCCAAAATAAAAGGATATTTGTTAAGTAAGTAGGAAAAAATTCGGCCATCTGCAAGCAATTCTGGAGAGCGCGGCAAAAAAGCCCACCACAGCATCTATCTATCTATATTTTGTTTGTGAAAAACCCTTTATGTTTTGGCTGCACAAGGTGCTCGCTTCTAATTAATTCCCGTGATCAGCATTATTTTTTTTTTTTTTATTTCAGAATAAAACTAAGTTTTGAAGGGGGAGGTTGTTATAAATCGTTCTTTATTTTAATATTTTTTTTATGATTTTATTATGCACATTTGGTAGTAAGAAATTCACCTTTCTTCAAAATAAATGCTTTTATCAGTTCTGGTACTTAAAAAGCAATTAAACTTTCTCTTTCACACTCATCATTTGGACAAATTTTTAAAAAAATTTTGTGGTTAGTAGTTAAATATAACGCTATACTTTAATTGAATAGGCACACACAGATATTGCGTTTTTAAGTATAAAAATAATTATAACTACTGTACTGTATTTTTTGGAGTGAGTGAATATTAACGTCGCACTGTGTTCAGCTACACGAGGGCTTTTAGCAACGGATCACGTAATTTTGAACCATGGTCAAGTGACGTGGACAACACCTGAGCTGGCACCCCCTTCTCCTAACTACCACACCACACCAACTTAGAAGGAATATTCTACCAATACTTAGCAGGAATATTCTTTGAAATGCACTCTTCCGAGATATATGGCAGCAAGGGTTCTATGATGAGTATTTTAGCGGGGAAGGCGAATAGTTTTATAGCAAATATTGCGTTTTCAGCGGATTGCAAAGATTATTTTTGTGCCAAAAAAATAGTTTATGTCAAAATTTAAGTGTCTTATGTTTTTGTATGTTAGTGAAGACCTTGGAAAATGATTTGACTACTTATTTTAAGTGAACGGAGTATATAATTAATTTTACAGTGGAATATCTTTAATTAATTTATTAGCTCTAACGGATTAAATTTTCCAAAGTGGAGTATTTTGTTTATGTATATCAATTAATTTTAAATGTAGTGATCCAAAAAAATATATTGTATGAAAAAACTGGAGTAAATCATAATGCGGTAGATAAAGCATTAACGTGCATCGCTCTCCTACACGGCGGGTTTTATAAAGTTCTAATAAAGTTCGAGCTATGAAAGTAGCTAGGCATTTGCCTACTTGACTCATTATTTTTCGCTATGACTCATTATTTTTCGCTATCATTAACATTTCGCTATGTTTTTCATTGAATAGCCATTATAAGTTAAGAAACGGCGTTGCTTGCGAATATTACAATTTTAACATAAAATAAGTATAACAGAAAGTAATATTAATGTATTATACTTTCAGACATACATTATTTACACTATTTTAAGCGTTCATTACACAAAACTTTTAACAATGTGTTACTTTTTCTGAGCAGAGTTTAGCTTAGGAAGGAATTTTCAAAAATCGATCCTGAAGAGATTGTTACGGGGAGTTATAAATTTTAAAAAAATCCTTTTTATCAGCTATTAGATCTACAGACTTAAAGTTTAATAAAGTTTTTTTTGTTTTTTTTTCCCCGCTGAGATATGCAAAACCTTTTTTTCTTTAATTTGCAATTCACGTAAAATTAACTCATTAAAAACTTCTTTATCCTTCAATCTGTGTTGTTTAATGTTTTAGTTCACCCGTGCAAAGAACGGGTATACCAGCTAGTATATATATATACTAGCCGTTACCCACCCGCTTCACTGGGTATTTCCCGATGTTGTATATATGTATATTGTTTACATATATATTTATTATTGATATCTAACATTAAGAATTCGATTGTATTGAAAAATATATTTATAGCTGTTACACTCTCACCCCTTGATATAAAAAGAACATAAATTATAATATCAAATTTCTATTTATATCTAAAATAGAAGTAGAAAGATTTTTTTCGCTCACTTAACCTAATAATCAAGTGGATTTCCCCCAAAGCAACTTTCAGTGGATCTCTACTCCATAAAATAAACATACGTGCTAAATTTCAAGTCTAAATCTAACAGAGCAAAAACGGAATTTTTATCATCAATACCTCGTTGACAGCATTCTTAGCAGATTCCAATTTAACAAAAGAAGCATGCAAACCAAATTTTATTATTAAAGTCTTAGCAGTTCAAAAACTTGAATTTGTCTATCAATACGCCCCAATAACTTTCCCCGCTTCCGCCTGGAGTTGATTTTCGTAAAATCCATTCTTAGTGGAACTCTATGCAACTGAAGAAAAGTGCTCAATAAATTTCAAGTAAATGAGTTAAATTCAAAAACAGAAATTTTTCTATAACACGCCTTAATCTTTCGCAACCCCACTCCTTTGGGGGTCCGTTTTCGCAAAAACCTTTGTAAAAGGTACTTTATTCCATGAACGGAACATACCTTCTAATTTTCAAGCAGGTGGTTCTATTAGTTGAAAAGAGGAAATATTTATCTATTACGCCCCTTAATCCCCCTCAGTGACCCATGGGGATCAATATTCCCCCACACTATTTTGTAGCGGATCTCTACACCATGAAAGGAATTAGCTTACCAAATTTTAAGACTGTACGTCTAATAGTTTAAAAATGGAAATAATTATCTATAACGCCCCTTAAGCCCCGCAACGTCACTTAGGAAACGATTTACACAAAACCCTACTTATGACAGATCACTACGCAGTGAATGGAATCTGCTATCTCAATTTCAGATTTTACGTCTAATAGTTTAAAAAAGGAACTAATTGCCTATAACGCCCGTTATTCTCCACAACGCCACTTGGGGTCGATATTCACAAAACTCATTCTGTAGGGGATCTGTACTTTAAAAGGGATCCGCTTATCAAATTTCAAGACTGTACGTCTAATTGTTTAAAAATAAAAATAATTATCTATAACGCCCCTTAAGCCCCCGCAACGCTACTTATTTACACAAAACCCTACTTATGACAGATCACTACGCAGTGAATGGAATCTGCTAACTCAATTTCAAGATTTTACGTCTAATAGTTTAAAAGGAACTAATTGCCTATAACGCCCCTTAATTCTCCACAACGCCACTTGGGGTCGATATTCACAAAACCCATTCTGTAGGGGATCTGTACTTTTTATGAAAGGGATCCGCTTATCAAATTTCAAGACTGTACGTCTAATTGTTTAAAAATAAAAATAATTATCTATAACGCCCCTTAAGCCCCCGCAACGCCACTTAGGAAACGATTTACACAAAACCCTTTATGACAGATCTGCATTGAATGGAATCTGCCAACTCTTTTAATAGTTTAAAAATAATTGCCTATAACGCCCCTAATTACAACGCCACTCGATATTCAAAAAACCCATTCTGTAGGGGATCTGTACTTTATGAAAGGGATCCGCTTATAAAATTTCAAGACTGTACGTCTAATTGTTTAAAAATAAAAATAATTATCTATAACGCCCCTTAAGCCCCGCAACGCCACTTAGGAAACGATTTACACAAAACCCTACTTATGACAGATCACTACGCAGTGAATGGAATCTGCTAACTCAATTTCAAGATTTTACGTCTAATAGTTTAAAAAAGGAACTAATTGCCTATAACGCCCCTTAATTCTCCACAACGCCACTTGGGGTCGATATTCACAAAACCCATTCTGTAGGAGATCTGTACTTTATGAAAGGGATCCGCTTATCAAATTTCAAGACTGTACGTCTAATTGTTTAAAAATAAAAATAATTATCTATAACGCACCTTAAGCCCCCGCAACGCCACTTAGGAAACAATTTACACAAAACCCTACTTATGACAGATCACTACGCAGTGAATGGAATCTGCTAACTCAATTTCAAGATTTTACGTCTAATAGTTTAAAAAAGGAACTAATTGCCTATAACGCCCCTTAATTCTCCACAACGCCACTTATGGTCGATATTCACAAAACCCATTCTGTAGGGGATCTGTACTTTTATGAAAGGGATCTGCTTATCAAATTTCAAGACTGTACGTCTAATTGTTTAAAAATAAAAATAATTATCTATAACACCCCTTAAGCCCTCGCAACGCCACTTAGGAAACGATTTACACAAAACCCTACTTATGACAGATCACTACGCAGTGAATGGAATCTGCTAACTCAATTTCAAGATTTTACGTCTAATAGTTTAAAAAAGGAACTAATTGCCTATAACGCCCCTTAATTCTCCACAACGCCACTTGGGGTCGATATTCACAAAACCCATTCTGTAGGGGATCTGTACTTTATGAAAGGGATCCGCTTATAAAATTTCAAGACTGTACGTCTAATTGTTTAAAAATAAAAATAATTATCTATAACGCCCCTTAAGCCCCCGCAACGCCACTTAGGAAACGATTTACACAAAAACCCTACTTATGACAGATCACTACGCAGTGAATGGAATCTGCTAACTCAACTTCAAGATTTTACGTCTAATAGTTTAAAAAAGGAACTAATTGACTATAACGCCCCTTAATTCTCCACAACGCCACTTGGGGTCGATATTCACAAAACCCATTCTGTAGGGGATCTGTACTTTATGAAAGGGATCCGCTTATCAAATTTCAAGACTGTACGTCTAATTGTTTAAAAATAAGAATAATTATCTATAACACCCCTTAAGCCCTCACAACGCCACTTAGGAAACGATTTTCACAAAACCCATCTCATAGCGGATCTCTACTTAATGAATGGAATCTGCTTACTAAATTTCGAGATTTTACGTCTAATAGTTTAAAAAGAAGTTAATTGCCTATAACCCACTTAACACTCTACAACGCCAGTTGGGAGTCGATTTTCAAAAATCGATTTTGCAGGGGATTTGTATTAAAGGAATACGTTTACCAAATTTCTCAAGACTGTGCCTCTAATAGTTCAAAAATGGAAATAATTATCTTTAACATTCCTTATAAGTCCCAGCAACGCCACTTAGGAATAGATTTTCACAAAGCCCATCTTATGACAGATCTCTACTCAGTGAATGGAATCTGCTTACTCAATTTCAAGATTTTACGTCAAATGATTTAAAAAAGGAGTTAATTGCCTATAATGCCCCTTAATTCTCCACAACGCCACTTGGTGTCGATTTTCACAAAACCCATTTTGCAGCGGATCTGTACTCCATGAAAGGAATCTGCTTACCAAATTTCAAGACTGTACGTCTAATAGTTTAAGAATGAAATAATTATGTATAATGCCCCTTAAGCCCTCGCAACGCCACTTAGGAAACGATTTTCACAATACCCATCTTATAGAGGATCTCTACTCAATGAATGTAATCAAATTACGAAATTTTGAGATTTTACGTCTAATAGTTTAAAAAAAGAGTTAATTGCCTATAACTCCACTTCATTCTCTACAACGTCACTTGGGAGTCAATTTTCATAAAACCCATTCTGTAGGGGATCTGTACTCTATGATAGGAATCCGCTTACCAAATTTCAAGAATGTACGTCTAATAGTTTACAATTGGAAATAATTATGTATAACGCCCCTTGGAGGTCGATTTTTGTAAAAATCATTATATAGGGAATCTCTACTTTATGAAAGAAATCTGTGCACCAAGTTTGACGACTTTACATCTAATAGTTTAGTAAAGGAAATAATTATCTATAACACCCCTTAAACCCCCGTAATGCCCCTTGGGGTTCGAACTTTGCAAAATCCGTTCTTAGCTGACGTCTACTCTATGAAGGGAACCTACCTACCAAATTGCAAGGCTGTAGGTTTAATAGTTCCGGAGATATCGTGATTAGTCAGTGAGTGAGTGAGTGAGTCACTTTTCTCCTTTATATATATATATATATATATATATATATATATATATATATATATATATATATATATATATATATATATATATGTATGTATATATACATGTTGGCATAGAAAATATCATTCCTAACACATAAGTTATACTTATTGAAAAAGGGTTTGATGCAAGTTAAAATATATTCCTATATTTCTATGCAATTTGATTTTATTGAATGCATTTACATGCGAATAATACTAAAAAGTGCATATTTTAAATCATTTATTTGACAATATATTTCAAGTTAAAATTCATTTAAAAAAATTGCTTTGCAAATCTAGAGAATTTTGAGAATATTGTTTTTTCCTTCAAATTATTATTATATTTTTGAGAAAAAATATTCTGTTATGCTTCTGGAATTTAATAAGCCATAGCCTGCAATTATTTCTTTTAAATTTAGAATTCATTGGTACTTCTAGACTTCAGAAGGAACGTTTATTATATTTCTGAAATAATAACGAAATTTAAAGATAATTAATTTTAAAGGCACGATTAATTTTAGCTGACGAAATGCCGCTTTCAAAATAAGGTCATAATTAATATTTGGAGAAATAAGTTTGCAGCTATATTGGAAAAATGGAATTAATTGTGGAGAGATGCATTGGAATTCTTCTAAAAGTTTGGCTCATGCCGATTAATATTTCATTAAAGTCGATGTTTTAATTCCTTTTCCTTAACATATTCATTTCAACGCATCTAATATCAATTGATGCTTTGGCAATTTTAAAAAAAAAATATTAAAAAGACTTTTATATTTCATGTTAAGCTTGAAAATTTAGAATATTATATTTCATAACAGTAGATTTAATGTTGAAATGTTCGAAAATTCTCTGTAACTTTCAGACATAATAAATCTTTATTTATTTTTTTAAAAAAATCCAGAGACTTTTCAGTTCAATAATACTAAACCCTTAACTGCATTGGAAGAGAGACAGCTTCAGAATATCGTGCCAGAAACAAATTCGTTAATGACTGATAGAAACATTCCACATTACATTATATTTAATTATTTATTGATTGATTAAGATGAGATAATATATAAAAGTTATACAAAGGTATGAGTGAGAAATTTTGTGGATAATATTCATTCCTAATGATAACAATTTTGAATTGGATTTTTATAATCACCGTCTAATATTGTCGTTTTATGTGTTAAAGTATGCGTACAGTTTGTAAGAGGCTCGTGCCCCTCTGGCGGGCATCTAGATGTGCGGAGGGAAGGGAAAATACGCTCGGCATCATTCAACTATTCTATTTATTTCTACCCTAAGAACAGGTACAATGTCATTGAATAATATTTAGAGAATGTCTCAATGAAAACCGTGAAAGTGGAACGACAGTAAAACGTGAGTGATTAGACGACTAACAAACTTGATCCTTATTTTATTAAAGTTCTAACCTATTATCCGATTTAATATAATCTTAATTCGATCTTAGTGATCAATCGTTACTTTAAGGTGTCCTTCTAATAAGAATCAAACCACTCTAATCCTAATATTATACCTTTAGTAGCAATATCATCTGTCTCGAATATATCTTCGCTCCTTCTCTCTCTCAAGCTAGAAAACATCGCCTATTTATAGTCAGTTAATTTGAATATCACGATTCTCTTCTTCCGAAGGGTTGGTTGTGAGTAACGCGAATTGATATCCCAAAGATTTCCTAAGAGGATTAATTAGAAAATCGCGTATAGATCCGTCACAAGTTTTACAGTTTAGTTCGCCGTGATCTTTCGATCATGGGCGTGAGGGGGTTCGAGTAAGAAACAGACATGATCTAAAATTCACTACTTTTATTCAACCTTTAGCACTTATGATATTGCACTGTAATAACTAAACTCGAAGAGCAGTAAGAATTATTAATCAAAAGTATATTAAATATATAGAAGCACTTATCTTAATTATTCTCTTGCACTCTCCTGTTTCCAACTTGCTAAGTCGATCGGCCGTAAAGTGGACGTATCCCATCTTTCTGTGAATCCTTCCTTTGGATTTAATATTATGAAGTGCCAAACTATGCTTTTAGCTTACCATTCGCATATAACTCTCAATCATTACTTCGCCTACTCAAATATTAGAACCTAAATAAAAGTTTGAATTTTCATAAAATTAAGTCCTCTCTACGGAAATCTGTTTTCAACCAAAATTGTAGTTAAAAACAGTATTTATCCTAAGAAGCTTAGTAGAATCCCGAATAGAGCCCGTTACAAGCTCGTATTATATTTATATTAAAACTTTCATCAAAATACAGCGAATTAGAGTTTATCTGCTAGATCATAAATCTTACTGAAATAATAAAGAACAAATATAAAGGGTGATCAAATAAAAAGGTACGAAACGACACAGTGGGTACAAATGTAGACTTTATTCAAAATATACATCATAGACTTTAGCACAACGATCCCACTGATGAACAAGCTGCGGAATTCCTTGTTCCCAGAATTCCTGTGGCTGTGACGAGACTCAGTCCTTCACAGTGCCCTTGAGTACGTCGTCCAAGTTGAAGCGCTTCCCTTTCAGGTGTTTCTTCAGTGAACCAAACACATGGAAATCGCACGGCAACATGTTCGTACTGTAGGGCGGATGATCCAACGTATCCCATTTGAATTTGTCCAGTTCCATTTGTGTGACTCTGGAGACGTGTGGACGCGCGTTATCATGGAGAAGAACAACACTCTCCGTGAGCAGCGCCGTTTTTTTGTTCTGTATGGACCTGCGTAGGCATCGGAGTGTCTCACAGTACACATCAGAGTTAATGCTTTTTCTCTGCTCGAGGAATTTCACAAGTAGCGGACCTTGAACATCGAAAAAGACAGTGAGCAACACCTTGCCTGCTGACTTCACGGCTCTGAACTTTTTAGGGAGAGGTGACGAAGCATGCTTCCACTGCATGCTGTCCCACTTTGTCTCTGGCGTGTAGTGATGGCACCATGTCTCATCACCTGTGACGATCCGCTTCATGAAAGAGGGGTCTTCCTGATACCGAAACACAGATTTTGCAGTGCTAGTCCTATACGCAGTTACTTTTGCTGGTCAGTGAGTTGCTTCGGAACCCTAGCGGCACACACCTTCCAAAATCGCAACCTGTCGTGAACAATTGTCCACACGGTTCCATATAGCTGACATCCACCTTCAGCGCCAACATTCGCAATGTGACGCGCCGATCATTTCTCACTAGGTCGTCCACCTTGTCGATGAGATCGCTCGTGATGACAGTGTTTGCCTGGCCTGGTCTCTAGCCATCACCCACACTCTCACGGCCTGCACGGAAACGGGCACTCCATTTTGTGACAGACTTGTCAGAGACACATTTCTCCCCGTACACGGTCGCCATCCGCCGATGAATAGCTGCCGGTTTCTCACCTTCCGCTGTCAGGAATCGGATAACACTTCGCTGCTCCTCAATCGTCGAATTTTGCAACGCGAACGCCATCCTGTCCTCCTACGGTCTGCCGCATCATTTGGACGCCGCTTTTTATAAGAGCTTTTGCTCTCTCCTACTCATGCGGGTGCCCGCGCATGATCCGATCCCAGTCGGAGTCTCCAATGGCATCCCGAGATGTCTCGCTACATTCTCCCATGGCGGAATATGCAAATATTTAACTGTTTCATTTTTATGTCGTTTCGTACCTTTTCATTTGATCATCCCTTCTAATAATGTTATTTCTTATGTTTACTACCTCATATACACAATGTTAAGAAGACCGTGGTAGCCTATTGATTATGATCATGAACTCATAGTTGACATCATATGAGTTCCAGTTCTAGGGTCAATGAATACCTTCCGTGTAGAGAGGCTGATGCACCTTAAATCGGTCAAGGCTCAAAGTCTTCCCACCATGGGGTGTGGTAGTTTGAAGATGAGAGTTCAAACCCAGGTGTCGACCTCGTTACTTTCCATGGTTCAAAACTAACTGAGGTCCGTCACCTATAGTCCTTGCGTTGCTTTAGAGTACGATGTTCATAAAGAACTCTCAATCTGTATTATGTTAAATGTTACAATTCCCTATCGTTGTATTTATTATTGATTTTTGAAGAATGGAGAATATTTAAAACCTGAGAGAAAAAGAATAATTTCAAATTTTTTTTAATGACAAAAATTTAGTTTTTGCTTCTTGTTTTCTGGGGAATTAGTGTTATAAATTACAAAAATACTAGTCAATTTAATAATATATTTTCAGCGATTGAATGCAGTAATGTGAAGTTTGCTTTTATTTAGGACTACATTTTTTTAAAGTATCTGGGGCATTATTACGTTTTATAAATTTTGCTTTTTCCAGTGTATCCCATTCAATTTCAATAATTTTCATATAAATACGCAAGCAGATAAAATGAAATTCTTTCGCATTTTTGTCCCTAACGTACTATTTTTTTGGATGCAGTCTTCAAGAAAATTAGTGTCTTTGATTTTGATTCTTCCTAAACTGAATTGACATCAACTACAGTTTTAGTTATTGCAACTATAAAATATGTAATGATAAAATAGTAAGTTCTCGTAAAAGCAGAATGTTTAATAAAATTTATTTAAAAAATAATGAAATATTTTAAAAAAATTGCTTTTTTTTAAAATTAATGAATTTTCACTACTCGGGCTATCATTTTAAGTAATGAATACAGACAATGAAATGTAATGTGTGATCATAGAGAAAAAACTCATTTTCTTTCATTCTCAAAAAAAGCTCATTATCGAATCATTTAGGATGATTTTATCTTCACAAAATTAATTGGGAAAATTATTAAGAAATATCAATATCTTTTTAAAAATATTTATACCAGAATATTTAACTTGTGTTCAAAAGTATCATGTATGAAAAAATATATTTTCTTGTTGTACTTAATAAATATTTTTTTTTAAATCTCTAAGTAACAAATTTAAATCCAAACATCTAACGAAGCATAACAATCATGTTAACACTTTTTCACACTTTATAGAAACGCCCAAATATAGTGCGGAATACTAATCCATTACCCATATTACCTTTTTTCACTGAAATTTTTGAGATTTTAAAAAAAAAAAATCTTTTCCATGCTAGGTTTTTAAAACTATGCTTCACAAATAATTTTAGGGGTCAGTGTTCAAAAACTATGCTTATTTTAGTCTTCTCTAGTATCAATGCACTTTTGTAGACGAAATTTCCACAGATTAAGTGCATGAAACCATTCATTTCTTGGAATTGATGAAAAAATGCATTTATAGCCACATTAATCTTTTCTTCTGAATGAAAACTATGTCCATGTAAGTTCTTTTATAGATTAAAAGCTAACCAAAAGTCACACATAGCTAGATTTGGAGAATAAGGTGGATGCTCTCTATTACTTTAATTTGTTTTTGTTTAAGAAACTCAGCTATTAATCCGGCTGTATGGGAAGATACATTGTTATGATGAAGCATTAGTCCCCTAACATTAACTTCTTAGAGGATTTCTGGACGACATTTAGTAGTATACCAGTTTGCTGTCACTGTCTTCTGTCCTTCCTACTTGATGGATTTGATCAATCCCGTACTTCTGAAGAAAACGACAAACATTACTTTTTTCATTACTCGTTGGCTTCTCACTATTGCCGGCTTAGGATCATCTTCAAAGACCCATAGTTTGCTTTATTGACGTATTGGAACGTCAATAATCGGCTTGTACATTTCCTCACCCGTTACAATTTTAGAAATGACGTGGTGGCTACCATCATTTAGCAAGTAAAGAGATTTTACTGATTTTAACATGCTCCTCTTTTTGGTGATTAGTTAGATTATGGGGAACCCAATGGCCAGCTACATTTTTCATAAGTAATTCTTCATGAATAATTTTGTATATGGCTGCGGATCCAAAGTTAAGTTCCTTTTATATTATTTGGTAGGAACAGCGATTATCATCCATTAACATTTTTCGTATGGCAGACACATTATCCGGTATTACTGACAAACGTGGCCTTTCAGTGTGTTCTTCATCCTGAAGAGAATTGTGTGACCAATGTAAAATTCTTTAAACAATCTGAATACAGATTCATTACTAAATGATAATTGCAGCCGTTGAACGAATTCCTCTTGATTTAATCCAGCTTTAAAATCATAGAAAATCACAACACGATAATGTTCTCGCGTCAACTCCCTTTTCTCTTTATTCTATGCTAAACAACTTGAAGTAAGTCTGTAAAAAGTGGTCTGCTGTGTTTGTATTTTCAAACTAAACCGTTAATTTTGTTTTGTAACTTCTTGTCTACGAGTATCTCAAAAAATTCAGTCACCCTCGTATATGTTAAAGATGCGTTTTAAAAGTATAAAAACCAAAGGAAAAATCATTTTTTGCAATATTATTATTATAAATGCATATATTTTTTAATATTACTGGAATAAAAGATATAGTTCGTGTTTAGTCTCTCTCTCTCTCTTTATCTTATAAGTAAATGAAAAATTGAATCGAAAAATTTCTTAAAAAATATCTTTTTCTTCAGAACTGTGACTTTATTATTATTTTTTTTATAAAAGTTTACACAACAGACGTGTTTCTAATTCCAATCTGGAATCGTATTTTATCACTTTCCTCATGAATTCAACATATATCGTTTTTGCATCTATGTATATTAATATTAAAAATATCTTAACCCTTAGAAGCCTAATTTTCCAAATTAAATCTCAATATATAAATACATACATATGTATATGTATATATATATACACACATACATATATATATATATGTATACAAGTATACATATATATATTGCTGTAGCCAAATAAAAGAGAAGTAATAATAAAAAAAATGCAACACATATTTTATCTAATTATTTCGAAAACAAATAGCTCAAAATAAAAAAAAAAAATCGCAAGATTTTTTTCAAGGAAAACAGGCTCTTCCTAAAACTAAGCTTTCTATAGTAAAAATAAATACTGACTTAAATCAAATAAAGTTTTTTTTCTCGTAAAAATGAATTACAAAAAGATTTATTCCACGAAACCTTTTCCAAAAGTACGTAACATATTAAATAGCACAGGAAAACTAAATGTGATTTTTTAAAAAAAAATTGGCAGCTGACATTTATTTATTTTTGCTTAACTTTTCTTAGAAAGAACATTTATGCAATAGTAACATACATACTGTCAAATATTAAATACGACCCATTTGTAAGCGTACACTTCGGTTTAAAAGTTGGTTATCAAATATGAGTATTAAGGCGTTTAAAGAATGAAAGAAAAATCCTTTTTTTTTGCGGCAAAAGGAGGCAATAAAAAATTTTCCACATCTTCAATTTTTTTGGATTTCTTTATTAGATTAAATGAATACAAATTGAATGTGACACTTTTACAGTTAATTTCTAGGAAAATCTAAGTTGTTGATTACTCGTTTTGGGAAATTCACCTTGTAACGGAAGGAGGATGTACAAATTAAGGTTGTTATTTAAAGAGAACTGAAGTTAAATAGTAAACAAGAAAGAGTCTCTCATTGCAAGGAAGTGAAGAGTACTATTATAAGGTAAAATAGTATACTAGAGCAGTGCTTCTCAAACTTTCAATATTTGCGGTCCAATATTAAATAAATCACAATTTGCATCACGGCCCCCTCACCTATAATATCAATGTATTAAATTCAATAATACTATACTTTGAAACTCAAACAACAATACGACTTTGACCTATTAAGTGCAGCTGGCGTAAAAAAACGTCTCGCTCAGCCAGTGTGTTATTTGCCCCGGGTGTATAAATACGTCTTTCCGAAGTACATTCTTTTCTGTTCACAGCTATACACCATAAACTTATTCCGCAGGCTTTATAATGCAATCATATAACTTGGCACTATTTGTGAAGGATTTGCTTATTTATTCCTGTTCTACCCCTTCCCCCCAATACACCACATACGAGTTAAACCGTGGCATTGGGGACCGAATCACCTATTTTTAATCGGCATTGAAGGGATTAATTATAAGCCGTACAAATTCTCAACATAAGTGTTAATTTTTGTTTTTTATTTTATACATGACAAGCCCACGGGGTCACTATAATTATTAAAGAAACTTGTTATTAACTTAGTATTGTCAAAATTAGAAAATACATTGAGCAGTTTTTTAGTGTATTATATCAGTGTAAATGTGTATTTTATTTTTTATTCTGTCCGAATGTATTTTAATTGCTTACTTTCAGTAAATTAAAATTTTTATAAAAATAATCTTTTGTTTTCGACTTTTCATTATGCTCGCGTCCCTTAGGTGAGTACTGCGCCCCTCAATATAAGAAACACTGAAGAGAAATTATAGATTGTTTTGATTAGAGTCGGTGACTGACACAAAAGCTTGCGTAACTACTTAGTCATGCCATAAGTCCTGATGCAATTGTAAAAAGAGTTAGAATTAAAAGCTTTACAATCAAATTTAAAACTAAATCTTCTTAAAAATTTTATTTAGCTTTTAAATTTGACATATTTTCCTGTTTTCTTCAAAATCATCCCCTTTTGGCTTCACACGGACTTTGCATCCATCAAATGAAGCACTACACACTCGCGCGCGGAAAGTTCCACTGCTGCTTTCCTAAAAGACTGTTCTTATTGAGATACCACTTTAGACTTTCCTTCGACCTTAATACTAACCTCAATTTATAGTCTAGGGCAGTAATCGTTAAATCCCGGGCCGTGGACCGGTACCGGTATGTGGATCAAATAGTACCGGGGAGCACAATGGTCATTATTTCCCTTTTATTTACTGGGATGTATTCCTCTCGGTTTTGTTTAACTTTCCGTGGAAATCACTTTATATTCAATTTCTGGTGTAACTTTATTTTATCTTGAAGACATGTTTGAATACAATCTAATTAAAATTATTAAATTAAAACAATCTAAAATATAAAGAATCAACATCTTTTCCCACCCCCTCAGAGGGCCATGATAAAAATATCAAATGTTGACGATGAAAAGGTTAGGAAGCACTGGTCTAGTGAATTTAAATCCTGTCTGCTGGAAGGTAATCATCGTGTTTTATTATGTCCGGTACATTCTGATTTAACCTTCACTGGGTCGTCTTTATATTGCGAGTCATCTTGGAAAATTCAGTCATTTTCTTTGAAAAGGATTACCTTCAGGGGCTTTGCTATTGGTTCTATGATGCTAATTTGTTAAACTTTTAGCCATAGTTTTCACACCTTTCTGGTAAAAATGAATGCCTGAGATACCTTAACAGCAAACACCCCACCAAATAATTCCAGAAGCTGCTTGATCTTTCTGCAATCATTTTTCATTACTTATAGCTTCTTGGGCAATCTTTACATATTGTCAGTCTAATTATCAGAATGCGTAACTCTTCAAAGGAAACTAATTTGATATACGAATGCTACGTGCCAAGAGCTGTTTTGGCGCAGTTAAGGTATTGCGCCAAACGGTACAAATGTTGATACACATGACCACACGATTCAAATATCAAGGTAACCATTTTGTAATGTTATCGCCCATCTTGACAAACATAAACAACCGCTTGGCTCGTAGTACTCCGATATCAAATTAACATCAAAGATGGAGTTATGCATTTTGATAATTAGGCCGATGACATACATTATCAATATGGTGGTTTAAAGATTCTTCAATGTGTGTCAAAACTTTTCTCATCGGTAAACAGAATTCATCTGTATCTATTATTAAAATGTCGCCGCAGCAATGCATTTGTTTTAAGGTACTTTCAGTTCTTTAATTCTTTTGTAAAAAAATGGCCAGTTATTCTTCGATAAACCTTGGACTAAGATTATTGTTTCCTATGAGGCACATTGTTATTTTATACATGTTCAACTGGTTAACAAAGAGTGTCTTTAGTTTAGGATTTTTACGAGCTCTAGACGTTACTGCTTACCCTAGAGATGCTGTTCGCACTGAAACCACACAAACGCATCTACTACTGTCTGCAATGCTGTTGGTTAAAGAAATATCTTATTGGATTAATAAATGAATAACCTCTTAATGGTAAAAGCCTTAAATTTCACTGAGTGGCTCTTTTTTGGAAGGGAGAGGACCTGTAACACGTTTCTGTTCAAAGTGTTTAAACTCTGATTTAGAACAACATGCGAAAAAGCTGCAATTATATCTAAAAAATATTGCAGATGTTCACTGACGTTGAATCTTATAGCATATACATAATTATATGCATACTAGCTGGTATACACGTTCTTCGCACAGGTGAATTTAAAAATTAAAAAATACAGACTAAAGCATAAAGAAGTTTTTAATGAGTTAATTTTACGTGAATTGTATAAATTAAACTAAAAAAGCTTTTTACATAACTCAGCTGAACAAAAAAACAATGTTTGCTAAATTTTAAGTCTTTAGATATAATTGCTAATTTTTTTATTATTGTTATTATTATTTATGATGCCCCGTAACTTTTTTCTGGGTCGATTTTTGAAAACACCTACCTGCTCAGCAAAAGTAACACATTGTTACAAATTTTTTGTATTAAACATTAAAAATAGTGTAAATAATTTTTATCTGGATGTGTAATACGTTAATATTACTTTCTTATGCATTTATTTTATGTTAAATAGCTGTTACCCGCGACTTCGTCCACGTGGAACTTAACACACAAAAAAGTATTTATTCACTTCGCAGAGTTTACGAAAACTTTTCTTCTACTTTGTGAATCTATGTTTCTTCTTTGTTATATTTTTTTCTTTGCTTTTTGTTGAGCAAGGGGTGAAAGGGACGCAGGACCTTTGACACTGTCGATGGGGTGAGGACTAAAATCTTTAGGATCAAAATAGGTCTAAGTAGCTAGTAGGATGAAACGCGAACACAAACGAAGCCGCAATGAAGGTGGTGAAAGGGACCTATGACCTTTGACAATGCAGTTAAGGACTGTGAAATCATAAGGATCAAGACATGAACGGGAAATGTCGTGAATGGCAGCAACCTAATCATGGAAAAAAGTTTGATATAACTGCTAGCAATCGTTGAGACAGAAGGCTCGCGAAATAAAATAATTCCTATTAAATAAAAAGAATCCCTATTGAATATAAAAATAGTCCCTATTGAAATAAAGAATCTCTATTTGAATCGGATATTGCTCACTATTTCATTGGTTTTAATTTTATTTTCTCGGAATCCTAATTTTTTTAAAAAAATAAAAGTAGCCTAAGTTATTACTTATAACATTAGCTATCTGCCAGTGAAAGTTTCAGCAAAATTGGTCCAACCGTTTCAGAGATTAACCGGAACATACATACAGACAGACAGACAGACAGACAGATAGACAGACCGACAGACAAAATTTTTAAAAATTGATTTTTTCATGAAGACCGACAAAAGACAAAATTCATTTTTATTTATAGGTATAGATGATATGGGACGGTATCCGTGTCCTTTTATTAAACCTCTTAGGAAATCTTAGGTCTATCAATTTAAATTTATTCACAACCAACCCTCTGAAGAAGAAACCTTGACTGTTTAAATTAGGTCGGCTATATATAGTCTAGGTTTTCTAGCTAAGGGAGAGAGAAAGTGTGGAGATAGGATAGATTCCTAGTGATCAGATATTATTCAGTTTTGTATTTCCGATATCAGATAAGTGAAAGAATTAAAGTGACGATTGGTCACTACAGCGTCATTTGTGATCGGCTAAATTGCAAGGTAGATTCGATCTAAAATTAAGTAGGCCGATATTTAAAGTATCCTCATAGTTCGCGTACTCGTTATTAATCCACATATTGCTTAATTTGAGAACATCTCTTCTCTTTGAAATTACTTGAAATTGGTTGCCAATTGCGTTTCTATCTGTGTGATCAATAAATAGATTGTTTTTGGAGATAGCTAGTCTTCCTTCCCTTCCCCCTACATCTTTAGGCGATAACGAGAGAATATCTCGTTCTTCACAGATATATGATACATATATTTGAATGCGTGTAATTCGGTTTGATTACTTAAATTTACTTAAATTTCAATTCTTGGGATATTATAACATTAGAAATTAGACTTTTAAATAAATGTACTTTGAATTTGTTTAAATAAAGTCTGCATGAAGCAATTATTCACTCTATTAATCAATGCATTTTAAAATATTGCAACTGTTGCAAGAAAATGTGACAATTTTACTCTTTAAGGAAGCGTGAATAACATATAAAACTTACAGTTTAAATGTTTTAAAATGTTAAATGTATTTTCATTTAGATGGGATTTTTTTTCAATGAAGGTGGGGCACATATTTAAAGAATTTTTAGATCTAGTAAGTTAACCTATAGCACATCTTAACAATAAATTCAATTTTTATCCTTCTAATCCATTTTTATTCTATTTCAGAGTAAAATAATGAGTTGATTAAATAATGTTCTCCATGCATCATTATTTCAGTCTTATATTAAGTATTAAACAAAGAAGGATATTTAGAAAATTTATATTTAATCAATTTTAAAAACCGTTATATTGCTTGAAATATGTACTACAGTTAGTTCTATAGAATACAAAATAACCTAAGAATTTTCTTATAAAATTAAAGAATAATATAATGATTTTAACTCACAAATTATTTTGCTGACGATACAAAAAAAATTACACAGTGATTCAACATTGCGCGATTAAGTGATTATAGTTTATATAAAGTTATTTTCTGGAAAAAAAATTAACATTGCAAATAAGTAAATCGCATTACTTCTTTTTTTAAAAATTTTTTCTACTGCCGACACTAGCAAAAATATTATGAAAGCACTGAACTTAATTACTTACTACAAAGTAAAATATTATTTTATCTATACCAAATCAGAGCATTTTAAAATACTTTCATTATGGCATTAATTTATCTTTATTTATTCAGCAACATTTTTACATTACCAATTTAAAGAGAAATTATAAACTTTCAGCATTCGAATAGAAATATCATTTAATAAAATCATTATGCTATCCCATTCTAATTCACAATGGAGTGGTTCCCCACAACCTTTCACTGCACTTGTCAAGTAACGCACATTAACCGTTGCATTGGCGAGATCACTTCGATACAAATTGAATGGCTACTCGAAATACTTAGCGTCGGTTCATTAATAATCTGCAGCACTCCAGAGATTTCAGTTAGAAGCGGAGTTTATCCGATCTAATAGCTTTAATTAAATTAGAATGGAATGAATTGGTCACAGAACCATTAGGAAATACTGTGTTTCTCTTCGCAAGGTATCGTTTATACTTTAGGTTAAATTATCATTGTTTTTATTTTTATATCAAACATATTATTAGGTATATATCAAGATTCTCGTTAATAATTTTTAAGCAGATGTAATTCACTAATCGATTAATTGAAGTATATAATATATCCAGTAGCGCACACAGGAATTTTTCAAGGGGGGGGGTCCAGAGTCGAAAGTTCATCATTCTTATATCATGCCCCTTTTGATTTTGTCGATTTTCGGGAACAAAACACAGTAAAAAACTAATTATTGAATAAATAATTAGCATTAATTAATAAAATTAATGATTAATAACAAATACTTAATAAATTTTACGTATTATATACTTAGAATTATAATCAATCGGAAAGAATATCAAGGGCTTTGAGGGGGGGTCCGACCCCCCTTGTGTAAGCCACTGAATGTATCTAACTGTTAATTAATATCAATACTACTTTGAGTCATAACTATTTAAAAAATGTTTCAGACGGAAAAAAGTGTGACGTTGCGTATTAGTGCATAGGTTCTCAACGTGGGCGATAACGTCCCCTTGTGGGCGTTTGAGTCTTTCAGGGGGCAGTAAAAGACCCAGAGTAAGTTACGGGGGTTTGAGATGGTATGGAGGGGCATGAGCAGATTAACCAAGTATAGTCTAAAAAAAAGACCAAATAAAGACCCTGGTTATGTACTAACAGAAGTAAACTTTAATACTGGGTACCTTATGTTGATAGTATGTATTCAAAATTGTATATTCGTGGCAATAGCTATTTCATATTTGCGAGTAAAAAAGAAATTGAGGGATTTAGGGGAAAAAAACTAAATAAAAAAATTATTCTATCAGTAATAGAATATTTTTTTTAATTCCTGTTTTCGGCATTTATTTTGTATGCTCTTATTTCTCTGGAATGAGAGGGGGCGTTATCAAAATATTCACTAGAAAAGGGGGTGCCAGTTCAAAAAAGGTTGGGAACCTAAAATTTAGTGCATATTTAATTACATGCATTCCAACTCTCTGTTGATCTTCATATAATAATAATACTATTGAAGTTACTTTAAAACACTTTGTTTCTTTAATGAAACTTTTATCTGTATGAAATATGACTTTCTTCATTTACGGTTGTAAAATGTTTTCATACAAGGGTATAAGTTAGAAATTATTTACAATTTAAGTCTTGCAATTTCAATAAACAAAGATAGTTATACAACACATACATTGTTTTTCGATGCCAAGGAGCACAAATTTCCAACCTTCCTGGTCAAACAAACCACAAACTTCCGTAAACCTTCCTGGTACACGGTTTCGGTTGGCAGTGAAACCACTTTTGCACCGCAATTTGAACATCCATGTCAGAGGCAAGTCGATGGCGTCTCAAAGCTTCCTTGAATTTTCCAAAGAGATTAAAGTCTGAAGGAGTGAGATCTGAGCTGCAAGAAGGGTGTTCAAGAGACTCAAAACCAAACCAGTTTATTGTGTAATGTTGTTATGGTCCATGTACGACCAAGTGTTGTTTTTCAGCAACAAATCTTTCTTTTAGAGTTAACTACAACTTTTGTTTCGAATTTCTTGGTTTCAGTTTATTCGCGAACAGATCACTGAACCTTGCAATATTTAGAGCTGCCTCCCGTCCAATTAGTCATCCCATGTAAGGACTTTTCCTCCTAAAATAGGGTTAATATCATCTCTCCAACCGTGGGGTGATCTTGAACTTTTTTGTTTTAAGAACTCCTGGGTGTTTCCACTCACTACTCTGAAGTTTCGACTCGGGGTTATAGTCATGAATCTATATTTCATCAACGGTCACTATTCTGCTTAAAATTACGTCGCCTTCAATGTTGCAGTGATCCAGTAAACGTTCTCAGGTGATCAAATGTTTCGTTTTCATTGCTACGGTAAATATTTGAGGTACCCACGTGCACACACTTAAAGGAATGTGAATTCGTCGTAGATAATTTGATAAGTGGAACCATGACCTATGTTTAAAGATACAATCTCGTCTATAGTATCTCACCTACTTGCTGTATGCTACTTGCTCGAGTTTGCTGAATGTTGTTGTCAGTTGTCAAGATTGAAGGTCGCTCAGTTTCTTCTTTTTGTGTTATGCTCGCTTTCGGCTACTTTTATACATTTCGAGCTACAAAAATCTCTTTTACGGGTTCAACCTCTTTTTCTGTATTGTGACAAAAATCTCCGTTGAGTTTCAGTAATGTTTGCCCCTTCTGACCTCAAAAGACTGTTCACTCCTTGTTGCTTCTCTTTGGTGCAAGCTGACATGCTTATGCTGGTTTAGCTAGACCAGTGTTTCTCAAACTTTCAATATTGGCAACCCATTTTTCAGTCATGATTTTCCTAGCGCCTCCTCCCCTTCTACAATAACAATGTATTGAATTCAATAATACTATGGTTTGGCTCTAAAGCTACAATGTAACTTAAATTATAAACCGTACAAATTGTCGAGATAAGAATTAAATTTGGTATATAATTTGGGCTGATGACAAGCCCATGAGAGTCACTAGTTCTTAGTGAATTTGTTCTTAATTTGGTATTGATAAATTAATAATCAAATATATTATGCCAGTACTCCTCAAAATTTCAATGTTTGGGACCCAATATCCAATCATTATTTTCATATAGTGCTCCCCCTTCATACTATAAGAATGTATTGAATTCAGCAATAACGTACTTTAACGCTAAAACTACAATGCGATTTTAGTTATAAACTGTACAAAACTATCAAGATTAGTATTAATATTTGTATTTAATTTTATACAAGCCCATGTCTCATCACTAGTAATTATTAACCTTGTTCCTAACATAGTATTGTTATATTAATCAAATACATTATGCAGTATTGATACATTTATAAGCATACTATGTCTTTGTAAATGTGTATTTTTTTATCTTAGAATGTGTATTTTGTTTTGTTTCCTTGAAGTAAATTACTAATTTTTTTTTAATTTTTAATTTTCATTTTTTCGAAGTGCTCGCGTCCCCCTGATAGGATTATCACGCCCCCTGGGGGATGCCCCACAGTATGAGAAACGCTGTATTATGCAGTGCTGATACGTTTATGAGTACATTATAACAGTGTATTTTATTTCTTATTTTGTCGGAATGCATTTGAATTTGTTTCCTTTCAGTAAAATAATAATGTTTTTAAACAATATTTTATTTTTGTGACTTTTCGATATTGTAAACTCGTGAGTTCTTTTCCGACCGTGTTCGAATTGTGACAAGAAAATAATTGCAGACAGGATTTGGTCCCACTGTTCATTCCATACCTTCTATGGGACATTTCTTAAAATCAAGAATATATTACGATGTTACAGGATTACGATACATCGTTCAGCCGTGTCTACTTTTCACGACCCCGGCTTTCTTCGTCACTCTCTCTTCCCTCGTTCCGAGCTTTTTCTCCTCCGTCGTTGCCAGATCCCTTTCTCTATATCGTCTCTCGTTCGACCTGTTGCAAGGTGCAGGCAGCTGTTCCTTACACGCCCCACCTAAGAGTAAAATTTGCCCCTTGTGGCTGATTTTACCATATCAGACACCAGGAACAGAAAATTCACAAACCGTGACACAGAAAATACACAAACAGAACACACTATAATGGCAACAGTCAAAAGTCTTGATGATTGTTCTAGTGAAAGTTCCTTAATACAAACACATGAAATAATATGAATAGTTCACCCAATTGAAATAAGTGACTATGTTCCCAGAAAGATCTAAACTGTAATGCGATTGCAAACAGATACATAGAAAACACATTATACAAAAAAAAACACTAAATATATACATTACAGTTTTTATCTTAATCTAGACAATGTTTATTTCATTAACTCATGAATGAATGCTCAATGAGTTCACTAAATCTATATTAAGTACACAGTAAACTTTCCTACGGCTCTAATTTGCCTTTGGCCAGTATGATTTCCGACCCAAACCATCCTAATACAAAGTTAATTCGCTTTACACGATTTTTCCAAATTTGCATCAGAAGGTCTATATCGACTATTCGAGATATAACAAACTCCTCTAACATTCTTAAAACCTGAGCCGTTAACTTACATCCATAAGAAGTGTATTCAATCTTAAACCTCACTTTTTTAGTCATGCAAATTCCAAACGACATAAAGCATGCGGCATAATTCTTCGTGAGAGAACGACAGAAATACCACTTCCACAAATCCAGTACCGTGACCCACGATGCTGCGCTATTCTTTTCTACAAAACCTTCCCTTTTCGACAAAAGATAAATCTCGGTTCTCGAAAATATGTTTAACCAAGCTTCACAGGTTACTTTCGCACTGAGACTAGTCAACGGCACAGCCTCGCCCCACCTAGTGTGCTGATCAACCAGACGTAAAATATATTTATGTCCCTTTAAGCTTGGCGGATCAATTGGACCTATCAAATCCATATTCCCCACCTCAAATGGCAATTCAGGCCTTGCCACAGGTGTACTGGATGATCGGTCTTTAATCCTAACCGATCGAGTGAGCTGACATTCTTTACATGACTCACAAAATTTCTTCACATCGGCCCTCAGACCCTCCCAAAAGAAAGAATACTTTATTCGTTCAAGCGTCTTCTTGGGACCCATGTGACTTCTGAACACTGAAGTATGCGCTAGTCTCAACACCTCAGTTCTTCTGCACTTCGGAATTACCAGTTGCCCAATACTCTCCCCGAGTATTTTATCTCTATGAAATAGATACCCATCTACTTCATAGTAGTTTCCTTTGCCTTCCTTAGCATGCTTCCAAACCAATGCTAACTCGGCACAATACTCCTGTTCGGAACGAAAACTATCAGCCACCATGATTCCTTTATCCATCTCAGCGGTCACCTCCTTATCCTTAGTACCCAATGTTCCCACTTCATTCCGACATGAAGTAATATTCCTTTGAGAATCCTCAATGTGCTCCTGTGCTTTCTCTGGCAGAATACCCGATGAAACCTCGGTTTCATCTACATTTCCTGAGTCAACCCTCAGGTCCTGAGAGCTTTGAGCCAGTGAATTCTCTTCACTCTGGGCTCCTCCCAACATATCCAAAACATCTGGTGGAAGCAGCACGTCTTCTACCAAAACTTCTGCCAAAGCACATAACACTTGCTGGCGCACCACATTAACCTGGCCACCGGTAGCAAGACCAATTGGAACATATACTAAAGGACATTTAACCGCTGGACCGAAAATACCTTTCAAATAAATCGAGGAAGCTCCTTCAACCGATATTCCAGGAACTAAGTCTTTCTTGATAACAGTAATTTCCGTACCAGAATCCAATAACGCATGGACTAACTCCCCATCTACACTGATAGATGTTTTCACTAATTTACTTAATTTGTCTTCAATAGCCCGTCTAGGCATGACTTTACCTAGCACATCCACTCTAGCAGCTACCGTCCCATCTACCAATTCCGTCCCTTCTGTTGACACCTTATTCTCATTAAGTCTTTTATTATCTACCTCTTTGTTTTTCGGACAATCCCGCTTAAAATGTTTATCTGATCCGCAGGTGAAACAAGCGAATTTTTTAATTTCAGTTACTTGACCTTTATCAAAGTTTTTCCTAGAAGAAAAATTATCTAACTTTTTCTCCCCAAATGGCTGTTTACCCCAACTACCATTAAAACTTCTCTTTTCACTATCATTCCATTTAGCTCTCTCAGGTTCATCATAGGATTTCCCTTTGGAAGCATAAAATATATCACATTGTTTGCCCAAGTCCCTGGGTTTGTACCATTCTTCCCCTTGGAGCACACCAATATGGGTCGCCGTCTCAGAATCCAACATTTCAAACATTTTATCTGCTACGATCAGTTGATTAACTGACTCAAAATCATTCGCACCTCTTAACTTACAGTAGTATAACCACATCGATGTTAAACGGGACGCGAACTGAGAGAAAGTTTCGTCAGAGTTACGTTTGGCCTTTCTAAAATTTTCTAAACATATTTTTGGTGAGGGTTCATACTCCTTGAGCACAACCTGTTTTAAAGATTCGTAATCTTTTAATTCTTCTTCGCCTAGGTTAACTAATAAGTTTGACACTTTGTCTCCTAACATGCATAACAAAACCTTCGGTTTTAACTCGTAGCTAACCATTTCACTAGCGAAAGCCTTTTCAAGACTAGAAAAGAAATATTCCCACCCGTCTGATTTATTGGGTACCTTTACAGTTAAGAGCCTAACCATTTTAACTATTTCATCTAAAGATTTTACACGTGAGGTTTGACCATTATTTTGAGTAGCACTCTGATTAGCGTTCCTAGATAATTCTATTTCCAAGCGTAATTTTTCAATTGATAATTGTTCTTGTCGTTTTAGTTTTTGCTGCTGTTCTGTCTCTAACCTTTCGGCTGTAATAACTTCCAATAACTCTTTTGCCTCTTCCTCCTTGTAATATTTACTAGAGATTATTAAATTCCTCAAAACAATTTTAGACATAGACGGATCAGGAGACTCATCTAAGTCCCGCGCTAATTGAATTAAGTCAATTTTCTTACTTCTAATGAGAAATGCCATTTTTAATCAAGCTAAACCTAATGCCAAATTACCTTCTGACAAATTTAACTACAAACACTTAAATGACCTAGTACTATATATTTAACAAGCAAGAAAAATTCTACTCGTTTTTTCTAAGAGTACTCAAATTCCAGAAACACAATACGAAATATGTTTACAATAAAACTTATATGAGACACAGTTATTTGTTACTAATCAAAACCTTTTTCAAAATTAAAAAAAAACACAATTAACAACATACTTTAGCTACATTACCATAGAATTATTTCTCAAATCATAAATCTACTCTTAGTTTCTTTTATTTTTAATTAAAAGAAGAATCTTATGCAGGATACAAAAAACCAATATACATATACATCCTAAATTACGAGCAAAGGAAATAACCTCAGATTGTATTAAACTATCAACTAACTGACAAATTGCAACACTTTTGCTTAAAATGAAAAACTATCATATAATATTAAAAAAAACATGCCATATTCTGAGTCATAAATAACCTACAAAATCTCTTATTTCCAACATTTTAACAGGAAGTCCGTCTACTTGAAATACATATACACATTTTTTTTAATGGATATTTTTTCACCCACTCAAACATACATTTTTCGCAACCATTATTTCAAGATAAATTAATCTAATTCTTTTTTTTTAAATTCTGCAAACTGAATTGTTATGCAAAACACTTTCTATACCCAGATTTTAATTTTTGAGACAACTTCCAAACAGTAAAGAATGATGATAAAAAAAAATTATAGTTTAACACAAGTACTTTAAATACCATATTTTACAACATTTAAAATGATACTCTATCATTTCCAGGTAAAATAAGTACACAATTTTCTTATTTCATCTACACAATAATCCAACAACATAGAATATTGCAATAAACCAATGAACTTTTCTTTTTTCCAATATATCTGCTTTTTCTATTTTATTTTTAAAAAAACAAATTAAATATGACTGCATCCCATTACTTTTTTTAAATATTCACACAATATTTTAACTTAGGGGAACAATAGCCACCTACCTCGACATGAAAGCTGTTTCAGTACTTGAACACTTTTCAGATCACGGCTCCATTCATCAGAAAATGAAGAAAAATACGACATCTGTTCGTTCATATCCCAACTCGGCAGGTGTTGGTAAAACTCCATATGAAGAAGGTCTTGTTTTTTTTCACTTGAAACTGCTGCAAGGCAATTCCCGGGATCCACGTGGTCATCAGCTTGAAAATACACTGCAGGATTCTATTTCCTAGTTAAAAATTTCCTTTCAAACCGAATGTCCACTAGAACCTTGTTCACAATTATGTAGTACGAACACCGATCAATTTGGAATATATTATTCATTTAACTTCTGCTCCATTGCACCGCACTTCTGACACCAGTATAAACTCGTGAGTTCTTTTCCGACCGTGTTCGAATTGTGACAAGAAAATAATTGCAGACAGGATTTGGTCCCACTGTTTATTCCATACCTTCTATGGGACATTTCTTAAAATCAAGAATATATTACGATGTTACAGGATTATGATACATCGTTCAGCCGTGTCTACTTTTCCCGACCCCGGCTTTCTTCGTCACTCTCTCTTCCCTCGTTCCGAGCTTTTTCTCCTCCGTCGTTGCCAGATCCCTTTCTCTATATCGTCTCTCGTTCGACCTGTTGCAAGGTGCAGGCAGCTGTTCCTTACAGATATGCTCAAGCTCCCCCTCCTCCCCACGTAGGGTTATCTCTCCCCCATAGGAGGACTCGTCCTACAGTTTGAGAAACGCTGAGCTAGACAACCACTGACGCAATTGTGGTTAAATCCAGCACACGTGACCAGACAAATGCTAACTCAATGCATGCACATGTGGCTGACACATCTCTGTTTAACAAAGCTGTAGAATGAAAAATGTAAATAATTTTTGACTTATCCTGGTGCCATTTTTTTTTCTAGATTCAATAATAAAAACTTGTTAATTATATTGCATAAGTCAGTAAAGAAAAGTTTAGACATTCGATTCAGATATTTTTTCTTCCAAAATTTTAATATATCTAAATATTCTCCGTCTAAATATGCATGTTACTTGATAAAAATTACCCATTTTTAAATTACAGTTAGCATAATGAGTCAATACTAAGAAAACTGCAGGGGACTGAAAAACAAATCATTTTTGAGATTTTTTCTGAGCCAAATTTGAAGCAAAATTTCATATTTTTCCAAGCAAAACTCATGGAGCATTTTAAGGAAAATGTGCAAAATTGTTTTATCACAAAAAGAAAGTTCAGTGAAATGGGCTAATGTAAGTCTTTCAAGGAAAAAAAGCATTGCTTTTTTTCTTAAAGAAAAAATAAACATAATACCATTTTTTTTAAAAAAAATAACTTGCTTTTTCAAAATCTATAATTTACTTTTTTCCCTATTGAGTCCAATTTCTTTCAAATATTTCTCAACAGCTTTGTTTCATTTTTCTTTTGTTCCTTTATTTGAATTCACAACATTTTTCGCACAGCACGTTTGCATTTTAGGAAGAATTGGAGATTTTCCTCACAGAAAAATGTTTTCAAAATATTTAGTACACGTATATGGAAATAGAAATTTCGTAAGAAAAAGAATTATATTTAAGCTTCTTTTAAGGAAAGAAAGTTAGAAGCAATAATACTTTCTTTGGAATGTCATCTGAAACACTCAGGCTTCAATCGGTACAGTGAAAAAACTGATTATTGAAAATAAAAATATTTGAAAATTGAATTTGTGAAATCTCTTCTGATTTATTTGCAAACATAGGAAGGACACAGAAAATAGCATATGCATTACTGTATCCATGTGTTTAATTCCAAGAAGGAAACGAATTTTCAAAAACTACTCTTTTATATATTTCAGACTAATTTTTACGTTAGAAATATGCAAAGGCTTAAAAGTTCACACCAAAATTTATGTAGAATACTTTGTTCCAAACATTTTATCAGTCTGTTCCTTAAAATTTTAAAATTCGAATGTTATTAAATTTCAGAATTTGATTGCGAAAAATAAATACATAAGCAGCACATACTCTGTTACTGTATGTATGTACAGTGGGCATTGAACAATTGAATTCACTATAAGTAAGCCTTTCAATAAAATGGTTATATTAAGTCATTAGAAATAAGTATAATCTCATTACCCAAAGGATTACGTGTAAATTTATAGTTCTAATGTGTGATGTAGCTTGTGCATATTCATCTACGAATAATGCGATCTTAACCATGAGATATCGGGCTCTCTCTAGGACAAGGGATATCTCATGGTTAAGATCGCATTATTAGTAGATGAATATGCACAAGCTACATCATCATATATATATATATATATATATATACATTTATTATATATATATATACATTTATTATATATATATATATATATACACACATTTATGTGTAATAATTCCCAGTAATTCAATCTTTAGTAGCTTTTGATTTATCTGTAGTTCAGTCCTTTAGGAACACTGTTCAATTATTTTAACTAGCTACCCACCTGACGGGGACTTTTAGAACTACATCCATCCCCCCAGTTCATGTAATTTCCCATTGAGTATAAATACCGAGATCACTGAAAATTCCCCCTCTTCTGTTCTTTGTCTGCCTTCAACATGTAGCCGGCTGCAAATCTTTGTGTATTCATTTCTTTGTGTTGTGTTTGTATCCTTTCTGCTTCTTATTTTGTCAGAAAGCTGTATGTTAAATATTGAATAAACTAAATTTACTATTTCAAAGAACTGTCTCGGCAATAACATAAATATGCAACATCTACCTTACAGTAATCATCACCATTGACCACGCCCTGTCCTATCGATACAGTATCTTTACTACTCGCCACGTCTTTACAGGATTATTAGAGTTATATTAAGTACTTGCCAGAAATAATATAGAAATTGTTCATATATATATATGCAGAAAGAGAGAGAGAGTTACCGCACGTTGTACTAGGGGATTTAAATAACACTGTATTTTTTTGCTACAAACAATAACGTTTATTGATGCCCATTTTTCACTGGACTACACTATAGATGAACACACGGAGATAAATTTAATCACGCTCAGACAAACACTTCATTATGCTCAAAGATGGTGTAACACAGTTCTTAAATTCCCTGAACAGTTCTCACACAACATTGCAGGTGGAAACACAGCTCAGGTGGTGATTGACTTACACGCCACTTCCTTTTTATTCTCGCAACTGGTCTCTTCACAGTCCCCCTCTTGCTAATTCTATTTCAACAGCGAAAAACTTGCGAACTACGCGTCGAGTCCCCACTCATTACTTATTTCACACTTCTCTTGTTAAGTAGTTATGGCAACATCGCCCTCTAGGGAAAATCCCACATAGATATGTAATGACTTATAAATCCCAAAACAATTATGAACTAAACTATTAGTAATATCACCAAGAACCTGAATTATGCATTTATAAGGAGAGCAAAAATAGTCTCATCAATCTAAAATGGATAACTATTAAGGTTTCTGAAGCTTTCGCTGATTTAGGACAGTTATATAGTGTTCGGCATTGCTTTGTAATATCCTGATCTTTACCTTCAGCAGAAACTTTCGACATAATAGAAAAAAAATTACATAATGCAAACCATAAATGAAAATTTGACCCTAAATCTACATGTGAAATAAACAGAAAGTCAATAAAATATTTCAAAGAAATGGATGAATAATTTAAAACAAGATTTTCCCATGAAAGAGAATTATATAAAGAGAATTAAAAAAAAACACGTACCTAAATCTTTGCTAAACTAAATTTTTAGCTTTGTGTCTTCTACTATTAAGTTCTTGGTGGGAAAAGACATTAACCATAGGAAAAATGTGGCTAAGCTAAGATAATTTTTTGCAACTAAAAAAAAAATGTGAACTGATTGAAAACACAAATAAAATTTTCAAGATCTATAGTTTTAGAAATAAATTTAAATATGAGTTTAGCTGTATGGTTGTAATCGCGGCAATATTGATAGAATTTTATTTATATAATTGTTAACTTTTAGAACATTGTCATAAACTAAATCACTATTTCTTTATAAAAATATACATACATACTTAAGAACAGGGTTTTCTACCACGCAGTTTCATTCTCACACTGTTACGATAAGAAAATTACGAAAATTCTAGTGTAATACGGCAACACGTTTGCATTCTGGAAAATATTTAATGCGAGCATTTTTGAGCTGCGAAATGCTCTTATAGCTAGATAACGCTCCTGGTCACTTCCTGAATATAATTTATCCTAGTTTTACACTGAATTTTTTACCACTGAATACTATTTCATTAATCCAAACTTTAAACCAGGGGGTGGCCAATCCGCGGCACGCGTGCCACAATGTGACACGGCAGAGTTGTAGCCTTGGACGTGAAGACATTGAAGAATAAAAATGTTTGAAAAGATAATAACAAATAACAATTTGTTTACAATTTTATTTAAATGCGGTTGTCTCTTACACCTAGGGTTGCCAGATGTCCGGTTTTCGACCGGACAGTCCAGTTTTCTTCATGTTAGTCCGGTCAAGAGAATCTGGGTAAACCGGATAAAAGAATGTCCGGTTTTAAATACATTTTGCGTAATATCTGGTGCTTTGGGCAGACAACCAACACAACGAGTAGGATTGTAGGTACCTAGGTGTATATCTACATGGTTTGGACACGCGTGTGCATGTAGATAGGATTGCGCAGCCAGAGCCACCTTCGGTTCGGATTCGATTCGGACTCTCGACTCTCGACCTTCCTCTTCCGCTCTTTCCCTCCAAGCTCCAACGGGGGAGGGGAGAGGGGCCGGTAGCGGGGAGTCGCTGTCAGTCCTTAATTGTTCTTGTTGTGGGTATATTCGATTCATATTATATGTGTCGCTGTCGTGGTCGTGTATGTGTGTACCAAAATGGAAGACAAGGAAGCATCTAACAGCAAGGGAACTCCAACTAAGAAAGCAAGATGGGTTTGTCATTGTAATGTTGATTGGGGATCGCGTTTTGTTTGGTTAAATAAATGCAATGAAGACAACACAAAAGGCTAATGCAAATTGTGCAAAAATTCGTTCACTGTAGCTTATGACGGCTTAAAAGCAGTTACCCACCACGCTGAGGCAACGGAGCACAAAGAGTGTGAAAGTGCTGCAGCCATGTCTCACCGAATGAAGTCTTTCTTTACACCAAAAGGCAGCATCTGAAGTGAAAATGTTGGTATTGCCGAATTAACTGAGGTTTACCATAGTATCAAGCACCACATTTCTTATGTTGCTCAAGATTGCTCCTTGAAAGTATTAAAACAAGTGATAAACGATTCAGATATCGTAAAGCAAATGACAGGAGGACGCACTGAATGTTTAGCTTTGGTAAACCAAGTTTTGTTTCCGTATTCAATGGAACTTGTTCAGGAAGATTTAATAAATGATGTTCTCTTTTCGGTAGCGACTGATGCATCAAATAAAGGTAATAGAAAATGTTTTCTAGTTGCTATTCAATATTTCTCACCAAAAAGCGGCTTCTGCCATAAAATATTGGATTTTTACGAAGACGCATTTGAAGATTCAACATCTATTAAGGAATGTTTATGTGAAGTCATGGATAAGTCACGACTCCCATGGAGCAGAGTAACAGAATATGGAGCGGACAACGCGTCTGTTAATTTTGGAGTCAATAATTCCGTTTTTCAAAAATTGAAGTCTGAAGAAAACAACGACATAATTGCTGCTCACTGTAATGACCACATATTTCATAACTGCGCTAAAAATGCATTAAAAGTAATGCCTGTTGATGTCGAAAATATAGTGGTGGAAGTATTTGCAGAGTTCTCTTGTTCCGCTAAGAAACGAGAAGATTTGAAGGAGTGCTTTGATTTTTTTGAAAGGGAATATAGAGAAATCATGCTTCACGTTCCTACAAGGTGGCTTAGTTTATTTACAGCTCTTGATAGGATGCTTTCATCATGGGGGTCATTGAAAAGGTACTTCATAGAACGAGGTTCTGATAATTGCCCTACGGCTCTCTGGGCTATCTTATCAGACCGAGAAAACGAAATCGACCAATAAACCTTTGTTAAAAGCAGTGTCATCAAATGCCAAATTTATAAAGAAGTAGATTGTAAGCTTTTTTGTCATTTTCAGCAATATTTATGAAACAATAAAAAAATTGAAAAGTTGTCCGTTTTTTTTTCTCGAACACATCTGGCAAACCTACTTACACCCCCTCAAAACTTGAATCAAGATACGTTTGTGGATAAATGTTTTCTATTTTGAACTAAAATTCAAAATATCGCTCAAAATTGACTGATGTGCACCAAAAATAATCTAATTTTATCAGCATCTTCAAGAGCTAATCCTAATATGGATGGTTTTTGTAAAAAAATTATGGGTGTTGTGGCTAATGCCATCTATCTGACATAGTCAGAACAAGACTCACGAAATTCATCGTGGCAAGGGGCTAGAAGTACGCCTATCGTTGACCTAGGCTTTGAGCACCATACAGGTGACAGTACGAATCAGCTAGGCGAAATTCCCCGAAGAGACGATAGATGGCGACACCACATATCTCCACCTCCCCAATTTTGCGATGGGACTGGAGAGGAGGGAAATATTCGCCAGTCCCCTGCACTCGTGATTCAGCCCACAAGACTTTTTGGGACCCACTGATTTAACGAGTACGTACTCCGTGTGTACTCAGAGGGTATTTGGTAGCATCAGGCATCGAACCCAGGCCTTCCGGTCTGGAGTGCAATGCTCTAACCACCAGGCTACCCATGGCCCTAAAAAAATTATTAATTAAAGACCTATTAAGTACTGACTGTTAAATAACTATTTTAGAGTTAAATGCTTCAAGTTATTTATTTTTATACTACACCTAACTTAACTGATTGAACCTGTAAAAAGATTATTACGAATAAAACCAAAGTTTGTGTACTTTTTTTTGTTATATTATTTTCAAATTTCACTATTTAGACTTGCACTAAAAAAAATGTGCCATTTGCATAAAAATCCCATAATAAGCTTATAAGTAACATTTTTTTCATCCTATTTCTTTGTTGAAAAAGTTAAATGTGGCACACATAATTTTTTTTATCAGATAGTGGCAGTCTTCCCAAAACGGTTGGCCACCCCTGCTTTAGATTATGTGTATGTGTGGTTATATTGATCATTTCAATGGTTTTTAGATAGAACTGATTCCAAATTGATCTGATGGACGCTTGGAAGAAGTTTTCGATTGAATCCTGTACCGAATTTATATCGCTTTTTGTAAAAGAACAAATAAAATCAATTCTAAATGCACGTTGGGTGAAGATATGGACAACGTCAATAGAATGCTTGCTTGAATCTCCAGATAGTAGGATTAAGGGGGATATTGAGACTCACACTAAATCGAAAGGAGGCAATGGTTTTATGGATATAGCTATTGAGGATGTCGAAGGTTTATTAGCGGAAGATGCGGCCTTAGGGAGAATGAGTTTCTAAAATGTTAGCTCAATCGATTCTGAAAACGATAGCACTCATAAAAATTGTGAAGTTTCTATTTTTACTCGAAAAAAACTACGGAAGAGGAAAAACTTGAATCATTTTTCTTGATTGTAGATCTTTATGCAGAAAGAGGATGATGGAAAACTGCATATTTTCACAACAAAGAGATTTAGTATGAACTTGTCATCTTATGAAAAGTGCTGATATCGTTGAACAATAATGAATAGCATATTTAGTAAAATTAGATTGACTTCAATGCACATTTTTTATATTATATGTATTTTTATTTTTAAATCAAATTATTGAATTACACAAAAATGTTTTATATTAAATGCTTTCTGAACTTATTCCGCTTTTTTTTAATATACTATTATTCTCGCATAACGTGGTTTCACATTGCTTGGTAATTTTTACGAATCTATCCATTTTCTTATAGGAAGGTTACTTGTATAAAATGTTTGTATATTAATTAAAATATATCCCAGAACCATAATATGGATTTACTAAGCTTATAAATGTCTTCATTCAATGAATATGAATGCTTAAAAATGTCTTCATTTTTCCAATGGGCCTCCATGTTAGCAACTAAGTATTTGCAGACAGTGAATATCCGCTTAAGTGAAATCTATTTCCTTGGTGGCACCATCTAGTGGTGGCTTCCACTACCAAATTGTGACTTTTTTTAATTTTTTTATTCATTTGTGTGAAACTCTTGCTGGATTCTAAATGCCACTGTGATTATTTTTATCTTGAGTTTTATATAGAGCCAAATTAGTGCTCAATGAATATTTTACATTTCACATAATCATATTGTAACGAGTCTATTCGCGAACATTCTACTAATCCTCTTGGGGAAAAACTGTTTGATTAAATATTATTTTATTGAAAACTTTCCCCCGAGAAGAAGAAGATGCGACTTATGCAAATAAAGGCTTATATTTAAGCATTAGCTTTCAGGATCAAGGAGAGACAGAGAGAGGAGAGGTTAGAATCTAGTAGATAGAAGTTAGTGATTAACGTAAAGTAATACAAAGCTAGTCGAGTGGGATTTGTAGATTATTTGTTTAATATTTAAAATTGAAGATTGGTGATTTGATCGATTAGATATCTTAATTGGAATAGTGTCGGCTTGAAGTAGATTAACTTAAAACATAATTTCGATTATTTGGAATGTGTACGGCTAAGACGTTCCAAGAGTAAGCGCTTCAATTTATAATTAAATATTAATTATCTCGTCTCCCTCGCTTTTGTTTCCGTATTTATTTAAAGGTCCATTTCTTAACTTGGGTTGTTGAGATTTGTTAATGAATTGTATTCGTTTTGACTATGGCTAATCTTCATTCTAGCTCTCGTACACTGATGGATGGGGGGAACAAATCGATCACAATATGACATGCGTGCCTACGATTTTGGCAACCAGAAAATCTATCGACTTCAGCTGGGGTCAAGCCCACAACCTTAGGCTTTCAAAGCGGACACTTTAACTCTAAGCCACCAGAGCCTACATTAGTTCAATGTGCGTGTTATTTTAGCTCCCTTGACTTATAATCTAAAAACTATCACTGTAACAAACTTCAATTGTTGATAGCTTTAAATTTCTTTCCTTTTAAGTATATTGCTTAAAAAACAGCAAATAAACCAGTTAAACATACATTAAAATTGAATAGAGGGGGGAAAACTTAGCAACAAACTCAATACATAGAATAATATGTTATATTCAAACATTTAATTAAATACCCACATGTATTATTGTATTAAGTTAACACAATTTTTGCTCAGTTATTTCTGTTCTTTAACGTATGAGTTAATGTAACCAAGCGAAAAATTACTTAAAACCATACTTTTACTAATACTGACTTTTATTCTAATGCCATAAGTTTCTGTGTTTTGCTATTTTTTATGTTTGTCTATTTAAATGAAATAGATAATTCACTTTACCTAAAGGGAAGTACTTATTTTTAAAGTTTCAAAAAATTTCTTATGTAGTAAAATCGTAAGAAATCAGATTTTAGGTAATAAGTGCAGTCTTTATACCGTATATTCCGACGTATAACGTGTACTTATTAATTCAAACTGCATTATTTAATTTGTTGGTATATTTTCCGTATAACGCGCATCTTTTTCCAGACGAAGAAACATGAAAATATATGCATGTGTTTGTCAATATTTCTTATATGTTGTCATTTATTTGAAGAATTTCTCCCGGCTTATTTTTTTTTTGAATAATGGTACACCAAACTCACGGGCGATAAGGGGAAAATAAGCAATTCTTCCAACAAGAAATATATTCGGTACAGATGTGCACAATCATCCAGGGGGTCCGGGCTTAAAACATCCAAAAGCTAAGGCTCATTATTACAGAACTACCCATCAGAATGTAATAAACTGTTTATCTAAAGATTGGAAAAATCTCCGAGATCTTTTGGGTCTAGTCCGATCGGCTGCACGTGCGCGCATTATTCGGCAATTGCAGACATTATTTTTTTACACTATTTTCGTTAGTAAAGATGGGGAACCGCAGTAAAAGAGCAGTGTGTGATTTGGTTAACGGAATTTAAACCAGCCACGCTTGTACAGCGACGTATACACAAATGCTTTTGTTGCATCCACCAACAGATCATACAAAATACATCCATTGAATAAAAGTCGAAATTATTTAAATCAATAAGTATAAACAAATATCGACTTTATCTTTAAAATTATGTATTATTTATCATATTTATTTTTTTTTTGCCCGGATACTAATTACAATGCTGATAGGATGAAATCCTCATTTAATTTATTCAATAGAACCCTAGATTCCCTTACATTTTTACGGTACCGCCTTCTTTGGAGAACTAATTAAATTGTATTGCTCTGATTCTAATTAAAGCCTAATTGGGTGTAAGTATGAATAAAGTTAACCAATGTATCCATAGCCACTTCTAAAACACCACCTTCTTTCAATAATTTCATGGCTTTATTGCAAAAATTACCGAAAAAATATTTAGTTGGATGTAAATCTCAAATGTCATCACATATCGTATTTTATTTCTTAAACAACGCATTATTTATGATAATTTATTGCCCTGATACTAATTACAGACCTGATTGAATAAAATCCACTATTAATTTTATCAATGGCTCCCTCCATCACTTTTTAAGTTCCACTGTTTTAAAAAAAAACTAGTAAAGTCTTATTGCTCAGATTCAAATGTAACCTCTGATTGGATGAAAGTCTCAGCAAATTCTCAACGAATGTAACAAAAGTCAATCCGTCCCTTTTAAAGTACCACCTTCTTTCAATAATTTAATAATTTTACTGCTGGAATTGCTCAAAAAAGCGTTTGTGGGGGCAGGTACAATTATTTTATTCAATATCATGTATTAACTTTTATTTTTAAAGTACAGCCTTCTTGAATTTTTTTGCCGAGATTCTGATGAAGGAGCTGATTGGATATAAACCATAACTTAATTTAACTAATGTAATTATAGTGAAACCTTTAAAGCTCCACCCTCTTCAAAGGATTTATTTTATTTTATTGCTGTGTGTGCAACAAAGCGTTGATTGGATATGGATCATATTATTTTATTCAATGATCAACCATCATAGATTGATTTTATCTTTAAAGCACCCCCTATTTGCAGCGCTGATTGGAGGGAAGTTTCGATAATTTTATCCAATGCAATAATTGTTCGGGCTTTATATTTAAATTACCGCCCCCTCTTAGACGATCTTACAATTTTATTGCTCAAATTCAAATCCAAATTCTCATTGGATGTAAGGCACAATTATTTTAAGCAATATTATCATAGATTGACTTATTTTTTGATGTACTGTCTTCTTTGCAACATAATTAAACTTTATTGGTTTGTTTTATTAAAAGCGCTGATTGTAGGTACATGGTACAATTAATTTAACTATCCCACTAAGTGGGCACGCCCCACAGTTTGAGAATAGCTCTGCTCTAAAAAATCATATATTAAAATATGAACGAGATATCGGATTAAAACAGTTTGAATTCTGATTAAAATATAAATAATGAAAAAATTATGTATAGAAAAACTCCTAGTTATATATTATTTTTAAAGAAGCATTTTTTTCATAAAAGAAGAATGTTTTGAAAATATGTTGAGTTTTCTTCATTTTTTGCTAAAAAAATGCATTTTAATTTTTTTTTTAATGATAATATTTTTGAAACAATTTTATATGTATATTTTAATTGAACAGACACATAATATCAAGAAAAAAATCATTTATAGGCTTTTGCAAGACAATGGTTCCAAACTTATTCTGATAGTCTAAAAGTAAGAACAATTACAAAACTTTTATTCTTTACATATTTGAAAAAATAATAAGATAAAAAGAAAGTCAAGATGTTTTAATAACTTGGTTAAATTAATGATTACAAACCCAATAAAGGGGACGTGATACGATTTAAACATTTTTTTTAATTTAAAAATTTTCATAATTTTCTTTGGTTGCTTCCTATGCGTATGATGTGGTATGTAAAATAGATTCTGTGCTGCAAATCTCATAAAAAGCCAACCATTTAATTTTTAAAGGGAACTTGAAACTTATGAAGTGATTTTAAAATGATACTTTCTCTCTCCTCCTACAAAAATTGACGTACATACATGAAATTTGATTACAAGTACTTCAAACTATGTATAACAAAAGTTTGTATGGGTTTTACGATAGCATGATTGGTATTCGTATAATACTTATTTTTATTAATACTTATTGAAAATATCTTAATATATATAAATTTGTAAATATATTAAATTCAATTCTTTTCAAAAAAATAAAAATTGATTTGATTGAAAAATGCATGCCAACTTTTATTCCCTGTACTATTAACAGCAAGTGAAAAAAATTTCCAAGTATTAGGCATAATAGAAAAAAAACCTTAGCATTTAAAATGAAAACAAAATAGTTATTTTATCTTTCTGAGTTAAGTCAGTTTCAAGTTTTGATTTACCATAGGGATGTGAATAAAAATGAACGTAAAAGCTGTAATAATTCTGCGTTTTTTTAACTTAGAGCTTTCAATTTTTGTGATTTTGTATAAAAGTATGTAAACAATAGTTTACGCTAAAAATTTAGGCTCATTTTCCGACCCATTTTTGTCAATTGAAGCATACTGTGTGTGTCCCCTTAATCTAATATTGTACTGAAATATCCAATATTCAAAATTAGATTATGAGTAGTTCAGTGGGAGATATTCAGCATTCTCTTGAAAATAATCGCTGAAAGTATAATTTGTTCTATCATTTCTGTTTGTCAATTCATTTAAAAAAAAGTTTTCCTTATTTCTTTGAAGTATTTTTTTTCTGTTTGTCTTAAAATAGTTTATTGGAAAAAAAATTATTAAAAAATATACAATTTATAGGTCATAACCCCAAACGATTTTTACAGATAGCTAATATCTGAAAGAATGTTTTTATTGTTAAAAATTTAGTTTCATCCTTTAAATGCTACCAAAAAAATTATATTTGTACCTAATTGTGCATAGTGAAGCACAAAACAATCATAATAACTCGGAAGTGCAACATAAAATTTATCAAACACGGATTAATATTTCGATGCATACAGAAATATGATGCAAAATGTAAAATAATAAATATATTTAGAAGACAACAAGATATATTTGAAACAGAATTTTGTATACTTCACCTGAACACTTAATATTTCTAATGATCGGTTCGAGTAAACAACGATAAGCATAAAATCAATCTCTAGCTTTAATTATGTGTTTTCGACTTACAGGTAGTATCAGAGAAAAGTTCATATCTTAAAGTATGCCATTTAAGGGTACCAGGACATGCTGAAAAAAGTAAAATGCCAAAATTAAGACTTTTTGCTTATGTGACATATATCTTTAAAAATTTTCAATACAGCTTGGATTCTGTTGTGACCATATAATAAAGGTATTTTAATTATTCTGTAGAAATATAACTTTTTTCTGTTTAATTTAATTCAGGTACTATTTTTGAGATCTCATAATACATGCTTATGTTTAGGTACCATTTTTTAAAAAGAGTACCTCTTAAGTACTTAAAATATTTTTGCCCATACATAAAACAATACGCAAAATATAATGAACCTATTCATTCTGTAAAATATTAAGATAGTTTCTTTAAAAAATCTATAAAACTTTGTAATTTTAAAAATTTCTGTTTTTTCCCATTTTTGCACATAAAACAATTTTTTAAAAAAATATATACCACTTGGACTAAAAAAACATGTTCACAAACTGCAAAGGTATCCTGTATAGATGTATAAAAAATTTCAAACTATATAGTGCAACAGTTTTTTTAAAAGTGTTCCTAAAAGAAAAAAAAACTATGCTATGGAGTAAAAAGGAAAAAAAAAACTAAACATTTATATAGAGAAACGTTTGTTTACATTTTTGTCAAATATTTTTTTTTTCATATTTTAAGATTTTTTTATCAAAGAACATATAAGTGTAATACATTTTTAGAATCAGAAAAATATGAACTATTTTTAATTCTAAAATTGGAAAATCGATATTTTGAGTGTGTATACTGCCCTGGTTTCTTTATGGTATCAGACTACATTCGGAATCATGATTTCTAAAAAGCGCATAAATGGATAATTTTCATGACATTTCTTGTCACTTAAATTAGAATACGTGCATAAAATTATTTTAAGGACATTTTGACAAAAAAATTATTTAAATACAATATTTTGGCAAAAAATTAACTTAGAATACCATTTTTTTTTTCAAAACGTTCTCCTTTTATAAAAAATGCTTCTATAATAATAATATTTTGCTTGTATATAAAGTAAATATTTCCCCAGAGAGTCTGAACTAGGAGTTTTGAAAATTCCCATTATTTTCCGAGTTACTACCAATTGAAATAATTATCGGCGTTGTTTTCTTAAAATTTCTCACCTCTGTTGTAGTAAAATATGGATAGATCCACTTCTAGGTTGTATATTTCAAAAATTCTAGTTGAGCCTCTGTATAGAGGTCTGAGCTACATACAGGAAAAAATATAATTGTAAAAGAAGCATTTTTCACAAAAAGGAGAATATTTTGAAAATTCGTCATTCTATGTTCATTTTTTGTCAAAATATTGTACTTAAATAATTTTTTTATTGTAATAATATTCTTAAAACACAATTTTATACACATTTTCTAATTTAAGTGACATTAAATATCATAAATATTATCCATTTATACGCTTTTGCAAAATCCCGGTTCCGAATGTAGTCGAATACCTTAAGTCACTTTCTCATCAAGGTGAAGTTTACCGTATTATTCATGCCTATACTGTCGTTAAATTATACATTTTTCTACTCCTTTCCTGTTTTGTTTATGTAATAGAGGGGCGATGCTATTTTTGGATTCAGAAAGATTGCTTTTGAGATATTAATTTTTCATTCTCTAAGGGGGTAAGCTGTATTACTAAATAACCCATTTATTATTATTTTTGTTTTAATTCTAATTATACTCTTTGAAAACTTGTTTCAGAAATATAATTTAAATCTATGATTCTATATTTCAAAAACGAATCAATAGTATAAATCATTATGCTATAAAATTAAATCATTCATATGTATTTTTAAGGTATTCGACTACTTGCGACAACTTTTTTATTAAAAAAAATTGGGAGACCTGGGGATATTTTTTTTTGCGGTTTTGTGTGATATATTTAGTACATTTTAAGAAGACTGCTAAAATTAAGAAGAGAACAAAAATTATTGTTACTAAACTGAGAAAAATGGTGTTAAAATTTACAAAAAATTACGTAAATGGGGTCTATTCTGTACAAAAAGTTTATGAACAAATTCTAAATTTTGATGTGTTACTTTGCTATCCATTTTTAAATGATCTTCAGGAAAACAGCTATTTTAATTTTTACAAAAATTAGAATATTTTATTTTTGTTGTATGAAATTGCCTAATAAACAGTGATTATATTCACATAAGGGACTTGTCAACATAACGAATTAAATAGGCAGGTCACGTTGTCAGAATGAACGAGGACAGCACCACTAGAAAAGTCTTCAATGCTCAACCAATTGGCACACGAAGAAAGGGCAGGCCTAATCTTAGTTGGATCGATAGCCCAGAAGAATATCTCCTAGTTTTGAGGACTAGGAATTAGAGAACACTAGCAGGTAGAAGGCTGGCTTGTGGAAAAGGTTTATTGAGAAGGCCAAGGCCAACCCTAGGCTGTCGTGCCTCTGAGGAAGAAATGAAGGGGCTGTCAGCTTTGTAATAAAACAGTGTAAGATCAATTTGATGATTAAAACACTTCTACTCTACTATACAAAACTTACAAAAAAATCTCAGTTAATTATTTTCAAAACTTTTTGAGCAATCGCTGTCCCCGTGTTTGAGCATTTTCAAAAAAACGCATTTCGAGTAGAACACATTTTAAGGTATGACATCTTGCTAAAGTAATGTGACGCATCTGCTTTTACTAAAACATTTGTAGTTTTCGTTCTATTTTATACTATTTAAGTCTATGGATTTTAATTAAATGTATTACTTGTGTTATAGCAAACAAATAGTACCAAAATTAGTATTTCAAACATAGACAGCATAATAATAGTTGCGGTAGCCTAGTGCTTACGCTACAGAACTTGGAGTTGGTGTGCCAGGAGTTTGAGGAATATTGTGACTGAAGACCAACTGCATAGAGGGGCTCATGCACGTTAATTCTGCAGTAACTCAAAGTACTCACGTTGGCGTGGCGTGGATGTCAGGAGAGTGGGATATTAGATCGCATATCTTAGTCTTTTAACCTTGACTCAAAATTTCGAAGGTTGTCTCCATTATCTCTATGTTGCTAATAAACTCTCGACTGTCTACAAAGAAAGTTAAAGAAATCTATAACAAACAGCTTTTCTGCATTTCCTATTATATTTAATAAAGCAACTCTCCACTCGTGGCTAGCGTGTCGCTTGTTCGAGTCCTTGTCCACCGTATATAGGTGGCTGATGCACATTAAATTCTGTCTTGGCGTAGTGTGGTGTGGTAGTTTGGAGAGGAATGTGCCAGCTCGGGTGCAGTCCTCGTCACTTGACTGAGGTTCAAAATTATGAGATCCATCGTTAATAGCCCTCGTGTTGCCTTCTAGGGCGATGCTAATATCACTCTCAATCACTCACTGAAATGTGACCGTGGTAGCCTAGTAGTCAAAGTATCGCATCGGGGTTGGGATTTAATGAGTTCGAGCCCAGTACCACTAAAGACCTGCCGTGTAGAGGCACGATGCATGTTAAAACTGTCGAGAGCTCAAACGTCCTCCTGTTGATGTGGTGTAGTAGTTAGGAGAGGGGTGCGCCAGCTCAGGCATCACTCTCGTTCCTTGACTATGGCTCAAAATGACGAAGTCCGTCGTAAAAAGCTCTCGCGTAGCTGAACAATGCAACGTTAATATTCATTTACTGAAACAACTTCGCAGATAGATAGCACATTTGTCAGATTATCATTTTAAATAAACAACAAGAAAATGGCAAAACAGTTATTTTACAAAAATTAATGCAACATATAAATCACATAAAATCAGGAACGTTTAAAATAAATAGTTTAAAAGTATTAATTTTGATTTTAATAGACGAAACAGCTGGCATTCCAGTTCAAAAAAGGCACATAAATTCACAGCAGTTTTAGTAAGGAGAGGAACATTTAGTTATGCACTGCGGCATTCTAATTATCTACATATTATTGCCAATGACAAGGTGGTGGAATCACCAGATACTACTTAAAATATGTTGCGTCAAAATAAATCTCGACAGTCGCCCAATAAAAGCACGTATCATTCTTTTAGCTCTCAGCTTCTTTGGCCAGGTCAGTTTGCTTAATGTTTCTAAGTACATGTGAAGAGTCTCTGATCCTTTGAAATATTCTTTAAACCAATGTTTCTCAAACTGGGGGAGGGTGCACCCCGTGTGGGGGGGGTGATAACTCTACGAAGGGGCCCGAGCAAATTGAAAAGTCGAAAACAAAAGGTTACATAAAAAGTTATTAAGTTACTGAAAGTAAACAAACAAAATATTTTCTGACATAATAAAAAACAAAATACGCAATGATATAATACACTTAAAATGTATCAGTGCTGCCCAATGTATTTTATACTTAGTTTAACAATTCTAAGTTATGAACAAGTTTAGTAAATATCAGTGAACCCAAGAGCTTGTCATACTTAAAATGTTTATGCGAAAATTAAAATTATATGCTTATCTTGATAATTTATACGGTTTATAAATAATTCCCTAACTGCCGATTAAAAATTACGCCACTTGCTCCCCAATGCCACCGTTTTCCACGTTGGCTCACGTATGGAATGTATTGGAGGAAGGGTGAAAAAAGAAATAAATAAGCAAATCCTCTGAAGTAAATCCTTCGCAAACACTGTCAAGATCCTTTTATTGCATTCCAAAGCCTTCGAAATAACTTTATGGAGAGCAGTGTACAGAAAAGATCGTACTTCGGAAAGACGTATATATACGTCCGGGCAATTCAGACTTTGGCTGAGTGAGACGTTTATATACGTCGGTGGTACTCGAGAGGTTAAAGTCGTATTGAAGCTTAAGCGTCTAAGTATTGTGTAATTGAATTCAATACATTGTAATTGTATGGAGGAAAGGAGGGGGGCTCAATGAAAATTATGATTAACTATTGGGTTGCAAATGTATAAAGTTAGAGAAGCACAGTGCGCTTTGAACTTCTAAAACCAAATTTTACTTTATAGTATTCAAATAATATTGAGTAAATTTCAAATTCAGTGGAATTAGGTAGTGAATGCTTAGGAACTTCATAATTTATATTGTTACTTTATCTCCCCTCCCTCTCTCATTAGGAGAACCCTGTAATTAATATAAAGCCCTATTTAAAAATACATGTTGTTTTTCCTATAAAAAAACTATATATATAACTATAAAAATTTTCCTACATGAATAATTCTTCAGTATACTTTGCGTATAATTCCTACAATATATCAATGTCCATTCTAAAAATAAATTGTAATTTAAAGAAACTAAAAAACACGCTTTTGTAGTGTGAATTGAACTAAAAATTAAAAAGAAATAATTCTTAATATAAAAATAAAATAATTAATGAGAAATTAATGTCATATTGTGGTAAAAGTGTGGGGTGTTTTGTACAACATTTTGACACTATGCATTTTAGAAGAGGACATGTAAAAAATTATAACAATTGAAATCGAGCACCCCCAGCTTTTATCTCAATGACATTAATTTTCTCGTTAGTCATTTTATTCTTATATTAAGAATTATATTTCAGTTTTTAGTTCTATTCACACACACGCACTGTAAAAGCTTTTTTTTAGTATTTTTAAACTAAATTTATTTTTCATGTTTAAATTCTCGATCTACAATAAAAGCGCATTTTTAGGTTTTTTACTCATTGTTAAATTAATCTTAAAAGTGTCATTTTTCTTTAGAATCTGGAATAGCCATTGGCGTTTTCACTTTAGAATTGTAACTTAATCTTTAAGTCGCCAAATCTGGAAATGGGAAATCGTTAATCCTGATGATCCTGATCAGGACAATGGAACAAAATTACTAAATTATTGTATTGTCATCGGTCCTTGATATGTGGGCGAAATTCTTAATTAATTTGACCATTTAAAGTGGGTAAAAATCGAGTTCAAAGATTCCGTTACATACAGGTGAAGCTAATAAAAGCGTATTAATGAATTGAATTCAGAATATATTGAAATGAATTTATGGGTTTGCTGTTAAAACAAATAAAAAATGTTTATTGGGAACAAATATATTACTTTGAATAATACAAAAAGTTAAGAAGAGTTGTGTTTATTTTGTCATAGTGATATTTTTTTCTTTCTTCAAAACCACATAGAAATTACGAATTTGTCTGAAGCAAAAGAATGAAATGTATTGCACGTTAACCGCTTTAAGCCGCACACACATACATCTTAAAGAATAGCTCAGCTGGGCCCGGGCCCAGGGCCTCGAGCACAATAGAGGCCTCGTCTCGTTCTCGATTCGGGCTTATTAACATGATTGGAATAAATTCAAGGTGTTTTTTCTGATTATATTCTCCGAAAAACTAGGAATGTTGAACGATATGATAACTAGGTATATGTGGTGACCGTCATTCATGTATAGGCCTAGGCCTACCACCATACACTATCATTACTCCTTCAGTCAAAAGATGGCAGTCGGTCGAGCCAGTATGTGCGGTCTTAAGTTATGCGCATTCATTTGTTTCTGGTTATTGTTGGTACGAGTATTTAGACTGTCTAAGATGTCTACATTTATGTAGGAGACCAGAGCCTACTTATGCGCAAGGGCACAGGGCCTCAAGGAGTCTTAAGACGTCACTGGCCACAACCATAACCACTTTTTTATTCTGAAACAACATTTAGAAGAAAAATAGCATTTATTCCACTATCACATCATATATTAAGTAAGAAAAACAATTCATTTGAAAGTACTTCGATTTGAAACTACTAGAACATTTTTAAGGAATCTTAAGAACTCGCTTCGTTTGTAAAATCTTCGAATAGTGCAGGGAATTAATTAACGGAAAGTGTCTCTCTCTCACTTTAATATAATATGATATTAAATTTCAATCAAGTTATAATGTGTTATTAAAATGCTTAATGATTGAAAAGAATTCGACGAAATTAGCTTAGAAAGCTCTCTCCGCGAGCGACCTGAAGTGGATATTCTGGTTGATTTATTGATAAGATAAATTTAGATAAAATGTAGCAATGTAAGAATGATTAAAAACAAACTAAAAACAATTAAAAATTTAATAAATGTCTAATCAAGTTTGATTTTTATTAATATTTATTTTTCTAATTATATATATACTTCATGTCGTGTTCCTTTCCCTAAGAGGCTATAATATCAGCACGCTTCATTTCGATAAATTCCAATCTAGTATTCTAACAATATATAAAGGGTGTTTTTTTAGAGGTATAGAACTTTAAATTGCAATAAAACAACGATGTATTATTCGATTGACATGAATTTTTTTTATTCGAAAGATAATCTTGTCGCATTACATTTTAAATGCGATTTCTGACATAGAACTGCCACGGCTGGCTCGGATGTAGTCCAATCTGGACGTCAAATTTTCGATGACTTTTTCCAACATTTGTGGCCGTATATCGGCAATAACACGGCGAATGTTGTCTTCCAAATGGTCAAGCGTTTGTGGCTTATCCGCATAGACCAATGACTTGACATTGTCCCACAGAAAATAGTCTAGCGGTGTTAAATCACAAGATCTTGGAGGCCAATTCACAGGTCCAAAACGTGAAATTAGGGGGTCACCAAACGTGTCTTTCAATAAATCGATTGTGGCACGAGCTGTGTGACATGTTGCGCCGCCGTCTTTTGGAACCACAGCTCCTGGACATCATGATTGTTCAATTCAGGAATGAAAAAGTTAGTAATCATGGCTCTATACCGATCACCATTGACTGTAACGTTGTGGCCTTCATCGTTTTTGAAGAAGGATTCCACCAGCCCATAAAGCGCACCAAACAGTCAGTTTTTCTGGATGTAACGGTGTTTCGACATACACTTGTGGATTAGCTTCACTTCAAATGCGACAGTTTTGTTTGTTGACGTAACCATTCAACCAGAAGTGCGCTTCATCGCTAAACAAAATTCGCTTATGAAAATCGACCATTATTTTCGAAATAAAATTGCACAATTTGGAAGCGTTGTTCAAGCGTGAGTCTATTCATGATGAATTGCCAAACCAAACTGAGAATAAATCACTTGACAGCTGTTAAATCGTTCGCCATCTTGGAAATTAATGCCAACTTAAATTTCTATACCTGGAAAAAAAACACTTTTTACATGAACACTAGCGGCTCGACAGACGTTGTCCTGTACACTTGTCTTAAATACGAAAATTTCTAACTTTTTTGAATTAGTTGATGAAAACTGATATACTTGATTCCGTTTGCATCAAAATTTTTATTAAAAAAGGTTATTACAATACTTGACGTCATTACATGCACAGTTACCACAATTCGACCTATCGATTGTGTGTGAGTAAGTGTACATTATGAACTAAGTTGAATATATTTAGTAGAAGCTATTCTGAATAGAAACTTAAGCTTGTTTTAATTAAATGATGAAAAAGATGAAGCTCGAGCTATATATATTTTCATAACAGGTATATTTTTAATGCACAATAAATAAATTTTTCGTGATGTCAATTAATGCACAATATTTTTGATTAATCCTTGAGGGCTATAAACAAACAAATGCGATGGTTTGCTAACCCTCAGACACGCAATATATAATTGGCCATGCGAAAAACAAAATTTTCCTCTCTTATTTCTTATATTTTTCTTGCCGTGCATTAGCGGCATAAGCAACACACAGGGATAAAACAATTATGCGTTTTAAAGTTTCGAATTAATATATTTTTAACTAGTTTCTATATCGGACCGAACTGTAAATCTATACCATACTCGAATCCATTTGAACTCCCACAGAAAATGTCATCAAAATCGGTCTAGCCGTTTAGGAGGAGTTCATTCACATACAAACACCCAGAAGAATTATATATATAAAAATAACAAAGCAAATATAGAATAATATGACAATTAAAATGTTGTTATAGGAAACCATTTTTATATATGATCTCAAATAGTCTTCGCAACCATTTTTAAGGCTTAATGGGATATAAATAATACAGTGTTTCTCAAACTCTGGGGCGCTCGCCCCAAGGGGGGTCACAAGCATACAGAAAAGTCAGAAAGAAAAGATTTTTAAAAAATTATTAATAAACTGAAAGCGTGTGTAAACAAACAAAATACATTCTGTGATAATGAAATACACATTAACACTGGTGTAATACACATTAACACTGATGCAATACACTTATAAATGTATCAGTAGGGTACAATGTATTTTATAATTAATTTAACAACACTAGCAGTTAAGAACAAGTTTAATAATTACTAGTGACGCACATGAGCTTGTCATATAAAAATATATATACAAAAACTTTAAATTAATCCCTTAACAACCGATTAAAAGCATATTTTGATTATCTTACGGTTTAAATAATTAATCCCTTTTATTGTAATCAAATTTGGAATGGAATAGCTTTGCAATTGCTCTTCGGAAAGATGTATATATATGTCAGGGGGAATTAGCGCTTTGGCTGAGCGAGACGTTTATATACGCCTTTGATACTTAAGAGGTTAAAGTCGTATTGCATCTTTAGCGTCAAAGTAGAGTATTATTGAATTCAATGCATACATAGAAAAAATTTTTTATTGAAAATTGGGTCGCAAATATTGAAAGTTTGAGAAGCACTGATAAAGTATTAAATAAGGTGTTTAATAATGTACTTCTTAAATGTTTTGCAAGAATATGCTCTGAAAAAATTCTGTATTGTTTTTACTCAAATAAATATTTTCTTTGGTATTTTTTACAGATTTTCATTGAAAGATTTCATATATTATGTTGCAAACTCCAGGAACATAACAGAAACATCAAATATGGCAATACAGTTTGACATGAACACTATGTATTAAAAAAAATAATTATTCATTTTCTTTAAAAAAATTAATATATGTTTATTTTATATATTTTATCCATCCCAAAAAGAAAGAAAGAAAGAAAAACTGCAAAGAAAATAAGAAAAATAATGTCGATTACTCTGTATTTTAAATATTAAGAAAATAATTTTATATTAAAATTAATGAATTTTAAGAGCATTTTCTATAATTAAAGGCATACAAGTAATATTAAACATACATTATTTTATACTTAGAAAACTGGGACACTAGACAACTACACTGATGGTGAAAGGGGATATCGAAAATGTTTCTAGTGAACTGGACAATTGGGGTTACAGGTTGCACTTCTTGGATGAAATGTCCAGAACACTATTGCTTTCGGCGAGATAAAATCAAATGAAACCAGTTCAGGATTTGTGACCACCATAAAATGTGCTAAAGAGAGAATAACTTTAAACGTTCAGAAAGACTTTAAAAATAGGGAGGAAAAAAAATTGACTGACAAAAGAAAAAGTTCCTCATATAGAAAAATTCGCAATATAGAGGTTCCTTATATAGAGGTTCGACTGTATTTTACTTACAAGGGGAGGGCACGATTAAGGAAATTCATTTGGGGTCGAGACTTGGTGTAATAGTAGTACTCCTTTAGGGTGTTCACCCCTCAATCTAATTTCGCCAAATGACCAGTCAATTCTAAGAAATTAGTCTTCGAAATTCATGCTTAGCTTTTATACAATTAAATTTTAATTTCCCGCAACAAGTTCGTAGCCTGATTGGTAAATCGTCTGCTTAAAATGCGAGGGGTCAGGGTTCGATTCCATGCCATCAAATTTTTCTTCCATTCATTTAACTATTTTTTTAAATTAAATAAATTTATTTTTAAATGATATTTTATGTAATTATTTTGTATTTTATAAAGTAAAAAAAAATTAAAAATATATAACAAATTATTTATTTGTAAAATTATTTAAAATTATTATTAATTATAAATATTTAAACTTAATAATTAAAAATATTTAAAATTATTATTCATTAAAAATATTTAAAATAATTATTAATTAAAAATATTTAAAATAATTATTAATTAAAAATATTTAAAATAATTATTCAATAAACATATTTAAAATAAATATTAATGAAAATTATAAAAATTCAAATAAGTAAATTAATTATTATTTATTAAAATTAATTGATTAATTACTATTTATTATAATGAATTAATTTTTATTAAATATTAGTATTAAAAAGAAATAATTTATTATTAAAATTAATATTAACTTAATATTTAAAGTATTGTTTATTATTAAAATAATAATTTGTCATTGAAATTATTATTAATTTATTATTAAAATTATTTAAATAAACTTTTTGAAATTAAATAAGTTTATTTGAGAAAGACTTATTAAATATTTTATAAAATTATAAAATAATCAAATTAATAATATATAAAAAACATATTTTTATTATATTAATTAGAAAATAACTAATTTAATATAATAATAATATATTTTAAAAATTAGTTTGTATCATATATAATATTTTGTTTATAGTATATTGTATTTTACATTATAAAACGATTTGTAACTAATTTTTATGTAAAACATCATTTAATATTTGTTATATATATATATATAAATATTAATTATTAATATAAAATATATTTATATAAACTTTAATATAATTTTCTATATAATTACTGTATTTTTTACTTTATAAAATACAAAATAATTACATAAAATATCCTTTAATATTTAATAAACCTTTCAAAAATAAATTTATTTTATTTTAAAATATAATGAAAGGAATTGAGAGAGAAAAAAATTGATCGAGTGGAATCGAACCCTGACCTCGCGCACAGTGCGCAGACGATTTACTAATTAGGATACGAACTCGTTGCGGAAAATTAAAATTTAATTGTATAAAAGCTAAGCATGAATTTCAAAGGCTAATTTCTCCGAATTGACTAACCAATCGGCGGAATTAAATTGAGAGGTGAACACCCTAAAGGAGTACTACTATTACACCAAGTCTGGATTCAAATGAATTGCCTTAGTCGTGCTCTCTCCTTGTTAGATAAAACCATATTACACACACATCTGAGTTATCATATATATATCTAAAATTCCAACATTTATCAATCGTATAATGCATTTTCTACAAATGAAACATATTTAAGGTCTCCTTTAACATTTGAAAAGTCTTAGCAATTACAATAAACTTTTTCCTTTTATAGAAATTTTTGAAATTTAATAGCTTCAAATGCTGTGGTTTGAGCATTAAATGTAATGCATTTTAAAATAAATAAAATAAGTAACAGTAATTAATTGAAGTAAAAAAAAATGTTAAATTTTACAACAAAGCCAAAAAGTTATTCGTAATTTTTGCGCAATACTTATAAAAATATTTCGAGTCTTGTTTGGTACAAAAGTAATCAAATAAAACCAATGCAAAATCATTATTGCGCAACACACATACACATATATCTGTATATGTATATATATAACTGTGTGACGTTAATATTCAATTAATCAATCAATCATATATATATATATATATAACAGTGTGACGTTAATATTCAATTAATTAATCAATCATATATATATAGTCTAATTCTCTACGAACAAGAGCTAAACATTCATCAATCACTTTCGAAAAAACCCAGAGACAGTAAAGAAATCTTATAATATATATATATATATATATATATATATATATAATACTATATATATATTTATATATATTGTAATATATATATATATATATATATATATATAGTGCACTATATATATAAATATATCACACTATATATACCAGGTGTCCACAATTAAACGACCCTACTTCAAAATTGTCTACAGACGAAACTATTGTTCAGAAAGTTGTAAAATGTTGTGTACGACATAAAGGGATGGGAATTTGTTTGAGCGAATAAAATAATTAGTTCAAAATTTCACCACTAGAGGGCGTTTTTAATGGATATCATATTTAGCATACATTTATAACAGTTTACAAATTTTGTTACAACAATAAATGCTCAACATGATGACCATCGTTTTCAGCTACTATTTGAAATCTTAAGATAGCATGTTCCACCGTTGACCGCAGTGTGTTCTGGGAAATGTTAAGAACATGTCGTGAAATACTGTCTTTGAGATCAGGTAAAGTTTTTGGTTGATCACAACTTACCAGCTGTTTTAAATGGCCCCAAAGCCAAAAATCAGATGGATTGAGGTCAGGCGATCAGGGAGGCCACAGATGACGAAATTGGTGGCTGATCACACGTTCTTCTGTGAAGTGATGTTTGAGAACGTCCGTAACACAACATGTAATGTGTGGAGGAGCTCAATCTTGCATAAAAATTATGCGTGAAAGGCACTGACGTGCTTGCAGATTTGGAATAATTTTATTCCGTAATAACGATGCATATCGCTGTTCAGTGATAGAACATGTTACTGGACCTCCAGCACCTAATTCCTCGAAAAAATACGGGCCAAGAATAAAAGACGCGGAAAACCCACACCACACCGTTACTTTCGGTGAGTGTAGTGGAAGTCGTAAGGTGGAATGCGGATTGTCTGTTTCCCAAATTCGGCAGTTGTGAGTATTTACCGAACCGTCCAAATGAAAGTGGTCTTCGTCTGTCCAGAGGATATTCCAAGGCCATTCTGGATCAACTTCCAAACGAGCAAGAAACTATAGTGAGAACAGATGTCGAGTCTCGAAATCATGTGGAAGCAATTCCTGCACAAATTGAAGCTTGTATGGATAGTAACGGAGGATGTTTCGCATTATCTTCTGGACAGTTAAACGAGGCAGATCCAATGCTTCTGCCACACGGCGAACACTTGTATTAGCCAGCACGTTGGATGATTTGTCCTCTTCCACCTGAAGTGCTACTTTCTCTATTGCTTCCGTAGAAACAAGTTTTTTTTCCTCTGCCAGAACGAACATTCAACGATCCTGTTTCTTCACATTTGGTTACCATCAATCGAAGATTTTTAGCAGTCAATGGACCTTTTTGCAACCCCTTTAATGTCCGAAATTTCCGTAGAGCAACTATTGCGGAATTATCGTTTTGATCGAATAACTTTACTAACAACGCTCGATCTGGTAAACATAATGACATTCTGATTAGCAATACCGAGTACAATGAAAATAAACTAATCTTCCATGAAAATTTATTGCTTTTATAACAGTTGCTGTGTGACGTCGAAAAAATTTGCATATTTTCGTCTTCCTTCGTGTAAATCTTTTGAAAATTAGTCATCGAAGAAGTTTAATTAAAATTTGCAGTTCATTTTAGAGATTGTGTTTTTTAATGAGTATGTTATTATGTTACCGTGTCCTGCGGATGGCCTTCATTCAAAAGCGCCCTCTAGTGGCGAAATTTTGAACTAAATTTTTTTATTCGCTCAAACAAATTCCCATCTTTTCTTTATGTCGTACACAACATTTTACAACTTTCTGAACAATAGTTTCGTCTGTAGACAATTTTGAAGTAGGGTCGTTTAATTGTGGACACCTGGTATATAAATGTAAGGATAATTAAATTAGATTAAAAATTAAATTCCCTATCTAGCACTTGACTCATCTTTCTCAGTTCACAACTTCAAGTATCCAACTAATTACCCATTTATTTATTTCGAACATATGGCCTAGCCAATAAACATGTCTAATTCCAGATCGTTAGATTTAATAGTCAACATATGTCAGCATTAACTTTTATGTACCCTCATAAAATCCGCGATACTTATCACATGTTTTCAAGTGCCATTAATTTTAACCGAAACCTTGGCGTGCTTTTTTATTCCATGCTCTCAGCGTCAGAACAGATGTAGAAATGATCGAATAAAGATCTTCCTTGTTAAACTTTAGTTTGATTCTGTCTAGAAGATCATGACATATATATATACATATATGGTGACATATGTATATACATATATATATATATCGTATATATATATAACGTATATATATATCGTATATATATATATATATATATATATATATATATATATATATATATATATATATATATACGGTGACATATGCATATTTTTCGGAACATTGTATTTAGAAATCAACACAATTATTTTTTTACATTTAATATCCATTTAACATTAAAAGGCCAATATGTTCCATTTAATATTTAACTAAATTGATTTAGGCATCTAAGAAAATTTAATTTAATGAATGAATTAGATTTCAATATTTAACTAAATTGATTTAAAAGAAATATGTATTATTTATCAAAAACAAGAAATAATAGATAAAAACATAACAAGAAATTACGTAATAAAAATATAACATGAATGAACAAAAAAGAAGAACCTAGCGAGTAATATATAACCTATAATATATATATATATATATATATATATATATATATATATTATATATATTAAGCTGGAAGAACTCTTACTATGCAGCTTTAAATATTTTAAAAATAATATGATCTAAATTAAAGAACTTAGTTGTTTATTATCTTTAATTTCGTAAATTAGTTTTAAATCGCATCATTAGTATAAGAATAGTATGGAGCTTAATTTGGTTGGATTTAAACCAATTTTTGATTCTCATAACAGCGTAACACAGCGTTTCTCAAACTGGAGAGTACGCCCACTTAGGGGGGCGGGATACCCCTACATGGGGGTAGGAGTATATCAAAAAAGTATGAACAAAAATTTGTTTTAAAAAAATTATTAATTTACTAAAAGGAAGCAAAAAAAATACATTGTAACGTAATAAAATACAAAACATACATTTACACTAATATAATGCACTTATAAATATACCAGTACTCTGAGCCCAATATATTTCATAATTATTTTAACAGTTCAAAGTTAAGCACAAGTTTAATAATTACAATTGTCCTATATGAGCATGTCATAAATTATACATAAAATTTTATACTTATCTTGATAATTTGTAAAGTTTATAATTGAAGTAATATATATATTGTAGCTTTATCATCAAAGTATATTTATATTGGATTCAATACATTGTTATTGTAAAAGAGGGGGATGAAAATTTGGTCACAAGTATAGAAAGTTTCAGAAGCACTGGTGTAAGAGCCCTAAAAATAAGCTTCAGATTTTTTTTCAATTACTCATTTAATAAATTAAATGCTAAATACATGATGATTCATTTTGTTAGATTTGATTGAATTGCATTGAAAGAAATTAGGCATAAAAGTGCAAATGCAAATGTGTCGTGATTCACTCAGAGTGTTCGTATACTTTTTTAGGTGTGAGATCTTTTTCGACAATGACATTTGTTTCACTTTCATGATCTATTTGCAAGTAGAGGCGGTCGAGGCACATTAAATATACACTGATGGACAATTGCTAAGGACGAATCACAAATTGCTATGTAGCATAACTTTAAGCGAGACATGAGGCCTAGTAGGATAAAATATAGTTGCCACACTGTTCAGACATTAGAATAAAGAATATTTATTGTTCTGGAAAGTACAAAAGCTGTGAAACATCTGAAAGAAAAATAATATTCATTTGATCTGCGTACGGAGAAATGGAAAAATGCCTCTAGAAGTCAGCAGGCACCTTAAAGAAAGGTATTAGTACGGGATATGTCCAACGTGGAGTGTGATGCAACATTCCACACGTCGTACCATACTTTGCACAACATTATCCAGCAGCTGTTGAGGCAATTTATAACATTCCTCTGTGAGTGCACGGATGAGGATGTTCTTGTTTGTCGGAGGATAGTTTCAACCAGCAACTGGCCTCCCCAAAGCATCCCACACATTTTAATGGGGTTTAGATCTGGAGAAAGCGCTGGCCATACGAAACGTTGAATACCCTCGCTGTCTAGACAATCCTGAACAGCGAGTGTTCGATGACATGTTGCGTTGTCGTCCGTAAAAACAAATTTATCACCGACAGCACCACGGAAAAGACGAACATGAGGAAGTAGAACTTCATCAATGTATCGTTTCCCGTCATAGTCCCATTCGCATCCAACATGTAGGCCGTACGGCCATTGATCATGATGCCGGCCCACACCATGATACTGCATGTCGGATATCGGTCCTTTTCCTGGCTATTTTCTGGACGATAAGCAGTACCACTCTCGCGCCAGATCAGTTGGCGTCTACAATCCGATGACAGGCTAAACCTACTCTCATCTGAGAATCGTACGCATGCCCAGTCCTGTTCAGTCCAATTGTGATGCTCACGACACCATTGCAAACGGGTAGTACGGTGCTGTCTGGTCAATGGGACACACACAACAGGTCTGCGTGCGTATAGTCCTCCTCCCTCCAAACGTCTGGCAACAGTTTTTCGGGAGATCTGCTTTCCTGAGGCAGCAAGAAACTGATTTGCCACCTGCTGAGCTAAGGTGCGCCTGTTCCTTTTTGCTGATAGGACGATATATTTGTCTTCTGCAGGCGTCGTTCTTCTAACACGACCTCCCCCGTGCCGTTTACTACACATTCCAGTAGTTTTAAATGACTTCCACAGCCGTGAAACAACGGTGTGAGCGATGTCGAACTCCCTGGCAACATCTGTTATTTTTCGCCCTTCTTCGATCTTTCCAATAATTCGGCCACGCATAAAATCATCTATGTGATGTCGGGAAGACATGGCAAAAATTTTCAGTTCGTCTATTAAATATTTCCTGTAAAACTTTGACTTGAAACAACAACTGTCTACACGCGTCAAAACCTTTAAAGCTCTTATGAACGCTATCACGTGATGAACAGACGTGGAAAAAAAATTTGCATACTCATACTTCTTCTTACTAATATCCCGCACTTATTCTAATTTTCCACATTTTGCTTCCTTTCATTTTGTGGTTGCTATGGATGATAGTGTTATCCGTCCTTAGCAATTGTCCAGCAGTGTATAAATGATCAATGTCCTCCCTTTAGTGTGGTATGGTAATTAGAACAGGAAGGGGCACCAGATGTGGTCGTCGTCACTAGACAGAGGCTCAAAATTACGAGGTTCCATTGCCAATAGACAGTCAATTATTCGGTGTAGTGATTAGCGACGCTGACTGCTGTGCCATAGGGCCTGGTATCGAATCCCGGTGAAGGCATGGATGTTTGTAAATGTATAGTGCCTTTTCGGCATGGAGGTACTCTTAACAGCCTTCGATTCACAAGCTCTCTTGTGAGGCTGGTGGAAGGGAAAGAGAGGTTAGAAGCCACTTACCCCTCCCATGGTGTTTTCCCTCTAAATTGGGGTGGAACCGAGATAAAAAAATCGTACAGCCACCTGTATGGTGCTCAAGGCCACGGCGTACATCCAGAAGTTCAACCTGTTTCAGAGTCTGACAATTTTACTTCCTTTTCAAAGGGAAGAACACTATACAACAACAACAAGAATGTTGCCAATAGCCATGATGTTGTTTTATAGAATGACGTAAATAAAGCTGTTTCATACCAGAACTAGTTAATTCTAATTCAATGGGAATTTTTATTATGCAGATTTCTAGAAAGAATTATCTTCATTGATCTTCTATTACGTGAAATGAACTTATCTTAAAAATGTACACAGCAATGCGATCTTAGCATCCCTGGCTTTCTTCCATGTACTTCAATATTTTGAAAGATTTCCATGTTTCTTTATAGAAATAAATTTTGTGGGTTCTAAGCATTCAAAATCTTGCAATCCAATTCAAAAAATTCCCTAATGCATTATTATAAGATTTATTATGAATATTCCTCATTTTGAAAGAGATTAGAATTTAGTATCTCCTATGATTGTCCAATAACATGCAGATATTATTCAGAAGTTGAAACATTAGCTGAGGTGTTTATGAAATTGAATATACTTGTTTACGCTTTGAGATAACAAGTAGTTTTGCTTTTAACATGAACGTAACAATGCTTAATAAACCAACAACGGATCTAATGGCGCAGATTTGATCACTCCAGGTTATTTTAATGTGAAGGAGTGTATTCAGAAATTGTTGGCAAGCGCAATTTCTTAGAATTTTGAAAATTGTTTTCATCATGGATGGGTATTTTTAAAAAGCAAAGTACTGCCATGAAAATTGAGGGGACTCGAGAGTCATTTGTATAATGCAAAGAAACGTCTTACAAAACAAAACTTATTTTACAATATACAGTGTAGTGTCGAAATCAAAAACACCTGATTTAACAGTATTAATTTCTAATTAAAATAGGTGTGAATTTTAAATAACCAATTCCTAAATATGCTCTTTGTAAAAATACTAAGTTAATAATTAGTAAAATTTATTTCTCAAATTAAAAGAAAACTCAGTACCTGAGGACTTTGAGGAAATCTAGTACAAAAAAATGCTTTAAGAATAATTAAGTGGTCAAGGACTCGTGGCTGACGGATTATGAGTTCGAGCCTAATGCCATTGAACTTCTTCCCACGAGGAAAGGGGGCCGTTTCACGTATAATCTGTCGGGCTCGAACGTCTTCTCGTTTGTGTGATGTGAAAATTAGGAGAGGGAGGTACGAGCTGAGGCTTCATCCACGTCACGTGACAATAGATCAAAATTGCGAGGTATGTCACCAATAGCCCTCCTGCAGCTTTGTAATAACTGTCAATATCATTTGAGAATACATATTGATGTTGAGAATTATTACTTATTGAGAATAAGTAATTTTATTATTATGGAAAGTGAGTGAGGGAGATATCGTGTTTATTAATGTGGCACTCCAAAACCTCAAAAGGTAAGGGTCATTGGGGGTGGGCCTTGAATTTCTGAACCATGTTCAAGTGACGAGGATGACATCTGAGGAGGACTCTGAGTCACATCAGTTTTAATATGTACTTTCTCTAATCTACTTGTCGGATTTTCAGTAATATCCGGACTCGGAGCCGCAATCCCATAATGCCAACCCCGAATTTGTTACCAAGACCATTATACTATCAAGGCCAGCTTTTACCATGGTAGCAATCGTCATAAATTATAAGCGCATGAATTACTTACCTTCATCTAAAAAGAAATTATTGTATATTCAAATATTCGTCAGTATTATACTAGAACAGTCATTTAAAATTAACTAAATACTTTAGAGAAAAAATTTTACGAATCCATAGCCTTTTTACACTACATATTTTACGTGATTATGAGTTATTTAACAAAACACAATTCTGTTAGGTAGAAATTAGTGAAATCAATCAGAAAAGAATCAATATAAATCTATTTGCATTTTTTAAGCTTCTAATATACCGGTAGGTCATAAGCAAACCTTGTTGATATATGGACTTTTAGTGGCCATTTCGTTCAACCGATCGACATGAAATTTGAAGTGTAGTTATTTAAAGGTTTGCGCTCGAGATTATGTGAATGGCTAAGTAATGGCGCTCACTGTTACGGTTATTTCCCTATTGCAAATGGAAACAAACATTTTTTTTGTCGCAAAACTATCAGGACTTGCGAAAACTCTAACGAGCGTTGGAACGATACAAGTATCACAAAAAAACGGGTGCAATATTCACGGGCAAATAACAGTTATGCACGTACACACACAAAAAAAAAACGCAATCGGACGTTTACAGGGTATAGAAAAGCATCAAAAAGCGGGGAATGTTGGTTTTTCGATCGGGAGCTCCAACACTGCGATAAAAGAGCTCTGCCTGTAAAAACCCGCGGTGAATTGGTGAAGCTCTACTGTCAAAATCGGATGAATGCCCCGAAAGTCTTGCATGTTTGCCGTAAAACCGTTGTCAAAGATGTGGCCCATGTACCCCGCGAAATCTCTGCTCGCTCCTATAGATTTCTGATTTTGGAGATATCTCAAATCTAAAGTGTGCAGGTGCAATACGCAAACTTTGTCGGATTTGAAAGAGTCTATCAAACGAGAAATTGCAAACATCCCTCGCGCTGTGTTATGTTCGGCTTTATTATCCACAGTACCCCACATGCAATGCGCTATTTCTTTTGATAGCACCAGATGGAATCCAAATAAAAGTCTCCTTAGATACATGCGTAACGACGATATCCGAAAAGCTCTTAAAATCAATATAGTTTCAAATACATTAAAAAAATAGCAATAAATTCCTTGAATTCCTTTCCTAACAAAAATAATATTAATTTGTTAAACTTAATTCCTTATGATGCTAACTATAAAATAAAGAGGTCAAGGAAAATTTTTCTCAACTCGTATTACCCGCAATAGCATCTTTTTTATGCACTATTTTTTGATAATTTACGCTGTAAATGGGTTGCAAATTTTAATTTGATAAGTTCTTCTACAACTCGCGCTAATCCTTGTGGTGAAACCATTCTGAGACGAGAATGTTACAAAACGTGGTATTGCGTAATCTAGTTTGCATTTCATGAAACAAAAACTTTGATGTTTTCTTCAATGAATATAAAAAAACCATAAATGAAAAAAAAATCTGGTTTTTTTTAAAATTTTTAATTCATTTTTGAAAGTGTAACCATACTTTTCAGACATCCCATACTATACTTATTTTATGGTTATATACTTTTAATTATTATTTTTAAGACTTAGTATATCTTTATTTTAATAAAATGGTTTGTGGAGGGACGGTTATTACCCCATGCTACTTTAGAAAGTACATTTCTTTTCTAAAACCTTACTTTCTTCAGCATTTCTCTACCCTTTCACATCATCAGAACTAAGATGACTTCCTCTGGGGAAGGAATGAGTGTTAAAGTTACATTGTGGTAGTTGGTAACCAACCTATAATGTGCCACACTTCAAATGATACCTGCTTCCTTGGAATGTACTAGATCTAAAATGATAATTTCCTATCTATAGCCCATTTGAAAGAAAAACTTTCCTCTTTATTAAAGTTATTCTATAAAACAGTTTCAATTCATTGTATGTTAAAAATTACTTCTATTACTTCTATTATTCAGTGAATTTTTCATAAAATCTCACTAAATTTTTCACTATTCTGCATGTAGTATAATTCTATAACTTACTTTTATTTCTAAATATTGCAACGCCAGAAGAAATACTTTATTTTTATTGCAAACCAATATTTTTCTTCCCCAGCTCCTAACTAGAAAGCAGGAAGGAATGAAATTGCTTTCCTAGCTGGATATCTCGAATACATTTCCCCTTTTGTTTATTAAGGCATTAAACCTGTATTAGTTTCTGGCATTTCAAATGTGAAACCCAGCAGGAAATCACAGATTATGCCGAAGAAAACCATTAAAAGGATAGGAGTCTATCAAAGTTTCAACGCAAAGCATTACCTTTTGTTTATAAATATACTTTGTAACGGTTCTGAATTATGGTTTGCTTGCCAAAATCATTTTTGTAATATTTAGGATCATAACACAAATCTATTTTCTAAGCAATTATTTTCTATTGTTATCTTAAGAAGGATTTTCAACACAAGTGTTACGATGACAGAAACCATCTCATTTTAAAATTATGTGTCGTCATAAAAAAATGATTTACTGAGGAAGTTGTTTTTGCGTTCCATTATATCTTAAGATAAATTTAACCACGATAGCAATGTAAGCTTTGCATTCTATTCAATTTTATGATGATAGTTTATTGCTAAGGAAAATGTTACATTGGTTCTTTATTATATTTTCCAGATTTCAAAAGGCAATTGCTTAGTTAATAGTTCCTTGTTATGCTAATTTCTATATTGTTTTATAAATTGTATTTTATATATAATAATAATAATGTATTTTAATAGAGTTTTAACCTCATTAAAATGTAATTTAGATTATTTTTATGGTTTCTAAAGTAAAAGTTAGTTTTACTATTAAAATAGCAACTGAACATCAATGCGGTGTTCTTATTATAGCCTTTTTGCAGATAATTTTGAATAGTTTAAAAGTAAAAATGTATTTAATTAATTGAAGGAAAAAATACCAGTTAATCCACTTTGAAAAGGAAGCATATAAGCACAACTTTGGGAATAGAATTTTTTAAAAATTTGGGTGTATGTTTGGGTATGAGTTTCTTGTCCTCGTTCATTCCTTATTGCATTAGTGATATAAAGGATGTGGGCAAAGATCGGCCTTTTTTCGCCCACCGGCAAATTCATGCTATGTTTTTTTTCAACACTGATACTCAGTTGAAATGAAAAACTGTTTGGTTTTTTTTTCAAAAAAATTTTTTTTAATAGAGAAAACAGGAAAAAAAATAATAATGTTAAACCATTTGTAACAAATGTCTTCGATTAAATTTCCTTCCCGCTTTCGCTGGCTGAATCGTCACTGAACCATCCAGTAGCAGCGTCTTGAAGTGTATCAGTATATCCAAGACTTGGCTTTTTTGTCTGAGTGTGATTACGGCACCAGTATCCCAAGTACCAAAGTACTGATGCAACATGTGCGCTGAAGCCAACCACTCTAGCACCAACTTTGCACTGACAATACTTTTCAATGCTTAGATTATGAACTATACATGTTCTTATCAGTACGTTATATACTTTTGAACTTTTTTATCATGTTCTGAACTGGAGTCGAACAACTGAGGAATCTTCTCAATTTACGTAAAGAGAGTACATCCCCGATTGATTAAGGTTTTCATGAGTGTATGTTCGGCTTTGCTTAAGCAGATATATGCAAAGAGTTAAATATTGCTGCTCCTTTCATGTTAGTCGAGGAAATTCTGGATCAGAGTCACTTAACAAAGTCCAGCTATTTTCTTCAAGTGTTTGTTGTAAGTAATTAGGCTTCTTCACTAAATCTAGCATTCGTTGAGCAATCATATTGTCATCCTCAATATAGTTAATACTTGCTGGGTGGAAAGCCTTAAGAGTTCTTCAGATGATTTTAACATAATCTACAATATATGGAATTTGAACACATGATATAATTTTGTTTACAGCTCTCCAGTTCTTGTGTTGATCGTTTACTGCTTCAACTATCCAACGAATCGATGTCACCTAAAGTGTCTCGTTAGTATCTTTTGTAGAAGTATGTGCTTGTTTGCCCAGAAACGCAGGCATCTTAGGTACTAGGCCCATTTCTTCTAAAAGTTCCAAACAGCCTGACTGATTCACGGACAAGCAATTTTGTTTCGTTTCACATCAACGCGCTCGATGCACCAAAACAAATGGATGTCAGTTTTAAAGTCTTATTATTGTAGTGTTTGAGAAACCGAAAAGGATAGTGGTGCTTAAGGCGCTTAGCAGTTTTTTTTTTAATGAAAGAACAAACGCTTATAAAATAACAAAACTGAATGAATTTGCTGAGTTTGATTACTTTTTTATGTGACTTGATATTGTGTTCTTACTATTTTAGAATGAAAGTAAAGATCAGTACCTAAAGTTCACATAAATATTATATATATAATATAGCTCTAACAAGTACTTTGAATTTTCATGACTATCATGGGCGAAGAAAGACCAATCTTTACTCACCTCCCTTAAAGGAACTGGGACGCGTCTGCAAAAAAGAAAAATTGACTCTTTTCTTACACCAAATTTAAATGGTTCTAACTTACTTAAATAAAAACAAAGATAGTAATACTTTTCAGTAAATTGCCTGTATGTTTATGTACATGATCTACAGCTCTTTGTCTACAGCATTATGATTTTCTGCAGTTTTTTTTCAAGGAATTTTTTGAATCCCTACATTGAAAATTAAGGGATATACATAAACAATATACTCAACTTTGAAAAATTTAATCCGTTAGAGCTAATGAATTAATTAAAAATATTCAACTGTAAAACTAATTATATACACTGTTCACTTAAAATAACTATTGAAATCGTTTTCTAAGGTCTTCATTAACAGACAAAAAAAAATAAGGCACTTAAATTTTGACATTAGCTATTTTTTCGGAACAAAAATGATAATCTTCGCAATCCGCTGAAAATGCAATTTCTGCTATAAAACTAATCGCCTCTCCGCTAAAATACTCATCGTAGCAGCCGTCTTCCCATATATCTAAGAACAGAGGATTTCAAAGAATATTCCTTCTAAATATCGTCAGAATATTGGTAACAATGGTTATTCTATGTAATTTTAAAGTGAGTGGTACTCATAAGTACCTTCGGTAGATAAAGGGTTAAAATTTAGAAAAAAAAACATTTTAAAATTAAAATAATTCTGTGTGAACAATTAATAATCAATAATTTTTTTTTTTTCCGAGTCATGTTCTTAGCTTTAGGTAAATTTTGCGTAAAATCCAAGCGGTATATGTAACGTAAAAGTTTTTCAGAATTTTTGTAAATATAACACTCCAGATAATGATTGCAATCAAAATTAAGTTTAATTTTTAAGTTTTTTTGTGATTTAAACTCCCTTTAAATTTTATGCAGAAAATATGTAAAATTTTTGAATGTTTATTTTAAAAAAATCCATTCACATACTTCAATGAAAATGTGTAAGTCTTATGATATATATGTACAATATCAACGCTACAGGTAAAGTAGATTTTAAGAAAAGTGTACCTGAATCACACACTAAAAATGCATTTTGAGAAAATTGCATTTAAAGGTAATTTTACTTATGATTTTTAAAATAATATTTTCAATGCTACATAAAATCATACCATAATTAATAGGATTATTTAGTAAAATGCTTCAGTTTTTAATCTGTAAATTTTAAATTCTAGATTATTTGGAAAAAAGTCAATTTAATTACCATTTCACTATTTTATAAGCAAGTGTGTTATCAACCATTCACATCTCCCTTTTAATATACTAAAGTTTTATGTCTGTAATTTTTTTTGGTATTTTTACTTTTTTTTAAACATCATAATTACTGGATATTGTAGATTTCCTTACACATAATTAAAGCTATGTTTAAAAAATACAAAATGTCTAAAAGTTAAATGGATGTATAGTTTTACACCTCAAACGTCTGTGGGTGTCGATTGGACACCAGATCCTGTTTAGTTTGTTCTCCTTCCCACATTTTTGCAGGGAATTTTGTGGTTCTAGGTAAATTAGAAGAGATTTTACTACTAAATATATCTAGAACGTCCGCTGGTGTCGTTTCGGCACCAAGGCAATTTATCATTTCAAAAAAGCTGTCGTTCAGCAAAAGAGAGTTCACTAAGGGGATTCCATTAGTAAAACAAACTCCCGAAAGTAATATCGCACATTTATTGGACGTTGAAAGCAGTGTTATGGGGTTCACAAGAGAAATGAGTCAGTTACACTAAAATCGTTGCAAATGAGGTAGGTACAAAACATTTTGTACAAAAAGATTAAATAATGATTAAAAAGTTTGCACTCTCACAAAAATTATGATTTTCTTTATTATACTATAATTTATGAACATTAGTGTTTTATTCCATTTTACACAAGATTAAGTAATATGTTTCTTTACAGAATTTTTTATAATATAGAGGCTCAGAATATATTATAAATGAAATAATATTAAAAGTTTTAAAACTAAACCTTACTGAACAGTAGTCCATCATTTATTGTTATTGCAGTTATTTTATACATTTTATATCACGGAATCGAAACGACACGAGAGAGTTTAAGAGTAATTGAAATCCCATACGATCTAGTGTTAAACGGCACAAAAAAGATCTCTGCATGTTTTAATCACACGTCTTAATATTTATTTACTTTAAAGTAAAAACAACAGTTATAATTATTAAGAATTATTCATGGGCATTCAAATGTTAACAATAAGCAGTTAAGAATCACAAAACGTCTATCTTACAAGCTATGTTATTAATTTAGGATAATCCTCAAGATTCACTTTGCATTATATCCACGACTCATAGCTTAAGAACAACACTGGGCGTTTATAAAAGTAAAACTAGAATTAATTAACATTTTTTTTAAAAAATGTTTTTAAAATTTTGTAGCTATTTATTTTAATTTACCTTAATATTTGCCCCGAAATGTCGAATTCTCAGAAGATTTGAGCATATAATACTATAAAAATTTAGTCCTTTTATAGCAAAAATTAGTAGTTTATAATGCATAATAATACAAAATAGATTTTGAAAAAAGTGTACCTAAATCATATTTACATCACATTTGCTCACATTTTTAAAATTCAATTTTCTAGCGTTCTATTTATTGAATTCTCATAAAAAAATGCATCAATGAATGCAGTGAAACATCCTCCATTTTTCTAAAAGGTTAAATAAAAAACCAGAAATTTGAAGCATTTTAACGTTTTATGTATCTTAATTTTTAAATATATCGTATAATAAAACATGTAAATTTCTGTTTTAGAGACGAAATACTTACATGACGTATTAAGAATCTGCTTTCTTATCACTTGCTTTTTTTGTTTTATTTTAGTATTCTAAAAAAAAAGAAAAAAAGGAAAATGATTTAATAAAAGAAAATGGTATAAAACAGTCTTAACATGTAAATGATTAACGTTTAAACTTTAGGATATAATTCCTAGAAAAATATTTTCTATTCAAATAATTTGTCCTCTATAGAGATTTCGCATAAAATAGTTTTTATAGTCCAATAAATGTTAATAGTCTGCACTTCTTTTACATCCGTAATCCTTCCCACTATAAATAAGAACTTTGAGATTTTTTAAGAATAAGCAAGTCCAATTAAAATAATGAAAATCTTAACTTAGCGCTACGAACAACTGCTCTTCTAACATCTGCTTCTTTATAACGACTTCTAATTTTAAAAAAATCAGTTTAACATCGTATTCTTAACATGTTAAAAAAGCAATTTATGAAAAAAAAAATTTTTTTTTGATTTTTTGAACCCATCACACGGGTGAATCTCTTAAATTATTTCTTCAAACTGTCGTCCTTATTTCATATTAGGAGAATGATACGTTATTTCTGTGGCTTAAATTTGCTTTTAAAAATGAAATAGAATGAGGCAAAAAAATTCCTTTGAAAACTCATTTTATGAAAGATATCATTGAAAGATATATGGATTCAACGTGAAAACATACATTTATTATTATGATAACATTCAAAAATATGTATCTTGCATTTATCTTTGTATTTTTCATATACATGTTTCTTTTGTAGAATACCAGTAATTTTGCATCTGTCAAGAACACCGTATTTATTTCAATTGTGCTACATGCACTTTACATGATACTAGAAGAAATATTCGACTTGTAACTTGAACAAAATGAGGAAGATCTCAGTAAGAAACGCTACTCAGAATCGAAGATTAAGAATGACAGGTAACAAAGTGAAATAAATAAGGGACCAAGAAACATTTTCAAGTGATACAGATGCCAGCTTTTCTAACTTGACAGAAAAAATGTAGGGCGACAAGAACTATGCATTGGTTCATGGTATACGAATACTTCTTTTCGATGCATTATGTATTTCAATCTGTTACAGTCAAACCACGTGAGAAGCTCGGGAAGAACTTTTCACTTTTGATTCATACGTGCTGCAGAAAAACAGATAAATTAGAGCAATTTTTATAGTTTAAATTTAAATCCCAAAGTAAAATTTTAGCATGTTTTCCTCAAGAAACTGTTTATATATATTTTAAACCATGTACGGGTACATACTTTAAGTTCTATACGTTTTACTAAAGAAAATAAAATTTGAAACTACGTAGAACTTGTGTAAGAGAAAAAATTCTAAAGCGTAAAGATTAAATATCTTCGAAAGAATTAACCCTTTTTTTAATAGTGTTTTCTTTCCTAATTTTTGTTACTACTTTTAGAATAATATTCCTAATGGGTGACTGAATAAAACATAAACATCTATCTAAGGTTCACACAAATGACTATCTATGTGTTTAAAACAGTGCTTCTCAAACTTTCAATACTGGCGCCCCCCTTTTCAATCACAATTTTTATCGCGCCCCCCCTTATACATAATAATTTACTGAATGCAATAATAATGCACTTTTACGATAAAGCAACAATATTAAAGTACAAATTCATGACATAAGTATTAAATTTTGTATGTTACTTTTAAGCAAAAAATGTTAAGTAATAGGATAATTACTAAGTAATTTTTCCTTTCTCTGATTTTTAAATTGGAACATATTACAAAATGCGGTGGTTGCTTAGAAGACAAAATATAGATATCAGCTAAATATAGAAAATATACCCAGAGGGTCAATTTCTTATCTTAAAACTCCTTTCAAAAACTTTGCTCTGTAAGACAAGCCCATGGAAGTAGCTAATAATTATTAAACTTGTTCTTAATTTAGTATTAATTAATTAGTCATAAAATACTCTGTGCACCACTCATACAATGAAAGCAGTGTTTCTCAAACTTTCAATACTGGCGACCCAATTTTCAATCATAATTTTTGTCTCGCCCCCCTGTACAACAATAATGTATTTACTGCAATAAAAATGCACTTTGAGAGAGAGACGCTAAAGTTACAATACGAACTTAATTATAAAACAGTACAAATTAATACGATAAGTATATTAAATTTTGTGTATATAATCTTTTAAGTAATATATATTTTAAGAAAATTACTTAAAATATATATTACTTAGAATTATGTTATTTTTCTTTTCTCTAATTTTTAAATTGGAACAGATCGCAAAATGATGTATTTAATTAAAGATTTATTTCCTTCAGCATATTCATTTCTCACAGTACAAATGTCATTAGAAAAATAGTCTAGTCAATGTCGCTCTCTATCATATCCATCACATCTGGCATTATAGGGTACGTTTGCGTGAGTCTGGGCAACCTATCGGACGTCTGCGCAAAACATGAAAAATGCTTTTCCTCGTACAATTCCCGTCAGTTTTGGTCGACTCGATACTCCTATAGCTACCGAATCTAGCTTGAATGTACATTTTTTTTTAATTTCCACGTTAATTGTAATTCACGGTAATTAAGTATTTACGGCAGTAGATTAAAACAATATCATACATACATTTTTAAGTCGTAAGCAAACATTCGACCATAATAAAGAATCAACAAGTACACAGACGAACGAGCATGGTTCCGAAAATTAAATCAAGGCGATCTTCTCAAAAATACTTAAATTTTGGATTTGCCACTACTGAAGTAAATGATGGAAAAAAGCCCCAGCTCGATATGTGTTAAAACTTACAAATCTGTAGAACAACATGTGAAAAGTTGTTTTTAAAACATGTAAAATCATTTAGCTATGTTGGCAAAGAATTTTAAAAAGTATTTTCTGGATGAGAACAGCTTGGTAGCACGTTACGAGTGGATTAGGGATTTATTTCAAGATACTCCAGAAGGGCTCTCAACTTCCGAAGAAGAAATCTTTTAGATTTCACATCCAGTGAAAATTAAAAGGCAATTTTGTAATAAATCGCTCTTTGAATTTGGGGTAGAGGTGGATGAGGAATTATCTGTACTGAAAACAAAAGCACTTCGTATACTATTACCATTTTCAACATCCTACCTTTTTCAAACCGGATTTTCTGCAGTGCATGCCTTGAAGACAAAATATAGATCTCAGCTAAATATAGAAAAATAACTCTTTAAGTGTCAATTTCTGATATTAAACCTTCCTTTGAAAAACTTTCCTCTACAAGACAAGCCCGTGGAAGTCCCTAATAATTATTAAACTTGTTCTTAATTTAGTAATAAGATTGATTGATTGATTGATTATTAACGTCGCACTGTTCAGCTGCACGAGGGCTTTTGACGACGGACCACGTAATTTTGAACCATTGTCAAGTGACGTGGATGACACCTGAGCTGGCACCCCTCTCTCCTAACTACCACACCACACCAACGGGAAAACGTTTCAGCTCTCAACAGATTTAACGTGCATCGCGCTGCCCTACACGGCGGGTCTTTAGTGGTACTGGGCTCGAACTCGTGACAAGGCAAGCCACGATCCGATACCTATACCACTCGGCTACAGCGGCAAAATTCAGTAATAAGAAATTATTTATAAAATACCTTCTTCAGTACTGATACATCAAACGTATACTGGCTGAAACACTGACTCTTCGCACGAGTTCTTTTTTTAAAAAAATAAAACATTATTCTTGATATAATAGCAGAACTGTAAGGAGAGTAAAACTGTGTGCACGACATTGTATACAAAAATGTAAAATGATTTTTTTAGATAAATGCTATTATTGTAAATAACTGTTTAAAAGAACTGTAATTTTAAACCTCACACAATTAGCATTTAGAATTAATGTTAAATTATGAAAAAGAATATAAAATTCCGATGAAGAATAATTGTGTTACTTTTTAACATTTAAAGCGAGAAGACTTCAAAATGTTTTAACCCGGGAGCAGGCGCGTACTCGATACTAACATTAATGGTAGTGCGGGGGAACTCAGTCACCCCAGTCATTTGTTTAGAATTATTTTTACTGTACACGATACAAATCGGAATTCTAGAGAATATTTTAATTTATAGAAAGTATACTTACCTTCTTTCAAGGACTATTCAATTCTTTGATGATTTGAGAAAAATCCAATAAAACTGAACTAAAATGATTCAAAAGTAAAGACCATAATAAAGGACGCAAATCAGACACTTTTCAATTATCCTACAGAAATGTTAAACCAATCAATTCTTTTCCAAATATTGCAAAACTCAATTATTTACAATTTCCCTAAGCGAAAAGCAAACGCATTAAAGATGGGAGGGAACTAATATTGATAATAACCATACCATAAGATTGAAGGTCAATCAAATGATTAGCAAACGTACTATGCAGCCTGGCTGAAAAGTGAATCATGACTTCCTTTTCTTTTTCTACAACTAATGTACAGTATTTCAATAATAATTAGTGTTGAATTGTTTATCTTACAATTTTTCTCAGGGTCTGGGTTTTCGTTTTTTCTTTTAACGAGTAATATTTTATGTTAAAACGTAATAAAAAAAAAAATCTCTCATTGAGGAAATACAGCAAATAAAACAAAAAGGTTTTTTTTTTTTTCTTTAATTTGGTTTTGGATCAAAGATAGCTATTTGATGACGGAAAAAAGCAAGATAATAAACATAAATTATGTCAGTGTTGTTGTGTGTATTTTTTTTTTATTATGAAAGAAAGCATTTTGTTTTACCTCTCTTTCCGGTTATTTTTTTTAAAAAAAATCTTTAAATTTTCGATACGCTCGCGCCCCCCTTGTAGGTCATCGCGCCCCCCCCAGGGGGGCGCACTCCACACTTTGAGAAACACTGGTTTAAAAGTAAACGTAAAGCTTAATCCAAAGTTTTTATAAATAGTTATAGGGTATTCTACCTAGAATTTTTAAAGTAAATAATTTCATCATTGTGTTACCACCCGTATCTTTTGAATACATTTTTAAATGTAATTTGAAATAATTCAATGTTAAATATAATAGAATTAAATATATAGAAACCCGAATGTGATTTCAATAACATTAAATATATATTTTTGAATATGCAACTCGAACTCAAAAAAATTCCTTTATTATTTTTATAAAAAAAAGTCTCTATAAGAGCAAAAATTTTGCTAAATGGGTAAAACGGGTGGAAAATTTACAAATCAAATTACTGTAAAGTAATTAATAGTTTTCTGCCAACGTTAATAGTTTCATTTCTGGCAACCCTATAAGAAGACAAAACACATCCCCCCCCAATAATTTGTAATCTGGTACACTATCTGTGGTAGTCATAATTTTTGCACCATTTTTTTTTAAATGAGCAGAAAGAGAAATTGAACTAATTTCATTGAGTGACTTTGGATTTTACAAGCTATTGAGAAATTTTGATTCTTGTGCTAATTTTGATGGAATTATATGTGACTTTTTTAAAATAATAGTTCCGTTTTAAATTTGTTTAAAATGGAAAGTTTAATACGGTAACGGAAAATGATAAAAATGAAATTTTACGTACTTTACACGTATTTTCTGAGATTAGTGGATCTGTTTATTAGCTGGCTTTATTACTTTACTTAAAAAAAGTTTTTGGCTTATTCTTTGAAATATACGGTACATGTGTGTATGTAAACTATTGTAATTCGATTGGGATTAAATATTTCTTTGAACAAACTGAAACTGACTCTCTTTTAAAATTAATTTAAAAAAATTAATTTTGCTTTGAATTTTTTAATAACATCTAACATTAAAGAACTTTTTAACTATTGCAATGTATTTTAACAGGACTTAATTTTGAAAGAATCCTACGTAACTTTTAAATGCAAGAACTACGCATGGTAATTATCATATAGTCCGAAATAAAACGTAGTTTTATTATCATTAAGCGCAGAAAACGTCAAAATCTACTGAACTTTCTAATTCTGCTATATTTTAACAACGTACTTACGTGTTATAACTTTATTATTAATACAATATTGTATGGTGATTCCATAATTCAATGCGCTTATTTTGTGTATTAAATAGAAGTATAATTGAAGGATACTTTGTTATGTAAATGGAAACCAAATGATTTATACAGTTATGCAACATTGTAAGAAACGTTTATAGGAGAATCGGTAACAACTAGTAACATGCTTTAATTGAAAGATTTAAGCATATTTGATGTGGGCCAGTGGCGCACAAAAGGGGAGGGTCCTGGGGTCCGGTCCCCCCCAAAGCCCTTGATTTTTTTTTCCGATTGATTATATTTTTAAGTATATAGTACGTAAAATTTAATCAATTACTTGCTATTAGTGATTAATTTTATTAATTAATGCTAATTATTTATTCAAAAACTAGTTTTTTACTGTGTTTTGTTCCCGAAAATCGACAAAATCAAACGGAGCAGGATACAAGAATGGTGAACTTTCGATCCCGAACTTCCCCCCTTGAAAATTTCCTGTGTGCGCCACTGATGTGGGCAAATGGTCCCTGGCTGACAAATGGGTCACTCTACCTCGAAGTAACACAGGTATTCTACCACGGGTACTTTCGAGTCAGTTGATTCCCATAAAAGCAACTCCGAAAGGGCCAACTGGTGCAGATATTATAAAACATGGTGAAATACAGGTATGACAAAATAATAGGAGCACCTGTGAAAAAAATGAAAATTTTCTATTAGTAAGAGGTTGGGCCACTATGGTCTGAACAAAAGCTTCTATTCGACGCAGAATTGACAAATAAAAGTCTGGAAAAAAGTTCATCGGAATTTGAACCCATTCATTGTGCAGGACCATTTCAAGTTCAGATAGTGTGCGTAGAAGATGAAACCGAGCATGAACTTTGCTCTATAAAAAACCCACAAGCACTCAATTATGTTCAGACCAGGTGACTGGGGACATTACATTATCCATTACACTTCATCATCGTGTTCAAGTAACCATTTTTCAAAACAGCGAAAGGAGTGAACAGAAGCGTTATCATTTTGGAAAACAGTACATTTTCCCGGAAATTGAGTCTAAAGCACAGCATGAAGAGGGTCTGCGAGAATGCTTCGATAATGGTTGTGTGTAATAATTACTCTCAAGACAGCGGGAGACTCCAATTCACGGAAATATATTGCCCCCCCCCATGTTTTACTGTTTGAACCAGGCAGTCAACATGAATTAAAACAGGCAGGAACCATGTAAATGATTCATCAGACCAGATGACTCATTCCCATAGCAATTGTGTCCAGTTTAGGGGCTCTTGTCACTACTGTAGTGAATTCATAGCATTCCCCGCCCAAACTTTCTTTAAATAACTACTCTGCCATGAATGTCCACAGTATGCAACTCCCGTTGCATAGCTTTCATAGATACGGAGCTCTAAAGGGAGGAATTAATGTCAGATGTTATTTTACTGGAGTGTAGCTTTGAGTTTTCGGACGATTAGCCTCTTCAACACCCGTATATTATGGTCTTTCAACTTCACCTTTTACCCGCCGTTATGCTTCACAGAAGACACCTTATCCATATTTATGTAGGCGGTTATAACCCTTGATACAGTGGTCCTTGAAAGGACCACAAGGTTGACTGTTCTGAACGCTATTCAAGCTATTCAAGCTACGATTATCATGCCTCTTTTCATTTTGGAGAGGTCAGACATAATCACGTTTTGCTACAAAAAGAGAATTTTCTCATGCCACCCTCATACAGCCAAATACTTATTGATACCCTCCCTTTCACCACCATTAGGGGGCAGGTAGTTGCGACACGTAACTATTGTTTATTGGACGGACGAAAAACGACGCATTTTTAAATGAGTGTTCCAATTATTTTGCCATATACCTGTAGGATTATCATCAGGTATCTCGCATTGAAAAAGAGGATAGATACCTCAGAATGAAAGATATCACTCATAACATTAACATTTGTGTTCAAAAAAGTGTTTGTAGCTCATCATCTAGAATTATTCACGCGTTGTGGGGTTCAGAATCCATTGTTTCTGATGGTTCTTTTAACTGCCGTACATTACTAGTTTTGAAAATTTACATAGGAAAATGGCTCTGAACACCAGATATGTGATAAAAGATTTCCTTAGTTTAAGAATACAGATTCGCGTTGTGAAGGTTCTATCTACATCCTTCCCAATAACAAGCCCTCTTGGGAAATATTTGATCTTTTAAAACTATTTTCTTCGCAACGAACTCTCTGAAGAAGAAAACATGACTACTTATATTAGGCATGCTGTATATAGTCTAGGCTTTCAAACTTTAATAAGATAAAGTGAGGGAGATAGGATAGATTGCTAGTGATCAGATATTAATTAAATTTATAGTGTAATTCACAGATATTTGATAATTGTATTGTGAAGTCACTAGAGTTTAAATATAGCTTGGATCAGCGTCTCTCAAACTGTGGGGCGCGGCCCCCTTGAGGGGCGTGACAACTCTACGAGGGTGGCGTGAGCATATCAAAAAGTTGAAAACAAAAGATTATTTTAAGAAATTAATAATTTACGGAAAGTAAACAAACAAAACACATTCTGACATAATACAAAACAAAATACACATTTACATTGACACTTATTAATGTATCAGTGCTACACAATGTATCTTATAATAAATTTAACAATACTAAGTGAAGAACAAATTTAATAATCACCAGTGACCCCATGGGATTGTCATATATAAACTTATGCACAAAAACTAACACTTATCTTGATAATGTGTACGGTTTATAATAAATCTCTTAACTGCTGATTAAAAGTGGCGCGATTCGCCTCCCGTTTTCCACGTAGGCATGCGTAAGGGATGTATTAGGGGGGAGGAATAAATAAAAAAACTAATCCGAAATAAGTAAATCCTTCGCAAATATTGTTAAAGTCATTTTATTGCATTCCAAAGCCTTCGGAATAATTTTATGGATAGCAGTGTACAGAAAATTCATACTTCGGAAAGCCGTATATAAACGTCCAGTTAAATTAACGCTTTGGCTGAACGAGACGTTTATGTACGCCAGTCGCACTTAAGAGATTAAAGTCATATCATGGTTTTAGCATCAAAGTAAAGTAAAGGGTGTTTTTGAGAGGTATAGAACTTTATATTGTATTAAAACAACGATGTATTATTCGATTGACATGAATTTTTTTTATTCGAAAGATAATCTTGTGGCATTACATTTAAGATATGATTTCTGGCATAAGACTGCCACGGCTGGCTCGGATGTTGTCCAATCTGGACGTCCAATTTTCGATGACTTTTTCCAACATTTGAGGCCGTATATCGGCAATAACACGGCGAATGCTGTCTTCCAAATGGTCAAGCGTTTGTGGCTTGTCCGCATAGACCAATGACTTTACATAGCCCCACAGAAAATAGTCTAGCGGTGTTAAATCACAAGATCTTGGAGGCCAATTCACAGGTCCAAAACGTGAAATTAGGCGGTCACCAAACGTGTCTTTCAATAAATCGATTGTGGCACGAGCTGTGTGACATGTTGCGCCGTCTTGTTGGAACCACAGCTCCTGGACATCATGATTGTTCAATTCAGGAATGAAAAAGTTAGTAATCATGGCTCTATACCGATCACCATTGACTGTAACGTTGTGGCCTTCATCGTTTTTGAAGAAGGATTCCACCAGCCCATAAAGCGCACCAAACAGTCAGTTTTTCTGGATGTAACGGTGTTTCGACATACACTTGTGGATTAGCTTCACTCCAAATGCGACAGTTTTGTTTGTTGACGTAAACATTCAACCAGAAGTGCTCTTCATCGCTAAACAAAATTCGCTTATGAAAATCGACCATTATTTTCGAAATAAAATTGTACAATTTGAAAGCGTTGTTTAGGCGTGAGTCTATTCATGATGAATTGCCAAACCAAACTGAGAATAAATCACTTGACAGCTGTTAAATCGGTCGCCATCTTGGAAAGTAATGCCAACTTAAACTTCTATACCTGAAAAAAAACACTCTGTATTATTGAATTCAATACAATTTAATGTATAAGGGGGGCGCGATGAAAATTATGATTGAATATTTAGTCGCGAATATTGAATCTTTAAGAAGCACTGGCTTAGATAGCTAGGAAAGTATAGATCGCTATCCTGAAGTAAGAACATTGATATTTAAAGTGTTCTCATACTTCACGTACCACGTTATTTATCTACATATTGCTTCAATTGGGTGCATCCCTTATTTTAGATTACTTGAATTTGTGTTGTTGATTGTGTGAAAAATAAATAGAGTATTTTTACATATGGATAGTATTCCTTCCCTTCCTACCACATTTCTAGGCATGAATGAGAGAACCTCACAACGTTAGTACATGCTAGAGGAAAATAAATGAAATGATGAATATTTTTAAGGGGACACAGTACGATTCAATTGACAAAAATCGGTTAAAAAATCAAATCTAATTTTTCAGCCTAAATTATTCTTTATATACTTTTTTATAGCCTCAAAAAATTTCAAAGCTTTAAATTTTAAAAAAAGCAGAATTATTATAGCTTTTACGTTCATTTTTATTCACATCCCTAATGAAAATCAAAACTTTAAACGTACTTATCTCCGAACGATAAAATAACTAGTTTGTCTTCATTTAAAAAGTCAATGCTTTTTTTTCCATAGTGTACCTAATACTTTGAATCTGTTTTACCTATTGTCAATAGTCCATGTAACAAAAGTTGGTATCTATTTTTGAATCAAAACAATACTTATTTTTTTAAAAATAATTTAACTCTGAATTTATACATTTGTAACCCGCGATCACTCGCGCGTGGTGTTCTGTACACCCCAGCAACTAGAAAATCCTTCCAGGATCCTAAAAAGAATGCGCAGAACCACGATTTTTTCTGTAGCTGCACATTTTAGGTCACTGAACCTTCAGGATTGATGCAATCTCTCTTTCTCGAATGATTGAAATGTAATGGCCTTCAAAAGTTTATCTGGAGGGCTGAGAACTCCCGCGAGAAGTTGAGCATATATATACAGTCTGCTCTGAATGTTTTAAAATGATTAAAATATTTTCTACTTAATTAATTCTACTTACATTAATTATAAAGTATATTTATTACTGGTATATACGTTTTACTGGTTTATGAAAAAATAGAACATTACGTGTTTTAAAATGAAAATTTTGTATGTTTAGTTTAAATTAATGTTAGTCACATTTGTAGGGAATAAATTTAAAAATTTTATTTGTATAATACAAAAAACATATTGTACTTTATAAATATGTATCATAATGACTTAATTTTATTTTCATAATTAAATACACGTGTTAAAAGTTTGGGGTATTCTCTACACCCCGCGAGTAACGACGGTACAAAAACAGGCGCGAGTGACCGTGGGTTAAGGAATTTTCAATAAGAATTTATAAAAAGAAGTATTGTATGAATACCAATCATGTTATTGCAAAACCAATACCATGTTTTATACATCGCTTGACGTACTTGTAAATCAAATTTCATGCGTGTACGTACATTTTTGTAGGAGTAGTATTTTAAAATCCCTTCAAAAATTAAATGGCTAGCTTTTTATGAAATTTTGAGCAGCACAAAATCTGTTTTACATAGTATACACCCACAGGAGGCAACCAAAAAAGTTTGAAAATCCTTAAATTAAAATTGTTTGCTCAAATCGTACCATGTCCCCTTAATAGAAAGGTGGGGCAAGCTGACGGCAGTGCCTTTTCATCTGCTTGTTGTTTATGTTTAGCAAAATGATATTCTTAGTACGTAAAACATTGTCCTTCACAGGTCAACATAATAGCGATACTTTTGATGACCATATGTTTGTTTGCGCGTCTTTAGTATCCCACCTCTTATTCAGGAGACCTCCTCCATCAGCTCGAGTATTTCCGATGACCTAATTCCAGAATAATATTCGAAAGATCGAGGAACGCTCTGCGAGCATAGCCTTGCTTAACTGGATATTTAGGTCAATTAATCTCAGCAATGGACACATTTGGAATGTCCTTGAGGGAGAATGGTAACTCATCTGACTCAGCTCCATCAAATCTTCTTGAACTGTGGGAGATTGCAAGGATGCTGTGTATCTTCCTGACGCTACTAGTGTCTCATCGAGTCAGTTCTGCGAGGAATCGACATTGTCCTCATCGAATTTTTCTGCCATATTGCATTAGATTGGTATAATTGTAATTCAATCGCTCTTTAGTGTACACTACATAATTGGATAAAACTAATAGTCTACTTGCTTTGCCATGTGCATTAAAAATATTATTAATCATAATGTTTATGCATTTAAATATGGGAATTTTGTTTCCTTATCGAAAAAAGAAACATTTTTTCTTTTGTATTAAGTAATTTAATGTGAACACTTTTTTTTAGTTATGGAAAATTAGCTTACACAAATATCAAAAGAGTACTTAGAGTTTTTTCAGATTTTTAATTGTCGTGTAATACAGCGTATAACGCGCACGTTTATGACAAAACAATTAGATTCAGATTTATGTGTACACGTTATACGCCGGAGATAAAATTGATATCCTTAAAAATGAAAAAATATGAGAATAAAAAAAATTTAATTTCTATGTGCCTTTAAATACTTTTTATTTTTTTTAAAAAATTACATGACTTGAGAACTTTTACTATCGAATAACATAAAAAAATCGTCATGTTCATCTCTCATTATATCTTCATACACATCGTCGTGTTCTATTTAGATTTTGATATTTTCTCATCCATAAATAAACAATCATCATCCGTTCCATCTAGATCAGGGGTGTCCAATCCAAATGACCTCGCGGGCCACTTCGGAAAAACATTATAATTTCGCGGGCCGCACATAAAAATATGTACCTTCATATCAGATTTGGAAACAAAAAAATATTTATTGGAGTGAAAATTTAAAACAGAATGAATTATTATTATTGTTTTCAGTATTTTTCATCTTTACAGACATAGATAATATAATAATGTTTATATAATATAATAATACAATAATCAAATAATGTTTAAAATATTACAGTTGCCAATTTCTTGAAAATTACGGTGTTCTATTGAATTGATCTTTCGTTACTCATTGTTGAAATTTTATAATACTGTCACTCGCAAACGATTAAGTATACATTGTCCTTTATCTTAACCATCCTGAATATTTTTCTAAAACTTTAAAAAACATCTCTGACTGTCTCTTGCTTTTTGGGCTCTCCAAACAGAAAAGGAGGTGGAGAAACGAAAGTCGCGCACACAAAGAATCAGGCACCATCCACAGTAAAGGATATGTATAATGCAATTCGAAATTTAAGAGTCGGTGGACAGCAATTTACGTACTGGTGGGCCACATGCAGCCCGCGTGTTAGACACCTCTGATCTAGACTGTTATATGTACTATATTTTTAAAGAATGTTTCAGTATGCAATCTTTAATAGAATTCCACGATTTTATTATTCATTCGCTCACTATATGTAGACCAAAAGATGAGAGCATTGTGTACTTGTATATTTTATATTTTTTTTTCAAAATCGTGCGCTTTTTTCCGCGAATATATTTAAAACTTAAACTGTTTAAAAGTATAGATGTGCGTTATACGCCAGAACATGTGGTATATAGTTTATTACATTTTACAATATATTTACATGAAAAAAATTAACTTTGTAAAATCCACTGCAAGTAATGCCCTTTACTAAAAATCTCACGTACATCAAACTTAAAAAGTTCTATTGTGAACAAATTTTATTTTTACTTCCTTCATGTATTGTACTCATGATGATATCAAGGTAAAAATAGTAAGTGGACATTCGAATGTTTTATAATAATACCCAATTATTAATCAACATTTGTTCTTATTTTTATAAATAAATATAATTTTTAAAATTCACTCGTGTTAATCAGCGTATAGTGACATTTTTTTATTTATGCGTAATTTAATTTAAAAAATACCTTTTTTCTTGGTAATTTTGAAAGTTATTTTTTAAAATAATTATGAGTAGTAAATAAACTAAAATTCAAATTAAAGTATGTAGAATTATACTACTCTTTATTCCCTAATCTTATTTTTTATTTAAAAAAAAAGAAAGAAAAAAACCTGATTTTACAGATCTTAACACAATAAAATATCATTTGATAAAAATACAAGGGTTTCTGAACTTTAGGAGAAACATAGAAATTTAGGTATTGAGTTCCATTTATTAAGACGTACTTTTTATGGAAATAGGACTCAAAGCTCTACAGCAAATACGATTGAACATACTCCACCACACAATAAGCTAAGATCCTATGCTACAAAACTTTAAAAATGTATGAATAGATTTTTTAGAAAAAATTACGGTAATTGGATTACTACAGTATGTAATGTGATTTAAAATGTATTTCCAAATCAATAATATTGTTAAAGAAAGGTTCTATATAGCGTAAAAATAAGTTTCTCTCTGAAAAAAATTAAATCTGAATTTTGCGGAATATCTGTATTTACATTCAAAAAGGAGCTTTAAGCAATATTAATAAATCTTGTATTCAGCATACAATGGAAAAATGGGAGGGGCTTCTTTCTTTTTCAATACCGGAAAAAAACGGCAGAATAGATTTATATATTGGCTAAACTGTACAATATTTACTCTAGAAAATCACTGTTTTAATACAATTTCCTAGAATCGAAAAGTTGAAATTGTTCAATATCTCAAAATATATGCGCATGTATGTTTTATATTTACAAATAACACTCACATTATTAAATACTTTAAAAAGTCATCAATTAAAATTTTCTGAGCCGGGAGTTTTAAAAGCATTATGTGTATTTGACATTAAATGGATATTTTTTATTGTATTTAAAATAAAAATATTCTTTTAAACGGGAAGCAAATATATTAATTCCAATAAAATTTGAATTTATAAAAAAATATCTCTCATTGAATATAAATATAAGGAGAATATTTGTTCACTCATTATAAACCACATCTTTATTAAATGCAAATTTATTAATGTGTTTCAAAACACCAATGTATATTTTGTACGATTGCCGTTTCATGTAACGATTTAGAGCTTAATATTAAGATTTAAGAATCTAACAATAGGCATTTTTTCTAAGATATATAATTCAGACATGTTTTTGACTAGTTTGCTGATTAAATGTTAATAGTATGTGATGTTTTACGATCACAATGAACAAATTGGCATATTATCTATATCTTTGGTTATTACTCAAAGGAAATAAAAATGTATTCAATGTTCGATGAATTGTTCAACGAGTAGGTAGGACTTTAAAAGTCTTCATCAAATAAATATTACTTATAGGATGATCAATTGATTAATGCTAATTATTTTTAATTGTAAGGGGTCTTATGACAATGACAACCCATACAAATTGTAATGAAGTATCTATAAGTGAGTCGTGCGGTATATACTTTTATCTTAGAATATAACAACATGTGTTTTTTAATTTAATTTCTGTAATACTTTCTATTCGAAATTTCTGCTAAAGAAATCTTCAAAATGGAAAATGAAATATTACCTTTATTTGTCAGTCTTAAAACACAAATATTAAAACCTCACTGTGATAAATTTAAAGCATATATGGCAATATTTAATTCTAAAAGCATTTATTGAAAACATATAGTTTTAAAAATAATGCGTATCCTGTATATTTTAACTAATGCATTATTTTTACTTGAAAATTTATGAACAGTCATTAATATTAATTATGTTTATGAAAAATAATATGGTATAATGGTAACATTTGTAAATGGTAAAATTCGCCATAGGTCATGAAAGAAATTCAGAAATTAAACTTAAAATCAAAAGTGTAAAGAAATTCAGCAAACACTTTGCTCATTTTAAGAAAATTTGAAAAAAGATATAAGCATTTCTTTATGTTTTTTTTTCATGATTATTGTAAAGTATGTGACTATGTTGAAAAAGTCATTTTTTTGTGAAGACACACCTATTTTTATTTTTATTTTAAAGTAATTTAAAATTTGCTCAAAACTTATTTTTCATTTAATACAAATACAGTCTCTGCTTTGCTTTTCCCTTCATTTTCATAAGATACCTACTATTATCAAGTTTCTACGATTACTATTTATTCTTGAAACATGTTTTAAATAAAACATTTTATTCGCTTCTTTATTTAAATTCTCTTTGAAAAATATTTTTAATCAAGAAATGCTCAAAAGAAGTTACTCACTTGTGTAAGAATTTTTACATTTTTTCAAATTAATTCTGAGAAATATTTTAGTAGGATTTTTCAATTAGTTAGAAATGACTTCACTTGCAAGATTTTATTCCATTCTCAAAATAATCGTTGCTTTGAAAATGGTTTGTTGTTTCCTGACCAATAATCTTTCCTTCTTTCTAAATGTAAATATGAGTGTGAATCATATTGAAGTCAAACCCTAAGTGGATTCTAAGATTTCACTAAAAGCTCGTCATGTTGAAAATTGGGAGCGTATTTTGGGACTCTTTCTAATTAATCCTAGTGTGATTTTTTGAAATTATGTAACAGTAATACCTCCTCTCATATAAGTTAGGATTCAAAAGTTCCCGGAATCAGCTTATAACGGGAAAGAATTTTTGCAGGAAAGCGACTGTAATAGCATTTCTATCTCACTGCACTCTTCTCCTTTTTAACCCTTTATCTACCACATTATGATTTACTGCAGTTCTTTTCATGCAATATTATTATTTGTTTTGAATCACTGCCCTGAAAATTAAGGGATATACGTAAAAAAATACTCAACTTTTAAAAAATTTAATTAGTTCGAGTTAATTAATTATTTAAAGATATTAAACTGTAAATTTATTTATACGCATTGTTCTCTTAAAATAAATAGCTATATTGTTTTTTCTAAGGTCTTCATTAACATACAAACACATTAGACACTTACTTTTTGACATTAACTATTTTTTCGGAACAAAAACGACTATCTTCGCAATCCGTTGAAAACGCCGTCAGCTGATATATAGTTATTCGTCTTCCACGCTAACATACTCACCATAGAACCCGTACTGCCATATATCTTGGAAGAGTGGATTTAAAAGGATATTCCTGCTAAGTATCGTCAGAATATTCGTAAAAATGGTTATTCTATGTAATTTTGAAATGAGTGGTACTTATAAGTACCGTCGGTCGGTAAAAGGTTAAAAATAGTTTATCCCAAATCACGTGGTCAGTGACTTGCTACGGTGTCGTATTTTGTAGATGGAGGCATTTAGCTACCGACGATTGAAAGAAATTGCGTTTGTTGAGCAGAGAAGAATATCAAATTTTGTAAACGCTTTGAAAAGAGTGCTATGGATACTTACGAAATGTTAAAGCATGTTTAAGACAGTGACACATCTTCGCAAATGCAAGATTTTGAGTGGCATCGATGTCTCAGAGGAGACAGAGAAAGTGTCAAAGATGAGGAATGCTCTGGACGTCCACTTACTTCCTGTAAAGCTAAAAGCATTGAAAAATTTTCTGCGGTGCACAGTGAGCAGTTTTCCCAATCTGGCGCACGGAAACTACTTTATGGCTTTAAAGTCTTCATAATTATATCTAATGATCAAAAATCATAGAAATAAATGTAAATTGGGTATCTTTTCTGTTTTTTTACTAACAAATAAAGTTAATAGGGTGAGACGAAGCTGGTCACTTCCCCCTAAATACTACGGGCCCCTTGCCGACAAACGTGCGACAATTCCAGACATTTTCCTAATTGCTGGGAAGGAATTTCGGAACTGGGTTCTCGGCGTGAAAAAAAGACGCATTAACAATGTGCTTTCGTTTACTCCCGATTCGTCTGAAAACATACAATGTTCACCCAGACATTGGCGCCCATTGGGCTAGAGATAAAATGTGTCGAGACCCACAGGGTTGGCAGAGGGACAACAGATCAAGGGAGTTGAGATCGACAAAACGGCAGAATAAAAAAGATCAAGGGAGCTAAGTCCAACAGGAGTGACAAAAGGACAAAAGATCGGAAGGATGATAAGGCGATGGATGGGATGAGAGAGAGTGGATATAAGGGGAATAAGAGAGTCCGAGAGGGAAGATTGAGATTTTGAGGGTGCCGTTGTGAAGCCCCTGCAGCGAGAAGGCGATTTGATTTTTGAGGGAGCCCTGGTGAGGAACCTTCCGCGATAGAGGAACGAGAGGGAGACCGCGAAGACTGCGGAATCCGAACTGGAGAGATTCGGGAACGGTCCCGATCAGAGATAGGAGTGATACTTTAGTCCGCGAAGTAAGGCGGATTTGGAGCCAGCGAAATCTTCCAGTACTTGGTGTGGAATTACCGAGAGTGACGTAACCTAGATATAGGACCTTTCGCTACCGTGTGGTTCACGGCTTTAATTTATGCGAAAGAGAATCAAAATTTGAGTTCCATTTTACTAATTAAGTGTGATAGAATATTTTCTTTTGTTTTGATAATTTTCTTACTGTGAAATAAATAGTGTATCCCAGAGCTGTGTGTGAAGTCATTAAAAGGGTCTTAATTAATTTATGTCCAGTTTGAATTTGATCAAAATAAATAATTACTAAATGAAACTTGTTTTTAAACAAGGATCTCAGGATATTAACAGAAGAAGTAATTTACACGTGGGAGATTATGTACAAGAAATAGAGTGTGGCAAGTTAAAAAATTAAATTTAATAATTGTTAAAGATTAAACAAATACAATCAAACATAACATTGTACCTTTTTACAATAAAGGATAATAGGTAGTGTTTAAAAGGACTCGGTACCCTTTGAGCATTTTTTTTTATGTATTTAAAAATTACAATTCAGCATTTCATATAATGTTTCTTTAAGAAAATGATACGAGATAAAATTTTGCAAGCATTATTCACACAATTTTACCAATTTAATTTCTTTTTAAAAATCTGGAATTTTTTTAAATTCTAATCTTTTCGTGTTAATTATTTTTTTACATTAAATTTTAGAAATATTTCTGAGGATATTTGAAACAGCTTTAGGGATCGATTTTAAAATATCTTAATTTGTTTTGGAGAAAAAATAATAAAATGTTGAGAGATATACATATGCTAAAATTCAAACAAAAGCCTAATGTTTCCCACTTTTCAATTTTTAAAAAAAGTAGTATTCCATTTACAGAAAAATTGATTCCTAATTTTGTTACATACATTACATATATGAAACAGTGAAAAAAATGGAAGTGATTGGTAAATAATTGTGAAAGAAGTAGTATTTTGAATGCGGAAAAAACAAACTGTGAGAGAAAAACCATTTTAACGTTCATAATTCTGAAAAAAATTATTATAAAATTAAATAAACATAAAATACGACACTAAAATATTACCTACATATTTTCCTTAAAAATAATAAATATAATATAAATCTTACTCACACTCCGACAACCACGCATCATTCGACTTGGAGAAGAACTTATTTCTATGGCACTTCATCTACTTTTCTACAAACAAGCAGAACTTTTTAACAATTTTTCTAAGTTTTAATTGCTGCTGCTCCTCATATTTATCAAAATCCATTGTAATCCTAACTAATCTCAAAATAACATTAATTTTGCGCTAGTATCTTGCTCTTCCTTTCACATATTGAATAAGCACGCCGAGTAATATCCGCGGCCAACGCTGAAAAAAATCATAACTTCGGGAGTAGCAGGAAGTAGCAGCTAAATTTGATACAAATTAAAGGTCTACATCTATTCTATGTGACGTAAAAGTTACTGTGATCAATCCATTTCAATCTCAAAAGTTCTTGTCCATTAAATACAAAAAACTGACATACGTTAGTAGGAGTTACATGCTGTGCCAAATGTTATGTTTTTACAATTTTTAATCGAACTTGAACCTAATTTGAAACTCAAATCAAGAAATTACAAACTCATAGTATCTATTTTCCAAAAGAACCCCGCTAAAATCTGCAAAATCCTTTTCAGACGAAACGATAGAACTTGCGACTGAAAAGGAGGCTCTCGCAAGTGTTTCTTGTAACAAGAACAAAACCGATCTAAACAGATAATTGTAGACAATTTCCATTCGCGTACTGACAACAACTGCTTACCACATGGCTAGGGAACTCAAGAGTACCATAAATCGTGAGTTGTTGTTTTATTTCGCGCAATTTCATTTTTGGACTTTCTGTGCGCCAGATTGGGAAAACTGCCTACTGTGCGGTGGTGCGCAACATCATTTTTCAAGCAAAGATGGGGGGGGAATGAAAACTACTATTTTGCCACATCCTTCTTACTCCCCTGATTTTGCCCCTTGAAACTTCAGAATATTTTTTGAACAGGTACGCATCACTTGCAGGTTCGTCTATTTCAATCTATAGATAAAGTTAAAAGTGCATCGCTGTCTGAATTAGAGCACATGGCTAAAAATGGATTCCAGAAATGTTTTGATGAACTTTACAGGCGATGGCAAAAGTGTGCTGCTGCCTAAGGGTCTTATTTCGAAACAGTATTTAATTCAGTAACTTAACTGGTAATATGTTTTGATTTATAGACTCAGTCAAAGCACGTTTAAGGCAGCGACACATTTTCGCAAACGTAAGATTTCTAGTGGCATCCATATCTCAGAAGAGACAGGGAAAACGTCAAAGATGATGAATGATCTGGATGTCCACAGACTTCTTGTGACGCTAAAAGAATTGAAAAGTTTTCTGCAGTGGTGCGTAAAAGCATGCTTCAAGTAAAGATGGGGTGGAAATGAAAACTACTGTTTCGCCACATCCTTCTTACACCCCTGATTTGGCCTCTTGAGAATATTTCTTGAACTGGCAAGCATCGCTTGCAAGGTCGTTGATTTCAATCTACAAATGAAGTTAAAAGTGCATCGCATGCTGAATTAAAATACATAGCTAAAAATGGATTCCTGAAATGTTTCGATGAGCTTTACAAGCGATGGCCTAAGTGAGCTGTGGCTCAAGGGTCTTATTTCGAAAGAGGATTTGTTTCAGCAACTTAAGTGATAATATTTTTTTTTAAGTTATGGACTCAATCCAAGAATTTTCGAATCCTACTGTACATTATCATCATTACCGTGATTTAATTCAGATTTTACATTTCTGTATGACAACGTTAATAAAAAATCAAAACAAATATAAATACTCATCTGGATTTCAATTAATAGAATTTTGAGAAAAATATTTTACCTTGTATTTATATTATGTATTAAATAAATATGTTCTTTAACATTATATATATATGTTCATAGATATGAATCTAAGCTGGAAATTAAACTTTCAATTTTAACTTTTTATTATGTATTATTATTTTTATAAAGCATGATTTTTTATTAAGCATGTATGTTTTTCCTTTTTCATTGAAAGATAACATTTTGAAGGAAAAAAAAGAGAAAATATTAAGTTTTATTAAAAGTTAAAACGATATCACAAGATAATGCAACGTAATTATATCGCCTACCATTCAAAAACTCTACTAGTATCCAGAGGCATATTTTCTTTACATTTAAAATGATTGACATTATAATGAGCTATTATAAAATGTTATATGTTTGTTTATCAATTTATCATCTTTCCAGTGATCACCTCTTAGCATTTACTTTGCGCTGCAGACTTTAAAAGAAATTGAAAAGTGCAAAATAATTCAAGCTTCAAATTTTTTTCTTTAAATACAGTTGCCTTAAGCCTAATTGGAGGCGTCATACGTTAGGCCTAACAGATTCTTTGGACAATCTTCGCCAAGAACACCAATTACAATCTCGCCAAAATTAACTCATCATTAGTATCAAGTATTAAAAAGATATCATTAGTCTTCCGTGTAGTGACCGAAGTAGAATAGTCCCAACGTAAGCTCATGCCTATCCTAAAGGCGACAAAAATGAGCAGAAGTCGAATCTCTCAGGGCTCTGGCAACCCTCAATTTTGACAAGTGCGCCTCTGCACTTTGTCATACACGACAACAGCAACAGCAATACAAATAATCCAAAGTTGTTAACTTCTACCGCGTGTTCACATTGATACACACACATCTTTTTTTTTTATTTTTGTGATTTGTATTTAATTAATTTTTGCTTATGATTATTTCCTATGTATTTTTGTGATATGCATTTGTTTTGGTTTATGATTATTTCTTATATATTTTTATGATTTTCATTTATTTTTGCTTATGATTATTTATAATATATTTTAGGGATTTTCATCTGATTTTTGTTTATAATTATTTCACATATACTTTTGAGATTTGCAATGCATTTCTTTGTTTGATTGAATCTTTAAATGTTTTGAATGCACCCAGTTGTTCCTCATGTTTTGTTTTTAGTTCTCAGACCTCCATCTCTGTAATGAAACCAGATTACCCATTAAGAAAATTATGCCCGATATACGGTTCACAATTGGCTGGATGGACAAGCTCTCTTTTCCTTTTCCATTTATCCAGACTGAGTCACAACAACGCGTGGCAGGGTACAACTAGTTTATCAATACTAAATTAAGAACAGGTTTATTTGTTACTAGTGAATTCCATAGGCTTATCATATACAAAATTATACACACAATTTAATAGTATCGTGTTAATTTGTACGGTTTGTAATTATAATAATATTGTAGCTTTATATATGACATAGTACATTATTATTACATTCTATATATTATTATAGGGAGTTGAGCGCGATGAAAATTATGATTGAAAATCGGGTCTTAAGCATTGGAAGTTTGAGAAGCACTGTGTTTAACAAAGGCTACTGTTACGGAAATGTTGAGTGAGTAAATTTTTTTAGAGAAAATATAAAATTGCTATCTGTATATATTTTTAAATATTTCATGGTTTATCTCCAAAATAAACTTTAGTTTTAATTAAAAAGTTGAATAGCATGTTTTTATGTTAAAGCTTCTGCGAATTTTTAAATATTTTTTCTCTGATCTCAGTTAAATATATTCAGTATTAGTATCATGTTCAACATGTGACGGGTCTTTACATGAACTTCAGACTAATCCTCCTGGGGAATCTTTGGGCTAGCATTCGCGTTTAATTCACAGCCTTCCCTCTTAAGAAAAAACCCTGATATGTAGATTAGTTCGTGTATATAAAGTCAGAGTTTAGTAATTGTAAGGTAAAAGGAGTTGAGAATCTGTTGCGGCGTTACGAAGGTGAGACAGAATTGATTTTCACAACTTAAATTAAGAACGGATTTTGCCACTATGTGACGAATCTATACGGAACTTTATCACTAACTTTCTGAACCGACCTTTTTAGGGAAATTTAATTCCCTACCTATTTCCAATCAACTCCAAAGAGCGGACAGGATTCCTTGTTATGTAGATTAGATTCAGTATTTAAGTCAAACGAAATAGTAAAGTTAGAGCAGTAGGAGATAGATATTGAAACATAGAGTTATAGTGATTTTGAATTGAAATATTGTTGTTGAAGATAAATTAACCTCATGAAGAATTGAGATTCCGAGTGGTAAATATCAATTTGAAATTAAAGTCTCACTCAAGCTTTAAGAGTCGGATTAAAGTTAAATGTTCAATAAAAACATTATTAAATATAATTCTGGGATCTCTTATCGTGGTAATTTCTGCGTGATCGTTATTTAATAAATTAATTAATTAGATCATTAATTAATTGAGTTAATTTAAAAGATATTATCTTTAAAACCTCATAGTATTATTAAAATTACTGTTAATAAGTTTATTTGATTCTATTTGGTAAAGATAACCAAATAAAGAAAGTTATTTATAAAAATGGCTACTGGTTCTTTTATGACTCATAATTATTCTAGTTCTCAAAGTGAGGTTCCTAGAGACCTTTATAACTATATAAACTAAATTAGTAGATTGAGAATTTATAGTCTAGATTGGTTAGATTAAGTTGAACTGTTTACTTGCGCTTGTTCACTTAGGGTTTATTGCTATATATCAATCCTATGGCATCCTTTTGTGGCTTAATTTGTGGTTGATTAGTGTGTGCTTGAATAATAATAAATAATAATTATTGTGGAATTTTCTGGTCGTTCTTTGCTTCCCCCCACCCTTAAGTAGGCAGGACGGGGAGGGAGCGACTTCAAGGGGAAGTCGCCCATAAACATTTTAAAAAATCGCGATAAAATGATAAAATAAACATGTTCGCATTTCTTAAATTTGCTTTATGCATATTTTTAACTAAAGAATAACTAAATACCTTAAAAAATAACTGTTGGGAGGGTTAATTAATAGTGTCAAATCTCGAACGTTTATTTAGACTTTATCAAACAAACCATGAAGTAAAAGAAATAAACATTGCTATAAGAAACAGAACACTATCCAGTTTACATTATGCAAAAAAAATTGCCTAGTCTTAAAGATGCTTTGCAGATTTCTGTTGTTTCTTCAAAGGGGAAATATTCTTAATTTTGAATGTTATACAAATAATTCTTTTGGAAGTAAATTTAATTAACTAGTACGGAATGTTTTAACTGTGCTTTTAAAAAGTAAGAATTAAGCTCTTCCATGCTGTGAAAGTCTTTTCTTTGTTACGAAAAAGATCAGCCACCAAAAGCCTTCTTCTTTTTTTTTCTTTAAAAATACTTAAGTATGTGTATACCTTCATGCACATATGCATTTGTATATATGCATGTGTGTATGTATTTCTATGCATGTTTGCATGTATTTGTTTGCATATACGTTCTGTTTTTCTTATTACATAGCAAAAGAAGCACTCTCATACGAATAAATGTTGGTTAAGGATATTAGTTTTTACGATAAATGTTTAATTTTCATTTTTCATTTTAAAATCTTGAACTTACAGATAGTTTTAATTAAGCTTGTGATAAACTTGTTTCTTCGAATATGAAAACAGACTAATTATTTTATATTAATCACTTATAATGGGGAGTAACATAATCCGTCTAATGTTTCTTTTTTCAAATTTTTAGTTTTTTTTTTTGGGGGTGAGGGGAAATTTTGCTTTGTTTTAAATGACATACATATAAGAGTTGTATTTTCGAAAACCTACATTAAATTAACATTAATATTTCAGTAAACATTTAATAAGTTTGTCTATGCCACCTCGAAGATTTATGCCTAAATATGTTTATATTTCTGTGCGCTATTTTATGAGTAGGAAAACAAAGAAGCTAAAGGATTTCAAGGGAGTGCAGAACATATAAAAGACCAAATTTACAATAAAATATTCAACTGTAACATTTTTTTAAAGTAACAATACATAATTACTGCAACAAAAAGTTATGGAAATTATACTAGCTTAGAGAAATTTTGAGTCATTTCAATATTTATGGGCCTAGTACCTTTAAGAAATTTATTTTTGCTAACATTGCAGCTTTTATATGCAAAACATACACTAAATAGCAAAAAAAAAAATTGGTACATTTGAATAATATCGTGTAGGGTCTCCACGAGCATGCAGAAGTTCGCAAAACGATGTGGCATGGATTCGATTAATGTCTCAAGTACTGCTGGAGATAATCGATACCATGAATCCTGCTGGGCTATACATAAATCAGTGGGAATAAGATGGCGTGGAGATCTCTTCTGAACAGCACGTTACAAGAACCCGAGATATGTTCAATAATGTTCATGTCTGAAGATTTGGATGGCCAGTGGAAGTGTCTAAATTCAGAAGAGTGCTTCTGGAGCCTCTTTGTAGAAATTCTGAACGTGTGGAGAGTCGCTTTGTTCTGCTGAAATTCTCTAAGTCCGTCGGAATGCACAATGGACATTAAGGTATCCGATTACGTTCGGAACCGTTATTTTAAAAAGGCGCATAAATGGATAATTTTCATGATATTTAATGTCACTTAGATTAGAATACATGTTTAAAATTGTTTTAAGGACATTTTGACAGCTAGAACTTTTGAAATATATAACTTAGAAGTGGGTTTATCCATGTTTTTCGACAACAGAAGGGAGCAATTTTAAGAAAAAAAACTCCGATAATTATTTCAAATGTTTGTAACTCTAAAAATAATTTGAATTTTTCAAAAATCATAGTAGAGCCTCTGTATAGAGGTCTGAGCTATATACAGGCAAAATATTATTATAATAGAAGGATTTTTCTCAAAAGGAGAACATTTTGAAAAAAGGTTATTTTAAGTTAATTTTTAGCCGAAATATTGTATTTAGATAATATTTTTTTGTCAAAATGTCCTTAAAACAATTTTATACATGTATTCCAATTTAAGTGACACTAAATATCATGAAAATTATCCATTTATGCGCCTTTTTAAAATAACGGTTCCAAACGTAGTCGGATACCTTAATGGGTGCAAGAGATCAGATATGATGCTTACGTAGCGGTCACCTGTCCGAGTCGTATCTAGACGTATCAGGGGTCCTGTATCACGCCATTTGCAATGCCCCATACCATCACAGATCCTCCACCAGCTTGAAGACTCCTCTGTTGATATGTAGAGTCCATGGATTCATGAGGTTGTCTCCATACTCGTACATATCCATCAGATCGATTCAATTGGAAACGAGACTTGTCAGACCAGGCAATAAGTTTCCTGTCATCAACAGTCCAATGTCGGTGCCCAAGTCTTGTGTCGCGCAGTCAACAAAGGAACACGAGTGAGCCTTCGGCTCCGAAAACCCATATCAATGATGTTTCGATGAATGGTTTGCGCGGTGATACTTGTTGATGGCCCAGCATTAAAAATCAGCGACAATTCGCGTAAGGGTTGCACGTTCTGTTACGCTTAATGATTCTCGTCAGTCCGTTCTTGCACACATGACCTTATTGCCGGCAGCAATGATGTCGTATATTTTATGTTTTATCGGATTCCCAATATCCACGATACACTCGTGAAATGGTCATACGTAAAAATCCAAATTCCATCGCTACCTCGGAGATGCTATATTCCATTTCTCGTGCACCAACTATAACACCATGTTCAAACTCACTTACATTTTTATAACCTGCCATTGACGCAGTAATAACCTATCTAACAACTGTTCCAGACACTCGTTGTCTTATATGCTTTGTCGACCGTAGGGCCGTTTTCTGAGTGGTCTCGTATATCTTTATTTGCATACGCATGCCTGTACCAGTTTTTTTGGCATTTCAGTGTATTAGTTATGATGCAATTTGAATCATATATGAAATTACTCATATTACGAATTTTTATACTTTTATTAATTAATTCTTGAATTCTACATAAGGTATTTTGATGATTTTCATAATTTTTTTCAAATATACATGAAAAAAATTTGATTCCTTTCCAGAAAAAAAATGATCGCAAGAAATTGGTCTTTTTCTTGTGTGTTAAAGTGTTGAAAATGGGTCCAATGGGTTCGATAGATTTTTGCTCAGTATTATTTACATAAAGGAGGAAGGTTGGCTGGCCAAAAAACATGTTCAACCCCACTTTTATATAAATTATTTTATATATTAGCGGTCCTAAGTCAGCAATGTTTATAATAGTGCAGCATCCATTTTATAATTTCCAATCTATTGTCCTTCATTGTATGATCTCTCTACTGTCTCTGTGCTTTTTTTGAATGTGATGGATGAATTTTTATCTCTTGTTTGTAGAAAATTAGACTATATATATATAAAGTATAATAAAACAAAAGTGAAGAAATACTAGAACGTACAGTGCTAAGAAAGTAAGAAATTAGACTTCAGCAGACACAACAATTGTAGATACAAAAAAGTCATTGGATTAAACTGGAGACATATTATGATTTCGAAAGCTGTCGCTGAATTAGGCCAGCGAATTAGGGTTAAGCAATGCTTTGTGGATCCAACCTTCCCCATACAGCAGAAATTTTCGTCATAAAAGAGAAGAAAAAAAAGCCAAGTTGAAAAGTTATGCCTAATACAACACGTGGATGAAGAACCTAATATAAAATCGTACAAAGAAATTGAGAAAAGAGAACAATAATGAATCTCTCAAGGAGAGGAATAATAATAATAAAAAAAAATTTATAAAAAATATTAGGAAAAACTTACTTGTTAAACAAAAATCCTGAACTCAAAAATACAACCTACTGCGATGAGATTCTACGTGAAATGGCGCAAAATATTGAAGCGCCAACACGAGAAGTAAAACCCGTGGCACCATGTGGATAGTTATTGTGCAATTAAACTAAACACAAAGTTATATAATTAAACAAAACATAACATAAGAAGTTTTAAATAAAATAAAGGACAAAGTTTAGAATAGATAGTATCAAATAGAAATATATTAAAGTATATTTACTTGGATGAATATATAGTAGAAAGTTATATTGCAATTAAAATAAGCGCGTAAAATATTTTAAAAAATATTTTTTTAAAAATATATTTAAAAAAAATAAACTAAAAAGAGAGAGAGAGAAGAAATATTAAATAAAATATCAAACTTAGATAAAACTAAATTAAATTAGAAATAGAATATATTTAAAAATAAATTTTCTAGGATAGTTGTATTCTAAACAATTCTTGCAAAATTTCACAAAATTACTATAGATTAAAATTTTATCAGTAACTAAATCATTGTTTCTTTTTATAAAATTTAAGATAATATTTCTAAATATTGATAGGTGTAAGTTTCTACCCCAGAAAAGCATATTTATAATGTTAAAATCAAATGAGTCTCTTTTATCAAAAGTATTACTTAAAAGCAAATTATTCATAACGTTTAATTGAAGGTCCAAAAAGTTAGCTGACTCATTATTATAATTAGTTTTTAATAATTTTAAATAGTCGGGATAATAATTAAAGCTATTAATGAAGTCTACTATATTACTAAAAATAATTAAGTCATCTATGTATATAAAAAAGTAACAAGATTCAGAACTAATACTTTCATTTTCATAAAAGTGCACGTAAATATTTTTATAAGTAGTTGCTAGCTGGTCCACCTAGTGGTAATCCTTTAGTTTGCTGTTAATGAGCATTATTATGGAAAATATAAGTTTCTTTTAATACTAGTTCAATAATAGAAATATATTTATCATATTTTGTTATCTTATTCAAAAAAATATTTGCTGTATGCTACTTTAAGAATCTTAAACATGTCTTCTGTATCAATGGAGTTAAATAAATCTTCGAAATCATAGGTATAAATAGAAAAAAATTTTTTGCCATGCATATACTTAATGATGTCCATACTATTCTTAACTATAATAGAATTATCAATTTTGTCTAATGTAGATTGAATAATATTTTGTAGCTTCTTGCCCGGAAGTGTAATATACGTTTTAAAACCATTCGTAATAGTTCTAAATCTAACAGGATTTTTATGAAATTTAGGAGTTAGGAAAATATGTTGGAATTTAATATCCAGAATACGTAAATCTATTTTTGTATAAAAAGCAGAGATTCGACTAAAAATTTCTCTTTTGCTTGAATTAGATTTTTTAAAAGCAGAATTAGGAAAATGTTTGTTTAGCATATTAGTATAAAGCCACTTACAAATAATTGCATAATTACCCGGTACTACATAAACGATAATAAAGTTTTTTTGTAGGTCTGCAATTTGGTGCTTAATATTATAGTATGTTATATCATTATCAGTTTTATAGTTAAAGTAAAGGAATTCATTTAACACTTTGCATTTAAATTCATTTAAAGCTACAATAGGAAGATTGTATTTAATAGCTAATTTTGTAGTGAAGTTGCTAATATCTTTAGAAATTTGATATTTGATAGCATTGGTATTATTATTTTTATTATATATATATATATATATATATATATATGCATATTGTGTGTATTGGATATTTATAATAAATTTATTTCAAATATTAACAACAAAAAGTTAGAGATATTTTTCCAGAAAGAAAAAAAAACGAGTTTACGCAAAGCACATTTTTTTCTTCATTTGCACTAATAAAAATATGGGACGTTACATGTGTTTATACATTTCTTAATAAGTTGAATTATATATAACTAGCTGGTTTACCCGTTCTTCGCACGGGTGAACTGAAAAATTAAACGACACAGATTGAAGGAAAAAGAAGCTTTTAATGAGTTAATTTTACGTGAATTGCAAAATAAACAAAAAACGCTTTTTGCATACCTCAGCTAAACAAAAAAGAAAGAAAGAAAGAAAACACCTTCGTTAAATTTTAAGTATGTAGACCTAATAGCTGATAAAAAGGATTTTTTTTTTAAATTTATAACTCCCCGTAACACTCTTGAGGGTAGATTTTTGAAAATGCCTCCCTACGCAGATCTCTGCTCAGCAAAAGTAACACATTGTTTAGTTAAATTTTTCTGTAATGAACTCTTAAAATGGTGTAAATAATTTATATCTGAAAGTGTAATGCATTAATATTACTTTCTGTTGTATTTATTTTATGTTAAAATTGTAATATTCGCAAGCGACGCCATTTCTTAAATTATAATGGCGATTCAATGAAAAACATAGCGAAATGTTAAAGATAGAGTCAAGTTGGCAAATGTCTAGCTACTTTCATAGCTCGAGCTTTATTAGAGCTTTGTAAGACCCGACGTGTAGGGGAGCGATGCACGTTAATACTTTATCCACCGCATTACGATTTACTGCAGATTTTTCATACAATTTTTTTTTATTTTTTGATCACTACATTGAAAATTAAGGGATATACATAAACAAAATACTCCACTTTGGGAAATTTAATCCGTTAGAGCTAATAAATTAATTAAAGATATTCCACTGTAAAATTAATTGCATACACCATTCACAAACTCCAAAAAAGTCAGTATAGTAGTTATAATTATTTTTATGCTTAAAAACGCAATATCCACCTATTCAATGAAAATTATAGCGTTATAATATACTAACCACAAAAAAAATTTGAAAATTTGTCCAAATGATGTAGTGTGAAAGAGAAAGTTTATTTACTTTAAGTACCAGAACCGATAAAAGCATTTATTTTGAAAAAAGATAAATTTCTTACTACCAAATGTGCATAATAGAATCATAAAAAAAAATTCAAATAGAGAGAAATTTATAACAACCTCTCCCTTCAAAACTTAATTTTATTCTGAAATAAAAAAAAATTAGGGATGATGCTGATCACACAGGAATTAATTAGAAGCGAGTGCCTTGCGTAGCCAAAACAAAAAAGGATTTCTTCACAAACTAAACATAGATATATGCTCTCGTGGGCTTGGACGCCAGAATTGCTTGCAGATGGCAGAATTTTTCCTACTTACTTGACAAATATCATTATATTCTGGGCACTTCACACAATATATTAATAAATTATAGCCTATGTGTTATTCTGATGTATAAGCTATATTACTGTAAAGATTCATTAAAATCCATTCGGATGTTTTTGCGTGAAAGACGACCAAACATCCTCACAAGCTTTCGCATTTATAATATGTTAGAATAATATGTCGCATTTATTATATCTAGAAGTATTATGTTAAATTTTAAATGTTGAGAAAAATAAATTAACCACTTATAAAAATTTCAAAAAAAAATCTTAATTTAGATTTTTATTAATGTTTTCAATGTATTATAAAAACAAACGTTAAAATAATTATATTAAACGCTTTGGAGATTGGACTAAATCAATAACATTAATATTTTGTATTCTAGTGTAAAGAAAATATAAAATGGTTTAAATGCGCTAAATGGTTTTTTATCTACATTTATAACGCTATGTGCTCCTAAAACTCATCATTATACTTTTAGATAAACTAAAATGTGAAAGTAAAAATTTTATTTTTACCTCAACAATACTAATGTAATGAAATTTAACTAGTGGTTATTTGGGGATATCATTACCTCCCTTCCCCAGAAACATAACCCAATTCCATTTAGAACTTAATGAGTGTATTTGGGACTTCTCAAATGGCGCTCTAAATAATTACCCTACAATTAAAATTAAATGCATTTAATTGTTGAAAGAAAAGCGAATGACAGTAGTTGAGAAAGTTAATTAAGAATTGTCTGAATTCCAAAATTAATCAGACTTTCCTTATTTGGAAGAGAATAAGTCTTTTATTCAACCCTTTGTGCGTTTGATTCATCTTTTGTGTTTTATGGGTAAATAATCCTTAGTAACGTAATTCTCCAAATCTTTCTAACTAGCAGTGTTTGCTGCCTTGTTCGTAACTACATTGCTGGACAATTGCTAACGACGGATAACACTATCATCCATAGCAACCACAAAATGAAAGGAAGCAAAATGTGGAAAATTAGAATAAGTGCGGGATATTAGTAAGAAGTATGAGTATGCAAATTTTTTTTCCACGTCTGTTCATCACGTGATAGCGTTCATAAGAGCTTTAAAGGTTTTGATGCGTGTGGACAGTTGTTGTTTCAAGTCAAAGTTTTACAGGAAAGATTTAATAGACAAACTTAAAATTTTTGGCATGTCTTCCCGACATCACATAGATGATTTTATACGTGGCCGAATTATTGGAAAGATCGAAAAAGGACGAAAAATAACATGTTGCCAGGGAGTTCGAAATCGCTCACAGCGTTGTTTCACGGCTGAGGAAGTCATTTAAAACCACTGGAATGTGTAGTAGACGGCACGGGGGAGGTCGTGTTAGAAGTACGACGCCTGCAGAAGACAGATATATCGTCCTATCAGCAAAAAGGAACAGGCGCACCATAGCTCAGCAGCTGGCAAATCAGTTTCTTGCTGCCTCAGGAAAGCAGATCTCCCGAAAAACTGTTGCCAGACGCTTGAGGGGAGGAAAACTATACGCACGCAGACCTGTTGTGTGTGTCCCACTGAACAGACAGCACCGTACTGCCCGTTTGCAATGGTGTCGTGAGCATCACAACTGGACAGAACAGGACTGGGCTTGCGTACTATTCTCAGATGAGAGAAGGTTCAGTCTGTCATCGGATTGTAGACGCCAATTGATCTGGCGCGAGAGTGGTACTGCTTATCGTCCAGAAAATATCTAGGAAAAGGACCGATATCCGACATGCAGTATCATGGTGTGGGCCGGCATCATGATCAATGGCCGCACGCGCCTACATGTAGTTGTGAATGGGACTATGACGGGCCAACGATACATTGATGAAGTTCTACATCCTCATGTTCGTCTTTTCCGTGGTGCTGTCGGTGATAAATTTGTTTTTATGGACGACAACGCAACATGTCATCGAACACTCGCTGTGCAGGATAGTCTAGACAGCGAGGGTATTCAACGTCTCCTATGGCTAGCGCGATCTCCAGATCTAAACCCCATTGAAAATGTGTATGATGCTTTGGGGAGGCAAGTTGCTGGTCGAAACTATCCTCCAACAAACAAGAACACACTCATCCGTGCACTCACAGAGGAATGGGATAAATTACCTCAACAGCTGCTGGATAATGTTGTGCAAAGTATGGTACGACGTGTGGAATGTTGCATCACACTCCACGGTGGACATATCCCGTACTGATACTCTTCTTTAAGGTGCCTGCTGACTTTTAGATGTATTGTTGCATTTCTCCGTACGCAGATCAAATGAACATTTTTTTTTCTTTCAGATGTTTCACAGCTTTTGTACTTTCTAGAACAATAAATATTCTTTATTCTAATGTCTGGACAGTGTGGCAACTATATTTTATCCTACTAGGCCTCATGTCTCGCTTAATATTATGCTGCATAGCAATTTGTGATCCGTCCTCAGCAATTGTCCAGCAGTGTACTACTAACGTATTTTAGTGTTCAATTTTTTTCTTTGACGTAATGCCAAAAGTGCCAAAATAATTAATATAATTATATTAAAACTAAATACTTTTAAAATAATTTTGTGACATTGCTACTTATAATTATTTCACCTTATTCAATGTGTCATTTTCTGAAGATGCATTTTTGCTTATACTGGGTAGAATAAAAATCCGTAAAAACTTTAAAAATTATTTTTAAAAAAAATTAAACAAAATAAAAAACGGTTTGCAAGTTTTACTTCGATAAGTCATGGGATTTGTTTTAATATAAGAAAAAATTAAAAATCACAGCTGATAGGTGGCGCTGGTATAAAGGAATGAGTTGGAATTATGCAAATGAGACAGGCGATTATAAATACTGATGCTCGTGATCCAGATTCGGTTCTCCGTTGCATGCCAACTAAGTGAACAAGGATGCTGAAAGGGTAAGACAAAGCTTTGTTGGTGAAGCTGTTTTACATGAACGAGGAATCGGTGACTTTTGCTCTGCGTCAATTTCGACTTCAAAAAAATGTGAAGACTGGAAAAGATGCGATTTCTTCCTTACGTTTATGCAAGATGGAGCAACAAGTTACATTACTAATCCAGTCAAGAAATTCTTGGTACAGACATTTGAGGAAGAATGAATTATTAGCAACCGTTGCAAGTTGCCATGGCTCCCTCGGTCTTGAGATCTGACACCAGTAGACTTTTAGCTGTTGGGATATTTAAAGCCCCCGATGTTTCGGTCCTGTCCATCCAATCTGTCGGAATTGAAAGATGCGATCCACCGAGAACTGTTACGTATGCAGCCCGACATTCTGTACTCTATCGTAGATGAATTTGAAACTCTCTTGCCATGTGTTATCCCCTGTGGTGGTGGACATGTGTGGAACATATACTGCTATATTAAATGATTTGACAACACCCCTTTTTTTGTTAATTGCGAGTCATTAATTTCAATCATGTACGAAATGCCACTTATCGACTGTTTTTTTTAATTATTATTATGTTAAAGAACTCCCATAGCTCATCGATGCAAAACATGCAAACCTCTTTTTATTTTGTTTAATTTTCCGGGCTTAAAAATTTTTAAATTTTTTACGAACTTTTTACCCACCGGTATTGCTCGTTTTAAACAACGTATTTTGAGTATTATAGTTCAATAAAACACTAAAATATAATATAAATGGATACAAAGATTTATATCATGAATTAGAAATACAAATTGTACTTTAGCAAGTATTGTATCATCTAAACATTTACACAAATACCTTTTTACATTTAAAATGTCACTAACAAATTAATAGAAAGCTCTAAATACTTACAATCTACTTACTTTACGGTATTTAATACTGAGGTAATGTTTATAGTCTATTAATATCTGATTTTTTACATATAATTACGATGATATTGATTGCCCATTCTTACCTCCATCATTGACAACTGACACCCTTAATTAAAGCTTCTAACAAGCATTATCCAGAAAAAACAAAATTATTGAAAATCTGTTTTACCTCCTGTATTAGATTTTGAAGTAGTCCACATCAATTGAAGCTCTGCTTTCATTTCTGAAGCTATGTTGAAAAATGTTTTCAATACATCAGTTGCATTGGATACTAATGGTAATATATAAACTTTCATTAAATAATGCAGTGCTTCTCAAATTTTCAATATTTGCGACCCAATATTCAATCCTAATCCATCTCCTTCCTCCTCCATACAATAATTATGTATTGAATTCAGCTATACTATACTTTAATGCTAAAGCTTAAATACGATTCAAACCTCGTAAGTGCACCGGGCTGATATAAACGTCTCACTCAGCCAAAGCGTTATTTTCCCTGGACTTATATGTACTTCTTTTTGAAGTACGATCATTTCTGAGAAATTATATCCATAAAATTATTCCAAAAGCTATGGAATGCAGCAAAAGGGCATTGGCAGTGTGTCATTAGGTGGCATTGGAAGCGAATTGCGTAAATTTTAATCGCCATTTAAGGAACTAATTAAAACCGAATAAATTATTAAAATAATTGTTAATTTTTGTATATAATTTTATACATGACAGAACCAAGGGGTCAATAGTATTTATTAAACTTGTTCTTAACTTAGTGTATTGTTAAATTAATTATCAAATACATTGTGTAGTATTGATACTTTTGTATTATATCAGTGTAAATATGTATTTAATTTTTTATTATGCCAGAATGTAATTTGTTTACTTTCAGTAAATTATTAATTTTTTAAATAATGTTTTCTATTAGACTTTTCAATGCGCCCACGCCCCCCTCGTTGAGTTATCACGACCTCCAACAGTGGTGCGACCCACAGTTTGAGAAACGCTGAAGCTCTGTAATTAAATGTTAAAATAGTAAATGATTCTATATAATAAAATGTATACATCTTTTTTTATATATTTCATCAATGCATTTACACTTATCATGCGTTTATTCTTAAAATTATTGCTTGTTTCTATGTTAATCACGTTGCCGTTCAATATTCGCATGGAAAACCTTCTACGCATTCAGAAATATTTGTTTGACAATTACCGTAAAATACGGCGTATAACGCGCATATATACTTTCAAACTGTATTTTTTAATTTTGAAGAACATTCGTCTTAAAACGCACACCTCTTTTTTATGAAGAAACCTGAAATATACGTGTGTAATGCTCTTATGTTTTGAAGTCATTTATTCAAGGTATTATCTGAAGAAAAATAGTATACTTTGTGACGAATCTGTACGGATCCTTTCTACTAATATTCTTAGGCGTCTTTTTAAAGATTATAAATTCACGTATATTTCCAATCAACTCCAATCGAAAAGCGAACGGGACATGCAAAGTAGATAGGGTATTTAAGTAGAGCGTTGCAAGCTAGCAAAGAGGAAAGCTATTGAGCCAGTCGCAGTAGCCTCAAGTTGGAGGATTCAATTGGATTACGATATTTAAGAGTTACTGTTAGTATTCTATGAAAGAATCTTTTGAAGATAAAAAAGTATTTCCAGGTGATATAATATAGTTTATTATCGCTTAAAACAATCGCTAGTTTAATAAAATTAGTTTAAGTTAATAAAAGCTAATAATTCGAGTTACGTGTATTTCTCGGACCTGCTATTTCGGTAGACTTTATTTGATCTTACGCGTAATTATTAATTAATTTCATAATTCGTAATTTAATTTAATATTAAAGGTAAATTCCTCTTGTTTGACGTAACATAGAAATATTATATGTTACTAGAGTTTCTGATATTTGAATCAATATAATAAATACAAGTTATTACTATACAAATGGCTCTTAGTGGTTATTTGCCTCAAATTAATCTTGGTGTCCAGGGGGGAACCCAGGGGAGTTCCAACAACTTCTAGAACTACAAACATTTAAGTTCATAAGGAATGCCATTTTTTTTTATAACAAAAAGTATTTCGATATATAGAGAGTCTAATTTTTTTCTATGTTCATCGCTTTTTCATCTTTTTAAAGCTCTCAATTTTATACTCGGCGTATAATGCGCGCCCGTGAATTTCTCGATCATATTTTTTTGTGTTAAAAGTACGCGTTATATACGCCGGATTTTACAGTACTTAAAATATGCTTAAATTCTACGAAAAATTTAAAACTGAATGCACTCAAAATGCAATAAACTAATATATATAATTTCGTAAACATTGCTCTTAAACTGTAGATTTTGAATTATTTGGGAGTGGATTAATCAAGTCAAACATTTAAAAATAAAAACAACAAATCCTCCATTTTGGAATTCATTTATCAAACTGAAGCAAATTAATGACATCGGGTCTTCCCAAAGACATAATTTTTCTCAAAATAAAATTCGGAACTTGAAATCACGTGAAAGCGCATCAACTCACTCGATGTGATCTATTTGCCTTTAGGAAGAATCTGACAGTGTAGGGTACTATGTTACAACATAGTTTCTGTTTCTGAAAATCAATACGATCGCATATTTTAAAAGTTCATGGTGGAAAATATTACCGAAAAGATATGAGGAATTTCTTCATTTTAAAGCAGTGCCTAAAATGACAGTCTTGTATACTTTATAAGACGCGTATGAATGTGAAAAGTTTGAAGAGGAAGCAATGCGTTATCTTTTACACGAACACAATAATTTAGCTGGACATGAAATATTGAATACCGATAAAATCGTACAATATGTTGCTGGGACAGAATAAAATGCATCCCTTAAACAGAAAAAGAAGTGTATTTCATACCAGTGAGAAGCGATGATTACGATTTTGTGCTAATACATGTCGAAAAATTCTTCTTGATTAATTAAAATACAAAGAAGACAGGAAGCGCGCCAGAAAAATTAATTCTAAGAAATGTACACAACCTCTTTTGGTGAAAGTCCTTTGGAAAGACAAAGAGTACAGATGACATTAATAAAGTAAGAAAAAGCTAATTTTTTTAATAGTTTAACTATTGTTTTCAAGCTTTAGTGGTATCAAGCTACCATGCCACAAATCTTAAGTTCAAATTTCGAGCTGGGGAAGGTTGACTCAGCCTTTAATCCTTTCAGTGGTTCGATAAATAAGTACCAAGCTTGCTTCGAAACTAAACACTGAGGGTTATCACGTCAGACTAACCATCTAACCAGAACATCTACTCATGCACCTCAGCACTCATGATTACGAAAATTGATACGCCTTGACCTTTATTGGCTATTGCACCACTAAGGTTAGTAAAAACTATTGTTTTTTTTTTCGAATATTTATAATGGCAAATGTGAAATTCTTTTTACCCGGGATCAAAAGTATATGATGAGGAGCAGTAGCGCACACAGGAAATTTTTAAAGGGGTGGGGGGTCCGAAATCGAAAGTTTACCATTCTTGTATCATGCTCCTTTTGATTTTGTCGATTTTCGGGAACAAAACACAGTAAAAAACTAATGTTTGAATCAATAATTAGCATTAATTAATAAAATTAATAATTAATAACAAGTAATTAATTAAAATTTACGTACTATATACTTAGAATTATAATCAATCGGAAAAAAATCAAGGGCTTTGGGGGGGGTCGGGACCCCCCTTGTGTGCGCCACTGATGAGGAGAGAAGGTACTCGCGAGTGTGTTTGTACATACAGAGAGGATCAAAAATATCACTCAAACTCTTCACATTTAGATTCCTCGCTGAGAATACCTAAAAAAAACCCCAAAAGACCTGTACCTGTACTATCCATAGCTTACGAGAAAATACGAAGAACAAAGTATGACAGTGGAAGAAAAAAACACCGTATTATACACATTGACAACAGTATTTTCAAATATTTACATATTCAGATGTTCAAAGCGTCCACTGTAGATATTGCGACAGACTTGAGCGTGCCGTGGAATGAATAAGTACACCCGTTGCTGCAACGCGTGTCCCCCAAAATAAAAGCAGAATGCAGGTAGGCAATCAAGCTCGTTTGTGCAGTCAACGTCTCGAAGCAATTCCCTGATATCGCTTTATAGGAATCCAGATCTGGCTATCGTGGAGCCATAGAAACAGACCCCATGATCGATCTAGCAGCCGAAATACGCAAGATACAACCAATCACGTACAGGGGCATAAAATACTGCGGAGCCCTGTCATGAATGAGCCCATGCGCCATCATTCATCATCATTTACCTTATCTTTTTCGTAGACTATGAATGGTAGAGGTAAAGTTCTTTTTGAACCTTTTTTGTGTACTCCCAACTAAGAATTATGCTGCTCAGAGTTTATGTGCTATTTTCGGGACACCCTGCACATACGAGGGATGATCAGAAAAATTGGTTGCAAGCGTCAGCATTTGAAAACTACGTATTGTGGAGAAATTTTGTTTTCCCAGAGTGGAGACAAATGGCCCTACTTGTCCTACACATCCTATGGCTCAATGGGCAGGGACCTAATTTCTACCATGACGAGCTAAGCAAGTTGGCTCTGCGTTCTGATAAATGCCTAAATAGACTTGGTTATTAAGCCAAAATGTGATAGATACGCGTGCTTCTTAATTCCTTTTTGTATTTTCTGTCTATTGTTAATAAGTATTTCTTTATTTGACTTGTAATCTTTTTTTTCTGATCAACCTTCGTAGCTCTTAAAAATAATATATTCCAATAAACCTTTTCTCTCTTTCCTACAATAAATTTAATAAGTAGACAATTACAAATATTCTCTTCCTTTAATTTTTAGTTCATGTGTTTTTGGTTTACAATTATTTTATTAAAAATAATTTTATACTTACTATTAATGCTTCGATATAGTCTTAATTTTTCATGCCCTGTATATACATTTTGATAATTGAATCTGGTAATAACTTATTTATTGTTCTTTGATTCGAGCATGATACGTGCAATTTCCAACGGTTAAGTTACCTTCTTTAATAATAAACATATAACTTATATGTACTCATTACATTTCAAAGGCTCAGTCTCGTCAACAGAAAGGAGGAAATTTCGCTCGCTATAAATCCTTTTTTTTTATAAATCTGTCCTCAGTCACTCTCTCAACAATGTTTTTCATTCTTCAGCCTTAATCTGCTTATAATTCCAAAATATCAATGATTAGTTCTTATACTTCAATTCATTTCAGTCCCTAAGTTGAGTATATTAAAAATTTAATACGTATGAACTTCCGATAAATCTTAAAAGATGTAAAAATAAAAAATTTAAAAAAAATGTATAACTTTGAAATTACATAAATACTTATATTCATTGCCAAATACAGAGTTTTAACAGTGATTTGTGAAATATATCTAGGTAATAAAAAACGGGTCTTATGTACTGGAAAGATTTCATTATTCTGTTTTAAATCAGCAATTTTTGTAAGATAAGAAACAATTAAATTATATTTGTAGAATAAATAAAGATTATCCATTAAAAGCTTTATGATATATGCAATGTTACTTCGAAAGCGTTGAAACTTAGAAATATATATATTTCAGTGAGAATATGTGAAATATCCTTTCCTTAAAAGACGTTTCATTATAATCTCATTACATTTCTTGAATAGTTAAGTATGATGAAACTACAAAGAGAGAATCCATTACGTAAAGTATTACGTTTGAGTAATATAAGGTGAAACCAAAAGACATATAACGCGAAGTAAAAATAAGTATAGCACCAAGCAAAATAAGGATTAGATTTTAGAAAAGTAAAAATAATTTTACACCATAAAAGGCGAAACTTCTCATAATTCTTCATATTTTAATCCAACAAATTTCTTTGCCCATTTCTAATTCTTAGCTAAAATCTTTCCTGTCAACTTGATAACAGAAATTTCTTATCTTCTAGAAAAAATTTTTAAAAAAATTTAAAAAAAAGAATTCCATTAACTCCCATATTTACATTCTGAGGAAATCCAAGATAATAATTTTAGTTAAATCTCAAAAGCAGTTTTCAGCTATAAAACTTTTTTTCGGTATTTCATGTTGACCCGAGGTATTATTATCAAATTATTCGAGATAAGGTATTTTTCTTATTAAATTAACCTTTTGACAATGATTATTTAATTGAATTTCATATAAAACAATGCGTTTAAAAAATCTTTATCTAGAAAGTATTTGAATATCAGAGTATAATTTCCCAGGAAAAAGTGCAAGAATGTATTATATTTCCAGTGCACAGTAATGTTCCTTACATTGAAGTTTGTATTCTCGATGTAAAAATAAACTGTTTTCTCTAAGATGCTGTACTTCAATATTGGATAAAATGTTATAATTTTCGATTTTTAAAGGGAAATTTGTGGAATATATCTAGATCGGGAAAAGTTTTTTCAAAGGTTTCAGATTACTCATGGTTTATATTTTGCTGGAATTTGAACATTCGTTATACTTAGAGGAGGCATTCAGCATGGAAATTCGAAAATATTTGCTGCAAAAATTGAGTTCTAAAAGCAATCAACAGTTATTATAGGAGTTGCATTTTATAGTATATGTTATGGTTGCTAAACTAGTATTGTGTGTTTATATTTATATTTTTTATGATAGGTTGTGTAATTATTATCCCTGTTTATTGTTAATTTCTAAGATACTTGGAGCTTGTTACTCTCCTAGTTATTTTTACTTTGTAAATTATAACTATTATGACAAAATCTTTTAAGAATTACTATGTTAAATATATAATTGCTTTATTCTCTTTATTTTGAATTCAAAATGTTATTCAACATCCTGATTATTAGCCATGTTTAAATTATACGCAACATGATATCCACTTTATGCTAACAATCGTTATGACAGCGTTTATCAAATATGATTTAAGAAGACTTTGTGTAGTTACCATAATTTAGATAGGCATGTGAACTTTTCTCTTTTTTGAAGATAGGCTGTCATTATTTATTTCAAACGAGGAAGTGGAGATATTTAATGAAGCTGAATTTTAATTAGAGAAACTAATGTGTTGAAATTAATTACTATGGCATTTAGTATGATTTGATTTCATTAGCATTCTCTGTGTTTAATGAACAACTTATATTTCTCTGGTTATTCAGTTAATGCATTACATTTTCACAGCTTAATAATTGGGAAAGATATTTTGTTTTACCATGAATTTTTTGTTAATTTAGAATTTTAACATTTTCTTCAAAGCATAATAAATAGTTTGGGAGAAAAATATTAACATTTTATTACTTAATTTAGGGATGAGTAATGTGCTTATATAGTTCCAACTTGATACTTCATGCAGAAAAATCTTAACAAAACCTATTTGAACAAAACAGAGCTTATTAATTGTTTTGAAGGTTGAATCCCTATCACTTTTACGTACAAATAATGGAAACATGAAAACTGTTTGCCTTTTAAAACAAAGTTCATAGATTTTAATTCAATTCTTACTTCATCTATATACACGCAAGATTACATACAAAAATTTCATTTAAAAGCTTTTCATTACATTTTTATTTGTAAAATTTGATGTATATTTTTCGATTTTTTTTACGTCTACAATTTCAAATTCTAATCATTTTTTATACATATTCTCTTTAGGTTTTCCAGTTTTATGTTAGTAATAAGTAGATAGAATCCACATTCGTATTTATAGTTCATCTTACGTTCTATTGTTAATTATAATATCGCCTTTTAAAACTGTGCAAATGTAATGTGTAGTGTGCTTAGTAAAATTAGTGTAGTGAGTTTTCTTTTTGCAATTTAATTGAAAAAACAGAGAAAATACGTTACAGATACCTTAAAATCCGGTGTATAGCGCACGTGTTTACTTTCAAGCTTCAGGTAATATTTAGTATATTCACCGTATAACGCATACCTCCTTTTTTACGAAGAAACCTGAAATGTTCGTGCGCAATGCTTTGTTTTAAAGTAATTTATTCGAGGTATTATTTTAAGCTTTAGAAAATAATAATATACCTTCAGAGCTACAAACCATTAAGTGCATAAGAAATGTCATTTCCTTTAGATAAACAGTGTTTCAATCTATGTAGAAGTCGAATTTTTTTCTATGTTCATCTCTTTTCTTTTTAAGTTATCATTTTTATACCTGTTTTATCATTATTATGACGTGCACTAATAAACTTGGAACTTATCTTTTGTATTAAAAGAACGCTATATAAGCCGGAATTTTCGTATACTAATTTTCAGTTTAGACTAACATCTATGCGGAGTAGTACAAAGTGTTAATAAAAATAGGATATATAGGATTTGTATAGGATGAGTTTTCAATCAGCATAACAATACTATTCCACTCCTTCATCACTATGTTTATGCCTTTTTATGAATTCTCAAATCCTGATGTAGGTTATTTAGTATATTTTTTCGAATTATCCATCAGAAAATGCTTAGAATTTTCTTTTTATATTTTACTTTAGTTTGAGTAACATATTTTCCAGCATAGCGTACTTCGAAAGATACAATTTATTTTTTGTTTGTACCATTTCAGTCATGAGTTTTACAGTTATGAGCCTCACATTAGCGATGGCTTGTAAAAAATCTGAAATTATTGTCTAGAAAAACTAGGTACTAGTGAAGAAGGTCTGAGTGTAACATTCACATGCCTCGTTCATTTTGACTCAGGATTGTAAAAATATCTTATATGAAACTCCTCATTCAAGAGAAAGATCACCAGGGATTCTCGAAAATGAAGTCACTGTTTCCTCTTGTGAGGACATCAAGAAAAGATTATTAAAATTTTGTAATGCTTACACGAAAAATCCATGTCCCCCTTGAACATTGTTCGGGGATTTGTAAAAACTGCTACAAGAAATTTTAAAATATAAACACAGGTGACACGGTGCTATATATATATATATATATATATATATATATATATAAAATATTTCTTTTTCTTTTCTTTTCTTTTCTTTTCTGCGCTGGCGTTTCAATCTTTTACACCATTTCTTGTAGGATCTCTTTGATGTAGGAGGCATTTTTGTGGACAGGATTTTTCTTTTTCAAGTAAGTTTTTCCTAATATTTTCTATTAAAATTTTTTTATTATTACTCTCCTTGATAGATTCATTATTGTTCTCTTTTCTCAACTTCTTTTTACGATTTTATTAGGTCCTACAACCACGTATTGCATTAGGCTTAAATTTTCAACTTGGTTTTTATTTCTATTATGTCGAAAATTTCTGCTGTACGGGGAAGGTTGATCCATAAATCATTGCTAACCCTAATTCGCTGGCCTAATTCAGCGACAGCTTTAGAAATCATAATAGGTCTCCAGTTTAGTCCAATGACTTTTTTATCTACATTTGTTGCGTTTGCTGAATTCCAATTTCTTATTTCTTTAGCACTGTGGGTTCTAGTTATTCTTCACTTTTATTTTATTATACTTGGCATAGGTATACAGACAGACAGACATGTAGCTAACAATTATCTTTTTGATGTTTTTTTCGTATAAATATCTTAAGAATGAGGTAATGCATCTGATAGATGCCACATGCTTATGAATGGAACTTTTTGAAGCGTACCTAGCGGAGGGTTGAGATTAATAGTGGAAGAAGAATACATAGGAATAGTGGAAGGCATCAACAATGCAACATAACGAGCAACCAGGCTGCGAGCAGGATCATTCAAGAAACTTTAATAAAGATGAGTTTAGGTTATTTAGTTAAATGATTTTGGGTTAAAAGATTCCTTATTACTCCTAAGGTTTAGTTATAAAAACATTTCGTGGAATGTTTAAAGCTGAATAAAATTAGTTATTCTGAAATCATGTCTGCTGCTTTCTCGTACCCTCACACACCTGCGATCTCCGGGTCTCAACAATATTAAGTTTCAATTAGCTATATTTACAACCATATTTTTCAAATCCTACTATACATTAGCTTATTCTCTTTAGATATTTATTTATTTATATTGGGGTACCCCCTACCTGGGGGTACCTTCTCTTCATCTACGTGGCCTAGATTTGTGGGAGGTAAGGATTGATTACCCAAGTTAGCCATAATAAATCCAATTTATTATTATCCAAATATATTGAACAAAGAAAGTCTTACTATAGGAAGGCAAGCAGGAGTGGTATAACGTATCCCTAAATTATATGTAAATAAGCACCTATAATCCTAACCACTTATCTTCAAACAAAGTTATCCTATGAATATTAATCTTCTTAATTTCTTCGACTTACTAAAGCCCGTTCTATAATAATACTTTTAAGTTTAAGTCCTTACCATCAGCTCATGGCGTCCAGCATCTCAGCTTCCTTTCTCCTTCTTCTTCGCGATTATAAAACCTCCACTATATATCCACTAAAGAATCTGAATATCATGGTATCTTCTTGAGAGGATTGGCTGTGAAATAACTCAAAGCTGGCCCCAAAGATTCCTCAAGAGGATTAGTATGAAAACACGGTACAGCCCCGTCACAATATATTTATCTTGTTCAAATTTTCAATCGTTAATAAAATACTTTCTATTCATCCAATCATGTTTAAATAAGTTTTTTTTTAAATTTTGTAATGGATGACACTTGATGTTAATACAGTTTTTAAAATATTAATTAATTCATTAAACTTAACTAAATAAATTATAGGTTTTGTCGCCACCTTAGATTCGTCTCTATTGTTGTAACAATGTAACTGTTGAAACAGACAAAAGCTGGCGTCGAAAACCTGTTTTTCAGACAAACCGGGTGTGCATTGTTACAAGAATGCAGACAAATCATGCGCTTTTTTCAATTCTTACTATTAGTTTACTCCCTCCCTATATATATATTCATTTATATACATATCATATTCCCATTTTCAATCGTTAATAAAATACTTTCTATTCATCCATTCAAAGTAGGAATTGACTTATTTTTTTATGTTACTTGTTATGGACATTGTCGAGCTTTGTGGAACTGACAGCTCCTGGATCGAAATCCATCGACGCACTTGAAACTTGGAATTTGTTGTAGAAGAGCATTGTTTAAAACTGTGCACAGGAAGTGGACAACAAACCTCGATAAATTTATGCACTTATTGTTATTTCTAGAGAAACGACGGAAATTTATCTTTCGACAATTATGAAATTACACGACCTTATTCAAGTTCTGCCCTTCAGGCTTTGGCAAATAACCAAGACAAAGTTTCCGAGTCCAGAATTGCAGGGAGCTGCTGAGCAGAACTCCAGCAAAGGTTATCTTCCAGTGGGAGCCTTCTCATTGTGTTCTATGGGGAAATGAAATGGCGGATCTTTTAGAAAATAGTCCCGGATGTACTTCAAACATCTGCTAGAGACCCGCCTCTTCCCTCAGCAAAACTTGACATTAATAGGATTTATAAAAATTGATTTCGAGATGCTTCTACCTGTGCTACCAAAAATAAATCATGAAGGGTGCCAATAAAACCTAACTGTGTCTCGGACTCTCATTGTGCTGCTGCTGTGTCGGAGTTTAGATTATTGATTGGAAATAACTGCCTTTGTGCTCATTTGTTTCGTTTCAATCTGACTGACTCCCCTTTTTATGCTTTGTGTGCTTCTGGACAAGTAATGGACGCTTCTCATCTAGATACGTGCTCTACACTTAAGAGTTTAATATTGGTGATCTCGTTGTCTCATGACCTGATGGTGAATGGCCAGGCATTTAATAAATAAGTTATACAACTTTACCAAAAAATGCGCATTATGGTAATAGGGATCGCATATTCATTTCAACTTGCTCACTTCAGCTCAGAATACTTTTTTATTCTTTTGGACTGCCAGCATATTTTTATAGCCCAAAGTACTGGTGCGCTTATCACATGTTAAATCATGAATTTGGATTTTGGTTTCATGCCCGTGTTCTATGCTGATTCTAAATTTGGTAAATTATAACATAGCCACAAATGAGCCTATCGGTAATTGTTGGAACTAATTTATCCTCCCGCAGAATATTACTTCCCATGGAGGTTGCGGTAGTCTAGCGTTCTAGGCCACCGTCTGGCGGCCGGCGTGTCGTGAGTTCGAACATAATGCTGCTGAAGATCCACCGTGTACGGCAGCGATGAACGTTAAATCTGTCGAGAGCTCAATCATCTTCCCGTTGGTGTGGTTTGGAAGTCAGAAGAAGTGGGTTCCAGCTCAGGTGTCTTCCTCGTCACTTGACTGTGATTCAAAATTACGAGGTCCGTCGCCAAAAGCCTTCGTGTAGCCGAATAGGGTGACGTTAATTATTCATTTACTCACTCAGTCATTACTTCCCGTGTCATCATCAGTTTCCAAACCATATTTGGTGTAGTTGCGGTTGTTAGATCCAACTCCTGGTGACTTGGAAAAGTGTCACTTTGAAAGAAATTACACTGTATGTATCTGTCGCAGGAAAATGTCGAAATTAGGAATTTCACGGAATCCCTAAGGGATAGGATCAATTCACGCAAGATGTTAAGGCTGTCTTCGGTAAAAGTACCAGAGCTTGAACTAAACGCGAAGCACATTTTCGGACTCAATTTCCATGGAAATTTGCGATATCTTAGCTCATACCTCTGTTAACAATATAGTGTTTTGAAACATTTCAAAATATTCCATGAATATTTTCTTTTTTCTTTTAATACGTGAAGGCGTAGCCCATTTAACATTGTTACGTAGGAGAAAAAACATGAAACACATTTTATACCAGAAAAATTTAATCAACTCGGTTGAAAATGGGAAGTATGATAAAAAATACTGCTCTTTAAAGGATAGTGAAGCCAGAATATCATATTAAGTTTTCATTTCTTTTATATCTGAAAAAATTTTCCACAAATTCGGGTCCTATTCTTTAACAGTAACTGAAATCTGCCTTAAAATAACGTCTCTTCAAGGTAATTTCCATGATGAAGGTAAGTGATTTTATCAAATCCTGAACTGTTTCAGTGAAATGATGAAATGAACTAGTCAGGATTTGTATTGGCAAAATGCTGCTTAGGGGACAGAGATTTTGGGGGTCGAGTTCTTGTACTTCCTAACCATACAGGTAGTACTATCGATCACCTAAATATCTACCCCATATCTTTAAAAAAATGGCTGACTTGTTCATTTCATCCTTTCACTAAAACAGTTTGGTTATTTGATCAAATCTTTTATTTACACAAGGGAAATTACCTCAAAGAAACGTTATTTTAACATCGTGCGTTTAATGGATCAACTCCTTTAGGGATTTGATTAAAGTCCTAATTTAATCATTTTCCTGTGACACATGCATCACCAAACAGTTTTTTATCATTGTACTTAATCATTTGTTTTCTCTTTGTAACAGAATTACAATTATTTTTAAGGGAAATAATGCAGAAAAGCTACTGTTTTAAAAACTAATATTTAAGCAACATGGTTTGCGTTTTTTTTTTGTTTTGTTTCTTGGTACGAATGATTAAAATTTATTTCAATATATGTACGTCTTATGTTTTATAAAATATTCTTTTCCTTCAGTTCATAATAATTTAATTCCATTTTCCCGTTCAAAGTTTCATAGTATATGCTGTCTATGATATTTTGTAAAATGCTTTGATACTTAAATTTTTCTTTTGGTTTATTTGTTTTAGATTGTCCCAGAGCCCATAGAGCAGAATATTGCTACTGCTATAACTTTTCTGTTATAATTTCCCTTCATTCATTTTTGTTCATCGTTTTAGTATTGCAAATTTTACATTTTAGAATCAACTATACATTAAATTTCTGTGAAATAACTCTTTATGATCTGTGTAGACAAATTACACCTGATTTAAAATTATTTGTAATGTTAGCAGTCACTATAAAAAATTTTATAAACTTTCAGAAATACTATCTTGTGAACTGGGTTTAATTCTCCTTGAAATATATGCTTGCAGTAATAGTCAAGTTTTATTTTTGTTTCATTTTTAACTAAGTACCTGTGAAGAACTGATACTTAAGGTAGTAATCATAGTATAAATATATTTTAAAAAAACTAAAAACATTACTTTGAAACTTATACCTTCATTAATAATTTTTATTTCATTCATAAATTAAACGTATATTGGCTTTCAAAGTATGTGATCAGCAAAACCTTGAAAATTAGTTTTAATGATACCCAAAGAGAGAAAATAAACTAAAATCGATTGATAAAAATTTTTTAATGAAAAACATTTTAAATAACCTAAAAGATATGTGTATAGACTAAGTAAATTAATTTTTTGAGTGTGTCTCATATAACGATACGTTCATAACTATCAAGATATAACCCCTTCTCTAAATTAAAAGCTACTCGATAGCTCGTAAAATATGATACAGATATAAAACGTTGTAACGCGCGTCTGTTTCATAGCATCCTAGAGCGCCTATATAAATCTCTCTTATTTAGAGCTAGAAGTTACTGAGGCTTACAACAATTCTTAAGCAAAGCACAGAGTACTAACACTTTCCTATTATAAAATGCAGCTTCAATCTTTTTCAGTTTTTATTGATTTAGTATTTCACTATAAGAGTTATGAGATCATGAAATTAATTAAAGTCTACGCATAAAACAGAGTTGCTTTTTCATTGCTCGTTTTACGAAGGTATAAACTATCTACAAGGCGTTATTAATCGTGATTTAAAAAATAATGGAGGCTGAAAGAGTGTGAGGAAACAAACCTTCTGTAAATTGACACGTAATGTAATAAATCCAAGACATTGTCGTAGAAATCAACTTATTTATAATCTAGTATCTGTATATCTTTAGAGATCCTAGTAAAATATTTAACCCGGGTAAAGGCGCGCACTAAATACCAACGTTAATGGTTGCGCAGGGTGACGGAGTCCCCTGCCCAACCCAATCCCTTTATTTATAGTTACTTTTATTATACACAATGGAAATCATTATTCCAGTGAATAGATCGATTAAGAGAAAGTATACATACCTACTTTTATGGACTTTACAATTTTTCTTTGAAAATTTAAGAAAAAATACAATCAACCTGAAGTAAAATGTTTCAAATGTACATTACTTTTAATAAGGACACAAATCTCAGACCATTATCTCTAATATTACAGGAGTGATACTTGCAAACATAACTCTCGAATTTTGCTCTTGTTATTGCAGTTTGATTGTTCTTTGATGACCGGAAAACAGCATGTTGATCCATTTCTTGCTTGTGTCCTTTTGACAGGGCACAGTGTATTTTCAGTACACTTTTGGCTTAATATCTTTCTTGATGGAGTTTTTAAGGTATTATTTGAAAACTTTCCCTTTAACTCAAAAGTTTCATGTTCAGCACTTTTCTAAAATTCACTTTTGCTATCATGATTAATATCCATTATTTCACGAGGTTCTTCCTTCGCATGATCTGTTTTAACTTCATCCAATAGAGATTGCAAATGGGCCCATTTCTTTTTTTACATTCTGTTCATTTAAATTTTTAAACCATAGTGAGTCATACAACACATTTATCAAGACCACTAAGTCGTTCACAGTGGGAAATTATAGACTGTTGATAGAAAATATTTTGGAGCAAAAGCGGTCGTGCGGATAACTCAATCACCCAAGTAATTCAAAATTGTAAAAAAACGTTTGTCATTCCCAAAAAAGGAGATATGTGACAAATACATTTTCATTCTCATGAAGACTGTCATATAGGATAGTTCATTGGTAAGAATTAAGCAGTGTTTCCAGAATTAAAGATTTCGTGATCCTGGGGTGATTCTGTGCCCCACGCAATCACTACCGGGTCAAAACAAATGCTGGAGGCAGTACCACGCATATTAAAAATGTGATTGCAATAAGCTCAATATATTGTTTTTATGATTAATATTTGTACTATTTTATATATATTTTAATATTTCATCATTAGAACATAGTAAAAGCCCCCTTTATATTAACAAAGTAGTTTACTTATAGGATTTGTACAATACAAATATTTAGTGTATGACTAAAAGAATTATGAATGCATACGAAAATTATGCTTTATATCCTAAAGTACGAGGGTAAGGTGAAAAGTTCTGAACTTGACTACGAAACACTGCGATTTTCAGTATGCATATTACTTTATTTTTCTACATAATCTTTCTTAACTTCAACACACTTGGTCCAGCATTTCTCTAACACAGTGCTTCTCAAACTTTCAAAACTGGCGCCCCCTTATCAATCACAATTTTTATCGCGCCCCCCCTATACATTAACAATGTACTGAATGCAATAATAATGCATTTTTTATGCTAAAGCAATAATCTTAATTATATACAGTACAAATTCATGACATAAATTTTAAATTTTGTATATGTTGCTTTTAAGCAAAAAAAAAATATTAAGTAATAGGATAATTATTATGTTTTTCCTTTCTTTCTAATTTTTAAATTGGAATATATTGCAAAATGCGGTGGCTGCTTAGAAGGCAAAATATAGATATCAGCTTTTTTTAGAAAAAACTCAGTGGATCAATTTCTAATCATAAGCATTCCTTTGAAAAATTTGCTCTGAAAGACAAGCCCATGGAAGTCGCTAATACTTATTAAACTTGTTCTTAATTTAGCATTAATTAATTAGTTATAAAAATACTCTGTGCAGCACTGATACATTAAAAGTATACCGGCTGAAATACCCGCTATTTGCACGATTTCATTTATAAGAAAATAAAACATTATTGATATAATCGCTGAATTTTAAAGAGAGTAAAGCCAAGTGCGAACAATGTTTACAAAAATGTAAAATGATTTTTTTATAATCATTGCTCAAATTATAATTAGTTTTAAGCGAACTGTAATTTTAAGCCTCACAGAATTAGCATTTAGAATTGATGTTGAATAATGAACAATAATATAAAATTCCGATGAGAAATAATTGTATTATTTTTAATATTTAAAGTGAAAAGACTTCAACATGTTTTAAACCTGGAGCAGGCACGCACTCGATACTAATGGTCGAGTGGAATAATCTCTTTTTTTATAACTATTTTATAGTACACAATAAAAATCGTAATTCCAGTGAATAATTTAATTAAGAGAGAATATACTCACCCCTACTTTCAAGAACACAAAAAATATTTCGGAAAAAAAGTTATCACACCGGGAACTCAGTCAAAACAAGTACCTTAAGATTGTATAAAAACGTTTGTCACTCCCAAAAGAGGAGATATGTGACAAATATATTTTTAGTTCACACGTTAAGACTGTCAAACAGGAGGATAGTGTCAGAGCCATTGGTAACAATTAAACTGTTTTGCCAGAATTACCGATTTCGTGCACTCTGTGCTCGGCGTGACAGCTCCGGAATAAAAGTGTATTTATTACAATATGGATGTTCAAAAAAATTATGTAAAACGTTTTTTTCATTACGCTTTTTTATATGTTTGGGAATAACTCATAGAAATAAATCTTGGCCAAGTAATCCTTCAGCTCGCTGTGCTTTTCCAAAAATCATAAAAATATTTTACAAGGAAAATATTGCAGCAGAAATAGTTTCTTTGCAACTTCCCTAAATGAAAAAACAAATACACATAAGAGCAGGGACGTAACTAACCATACAAATAAGTTCGAAGGTCAAACCGCAGCAGCTACATTCTGCTGCCTACATCTGATGACAAATATATAACGGTGATGAATTTTTTACCTTCCTAAAATTTTTTTTTCGATTATGGGTGTGGGTTTTGTTTTTTCTCATTTTGGTTTGAAAAGAAGTAGCTTTAATTTTTTATGACATTATTTATTTCGCAGATATATAAATTATATCAGTGTAAATGTGTATTTTTTATTATGTCAGAAAGTATTTTGTTTTACTTCATTCCAGTAAATAAATTTTTTTTAATCTTTTATTTTCGATATGCTCGCGCCCCCCTTGTACGTTTATCGCGCCCCCCCAGGGGGGCGCGCCCCACAGTTTGAGAAACACTGCTCTAACATCAGTATTTCTTCCCAGAAATAAAAGTATGGAAGGCTGAATCTCCAGAAAAAATTTCTTCAAGTTTGGTAACAGATGAAAGTCTAAAGTTGTCAAATCAGGAGAATAGGCAGATGGTGAAGCAAATCGTACATCAAATACCGTAGTTTTCCCATCACCAATGCACCGCTGTGTACATGTGCATTTTCTTGATGAGGGATGTGTTTTTTTTCTTCGGCAAGCCAGAACTCTTTAAGCGAATTTAAGAATTCAGCCAGTCAAAAATGTTGGAGTAAAATTCACCTGTAATTTCTACCTTTTTAAGGTAATAAATTAAGAGAGTCCCTTTCTCACCTCAAAACACACTAGCCATGTAGTTATCATAATAATATTTCATAGTTTGTTATCTAGTTGCCATTCCTGTGAGAGCCAAAGGTATAAACGGAGTATTTAGTGACGGTGATACGATCTAGCACGTACGATCGACCGCTTTCTTTGGCAATGAACCACTGACTTATACGCAATGCTTCGACAACTGTTTCGTATCTGCCATGTAGGAGTGAACAAATGTCTCATCCATCACAAAATTAGTCGGATGCCTATTCAATCAGCCCAAACACAGCGGTGAAAAGCATTCGTTCATTTGCTTTCGATCGTTAATCAGCAAGTGCGGCACTAATTTTGCGCAGAGGTCTTGCAACCCTAATTGTTTGTGTGAGATTTTTTGTACCCTTCCTTTCGATATCTCCCCAGTCTCAGCCATCTCATCACCTTCCCTCGCCTATCACCCAACACGATATTAAGCATTTTTTCTATCGTTTTTGGTGTGGGTGCTCTTTTTGACAGTCTTTTACGTGAATCACCTTTGAGAGACATGCGACCAGGTTTAAATTCCACTGCCCCCTTTTTAACAGTTTCCATAGAAGACGCAGAGTTCGTGTAAATTGTGTTAACTTCAGGTGAATTTTCTTAGGGGTTAATTTTTTCTAAAACCAATGCATTTAAGACCGCACGACATTCAAGTTTATCCACTTTAACAAAAAACACTCAAACAAATCTATTGCATAAATTGGTGCCAACAAGCATCCTGAGAGAACAAATTGAAACTTGCCGTGCGAACTTATGACAAGTGCACCCAGGCCGGAAACAAATTTTTGCAGATTGGAACGCTATCTCTGTGTCTGACAGAGAGCTTTGCACCTTACCCTCGTATCCAACCTTAAGGATTAAAAGGATTCCAAAAAACAGTTAAAGCACATTAGAACATCCAGACATGGAACTTGTAGTAGTCGACTTATTGGCCAACAAAATATTTCTTTTTGCAGATAAATGTGCAAGCTTTGTGGGTTCCCAAGCATATTGTATCTTAAATGAATGAAGCTGGATACACACATTGATAGGAAATATAGTTTCTTTACTCAAGAAATAAAAGGAATTTTTCTATAACTATCTATAGTTTGAAGAGAGATAATACACTGGAACATTAGGCCATGTGCTTCAAACTGAACAATAAATATACAAAAGTAGAACGTGAGTAACTATATCGTTCTCATAACCGACAATAAAAAAAGTTTTTTTAAAAAAATATTTTTGTAATAAAAAAAATCTTGAAATACTTTTTAGAAGCAATCTATTTTAGCAAAACCATTAAACTTATAAAAATTGCTTCTAAATATTCAAAAAATAAACCCACAAAATTTGGAGAAATTTTCTTTTTAGTGAAACATATTTAATAAAAATCTAACAAATAAAATTATAAAATACGTAAAAGTCATAAATTCAAAGAAAGAGCAATCTTATATATATATATATATATATATATATATATATATATATATATATATATGAAATATGGATAATCAATTTAAATAAAAAATAAATTAAATTTATTAAGTTTCATAAAAAAGGTATTGTTGTTCTATCTTTACTTTGAAACATTCCGAGCAACATCAGCTATTCACAATAAATACTTCTATAATAATAATACACATACATATACGTCTGCATGTGTACTTGTGCTTTTTTGTGTTTTTCACAAATAAATCAAATTTATGCACTTTTTACATATATGTTTTTGATTACATAACAAATCTGATTTATATTTAGCTTCCTAAAATGAATTCGTATTTCTCTATTTGCTTTCGATATAAAGCATATCTACTTTCACTTTTGTTTCTTCTTATCTACTTTCACTTTTGTCTCTTCTTACTCTCGTCAAATTCTAACACCTTTACATTTAACTGCGTGATAACCCTATCTGTTAGTTCGTCTCAAAAAAGACTACTGAATTAATGACAATCCAAGAAATCTTTCTAAAAATACGAAATTTTGAACTTTTTTTTCACTCTCTCTTTTCGGTTTTCCGCTTTGTAGGGTTAGGCGCACGCTGCAGTACATGACTGTTATCATCATGATTTAGATGTAGCAAAACCCTATATGAAACACCAAAATTATTTTTAAAAAAATCATTTGGTATTAAAACGAATGCAACTTCTTTAAACTCATTTCTTTTTCCCCCTCATCTTTTGGCTTATTTCAGCGTTAAATATTTCATCTGCATCGTACAGTATGGTCAAAAAGTTACCGGAATACAAATCAATTACACATTAATAAAAAATAGAGCAATGATTTAATCTTGTTGGACTACAAAATACTACCCTCCTGCCCGCACACACTTGTTCCTGCGTTCATTTTACTGTTGAAAACTCTCTTGGAATCCATTTTTGAGATGTCATTCAATTGCTTCGTCGCATTTTGGATCACCTCATCTGAATCCACAAAACGATATTCCATTCAATTTCATTTTCACCCATGGAAGCGGGTAAAATTCCTCTGGTGCTGGAATCATTTTCGCTTGTGTTCTTCAGCATCTCGAGCTTCTCAAGGTGGTTTTTCGAGTTAAACACAAATTTTGATATTTTCACCACTGTTTCAAAGATGGCATTTCAAAATCTCGATGAATGAAAGATTCGCTTTGTCAGAAATGATTTGCAGCTAACACCAGCAGTTCAGGAAATGAATTCTAATGAATGTATCTTTTCCTTATATTAGTCCTGCCAACCCACAAAATAAATATTTAACCTCCAACAAACACCTGCTTGAATGTAGGAGACCATTCCGGGAACTTTTTGACTCTAGTAGTACTCAGTGGTTACTTGAGTTAGCATGTTTGAGAAAAATATTGATCTACTTTTTCGAATTAGAGGGCTCTAAAATTGGTAATGGGCATTTTGCTGATTAAAATATTGCAATAAACTGGATTAAGTAATATCTATCTGATAATGACCCAGAAGAAATATTTGATGCTGAAGATTTTACTATATTAATAAAAATAGAATCACAAAATGGCGTTAAACAGAATATCTAAAAAACCAAAAATGAAAAACAAATATTTGTACTAATATTTGCTGGCATTAAAATAATCCAAAAAATACAATAAATTATCTCTTTGCGAATTACAGTTTAAAATATATAAAAGCCAACAGATTATTCATACGTAAATCATTATATAAATATAATATTGTTTCCTAATAGTTTTACAATTTAACTTTCACAGTAGATTTGTTACACATTGCATCAGTGTTTCTCAAACTTTCAATATTTATGACCCAATTTTCAATCGTAACTTTCATGGCACCGTCTTCCATACAATAATAATAATTTACTTTGACGCTAAAGCTACAATACGACTTTATTTGTGAACTGTAAAAATTATTTAGATAAGTATTGAATTTTGCGAATAATTTTGTATATGACGAAATTCATTGGGTCACTAGTAATTATTAAACTTGTTCTTTACTTGTTATTGATGGAGAGAGAGAGAGAGAGGAGAGAGAGAGAGAGAGAGAGAGAATTAATGATTACATACATTGTGCAGTACTGATACATTTATAAGTAAAAATGCCCCTTAGGCCCCCCACTACGCCACTTGGGAGTCGATTTTCTCAAAAACACATTTTGTAGTGGATATCTAAGCCTTGAAAGGTATCAGCGTACAAAATTTCAAGACTAAGTCTAGTAGTTTAAAAATGGAAATAATTATGTACAACGCCCCTTTGGCCCCAAAGCGCCACTTGGGATTCAATTTCGTTTCGGGAAAAAAATGTTTGTGCGTCCCCTCTCACGAAACTTAGGAGACAGTTGACGCCATTATGTTTCCATTCAACACCTGGACATTAATCTTTATTAAGCGTTAGGAAACTTCATTTAAAAAAGATGGAACATAATCCCAATCTCATTTAAAATGCGGTAAAATTTGTATTTTCAAAAACCTCAGATGTAAACACGAGAATTTAGCCACTAATTAAAAACACTATAAAAGAATAGAAGATACCTAATTTAATAAAACAATTCAAACTAAATATTTTCTTCTAGAAATATCATCTTTCTTCCGAAAGGAATTTAAAGTTATAAATATGTTTTTTTAGAATTTTCCCAGCATCATACTTTTACATTTATGAAAACAGTTATCTCCCGAATAACAAAACATTTATCAAAAATTCCTCCTAACACAGTTCAAAAATTGGATCAAGCATTCGCACAACACGAAATGTAGTTACAACAGTGCTTCTCAAACTTTCAATACTGGCGACCCCCTTTTCAATCACAATTTTTATCGCGCCCCCCTTATACATTAATAATGCACTAAATGCAATAATAATGCACTTTGACGCTAAAGCTACAATACGAGATCTTAATTATAAACCATACACATTAATAACATAAGTATTAAATTTTGAATACTACTTTTAAGCAAAAAAATAAATTAATTAAGTAATAGGAAAATTATTACGTTATTTTTCCTCTCTCTAATTTTTAAATTGAACATATTGCAAAATGCGGTAACTGCTTAGAAGACAAAATATTGATATCTGCTAAATATAGAAAAATAACTCAGAGGGTCAATTTCTAATCATAAGCATTCCTTATAAAAACTTTGCTTTGCAGGACAAGCCCATGGAAGTCGTTAATACTTATTAAACTTGTTCTTAATTTAGTATTAATTAATTAGTTATAAAATAATCTGTACATCTCTGATACATTAAAAGTATACCGGCCGAAGTACGCGCTCTTTGCAGGAGTTTGTTTAAAAGAAAATAAAACATTCTTGATATAATAGCTGTATTGTAAGGAGAGTAAAGCCAAGTGCCCGACAATGTTTACAAAAATGTAAAATGTTTTTTTTAAATGCTTGCTCAAATTATAATTAGTTTTAAGCGAATTTTAATTTTAAGCCTCACAGAATTAGCATTTATAGTTGATGTTAAATAATGAACAACAATATAAAATTCCGATGAAGAATAATTGTATTATTTTCAATATTTAAAGCAAAAAGACTTCAACATGTTTTAACCTAGGAGCAGGCGCGCACTCGATACGATCTAGCGGGGTTATTGAGTCACCCCAATCCTTTTTTTTATAATTATTTTATTGTACACGATACAAATCGTTATTCCAGTGAATAATTTAACTAAGAGAAAGTTACTTACCTACTTTCAAGGACTCTTCAATTTTTCTTTGGTGACAAATAAACAGTTTTGCCAGAATCAACAAATTCGTGATCTGTGTGTCCCGCGCGACCACTTCCGGGTAAAAAGTGTATTCATTATGATAATATGTATGTTACTGCTAAAAACAATTGTTATGCTTTATGTTTGAAAATACTCCTCTTGGTCTCAGTCTTCGCATAGTAATCCATCAAAGTGTGTGTGTGTGTGCTTTCCGTGGTTTTCCAAATATCATAAAACTGTTTTACATGGAAAAAAGCGCAATAGAGAAATACATTACTTACAACTTCCTTAAATGAGAAATAAACACACATAAGAGATGGGTTATAACTAACTCTACCAATAACTTAGAAGGTCAAACAAATTACATCTATAATGTGCAGTATTTCAAAAATAATAACAGTGATGAATTTTTTATGTTCCTGAATTTTTTCGATTCTGGATCTGGGATCTGTTTTTTCTCTGAAAGAGTAGAATGTTATTTTTAAAAAAGAAAACGTAATAAAAACTCTCTCTTCATGGAATTACAGCAAATTAAATAAAATATTTTTTATTTGGTTATAGGATCAAAGATAGCTAATTAAGTATTGAAGAATTTTTTTTTTGATGACTTGATATCGCATATAACTTACATCAGAGTAAAAGTGCATTTTTTATTATGTCTGAAAGTATTTTGTTTTAATTCATTCCAGTAAATTAATTATTTTTTAAATCTTTTATTTTCGATATGCTCGCGCCCCCCTCGTTAGGTTATCGCGCCCCCCAGGGGGGCGCGACCCACAGTTTGAGAAACACTGAGTTACAACCATAAAAAGTGAACCTTAATTAAATCAAAGTTAAGCAAATCCCCATACCACAGCTCAATAAGTGTTATAAAGCTTTTAAGTGCGAAAGGTAAATTATTTCATATTTCACATTCGGGATCTTACAAACTATCATATTTTTAAGCAGACATTTTGTGGACCATTAACATTTAAATGTACTAAACTGTTGGCCACACAAAATGCAACGCCAAGAATGGCCAGAGATATCACGGCGAAATTTATTTGGCAGATACCATGTTGTACAAAGATCAAACGATTAAAATTACAATCTCTTGTGATGTGTGGAGGATTGCAAAATCAGTAGTCAGTGCAACCGCCATTGTTGGCTATAACCGCCGCCACACGTCTTGGCATAGAAGTAAAGAGTCTTTGGATGTATTCTTGGGGTACAGCTGTCCATGCGGCTTCCACATATCGCCAAAGTAAATCTGGTGTACCAGCGGGAGCCAGTTGTTGTGCAAGCATAGACCACACGTTTTCGATTGCCCATAGATCGGGAGTGGGCCAAGGAATCAATTCAATCTGATTAGTAAAGAAGAACACTTGAACATTGCATGTCACGTGTGGTCGGGCATTATCTTGTTGGAATATGGCTAAAGGCAAGTGCTGAATGTATAAGAGGACCACGGGCTTTAACACTTCAGAAATGTAGCACTGTCTATTCAGTGTACCATCAATGCGTACCAGAGAGGTGCGGAAGTGAAATCCAGTACCACCCCAAGCCATGATACGGGATGCAGGAACAGTGTAATGATGCATAAGGCAACAGTCCAGAACCTCTTACCACGGTGACTCCAAACTGGAATCAACCATTATGATATTGCAGTCAGAAGCAGAATTCGTCGGTAAACACGATGTCGTTTTATTCCGTTGTCCAAGTCCGCCATTCATCGCACCATTGGCGCTATTGTGAGTTCAGTCCAGGGTAAAAGAAGCAATGAACGTCTTGCGGACATTCCACCCTGCTGCGAACAGCATCGAATGGTACAAGCTGATACTGAATGATACGTAACCGAATGAATATGTACTGCTATGGTTTTTGATGTGGCTGCGTGATTCATCACTGCCATGCACACAATCCACCTGTCATCACAGGCAGTGATTCAATGAGGTGTGTGAGATCTGCCTTGTCGGTTCGTCGTTTACTCTTGCTTCCAGCGACAGTTACTTGATTTCGTCCACCACGTTGACCGATTGCTCTAAATAATTACCAACAATCCCTATAAGCTACTTTTTTTCTCGATCAAATTCAGAATCTTAGTCAAAAAACGCTCGATATCTTACACGAGGCATAGGTAAACAGCTTACGCGAAAAAAAAATGCGCCGAAAAACATTTGCCGTATTTCAAATCACCAATCTGTTCTTCCTTTATATAAAGTTTGCAGCCGGCTTTATGGCCGTCCATGATATGTGTTTTCGCTATAATGCTAATGATTTACTTATTGCATCGCCTCCAACGCATGATGTAAATTTCACACGCGCGCGGTTTGCATACTTCCTTTAGGATGTTGCATTTTGTTTGGGCACCAATGTATAAAACATTATTTGTGTCTCTTTACCGGTTATGTACTTAACCTTTTTTTAAAATAAAAAAAAATCGTTTTTTTTTTATTTTTCTAAATTAATCTCAATGCCCTAGCTCTGCCAGCCAAAAATAAAAATGTATTTTAACACTGAGTGATCGTTAATAATGCGTATATATACTCTTTTTGTATCTTCTTATACTTTGGCTGGTTTTTATAGGTTTTCAAATCCATTTTCATCCATTCTTTGCTTTGTAGGATTTACAATTTGTCTATACTTATTTATTTTATTTTATTATAATATGCATATATATATATATATATATATATATATATATATATATATATATATATGATGAATCCTCAACCCTTCAAGTATCAGTTGGGGTAAAACGTACCAGAACAACTGAACCCGCCTCCCGCATAAGGACTTTGACTTCGACTCCGGCGAGCTTACGAAGAACCACATGCACGCACGACGCACTGGCTCCTGATCGACGCTAAAAATAGCACTCGTTTTTTCATGGCTTGGACTACAGATTGCTTTACTGAACATTAAAGATAAAATATAATACGATAAATGGCTGCACGTTGCATTTCTATTGTCATTCTAAGACTTACTCCGTAACATATATATATATATATATATATATATATATATATATATATATATATAAGGATAATTAAATTAGATTAAAAATTAAATTCCCTATCTATAGCACTTGATATCTGTCTCATATATATATAATGATAAAATAAACATGTCTATTTATTCCAGATCGTTAAATGGCATAATTTATCGTTCTTCAAAGGCGATAATGGTTTTCAAGTTTATCCACTTGTGGCGTAATGAACAGATGTACCAATGAACGAAAAAAGGTCAATTTAATCTGGCCGGTAATGATTGATTGATTACGGAAATGTTGGCCGGTAATGACTGATTGATTACATATTTTTATGGAATATTGATGAGGCAGTATTGAAAGTTAATCTAATTTATTGTACTTCTGGAAACACATATGCATATTACAAACAATAAGGACTGGACGGCATGACACAGACAAAGATAGTACACACAAACACACAAAGCGTGACAGCCGGCTAGCTACATGATTGCAGAGAGGCGACAGCAAGAGAGCACGCGATTTACAGATCTCTGGATTTGTAGCCAACGGGACGGCACGTGATTTTAGGAGGGGGATGGAGATAGTTTCAAAAGTTTTTAGTATGTGGGTAACCAATTAAAATAATTACATGGTTGTCTTGAAGGAGTGGGCATTAAATAATTCAAGAGCTATTACGAATAAAACTATTGGAATTATTACATACATATATATATACAGAAAGACAGACAGTGACAGAAAGAGAGAATCGATGAAGAGGAGAAACTGTTATTTAATTCATATTAATATGTTTGAAGAAATTACTATACCTATTTATCTTAATTATAAAAATATAATAACAGGTTTTTTTCAACTTCTACTACCTTACATCGTTTTTTGTTTCGTAAAACATGGTAGTTTTTTGAGTTAGCTCCTATGTTATACGGGAAATAACTTTATACCAAAAATATTTTATTCACTTTATAAAAGCAACAACATCTTCTTAATGACCATCATTTTCAAAAACTAACAAAACATATGTTGTAAAAACATATTGAAAGCGATAGCAAAACTAACTGAATGTTTCCCCAAAATACAGAATCAATTTTTGTTCATATAAATTATGATCCTTCATAAAAAAGTTCAAGTTTATCTGGAGATCTACTTTAATTTTGGTACAAACTATGCTGCCTGAAAAAAAGCCTTTAATATGCATCTATTTTTATCCATTTTCTAAAATATGAAAGCTTTATTATATATATAGTATACCTCAATTTGTGTGTTTGCGTGTGTGAGAACTATTTTTTTTTCTAATAATAAGGTTTCCTAAAAAGATAGATATTCAGAGATGTATTTCAACATAAAATACATTAAAAAAAATTTTTCAATAAAAATATTTTTGAATGTACATTTTTTAAAAATATCATAATATTTGCATAATATTTGAAAGACGTAATGTCGACATTTGACAGAATAGAAATTAAATAATAGAAGGTGGCCGAAAAATAAAAATTTTCTATAAAAACTGAAATAACAAAAGTAACTCGTTTTAAAAAATTAAAAAATAATGTAGGACATGATTATTTAAAAGTACTTATATATTTTCGAAAAATTCAGTGTAAGTGAATAGATAAGAGAATTTCCAGTTTTTATATATAATGTGCATATATAATATGAATTTTGACTTAGGTACATAATAATATCCATCGTGTCTAAATAAATCTATTTAATTGCATTTGCCATAAAAAAGAAGAAAATATCAATCAGAGAATTAAAATATTTAAATAGCAACCACATAATAAGTACCTAAATCAATACTAGTTTTCTTTTTTTCAATAATTACTAAGTTAAAAGTATATAATGGTATATAAATAAAAAATTTCATTTTAATCATTATCAGAAATATGGTAAGTAAAAATAACGTAACCTTTGCTGTAGCGATGGATAAATTGCTAAATATTTTTCTTAACTGCTGTATAAGCACTAATTATTTATAAAAATAAATAAAAACTAGATAATCTTATGAACAAATTTATAACGAATTTATCCTCTATTATAGTTAAGCAATCATGAATCACTAATGAAGCAATGTTTGAATTTTGTCATATTATAAATATAAAAAAAGAAAACAGAAATTATATATGAAATCAATTTAATATTTATTATTGAGCAATATTTGAAATTCAGAAAAATGTCTTAAAATGGAAGTGAATTACGTAATTTGACAACAAAACCCACACACACAATATAGATTCATTTTAATATACAAATAAAATAACAAGATAGTTAATTACTCTTAATTACAATGCACAATAAAATTAAAGTAATCAAATATATTTAATCGCAAAACTGAAACAAATTAAAATTAATATTACAGAAGCTAATTTTTAACGATAACAGTGAGATATTATGGTGTTTATAATAAGATAAAAATGTAATGATTTCCTTGTTTGAGGCAAGATTTAAAGTATTGGAAAATATTTTATAGGTTCAGCTGTTATTTAATTTATAGCAATTATGTAAAAGTATGGCTTAAGTTATCTTAAAATATTATTAAATGATTAAGCTAATTTGCATTGTTCATTTTCCGGCTCGAGAGGATTCGATGATGTTAATTAAAATCAAAAGATTTAAGGTGAACCATTTTTTTTCTAAAATCAATTAATGAAAACTCTTCCGCTAAAATAATTAAAATCATTTTAAAGACGCTATGTGGAAACATTTTTTTCATTGGATGATACGTTTCATTAAGGTTTAGAGAAATAAATTTGTAAAAATAATTCAGGTTTTTAAATTCCTTTCAATCTCTTTTTCTTATTCGTTTTACTAATAGTGTAAAGAAATTTTATATTGTACTTTATATAAACTATAACGAATTTTTTACCAATTTTTAAATTTAATAAAAAAAAAGGTAAAGATACTTATACATATAAACTAATACTGTTGCTAATATTTCCTATCTTTACTAGTTATACTTAGGTTCTATAGCTGTTTGCATATATTTATGGATTACATAACTTAATTTCATATGTAATAACTTAAATTAATACGTAATAACATAAATTGATATGTAATAACTTAAATTGATGTCAACTCATAATTCGAATATCCTCTATTTATAACATCTAATTCCTAAATCCTAAAACTCTATCTTGAAACCCGTATCAATTTATCCTTTCTAAAGCATTAAAAAAACATTATGTTGGTATATTTATTACTGATTCTCCAGATCTTGAATTTCTGATAGACTTATTGGCGATTCCAAGAAATACAAAGTCATTAATTGTTATCATCTGCTTTACCAACTGAGATTAATATTCCCTAAGCAATGATGTCATTTCTATAAATAACTAATTATTCCCTTCGTCTAAACACGTGACTATATTTTTTACATTGTGGTTTTCCTTGTTCTTCCTTGTATATAAAAATTTGATTTTTGAGTAATTACCTCTCTTGTATATTACACTGTATGAGGAGCATGCTCACATAAATAAATGGTGTGATCATAAACACACCTTTTTAATTATTTTTCAACTGCGATCACTTTATGACCTTTAATTAAATGTAATTTTTTCACGGGAAAATATTCACATATATAGATTAATTTAATTAATTTGCAGTATCAAATGTTTTCCTCATTTTAACTAGATAATCGTCACATTACATGTTTCTGTATCGTTAAATTTCAAAAGTTTGTTTTCCTCATTTTTTTTTCTGTCAGGAATTTGACTAAACATTGACTCATCTCAGAATAATTTATCCACAGCATTTAGAAAAAAGAGTGGCAGAGACAGTTAATGTATTTGATAGTTTCCTTGAATTAATTTATAATAAAATTGGGACGACTGGTATCTTCTGGAAACAAATGATATATTAAAAGTTCCAATAACGAAGGGAATAGCTGCACATACCAATCTAGCAACCACAACCATGATAAAAGCAACTATAGTTCACTAAACTGTATTGTAATTGTTCACTAAGACCCTACGCCCTTGGAGAGCAAAATGATAATTTCATTACTGCTAACATATCTCTCAATGCTCTTTTCGATAAAAATAGCGAAGCATTCACATTTATTTCCAGTTACAATTACTGTATCTGCTTAAAGTTAAGCAGCTGTAAAAATTTACTTAAAGGGAAATATATAACATTGCGAATATGAGAGATAATTCGGATCCACATTTCTTGGTTGAATCAGTGTCACACATCAATTTCCTTACTATTTCTCCCTAACCCTTCATTTTTAGTTTGGTCTCATCAGCGTTTGGTTGTCCGGTGGCATTTACTATCAACTAGTTCGTTGCTTGCTTGATTGTATTAACGTAATTTTTTAGATATCGAAAAAAAATAAATAACATTAGGTCAATTTTCTTAATTGCAATAATGTGCTAATTGGTTTTTTTGTGTTGTAGTTTTCACAATTTATTGATAATTCGTTACATCAAATAATGTGGTGATTGTTCAATTGTATTAACTTCACTCTTTAGATGTCAAAAATAAATAATGTTTAAGTTAAGAGAGAGCACTTTGCTTAACTTAAACATTGTCAACGTTGATGTTGTCTCACCAAATATTTTAAGTTCACTTTAACAAGTGGTTAGTAAATAATGAGCAGATTATGTAGGTAATTCCTTGATTACTTACAAGATAATTTGCAATCTAAGAATTTTTTGTAATTAATCTTGAAATTGCCAAGATAATTTGAGAAACAAAACCATTTTCCGCACTTTAATGAATCCCTAATTAATGTGCAGATTACCAAGCTAAAATTCAGATTAATTCATGTCTGCACTTTAGCGGTAACATATAGAGAGAGAAAAGCATAAATTATGTATTTCTAAGATTTTACTAAATTTCTATTTTTTTAAAAAAATTTTTTTGGTATAATATGTTTATTGATTAACATGAGCCAATATTGTCTAAGCAAAACTAAATTATAAACCAAAAATTAGCAGGAGATATATCGCAGGAAAAATATTAATAAGTTACAGAAGCTTAATATTTGCAGGAGCAGCTATTATAGCAAGAATGGGGGGGGGGAGACTCCCCCTTCTTACTATAATAGCAACTCTTGCAAATATTAAGCTTCTGCGATTTATCAATATATATATATATAAACATAAACTGTATTATATTTCCTTTTTTTAAATCTGTTATACAGATTTCAATATTCTAAAGCAATGCATAAGCCTTGAAAGATTTAATTCTCTAAATATTCTATACCAATTTAACTACACTGCTGGCCATTAACATTATATCACCAGGAATGAATGAACAAAATCACATGAAAGAAAGCAGAGGCTGGAATATGTAAAAATGATTAGTATCTCTCCTCATTTAGACGACTCAGGAGGGGAAATCGACATCCGAAGCCCCTCTATTTAGAAAAGTTGTTCAGAGGATTTCTCATTCGAGAAACGCTTTATAAGGTCGGAATTTGCTCAGAATATCATATTATGCTACGAATAACAAAAAATGCGAACCAGCAAGAGTCGTAATTCGATAGAGGTTGGATCATTGCTTAGTAAGTATGTGGATTATCGTTCCATGATATCGCCCTTCACACTGGTCAAATTCCAACCTCTGCTTTGCGAATATGTAACAAACAGTTTGCTGAGGGTCCTACTGAACGTCCTATGAATTTTCACACCCTCTCATGACTAAAGCCTGAGAGGACAGAAATATTTTGAGGTCAGTTCTGATAAACGTACAATAAGCTCACTTATTACCCTTTCCAATAATGTATACAATTTTCGTTAATTCTTTTTCTAATTCCTTGATAACTATTTTTCACTAATAGATTTACGCATTTGACACGGAAAATTATTATATCCATTCATTATAAATTCATATTTTCTTAATATTAGTTGTACAACTTTGCTTCCGCCGTTTTGCAATAGATGGCTGTAGCGGTAAGTGGTAGACGAAATAAATAAATTGTAGATGCCATACAATAAGCTTAGGTATTTGTAAACATAACGCCATCGAAATATTAGTCGATTTGTGTCTGCATCATAAAGTTATTCTCGATTAAACATGTCAGCTTACGAGCCAAATTCTCGTCATTTGCGAGAGGTTTTAATTTTCTGCTTTAATATGAAGAAATCTGCAGCTGAGAGGCTCATCGGATGCTCTCAAATACCTATGTTGATGCCGTTATTAGTGAAAGAACGTGACGAGAGTGGTTTCAACGCTTCAAGAACGGTGATTTTTTGAAGTCGAAGACCAGCATGGGATTTGGAGGGACCAGCTCGGCGTAGTGTATTATGAGTTGTTGAAACCGACTGAAACAATCACAGGCGATCGTTATCGAACGCAATTATTGAATCATAAATGTATAATAAGTTTTTTTACAATAAAGCCTCGATTTTCGGGAAAAAACGGTGGACGCAAAGTTGTACACCTAATACATTTATACTAATTTTTTTTCTCGACATTAACTTCTGTGTTTGAACAAAAATATGCTCAATTCATAAAAAAGTGTTGCCAATTTATTGGGAACTTAAATATTATTCTGTGAAAAAGGGGATATTTTATGGGGTTGTTCAGAAAGTATATAATTTCGTTTTTTCCCGACAGTAGATTTAATTTTATTTTTTCTCTCTTAAGCCGCATAATAATTATTTGTTTTGAAAGCTGATACAGGAAGGTTTGCTTGTGAAAAAGTCCAATTAATTCTACGCAGTAGTTTTTGGTTGGTGCCCTTTCAAATATGGAGAGTAAAAAGCAGCATTTTCAGTATATTTTACCATTTTAACATTGAAAAGATAAAAATTCTGTTCAAGCAAGAAAATCATTAGCCAATGTGTATGAAGAAGATGTATTGACAGTATCCCAGTGCCAAAACTGGTTTGCAAAATTTCACTACGGCAATTCTGATATCGAAGATGCACCACGTTCTGGAAGGCCAGTTGATGCTGATAAAGACACAATAAAAGCATTAATTGATGCAAACCAGTGAATAATATCTCGTGAGATCACTGAGAGGTTCTATTTATGGAATTCAACTATTCATGACCACTTGAAAGTCCTGGTTTTAACCTCAAAGCTCGACATATGGGTTCATCATGTTCTCGCGAAAATAAATTTGTGTTGCACGTTCATTTCTGTGATTTGCTTCAAAAACATCATAAAAGTTATCAATTTTTGGAGCGCATAATCTCTGGAGAAGAGAAATGGGTGGCTCTATAACAATGTTAATTGCAAGAGATCATGGAGTAAAAAATATAAGTAGACACAAAGCATTTCGAAATCGAAAGCTAATACTCAAAAAAGGAGAACAAGTTTAATAACTCGTCAAAAGCTTTTACAGCTTGAATGGATATGCTGCCACACCCACCATATTCTCCAGATCTGGCACCTTCTGTTTATTATTTTTTCCAGTCTCTTAAAAACTTATTAGATGATTAAACTTTTACGTCAAATGAGAAGGTTCAAAATCACCTGGATCGGTTTGTTACCTGTTTAAGGACAAAAGTTTTATACGCGTGGAATGCTGCTACTACCAGAAAGATGGCAAAAGGTACTGGATCAGAGTATAGATAAAATATAGTTTATTAATATTTTTATTCACTATGCGAAAATTGTCTTTCATTTTCCCACAAAATAACGAAATTACTTTCCGAACTACCCAATATGTATGTCTTCGTTAAATATGCAAGTGAGTGAATATTAACGTCGCACTGTTCAGGTACACAAGGGCGTTTGGTGACGGACGTCGTAATTTTGAACCATGGTCAAGTGACGAGAACGACATCTGAGCTGGCACGCCCCTCTTCCAACTACCACATCACATCAACGAAAAGACGTTTGAGCTCTCAACAGATTTAACGTTCATACTCCCCTACACTGTGGGTCTTTAGAGATACTGGCTTGAGCTCGCAACAAGCCAGCCACGATCCGATACCTTGAACACTTGGCTACCTCGGCCATGCTAAATATGCGAGAGCCTGAACTATACCTTATACGCAGAACACAATTTTAAAAAAAATCCTTCAATTTTAATGAAAATTTGCAACATTGTAATTCATATATGTGTGTTTATAATGTAGCTTTTTTAAAATGTCAAAATATTCCGTAGATAATTAATAATTTTCTTTTAATATGTAAAAAGAATAACCCATTTGGCATTACGATATGGGAGAGAAATGCGAAGCACATTTTATACTAGAAAAAAAAAAGATTAACATGGATAAAAATGAGTAGACGAATAAAATATACTGTTCTCTTCAGGATATCGAAGCAAGATTATAATATTAATGTTAGAGTACTTTAATATCTAAAAAGTATTTTAAATTCGGGTCCTATTCTTTAACACTAAACGAAGAAAAGGCGCATACAAATTTAATTGATTCTTAGAACAATATAATTTAAAGACACTTAGGCTCTCGACAAAGCTTTCTTATGTTACGTGCATGTACTCATTAACTTCTCTCAATTCAATAACCTTTTTAATGACGTCAATGCATAGCTAATTCCTACATTCCATTAAGTAGCGAATTAAGCCAAAATTTTCAATTCAACGTCAGGATCGTTCCACCGCTTCATCAATCTAATAGATTCAATCCTTACATCAATCAGTTGAAAGTTTCGAACAGAGAATATACAAGTTTGTTCAATGATTAATTGAATTCACTCATTATCCTACAAGCGCGATGCTGACAATATATTATAGAATTAGCGAAGAGTGATTCCTGATACCATTATTAAATTCTACTCAAATTCATTTAAGGGAGAAACATTAATTATCCTTTCTGTCAACAGGAAAATTCATTTCGAAATTTCTGAATTTAGACTTCTTTTATAAATTATAGCAATTTGTAAGTGTTTAGAAAAATATGATCTTAACTTTTTTCCCCTTCCAAACACTGTACACTTACGCTAATTTATTTCTTCTAAATTAGATATTTGTAATCGAGGCAACTTACGCTTACGTTTTATTATCATTACCACTAAAGGAAGTTAAGTGAGTTACAATAATAGTCCATTGACCCGGGAGCAGCCTCGTGGGACAGAGTCACCCCATTTACACGAAATCTTTCATTCTGGGAAAACTGTTTATTTGTTGCCAGTGACCTTGTCAGTATTCTCCTGTATGACTGTCTTCATCTGAACTAAAATGTATTTGTCACATATATTCCTCTTTTTTGGAAGTGGCAAACGTTTTTACAATCTTAAGGTATCCGACTACTTGCGACCAGTTTTTTTTTTTTTAAAAAAACTGGAGATATGATTTTTTGTGGTGTTTGTATTATTTAGTACATTTTAAGAATAAAAGGCTAAAAGTAAGAAGAGAAAAATAAATCATTACTACTAAATAGGGAAAAACGGGTAAAAATTGACAAAAAATTACATAAACGGGGCCTTATAGTAAATGAACAAATTCTCAAATTTTCAATTTTGATGTATTACTTTGCTATTCCCTTTTGAAATGACCTCCAGGATAAGAGATGTTTTGATTTTTACAAAAACTAGAGCATTTTATCTTAATTATTACATGAAATTGCCTAAAAAACCGCGATTATATTTACTTAAAGGACTTTAAATTTTGTAATAAAGCAGTGGTTCCCAAATCTGTAGGTTCTACTGATATACCGAACATGCACAAAAAATGGCAGCAAATTATTTTAAAAACTTTCTGAGCAATCGCTTTCTCCGTTTGAGTTTTTCGAAAAAAAAAAAACACATTTTGAGAAAAACGCATTTTAAAGTTTGATATCACATGTGCTTTTACTAAAACAAGTGTAGTTTTTGTTCTAGCAGCGAATGGAAAGTAAAATACTTGGTATTTTTATAAAGCTAATAAGATAGCCTGTAAAATAAAATCATAAAAAAATTGTCAATTTTTTTAATAAATCAGTAGTAGCCGGATACCTAAAGGTGCTTGGGGATGAATGAGTTCCCCGCGCGACCTCTTTTGTTCCAAAATATTTTCTATCAACAGGTTACATTTTCCCCCTCTGAACGATTTAGTGGTTTTTAATGCTGTGTTTTATGACTCAATATGGTTTATAAGTTTAAATGTACAGAATAAAAAAAAAGAAACGCGCTTTTGCAATCTCTATTGGATGAAGATGGGATGCAAGCCAAGAACCTGATGAAATAATAGATGTTAATTCTGAAAACACCCCCCAAAAGTAAATTTGAGAAAAACGATGGATATGAAACTTTTGTGTTGAAAGGAAAATTATCAAATGTTACCTAAAAACTCCATCAAGAAAAATATAAAGCTACAAGTGCACCACAAGACACAGTGCGCACTGTCAAGAAGACATAAGCAAGAAGTTCAACATTCTATTAATTAAAGAACAATAATACAATAATTTGAACAAGATATGAGAGTTCTGCTTGTTAATATCATTCCTATTTTAGGGAAAAATTTCTGCGTATTTATTAAATTCATGCATATTTGAAACATTTTAGTTCAGTATGATTGGATTTTTCCTCGAACAAGCACAGAAAAATTGGAAAGTCCTTTAAAAGTAGGTGAGTATAATTTCTCTTAATTTAACTATTCATTAGGATTGCGATTTTTATCGTGTACAATAAAAATACTTATAATAAAAGGATTGGGGTGTGACTCTGTCATCCCGCGCAATCACTGACATTAGTATCGAGTGCGCGACTTCTCCTGATTTAAATGTAAAAACAATTTATATTATTTAAGAGGACTTGGTACCCCTAAAATCCCAAACCTATCGTTTTTTTTTATTTTCATTTAATCTTATTCTTTGCATTATTATCTTTCGATTGATATATCACTTGTGCATGTCGGAAAATTAGAAGTTGAATAAAACTTCATTTGAAAACAAATTAGGCGATTCAGCCACGCCCCCTTTTTAGGAAAAAAAAGCTAAAAGAAGCGTTTTGATAAAAAAAATCTAATTTATAAAGAGAAATAATAACATTAAAAAAAGAATGTGCAATATATAAAGCAGAATATTTCTGAGGCAATGCATACAATCATTTTTTTTCTTTGTGAAATGTGTGCATGTAAAATTTTTAAATTAAGGCATTTTATATTAAAAATTTTATAATTTCAGTTCTTAGTCCCAATATATTTTTCATACAAATGTAATACTTTAATATTATAAGAAAAAAAAACCGATAAAATTTCTGTCGTGACAGAAAAAAAAACTTTTTAAGGTTTTTCTTGAATTTTCTTGTGCAATTAGTACTCTCTAAAAGTTGATCATTTATAAAAATGTGTGGGTTGAAAAAATATGAAAATGCAATTATTTTAAAGAAAAACGTATAACTAATATCTTAAAGTGGTATTTTAAGTTTAATTAAGCTTATAATAATTATTTTTTCAGAATTATAAACTTTAAACTGGTTTTTCTCAGTTTGTGTTTTTCGAAACCTTAGTGCATTCAAAATGCTACTCCTTCGACAATTGTTTACCAATCACTTCCATTTTTTTCCTGCGTGTTGAAAATAAAGTATGTAATAAAATTAGGGATCCATTTTGATATAAACTGAATACTTTTTAAAAAAAAATAAAATGTAAGACATGTTGGCTTTTTCGTTGATTTTTAGCCTGTATATCAACATTTTATTTTTTTTCTCGAAAACGAATAAAGTTATTCTAAAATCGATATCTAAAGTTGTTGAGAACATCCATAAGAATATTATAAAAAAATTTCAGGTCAAAAAATTAATTTTTACAAAAGGAGTAGGATTTTAAAATTTTCCCAATTTTCTTCAAAAAATTTAAATTTTTATAATTGTGTAAATAATATATAAAAATTTTCATCTGGTATCATTTTCTTGAATAGAAACATTGTATAAAATGCTAAAATATAATGTTTAAATACGTAAATAAAGAAATTTGCTCAAAGGGTACCAAGTCCTCTTAAAACAAGAAATTTATGTAAGATCTACGGATAAATTTATATACGGTTATTGTCTTGAAATTTTAACTATTTCTCTTCTTTGAACTCCTAATTTATAGTTCATGCTTCATTTCTTTTGACTAAACCTTTATTGTTTGCACTTAAAACCTCTCTCAAAAAATTATCTTTTCCTATAATAAAAGTTAATCCTCAAAAGAATTATTTATTCCTATGTTAAAAGTTTACGCTATTTTCCCCATCAATTTTGCAATTGCTTAGCTGAACTTTAAAACGCTAACTCAGACTTTAAAAATATTAAGTGTTCTACGAGACAAATTTGTGAACTCAAAAGCAATTAGTATTTAAAAAATATTTTATAATTATATGAAAGTACACGTCATTGTGATTTGACTAATGTGTGTGTGTGTATGTGAATCATGTATATAATTTACCTTACTTAATGGCTATGCGTATTTTTAGTTACATTACTGTTTAATTCGAATTTTACACATTCTTTTTTATTTATTTTCCAAAAAAGAAAAATATAATTTTCTGTATTTTTTTTTTACAAATACAGTAATAATCTGTGTTTTTAAAATAATAATGATCAGATATAATTTTTTTTTAAAAAAAAAATTAAATGTTTTAGCTGTATATATGCCAACTTTTTGTACAAGTTAAATACGTTCCTTAAAAACCCGTATAAAAAACTCGTGTAAAAAGATGCATGCTTCATATGGTAAATTTCGGATATGCTCCACAACTTAAAAAAATCGTGTAAAGTGAAAATATTTCTCCCAAAAATAGTGCAAAAAAAGTAATAATGAAATCAAGGTTACAGATTTATAAAACAAAAAAAAACAGTTCATTTTTATTACCAAAAAAAAATTACAATTAGTGTTCCTTAAACATTCTGTCTAATAGTGCATACAGCATATAAAAATTCAAACTGAAATTAGGAATAAAGCTGCTAACTATATGTATTCATCACTACCTGATAACAAGCGTTCACGTTCATTACGAACTGGTTCAGAAATGCTATCATCAGTAAATGTGCCAGATATGTCTAGCACATCTGTCAGTTTTGATTCAAATGAAGAATTTCGTACGTTATTAACAGTCTTTTTTTTGTTATTATCGTTGTTGTTACAAAATCTCTTATTAGCGAATGTTTTGTTTCTCTAGCTTATATAATTCTTTATATCCTGCTGCCCCAGTGCTTCTCAAACTTTCAATACTTGCGACCCAATATTCTATCAGAATTTCCATTGCACTCGCTCCCTTTCCATACAATAAGAGAATGTTTTGAATTCAATAACACTATATTTTGACGCTAAAGCTACAATACGATTTTAACATCTTAAGAGCCACTGGTGTATATATACCTCTCGCTCCGCCAAAACGTTTATTGTTCTGAGCGTATATGTACGTCGTTTCAAATTACGATCATTATGTGCATTACTATCCATACAATTATTCCGAAGTCTTTGGAATGTAATAAAACGACTTTGACATAGTTTGTGAAGGATTTACTTATTCCAGAGGATTTATTTATTTATTCCTTTTCTTTCCCCTACCCCCAGTCTTCCAATTCATCACATGCGCCATATAGTGCGTCTACGTGGGAAAAGGTGTCATTGAGGAGTGAACTGCGTAACCTTTATTCAACTGTTAAGAGATTAATTATAAGCAGTACAAATTATTAAGATATTTGTTAATTTTTGTATATAATTTTATATATGACAAGCCCATGGGATCACTGATAATTATTAAATTTGCTCTTAATTTAGTATTGTTAAATTAATTTCAAATTACATCGTACAGTACTGATACATTTATAATCGTATTATATCAGTGTACATGTGTATTTTATTTTTTATTTTGTCAGAATGGGGTTTTTTTGTTTGCTTTCAGTAAATTAATTATTTTTTTAAAAATAATCTTTTGTTTCTGACTTTTCTATATGCTCTCGCCTCCCTAATAGAGTTATCACGCCTCCCTAGAGGGTGCCCCCCATAGTTTGAGGAACGCTGGGCTACACAAAACTTATGATTACGTTGAAATTTTAATGCACGCCCTATGTCAAGATGATGAGTAAGAAAACGTTGTTCCATACTTGAAGCAAATTTCAAGCCCTCGTGAATTAAATCACCGGTTAATAGCTGAACATTTCCTTCGACTTTGTCATTTTTTCGATTTTTTTATTATCAGAAGCAGTTATAAATTCGATGAAATCGTCCTCATCCAAATAGCACGAAACCCCAAATATTTTTGGAATTCGTGCTAGAACAAAAAATCGTGTAAAAAAATCTTCTTTCAATTCGTATATCGTGTAATTTCAAAATCGTGTAAAACAAGACCGTGTGAAAAAGAGTTGAGTGCACTACGACAAATATATATATTTCTTAATAACCGAAAATTAAAAGATCACATAGGGAAATTATTTGATTTATTACCCCATACACCACTAATAAGTACGGTAAAGCTTCAATGTCCTTCTAATCTATCATGAATTACTTTTAAATTGATTTAATGTTTACTAAAAATTTCAGTTCGAACTTTAGTATTTTTCGGATATAGGAAAATTTAATATTGAAAACATTTGTGTGTGTGTGTGTCCTACTCAATTTCTTATTTATTAGATTAAGCCAGCGTTTTTCAAACTGTAGGGCGTGCCCCCCTTGAAGGCGTGATATTTCTAGGAGGGGGGCGAGCACATTGAAAAGTCGAAAACAAAAGATTAGTTTTTAATAGTTAATAATTTACTGAAAGTAAACAAACAAAATACATTCCGACACAGTAAAAAATGAAATACGCATTTAAACTGATATAATAGACATATAAATGCATCAGTACTGCACAATGTATTTAATAACTAATTTAACAATACTAAGTTAAGACTAAGTAAATATTTACTAATGACTACATGGTCTTATCATATATAAAATTTCATACAGAAATTAATACTTGTCTTGATAATTTATATGGTTTATAATAAATATCTTAACAGTCGATTCCAAGTTACATGATTCGCTTCTCTATGCCACCTTTTTTTAAGTAGGCGTGCGTATGTGATGTATGGGGAAGGGGGACGAAGAAAAAAGATAAATAAGCAAATCCTCTGAAATAAATACATCCTTCTAAAACACTGTCAAGGTTCTTTTATTGCATTTCTAAGCCTTCTGAATACTTTAATGGATAGCAGTGTACAGAAAAGATCATACTTCGGACAGACGTATATGTACGCCCCAGGAAAATAACGCTTTAACAAAGCTAAACGTTTATATACGCTGGTGACACTTATGAGATTTAAGACGTATTGTGGCTTTAGCATCAAAGTATAGTATTATTGATTTCAATAAATTGTTATTGTATGGAAGGGGCGCGTTGAAAATTATGATTGAATATCGGGTCGCGAATATTGAATGTTTGAGAAGCACTGGATTAAGTTAATAGACATATTTTCAAGAAATTTCTTATATCTCACTGCTTCTCAAAATTTCTATTCTGACGACCCACTTTTCAATCATAATTTTTATTGACCCCCCTTATACAATAATTATGTATTGAATGCAATAATAATGCACTTTTTGAGACGCTAAAGCTACAATATGATCTTAAATATAAACCGTACAAATTAATATGATAAGTATATTAAATTTCATTTATGTTACTTTTAAGTAATATATATTTTATTTTTCTTTCTCGAATTTTTAAATTGGAATAATTACAAAATGCGATGGCTGCTTTGAAGACAAAATATAGATCCCAGCCAAATATAGAAAAAGTACTCAGAGTGTCAATTTCGAATAGTAAACCTTCCTTTGAAAAACTTTCCTCTGCAAGACAAGCCCATGGAAGTCACTAATACTTATTAAAAGCTCTTAGTTTAGTATTAATAAATTAGTTATAAAATACATTGTGTAGCATTAATACATTAAAAGTGTACTGAATAAAGTACCCGCTATTCGCAAGAGTTCATTTTTTAAAAAAAATAAAATATTCTTGATATAATAGCTGAACTGTCAGGAGAGTGAACACAAATTCGCGACAATATTTACGAAAATGTAAAATGATATTTTAAAATGAATTCTCATACTATGATTAGTTTCAAACGAACTGTAATTTTAAGCCTCACAGAATGAGCATTTAGAATTAGTGTTAAATAACAAAAAAATAATATAAAATTCTGATGAAGAATAATTGTGTTATCTTTAATATTTATAGCGAGAAGACTGCAAAATGTTTTATTCCGGGAGCAGGCACACACTCGATACTAACGTTAATGGTCTCACGGTGTGGTTGAGTCACACCAATCCTTTTTTTTCATATAATTATTTCTATTGTACACGATACAAATAGTGATTTCAGTGAATAATTTAATTAAAAGAAAGTAAACTTACCTACTTTAAAGGACTTTTCAATTTTTCTTTGGTAACAAATAAACAGTTTTGCCAGAATTAACGATTTCGTGAACTGTGTGCCCCGCACAACTACTTCCGGGTTAAAAGTATATATATTCAATATAAATTGTGGATGTTACTACTAAGAAAACTGCGTAAAACATTTTTCATTATGCTTTATATGTTTGAGAGTGCTCATAAAGATAAATCTTGGCCATGTAATCCTTCAAAGGACTCTCTGTGGTTTTCCAAATATCATAAGACTCTTTTAAATGGACCCTCCCAAAGAAATACATTATTTAAAACTCCCCTAAATGAGAAACAAACACATAAGGCAGGGGTCATAACTAACTGTATCAATAACTTAGAAGGTTAAACAGATGTTGAGCAAATATATTCTGCTGCATACAGCTAGTATTTCAAAAAGAATGTCAGTGATGAATTTTCTATCTTCCTAATTTTTTTTCAATTCTGGGTCTGGGTTTTGCTTTTTCTCTGAAAGAGTAGTATTTTAGATTTATAAAGAAAAGGTAATAAAAAATATCTCATCATAGGATTACAGCAAATCAATTGAATTTTTTTATGTGGTTATAGGATCAAAGATAGCTAATTAGGTATTGAAGAAGTTTTTATTGTTGATGACGCTAGATGAGAGTGAGATTGTAAATTATATCAGAGTAAAAGTGCATTTTTATTGTGTCTGAAAGTATTTTGTTTTAATTAATTCCAGTAATTTAATTATTTTTAAATCTTTTGTTTTCGATCCCCCTCGTAGGGTAGTCGCGCCCCACAGTTTGAGAAACGCTGTTATATGTATTTATAATGGTAATAAGTAATTTTTACCTGTAGGGTTTGCTTCGAATAAAATAATTGTATGCAGTTTAGATAATATCAAAGTAATTTGTTAATTATTTATTGATTAAGATGGAGAACAATATGAAGACATATTTTTTAAAACACCGTTTTTATTTATTTATTCAACAAGGTACTTGAAAATTGAAATTATTCAATTTAAATAATGTAAAAAGATTCCCAATTTTAAATGTTTATATTTTGAAAAAGATTGTCTATTGCATTAATTCTTAATTTATTTCAACCTTAAATCCACTCAAACTTATTAATACAATATTACCAAAGTTCCAATTCAAGTTAAACATTAAATCATTGAAGTATTGAATATATGCAGTACTATTCCCCTTGTAACTGACTCAAATCTATGTTTTACATTGAATAACTAACTCATTTCATTTACATAAATAAACATCACCCACTTAAATCTGGAGGCTAGTCAAAGTTTTCTCAATTAAGTAAATATCCTTCTTTGATAGACCCAGAAAAATACTTCTTTTCCACTCTTAATTGGTCTAACTTAGAACGGTCGATTCAGAACAAGCTGTAAACATTCTGTTTACATTTCAAAGTAATCAAAAAGAAAGATACTCTTTAATTCAATTGAAAATAACCTCTCTTCATGTTTGGATAAATAACAAGTCTCGGTTCCTCCTCTCCTCTTTAAAACTCCTCTTTAAATATTCAAAGTAAAACAGTACTTAAAGAAGTGATGAAGAAAACTTAATCAGTTTTTTTGATATATATAAACACAACTGATCATCAAAACTGTCACATCGTGAAAGTAGATTCAACAAGTATCAAATTTGCACAGAGGGTGCAGCATACTGAAACACAGAAATCATTAGCATTTCAGCGCATTTAAAATTCAGAATAAATAGTATATTCGTCTAAATTATGCATAAGAAGTAGTGTACATTAAATTTATCATTCAAAAGTCATTTTGAAAGGGGATTCTTTGGGGAAATCTAGTTAAAAGGAGAAACTATAGCTAGGATATATCCACATTTTACCTCGGGTAAATTACAGCTCATTCGAGCAGATATATACTGTTTTGCCATATACGATTCTGTTTTAATTTTAAGACTACCTTGCAAATATATGAAACTCGAAGGCTAAAAAAGGACAATACAAAATTCATGCAGGATTTCAGCTAACCTTGACAATAGTATCGAAGGTCGCATGCATAGTCACTACATTACATTGCCTAAAGTACAGTGACATCACAAAATCTGAGAATGAATTTACAGATATTTGCTCACACTGCGCTACAACGTTAGAAACAGCGAATACTGTCAAAAGTCTGTGTGTGTAAAACTAAGTAAATACAATCTATAAATAAGTGAGTGAGAACTTATTATCATCGCATTATAAAGCAACACGATGGTGTTTGAAGACGAACCTTGTAGTTTCCAACCACGGTAAAAAAAAGCCATCAATAGGCTTGTCTAGTTATTTCATAAAATACCTAGTTATTCTATGAAATAACTGAGTTATACACATTAACCGTAAAAATATATAAAAAATAAAAAGGAAATTTAAAGGCCTTTTTTTAAATTTAAATTCAAGTTTTTAACTCTGGTTATGCTTATACTATCAATATGAAAAAATAATATGAGTTAGGTGCAATATTGGGTATATTTATTCATAAGTTTCTTAAAATACTGGATATACAGATACATTCATTTAAGGTCATTTTAGATTCATAAGGAAAACCTAAAAAAGAAATCAGAATCGCAATTATTTTTATAATTTTCGTTTTGTGTTATGTTAGTTATGCCAAGTGTTTTATTTTAACATATTTCATTTTGTGTTATGTTAGTTATGCCAAGTGTTTTATTTTAACATATTTCGTTTTGTGTTATGTTAGTTATGCCAAGTGTTTTATTTTGACATATTTCGCTTTGTGTTATGTTGGTTATGCCAAGTGTTTTATTTTGACATATTTCGCTTTGTGTTATGTTGGTTATGCCAAGTGTTTTATTTTAACATATTTCATTTTGTGTTATGTTAGTTATGCCAAGTGTTTTATTTTGACATATTTCGCTTTGTGTTATGTTGGTTATGCCAAGTGTTTTATTTTGACATATTTCGCTTTGTGTTATGTTGGTTATGCCAAGTGTTTTATTTTGACATATTTCGCTTTGTGTTATGTTGGTTATGCCAAGTGTTTTATTTTGACATATTTCGCTTTGTGTTATGTTAGTTATGCCAAGTGTTTTATTTTAACATATTTCATTTTGTGTTATGTTAGTTATGCAAAGTGTTTTATTTTGACATATTTCGCTTTGTGTTATGTTGGTTATGCCAAGTGCTTTATGTCAACATATTTCGTTTTAAGCAGAACTGTGAAAACCTAGACAATATACACAAATTTGTTAAAATTTACTATTTAGTTTAAATTCCACAGTGAATGTTTTAATTATGTCATTTATATAGAAATCTCATTAATAGCAGTCAGAGTACAGAAAGTTTTCATAGTATCAAATAGTATCTATTCTATTCAGTTAAAAAATCCTTTTTTAGCTCAGTTTAAAAAACCAACATAAACGTCCGCGCCCTGTGTATTCTTTTTTTTAGACTCTAGGTAATAACTCCTTGTGTGCCGACAAAAGTATAACACAAGGCTTACAAGGCTTGTAAGTCAATACTCAATCAATAATCGTAAGAAATTTCAAGAAGTAGAAGGATACAGGCAAAAATGGGAAACTCAAAAGGGAAAGGAAACGAAATTCGATGCAAATATAATAAATACAGAAGAAAATACAAAATTGCTCACATGCAAAGGAGATATTCAATAATTAAAATTAAACAATTGGGTAGATTAATAAAAATGGTCATAATCAGATTTTCAAAATACAAATACATAAAGCATACATACACTATACTCATACATATATACATACGCATATACACATATGTATATACACACACATATATGTATATATATATATATATATATATATATATATATATATATATATATATATATATTTATACACGCTTACAGTAAATGTTAGCAAACACACAAAATTTACAATCTAAATAATACGAGGAAAATATGCTATTAATGTATGTACAAAACGATGTAAAATATGATTTGCTCTGAACAAAAACAGAGATAGGAGAAAGCCACTCTAAATTGTGCTTTTGAAAAGTTAAAATTTTCATTAATTTCTGGGCAAATCCAACGTTATTTAAAGATAGTAATCTTGGCATCATAGCATATATGACACATACAATACTTAAAAAAAACCTTCATAGTAAATTGACAATTCTATGAGATGTATGATATCTGCTTTTCCAATGATATCCAGCACACAATTATCAGAAGTTTGAAATACAGACCTGTAGTGATTTGATTTAGGAACAATCCATCTCCCCTGTCACCAGATGAAAGCCTAAGACTAATCTAACCGAAAACTGCTAGCAGATCGAATTCTCTTCTGGAATGATTTCAACGCACAGTGCTGCAAAAAGACAGAAATGAAGTGATGAAGTTGCATCGATCATTTTCGTTTGACTGATTGCATTTTTTAGAATTTTTATCAGAATTTCTGTTGGATTATTTTTTTCACGAATTCTTAATCTTAATTAAATCTGAAAATTTCCTGCTTCAAAAGAATAGAAATAGGTTTGAAATAGATATTACATCTCCGTGGTACTATTAAAAAATGTTATAGATAAAAGTCTAAAGGATTAAAATAAGTTGTAAATTGATAAAAAAACCATAAGCAAATATTGAACTATTTAAAGAAAATGGAATAGGGAGGAATATGAATTGAAATCATTTATAAAAGTTTTATAAAGATACGAATGAGATTCAAAAATATCTATATATGGTTTATATATATAAACCTACATGTACTAATTAATAAACATATTTCTTTTTATCTTAATAAGCAGTTGCTTTTGGTATTTTAATGCCTTAGCACAGCGTTTCTCAAACTATGGGGTGGGCTACCCTTGGGGGTCGTGATAGTTCTACGAAGGTGGGCGCGAGCACATTAAAAATCACAAACAAAAAATTATTTTAAAAATATTAATTTTCTGAAAGTAAACAAACAAAATACATTCTGACATATTAAAAAATAAAATACACATTTACACTAATATAATACGCTTTTAAATGTATCAGTACTGCACAATGTATGATTAATTTAACAATACTAAGTTATGAACATGTTTAAAAATTCCCAGTGAACCCATAAACTTGCCATATATAAAATTATATACAAAAATTAAAGTTTATCTTGATAATTTATATGGTTTATAATTAATTCCTTCTGTCCCTTATGCTACTGTTTTCCCCGTAAGCATGCGTATATGGTGTATTGGGAGCGGGAGGAGGATAAATAGTAAATAAACAAATCCTCTGAAATAAGTAAATCCTTCGCAAACGCTGTCAAGGTCACTTTATTGCATTCCAAAGCATTCAGAATAATTTTATGGATAGCAGCGCACAAAAAAGATCGCACGTTGGAAAGACGTATTTATACGTCTAGGCAATTAATGCTTTAGCCGATCGATACTTTTATATACACCGGTGGTACTTAAGAGGTTAAAGCTATATATCTTTAGCGTCAAAGTATATTATTATTGAATTGAACACAATGTTATTGTATGGAAATGGAGCTCGAAGAAAATTTTGGTAGAGTATTGGGCCAAAAATGTTGAAAGTTTGAGAAGCACTACCTTACCACAGAAGCTGGCAACCATTTAGCTGTGGCGTGCCAAACCAATCTACCAATATGGTTCAGTGTGCGACACAGTAGGACATTTATGAAGCAACTTGATTCCCGTGATAATATATGCAGTTAGATAATGCAGGGAAATTACATATATTTGTAGTTTTATTATATCTTAAATTTGCATCAATTAAAGATGTTTTTTAACTGAAAGTTCACATAAAATAGAACTATTGCCTCAAAAAAATTTAAAAAATAAAAATTGAATAAATATAATGTATTTTTAAACATATTTATTAAAATAAAAAACAGACAACATAAAATATAAGTATATGTTGATTAATTATAGTTAAGTAAAATGATAAATAAAAATTTTAATGCGAACCTTGTGCTTGCACCGCTCTACTTTCATACCGCAAAATCAAGGGTGTGAAACTTGTAACTTTTAATTTGATTAGGTTTTGAGCGTTCCGTTGTTAATCAAGTTCTTTGCGGACGTGAAATATTTTTCATCTGAGGAAAGATTTTTTACTTAAATATGTAGATCCAAAAGCGAAAAGAGAGAAAAACGTTATCTAACTTCAAACAATTAAACCTCTCCACCAATGGTATTCAATAATTTACAAAATAGCTGCAAATTCGTTTTTAAAGTTATCTTTTAGATTGTTTCTTAATTCTGTAAATGCCCATGACTCTGAAGATGTTTATCAAGTAAGTTCCATTATAAAAAATTTTCAACTTCGATGTTTTCAAAAATTAACACATTCGTGGCGTTGTGCAGAGGGCCACAGAAAATCACACCACGTGCCACACGTGACATGCGTGGCATAGGTTGCCAACCTCTGTCTTAGGATGATAAAAAGTTACAAAAATATCACGTATAAAAATATAACAGTGTTAAATTACAATGAGTATTAATAACAATGTCTATATAAAGACCTTTAAATATAAGACATTTCAGTATAAGATTGAATATTGTGCTGTGAGTATAAGGTTAAGTATTATACGTATAAAAGTAATGAACCCCAATAAAAACCAATTGTTTTAAAAGCACGAAGTATCATTTTGTAGAAATGAAAAAAAAATTGTACTATTAAATGTGCTATTTTTTTTAAAATTATATATGTAATTTTTAAGAAACATTTAGTACACAACATAAATTTAAGGCTTGTGTTCCTCACTGTTATTGATTCCTAATGAGTTAATAGAAACTAAATATTTAAGTTTCAATGTCAATTTCATCAAAAAAGTCGGCTTTAAAAATAAGTATGTAACACTTCGCATTTAAAAAAGATTCATATGGAAGTAGAGTAATTAGGGTCAGAATATTTTTCTATAATTTGCATCATGGGTTTGATTTTTTGAAATCTCAATAATATACTACAAACTTTTAGTTACATAAAGAAATCGTTAAAAAATAGTTCTAATATTTTAAGTTAAAATTTTCACATATATTTTGAATAAAAAAAAAATTAAATATCTCTATATTAAATTTTCATTCAATGACTAAAGCGTTTTAAAATTAATTCAGAATTGAATGCGTAAAAAAAGGATTTCCTATCATATATAAAATCCATCTTTTATTAAATTAAAATTTTAAGCCAGTGTTTCTCAAACTGTGGGGCGTGCCCCCTAGGGGGCATGATAACTCTAGAAGGGGGGCGCGAGCTTATGAAAAAGTTGAAAATAAAAGTTTTTTGTTTTAAAAAAAATTATTAATTTACTGAAATAAAACCCAAAAAAAGAAAGAAATACATTCTGACATAATAAAATAAAATACACATTTATATTGTGATATAGTACACTTATACATGTATCAGTACTGCACCATGTGTTTCATAATTAATTTAACAGTACTAAATTAAGAAGAAGTTTAGTAATTATCAGTGAATTCTACGGCCATTTCATAAAATTCTATACAAACTTTATCATTTATCTTGCTAATTTGTATGGTTTATAATTAGAGTAGCCTTGTACATTTACGTCAAAGTATATTAATTTTGAATTCAATACATTGATATTATATGGAGGGGGACGCGAGGAAAATTATGATTGAAAATTGGGTCGCAAGTCTAGAAAGTTTGAGAAGCACTGTTTTAAGCGAAAGTCATTTAGAATATATAACAAGCATCATAGTATTAAACAAAGTAAAAATTACATGGCAATTATAAACGCTGCATTTTGAACAATTTGTAATGCATTATAAATATATTGACATTTAGTTTATACTGAAAATAACTTAAACACTATTTATACCCCAATATCTTTTTGCAAAAGAAAAATTCGAAGCTATAATTATTTCTTTTTATATCGATTGTAAAATTATTTGATAACTTTTCGCGCAAAGTTAGCTCATTCTCTACTGCCCATGTGTAAAAATGTAGCCCGATCGTTTTCAAACTGAAATACTCAAAATATTACTTTTCATTTGAATACCCATTGTTTCAATTCTTGAAAAATACAATCATGTTTCTAATGTATTGAACTTTTGATAATATCGATTGCAGCTATAGTTTTCGGCAAATTCTTCCCCTTTTCCAGTATTGGTATTCGATAGTGAATTTAACGAGTTATTGATTTGAAATAACGTATGGAATTAAATAACTGAAAAATACCTTTAACGAAAAACCTGCACAAATTCAATTCCAGAGATTGCTGCATATCGTTGCACAAAAATTATTACTTTTAGCCAAACACGCAAGTACTGCCAATGATATTCTTTGAATCTTTTAAGTAACGTAGCTTTAAACGCCTTTTAAGTAGTTTGAATCTTTTAAGTCGTTTTTTGTGAAATGATTTATTAATAATTCAGAATATCTAAAAAAGTTTTTTTTTGTAATTGCACAATTGTATCTAATCTAAATTCCCTCTTGGATCTTGTTTCTTCATAAAGCTAATGTTGTTTCACACACGCTGTTTCTTCATGCATTTCAACTAACACATATAAAGGCTACAGCTACGAGGGTAGGTTGAAAAATAAGTTTCCCCTGTTGATTGTAATTAGAGTTGTGTATGAAAATCAAAACATAGAATGAGACATTAAAGAGAAGACATAACTTTATTTTTGCACCTAAGTATCAAGTACATTGAGACATTTGTCATACCGTTTGATAAGCTTCAAAAAACCCTCCAGGAAAAACTCAGGGCATTGCTTACGGTAGAAGCGTTTAACGGCTTGATTGACTTCAGCGTTGCTTCCAAAGCGCCTTCTAGTGAGATTCTTCTTCAAAGGCAGAAACAGATGAAAGCACTTGGTGTGAGATCAGGGCTGTATGGCGGATGGTGTAGGCATTCCCAACCGAGAGTTGCAATATGGTTTTGAATTGCCGTCTACGAGTGTGGTCTCGCATTATCATCCAACAACAGAATGCCAGATCTGAGAAGTTCAGACCACTTCTTCGGAATCCATCTGCTTAATCTCGGTCGACCTCTACCCAATGGTGTTTCGGTGTCTTGCGCATTCACCTGCTGCTTCATCCTTCGCTTATAGCCGTTAAACCAGTGCTTCTCAAACTTTCAATACTGGCGCCCCCCCTTTTCAATCACAATTTTTATCGCGCCCCCTTATACATAATAATTTACTGAATGCAATAATAATGCACTTTTACGATAAAGCAACAATATTTTATTATAAACCGTACAAATTCATGACATAAGTATTAAATTTTATATATGTTACTTTTAAGCAAAAAAAGTTAAGTAATAGGATAATTACTAAGTTATTTCGAGTTTCGAGTTTCGATTCACGTCATGGGGATATGGATTAAAAATAATCCTCCTTCCCCTATCTAACAAATAAAAGTTCCTTCAAGTGGAGAACCTGACTGAAAGCTCTTTCCTGATGAGTTGTTGTTCTTGGCATTCTGATTGGATGGCTTAGGTGGAATGGGAGTGGCGTCAGCGTCATGGGAGGTTCTTCATGGTTTCAGCGGTAGTTGAATGAAAAAGAATGCTTTTGCTGGAACTGAGGAGTTTCGAAAAAATAATAGCGAGTGAGATAGCTCTCTCTTGGCTTTCCTGATATAAAAAGGGGGACAAAAGGAAAAAAGCTATCCTGGTGGGAGCAGCATATAAAAAATTTAGAAAGAGAAAAATTAAGAATTTAGAAAATTTAGTTAGAAAAAGTCATTCACCACCGGTGAATGAACAACAATGAAATTAGGGGGGATTACTAAGTTATTTTTCCTTTCTCTGATTTTTAAATTGGAACATATTACAAAATGCGGTGGTTGCTTAGAAGACAAAATATAGATATCAGCTAAATATAAAAAACGAACTCAGAGGGTCAATTTCTTATCTTAAAACTCCTTTCAAAAACTTTGCTCTGTAAGACAAGCCCATGGAAGTAGCTAATAATTATTAAACTTATTCTTAATTTAGTATTAATTAATTAGTCATAAAATACTCTGTGCACCACTCATACATTAAAAGCAGTGTTTCTCAAACTTTCAATACTGGCGACCCAATTTTCAATCATAATTTATGTCTCGTCCCCTTGTACAACAATAATGTATTTACTGCAATAAAAATGCACTTTAAGAGAGAGACGCTAAAGTTACAATACGATCTTAATTATAAACCGTACAAATTAATACGATAAGTATATTAAATTTTGTGTATATGTAACTTTTAAGTAATATATATTTTAAGAAAATTACTTAAAATATATATTACTTAGAATTATGTTATTTTTCTTTCTCTAATTTTTAAATTGGAACAGATTGCAAAATGATGTATTTAATTAAAGATTTATTTCCTTCAGCATTCATTTTTCAAAGTACAAATGTCATTAGAAAAATAGTCTAGTCAATGTCGCTCTCTATCATATCCATCACATCTGGCATTATAGGGTATGTTTGCGTGAGTCTGGGCAACCTATCGGACGTCTGCGCAAAACACGTAAAAATGCTTTTCCTCGTACAATTCCAGTCAGTTTTGGTCGACTCGATACTCCTATAGCTACCGAATCTAGCTTGAAAGTACATTTTTTAATTTGCGCGTTAATTGTAACTCACGGTAATTAAGTATTTACGGCAGTAGATTAAAACAAAATCATACATACATTTTTAAGTCGTAAGCAAACGTTTGACCATAATAAAGAATCAACAAGTACACAGACGAACGAGCATGGTTCCGAAAATTAAATCAAGGCGATCTTCTCAAAAATACTTAAATTTTGGATTTACCACTACTGAAGTAAATGATAGAAAAAAAGCCCAGCTCGATATGTGTTAAAACTTACAAATCTGTAGAACAACATGTGAAAGGTGTTTTAAAAACATGTAAAATCATTTAGCTATGTTGGCAAAGAATTTTAAAAAGTATTTTCTGGATGAGGACAGCTTGGTAGCAAGTTACAAGTGGATTAGGGATCTATTTCAAGATACTCCAGAAGGGCTCTCAACTTCCGAAGAAGAAATCTTCATAGATTTCACATCCAGTGAAAAATTAAAAGGCAATTTTGTAATAAATCGCTCTTTGAATTTGGGGTAGAGGTGGATGAGGAATTATCTGTACTGAAAACAAAAGCACTTCATATACTATTACCATTTTCAACATACTACCTTTTTCAAACCGGATTTTCTGCAGTGGATGCCTTGAACACAAAATATAGATCTCAGCTAAATATAGAAAAATAACTCTTTAAGTGTCAATTTCTGATATTAAACCTTCCTTTGAAAAACTTTTCTCTACAAGACAAGCCCGTGGAAGTCCCTAATAATTATTAAACTTGTTCTTAATTTAGTAATAAGATTGATTGATTGAATATTAACGTCGCACGTTCAGCTGCACGAGGGCTTTTGACGACGAACCACGTAATTTTGAACCATGGTCAAGGGACGTGGATGACACCTGAGCTGGCGCCCCTCTCTCCTAACTACCACACCACACCAACGGGAAAACATTTCAACTCTCAACAGATTTAACGTGCATCGCTGCCCTACACGGCGGGTCTTTAGTGGTACTAGGCTCGAACTCGTGACAAGGCAAGCCACGATCCGATACCTATACCACTCGGCTTCCGCGGCCAAATTCAGTAATAAGAAATTATTTATAAAATACCTTCTTCAGTACTGATACATCAAACGTATACTGGCTGAAACACCGACTCTGCGCACGAGTTCATTTTTAAAAAAAATAAAACATTATTCTTGATATAATAGCTGAACTGTAAGGAGAGTAAAACTGTGTGCACGACATTGTATACAAAAATGTAAAATGATTTTTTTTAGATAAATGCTATAATTGTAAATAACTGTTTAAAAGAACTGTAATTTTAAACCTCACACAATTAGCATTTAGAATTAATGTTAAATTATGAAAAAGAATATAAAGTTCCGATGAAGAATAATTGTGTTACTTTTTAACATTTAAAGCGAGAAGACTTCAAAATGTTTTAACCCGGGAGCAGGCGCGTACTCGATACTAACATTAATGGTAGTGCGGGGGACTCAGTCACCCCAATCATTTGTTTAGAATTATTTTTACTGTACACGATACAAATCGGAATTCTAGTGAATAGTTTAATTTATAGAAAGTATACTTACCTTCTTTCAAGGACTATTCAATTATTTGATGATTTGAGAAAAAATCCAATAAAACTGAAGTAAAATGATTCAAAAGTACAAGACCATAATAAAGGACGCAAATCAGACACTTTTCAATTATCCTACAGAAATGTTAAACCAATCAATTCTTTTCCAAATATCGCAAAACTCTATTATTTACAATTTCCCTAAGCGAAAAGCAAACGCATAAAAGATGGGAGGGAACTAATATTGATAATAACTATACCATAAGATTGAAGGTCAATCAAATAATTAGCAAACGTACTATGCAGCCTGGCTGAAAAGTGAATCATGACTTCCTTTTCTTTTTCTACAACTAATGTACAGTATTTCAATAATAATTACAGTGGTGAATTGTTTATCTTAGAATTTTTCTCAGGGTCTGGGTTTCGTTTTTTCTTTTAACGAGTAATATTTTATGTTAAAACGTAATAAAAAAATCTCTCATTGAGGAAATACAGCAAATAAAACAAAATGTTTTTTTTCTTTAATTTGGTTTTGGGATCAAAGATAGCTATTTGATGACGGAAAAAAGCCAGATAATAAACATAAATTATGTCAGTGTTGTTGTGTGTATTTTTTTTTATTATGGAAGAAAGCATTTTGTTTTACTTCTCTTTCCGGTTATTTTTTTTTAAAAAAATCTTTAAATTTTCGATACGCTCGCGCCCCCCTTGTAGGGTCATCGCGCCCCCCAGGGGGGCGCGCCCCACACTTTGAGAAACACTGCGTTAAACACTTCTTCCGTATGCAAAGCTCTGAGATTTTCCTGGAGGGCTTTTTGAAGCTTATCAAGTGGTATGACAAATGTCTCAATGTACTTGGAACTTATGTGGAAAAATAAAGTTTTGTCCTCTCTTTAATGTATCATTCTATTTTTGACTTTCATACACAACTCTAACCACAGTCGACAGGGGGGAACTTGTTTTCCAATTCACCCTTTGTATTTATGTCCCCTTTTTCATTAGTAAATTCATTTAAAAAACTTTACCCATAATCCTTGTTTGAACTTATTTCGCACATGCTAATTAGTTTGTAACTGAATATTTCTAAACAATAACAATAATCTCACACTTTTTTTAAAATGCTTTTAAATATTGGGAATGTCATTGTAATTTAATAATTAAATAATTCAAAAAAAATTAATTGTATATTACATGAATCACATTCATAAGATCGCAAAATCACCTCCAATTACGAAGAAACAATGATACTAATCATGAGATGAAAATTGAATATCGCTTGTATAACTACTTGGAATAAAAAAAAATTCTTTTCAATTATATTTATTAAAGAAGTATATGTATTTTACTTGTACTAAAATTACTCCCTCAGTTTCTGCAAACTTTTTAACTGTAAGTAAGTGTGTATAAGTTATTCTCATTAGCATAAGTTAAGCATGAATATTTGCTTACAGGATATACGCTTATTGTAATAAGGTACCTAATGCATACTGTAGTATCATAAACTTAAACTTATGTCTTAAAACTAAATTTGTGAGCTTTATTTGATTTACCTCTTCAATTTGATATCCCTTGAATAAATGATAAGTTCTCATTAAAGTTATTTTGGCATCTAATGCATAATGTGTTGCTTTACAATTATTTACAAAAGAATCTGCACAGTTTATTGTAAGTATTGTTTATGGAAAAACAATTTTTTTTAAAAACATAATTATGTAGAGCAGGGATGGCTAATCTCAGATGGGCATTAAGTCGATCGTGATCGACCAGTGAACTGCCAAGACATTTTGGGATGTCATCCTGTTTACTAATATCTAAGAGGTGCATACTAAAAGAAACATATTTATGAACTCCAACCCAGCTAGAGTAAAGAATCGGCTTTTCACAATCCATGCAACTGTGTTTGTTTAAGTAAATCACTGGATAAATGTGTAGATGACACAAGTACCTCCATTGCCAGAGCACGAGGATGCTTAACACGTCCACTGCCAATGTAGAAAGAAAAAGCAACCGCACACCTACTGAAAGGGAGAATAAATGTTGATGATCAGATCTTCCCGTGATAGCACAGGATTGGCTATTAAGACATCATTCCATCCCCGCCATTCCATGGGATAATATTCTAATGCTGATGACATGTCTTGCGAAGGCGCGGGACTTGGTAGCGAACAAATTACGTACATTCGTCGAATTTAGATTCATCGGTTCACGTATGTTCTCTACTACCTTCATTGAATCATCCACTGCTTTGCCGTCGTTCTTAGTTGTTCAAGCATTTAACTAAACAATTTTGCGTTACTTGCGTTTTTATGGTAAAAATAATAATTTTCCATTTTTTAAAAGAGAGTTACATTGTTGAAAACAAGTGTTAAGAAAAGTAAACAGACAATTCTCTAACACATTTGAGACACACCTACACCACTGGATGACCGCAATACTTTAAAAACTTTAGAAGTAGCCCGTACACTGGACAACTCCACCCACCCTTGATATAAAGAATAATTCTATAATTAATATTTAAGAAATAATAAAGCATATAAGAGAGCAGATAATTAGCAGAGACATAAAGAAGATTGTAAAATGTAGCTGAAGATTTCTTTGTTCCGATTTCTAGCTTAAAAAACAAAAAAAAAAAAGAACGGTATATATCCAAATTGCAACACAAAAAGAATTGAATCACTTGATTTTAAACATGGATTTAATGTAGCTTTTTCAAAATAGAATGGTTTCCAACACGATGAATTCCTCCCTGAACTGATTTCAACTCCTACATGCGAATCAAAACCCCTACGCCACGTCTATTTTCTTAAAAAATCTGAGCATTCCTCCTGTTCCTTTTTGCTATGGTATAAAAGTATATTTGATTCTCCCTGAATGACTCACAGAGCAATTGGCAATGCTTGATTTATTGTTAAGGCAGGGAAGGAAAAAATCATATAAAAGCAGACCCTTCCAACTTGTCTTGTTTTCAAAATACCAGTCCTATAAAGTTCTTGAACTACTGGAGAACAGAATTCCGCATTCCCTCTCTCTTCTCCCTCTGTATACATATATTGTGGGAATGAATTGAATTTAGAAATAGTTTGGGGGAGAGCACAAGAAAAAAAGAATAGAGCTCTGCCGATAGTGATTAGAATAAAAATCGAAGCAAGAAAAATGTTCTTAGAACTTCTGAAGGGGGAATTCTTGATTTTATTATAGATGGGAAACTTCGAAAAAAATGAGATAAGTGAACTAAATAAAAGATACATTTAATTATTTATGAAGCAAAATTATTTATCGCTTACTTATAGAATATTTATTGGCTATAAATGAAATAACGAAATGATCGGAAAGTTCAAAATTATTTTTTTTATATTAGTAGAAATTTAAAAAAAAAGAAAAACATCTTAAACGCCTTAGAGAATATCATAGTATTCTTCCAGAGTTTATGCAAGTTTAAGCCTGACATTTTAAGATATTCGACTACGTTCGAAACCGTGATTTTTCAAAAGCGTATAAATGGATAATATTTATGATATTTAATGTAACTTAGATTATAAAATGTATATAAAGTTGTTTTAAGAATAGTATTACGATAAACAATTATTTAAGTAAAATATTTTGACAAAAAAGGGGCATAGAATGACCAATATTCAAAATGTTCTCCTTTTGTGAAAAATGCTTCTATTAAATAATATTTTGCCTGTATATAGCTCAGACCTCTGTACAGAGGCTCAACTAGAATTTTTTAAATATATAACTTAGAAGTGGGTTTATCCATGTTTTACGACAACAGAGGGGAGGAATTTTAAGAAAAAAATGACGATAATTATTTCATTTGGTTGTAACTCTGAAAATAATGTGAATTTTTCAAAATTCATAGTTGAGCCTCTGTACAGAGGTCTGAGCTACATACAGGCAAAATAAATTTTTTTTGTCAAAATGTTCTTGAAACAATTTTATACATGTATTCTAATCTAAGTGACACTAAATATCATGAAAATTATCCATTTATGCGCTTTTTTAAAATCATGGTTCGGAACGTAATCGGATACCTTAAGTATAAAAATGAGTTAGTAAATGAGAAATTTAAAAAAAAAGTTCATGAGACTAATATTTTCTAATATTGAGGCATGCAGCTAGTGAACGATTGCTCTTACAACTACAATAAATAAATACATATAAATGGCATATGAAGAAGCATTTATTTTTATCTTTCAAATGCCGCATGCTATAATAGCACCTCGGAGATTAGTGCACGTGCTCTCCAATATTTTTCGATAATAGAATTAAGACTTTTTAGTGCACGGTACACGTCCAAATGTTCAGCGGTCATAGGTTGACCCACAGTCACATAGTACACACAGTCCGGTGAGTCGGCAATACCAATGCTGTAGAAATGGGATATCAGACAGCCATGCCTTTGAAGTCTAAAATGAACTACAGCAACTTTTCCAGGAGCCTCAGGAATACAGGGTGGGGTTCCGTTCAAGATTACTCAAATCTTGTCCTTCTAAATCTCCGTAGCTTTCATCTTAAAACTATATCTAAAGGTCATATTATGAAAAAACATCATTTTTTAAAAAAAATCTTTTAGTCATTTTAAGTAGTATAAATTGTTTACATTATTGGGAACAAAATTTATGGTGTGAATTTGAAAATCTGTTTCCTTGTTAATTTTAGTAATTATTTTTATAGCTAAACCTGGAAAAAATACAAAAATTTTAAAAATACTAACTTTGACATTTTTTTTAAATAAAATAATATCTCAGACCTAAATCCATACTAACTTTTATAGAACATATGTATGAAAGTACTTACAGAAAGACTCTATCTTGAACAGAAAAAAATGCCCTTAGGAATAGGAAACAAGAGCATCTTCCAAATTAAAAGTCTGAGAAAAACACATTTAAAGTTTGTAATAGCATATAACGAAAACTAATAATGTCTGAAATTATAAATTTTCAACACACTTTCATAAGCTTCACTTGCATGTAATGGAATCTTTGAACTCGATTTTTACTCTTTTTAAAACATTAGATTAATTCGAAATTTTGCACACTGGTCAAGCACCGATGACAGTCCAATATAAATCTGGGGTGTAGATGTATTATTTTCAGTAGTATTCCATCTCTTCGAAAAATTGTTTTTTATAGCAACCTGGATTAAAATCAACTGTTAATTTTCCACAAAAGAAAAAAAAAATAATAAAAAAGTTTCTGAGCTATATAAACTATTTGTAAAAGGAAAGTTTGATCTTGAAATCAATCGTGATTATTTATCTATGAGAACTCATAAAAACACTAAACATAAGCAAACAAAAATGATTTTGGTAATTGAATATAATAGCCATTTCATACGGAAAGAGTTGAATTTGTTTAAAAATATTTTTAATTATCGTAAAATCCAACGTATAACGCGGACTTTCAACGCACAAAAAAATGATCGAAATTTACGAGAGCGTGTTATATGCCGGGTATAAAAATGAGGGGGTGAATATTAACGTCGCATTGTTCAACTATACGAGGGCTTTTGGCGACGGACCACGTAATTTTGAACCATGGTCAAGTGACGTGGACGACACCTGAGCTGACACTCCCTATCCTTACTACCACACCACACCAATGGGAGGACGTTTCAGCTCACGACAGATTTAACGTGCATCGCTGCCCTACACGGCGGGTCTTTAGTGGTACTGTGCTCGAACTCGTGACTAAGCCAGCCACGATCGGAAGCCTATACCACTTGGCTACGCGACCTGTATAAAAATAGGAGCCTTAAAAATTAAAAAAAAAATGTGCTTAGAAAAAGTATACTACTAAATGGGTCGAAGCACTGTTTATTTAAAAGAAAAGACATCTCTTATGAATTTAGAGGGTTGCAGTTCTAGAAGTAGACTATTTTTTTCATAAAGTAGAAATTGTACCTCGAATAAATTACTTCAAAACATAATAGCATTGCGATGATTCATTTCAGATTTCTTACTAAAAAAAGGGGATGCACGTTATACGGAGAATATACCTCAAAATTAAAAATTGCATATTAAAAGTAAACGTGAGCAATATCCACCGGATTTTATGGTAATTTAATTTAAAAATGGAAAAATGCTTAAGAATGAAACCGAAACTGAAATCAAAGTTCAGAAAACTTGAAATATCTTTGAAACTAATTGGTTATCAGATTCAAATTTTTGGGGGCACACTCTCCAAATACATAGGCCTAAGAAACGCCAAAACAAATTTTTTCAATATTTTTTCCATTTTTAGTTTACTGTGTAGTCTTAAATTACTGGCGTAGCTTATCCTGAGTGGTCTCTGTATCAAAATTCCTTGGATGCCCTTTTTTGGAAAAGAAATAAAAGACACTTATTTGAAAGTGTCAGAATGTTACACATTTTGGGATACCTGTAGCTTGGGGACCCCGTATCAATGATATGGCTGTAGCTACGCCCCTGTCTTATACTTACAATAAACTGCTGTTTAATCAGTTTTATGGTTGCCTAATCTTTCTTCTTTCTGTTTACAGCACAGAGTGAAATCCTATATGAAATATAATGGATAAAACTCTAAATACATAGTAATAAAAAAGTAACTTACCTAAAGATGCCTCCGAAAATGCTTATATCACAAAGAATGGAAGAACAATAAACAAGTTATCACCAGATTTATTGATCCAAACACATAATCCAAGTTATAAAAATAAAGGCGAAATCTTAGCAATATATGTATATCATAAATTTACTATACGTAAATCTTCTATTAATTAGGGAATTAAACTCTAAAATTAGAAAAAAAATATTAGCATCGAACAAAAAAATAATTCAAACCGTATCCAGAGGACCAGCAATGATTAAAGGACAGGGGAAACCTATATATCTTTATTATAATTAGTCGAAAGAAATTCTAAAGTCACCAAGACATTTTCTTTTTAAATTTTATAGTAAACTAGCAAGAGGCCCTACCATCTGAAATTTTAAGTTTAGAACAGTAACCAGCAATGGATTATAAATAATATTCCTAACTGGCTTTGATTCGAAAAATATATAAATGTTGGAATGAAGAGAATTCATTTTTAATTAGATTTAAAATGGCTTATTTGAGAGGAGTATTGAATTCAGACTGACGGTATAAACATGCTTTAGCATTATTATTTATTACAAAAAAGACAAAAAAGCCGATTGTGGATACATCCATCTTAAAAACTGTATTATATATTTTAAATTAAATAAGATAAATTCTACCAGCGATGGACCTCATTGCTTTGAAACACAGTCCAGTGACTAAAAGAATACGTATAATCGCAAACATTTTCTAAACTTCCACGCCACACTAACATGAGGATTTCGAGCCTCTCCACATTTAACGTGTATTAGTCCCTCTACACGAAGAGTCTTCAATCCATGACTTTAGAGAAACCCTGCCATCTGGGAATTCTTAACCAATGCCTATTCAACGGTTAAATAGTTTAAGGAACTTATTCAGTACTGACAAATTCAAATACTCTATATTACACATTTCTTAACACATTTTTATACTTACTGAGGGGGGCCCCTGTGCGTCTAACACCATGCTTCTAACCGCCCCTTGTAAAAACTTTAAGACTGTTCATAATCATTGCTGAAATTATTAAACTGTAACTCACATGTATTTTGTCGCTCTTTTTTTTTTTTTTGCTTTTTTTTTTTTTTTTGTTTGTTTTCAGTAATATTGTAAGCAGAAAAAAAGTTAATTTCAAGACTTCATCTGCACATTTAAATTTGTATTTTAATATAGCGCCTATTTAAAAACAATTTTGAGAATGACCATTCTGGCAACTATTTTTGGCGACTTGGTGACCATAAATAAATTTATTACAGCATCACGAAAAACTTTTTTGTATGTAAATAAAGAGAGATAAATGCATAGATTGTATTTCATGCACAATTATTAATCCTGCTTATTGTGAAAATATTGAATATTTTAAACATGAGCTTATATATATGCGTCAATTTATGATGCATCAGTCGGAATAGAACTTTTTTGTTAATCATGATGACTTTATATATAGAACAAAAAAGAAAGTTAGATTTAAAAGCTCCACCATGATCTGTGCTCCATATTCCATTAATTTAGAATTTTATAAAAATTCAATCTTACAAAAATTTCAGATAAACAGCATTTTTCTTTCATAAGATGTAAAATACATTATTAATTAGATATTTAATTATCAATCTCAACTGATGTTAAATTTAAAAAAAAATTTTTAAGCAAACGAATTTTTTAAAGAAAATTTGATAACTATTTTTCAAACAACTAAACGTTTTTTTTTTTTTTTTTCAGAAAAGAGAGATAAATTTTGGAAAAGAAATAATTAAAATTTTAAATTCTTACATTTTAATTTTGAAAAATGGAAAATAAATAATGGTCTTTCATAAAAAAAAATAAAAAGAAATTATTTCAGTGTATATGTCTATGTACTGGGTAGCATTGTTAACAAATGTATGACTTAGCGTTAATTTTAACTAAATTTATTCCACAGTTCTACAATACAAATATTCCCACAAGCCAACATTTAAATTGTTTTTCTTAATTAAATAAGAAATATTACAGTCATTATTAATTTTATTAACATTTATTATGATTATAGTTGGTACAAATTAATAAGATTATCAATGAAATTTTTTCTACATTAGTTATTACAATCCGAATTTCGAAAAATCTTGATTTTTCTTTCTTATTCATGTAAAAGACTCTTTGATGTACCTTTTCATCATTCCTATTCCTAAAGGTCAAATATTTACATTCTGATTTACATTTTATCTACACTAATATAAAAAGTTAATTGGATAGGAAATAACGCATCGTGTACATTAATTAACCTTACTTCTTCGAAAAAAATTTAATCTCCTTTATTCAGTCTCATTGTGGAAGTTTAATAAAAAATATTTCTCTGAAAGCAAATTAAACAAAATTGTTTCTTTCAAAGACATTTACATTGAATAAAATACGAAATATTGCACATCATTTATTTTATTGCAATATGATAATAAGTGTTACATTTAAAATTTTCTTCTTAACTGTCTGTAATTATGTAATTATAAATTGTATAAACCCGTGCTTCTCAATCTTTTAATATATGCGACCCAATATTCGATCATCATTTCCATCGCGCCCCCTTCCATAAAATAACAATGCATTAAATTCACTAATAATACACTTCGACGCTAAACCTATATTACGACTTTAACCTCTTAAGTGCCGCCGGCGTATATAAGCGTCTCGCTCAACCAGTGCTTTAATTGCCACGGACGTATATATATATATACGTTTTTCCTAAATATGATCTTTTCTGAGAACTGCTATCCATAAAATTATTCCGAAGGTTTTGGAATGCAGCAAAGTGAATTTGACAGGGTTTGCGAAGGATTTACTTATTTCAGAGGTTTGCTTATTTATTAATTTTCAACCCCCTTCCAATACACCCCATGGGCTCGGCTACGTGTTAAACAGTGGCATTAGGGAAAAAATCACATAAATTTTAATCCGTATTTAGGGAATTAAGATAAGTGTTAATTTTTGCATATATATGACTAGCCCATGGGGTCACTTGCAATTATTAAACTTGTTTTTAACTTAGTATTGTTAAATTAATTATAAAATACATTGTGCAGTATTGATATATTTACAAATTTGTTATATCGGTATAAGTGAGTATTTTACTTTTTTATTATGTCAGAATATAGTTTGTTTGTTTACTTTCAGTAAATTTATAATTTTTTAAAATAATTTTTTGTTTTCGATTTTTCAACATGCTCGCGCCCCCCTCGTAGGGTTATCGTGCCCCTCCTAGGGGACACACCCCACAGTTTGTGAAACACTGGTATTAACACAGACAAGAAAAAAACGAACGAAACGAGCAAACGAACCAGACAAAACGAAAAAAAAAAAAAATATTCCTATTTTTTATAAGTATTTAATATTCGAATAAATTAAGAATGTGTAAACTTTAAATATTACTTTAGCTTGAACTCTCTGAGAATATATTTTTGAACTAAAAATGCTTTAATTAAAATTTAATTTTACTAATATTTTTTATTTAACATCCAATCAATTAATGACCGTTAATTCATTTTTGAGACTGGAGTTTGCTCAATTGCAGTTTGAGATTCCTGAGATCAATCTCAGAAAACACACAAACAATTTATTTCTATTCAGATTTTAAAGATTAATTATTTCTTCGTTCTTTTAAAAGAAATTTATTTAAAAAAAGTAATTATTAATTACATTAACTAATTTTTTTTTGTTTAAATATTTTAATGCATTAAAATTATGCATTTTTGATATTTTTTTCTAAGCTTAAATTTATAGATAAAACTAACTGCAAGTCTACGCCTTTCTTATTGAAAATTTTACATTTTCATGACGTATACTGAGTATTCAGTTAAACAATTTCTTTGCGGACTCAAAATACAGGGTGTCCGAGAGAGATCCGTACAACTTCAAAAATTTATTGAAAAAGAAACAATAGGGTTACAGCGAAACTAATTAGTACATTAGATAGAATAACTCAAAAAGTTTTTTTCTCTATAACTTAGGTTATTACCTTAGGAAATTTCTACATGAGACCCTTTCGTAGCACGAACAATATCAAGACGATATTCCAATTCCATCCACGACCGTTTCAGCATGCTAACATCAACAGTAGCTACAGCTGTTTGGATGTTTTACTTTAACTCTTCGAGACTGTTAACTTGCGTTCCATATACAGTATCTTTAACATAACCCCAAAAGAAAAATTCCAGTGGTGTTAGGTCAGGAGACCGGGGTGGCCATGCAATGGGACCATCCCTGCCAATCAAACGCTGTGGAAATGAATTATTCAGCGACTTACGAACTGTCAATACCCAATGAGGAGGCGCACCGTCTTGTTGGAAAAGGACATTCGGTTGAAGGTCTTGCAGTTGTGGAAATGCATAAATCTCAAGCATATCTAAGTAGGTACTTGAGGTCACAGTCTTTTCCGAGAAAAAAAAAGTTCCAAGGATGCGATCGTGAAGTAATCCGCACCACACGTTCACCTTTTCACTGCTCCGTTGGAGTTCAAGTACGGCATGTGGTTGTTCGGAGCCCCCAAATCGAACGTTATGTTTAATGACCATTCCGGACACATGAAACATTGATTCATCGGAAAACAGTATTCGATTCAGGAAATGTTCATCGGCATCCAAACGATGGAGCATGTCAACTGCAAATTCGTAACGTTTCGCATAATCATCCGGTTTTATCGCATGCAGAATCTGAACTTTGTATGCTGTAAGTCGCAATCGTTTATGAAGCACATCGTGTATCGTGGATCTTGGCATTTGTAGCTCCTGGGCTGCTTGTCGAACTGATTTTGTAGGGCTCCTACGAAATGTTTCACGTATTCTTTCCACACTTTCTTCGCTAGTTCTAGGGTGACCATATCCTTTTTTATGTTCCACACTACCCGTTGTCATAAATTTGTGATACCACTCACGAATGCTTGACCGAGATGGTGGCGATTCCTCATACGTCGTTCGATAATTCCGTTGTGTTTGCGTATCGGATTTTGTTTCGATAAACCACGCAACACATTGAGCTTTCTTCACGCAATCCGCCATTGAAATAACTAAAATGCTTAGATTCCTTTGCGTGACATGTAGCGCCATCTATGGTCAGAAACATACTACAGAAAAAAACTTTTTGAGTTATTCTATCTAATGTCCTAATTAGTTTCGCTGTAACCCTATTGTTTCTTTTTCAATAAATTTTTGACGTTGTGCGGATCTTTATCGGACACCCTGTATTTTTCCCATGAGGAAAGATTTTTTTACTTAGATATGTAAAACCAAAAGCAAAAATCAGAGTGCACACATGCATTTTTCTCTATTCAAACAATTAAATCTCTCCAACAGTGGAATTCAATAATTTACAAAATAGCTGTAAATTTATCTTTAAAGTTATTTTTCAGATTTTTTTGCAATTCGTAAATTTTAATAATTCTGAAGATACTTCTCATATAAGGTCATCGTGGTAGCCGAGTGGTATAGGTATCGGATCATGGCTAGCCTTGTCACGAGTTCGAGCCCAGTACTATTAAAGACATGCCGTGTAGGGCAGCGATGCACGTTAAATCTGTCGAGAGCTGAAACGTTCTCCCGTTGGTGTGGTGCGGTGGTAAGGATAGGTGGTTATCACGTCACTTGGTCATGGTTCAAAATTACGTGGTCCGTTGCCAAAAGCCCTCGTGTAGCTGAACAATGAGAGACGTTAATATTCAATCAATCAATCTCATATAAGGTCCATTACAAATTTATACACTGAAAAATTAAAAAAAATTGTTGAGCAGTGCTGAGTGCCACTGAAAATTGTATCGGATGTCACATGTGGCCCGCGTGTTATATGTTGCCGACCTGTGGTTTATGTATCGAAACATCGGTGAATTCCAAGTTAGAAACTGCGAAACATTTCTTTGATGGATGTCCATGTTAGGTAGTTCGAGCTCAGAAATATGTTTCCTGTCCATACATTTCCAGATGTTAGACATTGAAACATTATTATAGTCTCTTCATGCCGTTACATGGGTATACTTTCTTTAAAAGGTATGAAGACATGGATAAGATCAGACACTGGTCTTGTGAAAGTCCTGCATTCTATTCTGATGAATTGAAATCTTTCTCCGGAAATAATAAACTCCTTTTTATTTTCAAAATATTAAATTTGTTAAGAAATATTTTACAGATGAAATTTGGAATGGAATATTAAGTAATTATGATTTTGTCAAGAATTTAAAATTTAATAATGGCTCTGTGAGACAACTTATTAGAAAGACTACTATGTCGAGATAAAAATAAGTCAACATATGCATATCAAACATTTTGTCAAAAGGTTTTATTAAAAAAACATAGTAAGTCCTATTTCTAAAATTCAAAACTTTAGTATATTCCACACCTGATGCAAAATGTCATATATTTCATTGATCTTTAAAAAAAACGGCAAATAAAAGTATATTAGAGAAAATATAGACAAATATTATTTCCGAGGAAATTTCATTTCCTTTTTTTATTCATAGTAATTTAATCTCTCAATAAAATTCCTACTAAAAGGAAAAGGGTAAGAAAATAATAAACCATGGTAAGCAGATATGTACACACAGCAATCCGTTTACAAAATAAGCTTAAATTTAATACAAAAACCGATAAAATCATGTCTGGAAAAGAGTCTGTACTAAAAAAGACGAATCAATATTGTGCCAGTTCATGCAAATATTTACTCCTTCGTTTCAATGTAAACCACAAAAAAGGAAATAACGAAAGAAGACTAAAAAGTTGAAAAAATAATGGCGCAAGAATTTCTTAGAATTTCTTTCTAAGTTGACAAGTATTCCTACCAAAACTTGGCTTCGTTTTTATGCCAGTGACATAGAGCCAGAATTTTACATGCCAGCTTCCAAGTGTTCTTTAAAAAAGCAGAATCCTTAAAGAAATCATGAAGTCTCACAAAGCCTCGTATATCCAATTTATAATTGACAGCAATAATAATAGACATGTTTAAAGGCTGTATAAAATAATGCAAGTAAAAATTACGGTATTTTATCATTCTAAGTAATTTAGAAGACACAGTGTGTAGTCAAATATTTTATTGTACAAAACTTGTTAATTTTTTTAAAAAAGACAAAAATTCGTTCCAAAATATTTACATTTTTAGCCGCTTCCGCTGATTAAAAACTACATGACATGTATGGAACTTTGAGCAAAACCTTTACTCGACAACATATTATTTTTTTGATTAAATATCAAAACATATAAGAAAACAAAGCGTAGATTTTCTTTTTAACTGCAATATTCTTTATGAGTTTTTTGCCAATATGTATTTGTCCGGTATACGATTATTTTTGTTAGATAACTTCCTTCAATTTTGTTCTGTTCTATAAATTATACGCCTTTCAATAATTTGCGATAATAACTGGAATTGAACAAAAATACTAGAAATTGAAATAAATTGTTTTGTTCATTTTGTTTTACTGGTTGGTTGTAGTAGATATAGAGCAAAACAGGCTAATTTTGCTTATAAGTAAAAAAATCGGAAGATTTTCGATAGGTTGACTGGTTATTAATGTTGATAATTTGAGAAAAAAATTCAATCAGAAGGAACTAAAATATTTCAAATGTTCGTGACTTTAAGAAAGGACACCATTTTTCGCTAACATTACCGGAATGATATTTTAAGGGAAACTGACACATTTTTTTTTGTTCAAGTTATTATAGCTTTACTATCCTTTGATGATCGACAAATAGCACGTTGAACTTTTTCTTACTTGTGTCTTTTTGACAAGGCACAGTATGTCTTGTAATACATTTAAGGCTTCTTATTTTCTTTTGAAAAGTTTCATGTTCATCATTTTTTTTAGGTATCCGACTACGTTCGGAACCGTGATTTTGCAAAAGCGTATAAATGAATAATATTTATAATATTTAGTGTCACTTAGATTAGTAAACGTGTATAAAACTGTTTTAAGAATATTATTACAATAAAAAATTATTTAAGTACAATATTTTCACAAAAAATTAATATAGAATGAGATTAATTTTCAAAACATTCTCCTTTTATGAAAAATGCTTCTATTATAATAATATTTTACTTGCATATAGCTCAAAACTCTGTACAGAGGCTGAACTAGAACTTTTGAAATATATAACTTGGAAGTAGATTCATCCATATTTTACTACAACAAAGGCGAGAAATTTTAAGAGAAAAAACACCGATAATTAATTCAATTGGTGGTAACTCTGAAAATGATGAGAATCTTTCAAAAATCATAGTTGAGCCTCTGTACTATTCTGAGCTATATACAGGCAAAATATTATTAAAATAGAAGCATTTTTCACAAAAGGAGAACATTTTGAAAAAAGGTTATTCTAAGTTAATTTTTTGCCAAAGTATGGTATTTAAAGAATGTTTTTTGTCAAGATGTCCTTAAAACAATTTTATACATATATTCTAATCTAAATGACCCTAAATATCATGAAAATTATCCATTTATGCGCTTTTTTTAAATCAATGTTCCGAACGTAGTCGTATACCTTAAATTTACATTTGCTATCCATTATTTCGCCAGGTTCTTAGAATGAGTTTCAACTTCAACGAATAGAGATCTTACACATATCTCTTTTTTCATTATATATATATATATATATATATATATATATATTCTGCTCATTTACATTTTATATTCTATTTACTTTCATTTACAAACCATAATCAATCATACAACACAGAAATCAAAACTACAAAGTCGTTCCCAGGAGAAAAATGTAGTCTGCTCATCGAAAATATTTTGGAACAAAAATGGACACGCGAAAAGATCAGGATTACCTTAGGATTGTAAGAAGCGTTTGCCACTCCCAGAACAGAGGGAGATATGGGACACATATTTTAATTCCCATGAAGACTGGTATCATTGGTATCAAATAAGCAGTTTTAACAGAATTAAATATTTCGTCAGCCGTATATGACTCAGTGCCTCAGACCCGGATTATATGGTCTTTTCATTTGTTTTTCGGTCTGCTGATGGGCTGATTTTTTAGTTGTCCCTTTAACTTATAAACACCAGTGTATATCTAAAATATATTTACACGGAATAGGTTTTTATGGTCTTCTTTGAGGTAAAAGATTTCCAAAAAAATAACAGCGAAAACCATTAATAAAGTAACTTTAAAATACAAATTTGTATAATGAGAAATGTTATTCTAAGAGATATTAAGTTAAAATTAATTTTATGTTATTTAAATTGATGTATAAGGGCATATACTTACATATTTGTGTTGCTTGATTAATTTTTTTCATAAAAATGACATATCTTTACCACATAGCTCAAAATATTAAATGAAATGTTTACATAATATTATGTAACAGAATATATATATATATATATATATATATATATATATATATATATATATATATATATATTATGTATAATTCTGAAATTCTGAAAAAAAGGAGTTAAGTTGACTATAATACTTCTGTAACAACTACATTTAAACTCTGCCTTCCCTTGACCATTAGAGACAGCTAGAGGGCAATAATTGTTCTTTTGATAAGGGGGAACTCGTTTTCCTTCCCTTCTTCCCTGGATCACCCTCGGAGAAAGACGCGTGCTCGTGGATCAGGAAATGCCTTTTTTCCTACTTTAGTCCTTAAGCTATTTTCTGTAACTACTGTAATATATTCTGCGTTGTTTTATTAAGTAACCCTTTGCGTTGTGGAACGTAAGAAAATTAAATAAGATTTGTTCCTGTTTTACAAAGCCTTCTTTATTTAACACAACGAAGAAACGACATGGGGGATTGCCATACTTCTTAATTGTTCTAGTAAACTTTACAAACGTGATATTTAAAAATATAATCTTAAAACGAAATTTTTAAAATTTGTTTAAATTAAAACACATTTTTTATTGTCTAATGGCCGCTAATGTTAAAAAGAAAGTCCTCAAAATTCATATAAAAATATCTAATCTAACTACAAAATTAACTTCAATGCATGTAAACATTAAATTATTTCTAAATAATTATACTTTAATAAATTTAGAGGAAAGTAATAATTAAAATATGCTGTGCATTATAAACATAGGATTAAATTTTATTATCAACAAATTTTTTTAAGATTAAAAATAATAAACTTTTACTTTATGTTAAAAAATATTACACACATTTCCGAAATATACTCAAATATTCTGAATATTCAAAAGGTTGTTTTCCTAATTGCAAAATAAAAACACAGAGCTAATTTATTCTCCTGTTATATATGAAACGAAATACCGTTTCAGCAGTGATTTTAAATTAATTCCTTTCTAATGAGACACCGTCGAGTTTATAACGCAGTAATTTTTTCTTCACTCAAAGAATTGTTTGTAAATGATTATGCCTAATTTTGCACTTTTATAGTGAATGCTATTTTTCTCTTTTATACCGTCTTTTATTAATATATCTCTAAATAAGCATTAAATGGGCTTTAATGAAGTTGTTTATCTAAAATAATATGATTTTTGCTTATAAATGTACAAATAAATCTGTAAGATTTTTCAATTTCTACGTTTGGTATTTAAAATTCGTCGTGAATGAATGAAGAATTTTAAGCGATATTAATTTTATTGTTTTAGTTATAATGAATATATACTAAGCTGTTCGAATGAATTGGGACAAACATGTTTTTCTTTTTCCTTGTCTGAGTTGGTATGTGATTAGCAGTGATGTCCCAAACTGCCACAAATCTGTCGTATCTACGAAGAGGTAGTGCTACGAATCGACTTTGATTATAATTTACTCGTTTGACTGGTTTTAATATACGAGTCGCTCGGTTTCAGTGCAGAAGCTGAGGGTTATATTTTTGCGTTCCATGTAACACGCATTACTTTTGCTTTTTCAAAGATGGATATTACTCCGAGAATGCATTCTAAAATAATCGCCCTCAACAAACACACTTTGATGACTGTGAGAGATATAGCTACGGCAGTTGGTGTGGACAAATCAAGTGTTTAGAGAATTTTAAAAACATTTTTCAAGATTCTGGAACATCCTCTCTAAATGGAAAATGTGGACGCAAGCGGAAAACTTCTCAAACAATATATATAGATAAAATTCTAATAAGAAAATGCAAAATAAATCCAAGGAAAACAATCATAAATGTTTGAAAAGATTTATTGGAGTATAGTGTTGAAGTGAATACCTCAGTTGCACACTAAAGTCTCTGGAAGTTGGTCGTAAGGCAACAAGCTCGAAGATAAAACAATTTCTAACTCAGAAAATGATAGAAAAACGTTAAGAACGGGCCAAATACCGATCTTGGACTGTTAACGACTGAAAGAAGGTAACACACACATTTATTTGTGCATGCATATAAGTCATATTTAGTAAGGCAAAGTGAGGAGGACAATCTGTTGCCAGATCATATCACTATCAAACTGCAAAAGATGTTTTGGGGGTTTTCCATAGCAAATAGCACTGGAAATTTAGTTTCTCTTAAGATTGGTGAATTCTGTCAAATACATATAAATGTTATGAAGTAGGAATTTCCATTTCATGATAGCATTTGATGGAACATTTCAACAGGACTTGAGTCTTTGTTACAATTCGATATCAGTTCGATATTCATTCAAGTACTTTGGCCTGATAATTCACCAGACCTAAATCCTATTGAGAAGTTATGGCGTATTCTCAAAACTCTTTTAGCTAAGATGAATGGCTCGACAACAGAACAGATGATAAACAAGTGTAGTTCCCGGATGAAAAGTCAAGAACGTACCTGCTACACTGGTGGAGTTAATTCCAAAACGTGTTCAAGAGGTCTTTTCTGCTAAAAGAAGACATAATTCGTACTAATATATATATATATATATATATATATATATATATATATATATATATATATATATTCCAGTCTACTTAAGATATGTAATGGTTAAAAGATAATGTCTTAGAAAAAAATCGTTTTGTCCCGTTTGTCCCAATTAATTCGAACAGTATAGTTTTTCTTTTATAGTGCATTTAAGAAATAAGATGCCAGAATTCCAGAAAAAAACCCATTGTACTGTGATATATTATTTTCTTTTTTAAAAACAAATCTCCATTTCTTCTCTTCTAAACAATGAAATAAAAATATTAATTTAATTTATTTTAAAACGCAATAATAAATATAGTGAAAAATGTAATGAACATTTTTATAATACACTAAAAATGTAATTGAAATTTATGTATTGCTTGGAGAAGTCCTTTTGAAAATGTAATACAGATAAATGACAGTTTAAAAAAACTAAAAATACCCCTTTATTGTTAATCGAACTAAGTTGTGTAACTTAATCTTCTTGTCGCCAAACCTGGAATTAGTCACCATATCTGAAAATGGGATCTGAAAATAGTCTCCAGATGCGGGAGGGGATCTGAAAATGGGAAATCGTTAATCCTGATGATCCAGATCAAGACAGTTGAAACAAAAGTTATATTGTCATCGGTCCTGGGCAAGTGAGAAAATTTCGAATTAATCTGACATTTTTTTTAAAGTGGGTAAAATGAGTTCAAAGATTCCATTGCATACAAGTGAAGCTTATAAAAGGGTGCTAAAAATAGAAATAATTTTTTTAATGTTAAATTTTTCTGTTCGTTTTTCATAATAATTATTTTAAAGTACATTTAAAATTTCAGTACTTATATTGTCTAGAATTTTCTTAATGTTTAAGATAATTAATATATTCCGTAACGTATAAGATATCAATTTTAGGGTTCTTTTACTGTTTTACCAAGATATATATATTATTATTCTTTATACAATTTATGACAGGCTCACGCGTCTTTTCTTTAACATGTCCTTTGCGTTCCTTGGGCCAGAATTAATGGCAACTCTTTTCCAACCAAATCCAAGAAGTTAAGTGTGAATGAAAGATGCAAATTAGCATGCTTTTAAATATCGGAACTTAGAGTAAGCGAGATGGCAGTTTGTGGCAGTTGATGGCAAGTAGAGGAATGTTAATATAGTTCGTGCTTCAAGTTTGGATAAGGTTACGTGGCAATGATTAGAAGTTATAAGTGATAAAGATATAGAGAAGCAAAGTGCATACCAGTGCATGCAAGTAAATACAAGATTGCCTTTATGATATTAGTGATTGATTCTTCTAACTGCAACAAGGTAGGATTGACTATTTAATATTAGAATCAGTGATTGCATTAGAATTGAGTTTAGGCGATTCAGTTATTGATAGTGGTCCGAGTTAGGTTAAGTTATTATTATCTATATATATATATATATTGTGTGTTGCGTATTTTGCTATCGTAGATTCTCTCACATTAATTATTATAATTTAATTTGTTAGAAGTTTAAGTTGAAAAAAAATCTTAATAAAGTCCTATTAAGATAATGATACATTTTAGTTCTTTCGTTAATCCTACACCTCTAGCTCACGCTGACACTCCGAGAGATATTCTCCCAAGAGGGGGAATATCACAAATTTAACTAATGGATTTTAAATATTTATAAAATGTTCAATATCATACACAGAGTATCGATTTTGCAGCTAGTTTTTATTACAACTAAATAATGAGTTAAATGTTAATTTTAAAACTATAAATTAACAATCTTCACATCAAGAAGATTAATTTTTCTTTTCACAGCTTCAAGATATCTTTTATAACATTTTAAATAGAATGTCCTTTAAATGTTCGCATTAACTGTCACATTTGTTGAGGAATTCGTTCATTTTTATCATCAGATACATTTATATTTTTCACTAAGATTATCACATGAAATATATCTTCTTATTTTATTTTCAGAGTAAAAATTAAAGAAATATGTGCATATAGATTAAAATGGATATTAATTCAGTGAATAGAATCTCAATAAACTTTAATAGAAAAAAATACATCTATTACTATGTAAATTTAACTCCTATTTTATAACTTGTTAATAGAACTTTTATCTGCATTTTTAAATTCAAGGAGAAAAAATAACGAAAATGGCTAAAACAATTGCAAATATTGAAATAAATGGACAGAATAGAATAAAGAAATGATATGGACTTCTATTAATCAAAATGAACAAAGATTCATTCTCTTAATTAATGAAGAAAATTAATTCAAAAATTCGGCTTTGTAAATATTGAGGCAATTTTGTTGTCTACAGTATCCTTTACTGAAGACTAGTGAAATGATAATGATAGATACATGATTCTAGCCAATCAATTCAAAGACTCATAGGACGCTCTAGTCAAACGATAAAAGCGATCATGTTTCCAGCTAATCGGTTCACGCGCTGTGGGGCAGCCAAGTTTAGCTCTTTGCAGAAACTTTCTCTTAAAAAGTACATATGTATACAAAATGCATTTAATTTAAAAGTATAAGCATAAAATACGATTTTTTTTAAATCTTAAATCATCTTTTTAAAGTTTTTCATAACACTTAAACAACTTTACTTATTTATGAAATTTGATCTAAGTTTCACAAATAGAACAACCATAGTTTAATGTCTGTTTCAAATTCAATGGAGTACACGTGATGTCTTTATCATGTGACCGTCATGAATTGAGCTCATTGAAAATAAGTTTGTCTTAATAATATAGGAATTATGAGTTTGTAAAATAAATGCTCGGCTTGTTATTCTTACTTCTCATCCATCCGCTTTTCTATTTCTTATTTAATTTCAGATGAAGCGTTTAAGCATCTGGGATCAATGTAATGTTTGTGAGTATTTAAACAACAACGCGCTACATATGTGCAGAACATAATACGTTGTTTATTATTAATTATTTCTTGTAAACGGTCTTTATAATATTAATGAAAGAGAGAGAGAGTTAAGATTAATGTTTTTTTTTTTCATTTTTAATGGGCTGCGGATTGGAGATGTACCATTGCAGACCTGATACATTCCACGGAAGCTGATATATCGTTTTAGTGTGGCAGCATAGAGGCGAATACCAATCACCGCAGGTAAATTTGAGCTATGACGAAGCAAACCTCTACTAGGATTTACCTTTGCCGAGAGTACCCAAGCCATACCGACACTCTGGGGATCTTTTATATGCCGTATAATCATACTACATGGCTACTGTCAATTTTCTGCATCATGATAATCCTTTGACTTGGGCTGGAGTTGAACCGCAACCTTAGGTGCAGAAGGCCAACCAGGTTACCCAGATTAATATTATTTTCAAGATTATTTTTCACTAAAATCAGTTTTTTAAAGTATAAGATATTAAAATATAGACACCTGCATGAATCAACTTTGGCAATATGTGGAACCCGCATAGACTGTTGTACCCCAAGGATACATTCAAAGCCTCTTAGGTCAGTGTTTCTCAAACTGTGGGGCGCGCCCCCCTTGGGGGGCGCAATAACCTTACGAGGGGAGCGCGAGCATATTGAAAATAAAAGATTTAAAAATATTTAATTTACTGAAATGAATTAAAACAAAATACTTTCAGACATAATAAAAAATGCACTTTTACTCTGATATAATTTATAGGCGCGCGCGCGATATTAAGTCATCAAAAATAAAAAATTCTTCAATACCTAATTAGCTATCTTTGATCCTATAGCCAAACAAAAAAACTTTTATTTGATTTGCTGTAATCCCATGATGAGAGATTTTTTTATTACGCTTCCTTTTTAATCTTAACATACTACTCATTCAGAGAAAAAACAGATCCCGTACCCAGAGTCGAAAAAATTTAGGAACATAAAAAATTCATCACTGTCATTATTTTTGAAATACTGCACATTATAGCTGTAATCTGTTTGACCGTCTAAGTTATTGGTACAGTTAGTTATGACCCCTCTCTTATGTGTTTGTTTCTCATTTAGGGAAATTGTAATTAATGTATTTCTGTGTTGCGCTTTTTTTTCATGAAAAGAGTTTTATGATATTTGGAAAACCACGGAGAGTATATATATATATATATATATATATATATATATATATATATTTAACAGTATTCTAAAATATATAAAGTACAACGAAAAACGTTTTAAAAAACTTTTTATTAGTAACATATATATTATCAAAATGAATACACTTTTTACCCGGAAGTGGTCACGCGGGACACACAGATTACGAAATCGTTAATTCTGGCAAAACTGTTTATTTCTTACCAAAGAAAAGTTGAAAAGTCCTTGAAAGTAGGTAAGTATATTTTCTCATAATTAATATATTCACTGAAATTACGATTTTTATTGTGTACTATAAAAAAAATTATAAAAAAAGGATTGGGGTGACTCAATAACCCCGCTGGACCATTAGTATCGAGTGCGTGCCTGCTCCAGGTTTAAAACATGTTGAAGTCTTCTCGCTTTAAATATTAAAAATAATACAATTATTCTTCATCTGAATTTTATATTATTGTTCATTATTCAACATCAATTCTAAATAATAATTCTGTAAGGCTTAAAATTATAGTTCGCTTTAAACTAATTATACTTTGAGCAATCATTTGAAAAAAAATCATTTTACACTTTTGTAAACATTGTAACGCATTTGGCTTTACTCTCCTTACAATACAGCTATTATATCAAGAATGTTTCATTTTCTTATAAAGGAAGTCGTGCAAGCTTGTACTTCAGCCGGTATACTTTTAATGTATCAGTGCTCCATAGTAGTTTATAACTAATTAATGAATACTAAATTAAGAACAAGTTTAATAAGTATTAACGACTTCCATGGGCTTGTATTGCAAAGCAAAGTTTTTGTAAGGAATTCGTTTATGATTAGAAATTGACCCTCTGAATTATTTTTCTATATTTAGCAGATATCTATATTTTGTCTTCTAAGCAGCCACCGCATTTTGCAATATGTTCAGTTTAAAAATTATAGAAAGGAAAAATAACATAGTAATTATCCTATTATTTTATTTATTTATTTATTACTTAAAAGTAGTATACAAAATTTAATACTTATTTTACTAATTTGTATGGTTTATAATTAAGATCGCCTATTGTAGCTTTAGCGTCAAAGTGCATTATTATTGTATGCAGTACATTATTAATGTATAAGGGGGGGCGCCAGTATTGAAAGTTTGAGAAGCACTGTCTTAGGTCCTATGCCGAGTTATGTGGCAGTGGTTATAGCCAATAATGGTGACTACACTAACAACTGATTTTTTTTATCATCCACACGTCATAAGAGGCTGTAATTTTAATTGTTTGATCTGTGTACAATATTTTATCTGCTTAATAAATTTCGCGGTAGTATCTCTAGTTCTTCGTGTTGCATTTTTTTGACAATGTATTAAGGCTCAAATTTTTACATAACATATTTCCCTGAAGTTTTAGAATTCTGGATATACTAATTTGATAATTCCAAATGGAAGTTATTAAATTTTAATTTCTCTAATGAATTATTAATTACCAGAATATATTTAGCAGAATATTTGAAAACATCAATAATTATTCATTTAAATAACAAATTATAATGCATTTGCGTAAATATTTGCAACGGTTATGCGTACATTTAGAATGTAGTTCTCTCGTTCAATATGAGTTTCAAAGGATTAATGATTGTAAATATTTATCTAATATACTATACGTCAATTTGCTTTAAAAGCTTACGCGATTTTCGATCAATCTGTTTGAATTTAAATTAACAACGCGTAAATTTGAATTCAATTTTAGAATTAAATCAATGAAATTCATAACATTATGGGTATACAGCATTGCAAATGCTAATATTCTAGTAATTATGTTGGTTTATCAAGTTTAATTATAATCGAACAATGTGTCATTTGGGTTAAAATAATATTAGACTTCTGGGTTAAATAAATTTCTTTCAACGCTCTCAGAAAAAAATTACTTATTTGAAACAGAATCTATCCCAAATTCTGCCATGTCTTATAGATGGCATAAATAAACTTTCAAAAATGACTTTAAAGCATTTAACCCGTAAGTAGCAGATAAGTCAGAATAAATGTATCTATTCAGAAGACTGTCCTTTTTTAAAACAATGACAAACCTTCATTTGGTTAAATTTATACCGCATTGCTCTGTTATTTACTTGATATCAAGCGAAAATGTTCTGTCTGTAATGTAACATATGCAGTTAAAAGCATTATCTGCTTGAGTACAAAGTAGGGTTAAATCTAGAGATTCAGTTAAGCTGTAAAAGTCGACTCAAATTAAGCTGTAAAAATTTTAAGTATTTTTTTTAATTTCCTAATATATATTTGAAAACGTTTTATGCATTGCAATCCATTTCATGGTTATTGTTATATTTCCTAAATCTTTAACTTCTTTGGTCGGTTAGGACGAATATATATATATATATATATATATATATATATATGTAAGGATAATTAAATTAGATTAAAAATTAAATTCCCTATCTAGCACTTGACTCATCTGTCTCAGTCCCCATATTCAAGTATCAAACTAATCACCTATTTACTTCTTCGGAACATATGGCCTAGCCAATAAATATGTCTAATTCCAGATCGTTAGATTTAATAGTCAACATATGTCAGCATTAACTTTCAAGCACCATCTTCAAAGCAGCGACACTTACCAGATGTTTTTCATGTGTTATTCACGTGAAACCCCCACCATGGCGTGTTTTTTACTCCCTGCTCTTAGCATCAGAATGGATGTAGAAACGATGGAATAAAGACCTTCCTTTTTAAACTTTAATCTGATTCTGTCTTTAAAATCATGACAGAATTAAAGCCGGCAGGATCTTATTTGCCATTAACTTTCAAATCTTAACGTAAAAAACTAATCTTTTTTATAAAATAATTTTAATATAAAAACTAAAGCCAGCGACCATAATAACTGATATGGAGAATTTGACGGAACACCGAATGCACCATATGCCAATATGCTGAAGACGTCGGATTTCCGGAATAAAAAATGGTACGGAAAAAGAAAAAAAAACGCTCTAGTAAAAAAAAAAAATCCCCGAAAGAACATCACTCTGAACATCGAGAAGAATGCGCTGTTTACCGCCGAACGTTATTTCTACCGTTGCTGAAGAGACCAGCAAGTTTGCCGTGAAAGAACCAACTTTCGAATGACGAAAAAAGAAACAAAACAAAAAGAGAAGCGTGAATTCCCCAACTCAGTGATGAAAGGCGTCCAATCCCTTCCGCCAGAATAATAATAATAATAATAAAATATGTTCTTCTTCGAATGGCATTGCGATTTAGTTCCAGTGATACAATGATGGAAGGACCAACACTGCCAAAAAAAAATCTTTTTCGCCGGAAAGTCTGCACGGTAATACTGTGAAATAGTGAAGTATCAACATGAAAGAAAAAATAAATGAATAAAATTTTACTAGTGAAATAAAGTGACAACAACATCTGGATTGCCGTTCACCAAATGTTTCAGCCGCTGCAAAGTGGAGGTCAGTTAGATTATATATTTCCAATTGTAGTAACATTGAAGTAATTGAGTTTTGTTGAACAGAACTTTGCGAAAAAGAATAATATATGATATGATATGGTATTTAATTTTTATAATATAGTTGTGTTATAAATGAGATATTTTCTTTATATTTTAATTGAGAAAACAAAGTATATAGGTTTAGTCATACAAAAGTTTGAGAAACTTTATAATATACTTCTCATAATTTTATCTTAAGATGTCGAATGAGTTAATAGTTATGATAGAAATTGGTGTTTTAAAGTGAAAGATTAGTTTTAGATTTTTTAGTTTTAGATTAAGTTTTTAGAAAAATTACTAATGAGAGAACTAATACTAGAGAGATTGATTGTTATAAGAAACAAAAGTCAAGTCAAGTTGTATTCTTTTTTCTCCATTGAATTCAATTGTTTTGTTAATTATTTTATTCAGCAGTAATCTTATTGCATGTCATTTAATTTTTTTTATTTTGAAATTGTGTGTTTTGATATACTGGCCATATATCAGGTATCACTATTTCTCGAAATTTTCCTTATCTAAAATTAAAATTAATTTAATAACTTTAAGCTTATTTTTGGATACTATACAGTGGATAAGGGAAAATACAATCATTATAATTTTGTATATGTCTCGAAACATTAAGAGTACAAACTTGTTTAGTTTGATATGTACACCTCTCATTGTTTCTTATCAGCATCCCTGAACATCTGTGAGTTGATGACGCATATTTCTCAGAGAGATGTGTTCAAAATTAAGTAAGGTGATACAGTTTATATTAGTGAATGTGTGATGTACGAGAAAATTAAGAATTTTTGTCTATGAAACGAATTTTTAGAAGGTTACGGTAATATTCAAAATATTGTATGCGATATTAAGTTACAATGAATATTGTGAAAAATTTTCAGAAATACTAAAAGTTATTATTGAAGTGAATCCACTTTACCGACTCAAAATAATACAAAAGAGCTCTTATATTCTTATACTCTTATATTCTTATACTCTTATATTCTTTTATTCCTATATTCTTATAATTTTTACATTTTATAACGCATATGAAATAAAATATTGTTTATTGTGTTGGGTAGTGCGTAGAAGTTGTGTGTTATACACCGTTTTCATATTATTAATAATTTCATTTTATTGGTGTCTATGTTTTTTTTATCTTTTTAAAAATGTATTCCATATATGCAAAATTTAGTGTATCAATGGCGCCAGAGTAGATTTTTATACAAAATTATTATTTTAACATTTGTATGATTTCATGTATTTTTATATTTACTATCTTATTGTTTGATATATTATTTTCCAACATAATTTTTTTATAAAATATCTACCAGCTATAATACGAATCTATTATTATGAAGGAATAGGAGGAAACGTGAGCTCTTATTCTAGATGTCAAATAGATTTTAACAAGCTAATCTTCAATTATATGTATGGAAATTCATGTTTATCAATTAATTGTCATTATTGTGTTTGTTGTTGTAGTTTTATTTATTATATTGCTTTTTGATTTTAGTATTACTTTTGCTTAAAAATTTCTACTGTGTTTAATATGTCTTTCTAAATAACTATGTATTGTTTTGTGTTTGTTGAAAATTGATTAAGTTTGTAAAGAGAGAAAAAACCACGCCATGACTCCCTTTTAAAATTGGGGGGCAAATGTAAGGATAATTAAATTAGATTAAAAATTAAATTCCCTATCTAGCACTTGACTCATCTGTCTCAGTCCCCATATTCAAGTATCAAACTAATCACCTATTTACTTCTTCGGAACATATGGCCTAGCCAATAAACATGTCTAATTCTAGATCGTTAGATTTAATAGTCAACATATGTCAGCATTAACTTGCAAGCATCATCTTCAAAGCAGCGACACTTACCAGATGTTTTTCACGTGTTATTCACATGAAACCCCCACCATAGCGTGTTTTTTACTCCCTGCTCTTAGCATCAGAATGGATGTAGAAACGATGGAATAAAGACCTTCCTTTTTAAACTTTAATCTGATTCTGTCTTTAAAATCATGACATATATATACATATATATATATATATATATATATATATATATATATATATATATATATATATATATATATATATATATATATATATATACATATATATATATATATATATATATATATATATATATATCCATATTGCTTTTATATTATTCCAATGATTAAGTCCAACCTTTTAGACATTTTGGTTTATTAGACGACACATACAGAAGACATGTAAACAGCACAAAGAACATTACGTTACTGATTCTAAAAACTAAAAAAAGTATAACTCTCAGATGACTTGCAGCGTCATCTATTAACTTTACACTTAATTTACAACAAATATATTCAAGTAAAATTGCATGAATAATAATTGTAATATAGATAATATATATACAGTCGAACCTCCATATTACGAACCTCTATATTGCGAATTGTTCTATAAAGCGAACTTTTTCCTAGAACCAAGAACATTTTATGATTTCTTCGTAAAATAACCTCCCAACAGAGAAGTGTGTTTTCTTTTTAGCAAACTTTTTTTCTTGTGATTCAATTTTTTCCCTCCTATTTTGGAAGTATTTCTGGACATTTTAAGTTAATCTCTCTTTTAACACATTTTATGGTTGCCTTGAACTGGTTTTATTAGGTGCCTAACTCACCGAGATCAATAGAATTCTGGGCCTTCCATCTAAGAAGTGCAACCTTGTACCCCTTTATCCAGTTCACTAGAAACATCTTCGATATCCCCTTTCATCCTCAGTGAAGTTGTCTCGTGTCCCAGTGTCTTTGAACTAGTTTTCATTCATTTGAAATGTTGGACAATGCCCGGACAGACACACAAGAAAGTGAGTTCATAAAACATAGTTAAAAACAAGCATCAGTCAAGAACATTTCTGTGTTCAACCGAAGAATTGTTTCTGATAGAGAATGTAGATTACTCTTCTAAGAAATTGGATATTGTATTGGATGTAATCATTCACATCTATAATCGATGGATGCAGAAGGAAATGATTGAACAACGACATAAATTTCATCAAAATTTTCTTAGTAGTACGCGTGATGGTAGGCATATAATGCGCAGTGGCGTAGCTTGGTATACAAAGGCCCTGCTGCTGAAAAAAATGAAGGCCCTATATTGGTGGGATTTTATCAAGTTAAAAAGTGAAACTATATGAACATTTAAAATATACTAAACTACAATTTTTATTTACTACCTTCTCTTTCTTGACATTGCTTGCACTTATACGCACCCCTGGGGGGGCGGTTATCCCTAATTTCAGTTTTGAAATTTGTCACCGTATCAACAACACGAGGCCCCACGTAACAGGAGTGCCCCCACATGTGAAAACAAAAAGTTGTGAAATGTAAACCTCTAAAAAAAGAGCCTCCAAAGAATTTCGATACAGAGCCCATTCAAGACTAGCTACGCCAGTGTAATTCATGCAATACATTTTGTATGTGCTTGAGTACTTATTGACGTTAAAAGGAAGGAGAATCGTAACGCCGCGCTATAAAACATCGTTGTAGAATTCCTGCCTATATATTTGGAAGGATCGAACTCACCCACCAGTGGACATAGAGGGGGAGAAAACTACATCGATTGCAAATACGAAAAGCCTACCAAGTATTGAAAAATAAAGCTAAATTACGATGAATCATAATGTTATTAAAAATAGAATGTAACGAGGAAGTAATTGTCCCGTATGTAGGTTTTTTTAAGATGTAATAATAAGTATGGTAACATTTTTCATGGAACTTTCAAGTATCAGTTTATAGAAAAATGAAAAATACTATCGAAAATAATATAAATTTTTCAATAAGTAAAGTTCAAAAAACATTAAACAAACAACGAAAAGAATTTAGAAGAATTCCCAACAAGTTCAAAATCACTTTCAACTAAATTACCATGGTTATTATTATATATATATGTCGCAACATTTTATATTTATATCTTAAATTTGGGAGACATTACCGCAAGTTTGGTTTGATTGGTGGTCAGGGTTCGAAGATCCCTATGAGCTTGAGGGCCCCGGCACATAGCACCACCTAGTCCGTTGGTAGCTACTCCACTGCCAATGTGTATGGTGTTCGTGGATTGCTCAAGCATTCAAGCATTTTCTTCTTCAATGGAGTATTGGACCGTAGAGATAGACAACCAAATGAAATGATATTGTCTTTATAGATGAATAGCACTTCTGCCTACAACATTTCAATAGTTCACATTAGAGTTTGGAAACACCATGGAGAAAGGGCGCTTCCTTATTCTGCATCATAGTAGTGATTCTTCATATAATGGTTGGGAAATGGTATTGGATTCCTCTCTCCCACATCCAGTACGCATTACCCCAGTAGGAGGACCAACCAGCGGTCTTTATATCTCTGAGGCTTCAGCGCCTGTTCTCTCCCCTTATCTTCAAAACCACATTCTGGAAATTCCTTCAAACCATATTCAAGCATGACAGTGCGTGACTGCACGTTGGCTATGCAATATTCAAAACTTCAACGTCAATCAGATTGTATTGCAGCGTTGTCTTGCATTCTCTCTATCTACGACAGTGCTTCTCAAACTTTCATTATTAGTGACCTAATTTTCAATCATAATTTTCATCGCATCCCCCCCTCCATACAAACAACAATGCATTGAATTCAATAATACTATACTTTGACCCTAAAGCTGCAACACGACTTTAACCTCTTAAGTGCCACTGAAGTATATATACGACTTGCTCAACCAGGGTGTTAAACGCTCGGACGTATATATATATCTCACTCAACTGGTACGTTTAATACCCCGGACGTATATATATGTTTCTGAAATGCGATCTTCTCTGTGCACTGTTATCCATAAAATTATTCCGAAGACTTTAAAATGCAATAATAGGCATTTGACAGTTTTTGTGAAGGATTTACTTATAAAAGACGATTTTCTTATTTATTCCTTTTCTTCCCCACCCCCATACATGGAATCCCCCCTACGAGGAAAATGGAGGCATTGGGGACTGAATTCCATAATTTTTAATTGGCAGTGATGGGATTATTTATAAACCGTATAAACTATCAAGATCAGTGTTAATTTTTGTATATAGTATGCGTGGAGTCATTGGTAATTATTAAATTTTGTACTTATATATATATATATATATATATATAACTTAGTATTGTTAAATTAATTAAGAAATACGTATCCAATAATGATACATTTATAAGCTTATTATATTGGTGTTAATGTGTATTTTATTATTTTTATATTAGAATTAATTTTGTTTTGCTTCCTTTGAGTAAATTAATAATTTTTCCAAAATAATATTTGTTATTGACTTTTCAATAGTTTCGCGCCCCCCTTGTAGAGTATCATGCCCTTCTAGGGAGGTACGCCCCACAGTTTGAGAAACGCTGATCTACGATCTATCGTCTCCAATCTATTGTCTTTTGAACACATTCTGATTGATGATTGCATAACGATTGATCTATTATACACCAAATCAACTTTGGCAATGTGTAGAGGTAACATAGGTTTCCATACCCCTTCAAGATATCTAAAGCTTTCTTCATTCAATATTAGGACCTTTTTTTTAGAAGTTATTGTCAACTGTAAGGAAACAATACTGATTTCCTCCTCCTCCCTCTCACAGTTCAGAAAACAATATTTTCAATCACTTCACCTCTTAGCGCTGCGTTATCTCTGATACATTTGACTATTATATATCTTGTCCTTCCAAGATATTGCATTTAAGATGGTCAGTGGTCTATCTCAAAAGGGTTGAAAAAATTGTTATTTTTGGTACAATAATTAGTCTGAAATTATGAATTCTTATTGCATACCTATCTTGAAATACTTTCAGCTTGTTGTTTAACATATTTTTTGCATGCTTTTCATTTCATAAATATCTTATGTGAAAACTATAATTTTCTGTAAAAACCTTTTTTTTTTATTTTCCTTGTCAAAATATTCTGTTTGCTTAAACTTAATTTCTTATATTATTTATGAAAATAAAAAAGGGGGAGGGGAGTTTGACTGAAAAAGTAGTTTATTATATTATTACTTTGTATATAACTATCATACAAATTGCTTGCTTTTATTTACATTACCCTATTTTTTCATAGAAAGTCGAAATAAGAGCTATTTTTTTCATATATTCTGATCATTCAGTTCCCTGAACGATTTCATTTAATTATAAAAGTCTCTCCTATAATTTACAATGAAAAAACTTCGTAAAATTATAAAATTAATAATGTAATAACTTTTTCTCCTTTTAAAAATATTGTGTATCATGTTTATTATCAATAATCTAAAATTCTCATTGTAGTAAAATCCAATTTTAATTGGAATAATTAAGTTTATTTTAATTTCTTTGAAAAACAAATTCCAAGCAATTACATTTTTACCTAACATGTAACAATACCGTGAACATTTAACCAAAGCAATTATTTCAGTTTAACTATTTTTAATATAATATATAATGTTACGTCGTTAAAAATGATGAGACCGTTTTAAAATCAATATTTTTCTTCTCATTAAATTTTTTTAAAAAAACTTTTATTTTAGTTGGTATTTATACGAATCTTAAAAAACTGTTTCTGTCAAGTGAATTGCGAAATACATAATCACTAAAAATCATAAAAATTTCACAGTAAAAAATAATTTAATGTTACAGTATTACAACACTTATTAAGTAATAAAATTATTCTTCAATTGATTTTTGTATCAGACAATCCTTTATAAGTTTTGCCACATTTTACTTTAAATTTAGGCTAGATTTTTTTAATTAAACACCCAAAAATATTTTTCAACTGATTTTTACAATGCTTAGTTAAGGTTAATTTAAATGTGAAAAAAGTTAAACAATATGTTTTTATTTTTACTTTGTGGAAATGGTCAAAATAGTTTCAATAACTGTGTGAAAAGTAACTTGAAGTAATATTAATGTAATGTGTTAAAAATTAAACAAATAATCAAATAAAATTAATACATAAATTTTTACAATTTGAATTTTAAATAACATGTTATTATTGAAAGCATTTAAAGCTTTTAAAACTATACTTGTGAAAATTTTGTGTTTTAGTTACTTTTTATTTAAAAAAATACAATTATTATATTTATGTATATACATATGACAGAATCACAATATTTTTAAGAGACAAAACACCTTTTAAATTAACATTAAAAACTTTCAAACCACATCAAATTTGTAATTACAATTTTTAAAAAAGTTGAATATAATAGGTAGGAATTTATATATCTTAAGGCCAGTGTAAAAGTAATGCGGACGTCTAACTAGCATATGATAATTCAGGTTTAGTTAAATCTTCATCGCAGATTTAACAAAAGCTGTTTCATCCAATGGAACTGCCATCTAGAAGAATAATATCGACTGAAATATTTCTCTAAAATTATTAATAATTAAATAAACAGAACAAATGAAATAATATTTGAAAAAGATGTACTAACATCAAGTGTCATCCAATACAAGTTTTAAAAAATTTATTTGAACTTGAATGGAAGTTTAAGAAGTATTTTATTAACGATTAAAAATATGAACAAAATATAAAGGGTGTTTTTTTAGAGGTATAGAACTTTAAATTGCAATAAAACAACGATGTATTATTCGATTGACATGAATTTTTTTTATTCGAAGGACAATCTTGTGGCATTACATTTTAAATATGATTTCTGGCATAGGACTGCCACGGCTGGCTCGGATGCAGTCCAATCTGGACGTCCAATTTTCGATGACTTTTTCCAACATTTGTGGCTGTATATCGGCAATAACACGGCGAATATTGTCATCCAAATGGTCAGGCGTTTGTGGCTTATCCGCATAGACCAATGACTTTACATAGCCCCACAGAAAATAGTCTAGCGGTGTTAAATCACAAGATCTTGGAGGCCAATTCACAGGTCCAAAACTTGAAATTAGCCGGTCACCAAACGTGTCTTACAATAAATCGATTGTGGCACGAGCTGTGTGACATGTTGCGCCGTCTTGTTGGAACCACAGCTCCTAGACATTATGATTGTTCAATTCGGGAATGAAAAAGTTAGTAATCATGGCTCTATACCGATCACCATTGACTGTAACGTTGTGACCTTCATCGTTTTTGAAGTACGGACCAATGATTCCACCAGCCCATAAAGCGCACCAAACAGTCAGTTTTTCTGGATGTAATGGTGTTTCGACATACACTTGTGGATTGGCTTCACTCCAAAAGAGCAAGTGTTGTTTGTTGACGTAGCCATTCAACCAGAAGTGCGCTTCATCGCTAAACAAAATTCGCTTATGAAAATCGGGAACAACGGCAATCTCGTTTTGGGCCCATTCGACGAATCTACGCCTTGCTTGATGATCGTTTCGATGAATTGCCAAACCAAACTGAGAATAAATCACTTGACAGCTGTTAAATTGGTCGCCATCTTGGAAAGTAATGACAACTTAAACTTCTATACGTGGAAAAAAACACTCTTTATATTTAAATATATAACGGGAGAGTGTGAACTATAATTGCAGGTATTGTGGAAAATATATCACACACTGTACATAGTTTAAATAGAAAGACATAAAATAGTTTTCATTAGAATTCTTACTTCTCTGATTATATATTCCTCAGAAGCAAACAATATTTCTAAAAAACTTCAGATGGTGTTCTGGAATTCGGCAAATTATTTATCGATTTTTCCATTTTCAATATCGATATTCGATGACGAATGTAAGTAGTTATTAATTTGAAACAATATTCGAGGCTCAACGATTGAAATCAGATTACCCGATAAAGTGGCCTATCAAATCTAGAACACAAAGCATTCATGAATTGGAATGCTTAAGGAATTCATATTGTTTCGAGAAAAATCTGACTGAGTGACTTGAATTGATCCCCAATTTATACTTCAAATCTGTTAAGAACAGATAGTGATTCGTTTTGCTTTAACATAAGAGTACTAAAAAGATTTTGAATGTATCGAGGAATCAAAAAACTCTGATATACTAAAATTCCAACAATGTAATCTTTAGTAAAAGCAAAGTTTCTTAAAAAATATTACAAATTTTTGTTACAATCTTATTTATATATAGCTGAGAACTAAATTTATTTGAATTGTTATGGATTAAATCCTTAAAAATGATACACATGAATAAAATCCTCCACTTTACTCTTTCAAGTAACGAAAAAAGTTTCATTAAACACTTCTTAAATGGTGTTTCAGATATCTCTCTAGCAATGTGATTTCTTGTGAATACTTTGACTTTAAATCCTATAATAGCTTTTTGACAATGCTAAGTATAAAACATCTCTGTGAATAACTTTTTTTATTGATAAAGTTCAAACATTTGCTAAAAACTATTAAGTTAACATTTATGATGATATTTCAAATGTGATGCGAGTAAAGAAATCTCTGGAATCTAAAAAACTAAAGTGTGGAATTTCAATATTCCATAAAACAATGATTATTTAAAAAGTTTTTCTTTATAAATACTGTTTATAGGCTCTAATTTAGGGATGGGCACTCGCAATATTCCGGTGAACCGATAATACATTTTGAGGTTGCAGCCTTTGCTAAGACACGCATTTCAAATGATGCGAGTACCGAATCTCTGGAATCCTAAAAAACAGAAGTATGGAATTTGAATATTCCATAAAACAATTATTATTTAAAAATGTTTAATCTATTTTATGGATGGGCATTAAGCCGATCGCAATAGACCGGGGAACCGCTAATACATTTTGGGGTGACCGCCATTGCTATGACACGCATACTAAAAATAATATTTATGGAACACTGATGCCAACTATACTGAATAATCGGCTTTTCACAATCGTTGTGATTATGTTTACTTAAGTAAATAATTTGATAAATATAAAGACGACACATGTACTTACATTGGAAGCGCACAATGACGCTTAAGGTATCCGACTACGTTCGAAACCGTGATTTTGCAAAATCATATAAATGGATAATATTTATGATATTTAGTGTCACTTAGGTTAGAAAAGGTACATAACCCTGTTTAAAGAATATTATTACAATAAAAAATCATTTGCGTACAGTATTTTGATAAAAAAAGAACATAGAATGACCAATATTCAAAATATTCTATTTTGTGAAAAATGCTTCTATTATAATAATATTGTGCCTGCATATAGTCCAGACCTGTGTACAGAGGCTCAACTAGAATTTTTGAAATATATAACTTAGAATAGGGTTTATCCATGTTTTACGACAACAGAGGGGAGAAATTTTAAGAAAAAAACGCAGATAATTATTTTAATTGCTCTCTAAAAATCAATAATTCTGAAAATAATGTTAATTTTCAAATATTCTAATTCTCAGACTCTCTGGAGAGAAGTCTTTATTTTATATAAGCAAAATATTATTATTATTCAATCATTTGTTATAAAATAAGAACGTTTTGAAAAAAGATTATTCTAAGTTAATTTTTTGACAAAATATTGTATTTAAATACTTTTTTGTATTAATGTCCTTAAAAGAATTGTATACACAAATTCCAATCTAGTGATACTAAATGTATTGAAAATTATCAGTTTATGCGCTTTTTTAAAATCACGATTCTCAACGTAGTCGGTTACCTTAACATGTTCACTGTGGATGTAGGAGAAAAAAAAACAATCATAGCGATTGAAGTCATTTAGATGAATTTTTGCTCGACTGAAGGAGGGGGGAGCATATTTTGATGATCATCTCTACCCACACTAGTAGAGGATTGGCTATTGACACTTACCACGGGATTGGTTTCTCGTGTTGACGTCATGTTTCGTGATGGTGCAGGTCAGGCAGCGATTCGTTGCAGGGCATCGGTTTTAGATTCATCTGTCCACGCCTGCTCTCGGCTCGCTGCATTTAACGCTCTACGATCTAGTAGTAATCTGTAATATTTTAAAAGACGGGTACTATGTCGAAAACAAGGGTTAAGAAAAGGATTCAGATAGAGAAAAAAGGAGAAAGTTTAATACTGAATGTCCAAACTTCTCCATTGGGGGGACCGCAGCACCTTTAAAGCCTTACAAGTAGCCCGTACCCTGTAAAAGTCCACCCACCAATGCTCTAATTCCACAAATGCATTAAAGCTAATAATAAATCTGCGAAGTATTAATTCTTAAATACATTATAAATAAAAATATGTATTAATTCTTAATTTTTTTACAGAAAAAGATTAAAAATGTGCAAAAACATTGCAATATATTATATTTTCTACCAATATCTATCTGCATACACTTAAAAACAGGAAATATAGAGATCCATAAATGGAATGTCCATATTCTACGAAAATGGATGATTAAGATGAATGAACATGCACAGTAACAAGTAAAAATAGTTTATAAATATATATTGAGTGAGCTAATAGTAGGAATTGAAAAAATAAATTAATCAATTCCTACTTGGGTTAACGTAAAAAAAAATTTATCTTAGTTACTTTTTATTAAAAATTTACAATTAATATAAATATATCTATACATATGAGACAGAATCACAATATTAAGTGACAAAATAGAAAATGATTTTCCTTGCAATTTTCCATTTTCCTTTCTATATAGGGTGTTGGACTAGTATTTTGTTTTGTTAATATTTACTCATCAATTAAATTTAAGTGTTCTAATAAAATAGTATAGTAAAAAGAAATCGCATTCTCAGAAATTAGGCCATCCCAGGTGATATTCAAACCCACTACCTTTGGATTGGAAGTCCAAAGTGCTATCCATTGCGCTACAAGGACATAGCGTGCGATTTTCCTTTTTATATATGGTTTTGTACTATTATTTTTGAGTGTTACTCTATTCATTAATTAAGTGTAATTAATGAATTAATATTTGAAAAATTGTATTAGCATCAAGTGTCTTCCACTACAGTTTAAAAAAATGAATTTGAACTTGAGTGGATTAATGAAAAGTATTATATTAAGGGGTTCACCCATGTGATAGGTTCAAAAAATCAAAGAAATTTTTTTTTTCATTAACTGTTTTTTTAACATGTCTAGAATACGGTGGTAAAATGACTTTTCAAAATTTGAAGTCGTTATAAAGATTCAGGTTTTAGAAGAGCAGCTGTTCGGAGCGCTAAGTTAAGATTTCCATTGCTTTAATCGAACTTGAAACTTTAAAAGCGTTTTTCTCAAAACTGTGTTTTCCAAACTTTTCTCCACCATATCTCGAGAACGGTTTGACCGAATGACTTCAAATCCGTAGAGTATAGACTCAGCAAATATATACGTACCAAATGGACTACGATAATTCCAAAATTCAAAATGTTTCTACTTTGTATTACAAAAACATAACAAAAAACCATGAAATTTGAAACTTTTTCTTCAGAGGTCTACTAAAGGTACAATTTTTGATATTTTCAATTGATTTTGTCCATTCTGTGCATGTAAACTTATAGATTAAAGCGCCATTATTTTTTTTATTTCAGATAAGCCAATCATCCGGAATCGTGGAGAAAGTGAGCGTCCTTTTTTTTTCGAGGCGTGTGTGTTCAGAGCGCTATAACTCGCGTTCTATTGGATATTTTTGGCTAAACATTTATATAATACTCTTAAAATACATACACATAAAATATTAAAAACTTAAAGTTCTATCTTGCTACTGGTCATCAAAAAACAATCCATAAGAATGCTTAAAAGTCAGGCCATCACATAGGTGAAACCCCTTAACTATGCAAAATGTGAACACGATATGTACATAAATAATATAGAGAGAGAGAGTTGTGAACTATATATATAATAGTGGGAACTGAAAAAAAGAATTGCGGTTTCTCAATAATCGGTTAGTTAATTATAAAATAGGGTTGTGACAAACTAAGGAATTCATTTGAATTTTTCAGTTCCCTACAAATGTTTATTCACCTTGGTACTAGTATTCGTGCACTAATAGATCTACGGACTAGTTGCAAGCAGATGTTATGTGCCTCTGTGGCAGGCGGCAATAAGAGCGACATCTTACTCCTCTCCGGATATCTCCAGACACGTCTGTAAGAGATATCGGAATACTGGACGAAAACCAGAATCATCACTAAAGGGTAGTTTTCACAGTTCGTGCAATTCCAAGCTGTTTGAACCCAGTACTTCCACCACTTACTTGATATAGTGCAGATGTAAAGAATAAGCTGCCTAACAATCAGCAGGAGTAGATTTCTGGACGATAGAAGGGCATTATGATCAAGATTTAATTTTCAACGAATATCGCTCTCTGAAAGTATAATAACTAAAAAAAATTTAATTATATAATTCATGGTTTTATATTGTTCCTTTTGTGTAATCTAGAATTTTATTTTGAAAAATAGTGCTTCTCACACCACGCCTTGCTCTTCAAACTTGCAACACACTTAATTATTCAATTGGTTTACAAGATCAACTCAGAGAGCCCTTTTTTGGGATGTAATGTGCAAGTGCTAGAAATTTTGCCAAAAATACTTGGATCAGTTCCAATGGTTGAAGAAAATCAGGAACGAAATCATTTACCGTAAAATTCGGCGTATAACGCGTACTTGGACATAAAAAAAGAAAATGAAATTTATGATTGCGCGTTATACGCCGGGTATAAAAATAAAAAATGAGATGAATATACAAAAAATTAGACTTCTACATACATCGAAATACAAGTACTGCTTATTTTTAAAAAATGGCATTACCTATGAACTTGAAACAGTGTTTCTCCTACAGTGGGGCGCACCCCCTGGGGGCGCGATAACCATACGAGGGGCAGCGAGAGCATATCGAAAATAAAATATTTAAAAATAATTAATTTACTGGAATGAATTAAAACAAAATACTTTCAGAGATAATAAAAAATTCACCTTTACTCTGATATAATTTATAGGCACGCGCGATATTAAGTCAACAAAAATAAAAACTTTTTCAATACCTAATTAGCTATCTTTGATCCTATAACCAAATCAAAAAAATTTATTTGATTTGCTGTAATCGCATGATGAGTGATTTTTTTACTACGCTTTCTGTTTAAACCTAACATATAACTCTTTCAGAGAGAAAACAGATCCCAGACGTAGAATTGAAAAAAATTAGGAACATAAAAAATTCCTCACTGTCATTATTTTTGAAATACTGCACATTATAGCTGTAATATGTTTAACCTTCTAAGATATTGGTACAGTTAGTTATGACCCCTCTCTTATGTGTGTTTGTTTCTCATTTAGGGAAGTTGTAAGTAATGTATTTCTCTGTTACACTTTTTGCCATGCAAAAGAGTTTTATGATATTTGGAAAACCACGGAGAGAGAGTACACACACTTTGAAGAATTACTTGGCCAAGACTTAATTTTACGAGTATTCTATACATATAAAGCATATAACGCGAAAAACCTTTTACACAATTTCATGTAATCATAATGAATACACTTTTTGCTCGGAAGTGGTAACGCGGGACGCACAGATTACGAAATCGTTAATTCTGACAAAACTGTTTAACTGTTACGAAAGAAAAATTGAAAAGTCCTTGAAAGTAAGTAAGAAAACTTTCTCTTAATTAAATTATTCACTGAAATCACGATTTGTATCGTGGACAAAAAAATAATTTTTAAAAAAAGGATTAGGGTGACTCAATAACCCCGCTCGACCGAATCCAGTGCACGCCTGCTCCAGGGTTAAAACATGTTGAAGCCTTTCGCTTTAAATATTAAAAATGATACAGTTATTCTTCATTGGAATTTTATATTATTGTTCATTATTTAACATCAAATATAAATGTTAAATTCTGTGAGGCTTAAAACTACTATTCGCTAAAAACTCATTCCAATTTGAGCAACCATTTTTTAAAAAATCATTTTACATTTTTGTAAACACGGTCGAGCATTTGGCTTTGCACTCCTTACAATTCAGCTCTTATATCAATAATGTTTAATTTTCTTATAAATGAACTCAGGCAAAGAGTGGACACTTCAGCCGGTATACTTTTAATGTATCAGTGCTGCATAGAGTATTTTATAACTAATTAATTAATACTAAATTAAGAACAAGTTTAATAAGTATTAAAGACTTCCATGGGCTTGTCTTGTAAAGCAAAGTTTTTATAAGGAACGTTTATGATTAGAAATTGACCCTTTCAGTTATTTTTCTATATATTTAGCAGATATCTATATTTTCTCTTCTAAGCAGCCACCGCATTTTGCAATACGTTTAATTTAAAAATTAGAAAAAGGAAAAATAACATAATAATTATCCTATTATTTTATTATTTATTTATTTTTTTGCTTAAAAGTAGTGTACAAATTTTTAATACTTATTTTACTAGTTTGTATGGTATATAATTAAGATCGCCTATTGTAGCTTTAGCGTCAAAGTGCATTATTATTACATTCACTACATTTTTTAAAGTATAAGGAGGGGGCGCGATAAAAATTGTGATCGAAAAGGGGGGCACCAGTATTGAAAGTTTGAGAAGCACTGACTTGAAAGGTTGTAGTTATGGAAGTATACAATTTTTCAAAAACAATATATGATTTTTTTATTGGCTATCTTATTTTATAAATATTTAATTCAGGAATCAATCGTTCAAATATTCTATAATTGTTTCCTTTTTATGAATGTTCATCTCATTCACTATTTTAATCGCAATTTGGCTACTCCTTCATGTTAATATCAATTTTTTTAGAGAATAGTTGAACATTAATAATTTCAAATTAAAATAATTGGCAGGAATTTACCTTCAAAAATATGTTTTGCTCACTAGTAAATATCTCGTGCATCTTTCAAAATTATTAAGCTAAAATATTTTTTTAAAAAAAAAATTTTATTGATAACATATATTTCTGAAAAAAAGCTTTAGTATGCAAAAAAATCGTTAAGTATTTTGATTTCTGACATTCGATTTTATATTGCTCTTGTAGAAAATATAGGTTTAGTAAACGTCGTTTATCCGAATCAATTGGGACCTGACACCGTTCGGATACGCGATTGTTCGGATAAACGAAAACCGAATGCATTCCATGCAGTATATGAAACCGGACACTATACAAAGATTGAAAATCATCACATGCGAGAAATATGCTTGAATAAAAAGCAAAATAGGTGTAAAATGTCGCAATTTTACCTTTATTGTGAAAAATATTCACTTATTTTTCGCTGTATCATTGTACACCTTCATTTTTTGGTTCCAAGGTCTCTGATTCTCTTGATCACCAGTAGTTGAGTTCGATAGCACTCTGATTGTTGTTCGTACCACTCCATAGCTGTCTCTAACGCAGAAAACGCGTCAGCATTTGATGGACCCTCGATACCTTCGTTGTTGTTGTCCTCGTCTTTATCCGTTTCATCGTCGACAGAGTCAGATTCTTCTTGCATGGAGGTCACAATCTCGTCATCATTTAGCATTTGAAATCCAGACTTCTGTATCGCATGCCATCCAGGTTTTTAAATTTTCTTCATCGCATTCTTGAAATCCTGGGATCGATTAGACAAAGTCGGTAATCTCATCCCTGTGGTTAGTCATTGAAGTCTTTTTTCCTTCTAAATCTGTCCACAACTTATTCCATGCATTTTTCAGGCTCTGTCTTTCGAGCGACCTCCACGCTTCGGCTAACATGCAGCAGGCGGCCTTCATATTGAGCTTTTCAGCAAAAGCAGCAACACTTTCTTCGTCGTTTTCTGCAAAAAGTAATCTCCGCAAAACTAGTTTCCTAAAAAACTGGTCCGGATATTTGACGCTCTGGATAATAAACGTTCCGATAAACGACATTCTACTGTAAGTTAATACTTTTAAATGTTTTAGTGTAAACTAACCTAAATTGTAATCACGTTAGAGGATATTTACAATATGGTCTGATTCTTCTAATTTGTTTGAATTTAAAAAAAAATAACTAAAAATAAAAATAGAATCAATGAAGCATTATATATTTAAATAAATTCAATAAACTCTACTTTATTTTTGAAAACAAAGTTTCTGTATCAAAAGAAAAGAAAAAGAAGTTATGTATTTTGAAATGCATCTATTATATTATATTAATACGCAAGCAATACACAGAAACACCAAGTAACTAAACCCAATTAGCTCAATATAATAAACAAATTGTCAGCTCGTTTCCAAGAAATTTTTATTTTGTTTTCAAAAACAGAAAGTGTTCCTTTCACTAATATTTACATCGATTAAGAAACAATAACAAATTATGTCATTTCACAAAAATTGCGTTACATCGACACAAAGTTTATTGCTATCATCAAAAATACTCAAACTATAATACATCGTTACATATTGAAATTTTTGATAACAGGGGTAATAAATCCGGTAAGTCAATAATTTTAAAAAGTCAAGAATAGATAAGTCAATGCAAAGGAAAGGAAAATAAATAGTTAATAAATGTTTGAAAAGTAAACAAGATAATTGGAAAAAAAGAAAATTTGAGCAAATTACTATCCTGTTTATAAAGGGGAGAGTAATGTGCCCAAAATGTTATAAATAAAAGAAACACTTAAATAATCGAATCACGTTTAACTTTCACATGAATTCCTCACATGCTCTAACACTAAGGCGTTCTCTCAAACTGATTTTTGACTTATGAACGTACCAAAGACTGCATATATATATATATATATATATATATATATATATATATATATATATATATATATGATTTTTTCCCTTCAGAAGCTGAAACCTTTTCCCCCTCCTAGCTTTCATGTTGTAAGGGAAAGAATGGACTCGCTTCAATGACTTAGAGCAAGAGCCCGCACTTGATTTATTCTAAAGGGGGGAAAAGAGGATACGAAAGCATGTCCTTCAAAATTGTCTCTCTTGGGAAATACACGCTCTATGATGTCCTAAAATAATTAAAGGAGGCACCCCATTCTATAAATATATTGCGAGGAAGGATTACATTTTTGAAGAATTTGAAGGCCAATGGGGAGGAGAAAAAAGGAACAACTTTGTAGGGGATGATAGGAATGAAAAATAATGTTAAAAAATGTTCTTTTAGTGCTCGGAGAAGGGAAATTCTCGATTTTATTGAGGATGAATTTTGAAATAGTGAAATGTGCACTTGAAATGAATAAAAAATGCGTTCAATTCATAAAATGAAATCAGTTTTCGTTTAAACTTTTAGTTGATTTGTTAGTTGTAAAATCATCCACAATAAAAGAAACTGGAAATTAACATTATTAGTTGAAATATGTTTATAATCATTTGGTTTAATAAACGTAATAGATTCTTTAAGGATCTTTAGGATTAGAAAATTAGATTTTTCGAGACCATTACTCAGAGGAACATAATTTTATAAAGAAACTTTCATTGAATGCTTAGAGAAAGTGAAGTGACATAAATAAATATATTTAAAATACATCAAAATGTGAAACATATTTTATGAAAATAAACTATGAATTATTAATTTTAGGTTAATATCTTACACTAATTTATTTTTTTATTTATATACGTTAGCTTGTTTTAATTAAAGCAATAATATTTGTTAAACATATGATAAATATGTGTTAATAATAGAAATTATTAATGAACTAATTCTCCTTTGGAAAACTTATACTTATAGGTATATTTTGAAAGACATTTAGAGGATAACCTTTGATTTTTAAAGATGACTTATGTATCCAATGCTTGGTGTTTCGTCGATAACGTTCTTCAAGTATAAAATGGTATATATGTCAAATATTTGTTTGACACGTATGGGACCTGATAATTTTGATATAATACGTCTTTCCTTCAAGTATTAGGATTTCTATCTCGTTTATTTCTCTAAATGAAGATACTTTTCTTCTTTATAGCTATTCTTTATTTTATTTTCATCTATTATTATTCAACATACATTAACCTGGAGCAAGGCGAGTGCTCGATACTAACGTTATTGGTCGAGCGGGAGGACTCCATCCCAATACTTTTTTTTTTGTAATTATTTTATTGTACACGATAAAAATCATAATTATAGTGAGTAACTTAACTAAGAGAAGTGTACTTACCTAATTTTAAGGACTTCTCCATCTTGCTTTGATTATTTGAGAAGAAATCCAATCAAACTGAATTAAAATGTTTCAAATGTGCGTGACTTTAATAAAGGATTTACACTTTTCGCTAACATTGCAAGAATGATAATTTCAGGGAAAAGGTCATATTTTGTTGAAGTTATTGTAGTTTTGTTGTCCTTTGATGGTTGACAAATAGCATGTTGAACTTTTTCGTGATTGTCTCTATTTGACAGTTTGCAGAATGGCTTGTGGAACACTTGTAGCTTTATATCCTTCTTGTTGGAATTTTTTAGATCGCATTTGAAACATTTCCTTTCTTTTTTCAACCGTCTCATGTTCATTGATTTTCTGGATTTTACTTTCGGTATTCTGATTAATATCTTTTATGTCATCAAATTCTTCCCTTGCTTGATCAGTTTCAACTACATCCAATAGAGATTGCAAATGCCATTTCTTTTTTTTATATTCTGTTCATTTTCCATAAACCACAACACAGTTATCTAAACTACTAAGTCGTTCACAGAAGAGAAATGTAACATGTTCATAGAAAATATTTTGGAACAAAAGTGCTCGAGCGGGGAACTTAATCACCCCAAGTACCTTAAGATTGCAAAAAAAAAAAAGCTTGCCATTGCCAAAAAAAGAGGGAGATATGTGATAAATACATTTTAGTTTCCATGAAGACTGTCGTATAGGAGGGCACTGACACATCCGTTGTTAACAAATAAACAGATTTCCTAGAATTAAAGACTTAGTTAGCCTGGGGTGACTCTGTGCTCTGCGTGACGGCTCCCGGGTTAAGTAGTGTTTCAATGATTATGAATGTTATACCTGTGTTGTAGACGAAAATTTTCGATGACGTAATTTTATATTCATAATAAATACGCAAATTATACTTCGTAAGAAGCTTTATTACGACGTTTGTTTATATGCAAGACGAAATTTGCCCATGAAAGACAGCTGTAAAATTTCTGAAATAATTTTTTAAACTATTATTCTTCGAGTTTCCAAAAATATTGTGTGTGACTTCTTAAAATCTCTTCGATACTGGTCTTTACAAATCACATTAATGGACAGAAAGGATATCTTCTGGATATCTTTTCACGAAGGATATCTTCTCATAATTTTACTTGTTATGATCGGGACGTTTGAAGAGAAAGGTGCCAGTTCAAATGGAATCTTCATCTCTTGACTGGCTCAAAATTCCGAGGTCCATTGCAACATCCCTAACGTTGCATCACAGTATGACGTAAATCAAAATAAAATCTACCCACAAATTCAATGTTTGTTTTTCCGTACAATGCGTTAACTTGGAAGCGGTTTTTTTAAAAAATAAAGTAGAAAAAGCAGATATATCTGAAAAAAGAAAATTTCATTGGTTTATTGCAATATTCTATGTTGTTGGATTATTGTGTAGATGAAATAAGAAAATTGTGTACTTATTTTACCTGGAAATGATAGGGTATCATTTTAAATGTTGTAAAATATGGTATTTAGAGTCTAGTGTTAAACTATAATTTATTTTTTATCATCATTCTTTACTGTTTGGAAGTTGTCTCAAAAATTAAAATCTGGGTATGGAAAGTGTTTTGCATAACAATTCAGTTTGCAGAATTTAAAAAAAAAAGAATTAGATTAATTTATCTTGAAATAATGGTTGCGAAAAATGTATGTTTGAGTGGGTGAAAAAAAATATCCATTAAAAAAATGCATATGTATTTCAAGTAGACTTCCTGTTAAAATGTTGTAAATAAGAGATTTTGTAGGTTATTTATGACTCAGAATATGGCATGTTTTTTTTTAATATTATATGATAGTTTCCCATTTTAAGTAAAAGTGTTGCAATTTGTCAGTTAGTTGATAGTTTAATGCAATCTGAGGTTATTTCCTTTGCTCGTAATTTAGGATGTATATGTATATTGGTTTTTTGTTTCCTGCATAAGATTCTTCTTTTAATTAAAAAAAAAAAAGAAACTAAGAGCAGATTTAGGATTTGAGAAATAATTCTATGGTAATGTAGCTAAAGTATGTTGTTTTAATTGTGTTTTTTTTTATTTTGAAAAAGGTTCTGCGTTCTGATTAGTAACAAATAACTGTGTCTCATATAAGTTTTATTGTAAACACATTTCGTATTGTGTTTCTGGAATTTGAGTACTCTTAGAAAAAACGAGTAGAATTTTTCTTGCTTGTTAAATATATAGTACTAGGTCATTTAAGTGTTTGTAGTTAAATTTGTCAGAAGGTAATTTGGCATTAGGTTTAGCTTGATTAAAAATGGCATTTCTCATTAGAAGTAAGAAAATTGACTTAATTCAATTAGCGCGGGACTTAGATAAGTCACCTGATCCGTCTATGTCTAAAATTGTTTTAAGGAATTTAATAATCTCTAGTAAATATTACAAGGAGGAAGAGGCAAAAGAGTTATTGGAAGTTATTACAACCGAAAGGTTAGAGGCAGAACAGCAGCAAAAACTAGAACAACAAGAACAATTATCAATTGAAAAATTACGCTTGGAAATAGAATTATCTAGGAACGCTAATCAGAGTGCTTCTCAAAATAATGGTCAAACCTCACGTGTAAAATCTTTAGATGAAATAGTTAAAATGGTTAGGCTGTTAACTGTAAAGGTACCCAATCAATCAGACGGGTGGGACTATTTTTTTTCTAGTCTTGAAAAGGCTTTCGCTAGTGAAATGATTAGCGACGAGTTAAAACCGAAGGTTTTGTTATGCATGTTAGGAGACAAAGTGTCAAACTTATTAGTTAACCTAGGCGAAGAAGAATTAAAAGATTATGAATCTTTAAAACAGGTTGTGCTCAAGGGGAGTATGAACCCTCACCAAAAATATGTTTAGAAAATTTTAGAAAGGCGAAACGTAACTCTGACGAAACTTTCTCTCAGTTCGCGTCCCGTTTAACATCGATGTGGTTATACTACTGTAAGTTAAGAGGTGCGAATGATTTTGAGTCAGTTAATCAACTGATCGTAGCAGATAAAATGTTTGAAATGTTGGATTCTGAGACGGCGACCCATATTGGTGTGCTCCAAGGGGAAGAATGGTACAAACCCAGGACTTGGGCAAACAATGTGATATATTTTACGCTTCCAAAGGGAAATCCTACGATGAACCTGAGAGAGCTAAATGGAATGATAGTGAAAAGAGAAGTTTTAATGGTAGTTGGGGTAAACAGCCATTTGGGGAGAAAAAGTCAGATAATTTTTTCTTCTAGGAAAAACTTTGATAAAGGTCAAGTAACTGAAATTAAAAATTCGCTTGTTTCACCTGCGGGTCAGATAAACATTTTAAGCGGGATTGTCCTAAAAACAAAGAGAGGTAGATAATAAAAGACTTAATGTGAATAAGGTGTCAACAGAAGGGACGGAATTGGTAGATGGGACGCTAGCTGCTAGAGTTGATTTGCTAGGTAAAGTCATTCCTAGGGGGGCCATTGAAGACAAATTAAGTAAATTAGTGAAAACATCTATTAGTGTAGATGGGAAATTAGTCCATGCTTTATTGGATTCTGGTACGGAAATTACTGTTATCAAGAAAGACTTAGTTCCTGGAATCTCGGTTGAAGGAGCTTCCACGATTTATTTGAAAGGTATTTTCGGTCCAGCGGTTAAATGTCCTTTAGTATATGTTCCAATTGGTCTTGCTACCGGTGGCCAGGTTAAGGTGGTGCACCAGCAAGTGTTATGTGCTTTGCAGAAGTTTTGGTAGAAGACGTGTTGCTTCCACCAGAGGTTTTGGATATGTTGGGAGGAGCCCAGAGTGAAGAGAATTCACTGGCTCAAAGCTCTCAGGACCTGAGGGTTGACTCAAGAAATGTAGATGAAACCGAGGTTTCATCGGGTATTCTGCCAGAGAAAGCACAGGAGCACATTGAGGATTCTCAAAGGAATATTACTTCATGTCGGAATGAAGTGGGAACATTGGGTACTAAGGATGAGGAGGTGACCGCTGAGATGGATAAAGGAAGCATGGTGGCTGATAGTTTTCGTTCCGAACAGGAGTGTTGTGCCGAGTTAGCATTGGCTTGGAAGTATGTTAAGGAAGGCAAAGGAAACTACTACGAAGTAGATGGGTATCTATTTGGTAGGGATAAAATACTCGGGGAGAGTATTGGGCAACTGGTAATTCCGAAGTGCAGAAGAACTGAGGTGTTGAAACTAGCGCATACTTCAGTGTTCAGTAGTCACATGGGGCCCAAGAAGACGATTGAACGAATCAAGTATTCTTTTCTTTTGGGAGGGTCTGAGGGCCGATGTGAAGAAATTTTGTGAGTCATGTAAAGAATATCAGCTCACTCGATCGGTTAGGATTAAAGACCGACCACCCATTACACCTGTGGCAAGGCCTGAATTGCCATTTGAGGTGGTGAATATGGATCTGATAGGTCCAATTGATCCGCCAAGCTCCAAGGGACATAAATATATTTTATGTCTGGTTGATCAGCACACTAGGTGGGGCGAGGCGGTGCCATTGACTAGTCTCAGTGCGAAGGTAACCTGTGAAGCTTTTGTTAAGCTAAAAGAATTACTTTGTGAAGTAACTAGTCTTGCTACCCCTGATGCCAATTTACCTTTCCAGGTGCATTGTGATGCATCAGATTATGGGGTTGGTTGCTGTCTGATACAGCAAGATACCGAAGGAATTTACAGGCCAATAGCTTTTGCTAGTCAAAAATTCAATGCTACGCAAAAGAACTGGGCAAGCATCGAGAAAGAGGCCTGGGCAGTGTTATACGGGTTGAATAAATTCGACAAATGGATTTATGGTGCCAAGGTGGAGATCATTTCTGATCATAATCCCCTTAAATACCTAAATCAAACCACTCCAAAAAGTCCCAAGCTAACCCGTTGGGCACTGGCGTTACAGAGATGGAATCACCCCATTACTCACAGGCCAGGTATACAACATAGGAGTGCAGATGCATTGTCTAGATTAAGATAAGGACTGTATTGTATATATTTAGTTTTTTTTTGTATAATGTGTTTTCTATGTTTCTGTTTGCAATCCCATTACAGTTTAGATCTTTCTGGGATTATAGTCACTTATTTCAATTGGGTGAACTATTAATATTATTTCATGTGTTTGTTTTAAAGGAACTAGAACAATCATCAAGACTTTTGACTGTTGAAATTATTGTGTGTTCTGTTTGTGAATTTTCTGTTTCACGGTTTGTGAATTTTTGTTCCTGGTGTCTGAAATGGTAAAATCAGCCACAAGGGGCAAATTTTACTCTTAGGTGGGGCGTGTAAGGAACTACTGCCTGCACCTGGCAACAGGTCGAACAAGAGACGAGATAGAGAAGAGGATCTGGCAACGACAGAGGAGAAAAAGCTCGGAACGAGAGAGGAGAGGATGACGAAGAAAGCCGGGGTCGTGAAAAGTAGACACGGCTGAACGATGTATCTTAATCTTGTAACATCTCAATATATTCTTTATTTTAAGAAATGTCCCATAGAAGGTGTGGAATAAACAGTGGGACGAAACCCTGTCTGCAATTATTTTCAATTCACAATGCGAACACGATCAGAAAAGAACCCACGAGTTAACAAACATGCTACATTTTTCTCCCTTGAACATCAATGGGGGTTTTTATTGCTGTGTTTGTATAACTCATTATGGTTTTAAATGTAAATGAACAGAATATAAAGAAAGAAATGGGTATATGCCCATTCCATTTTGGAATGAAATTGAAACTGATCAAACAAGAATAGGACCTGATGAAATAATTTATATTAATCCTGATAGCGAAAGTAAATTTCAGAAAAAGATGGACATGAAACGTTTGAGTTGAAAGGAAAATTTTTAAATGCTACCTGAAGAACTCTATCATTATGGAGGTACAACAAGACACATCGCACCCTGACAAAAGATACAAACAAGAGAAAGTTCAACAAGCTATTTGTCAATCATCAAAGGAAAGTAAAATTACAATAACTTGAACAAAATATGACAGTTTTACCATCAAATATCATTCCTGTAATGTTAGTGATTTGTGTCCTTTATTAAAGTCGCACACATTTGAAACATTTTAGTTGAGTTTGATTGAGTGTTTTCTCAAAATATTGAAAAGTTCTTAAAAGTCGGTAAGAATACTTTTTCTGAGTTAAATTATTCACCGGAATTACGATGTTTATGGTGTGTAATAAAAATATTTTTTTAAAAATATTATTGGATTGACTACGTCACCCCGCGTGACCACGAATGTTAGTATGGAGTGCGCGACTTCTCAAGGGTTAGTTATATATGTGCCAAAAGGTTTACGCATTATGAGTTTCACAGTCTAACTCTATTTTTTAACTAATTCTCTTTTTCAAGAACACTGGAGGAACAATACCTTTAAAAAACCTGGCTAGCCATTAGAACTAAACTAATTACCCTCCGCCTTATTTAACAATTAATAAATGTGGGATCATGGTACAGTTCTAGGGGTATTCAATTATCACAATCTTGTTTTTTTCTTATCTAACGTTTAATGCTGGACAAAATACACAGTTCGAATCACTACGACAGACGTTTAACACATATAATATTGTATTTACAATTCGATTAAGCCCCTCTGGCTTTAACGACAGTTCTGGTATAGTTAATGACACTTAATCTGCACGATAGTGTTGAGAGTGACCTGCACGTCTCTCTCGTGAACAACGAGTTGGTGCGTTTAATCTGCATGATAGTGTTGAGAGTGACCTGCACGTCTCTCTCGTGAACAACGGGTTGGTGCGTCCCTACTCGGTCACCGCTCTCATCGCTCTTTCTTCAGCCCCGGATCATCGACCTCCGCGTCTAGCGTCCGCTCGCTGAATCCTAATCTTCACAACAATCTCAGGTACAGGGGTGTTGAGAGTGACCTACGCGTCTCTCTCGTGAACAACGGGTTAGTGGGTCCCTACTCGGCCACCGTTCTCGTCGCTCTTTCTTCAGTACCGGATCATCGACCTCCGCGTCTAGCGTCCGCTCGCTGAATCCCCTCTCCTTCGTTAACTCCTGGTGACTGCCTTGACACCACCCTCTATAGAATGCTCATGTGGAAATTTCCCACATAAATATTATACGATTAATAAAAATGTGTATTGCAAGTTTCAAATTTAACTTTTTGTATTACAATGAGAAAGATTACAGAGACCTTATAAGCATTTTTTTGAAAAAAATTCTCATGATAATTAATTTTAAAAATTCAATAGTGGCCTAAAAGTTTCATCTTTCTCTTCTAAATATGTTCGATCAGCAAGTAACGTTTCTTAAATCTCGTTACTGTAATACAATTTCAAAAAGAATCAAATTATATTAACACGTAAACTAAATTGCGAAATTAAATTATTTCCTGAAAACTAAAAAGTCAATGATTTATGATCTTAATCATCTGCTTGTTATCATATTTCATTTTCAAGGATATATTTATCTTCAAAAATTTGCAGCACTCATTAATCACCACCACTAGTAAAAGTACGCTGGAAAAACACTCAGCGTCATTTAGAACATTGTACAGATAGTAGCAAATTCATACTTTTAAAAAAAAAGATATCTGGTTTCCTTGAGTTTACTAAACTCACACAAAGAAAAACACCAACGTTGTTATGCATTACGATGTAAGTAAATTGTATCAGAAAGTAAAGGAATAAGCTATTTAAAAAAATTTAAACATTTTAGTCACGTTTATTATTTAATAGTATTAAATTACAATCGATGAAAATAGCCTCGGAATTGTCCAAAATTTACTCCAAGCAAAAATACGAAGCATCTTTCATTACATAAAATACATTTTTCTTAAAAAATTTAAAATATTTTTCTTACACAGCTAAAGGTTTCAATAAAACAATTTAAAACTTAATATAACGAATTCTTATCATTTCTTTTTCAAAATTCTACGAAAAGAAATTAAGAAAATATAAATAACAAGAGATAGTTTTGTTTTAAGAAACTTGAATCAACTTGAACAACAGAAAATTTAAAACTTCATTTTTGATATTTTAAATAAAGCATGCAAAAAATATGCTTGAAAAGAATTTTAAAAAATGACTGATGATTAAAATTAAAATTGTCTTTGTGGTAAAAAATATTAAACATTAATGTTTTGTATAACAGGCACTAGTTTTTTTATTAGCTTCTCAGAATTAGACAGTAGTCAAAAAATGATCATTATCTCGTAGCCTGTATTGCTTCATTTGTGTCAAAAATTCGCGTCTTGATTCCATTCTTAACAATTGTATAGTAGAATTGATTCCCATTAACTCCATAGGGACTTCAAGTTCTCAAAAATATCGAGTGGAAAATTGGAGAAAGTGTTAACCTGTACCTTGATTAAAGTTACAAAATTACAAGACATACGAAGTAGGATTCAAAAGTTCCATGACAGAGACGATAACGGGAAAATGTTTTGATGTAGAGGTACTATGGTAACGTTTTTGTTTTAGTAAAATGAACTTCACAGGAGACTGGATCGATGACTCGATCCTCCGCTCCCTATTTTGAAACTACGATATAGCTGGTGTTGTTAGTTTGGCTTGTTGGAGGAAGAGTGGCTTCATTAAGGGTTTTTGTTTTACTACGTTCTGTACCTTTTCCAAAAGGGATTTGTCCTAAATCAAGTGGTCGGTGGCTCACCCCAGAATCGTACTTCGTAAGCGCATGCATTTAGTAACTGGCGATTGAAAGAAATGACGTTTGTAAAGCAGAGAATGAGCATCAAATTTTGTAGGAAGTATATTTTGTAGAGTGATAGAAACTTCCGAAATGTGTTGAATCATGTGTAGAGCAGTTATTCATTGCCGTAAACGCAACCTTTGAGTGGCATCAACATTTCAAAAAAGGCAGGGAAAGTGTCGAAGATGATTAACGCTCCGGACTTTCGCAGACTTCCCGTACCGCTGAAAACATTGGAAAGGATTCTGCTGCGGCACGTAAGAACAGACTTCAATCAACGAGGGGGTAAACATGAACACAGCTGTTTTGCCACACCCTCCTTATTTCCTAGAAATTTAAAGTGCATTGCAGGTTGAATTAAAGAACATGGCTAAAAATGGATTCCAGAAATGCTTCAATGACCTTTACAAGCGATGGCAAAAATGTGTTGTTGCTCAAGGGTCTTATTTCAAAGGAGCAATTTAATCGGTAATATTTATTAAGTTATAGACACAGACGGGAAACTTTTGAATCCTACCTCGTATTTCCAATAGCTCTGCCGTTGCTTCTGAGTGTGCCGGGAAAAAAGCTATCAATCAAGAATAAGAAAAGCAGAAAAAAATAATGAATTTTGTGCTAAAAGATATAGAGCGATTGAACAATCTCAGAGTAAGAAACCTGCAAGTGTATCCGAAGTATTGCATTATAGGCACATTCAATTCAGATACCAGATGGTCATAATTAAAGTTACACTATTCAGAGGCCTAGAGAACGTGTTCTGCTCATCAGATTGTGATGAAACTTGGAATAGAGGTCATATGTACCATGGGAAAAAGATTTCTGCAGTAAAAAATAGTACAAACTTTGACCACCAGGTGGCTTTTATCGAATATTTCTTATGCAAAACCTTAAGACCTCCATATAAATTTGCAGTCATAGAATCCTTGAGCGCATTTGTCATCATTAATCAGTCCTGCTTTACAGGAACGACAATGTTTGAAAACCACTATATTTAAGCAAGATGGAGCAACTCCTCACATTTGGCGCAAAGTCAAAGCACTGCTTAGTACTAACTTTGGCGATAATCATGATCATCCAGATATTTTCCAGATGCATGGCCGTCTCGATCACTGGACTTAAATCCCAGTGATTTCTTGTTGTGTGACTTCTAAAAGACCGTGTTTAAAGAGGAGGAATCGGGACACTACCTGATTTGAAAGCTAGCATTATACGCTATGTGGTTTAAATCCCTCGTGAGTTGCATTGCTCCACCATTGAAAACGCTATAATGCGCTTTCGACTCGTTATTAGTGTCAATTGATGTCAATCACATATTGAACATGTTCTGTAATTGAATAAATTTTAACGATTCTAACATATTTTTTATCCTCCTTTGGACACTATATTTCCTCCCAGTGGTCAAAATTACGACTCTTTTTTTTATTGCAAAAATCTTTTCCCCGTGTTCCATTTAGAATATATTTCATCAAAATACGATATGCAGAATGGGTTTTACAGGCCTCTGAATAGAGTAACTTTAATTATAACCACTCGGTATTTTCATTATAAGATATTGTCATATCTGACCTCCCAATAATATCTTAGACTTATACTATATACTGAATTACAGTAGCGGCTTTGCACGTATACTCCTCCATGTAACGCAAATCATTTGGCTGATCTAATTGCAGTAATAAACACAGAGGAGAGGTGTTGATTTGGAGGAACACAAGTTTCATGTAGGAGTAATTTAGAGCCTTATCTTCGTGTATTTAACTGTATCCGGGGACACTAAGTCCTCATGATTGAAATAGCACCACAGAAACATCACGTAGAGGAACTGTGTGCCGTTCTCAGAAAGTTAATTGAGTATGAATTTGCATATTGGTTTATATAGGAGTTAAATTATTAAACAAGGTTTTATTTACAGCCAACACAACAAGTATATAATTTAATGTTTATTATCTTTAATTCAGTGATGAATAAAATTGTAATTTAGAGCATAGAAAATGAAATAAATTGGGATATGTTTGAACATCTGCTCCTAGCAACTGTAGCAATTTATTCAAAAAAATTTTACCACTCATCTTAAATAGTTATTTAAATTTCAAAAATCTAAGAATTTTTTTAAAAAAAATTTTCAAGAATAAAAAGTCTTAGTAGTTACTTTTAATTTAAAACCACTTTATATAAGTGTATCTGTGTAAAATGTGTATCTAGTAGGAAAATAATATAATAAAGAAATTATAACTGCACACACACACCAAAACAAATATTATTTCGATGGTTTTTCTAATTAGTCTGTACTTGTATTATACATAATTTTTATTTTATTTTAAATGAAATGAAGGATGAGTTGATACTAGTTTGAACTAAGTAGGTTTGTGTGTAAGTTTACTTTTTAAATGAAGGGGAAAGGCTCATTGTACAAATGTTATAATGATTGTGAAGTTTATTATTTCTCAAAATATGAAACTAAATAAAAATAGAACAAAACTGTTTGATCCTTAAAAACTTGTCTTAAATAATTTGTGATGTAGAAGTGTAAAAGTAAAGTCTGTTGTCTGTTTTTGTTTTACAAGATTTTTAAATAACTTTTATTGAATATTTTAAAGTTAATTCGAAAAAATTTGGAAGAAATTCTTTTTAAAAATTGGATCTAAATACTTTTTCATCGTGAAATAGTTTTCTCTCCATTCTAATCTGAAGGCTTAAATTAATGTTCCCTTTATTCTTTGTTAAACGAACCAATGCGAGTTGATTTTTAAATTCGCACGATCACATTTATGTATGTTAAATCAAATGTATTAATTTTACTGTTATTGAGTAATAACAAATATTTTAACCCTAATGCAATAAAAATTATGCTTATTCCTCTATTTCAAAGTATAAATAGACACAGGAAGAAAAAGGGTTATATTGCGTTCAGAAACCAATTATTATTTTAAATTTCATTATAAATTTACAATATTGTTTTATAAAAAGAAAATAATTCAGCAAACATTATGTTTACATCTGTAAACAGTTATATGTACAAGATATAACACATTGAAAATAAAAATGAATAAAATATGGCATAAAATTTAGTTAAATCGGTGATCTAGAAAAGTTAGTATTCAAATGAAATATCAATAGAGTATGTATGCTTATGTAAAAATTTACTCCTACGTTTCGACGCGCAAACCACGAAAAATATTGAAAATAACGAATACGAGAAAAAAAGACAAGTCAGACAAGAATAGAAAGAAGAAATAGGTCACGAGTTTGGAAATTTGCATTTTAAGTTGGAAAGCATTCCTGAAAAACTTGATTTCAATTCTTATACAAGTAACAGACATGATTTTTAAGATGGAAAAGTTATGTTGTATCCCTTCAAAAAATAAGATATTTAAAATTGTGGGTTAGGAACTTTGAGTGGGAGAAGTAGCATAAATCCAGTTTATGCCTGACAACAATGATAAAAAACATTTTTATTAACATTTTAAAGGTAATTCAAGGGAAAAATTATTCTGCTTGGTGCACAAAATATTTAAAAAGCATCACTTGTATTGATAAATAAAACACCTTAAAATAATTTATTTATAATAATTAATCAAACAAAATCTAATTTGCTCATTTAATTTTTGGTCCTTTTTTACTATTTAATTAGTCTAATTATAAGATTTAATAAAACTATGAAATCTTTTGAAATACTTTTTTTTATATTTAAATAGATATCTGATTTTAATTATTCATAGTTTCTGTGATAAATATTAAAATATATTTCAATAGTTCTATATCTAAATTTACAAATATAATTATTGTATTACATATAAACTGATTTATGGAGTTTATTAAGGCACTTGTGGTACCTTTTGAACAATTTTCTTTATTTATGTATTTAAAAATTATTATTTTAGCATTTGATATATTGTTTCTATTAAAATAAAAATAACACGAGAGGAAATTTTTCCCATATTATTTCACACAATTTTAAAAATTTAAATTTTCTTTGAAGAAAATTTTGAAAAATTTAAAGTTTTACTCCTTCTGTAATTAATACTTTTTTTGCCTGAATTTTTTTGTAATAATCTAAAGAATGTTTTTAGCAACTTTAGGGGTCTTTTTTACAATAACTTAATTAGTTTTGGAAGAAAAAATAAAATTTTGATATGCATGCTAAAATACAACGAAAAAGCCAATATCTCTTACATTTTATTTTTTTAAAAAAAAGTATTGATTTTACAGCAAATGAATCCCTAATTGTGTTACCTGCTTTTTATATAATACACAGGGAAAAAATGAAAGTTATTGATAAACAATTGTGTAAGGAGTAGCATTTTGAAATAATGAATGTATCAAAAAACACAAACTGAGAATATAACTCTGAAAGAATGGTTATAATATGCTTAAATAAACTTTAAATACCAATTTAAAAAATTAGTTATATGTATTTTTCTTAAAAATAATTGCATTTACAAATTTTTTCAAACCATACATTTTTATAAATGATCCATTTTTAGAGAATAAGAAAATTCAAGAGAAATGCTTAAAAAATTTTTTTTTCTGTCACGACAGAAATTTTAGTTTTTTTTTATATATATAATAATATTGAACTATTATACTTGTATGAAAAACATAAGCGGAATAAAAACTGAAATTATGATATTATTAATGTAAAATGCCTTAATTCAATAATTTTACATGCTCATAGTTCACAATGAAAAAAATTATATTATAGTAATGCCTCTGAGAAATATCCTACTTCATACATAACACTTTCTTATCTTATAGTTATTATTCCTCGTTTAAAAATAGATTTTTATATCAAAACGCTTTTTTTAGTACTTATTTCTAAAAAGGGGGTGTGGTCTAATTGCCTAATTTGTTAATTTACATTTTTCAAATGAAGTTTTGCTCAACTTCTAATTTTCCGACCAGCAAAAGTGATGCATCAATCGAAAGATAATAACACAAATAATACTATTAAATAAAAATTTTAAAAACGAGAGTTCAGTCATGTTTGGGGTACCTAGTCCTCTTAAACGACAACTTTTTTCATTTACGTTCATACACAATTTTTGAATGACATTTATTTACTACAGTTTTAGTATTTATCACATTTCTGACCTAATGAAAAATAAATACTCATCCTTCCATTTAATTTTATATTTGATTTATTTCTTTACTTGATCATTTTCAGTCAACAATACGCTGATAAAATAACTAAAAATATGTTGTGATAGATAATATTTTTAAAGCAATTTTTGGTTTAGTTAATTCATTAAAAAATATCTACTCTTTTTAATAAGTCCTTAAAATACTATTAAAAAAGAACTATTTAAAATATTTTAACGAACTTGTTGTATAATATGTTTTAATTGTTTTGGTGCAACATGCACTGGCCTCCAAAATTTAAGATGCAATTTTTTTCTATGGATCTATTTTCAAAACAAATGGATATAGAATCAAGAAATCTGAAGAAAATGTTTCCTAAATATATGTTTATTGAATGTGAAAAAAATGTGCATGTTTAACATGAATTTGATTTATAACAAAAAAAGGCACACTTGACAGAAAGATTCATTCTCGGATAAAGTGGTAACTCTTAGTTTTTAAAACGAAATTATTCAGTAAACATTACAAAAATAAGTTCTAATGAGATATTTCTTCACCCTTAAATTCATACATTGGTGGAATAGACATTCTACATTGCCATTTAAGTAATCCAACACCGAAATGGGACGTGAAATCTTGTCACGGAATGAACCTTGTCTCACCTTATTTAATGACTAGAAGTGAACTTGAAGCAGCAAAGTATCTACCAGGGTAGTATCAAATATACTGCATCGTATTTTTAATCTTTAGATTTAGATGTACATTCCAAGGAGTCCAAACTATGATCCTTAAGATAATTTTAAACAATCACAGCTTGGAGAGTACGTGCAGATCGAGCTTGTTACTAATAGCCTGTTCATATGGGAAGACACATTTTTCGAAGATCTCATGTGACTCAGTTCCATTAAGAAGTCTCAGGGATGTTAAATTTCTCTATAGGTCTGAAAATATAAACAATTTTCAAACAGGTATAATTCTTTTAAATCTAAATTAAATAATTCGAATATTTTACACATTATTTATAAAGGAATGGGGCTTCAGAAAAGCGTAAAATGTTTAAAATATAATCATAATTTTAAACAATTATAAGCATATGATAATAAGGAACTTTCCTATAAGAAATATTTATTAAGTTTTACGTCACGCATGCTATTTTCTAAAATAGTAGCTTTAATTACTAGCTATAAGTTGATTTATTAACATAAATGTATTCTTATTACACTGTAGCTACTTTTATATAAATAGAAAAATAATATACATATTTTAATAAATAAAAAAAATACATTTTTAAAAAATATTTAAAAAATTGCAATATTTTATAAATATTTTGAAATACATAAGGTATATAATACTTAAATTAGGTAGGGTTTAAAGAGAATGATGCATTTTATAATTCGATAAAGTTTTATACATCAGAGGCTACTATTTTAGAAAATAGCGTGCTCAAAGAGAAAAATAAATAATATTTATTATAAAATTGTCATATGCTTGGGATTTTTAAAATAACTATTAAATTTTAAACATTTTGTACTTTTCTGAAGCCCCATTATTTTATAAGTAATGTGTAAAATATTCGAATCATTTAATTTAAGTTTAAAAGATTTATACATGTTTGAAATTCGTTTATATATTTTCGACCTCTAGAGTAATTTAACACCCCTAAGATGCCTTAATAAAACATATACGGGTAAGTCTAACCATCGGGAAAAATCCCTGTCTAAATCACAATTCCGCCATTTTTCTGTATTTTAGTAATGTTGGATTGATTCTATCTGGTGAACTGTTCCCTCCAGACCAACAGATGGTTTTATCACTCTCTAGTTTGAACGGATACTCGTCTGTAAAGAAAACAGAAGGCCATTGCTGCCTGGTCTAGGGAAAGGGTTATATTGTCCAAGATAAACGAGCTCATCTCTGTCGAAGGCTCAGAGAAACGCACTGAAACGGTCGTCTTGCACAGAGACACCATAATAACGGATGTTCTTGTTCCTGATGTGACAAAACGATCTGAAACGAGCTGAGACATAGTAGTGCTTCTTCTTTTTTTGTCCGGAAATCTTAAAAATGATGTCAACCTGGTGCTTTAACTCATGGTCGACTAGTAACATGTTCTCTAGACCAGTGTTTCTCAAACAGTGGGGGGCGTGATAACTCTACGAGGGGTGCGCGACCATATTGAAAAGTCGAAAACAAAAGATTATTTTAAAAATTATAAATTTACTGAAAGTAAATAAACAAAATACATTCTGACATAATACAATATGAAATACAAATTTACACTCATATATTATACTTATAAATGTATCAGTGTGCTACACAATTTTTTTATAATTAATTTAATAATACTAAGTGAAGAACAAGTTTAATAATTACCACTGACCCTATGGGACTCTGTCAAATATAAAATCACATAAAAAAAGTAACACTTATCTTGATAATTTGTGTACGGTTTATAGTAAAAAATCCCTTGACTGCCGATTAAATGTTACGCGATTCGCTTCCCAGTGTCAACCGTTTTCAACGTAGGCATGCGTATGGGATACATTGAGTGGGGGTGGGAGGAATAAAGAAGCAAATATATAATCTGAAATATCTAAATTCTTCGCAAACATTGATAAGGTCCTTTTATTGCATTCCAAAGCCTTCGGAATAATTTTACGGAAAGCAGTGCACAGAAAAGTTCATACTTTGGAAAGACGTATATATATATGTCCCGGGAAATTGGCGCTTTGGCTGGCAGAGACGTTTATATACTCCGGTGGCACTTAAAATGTTAATGTCGCATCGTAGTTTTATCGTCAAAGTATATTATTATTTAATTCAATACATTGTTATTGTTTGAAAGGGTGCGACTAAAGTTATGATTGAATATTGATTCACGAATATTGAAACTTTGAGAAGCACTGCTCCAGATACATAATCTTCCTAAAAGCATCAGCTTATGCCGTTCCCCAATCCTATCTCCATCCATCTGACTATCATCTACCTTAAAGAATCGGGTAAACGACTTCTCTTTGCTCTTAATAGACTCTCATGAATATTGTCAGCGAAAGTACAGACACCTATTGAAGATTAACAATCGTGTACACGAAATTGCGAAGATTTGATTTTGGCACGTTTTCTTCCCCTCCTATGAATGTCCATTACTTTAAAATAAAAGGGCTGTGACAGTCGTTCTTTGCAAAATGTTTCCTAAAGTTCGCTTCTGCCATTCTAATAAACTATGAATTTCATTGTTCCTTGTTTTTATTTTAATGGTAACCTTCGAAAACTTTGCTGCAACTCAACTTTTAGAGGCGCTACCCCAATTTTTTTGAATACCATTAGTGTAATTGTTACATAAACTGTTTCACCTTAACTAAATTCAAAAAACTACTAAAGAATACTATCTCATACATATTATTTTAGTTAAATTTGAAAACTAATAGTTAAAAATGGTTTAAGTTTAAACCACTATGCTTTTAAGTCCCGTAACTCGAAAAATTAAAAATAAATTTTCAAGAAATTTGAAAGTATTTATTTATTCATGATTTAAAATACATAAATTAGTGAGACTTTTGGCTTCGTGATAACTAAAATATTTTTTCAGAAGTTAATCAACTATGTTCATTAAGTTGTTTAAAATAAATTTATGAAAACAAGTTCCCTTTAAGCAATTAATGTTTATTAACTTTTAATTTGCAGTAAAAAAAAATTGGCAATAATTGGGAGTGACTTTTCTTTTTTTTTTGTATCTTTATTTATGTTAACAAATACTCAATGTTGAAGCAATTGAATTATTTTTTTATATTTATATTGGATTATTTAATGCATTTTTTTTTTCAGTTTATTGACATAACTATCTAAGTTTATAACATAAAAACACTGAACATCATTATTTTATTATGATTATAAATATGAAAAGAATATTCAGATAAAAAAAATAATGATAGCACTAAATTAGGTGTAAAATCATTTGTAGTATTCATCTTCCAAGTGAGGTATGCTTAGTGATACATGGTGATTCACAAGCATTTGCGTTTGCGAGTGTGAGACTTTCTCATTGGTACCTATGCCTGTTTTCATTTGGGTCTAGCCTAGAAGTCGGCAATATATGGCACTCTACAGCAGTGCTGTCCAACCTTTTTATCGCTGCGGACCGGTCAACGTCTGATAATTTTACCGCGGCCCGCTGAGTGTAGGATACGTTGATTGTTTATATTTTAGATTGTTTTGATTTAACAATTTTAATTTAGTTACATTTAAATATGCCTTCAGAATGAAATATAGTTACACCAAAAATGAATGAAATTGATTTAACTTGAAATATAAAGTATTTTTTCGTGTTAAGTTGCGCAAAAAAGAGAGAAATGCACCTTTTTAAAAAAAATGGCAATAGTAAAAGGTTCTTTAGGTGGATCGGCACCATCTGGTTCACGGACCGGTACTAGTCCGCCGACCGGAGATGCGGATCACTGCTCTACAGCACACTACACGCTCAACAGCTTCTCAAACTTTCAATACTGGCGCCCCCCTTTTCAATCACAATTTTTATCGCGCCCCCTTATACATCAATAATGCACTAAATGCAATAATAATGCACTTTGACGCTAAAGCTACAATACCAGATCTTAATTATAAACCATACAAATTAATAACATAAGTATTAAATTTTGAATACTACTTTTAAGCAAAAAAAAATTAAGTAAGTAAGTAATAGGATAATTATTACTTTATTTTTCCTTTCTCTAATTTTTAAATTGAACATATTGCAAAATGCGGGGACTGCTTAGAAGACAAAATATGGATATCTGCTAAATACAGAAAAATAACTCAGAGGGTCAATTTCTAATCATAAGCATTCTTTATAAAAGCTTTGCTTTGCAAGACAAGCCCATGGAAATCATTAATACTTATTAAACTTGTTCTTAATTTAGTATTAATTAATTAGTTATAAAATACACTGTGCAGCACTGATACATTAAAAGTGTACCGGCCGAAGTACTCGCTCTTTGCAGGAGTTCATTTATAAGAAAATAAAACATTCTTGATATAATAGCTGTATTGTAAGGAGAGTAAAGCCAAGTGTGCGACAATGTTTACAAAAATGTAAAATGTTTTTTTTTAAAATGATTGCTCAAATTATAATTAGTTTTAAGCGAATTTTAATTTTAAGCCTCACAGAATTAACATTAATAATTGATGTTAAATAATGGACAATAATATAAAATTCCGATGAAGAATAATTGCATTATTTTTAATATTTAAAGCAAAAAGACTTCAACATGTTTTAACCTGGGAGCAGGCACGCATTCGATACGGTCTAGCGGGGTTATTGAGTCACCCCAATCCTTTTTTTTATAATTATTTTATTGTACATGATACAAATCGTTATTCCAGTGAATAATTTAATTAAGAGAAAGTTTACTTACCCCTACTTTCAAGGACTTTTCAATTTTTCTTTGGTAACAAATAAATAGTTTTGCCAGAATTAACAATTTCGTGATCTGTGTGTCCCACGCGACCACTTCCGGGTAAAAAGTGTATTCATTATGATAATATGTATGTTACTGCTAAAAACAATTGTTATGCTTTATATGTTTGAAAATACTCATCTTGGTCTAAGTCTTCGCATAGTAATCTATCAAAGTGTGTGTGTGTGCTCTCCGGGGTTTTCCAAATATCATAAAACTGTTTTACATGTAAAAAAGCGCAACAGAGAAATACATTACTTACAACTTCCGTAAATGAGAAATAAACACATAAGAGAGGGGTTATAACTAACTGTACCAATAACTTTTAAGGTCAAACAAATTACAGCTATAATGTGCAGTATTTCTAAAATAATGACAGTGATGAATTTTTTATGTTCCTGAATTTTTTTCGATTCTGGATCTGTTTTTTCTCTGAAAGAGTAGAATGTTACTTTTAAAAAAGAAAACGCAATAAAAACTCTCTCATCATGGGATTACAGCAAATTAAATAAAATATTTTTTATTTGGTTATAGGATCAAAGATAGCTAATTAAGTATTGAAGAAAAATTTTTTGATGACTTTTAATATCGCCTTACATCAGAGTAAAAGTGCATTTTTTTATTATGTCTGAAAGTATTTTGTTTTAATTCATTCCAGTAAATTAATTATTTTTAAATCTTTTCTTTTCGATTTGCTCGCGCCCCCCTCGTAAGGTTATCGCGCCCCCCAGGGGGGCGCGCCCCACAGTTTGAGAAACACTGCTCTACAAGTTTGTCATTTTTTATGAGAATAAAAGTTGATAATTTCAAATGATGGAAGTTAATGATTTCAAAACGCGAAGTTATTGAACTAACATCTTCAGAATTATGGAAAGCAAAATTTTACTGAATTACGAAACATTCTGGAAGACAAGTAACGATAAATTGACAGCTATTTGAAATTGTTGGAGGTCATTACTGGAGAGATTTAATTGTTTGAAGAAAATTGTAAGTACTCTGCTTTCCGTTTTCGGCTTTACATGTCTATGTAAAAAAAAAGAAAAAAAATCATTTTCACGTATAAAAAATGTTTTGAGTCCCCACACAAAGAAATTGCTTAACAACTGAACACTCAGAATCGTGTCGTGTCAAACTAAAATTCACAAATTATACCACAGATATTGCAACATGAAATAGAGTTGTAAAGCGGAAAATTTCTCATTAAAGTGTTTATTTTTTTATTTTAACTATATTAAAGGAATACTTATATTTTACGTCCTTTATTTCTTATTTTAATAAATATGTTGTTGTCGTGTATGACAAAGTGCATAGGTTGTAATAATAAAACAAATTAAGGATATAGTCAGATATTGCCAAAAGCGTGAATCGCTGCCGTGGCAACATCCAAGCCACGATCCGAGTAAAGAATTTTGTCCATGCTGCAGTCATTGTCTATTTTAAAAAGGGCACCAACAATGGAAGGACAGCTAAAAAGGTGTTTGGGATCCAATTAAAAGATACATACAAAGGCGTATAGTTGCCACTTTATCAAATATATGTGTTCCCCCAAGCTATAAGGGCCCCAACATATGTGAGCAAAATAATCTAAATAGGTTAAGGGGCCCCAGAAGGTGGCGTTCAAGAAATTTTGATACAAGGCTCACTCAAGACTGGCTACGCCAGTCGATATATAATACCCAATACATGTGCAGTTTAATTTTTATTTCTATGTTATTATTTGTGTTGCCTTTTTTATGTTAATAAAATTCTTTAAAAAAAATAATGCAAAATTAATATACGACAAAACTCTAAATCTGAATTCTAGATCTCGCCTCCCTGACTCCGTATGCATTGCCTCGGGAATCAAATTGTTTCAAATATTTACTAACTTTAAAAAAATATATATAAAAAATATTTAGGCTCATTTCTCTTTAATTATTCATAAATTGTAACTACGCATAATACTTTTTTAAATTTCTAATGGGTTCCGAATTAATCATTAACCATTGCAGACCTAGTACATCCCCCGGAAGCTGGTATCACTTTTTTAGTGCGGGGACCTATGGGCGGATTCCATCTGAGCTCTGACGATGCGAACCTGTACCAGGATTTAATTTTGCTGAGGGCATCCAAGCCAAACAGACACTCTAGGTATCTTTTACATGCCGTATTACTACACATAATATAGCCATACGAAGACTTTCTGAAATTATTTTCATTAAAATCTACTTACAAAAAATAAAATCTTTGGCCTGCCTTGAATGAAAAGCAAAACTTTTGTAGAAAAATTAATCTTCAATCTAAATTTTTACGATAAGCACATCTAAATATATTAGCATGTTATAAATATCATATGTATGAAGAATTTGGAAAGAAGGCAATGTGTGATAGTCATTAAAGCAAGAATAAACGCTAAATCCCGCGTTGAGAAATACACAAGAGAAATTTTTTTTGTCGTTGACTTCTTATTGTTTGTACCCATCTTTCACTCGCATTTAGTTTAGGAAAATATCTTCCACAGAAAACTAGTGGCGTAACGTACACCCCCCTCATCATGGGGGCACTAAAGCCTATGTTATGTTATTGTTCTGCAATTCTTTGTAAAATCCAGCTTGGGGCCTAAAACCTCACTTTGCATGGAGGCCCTAATACTCTCCGTTACGCCACTGCAGAAAGCCTTAGTCATCGCAATAGCAGAGCAAAAAAAAGGTCCGTCAACTCACTGAGAAAGACAAAAACTAAATAAAAACGGCAATCTTCCAAGTGAAAAGTTTAAATCCCCAAAGAAAGAAAGACAAAACAAAAATCCTTATTTGAAGCATTTAAAATCCCCCGATGTTTTACATCAAATGCAGCTACAGATGAGCGTTTGCTGAGTTTTGTTTACTTTCTATTTCCTTCTCCCAAATCTAAACAAAATGCCAGAATCAGAAAGAACTTCACAAACATAAGAGTTCAAAACCTTAGATGCTCAATTAAATCACATGTAGTAGACCTGTATAGCCCTATTTTGTATGGTTTAAAGTAGTGCTTCTCAAACTTTCAATGACTGCTTCCCAATATTCAATCAAAATGTTCATCTCCCCCCCTACAGGCAATAACAATGCATTGAATACAATAACACTATACCTTAACTTTAAAGCTACAATACGACTTTAACCTCGACACATTTTCTGAATGAACGCTTAAAGTAGGGTAAATAATTAATATCTGGGTGTGTAATACGTTAATATTATTTTCTGTTGTATTTATTTGATGTTAAAATTGTAAGATGCGCAAGCAACGCCTTTCCTTACATTGTAATGGCAATTCAATGGAAATATTGTGAACTGTTGGCGATAGAGCCAAGTTGACATCATTTTTGGTGATCATTTTGGTGACTTTGGCGACCATGTTAATGACCACGTTTGGCAAGTTCGTGACCCTATGCATGAAACTTGGTGGCTGATTGAACGGTGCAGAAGTTGATATACTGTAGCGTCATCTGGTGGGGAGCAGCGAAGAAAATAGCACAAAAACCTTCTCCACAAAAAGATATACATGCTAATCTTCATAGTGATCGTTTGAACGTTATTGGGGTGATTCGATGGTACATATACAAACATCCATTTTTATATGTATAGATATTGCTTAAAACAGATGAATAATTGAGATAATAGTCTTTGTTGCTCCATATCCCATAAGACCAGAACTGAACAGATGAATAATTTTATTTGTTAACACGCACTCTTATCTCTTTCTCTGTCACACACACATTTATATATAGGAGGTACAACTTAAAATATTGTTTTATTTTACGCTACGCAGTTAAAATGATGGCAGACTGCTGCTTCATTCCACATCGACTTTTTTAACTTTATTTTCTGAATATTTTTTTACTCAAATGTTTTTATTAAAACACTTTTAATTTTACATAAGCATTCTTTTCTTTTTCAGTAATTGTGATGTGCGCTTCCCCAGATTCAATAAGGGAAATAATGCTGACTTCCCATCACCTGGGAATGGTCGAAAGTGGTGAATACGCATTCTTCAGCGTAGAATTATTCACAAGGTAAGCAGATTCGATAAAACTTTGTTCTAGAAAAATATTGGCCTGTTTTTCTTTCACGTGTAAAAAAGGGGAAAAAAATTATGGAACTCATTTTTCAGCTTATTTAAATTAAGGTATTTTTTGTGCAAAATCCCCAATTTCTTTGTGATTCTAAATGGAATATCTAACCTTATTCTTGCTTTTTGAGCACAGAAAGGAATAGATCATATACCAGGAAGCTTTATCTAATTAGTAAAAAGCATAGCTAATATCTGCAACATTATTTCTATCAGGAGTTTCTTTTGTTGCTTAATACCAAACACTTTACAAGACATTTAAAATTCTCAAAGGCTTTCCACTCGATTAATTCTTTTCTTGTTTGAAAAACTTCCAAAGTAATAATGAGAGGAAGGTTATGAGGAAAGTACGTGGTCTATTTAAGAAACGAGTCGTTTATTATGAGGTGAAAACACTCTATCTTTGACGCTCATCCTCACAACACAGAGATCAATCAATAACAGTTTTTTTTCTTTGTGTGCAAAGTAAGAAAGTTTTACAAAGAATTTCTAGCACATAGTTTTAGTTTGTTTTTTTCTACCGACTTCCAGAATCATGAGTTATATATGTCTTATTGCCATATTTTTTTATAATAACCTTGGCTTTTAGATTTTGTCTTTGTCTACAAATATTTGTTTTTACCTATGTACATTAAATCTAATACATCAATTTTATCCCATTAAAAATAAATGGCTTGACTTGAACAATATCGAATATTATCATTGAACAATAAAAAAAAAATGAATCGATGAAACTACAGAATGAATATAATGAAATACTTCAACAGGTTTACTTAAAATTGTGGGCATATTCATTACGCTACCAATACCAATCATGCGCTGCTGATCTTACAAATTTGAACAAAATTTTAGAAATCTGTTTGTGCGTATTTTATAAACTACTTTTCAGAATTCTTCCTTTAAAATCAAAACTTAAATTTAATCCTTAAATTCTGTTTCTAAAGCGGGATATTTTTTTCGAAAATAAAATCACGGATTTATACTGCGAGATAAGGGAAGTATTCTAAAAGTGTAGATTTCAATTAAATATTCTAAGAAATATTTAGTTAATATATATATATATAGAGAGAGAGAGAGAGAGAAATTTAAAAAAAAGCAGAAAATATTTATTTTTACAACCTTGTCTAACTGGTTATGTGAAATGAATCCTTGAATTCTGTTTCTAAAGCTGGATAATTTTTTTTTGAAAATAAAATAATGAATTTCATGGATTCGAGATATAAAGGAAGTATATTAAAAAAGTGTAGATTTTAATTATATAAATATTCTAAGAAATATGTAGTTAAACTATATCAATAGAGTGACAAATTTAAAAAAATGCATAAAATATTTATTTTTACAACTAAATGGTTATGTGAAATGAATGAGTGCTAAAAAAATGTTTTTATTACATTCGAAAGCTTAGTGCTAGGTCTTCAATATCTATACTTAGATAAAAACCAAGAAATACCTCGAGAAGCCCGTGCTTGGTGGCTAGTGTATGCAAGGTCTGTTCAAAAATATCCAACCTTTGACCGGAAAACTTTACGGGATCCTAACCATATTCAAAGTAGACCTCTTGCACCTTCTCTCACTTAGCCCAGCGTTCCTTCCACTACAGAAACTATTTCTGGAAGGCGTTTTTTAGGAATGTTGTTCAACTCCATGGTTGCATTCTGCTTGATCTCATCTGTACTTTGAAAACGGGATATTTTTAATGGAGTTTTCCTTTTTGTGGACAGCCAGAAGTCGCAAGAAGTCAACTTCAATGTTGATAGTGTCCAGTAGGTTATATGCAATTGCAAGACGGAGTTTTCCTGTTCCGAGGACAGAAGCTGAGATCAAATTTCACAGCCGCTCTGAGCATGAGCGCACACAATTGTTTGTGCAGAAGATGTACTAATTTTAACTTATTCAGCAGTTTTTCGAATGGTAAATGATAATCATTCATTATCAGATATTCCACCTTTTTAACGACAGCTGCATTTTGAGAGGTTTGTGGCCTCCCAGAACGCTGGTTACTCTCTACCGACGTCCAGCCCCTTTAACGAATTGAATAAGCCTCTCTTTAGTTTGTGTGACCCCCATAGCATCATCTCCAAACACTTACTGAATCTTAAGAATTGTTTCACTGAAAAAAATCACCAAGCTTTTGAAAAAAAAATTGATACAGTACCTCTTCTGCATCATTCAGTTGTCTTTAGAGTAATAAAAATACGACGAACTCGTATAACAGCATCTCACTCGACTGCCTGTAGGAAACCACTGTACGTGCATTAAGCTATCACTTTCCACTGTGCCCAGTAGCGCCACCGTAAAATATTTACTGTGCAGAGAAAAATTCAAGTTCGGATACTTTCTGAACAGGCCCCGTATATATACTTTATTTAACCAAACAAATTCAGTTATTGCCGCCCAACCAGTGTGGAGGATATGACCCTCGGCTTGTAGCCGAGTGTGTTCAGGTTCGAATCCCGAGTAAGGCATGGATGTATTTTCTTCGGGAAAAGAAGTCGGACTTTCGCCTGTAATGGATTCCCGTCTCGAATGGAAAGCAGCGCATACTTTCTGTTATATGCTGGGATCATCATGTGTAATAAATGTCTAAAATCTTCCGTTTGTATTGTATATTTCTTCACTTTTATTTCATATATACCCCAGGATAAAAATACACAACAACAACAATTCAGTTTTTACCAGTTAATCACTTCACCTTCAATAAGTCGACCATCCGGTATAGTGGTTAGCGACGCTGACTGCTGTGCCGTAGGGCCTGGGTTCGAATACCGAAGAAGAAATGGATGTTTGTAAATGCATAGTGCCTTTACGGCATGAGGGTACTCTAATTAGCCTTGAAACCGCAAATCCTATCGTGATGTTGGTTGATGGGGAAGAGAAGTAAGGAGTCCCCTGACCCTCCCGCTGGTGTTCACCCTCAAAATTGGGGTGGAACCGAGCTAAAATCGTATAGTCACCTAAATGGTGCTCAAGACTACGGTTAACGACAGGCGTACATCTAACCCTTGTTATGATGAATTTCATGACCCTGATCTGACGTGGTCGAGATCAGGAGGCATAAGAAAAAAAATTCTTCAATAAGCTTAGTATTATATAAAATGACTGCGGTTTTCTTATGTGAAAATAGTTTCATACAAACTTCAGATATGTCTTTTCAAATAAACGTACTTTTATAAGGTAAATACAAACATTTCTCAAAACTTTTCCTCCAAAAATCATTTTAATATTCCCAAACTCTTTTGTTTCATAGACCCTTTGCCAAGTTTTTAGGTTTCGGATAGACTCCCGCTTACCTATTATTGAATTATTGCAAATTTATAATCTTAATTGTCCTTTTGACAGCTGGTACTACTACTTATTTTAAAAGAATTAAATTTCTAACTATAAAGAAATAAAGTGTTTATGAAACTTAAGAAACATGTGTTAATGAATTAAATTAAAAATAAATTAGTTTAATACATAAAACTATTACATAAAATAACTGAACAACAAACAAAAGTTTTTAATGAGAGGGATGAATGTGGTGGTTCAATTACAAATTTTCAAAATTTTATATCAATCTAGTCAGGTTTAACCCTAAATCTCCTTTGTTAGTAAGCGTCCAGTCCCCCCCTCTTCTTTTTTTGTTTTTGAGATTGGCAAACTCGCTAAAACTCCCTCTCACTTGGAAAAAAAAAATTAACACTTTCTCACGATATTCCATAATTCGCGACAATAACAGGAATGTCTTTTTTTTTAAAGCCGAAATTGCTGACATCCATTTCTACAATTTATTTTTAGATCGTTAGGGCTCATTCTAAGATGCAAGTTTCCCATATTAAAATGACATTTCTTTTTCAATATGAATATATGAATTCTCATTGTCTACTGTGGTATTACTATAAAAAAGCAATCTCAAATCTAGTTTCAAAATCTGAGAAAAAGGGCATTTAAATATTGAACATAGGTTAAACTGTCCTGACAGATTGTCTGTGACAAGTTGAGAAAATTTGCGACGTCCAATATTACACTTCTTTATAATTTAATTCTGGAAAATAATTCTGAAATGATCCTTGTCTTAATAAAATTTATGTTGCAGCCTAGCAACCACAATTTAACCTCACTAAATTTAGTAAATAAATCAGCTAAATTGGTAAAATCTGGTTTCCACTAGATATAATTTTTTTTATAAAGATTAAAGTCACACGATCTGCTTTAATGAGAACCACTATCTATGTACCCCCTTTAACACCTCATAAACCTCCAAATTATTTTTCACTGGTGTGGACCCCTGGGGGTCTATATAGACCACTTTCAGTAGCTCGTACGGTGTACGGGTACCGAAAGCTAGCCACTACCATCCCTGTACGGGTACTGATATTTTCTTCTTTTTGTCTTTGATTTGCACATATTTTTAATTCTTAAATTGAGATTATTGGTGTTAGTGTTTTTAAGAAATACAGTTTATATCCATGTTACTCAAATACCTCTCATCCCGAATTTTCTTTGTGGTGAAGGCAGGAATTTTTCATTGAAGACATTAATTTAGGTTCTTCAAAATATGAGATGAAAAACAGGAATTGGCAAGACAATGTGCAATTTGTTGCTTGATGAAAAATGAAAATGGAAAGGTTTCCAAAAAACTGATATTATCTCTGTCTTCATTGCAATGTGAGATTTAGTATTGGACCATATTTCAAATTGTGTGCGTGTGTATATATATATGCACGGACACAAAATCCTCAACCGTTTGAAAAAGAGGTATAAACATGAAATGATTTTAGAGAAGTATGTGATAAATTCTTTTAAGATATATGAAACATTCTTCATAGCATGCAGTGTACTTATAAATAACAAATATTTAGGTTTTTTGTGTTTCACAATTATAAAATAAAAAATAGTGTGAAAAATTTAAAAAGGAAAATCAAAATAAAGTTCTTGCATTTTCGCATTCTGTTAAGTATTATGCTTAGTTATATGTTATAAAAAATGTGCCTTTTTTTTAACATTTTGGGTAAAAAAGTAACCGCTTAAGGTTTTAATTGTTTTGAATATAGATCTGATAACAAAGTTCCTAAGCTAGTATTTTTTCTGTTCAAATCTAAAGCTATCGTAGGAAAGTGTAAAATATTTGAACCATGACAAATTTAATGTGATTCATTCTTGCTTCACAAATCAATTACAAGCTTAACATTCGATGTATCTGTGTAATACTATAGCCAATTGAACTGTCTCACTTAAAGGAGAATAACTTCTCTTGCAGAAAAGCTTTCGAAGTTCAAACTTTCGCGCATGCATCAAAATATTAAGAATTCTGTCTATTATCTCGATTTCATTAATTAAACTCATTTTTCTTTCATTCTCTAACAAGATTATGTAAAGGATTGCTTAAACATTATTTCTGCGACAATTCACTCTTTTACATCCACTTTAAAACTGCGTATTCGGTAAGTTTGCTTTCGTGAAGCCTTTGAAATAAACAATAAAGAGCTGCTTCAAAACCCTAGAGAGTTACACAGATTCTCTGTGGAGTAAATAATTTAATTTCTGAAGTGAACTGGATTCGTATAACTTCTCCGTAATTAAACGTCAAAGGGATTTAACTTGCAAAGACTCCATTCACTTCCTTTCTACATGAGGCCGTATTCCGATGTTATTTGAAATTCTCTTTGAGTAAGTGTGTGAAACTTTTGAAACCAAACATCCTGAAACATAAGCAACCGCAAACAAAATGAGAATAAGTTGTTGAATTTATTGCTGGCTAATTGTGTAAGATTTTTTAAAAGAACATAATTTCGAAGTAGTGTTTATTTTTAAAGATATTCTTTCAAAATATTATAAAGAAAAATTAGGAGAAGCAATTTTAACTAAAATGACTTTTACTTCTTTTCTCAAAAATTACTTGAAGTTTTACATTTATAATATTTAGAGCACTCTACACTAAACATTATGAAATAGATAAAATGTATACGCAATGAAAATCTTGGTTTATTTGTCTTCAAATTTCTCGCACGTAGTATTGCTTCCATAAAGTTTTCGATAACTATTATTGATTGTACAATTGAGGTTATCTTATTTTGAACCAATACTACCTTATTATATTTCTGTTTATTGTTTCGGTTTTTGTTAGATATTTGACAATTTAATATATGATTGTGTATTAGAGTATTATATTGGATTGACAATCTCGAGAATATCATTATGTAAATTATTTCTTTATAATTATTGAACCTGACGGATTTTTACTCTTTTCCATTATGTGTTATTATTATTACAGTGTGTGTGTGATAAGTAACCTACCCTTGAGGACTATTTATCTATAATGGCCCTAAGCCCTTCACGTAATGCATAATTTAGGAATTTTAAACTACCGATGATCATCTTGTAAAAATACCAGAATGTTCTGGAAGATTTAACCCGGCACTTCACGCGCAGGGTATGTCATACCCACCACCTAACTTTTTTCAAGACTCCATCTAAACCAGCGATACTCAACCTGTAATCCGCTCATGGCCCATTGCACGAAAAATTCAATTATTTAAGAACTTTGTATTGAAAATGTAACGTAAATTCTATCAATCAAGCAATCAGATACACCAATTTTGTTGCCGATGTCGCAAATTGGAAGATTTTTATCCTTTTTGTAACTTTAACGAATTGTAATAACAAAAAATAGAGAACTGAACTGGAATACGGAGTATTTTATGGGTAAAATTGTGTTTTAGTTATAAACAAATACCAGTGATTTTTTTTTAGTCTGGAATTCAGTCAAAACTCCCTCTTTGCTGCCATTCTGCACTTGATAAATTAATAGTTGAAATAAAAATAAGAGAGATTTCGTCAAAAGAAAAAAATCAAATTATCAAACGACAATGCAGCTATGTTTTTATGACTGTAGAATGTCAACTGGAAGCTTGGTCAGGGTTATAAAGGAATCCCTAAAACTTCCCTTATAACTCATGAAAAATGCAGAACACCAAAAACAAGTGTTTAATAGAGATAAATATAGTATTAAACCAAAAATGAGTTTTTAGTATTTTGATCAATATTCCACACACACATTTTAAGTGTCAAATATTGCAATGATATTATAATGCTTTTTCTATTTACCCTCCTGTTGCGGTCCGCGTGAAATATCTGCCATAAGTATGCGGCCTGGATGGAAAAAAGGGTGATAACCTCTGATCTATACCTTTTTCGGAAAATGAATACTTTGTCATGTAGCTGACTTTAAGGTCATATCCTTTGGCCTTAGCTTGTATGCGAATTCTGGATACCACCTCTTCGGGTATGTTATACCTTGCGCGTGAATCGCCGTTACAGTTCAAAATACATGAGCATGCTTTAAAATCTTCCTTACGCAATGGTGCATTATTGTAGTCATGGTGAAGAAATGTGATATTTAAGTAATTTAATAGATAGAGTATTTAATAGAGAGATATATATAGTACAACAATATTTTCGGGTGAAAAAAGTCTAATTTGCAGTGATGATGAGGAAGAATCGAATCATGAAGAGTATAATAGCAAGATTGATTATTCTACTGAAATCTAACCACATATAATTTAATCTAGTGAGTAATTATCGTCCTTGTGATAAAATGACCACATCATATTCAATAGCTAAAAAATTTAATCGTTAGCATATGACAATATTTTTATGTTGTTGAACGTTGCGACAATAAATGCTCAAATTGTATTGTTAAGTAGTCAGAAACCACTTACTAAACATCGAACCAGGCGCTGATTTCTGAAGTGTTTTGGATTTCGATTATCAAACGAATGTAAATACCACCAAGCAATGCTTCTACGAATTTAAAAAAAAAACAAATTAAGATCCTGGAAAAACATCGCCCTCACTCGCGACGAAGACTAAAGGAGTGTATAAGCAATCTACTGAATGCCCTAATAAAAAGAACACAAGGACTAAATATACGTGGGAAAAGTGTAATAAAGATCTTGTATTTCCTACTTTTTTCCTTTTTCTGCAAATTTTACGGTAAAAACAGAATGTAAACACCCTTAGGTATGAAGAACCCTGCCCGTAAACTTAAGGTCGTCTTTTTTGCGCGTGAAGTGCCGGCTTAAGGCGACTTGGTACCCTAAAAACCACAAACCTATAGTTTTTTTTATTTTCATTTAATATTATTCTTTGCATTATTATCTTTCGATTGATATATCACTTGTGCATGTCGGAAAGTTAGAAATTGACTAAAACTTCATTTGAAAACAAATTAGGCAATTCAGCCACTCCCCCTTCTAAGAAAAAAAAGCTAAAAAATGCTTCATGATAAAAAAAATCTATTTTAGAAATAGAAATAATAACTATAAAAAAGAATGTGTAGTATTAAAAGCAGAATATTTCCGAGGCAATACAATAATGTAATTTTTCTTCCTTGTGAAATGTGTGCATGTAAAATTTTTAAATTAAGGCATTTTATATTAATAGTTCTATAATTTCAGTACTTCTTCCTGATATATTTTTCATACAAATGTAATACTTTAATATTATAAGAAGAAAAACAGCTAAAATTTCTGTCGTGACAGAAAAAAATTTTTTTTTAACATTTTTCTTGAATTTTCATGGGCAATTAGTACTCTCTAAAAGTTGATCATTTATAAAAATGTGTGGGTTGAAAAAATATGAAAATGCAATTATTTTAAAGAAAAATGTATAACTAATATCTTAAAGTGGTATTTTAAGTTTAATTAAGCTTATAATAATTATTTTTTCAGAATTATAAACTTTAAAGTGGTTTTTCTCAGTTTGTGTTTTTCGAAACCTTAGTGCATTCAAAATGCTACTCCTTCGACAATTATTTACCAATCACTTCCATTTTTCTTGCGTGTTGAAAATAAAGCATGTAATAAAATTAGGGGATCCGTTTTGCTATAAACTGAATACTTTTTAAAAAAATAAAAATGTAAGACATGTTGGCTTTTTCGTTGATTTTTAGCCTGTATATCAACATTTTATTTTTTTTCTCGAAAACGAATGAAGTTATTCTAAAATCGATCCCTAAAGTTGTTTAGATCATCCATAAGAGTATTATAAAAAAATTTCAGGTCAAAAAATTTATTTTTACACAAGGAGTAGGATTTTAAAATGTTCCTAATTTTCTTCAAAAAATTAAAATTTTTAAAATTGTGTGAATAATATATGAAAATTTTCATCTGGTAACATTTTCTTGAAAAGAAACATTGTATAAAATGTTAAAATATAATTTTTAAATTCGTAAATAAATAAGTTTGCTCAAAGGGTGCCAAGTCCCCTTAAGCTACTTGGTAATCGTCACGGAAATCATCTGTTATTTTTTGTTATATACATATAGTAGTTTTGTGTGTGTGTGTTTTGTGTTGTTCTATTTTAAACATAATTTAACAGAGAAAGATGCATCAGCCATCAAGCTTTCTTATCCATTTTGGCACTGCAACATAAACATTTAAATTATAAAAATGCAAAAACATTTTTCGCGAAGTATTTCATGTAAGTATGTATACGTATGAGTCATTAATTAAAAATTGCATATATAGTTAAAGCATATATTTTCTGGTATTCGAAATCACAAATTCTATTTTTTCCTTACTTTTCAGTTCTACTTCATTCAAGGCGCAGATAAATCAGAATTAAAAAATTATTCTCCGTTTTCAAATACACCTGCAAAATATTTGTTTACCTGCTCTCTGAGGTGATTTATATCAAAATTAAATATGCCCAAAAGGAGTAATACTATCAAATGTACCAACTCTAGTAGTTCTCCATATTCAACTGCTTCATACTGCATTTTTTTAAAACCACTCCATATGATCCCCCCAAAAGTAGTTCTTTTATTATTAACATGATCCTCGGTACTTTTATGCCTGTCACGTTCATCACGAAAACGAAGACTTTCAGTATTATTTTGTAACTTTCAAAGCAGCCATTAAGAAAAAACTGCTGCAGTAACACAACCATCAAAACAGAGGAGTCATTGCTTTTCCCCATGAACTCAAATTTTTTTGCTGATCAAAATTTCATGAAGAGGAAATTTTGATCTTTTTATCAAAGCATAAAACTGGCTGTAATTTTGTTAAAGTTGCTAATTAATTGGGAACTTATTTTTACTCCAAAGATCTTTTTCGGGTTTTTTGTTTCACTCTTAGAATAAAAAAAGACTATATAAGTAAATAAAAAGGATTGTTCAAATAATACCACATGTCTTTTTTAATCAATAATGTAAAGGAGGTTATTTTATTTTTTTAAGTAATATCAATTATTTTGAAAAAGCGTGTTTCTCATAGCTTAATTAATGCATTTCGTCAACACACGCATTAAAAGTTGAGGTGTATCAATTTTGTTGATGAAAAAAGCCAGGACAAAAATAATAAGAAAATGCTTGCTCTGAAATTTGATTTTTTTATATACTTTTCTTATTACCATTTCACATTTCACAGAAACGTTTGACTAAGCTAAAACCTTTTCATAATATTGTATATTTTTTAATTTTACTTAAATATTATAAGAAAACAACTGATTATGGAAATAAAAGAGATTTTCAATGTTCTATTATTCTATATTTTCAAGGATCCACTCTAGCCTAATGAATAATGTCTCGTACTCGTCACTGGAGTGTCACGCTTTCAAGTCTGAGTGCCACAGAAAAAAGGACGCGGTAGCCGAATGGTCTAGGTATCGGATCGTGGCAGGCTTTGTCACGAGTTCGAGCCCAGTACCACAAAAGACCCACCATGTAGGGCAGCGATGCACGTTAAATCTGTCGAGAGCTCAAACGTCTATTCGTTAGTGTGGTGTGGTAGTTAGGAGAGGGGTTGCCAGCTCAGGTGTCGTCCCCGTCACTTGACCATGGTTCAAATTTACGTGGTCCGTCGCCAAAAGCCCTCGTGTAACTGAACAATGCGACGGTAATATTCACTCACTCTCGTCCCTGAAAAAAAATTCCATGTTAGGAAATGTATCCTAAAAATAAAATTAAAAGTTTATTAAAATTCATGTCAATACTTTAAATGTAAAGCATGTTTCTTACAGAGTTATAATTATGTTTGGCATGGCATTAGCGTTTTGGGTCTATTTAAATAAAAATAATATATAGAACAAATGTATACGAAAGCATGGAATGTTTTAAATATATCCACTTTATATATAAATTGGCTAAAAATTACTTTGTTGCTATCAATACACTCATACTTTAGAAAAATATTGTTATAAAATCTGTCACTGAGGATTGATCATCTTTAAAAATACTACCTATTTAGAAATTTCAAGTAGTTCTTCACATTTTAAAATTTAAGGAAAATTCTCAAAATTGAAATATTTTAAGTACACTGTTGGCCACCGTAAATGCAACACCAAGAAAGGAAAGAGATAGCACAACAAAATTTATTTTGTAGATAACACGATGTCTAAATATCAAATGATTAAATTTATAGACTTCTGTAAAGTGTGGTTCCTGCCAGAATCAGTAGCCAGAGTAGCCGCCATTGTTGGAGATCACCGCTGCCACACGCCTCGGCATTGATTCAAAGAGACTTTGGATGTGTTCTTGGGGTACAGCAGACCAAGCAGCTTCCACACGTTCCCAAAGTTGATCTGGTGTGGCAACTGGGGATGTAATCTGGGTCAATCATTGAGCAACCATGCACCACATGTTTTCTTTCGTTGAAAGATCCGAAGAGCGAACCGGCCAGGGAAGCAATTCAATCTGGGGATTGACGAATAACCTTTGGGCAATGCGTGCCACGTGTAATCGCGCATTATCCTGTTGAAATATGGTTGTGGCCAAGCCCTGAAGGTAAGGGAGGACAAATGGCTCCAACACCTAGGAGATGTAGCGCTGGCTGTTTAAAGTACCGGAAATTCGAACTAGAGGAGTGCGAGAGTGATATCGAATACCCCATACCATAATACCCGGTGCAGGACCAGTGTGGTGGCGCATAACGCAGCTGTTCAGTAACCTCTCTCCACGGTGTCTCCAGACTCTAATCCGACCATCGTGGTGTTGCAGACTGATGCGTGACTCGTCAATAAAGACAACTTCATTCCATTCTGCCGCCCACATCCTTCTTTCATCGCACCATTGGTGGCTGAGACGTCTCTGGTTTTGCGTCAAGGGTAGACCAAGCAATGGACGTCTTACGGATAGACCACTCTGCTGTAAACGGCGACGAATGGTACGTGCAGACACTGAATGATTCGTTACAGACTCAATGTGCTGTGCTATGTTTCGTGATGTGACTGAGTGATCCCTCAATGTGATGTGCACAGTTTGCCTGTCCTCACGTAAAGTGGTGCACTGAGGTGGATGCGATCGACCACATGGGTACATACATGCGTACATCGTACCCTCCTGCATCCAACGGTCACATATCCGCATTACAGCTGTTTGGTTTCGTCCAACACGACTACCGATTTCCCTGAAAGATAATCCACAATCTCGGTAGGCCACTATCCTTCCTCTGTCGAACTCGGATACTTGATCAAAAGCTGATCGCTGTTTTCTACGAGACATAACTGATCGTTTTTTGAAAAAACCATAAGAAAAACACAATTGCTAAACTTGAAATCGGCGAAATCTCCTAGCCTTAAATAGCACTTTAACTTGGCGTCAAGGGCACGCGTGATATGCATCTGCGCTGAAATTCTAATCATTTGCATATCTCACCTCCGCTAATACATGTTGTAAATTTCATGTTATTTATATGATTCCTTCAGGGTACTGCAATTACGGTGGCCAGCAGTGTATGTCTGATATTCAATATAGAAAAGTAATATCTCACACAGCCAGCGACAGTACTTGTAGAAAAATTTTAATTTAAAAAAAATGCTAAATATAATAGATCAAATAGATAATAACATGCAAAAATTCACGCTTCACTTTTAATATGAAACATCGATTAATGTATATTTGATAAGGCTAGCCCGTTACTCACCCACTTTACTGTGTATTTCCTGATGTTGTATGAACACAGAAGGTCGTGCGCACTTTATGAAAAAGACTTTCTACACTGCTGTTCACACAAAATGCAACTCCAAGAAGGACCACAGATATCATAGCGAAATCTATTGGGTAGATAAAATGTTGTGCAAAGATTAAATGATTAACATTGCAGCCTCTTATGACGTGTGGATGATGACAAAAGGAGTAGTTAGCGTAGCCACTATTGTTGGTTATAATCGCTGCCAAAAGCCTCGGTATAGAATCAAAGAGGCTTTCGCTAAATCCTTGGAGTACAGAAGTATCCATGTGACTCCCACATATTTCCAAAGTTGATCTGCTGTAACAATGAGTGGTGTATCCCGGGCTAGTCGCTGTGCAAATATAGATCACATTATCGATTGACGATAGATGGGAAGAAAAAGCAGGTCAAGGAAGCAATTCAATCTGAAGTGTAAAGAGGAACTCTTGAACATTGCGTGCTACATGCGATCATGCGTTATTCTGTAAAAATACGGCTGATGGCAAGCGCTAAATGTAAAGGAGGACCACGGGTTCCAACTCCTCAGAGATGTAGCAATGGCTATTCAGTGTAGGAGCAATTCGTTCTGGGGCTGTGCGGCAGTGAAATCAAATATCATCCCAAACCACGATAACGGATGCAAGACCAATGTAACGATGCATAACGTAACCGTTCAGCATCCTCTCATTACGGTGTCTCCAAACTCGAATCCGACCGTCGTGGTGTTGGAGGGAGAAGTTGGATTCGTCAGTTACCACAATGTCGTTACACTCCGTTGTCCATGTCCACCGTTTATCGCACCATTTGTGGCTCAAACGCCTGTGATTTCCAGTCAAGAGTAAACGATGTAATAGACGCCTTGCAGACACTCCACTCTGCTGTAAACGGTGTCGAATGGTTGTTGTCTTATCGATACTTATTAATTTAGATTGCAAAGATTTTATTGAATGTTCCATGTGTAAATATGAGCTTGCCACGTCACAGTTTGAATTAAAATGTTTATATATTTTTGAAATCTCTTTTTGCGCAATTGAACACTAAATTACAATAATTCCGGCATATTCTTATGTGCTATTTCTGATCAAAGTAATCATCTTGCTAGGTGTTTTTTTCAGTTAATAAACGTCAATTAAATATGAAACTCATTTAAATAGTGTATAAATTTGTAACATGTTTGTCTACTACCATCATGCTGCTATTTTTTATTAATTGGATTTTCCAGTTTCGTAAAAAATAAACAAATAATAGTATTCGACATATTTTATATTATAAAGCTATATATATAAAGCTATTTTCATATAGGACCGTAGGTCTTATATACCACGCCATCAATGTCCAGATAATTGTCCGAGTACAGATGGTCCTGAAGACAGTCACTAATTCCCTGCAAGTTTACCAGAATGGCAGGACAGGAGAACAGTTCGTCAGGGTTCCGTTTCTGTGTCGGGGCAGTTCCTATATTGCACGTACGCTCTTGTCCCATCTTTTTGGATTTCCATCCCATCCAGGTGGCGTGTCCTGAATCCGGTAAGGGTATTCGCTAAAGTCCTATTTGTGATGAGAAGTTTAGAAAATTGGTATTTAAATTTTACAGTTTTGTCTTTGAATCTAGACGTTGTCATTGAATTTATACCGTTCAGTGTGACTACAAAAGGTATTTTGTCATTGTTTAGATTTTTGCTTCTTTAGATAAGGCATCAGCTGTCTCATTTTCCATTCCAACATTGTCTGGTACCCATTGTATGATGCACTTCTTATTTAAGCTGAAAATGTTTTGCAGTACATTGTGTATGTTCAGGACAAGAACTGTGTCTCCTTTTTGAATCACTTGAAGGACAGCTGTAGAGTCACTGAATATGATTATTCCTTCAGCTTTCTCTGTATCTTGGAGATTTAAATATTCGTTCAATGCTATTGATGGGTGGCCAGGAATTGTCCATTGCTTTAGAAATTGTCCCTTGCTATCTAGAAATTTTTATACGCATCCCCCCTTGACCGGATGTGGTGAAATTCCTCATGGGGTGAGTGTCAAAGTATACCCGCGCTTTTCTGAGTTCAGTGAACGCATACATTTCACGTCTTGTAGAATTGCGCGTGAGTTAGTCCAATCAGATGTGAAATTCAAGGGATGGCAAATAGTCCGGCTCCAGGATTTTGGAGTAATGGGATGCATAATAAAAGGGAACGCACCCGAATTTCCAGCATATGCTCTCTCCCAAAATTACAGCACTCAGATGGGATCAGAGATAACACCGGGACTGCCTTGGGGCCAACTGACTCATATCTTCAAAGCTAAGTTCCTTTCATTAATCTTTTATTTGTAAAACCTAAATTTTTACTTGTGAATAAAATAAATTTAACTTTAAAGTAAAGAATAGTTTCACGTTAATTGAGAATGTTTTATCTTATTTAACTTTGGTCATGATGCGGTTTACAATTATCGAACCTGGTTTACATTACCCATAGTCAACGATAGGCATCGCATCATTTGGAATAGTGATACATCTCATCCTCAACTTCACAAGGACTCTCGTCAATTTCTGCGTTTAATATAATAGTGATACATCTCATCCTCAACTTCAAAGGGACTTTCACTATTTGATACTTTTTCATTATTTGCACATTATCTTTTTGTGGGCTGTGTATTTGAGACAGGGGAGGATTGATGGGAGGCCAGAAATTGTCCATTGTTTTAGAAATTGTCCCTTGCTTTCTAGAAATTTTTATACGAGTCTCCCTTGAACGGATGTGGTGAAATTCCTTCGGTGGGGAGTGTCAAAGTATTCCCGCGCTTTTCTGAGTTCAGTAAACGCATAAATTTCACGTCTTGTAGGATTGCGCGAGGAGTTTGTCCAATCAGTTGCGAAATTGAAGGGACGGCAAATAGTCCGACTCCAGGATTTTGGAGTGATGGGGTGCAGAATAAAAGGGAACGCACCCGAATTTCCAGCATATGCTCTCTCCCAAAATTACAGCACTCAGATGAGATCAGCGGGATCCTCACCAGGACTGCCCTGGGGCCAACTGACTCATCTCCTCAAAGCTAAGTTCCTTTCATTAATCTTTTATTTGCAAAACCGAAATTTTTACTTTCGCATAAAATATAAATTTAACTTAAAAGTAAAGAATCATTTCGTTAATTGAGAATTCTTTATCTTATTTAACTTTGGTCATGATGCGGTTTACAATTATCGAACCTGGGTTACATTACCCATAATCTAAGATAGGCATCGCATCATTATGTGAATCGCTTGGAGCTCACAAGTGTAGTTAGATGAGATTTTTCCTGCTCCAACTTTGAATTATTTTGTTCTGCTAGCCTATGGAAAGCTGAAATTGATACCGGATCCTCCCTTTTTTAAAGTCTTACCTGAAGATCTTTTAGTTGAAGCTAAAAACATAGCCTTTTTTTGAGTATGAATCAATGTTTTTAATTATTTTGGCTTTGGTATCCGCTATTGGTGATCATTTGGAGCAGGGTTCGAGAAAATAAGTTTTAATTTCGATGTTTCGGCATGTGACCCGCACTGCTTCTTGTAAAATCGCGTGAACTCCAGTCCAATCCGTTGGCTGATTGTTTATTCAAATTGTAATATTGAGGATTGCTTGAACCTGGTATTTCTGCTCTATGTATGAAAAACTTAGTTTCCAATGTTAGTTTCCCACAAAGAATTTTAATTTTTCGGGACTCTGCAAACAATTTTACGGATATAGATTATGCACAAGGTAACCATGCTACTACGTCCGGGGCAGCCGACGTTTCCACATCTGCAGTCTGGGAAGAGGGCGAGAATCATGCTACGAAGACCTTCAACATTTTTCAACTCAATAACAACGGCACACAAAAAAATAAAAGTGCATTGACGTTCCTAATAACAGAGAATAATATACACTTTGCGTGTTTGCAAGAAACTCAACTCAACAAAAACCTGAATTTCAAAATTAGAACTTCTGGTAATAGAAGTAGATGAGATCTTTGGAATAGAGAAGAAGAATGCCTTTGTTTATTGTAAGCTTTACGTGCGTATTTTTTTCCATGCTTTTGCTTGTAAAATAAAAGGTGTAACTGAAAGAATCGTTTCATTTATCGTAACGGCTGTTGCCCATCGGCAATGAGCTTTTCAAAGGTTTTAGTTCAACATATTAAACCATTTTAATTTAAAATGCCTTTATTGCCTTTAATGCCGAACTACATTCTGATAAAATTACACACGCACACACAAAAATAAACACGCACATATTAGTGGGAGTGCATGGGTATGGACAGCGAAGAGCCATTATATAATAATCACCTCTCACCTAAACCATTGTGTGTTGTGAGTGCCTTATATATTGATATTAGTCTATAAATAGTGAAACAAGTGGATGACCAGTTGTTTGTCTACCAAGGTACATTGATTCCAATGAGTAGTGAAGACTGTTATAAGCAGTTTTTAACACGATCGAAAAGCTACAACGACCAATACTACCAGCAGCTACAACGGTGATGACACACACACACACACACAATGTAGCATATATCACTCTCAAATGGATCGACGAAACAGCCCTCCCCCTCCTCCCAATCACCCTTACCCTGACGACACATTATCGCCAACAGTGCCTCGAATGGACCACGAGGCATCGGCATTGAACAACAGAAGAATGGAAGAAACCTTGCCCGATGAATCACGTTCTGTCTTATACGAAAGAGAACAAATACTCCGAATCCCAATAGAAACTCTGGCCCCAATTGCACAGTTGGTCAAATACAATACGGTGGTATGACCGAGTGGGTGATATTTGAGTGAGATATACTAACACCCATCACCCGATCAGGTGATTACTTTCATTACAACGATGTTTCCTGCGAATGATACCTTTTGCCAACAGAAAATGGGCCATATCACGAGGGCTGAAAAAGTCAGTGAATATATATAATATGTATAATCACTGATGAGAAAAAATCCCAACAACACCAAGAAAGACTCGTGTCTTGCCTTGTCACGAGTTCGAGCCCAGTACAACTAAAAACCTGCCGTGTAGGGCAGCGACAGCGATGCACGTTAAATCTGCCTAGAGCTAAAACGTCCTCCCATTGGTGTGGTGTGGTAGTTAGGACAGGGGGGTGCTAGCTCAGGTGCCGTCCAAGTCACTTGACCATGGCTCAAAATTACGTGGTCCGTCGCAAAAGCCCTCATGTAGCTGAACAGTGCGACGTTAATATTCAATCAATCAATCGCCCATAATAGTCATGAAAGATCAAAGTATTTATAAGAACTTTATAATTATATTTATGTTAGCTTTAGGTATTGATTTTGACTTTTATTCTAAAATAGTAGAAAAAGTCATCAAACTTAGCAAATGCATTAAGTTTTGTTATTTTAAGCGCTTTTTCTAACTTTTATTAAAAAAAAAAAACTTTTAAGCACCACTAAATTTTTTGGTCTGTTAAATACTACAATAATAAGGCTTTTAAACTGACAGTCACATTTGTTTTAGTGTATCGAGTGCGTTGATGTGATATGAATCAAAATAGCTAGTCCGCGAATCGGTCAGACTCATTAGTCGCGAGCATGTTCAAAGGTGTCTTCCCCTCTCGCAAGTCATATTGCAATACAAATTTATCTTTTGTATTGTGACTCCTATTTCATGTAGCATTGTACGCGTTTTTGTATTTTATTAAAAGATAATACATCATAAACACCTTACTCAATCGGGATTCTACTCTCTTTACGTAAATAGAAAAGATTGCTCAGTCACTCGACTCCAGTTGAAATCACGATACACAAGTTCAAAAATCTGTAACATATGGATAAGAACAAGTATAGGTCATAATACAATCATTGAAAGGTATTGTCATAGCAAAGTGTTGGTGCTAGACTTGTTGGCTGCTGTGAAAATGTTGCATCTGCACTTTGGTACTTGGGATATTGGCGCCATAATTACACTCTGACAAAAACACCAAGTCTTGGATATGCTGATACACTTCAAGACGCTGCTACTGGATGGTCCAGCGACGATTCAGCCAGTGAAAGTGAGCAGGGAATATAATCGAAGACCTTTGTTACAAATAGTTTAACATTGTTATTTTTTTCCTGTTTTCTCTATTTAATAAAATATTATTTTAAAAAAAACCCTAACATTTTCATTTCATCTGAGTGCTAGTGTAAAAAAAATACATAACATGATTTGCCGATGGGCGAAGAAAGAGGCCGGTCTTTACCCATCTCTTTTTGCACTTAAATGTGCACTTGCAAATTAGGGTTACTTTAAATACGTGCTGTAAAGTTCATGAGCGTCTTTTGTCTGTGAAATTTGACGAAATGTATTGATGTTAACCCAGAATGCCTTTAAGAAGTCTAAGAAGTTATTATCAACAACTCACCTTGTTCGAACGAGGTCGTGTAATAGGGCTACGATAAGGTCAGTTTGCGGGAAGATTTGACAGGAATGTATCAAATGAGCATGATTGTTGGGAGTGGTGGTCAAGGGATGGTATTGCCTCTAGAAGACCGTATTCCAGGTGGCCACCTAGCACTACTGAAAAGGAAGACCACCGTATTTGGCTTACAGCTCTGGAGCATCGTACTGCGTCTACGACAGAAATTTGAGCTGCAGTTAGCTCCAAAGTGACACATTGAACTTTTAGGAATCGGTTACTTCAAGGACAGCTTCGAGCCAGGTGTCTTGTATCAGTGTATTTCACTGACTCCAAGCCCTTACCGTTTACGATGCCAGTGGTATCAAAAAATAGCTCATGGGGGATGGAGTAGAGATCTGTTTAGTTTTCTGATTAAAGCAGGTTCTGTCTTGGTGCCGTGTGTTGATCAGAAGGAGGCTAGGAGAACGCCTGCAACCCAACTGTATGAGGCCTAGAAACACGGGGAAAACACCTGGAGTGATGGTCTAAAGAGCAATTTCCTATGACAACAGGAGCATTCTTGTTGTTTCCCAAACACACTAACTGTAAATTTGTACATCAACTTGGTACTTAAGCCTATAGTAATGCCATTCATGAACATCTTTCAAGGAGGAGTTTTCCAACAGGATAACTCTCCCCCTCGTGTTGCTCTGTAACGCAACGTGCTCTACAGAGTGTTGACATGTTACCTTGGTCTGCGAAATCACCAGATCTTTCTCCAACGGAGCACGCATGGGATATCATTGGACGACCACTCCAGCATCATCCATAGCCAGCACTAATCGTCCCAATATTGACACAACAAGCATGAAGCTCCAAACCACAAAGTAATATTTGGCACCTGTATGACATACTCCATACATGCTTGCAGTCTTGCATTCAGAATTCTGCAGGTTCCACCGACTAAGAATGTAACAGCTCTTCACATCTGAAATGCATTTTCTTGAACTTAAATAAACCTGTTACCTTGAAAAATCAATCAATTAACAAGTTAACAAGTAAATGCATTGTCCAAATTTCGATGCTCTGCAATAATTTTTTCTTGCGATTTTCTTCCCGTCAGTATATATATATATATATATATATATATATATATATATATATATATATATATATATATATATATATATATATATATATATATATATATATATATATATATACATATAAAGAGAGAGGGGGATGGATTTTTGCACGCGTTAACAGAATAAATCAAAGCTTTAACAAGACAAACCAGTTTAATAAGTGTTTTTGAATTGGATTTTTAAAAAAAAAGTTTGACTCCCGTGTTAAATATTGAAAGATATTTTAGTTTACATGAAAAAAGAATGAAAATTACGTAAACACAATCTAGGATATTTGCAATACAATTTTAAAAGACAATATTTTCATATACATATGATGTAGATGAGATGTGTGATATGTAGGTATTCATATAAGATAAGGAAATAAAGCAGTACTTCTCAAAGTTTCAATATTAGTGACCCAATAATCAATCCTACTTTTCAGTAACAATGTATTGAGTTAAAAAAATTACTTTGACATTAAAGCTACAATATGACTTCAACCTTTTAAGTACAATCGGTGTAAATGAACATCTCACTCATCCAGGGTGTAAATTTCCCAAGACGTATATATACGTCTTTCGAAATAGGATTTTTTTCTGTTCACTGTCATCTACAAAATTATTCTGAAAGGCTTTGGACTGCAAAAAATGACTTTCGCAGTGTTTGCGAAGGATTTATTTATTTCAAATTCTTATTCCTTTTCTCTTCTCCCAATACACAACATATCCATCCATATAGGCAAAATGGAGGCATTGGAAAGTGAATCACGTATTTTTTTAATCGGCATTAAAGGAATTAATTATAAACAGTACGAATCATCAAGATAAGTGTCAGTTTTTGCATATAATTTTATAGTTTTATAATTACGATGGAACTTGTTCTAAACTTAGTATTGTTAAATTAAGTATCAAATACATTGTACAGAACTGGTGCATTTATTAGTGTATTATATCAGTGTAAGCGGTGTTGTTGTTTTTTTAAAAAATTTTATTATGTCAGAATATATTTTGTTTGGTTTCTCTTTCAGTAAAGTAATAATTTTTTTTAAATAATATTTTGTTTTTGACTTTTCAATACGCTCGCGTTCCTTTCCTAGGGTTATCAAGCCCTCCTTGGGGGGGTCGCCCTACAGTTTGAGAAGCGCTGAAATAAAGCATTACAAGGGAAAAACAAAACTTTAATTTAATACATAACTAGTCTAATTAATCTTCCCACATTTTTAAGTAAACACTACCAGAAACGTATATTACTATAAAACAAGTTAAAACCTTAATATCCAAGTACTTCACTACGGTGTTATTTACTAAATCATAATGCTTTGTTCGAAAACTCTCTTCGAGAAACAGCTTGAGTAATTTCTAAAATTATTAATCAAATACCTAATTTTGAATACTTATTTAAAATGTAGAGTTTCTCCGTAATTAACATCAAAGGTAGTCATCTCATGCGCAAACTGAAACATATAATTCAGGTAAAGTTTTAAATTCTCTCTAAAGTTATACTGAGAACTTTCAGATCCATAGGACAATGAGGTGTAGAGATTACAAATTGAAGTGTGAATAAAACTGGTAATTTGATAACCAGAGATTTTTCAGTATCATGCTACCAGTGTATAATTTGTACTACGAAATATAATTCACATATTTTTAGAAATAGGGAATGTCTAATTATTAAAATTTTGCAAGTCCATTAATTGACAAAATTGTTACAAAGTTTATAAATTCTGAGAATAGTGTCTTTATTTTAAGAATTCTATAATATTTTGAGTACCATCAGTTAAAATTATATTAGACATCATAACTTTAACTCAAAATATTATAGGATACTTCAGCAAGGAAAATAAGACAACAATAAAACCTTATTGATTTCTTATTTAACTTTCTCTGATTTAATAATACGTTTTTTCACATATTGAATGTAGTTTATTTCACTTTATTTGTATTATAATTATTTAAACAAAAATATTCTGTCACTGTATCATATGAAGTTAAAACCTTGATTAACTTGAAATTGTGCGAAAATTCACTTCTACATAACAATTTACCAAGACACTTCTATATATCCAAGTGTATGACAATTAGAAATCTTTAAATTTAAATAACTCCAATTCATGGGTCTAAGGGAAACTTATGAATACGACAATCACTCGGATACGAATTTATCTGTCTGTGATGAAGGAGATGTGTATCGTGACGAAATGGAACAAAAATGACAATAAGCTTATGTAACGCATGTGGGAAAGCTTTTTGTTCCGAAAAACATTTCAAGCAATTTCACAATGATTTGTTACTTTAATTTTCCTATTTTTTTCAAATTTTTATTGACCAAACATTTTGTAATTTTATACAATCTCAGTGAAAGAAAATTTACTTTATAATATTTTCTGTGTGGGTTACACTGGTTGTACCCCTAAATAAACCATATGTATCCACGAGAGGTTACAATGGGATTTTGCTCTATACAGAGCCTTGATATTACATGGTATGCAAGGGGAAAATTCAATTAAATACTTTAAAGAAGACGGTTAATTGAAAAATTAAAGGTGATCTGTGAGGACATTAGCAAAGGATTTTTACTTATACCCAGACAGAAGTTGTTTAAAATAAAGGCGGATTTGTGGTAACTAATTTGTCCGATTAGCTCTATCGAAAGATTATGAGCAATATAACTACTTGGGTCTTTCAGATTGAAATTGTAGGCCAATTTCACCAAATAAGAATAAATCGCCAAATGCTGCCATCATTAATTTAACTGTGTTTGTGCTCAGAAATGGTTTCCACTATTGTCTCTAAGTCGAATCATAGGCAATATGACATTGAAATTAAGAACAAACATCTATTTTTGTAAGAGATTTAGAATAGTAATGATCAAATAGTTCTATTAATCATGACATACACTAATTCTAAAAAAATAATTAAAACAATTAAAAATTCTAAATAATAAAATTAAGTATAAAGAAAGTATTAAGAGAGAAAACATAAAACAATTTAACTATATAAGAAAATAAAATATAATTAAGACTTTCCTTGCAGCAGGATATATTTGTACAAAAATGCCATACAATGACAAAAGAGCTAGTATAATCTAGAGATTATGTAAAAGAAATCTTCTAATTAAATCCCTTTTTAAAAGTTTTGACATAGATTCCTTTCTTTCCAATCAACTCTACTTGTCTTACTATTCATTTGCTTAAATTAATTCTTAAATAGAATTCAATGTTGTTAAATTACAACCAAAATTCCCATTTAGTATACATGTTAAATGTGCATCATTCAACAGTATGCACATTTCAAGAGTTAAAGATTAATACATTCACATGTTATAGGTTTCAATGGTTGTAATAAATTATTCTTGAACCCCAACGTAAAAAATATGCAATTCAATTAATATAATTGCCTGCAACTATACTATTTTGCCCCACCAGTTTAATTTTAATGCGCTACTAGTTTTACGTTTAAAAAATCTTTAAGGAACAGTTTTTAAGTACTTTAAAATATTTTAGAAAAATATAGTTTACTAGTTTTATTTTATTGTAGTTTTATACAGTTCCAAGATAAATATTTTATTGTATAAATAACTAATAAACAAAACAAACTCTCCTCTCTCTGGCTATATTTTTCTTTTGGATAAGTATAGCTAGTTTTTACCATATGAGCACGAAGGAAAATTTTTTTATCAGTAAATTCTGTATAAAGTTTTTAAGAATATTTAAATTATTGAAATATTTTACAGGCATGACATAGATATAAGAAGAACTGACAAATTATAAGATTCATATTTACATTTAATGCATCAATATGTGTAGTAATAGGCTATGTCATAGATAAGGAGACTATACAAATTAAAAGATTATAAGATTCATAACTATTTAACACATCAATGCGTGTAATAAGATAAATTATTTGAAATTATTGGGAAGTATATATAAAATTAATATAAATCGGTAATTGAACAAAAGAATTAATTACTAGCTTAATCAATACCAATTAAAAGTTAATATCAATAATTAAAAAATAATATTAAAAATTAAATTTTAATTAAAAATAAATATCAATACTTAAATACTAATTAAATGTTAATATTGATAATTAAATACGAACAAAAAAGTAATATTATAAATACATAATTAGAATAAAGATTAATATTAATGATTAAATACTAATTAACAAATATCATGAAAAAAATAACAAGGAATTATGGATTCTTGTCCTTACTTACTCCAGATGATCGAGCTCACCCAAAGGGTTTAAAACTGCATCCGACCCTCCGAGAAATATTTTATTTTCAAATTAAACAAAAAACATGTACAAAAAGGTCTTTTCCCCAAAATTCTTGAGAATTGGGGGAAGAATACAGAAAAAACGCTTTACAATTACAATGCAAATACAAAAAAAGAAAAAAAAGAAAACACACAACAAACATAGACACAAATACACACAGGTGCTATCTTCTAAGGGGAAGAAAAGACCCTGAAACAGACATAGGACACGAGGTTTGAAAAAGAGAAAGAAAAACAGGAAACAAAAATAGTAAAAAAAAATGTTTTTTGAACCATAATTCCAGTTGGCGCCAACACTTCCTGTTGATATTATTTCCCGTTAATGGTTCTTTAGGTTTTTTTTTTAAAAAAAGCATTGGAAAGATGATTTTTTTTTAGATTTCCTCTTACAATTATATTTTAGAGACACTAAAAGAAAGAATGCAGATGCGTAAATTAAACAAAAATATATAGAGGAAAAAAGGGGGAAACAGATAAGTGATTGAATTTTATTAAGGATACCATTTTTGCTAAAAGAGAGGGGGGGAAACAAACAAGAAATCAACCTTAAAGTAAACACAGAATGATGACTAAGGGTTAAAACTGTAAGCTGCAATATATTATGTGAGGGGAACAAAAAAGATTTAAAGAGAGAAGGCAAGAAACTGAAAAGGAATAGCAAGAACCGAAGCAAACTATCACATATAGATTTGAAAGTAGCAAAGCTGGAAATTAATTTATTGTGAATAGCACGATTATTAATAATAGAGTTTGTAATGGTCCCTGGGGACCTCACTTTGAGAACTAGAATAATTATGAGATATAAAAGAACCAGTAGCCATTATTATAATTAACTTTCTTTATTTGATTATCTTTCTCAAATAGAATCAAAGACTTATTAACAACAACAATGCGAATATTATGAGGTTTTAAATATAATAATCTTTAAATTAACTCAATTAATTAATAATCTAATTAATCAATTCATTAAATAACGATCACGCAGAAATTACCACGATAAGAGATCCCAGAATTATATTCAATAATGTTCTTAATGAACATTTAACTTTAATCTCACTCTTAAAACTTTAATGAGACTTTAAATACGATTTTATATTTACCACTCGGAATCTCAATTCTTCATGAGATTAATTTATCTTCAACTACAATATTTCAATTCAAAAGCACTATAACTCTATGCTTCAATATCTATCTCCTACTGCTCTAACTTTACTATTTCGTTTGACTTAAATACTGAATCTAATCTACATAACAAGTAATCCTGTCCGCTCTTTGGAGTTGATTGGAAATAGGTAGGGAATTAAATTTCCCTAAAAGGTCGGTTCAGAAGGTTAGTGATAAAGTTCCGTATAGATTCGTCACAACCCCCTCCAAAAGAAAACGGGATTTATTCGAAGGACTCAAATGTCCTGAAAATAAATTACGTAAATCCTATCTTTGTCTTACAGTACCGACGATATTAATTTCTAACTGTATATTATTGAAACATCTTCCGTAATGAAAAAGGATAAAATTACGATTTAGAATTAATTGACAAACCTCATAATATTTTACAAGTTTAAATTAATCCCTGCACTCTATCCATTCGGCAAGGGGGCGTGGAAAACCACCCTAGTGGTGGCAAAAACCAGCCCCATAGAGTATGACTTATATATTATACAAAAAATACAATACAATCTTCTGTGGCTCTGGAACATCGAAGACTTCAGAGTCAGCTACCCTGAAAGATTGATATCCATTTGAGAAGTAGGTAAAAGTATACATGAAGTTATACATTTGTTACATGAATGTCATACAATAAATATCTGGTTCCTTTGCCTTCTCATTCGAAAAACTTGATGCGCTAATTAGTGTTAATGGTTAATCCTATCTAACTTCGCCGCGTTTTAAGGCACCAGATGTGAAACAAAACATACATAGAAACACACATATCATATAATAATAATCATTTTGTAATAAACAAATAACACAAACAACCAAATGAATTGTCGCATCTTAGCGAAGTCATACATCGAAGTAAACAAATGCAAAATTTACAGATGTTTTCTCCAAAATACAAAAAGTAACACAAAAGTCGTTTTTTTTCTGTTATAGAAAAAAAAACACACACAATGCAGTGTCCACTTTTGTTAGTCTTCTTAATTTTAGAGTCCGCCCGTGACTTGCTTTAATTGCAAAAATTCTTCATTTGTTCGTACCGCGAAGATAATGAAACAATACAACCTGGATTTTGTCTGTTAAATCCTATGCACTGGATCTCCATTTATCGCTTCCATACTGAGGCTTCTTCTGCGGAATATGCTGCCAGGTATGCCGTTGATTTCGATGTTGTTGAGGTTCTCATGGATTCTGTCTTTTTCTTGTATACGGCTCCGTAGATAGTATGGGCAAGGTCTTCTTGTATTGGTTTGATTCGACCGGACTGTTTTCTCCGCTTGTTCGTTGTGTCTTCTCGTTGTCGCTCTGGTCTGACGGGTCTGGTTATCACGTCCACTAACTTCCATTCGGGATCCACTTGTAGTCGTAGCATTCCTGCGATCAGGCAACTTTGATGGACCTGCAATGGACTGTACTCCTGGTGAAGAGGTATTAGGTTTTTTAAATTTGTAAGTCCTGGACGAGATCGAGGAAGGGATTGACCTCTTGACTCCCTGTCTTTGCTCAGGAGCGTGTCTTTTCCGGTGCTGATGATCAGATTCTTGTCGGGATCTTTTCTTACATATCTTGGATCTTTTTATAGCTGGGTCTTTCGACGCAGTACTATTAATTTAACGTTTATTTCTGGGGATCTCCCGTGTGGTGTTACTCTGCCGTGATCTACACCTCTCACTTTCCTGACTAGAGGTTTTCCTATGCTCTTTAAACTGTCCTTGATGTGATCTATTTGACCCATGACTAACTTCTTGTTCGTCATATAGAGTTTCTATCGGACTATCCGAACTAATCGTGTCTGACTGACGAGGTCGGTACACTCGAACCTGATCAATATTAACAGTTATATTTCTTCCGTTTTTCCAAATAACTAAATTATTTCCTTTTATTTCTAAAACCTTATAGGGACCTTCAAACTTAGGCATAAATTTTCCCACCTGTTTCCTATCCGCAGCACTTAAGAAATGTGTTTGAAGTAAAACCAAATCGTTCACTTTGATGTGAACATCCCTCCTTTTGAGATTGTAATGTTTTTCCCAAGACCTATACTGTTTTTGCATATTTCGTCTTGCCTCATCGAATAATCTTTCGATGTTATTACCAACATATTTCGCATCCTCCGTAACATTTATGAGCTTGCTAAACGGAGTTATGATTTTCCTTCCTAAAAACAACTCAGCCGGAGTTTTATTTGTTGTCTCATTTACTGCCGTGAGCAATGCGAAAGCGAACTCGTGTAGAAATTGGTCCCAGTTTTCATGATTTTCTTCAACAAAAGAAGCTATCATTTGAACTAAATTTCTATTCACTCTCTCCGTGAGATTAGACTGTGGTCTGTACGTTACCGTTTTCATATGTTTGATGTCCAACCTGTGACTTAGATGTTCAAACACGTCAGAAATAAATTGGGGGCCGTTATCACTTATCAAAGAAATCGGAGCTCCGTAACGCGCTATATAGGTATTAAAAAGGCATTAGCTATTGTCTGGGCTGAAGCTTTACGAAGAGGAATCAGCTCACACCACTTAGTGAAGTGGTCAGTTATAACTAATATGAATTTATATCTCTCGGGTCGGGATGCGGGGTAGGGGCCTACTAAGTCTAGCGTTACAATTTCATTTGGATATTTCGAAACTATAGGCATTAAACGACCAGCTGGTAGCGCGTTTTTATAATTAAACTTTTGACACCGGTCACAGGTTGAAACATATTCAAATATATATTTTCTCATAAATGGAAAATAGCACGTGTCACGAAGTTTAAGATATGTCTTCCTCTTTCCGAGATGTCCTGCCAATGGCAGATCATGAAATTCTTTCATTATATCTTTTCGAAGAGAACCAGGAATATAAACTCTTAGTTCTCCCAGATTAGAAAAATACTTCGCGTAAAAGAGGAGACCATTTATTAACTTGAATTCCTGGGACCAACTCTCGCATATCGTCGCATTAACAGAACCATCATCAGGGTTTTCTAAGTATCGATAAATATGTCCTAATTCAGGATCTTCCCTCTGTTCCTTAATGAATTGTTCACGGGAATTTATTGCGAGGGCTCTAAGAGCTGCGCACGAAATTTGCGATCCCTCGACACTGTCTACTGGATTTCTTGATAAAAGGTCTGCGACCACGTTTTGAACACCAGGTCTGTGTTCCCATTCTATGTTAAACTCTGACAATTTCAATGCCCATCGGATCATCCTACTTGATAAATTCTTACCATTGGTTAACTTCGTTAACGCTGCGTGATCTGTAATCACTTTCACAGGTAGGGGTCCAAAATAAGTTTTAAACTTATTTAGAGCCCAAATTACCGCCAAACATTCTCTTTCGGTAACCGTATAATTACGTTCTGCTTTATTAAGGGTTCGAGACGCGAAAGCAATAGGTTTTGATTTTGTTGAAGCACAGCACCAATTCCGACCCCACTTGCATCAGTGAATAAATTGAACTGTTCAGAAAAATTTGGTAATTGCAAAATCAGTGCCTCCGTTAGTGTGCGTTTGATCTGATCAAAAGAATCCTGTGCTTCTCCCGACCAGTTAAACTTCGCCCCCTTTTTTTTTAATTGGTACAATGGTTCGCATATATCTGCGTATCGCGGAATAAATTTTTGGTACCAACCCGTCATCCCTAAAAATTTTGACACTTCTCTATTATTTTTAGGAGGTTTCATTTCCGTAATTGCCCGAATTTTCTTATTGTCAGTTTCGATTCCTTCTTTACTAATAATTAGGCCTAAATATTTGAGTTTGTCACGAGCGAAGTGACATTTTTCTTTATTTAATGTTAGCCCTGCGTCTCGTAATAATGTAAAAACCTGAGTTAAATGATCAAGATGGTCTTTGAACGATGGAGATGTAATAATAACATCATCCATATAAACGGACACGAAACGTCCAATAACAGGTTGGAGGATTATATCGATAGCCCTTTGGAAATTAGGTGCCGCCCCAGAAAGACCAAAAGGCATGCGTAGGAATGCAAAAGTGCCATTGCGAGCGATAAACGCTGTTTTTTCTATGTCCTTTGGACTAATCGCCAACTGAAAATAGCCACTTCTGAGATCTAGAGTGGACATAACGTTGGTGTGAGCGATATTGGTGAGTAAGTCATCAATAACCGGTAATGGATATCGAGGATATTTGGTAATTGCATTTAGTTTCCGATAATCGATCGCGAAACGATACGCCTCGGGAGAATCTGGAGGAAGGTCATTGTTCTTTCGAGTTAATACGACTGGAGATGCATAGGGCGAATTAATAGGACAAATTGTACCATCCCGTAACATCTTATCTATGTGATAATCAATAATGCCTTGTTTGACCCTGTCGTACTTGTATGGTCTCGACATTACCGGTCCTTTATCTCCAGTATCTATCTCATGATATACAACATGCGTTAATCCCGGTTGATCGGAAAATAACCCTTTAAAATTATTAAATAAGGCTTTTTAATTGTTTCTGTTGCTCGTCATCAAGTTTCGATTCTGTGAGATCAATATCAACGAGTTTCTCCTCTTTAGGTGTTTGTTTGATCAGATGATCGGGAATGATTAAGGATTTCTGATCAAAATCTAATGTTAATCGCGACGCCTTCATAAAATCAATCCCCAGAATGCACTGATACTGCATGTTATCAAGTATATGGAATTCCCAGGGTTTCTGAAATTCCCTGATTCTAATTTGTAATTCGACTCTACCTAAATGATTGCACGGGGCTCCTTGTGCTGTCACGACTCTGTCTTTCGTCTTTTGACGAGGTCGGTATGAAAAATAATTGCGGTATACCTCCTCCGAAATAAATGATTTCTCTGCTCCCGTGTCCCATAGTGCGGTAATAAAGGTTTCATTTAATAGAATAGGGACATACGGTAATTCGACTGGGGTCATTCTTATAGAGGATACTTTGATAGGCCGATGATCCCAAACTGGAGGATTTTTCCGTACCTCGCGATCGATTACCTCCATATTCACATCGATCGCTTAAAAGTTTAAATTTCTACTTCGTTCATTTTGACCTCGAAATGAACTATTTCTCGACCCGCTTTGTCGACCGCCTTGACTGTGGAATGGTTGATCCGATTGTCCACCTTGGCGTCTACCTTCGAATCTGCGATTTGCGAAACCTTGGTTTTCGAATCGATTAAATTCCCTTTGTGGTCGGCTATTATTGGCGTATCTCTCATTATTTCTGTTTTCCTCCAATTTTCCTGTCTATGCCGGGTATTAAAACGATTGTTTTCATGAGGGCCTGAACTTCTAAATCCCTCACTCGAATCTCTGATTTGTCTATGCATAAAATGTTCTTCGTATTTATCAACGATTTGTAGGAGATTGGCAGTATTTCGTGGATGTCTAACTTCGACATAATCCAAAATTTGAGGTTCTAATCGACTGACGACGTGATCTATTAATTTTTCCTCCGACATTTCTAGTTTAAGTATTTTATGAATTTTCAACAATTCATAAATAAAGTCCGAAGGTTGTTGATCTCGTCTTTGTGATGAGGAATAAAATCGCGTTTCTAGTTCTGACCTGTTTCTGACCACGGGAAATTGTTCTGACAATGCCTGTTTTAAGTGCGCGTAGTCTGTTGTCTTATCTTCAATGACTCTATAACCTAGAACTTCGAACCAGTCGAGTGCCCGTCCTTTGAGATGACCTTTCAAGTAAGCACATGCCAGTTGTGCAGGTATCTCATAATACGCGAGATTATGGTCAATATTCTCCAAAAAATCATCTATGTTCTCAATCCCCGAAAAATATTGTTCCGGAATGATTCTAAAACTGGATCCGACTCTATTCTCGGGATTTATACGTTGGGCGCCATTGTAATGGTCTCTGGGGACCTCACTTTGAGAACTAGAATAATTATGAGATATAAAAGAATCAGTAGCCATTATTATAATTAACTTTCTTTATTTGATTATCTTTCTCAAATAGAATCAAAGACTTATTAACAACAACAATGCGAATATTATGAGGTTTTAAATATAATAATCTTTAAATTAACTCAATTAATTAATAATCTAATTAATCAATTCATTAAATAACGATCACGCAGAAATTACCACGATAAGAGATCCCAGAATTATATTCAATAATGTTCTTAATGAACATTTAACTTTAATCTCACTCTTAAAACTTTAATGAGACTTTAAATACGATTTTATATTTACCACTCGGAATCTCAATTCTTCATGAGATTAATTTATCTTCAACTACAATATTTCAATTCAAAATCACTATAACTCTATGCTTCAATATCTATCTCCTACTGCTCTAACTTTACTATTTCGTTTGACTTAAATACTGAATCTAATCTACATAACAAGTAATCCTGTCCGCTCTTTGGAGTTGATTGGAAATAGGTAGGGAATTAAATTTCCCTAAAAAGGTCGGTTCAGAAGGTTAATGATAAAGTTCCGTATAGATTCGTCACAAGTTAACCCAAGGATAAAGAGCGTTCGGGATGGGGGTTAACAAGATGGTGATCAAAAGTGAAGGGGCAGTGGAATACGTAATGATCGGCGTCTCCAAACGACCCACAGAGGCAATTTGAAGAGGAAAGGAGATTGAACCTGAGCAAGTAAGCGGGGAAAGGTCCATGATTAGTTAGAAAATGGGTCAGATATTTTGAGATGGGAAGAATGTTTAAGTTAGGATTATTGAAAAAGCGCTTGACCCTTAATCCAGTATTGCAATCATTCTAAGAGGAGGTCCAAGACTCTAGGATAAATTTATTAAAGGAGCTGGAGAGGAAGGAGCGAGGAGCGAGCAGCGGGAACCGAAAACACTTCACCATCATATACAGCCCGTTTTGCATACAAATCGGCGTAATCATTATAAATGTTATTGTTATGAGCTTTGACCCAGTAAAGATTGTAGTACCTCCTGAATTGAAACAATTTGAAGTTAATGGAATTGAGATAACTGAATTAGGAGCGGGAACCGAAAACACTTCACCATCATATACAGCCTGTTTTGGATTCTTGTCCTGAAATATCAGACTGAAGAAATTTGTGATGACGTCTAAGCCGTTGAAAATCCCAGAGAAAAAGATTTAGAGAATAGAAATAAATCAGCCCACACAATTTGAAATGAGCACTCTGATCGGAAAATGTGTCATAAATCGAAAATCCCGTGAAACACCACAGGAAAACATGGTAAATCTGGGTAGCCAGAATCCGGCACAAAATCGCGCGAAAAAGGCGCCAAAGTCTTTTAACGAACTTATGCCAAAAAGTGGATTATGTCCTATATCAGAGTATTGTATTAGAAAAAGAGAAATATAATTGGTTTCATTACCTGCAGTAGGCGGTACTGTGGAAATCAAAGACGACCTTTTGTGACATTAGTTAAAATAATTATTATTAATATTCAATGATCGCTTTAATCAGTATCTGAATAATATAATTGTCTAGCATTGGTTAAAAAAATCCAATGAACGTGTTTTTTTTAACTCTAAGCAAAACATATTTACTAAACACTCTGTAGTAGGCGGTGGGACAAAAATCATAGCCTGTCTATTTTGATGTTGGTTACAATACATGTGGAATAAATCAGTAACGTAACGTACACCCAAAACTGAGAGGGGGAGGTAGGGAATCTAGGGGGGCCCAAAGCTTGACTGACACCCAGTACGTATTTGGGCTTGGGGCCCAAAGTCTGAGTTTGCACGGGGGGAAGGCTAATATTCTCCATTACGCCACTGGAATAAATGCGATGACCGCTTTTCTTAAAACCTGAGCAAAAAAATTATTTAAGTAATCTGCAGTAAGTTGTACAGTGAAAATAAATGAACATCTATTGTGACATTGGTTAAAATGATTATTGATTATATCCAATGAACAATTTTATCAAATTATGAGTGTGAGCAATATAATTGACTAAATGTAGTAGAAGATGCGATAAAAATTCGAATCCGATCTATTTTTTGATGTTGGTTTGTGTGAGCAATTCAATAATTTAAATAATCTGCAGTAGGCAAAACAGTGAAAATCAAAGTCCATCTATTGTGAAAGGGTTAATAGCCACTTATTTGTTAAAATAATTATTATTAACATCCAATGATCTGTTTCATCAAAATTTAAGCAATGTAATTGACTAAATAATATGCAGTGAGCGGTGAGATAAAAATTCCACCCGGTCTATTTTGATATTGGTTAAAATAAATGTGAAATAAATCCAATGACCGATTTCATAAAAATCTAAGCAATACGATTAATTAAGTAATTTGCAGTAGGCGGTATAGTGAGAATCAAAGCCAACCTATAGTGACGTTGGTTAAAATGATTATAACTAACATCCAATCATCGCTTTAATTAAAATCTGAGCAATGTAATTGACTAAAGATGCAGCAGTAGGCGGTGCGATAAAAACCATTATCTCTCCCTTTTGATATTGGTTAATATAATTATAGTTCTCTCTTTAGCTAATTTTCTTGCTTCTACGGAAGGGTATATTTCCTTACCTTGTACTTACACTTAAAAGAGTAAATTACCATACATTAAATAGGTCGGTGGGAAGTTTGTTATTGCATATTAGAGTTTGATTACATTGATGGGTTACTTTTTCCTAAATTTCTGTTCATGGGACTTTACTTGAGTTATTGCTAATTTCCCACTTTAAGCGGGTAAAAATGGTTTGAGTATAGTTACACGTTCAACCTTTCCATTTGTTTTCGGTCGGTTAGAAGTAGTGAATATTTGTGAATGACATTATGTCTTAAGAAATGTTTAAATTTTGAAACGGTAAAGGCAGTATTTCTTTCACTTAAAATTCTTCCAGTACATGATTTTGAAAAATTTATTTAAAACAAACAATATAAGTATGGTATACATATTTTTATATACGTATGATGGGAAAATAAATATTAGGAGGGAAATAGAATTTTGTTTTAGTTTTATTATCCTTACTTATGTAAATATATGTATGCCATATATCCTCCTTATATTATTGAAAAATATATTCTGTGGTTTTCATCTTGCTTTTAGTTTCTTGCGTAATTCATTAATATAAATCGAAAAGTAACATGGATGATAATCAATAAACAAAATCGATACGCTTTAAATATTTTCAGCAAGAAGAAAGATTTTAATATGAAAATTTATATATTGCCGCACGCATAAGTCCCGATAGCCGAGTTGGCAGAGCGTTGGACTGAACTTCCTCAGGTCTCGGGTTCGAATCCCGGCCCCGGCAGATTTATCCAAAGAGTGGAATTTTGTTCTCGTTTTTAATGTATTGTTTCTCTAGGTTCTAGATGAATCCAGATCATTCTTTAGAGTGCATACTGGGTATTTCTCGAATATTCCGAAGTGTATAAAAGCAGAGTTCATCGCCAGTTGGGCATGTTCTCAGTCCAGTGTTGTATCGAGCTCCCAGCGTTAGAATAAATCTAATTGTTTAATTGAACTGTGTACTTCTTTCGAACTCCGTGACAAGTTTGGTGGAGGCGCGGGGTACAATTACGTCAAACGTGGATAATAGCGACAACCTTCGCAGGAGCCTCCGGTTAAGAGGATTATCCCCCGAATTCGGACTGTTAAAAGAAAATAGTAGGAAGAGGACAAAAATGCCGACCGAGCAAGAAGCCAAGCCCGCTGTAGTAACACCCTCGTTACAGCAATGGAGGAGCCCATCGACCTTCCGAGGAGCGCCTGGGGAAGACCCTCTCAAATGGCTTAAAGAATACGATCGAGTAGCCAACTTTAACAAGTGGGATGACATGATGTGCCTGGCTAACGTTTATTTCTTTCTTGACGGTACTGCGAGACAGTGGTATGTCAACAACGAAGACGCCTTAGATTCCTGGGAAGCGTTTAAAATGGACTAAGTGGACTTTTCGGTGACCGTCAAAGATATACCAGAAGGGCAGAAGAACAACTAAAATGCCGAGCCCAGCGTTCAGGCGAGAGTACACAGTCCTACATACAAAGTGTATTAGGACTTTGCCAAGAGGTAAATCCTCTGATGAGAGAAGACGAAAAAGTGTCACACCTAATGAAAGGTGTTGCTGAGGATATTTATCAGGCCCTTTTGACGAGAGAAATCAACGACACAGCAAGTTTTATCAAATGGTGCAACTATATCGAAGATATGAAGCAGAAGAGAGTTGGTCGACCGAGATTTGAAAGGCTTCCAAACGTCGTACCGGTTGCATCCCTGACGGATGAGACTGATTTGGTCTCTCTTATTCGCACAATCGTACGAGAAGAAGTCCATCGACTAGTTAACCAGACGCAAGAATCTTTGGACTCCGATCCCCAATCCTTAGAAGAGATCGTCCAAGACGAAGTTGAAAGGGTTTTGGCCCCAGTGTCAGCAAAATCTACAGAAACTAGACCACGAACAACATACGCCGCTGTAACTAGGAAATACAGAGCTCCTGTTCAGAAATTCCCACCTGAACCAAGAAAAACAGTGTGGGAGAACGGCTGACAACAGACCTGTTTGTTTCCACTGCGGACGTCCTGGACATGTAATGCGCTACTGCCGAGAGAGAAAGGCTGTCTTTGACAACTCTCGAAACCGCCGACGGAACTTCGACGACGTTGGCACTGAAGAAGAAATACGCCGACCAAACTCTTCTCGCCGTTTTACGCCAAGTCCCACGAGAGGCCGATCCCCAATACGTCGTTACAGATCCCCTTCGCCATATCGCCGATCCAGTCAGTCGCCAGGCCGTAGGAGCGAGGAAAACTAAACAGAGCGACCTTCCAAGGAGGTGAGGCCGCTTGTACTGGAAATCCTCCGTCGACCGCCAAGATGACTGGTAACCAACTAGACGTAATAATAGATAAGAAGCCGATACGTGCTCTAGTAGATTCTGGGGCATCGTTTTCTGTCATATCCGATAAGTATCGCCGATTTTTAAAGAAAGTTCTGTTTGCTGATGCCAAGAGCGTTATGCTGAAAGTTGCGGATGGAAATTTTGTTCGGCCGATAGGGAAATGTGTTTTACGTGTCCGTATAAACAATCGAGAACTGCCTTTTGAATTTATTGTTTTATCCCATTGTAGCCATGACGTCATCCTAGGATGGGACTTTTTTAGAGGCGTCTCAAGCCGTTATAGACTGTGGACAAAATGAACTTGTTCTAGAAGACATCTGTCGAGACTCCACAGCGCCTGACGCCTGGAATTTGTATGCCACCAGAGACTATACACTTAAGCCGCATTCTTTAACTAGAATAACAGTATCAGGATATCAAATCCGAGGATACATAAATGTAGTTCTAGACGGCAGCAAACATTTGCTCTTCCAGAAAAATATTGCTACACCGTCCATGGTATCCACATATCGTAACGGAAAAGTGATGTCTGGGTTACCAACCTGCAGTTCCGAAACCAAATCATCCCTAGAGGAATGTGCATAGGCCAAGCTGAACCACTAAATGAAGGGCATCTATGTGTTATTTCCGACACATCGGATTGCTTGGATGACCAGCAAGAAACTTCGGAGTCACGGATGAATTGTTCGTTAATGATGTCACCCGAGTTAAGTGACGAACAGAGAAACAAGCTATCCGAACTACTCCGGAAATTTTCTGGGCTTTTCACGAAGACCGACAAGTCGACAGCCGCGAAGACGAATGTGAAACACAGGATTTTTACTGGTGATCATGCTCCAATCAACCAACGAGCCTACAGAGTCTCGCCGACTGAAAGACGCATCATTCATGAAGAGGTTCAGAAAATGCTTGATGAAGGTATCGTCCAACCCTCTGAAAGTCCTTGGTCATCACCCGTTGTGCTCGTAAGAAAAAAAGACGGTAGTTGGCGTTTTTGCGTCGATTATCGCAAGTTAAATAGCGTCACGAAAAGAGACGTTTATCCTCTGCCTCGTATTGACGATACGCTCGACTGTCTGAAAGGTGCCAAGTTCTTTTCTTCCATGGATCTCCGATCTGGTTATTGGCAAATAGAAATAGACGAAGCGGATCGTGAAAAGACGGCATTTATTACCCCGAAGGCTTATACGAGTTTAAAGTCATGCCGTTTGGTCTCTGTAATGCACCTGCGACCTTCGAGAGAATGATGGACAATTTGCTACGCAATTTTAAATGGACTATGTGTCTTTGTTACCTAGATGACATAATAGTGTTCTCAGAAACTTTTGAAGACCATCTTATACGATTAAGACTTGTTCTAAAATGTCTTCAGGAAGCTGGTCTTAAATTAAATTCAAAGAAGTGTCTTTTTGCTGCCCAAGAAGTAAAGATTCTAGGCCATCATGTATCTAGTAATGGCGTTCGTCCCGATCCCGACAAAATAAAAGCCGTAAGAAATTTTCCCACTCCAAAGAATATACATGACATACGAAGTTTTCTTGGCCTTTGTTCATACTTTAGAAGATTTATTAAAGGTTTCTGTTATCTCGCCGAACCTTTGCAGTCGTTGCTGAAAAGTGGCGTGGAGTTTCATTGGGGTCCTGAAGAGGTGGAAGCATTTAACAGTCTTAAGAAAGCACTTACTTCGGATCCAGTATTGGGGATGTACGACGAAAGAGCTTCTACAGAAATCCATACTGATGCAAGCGGGTACGGTATCGGAGCTGTCCTAGTACAAATTCAGAATAATGTCGAGAAAGTTATAGCATACGCTTCTAGAACTCTGACAAAAGCCGAAAAGAATTATTCCACCACAGAAAGGGAATGTCTTGCCATCGTATGGGCTACCAACAAATTCCGGCCGTACATATTCGGAAAACACTTTACTGTTGTAACTGACCATCATTCCTTGTGCTGGCTCATGAATTTAAAGGATCCTTCAGGAAGGCTTGCCAGATGGGCCCTCCGACTTCAAGAGCATGATTTTGACGTAAAATATAAAACCGGTAAGAAGCATAGTGACGCCGACGCTCTTTCGAGAAATCCAGTGGAAGAGGAAACGGAAACACCAGACAAATTTTTAGCAGTCACGACGAGTATGAACCTTGCGATGGAACAGAAAAAGATCAAGACCTTGCGAAATTAAAACTTTTGAGCAACTCATCCAAAACGAAGAATTCAGATTCATCGACGGTATCCTTTGCAGGAAGAATTTTGATCCAGATGGAAAGTTATGGTTACCAGTCATTCCTAAACATCTACGAGCAGACATACTAAGGCACTTTCATGACGCCCCCACCGCAGGACACCTTGGTTTCGCGAAAACTTATGACAGGATTCGCAAGAGATTTTACTGGCCGGGAATGTACCGAAATGTCGTTCGGTATGTCATGCATTGTCGGGAGTGCCAAAGGAGAAAATCCGTTCCTCAACGACCACCTGGACGTTTAGTTCCTATCCCTCCAGCTATAGCTCCTTTCCATCGCATTGGAATTGATCTCCTTGGGAGATTTCCAAAGTCTGCTCATGGAAACAAATGGATAATAGTCTGCACGGATTACTCAACGCGATATGCAATAACAAAAGCCTTGCCGACAGCCGAAGTCGACGAAATAGCGAAGTTCTTACTTGAAGAAATTGTCCTCAGGCATGGAGCTCCTCGAGTAATTATCACAGATCGTGGAGCCGTCTTTCGATCCAGACTTGTTTCCTCTCTCGTCGACTTGTGTAACATTGATCATCGTTTCACAACGGCGTATCATCCCCAAACAAATGGACTGACGGAGCGCTTCAATAAGACCTTGGCCGACATGTTGTCAATGTATGTGGATGTAGAGAAATTGGGATGAAATTCTACCATTTGTAACCTTCGCTTATAATACCGCTAAACAAGAGACCACAGGTTTTACGCCGTTCTATTTACTTCATGGTCGTGAAGCGGAAACAACACTAGATACAATGCTACCATTCTGTCCTAACGATTTTGATGACAATAACATCACCAAGATAGCAGCCAGAGCCGAAGAATCACGACAGTTAGCCCGAGTGCACACTCTGAGAGCTCAAGACAAAGATCGTCGACGTTACGATTCCAAACACCAAATGGTATCCTACGCTCCCGGAGATCTCGTATGGATTTATACTCCAGTGAGAAAAGTCGGTCTCTCCGAAAAACTCTTAAGAAGGTATTTCGGACTGTATCAGGTGCTACGCCGTTTATCAGCCGTGACTTACGCAGTACAAGATTTTGATCCTGCTTCACGAAAAAGAAAACTAAGACAAGTTGTCCATGTACTGCGTATGAAACCGTACCATGATCCCGCCGAGCAAATCGAAACCGAGGATATTCCTCCCAAAGAATCATACAAAGGACCCCCATCACTCGTTCCAGAATAAAGACCCTTGAACAAAATGACAGCGGGGCGCTGTCTTCTTTTTCGAGGGGAGCAATGCCGCACGCATAAGTCCCGATACCAAGTCCCGATAGCCGAGTTGGCAGAGCGTTGGACTGAACTTCCTCAGGTCTCGGGTTCGAATCCCGGCCCCGGCAGATTTATCCAAAGACTGGAATTTTGTTCTCGTTTTTAATGTATTGTTTCTCTAGGTTCTAGATGAATCCAGATCATTCTTTAGAGTGCATACTGGGTATTTCTCGAATATTCCGAAGTGTATAAAAGCAGAGTTCATCGCCAGTTGGGCATGTTCTCAGTCCAGTGTTGTATCGAGCTCCCAGCGTTAGAATAAATCTAATTGTTTAATTGAACTGTGTACTTCTTTCGAACTCCGTGACAATATATATATATATATATATATACACATAAAGTACACTGTTATTCTCAAAAAGAATTCTTATTATAAGTATAAATTATTTACATACTAAAGATGCATAACAAAGTTTTCTCTCTCACTTCGCTTAGTCACCTAGATTTTAATCGTAGTTAAAATAATTGCAGCATTTTTTTACTGGAATTTTTTTTAAAAAAAATATTATTTTTGGCATTTTAAAAACATATTATTTTAATAAGTTAATATTCTCTTCACAACTTGATCCGCCGACAAAATTACAGATTTAAAACACAAATGCAAAACAGAGGTACATGATTATTGAACAAATACATATGTTAGGGTCCATGTATGCCCCTAGATGGCGCTTTTTAAATAGTAAGATATGCATTATTGTTTACCCGGGAGAATGTAAAAACAAAGAATGGAAAATTGTTGTACGGGCCATTCGCTCTACGTTAGCGATACTTTTTTTAAAATAGATTAATAAATAAAACCCGAAGCCCAGTGGCTGAGTAGTTAGTGCATCGCGTTTCCACATCAAAAGTCCGAGGTTCAAACCCCGGGCTGGGCAAGGTTGACTCACCCTTTCATCCCTTCAATGGGTGGATAAAATGAGTATCAAGCTTGCTTGGGAAAACTGGGGGTTTTCGCGTCAGACTGACCTCCTGACCGGAGCATCTGCTCATGCACCTCAGGGACCAAGGTCGTGTATATTGTGTTGAGCACAGTACGCCTTGTCCCTCATGGGATGTTGCGCCCCTGAGATAAGTTTATTTAATAAATAAAAACAGTTGAGAAAAGACAACAATAACATATGTCAAAATAAAAAATCTAGCATCAATGCTACGTTTTTATAAAAGTGTAAAAGACACAGACTTAATTTTTTGTATTAAAAAAGCAAATTAAATTTCGATTATGATTCAGTTTAATAGAAATAAGTAGTGCGAGTATTTTTTTTTTTTTTGTGAAAAAAGATGACTCAGCTCTTTTTTGCTCCAAACCAGTGATTTCCAAAGTGGTCTATATCCGACCCCCCCCAGAGGTCTACGACGAGCTTCAAGCGGTCTAAGACTGAGAAAAAGTAATGATGAGATGTAGAGAGATATAGATAGGAATCTACGAAAGACTAAACCAAATCGTGACTTTAATTTCAAAAAAAATTTTAAACAAGAGAAAACCAGACTTAAACAGATTTATTGACTAAATTTAATGAGGTTCATTTGCAGTTATAAGGCGGCAACATACATTTTATTAAAAAAAATATCCATCATTTCAGTGTTTCTTGTCCGAATTAAGATAAAGGAGTATAATATTGGACTTCGCGAATTTCCCCAGTTTCTCAATTTGTCACAAACAATCTGCCAGGAAAATGACATTTTAACCTACGGCCAACTTTTATAAATTCCCTTTATTCAGATACTGAAACTAGGGTTGGGGATGTTTTGACTATGGTAATGTCACAGTAAACAATGAAAAAGGAACTAATGTCAGATTACAAGAGGAACATAGGATTAGCCACTAAAGAAGATCGAAAGTAAAGTTTCGAAACGGATGTTAGCAATTTCGGCTCTAAAAAGGTATACCTGTTTTTTTTTATCCTGAAGTAGGATCATCTTGAGAAAGTTTGTAATTGATTTTCCTTGGAAGAAGGAGTTTCAATCCGGTTGGCAATCTCCAAAACAAAAACAGAAAGAAAAAAATAAAGATTCGACATTACTAACCGAGGAGATTTAGAATTTAATCTGACAAGACTTATATGTCAAAAGTAGAACATTTGTTATTGAAGCACCAGATTCATCCTCCGGTTTAAAAACATTTCTCTTTTGCACAATTATTTTATGCAACAGTTGTATTATTCATTAATTTAATTAATTAACATGCATTTCTTTAATTTTAAACACTATACTCACTACAGTTAGAAACATAAGACCTTTATTGAAGAACTTTACCAGCTGTCAAAAAATTTGAAAAAATCCAATATTGGATAAGTAGGGGTCTACTTCAAACCGAAAAACATAGCAAGGGGTCTATGAGACAAAAAAAAGTTTGGGTACCTCTGCTCTTAACATTTTGATAAACTTTAAATTATGATTTACTTTCGATATATTAATCAGCACCCATGGTTTCAAATCAAACTAAATTAAAATTGCATTAAATGACTTATGATTGCTTATGTCTAATCAACAAAGTATACTTTAGGCGAACGGGAAGACAACTTTCTTCTAATTCCAAACAATTGTTGTACCAAAATCATTTCAACACCACACATTTAACGTGGGAAATGTATACATTTAGTCAGTGCTCAAGTTCGTCTCCCGGAATTTGCGAAATAGTTCAGGATTATGGAATTCTAAAAACATGTCTGACTATAACCCACAGAAAATGTAATATATAGTTCAGATAGGAAGCGTGGATAAATATTATTCGAAATATAAATGCAATGTAATATTTCAGCAGGTATTTGTAACCATAAATTTCAATATATATAAATGTAAAATTCATTCTCTTATTTTTAAAAGTAAAAAAAAAAAAAAGTATTATGTGCTGAGCCCTTCTAAATCTTTTTTTAAATTTATGTACGAAGTAGAATAATATCCGACAATTTCTATTGAATTTCCTCCCTTGGCATGTATATATGTATGCACATATACGTTATACATAAAATATTATATAATATATAACAAACATATATTATATTCATATGTATACGATTATCAAAAGATTTTCTCCTCAAGGTACCCACCATTATGACCTATAGTTTCAATGTATCAAATTTAACGCCTCTGAGTCATTCTATTTTTGTGCTACATCATGGGAACATACACAAACGCTTTCTTTCATTTGTGCAAATATCAAAAATTTAACGTTTTTCTCTACACTTTTTATCTAATAAGTATCATTTTCATTCAAGCAAATAAGGGAAAAGATGGTTGTTTGAAACATTGCCCACACACAACTCTGCCGTCTCTTAAAGCACCTGAGAGCTGCTTCTGTATTGTTCTGGCTATCTTTTTTTATAATTCACTCTACTGATGTGTTTGATGATTTTCCTTTAGGTTAGATAGATTATTAATATTATACGCTGGTTAAAAAAATTAGAAGAGCACATGAATTTAACGAAATAACGCAAATATTTCTTCTGATAACTAACGCAAAACAAAACATCCATGGTCTAAAATGGAGTTAAGTGCTGTTCATGGACGAGTCTGGATTCAGTTTAAAGTGTAACGCCAGACGTGTTTGAGTATGGCGAGAAAGAGGCTCTTGAAATAATCTAATATTCATTTAAGAAAGATCACATAACAGACTATGTGGTTTGATGGTATGGGCTGATATCAGCATAGGTGGACGTGAATGCCTGCATATCATACGGAATGGCAATTTGATGCCTCAAAAAGATATGCAAAAGGGATCCTAAAACCCCATGCCGTACCTTACGCAGCAGCTATTGGTGATTACTTTCTTTTAATTCAGGATAATGACAGCTCGTCTTATGGAGAACTTTCTTGAAGTTGAAACAGTACAGCGTATTGAGAGGCCAGCATGTTCTTCTGAGCTAAATCTTATCCAGCTTGCTTGGTACTCAATTGGATGTCGTATTCAATGAAATCGCTACTTTTGCTTACTGTCTGGGACGTAGAGAGTTCCCTCCTTGGTTATTTTTTAGCAGTGTATAATATATGGAGAGAGAAAACTTATTATAAATAATTTAAGAAATACTAATGCATCGAAAAAAGAACATTAAAATAAAAAAGAAAAATGAAGCCTAGAAGACAAAAAGCATTTTCTATCTTAAAACTGAATAAGGATTCCGAAATACCAAAGTTCTTCCTTTGCTACTCAATATTTAATGTGGATATATGCAAAAAAAGAAAGAGTACTATAAATGACATTTACAAGTAAAAAATGAAAATTCAACTGAATGAAGTTTTGAAAAATATAACAGTATTATTGAAAAAATGCATAGTTCATGAGAGTGTAAATTCTATCAGATATTGATTTCTGAAAAGACTGAACTCAGCATATTATATTAGGGTGTAGTTTTGTACAAGTACTTTTGTGACACCTTTCAAAGAGATATTTAAATTGCATCCTAGACATGTCAAATCTTATTCTCTTAAAAATTTTACTAGATTTTCATTCAGAGAGCTTCAGGAATGATTTCACGACCTATCCTGTTTGATATAAGGCTTTGTATATTATATGGATGAAGTTTATATATAGAGAGAGAAGGATATTGGGGAATACCATTTATATTGCTAAAAATAACTTCACTCGTTTTTTCATAAAAAAAAATCTCAATAAAAACAATTTGTAATGTACTGTCACTTCTCAAAAAATATTATTTATTCTGTTGTTATAAAAAAAAGTTACAAAAGGTGGTTATTATGGAATAGTTGGCTAATATGGAACAGCTGGCTTAAACCATTGAAATACGAATTAGAATACATAACACGTTGTTAGTTCTAACTATAACAACCATATTTTCAAGATTATGTGTAAGTCTCATTTCTGTTCAAAAATCTATATATTTACAAAAATCACAAATATATTATATTTTTCTGCTCTATAACTGTCAAGAGATGCCAACAATTTCTTCTCCTTGACCTTCAAAGAATTTTCCATTGATAAAGGTACATTCAGCGTCCTTCTTTTTAACTCTTTAATTGAAGGCATTAAGCTCATGAAAGATGATAAATCAGAACGGAACTAATCACCACTGCTAACACAGGAGTCATCTCTCGTAGGTTTAGGTGTAGAAGGTCGGGGTCTAGGTTTAATTTCTTAACAGAAGGTGTTGGAATGTTTTTATTTCTTCTCTATTCTTTCAAAGGTTCAGTTTCTTTCTTTTTGTCCTTTTCTATCAGATTATTCTCTGAAGCTATTTTATATGGAAAGCATGTTACTATAGAAGACCCATGTTTCTATATTATGAAATACCTAGTATTCCTGAACACTCGATACGCCATCTTAAAAAAATTAACCTTTAAACTGAAGGACAAATCATTGTCAGCTAAAACAGTTATCACAGTATTGCAAACTACAGTTCTTTTCGTGCACATTATACTTAGCATCAATGTTCAAGAAATGTGTGTCCTAGAAAATTAAAATAATTGAAAACTGTTTACTTAAGTTTTATCCTGAGACAAGAACAAATTTCTATGATAAACCACTACTGCATTCTCGCAACCACCGATTATATGGGAAGTTGAGGTTTAATATGACTTGATATGCATCTTCCGTCAATATTCCGCTTGATGAGGGGTTTGTTGGAGCAAGGAATTGAACTCCTGTATGAAGTGAAACATTGCATGCCACAAAATATATTATCATATGGCTTCAATATTTTCTTGGCCTTCAAATTAAATTTGGAAATATTCATCTATAATATTGATTGAAATTGATTCAACATTATTATCATTCAGTTATTTTTTTTATTGAACTGTTTCATTAATAATAATGATTTCTTTATTTTGGGCTGTACTTTCTTTAACTCCATAACTGGTTTGCCCGTACACCGTACAGGCTCCCGAAAGCTGACCACAACCAGTCTGCCCGTACGCTATACAAGCACTGGTATGTTCTTCCTATCTTTGATATGCTCATGTTTTTAATTCTTATAGTGAGATCATTAGTTCTAAAGCTTTAAGAGATGAAGTTTGAAAACATGTCTTGCGCACAAGTAATTTTCAGGCTTGGGAGTCCAAAGTTCACCAATCAAAAAAGGTAACAAAAACACAGTAAAAACTAATTTTGAAACACTAATAAGAAAATTCAATCAAACTTAATAACAAAGGTAAACAGATTAACTAAATCTCATAAAAATCTCTCATCCTGAAGAAATCCGGGATACGGTAAATTATATCAGAGTACCCAAATCCTTTCTTTTTTAAATTTTTAGGGAAAAAGGCGGGAATTTTTCATTGAAGGCAGGCGAGTTTAGATTTTTGAAAATATTTGATAAAGAACAGAGATTGACAAGACAATGTACAATTTATTGCATGGGAACAAATGAAAATGGAAATATAATCCAAAAAATCTGATATTATTGCTGTCCCTATTGAAATATAAGACTTAATATTGCACCATGCTCGAAACTGTACGTGCATAAATACAATATGCATGCACACACAAAATCCTCAAAGGTTTTAAAAAAATATAAAAAGAGGAAATTTCTTTGTAACTATGAGATTAATTATTTAAAGATACATGAAGTATTATCCATAGCATGTAAAGTGTACTTATAAAAAGCAAACATTTAGGGGGAGGGGTTATGTTCCACAATTATAAAATTAAAAAAAATGTAAAAACTTTAAAATTGAAAATTAAAATAAAATTCTTCTATTTTCGCTTTCTATTAACCATTATGCTTAGTTGTACACAATACAAAAATGTGCCTTTTGACCACTTAAGACTACACAGTTCCCTTTTTCAAAAAAATATTTGACAGACAGTGTGTAGCAGTAAAAATAATTTATGTCTTATATTCAAATTATGTTTTTAGGTTGATTCTGAGAGCAAAACGTCAGTTTGACGAGCCCTTACTTAGCATTTTCATGAAATTAAGTAATACTCCCTCTTATAAAAGGCTCAATTTTCTAAAAATTTTAGTCATTTTTATATGATTTATTTTCTTAGATTATTCCAAACAAAAGACAGTATGGATTTGAGAATCAATTCCCTTGTTAATATTCAACAATTATTTTTCTAGCTATACCTAGAATAAAACACGAAATTTTTTAAAGTATTAACTTTAGAATTTTTTTAGATCCCAGAGCTAAAATCATACTACTTTTTATAGAACATACGTTTGGGAGTATCTATAAAAAATTTCAACACTCTATCTTGAGCAGAAAAAAAGTCTTAGGGATTATAGAAAAGACCAACATCTTCAAAATTAAAAATTTGAGAAAAACACATTTAAAGTTTGTAAAGGGATATAACAAAAACTTGTAATGTGGGTAAAGCTGTCATTTTAATGTGTTATTTTCCAATTTATGATGTATATCAAAACACTACTTCCATTAGTTATGAATGAAAGCATTTTTTAAATTCAAAGTATTTTTTTGCATAATATTGAGAGTATTTATTAAGACGACAAAAGAGTTATTCAGTTTAATCATAACCAAATAATTTCATAAAATTTTAAAACACAAAGCATTTATGTACCACAATGATACTAACTTAAAATTCACCAGGTTTGTACATAGAATTCAATTTTTTTAGTTTTAAATTGGGGAAGTTTTAGCAAAATTTAAAGTCGCCCAACGAGAACTAAAATACACACACACACAGTTGAACCTATTTTTCTGCGGTAGATAGGGACCGCATAAAAAAATCACACAAAAAATGTTCAAAAATTTCATAAATTCTTACATATAACAAACTAATTCGTGGAAATACTACAAAAAACTTTTTTTATGCGGTGGATAGGGACCGCATAAAAAAAGTTGCATTTATGAAATATGCCAATTATTTACGAAATTTATGTAAGAGTGCTTCCATAACAAAATAAAAAATTAAATATTACACATGGAAACATTTTTAAAACATATGGTTTCTCATTGTATACACGAATAAGTCTTAAAAATGCACATACATAATTCATCACTTCTCATCGTAATCCAAAGCCCTGCAATGAGTAAATTCAAAGTCGCTCTCGTCACTTGAAGGTGCAATTTCAATTGATTGATTTTTTATCAACATAATGTAAGAAATAAGTTTTTGTGACGAAGGACGGGTGGTTAGTTGCTTGTAAATGTCACGATAACCAGCAATACTTGATTGAAGCACTTTTTGGAACTTTATACTCCTTTCTTAACTGGTATCTATTTTAAAAAAACCTTTTCAATTTGTTGGAAAGCTGGATTCCTGCATATTTTTATCCACTCTCAAAGAATCTGGCTTCTCTTGACCGTCTTCAAAGTTTATCAAATTATTGATTATGTCACTGGCATTGAAAATTCCGTCTTCAATCAAGCGCGGGCTGCTGGAGCATTAAGAGAAAGCAACTGAATGCGTATTGTCGGGAGACTATTTATAAGAAATGAACAGAGCGTCTTGAAGTATCTACATATCAGTGGCGTAACGTACACTCCCGCTTCACGGGGGGGGACAGGACTCTAGGAGCCTAATGCCTGACATATGCTAAATACGTATTTACCCAATTTATAAAATATTAAAGGCAAAACCTGGTTTTCAGAGGGGTCTTCACATTCTCCGTTACACCATTGGTAAATAGATAGAAAACATTACAGTGGAGCCAAAGCCATTGAGTCCTGTCACGGAGGGGGCAGGACTCTAGGAGCCCAAGGCTTGACTAACTCAAAATACGTATTTACCCAATTTGTAAAATATCAAAGGCGAAACCTGACTATCAGGGGGAAGGGTTCCTAACATTCTCCATTACGCCACTAGTAAATAGATAGAAAACATTACAGTGGCACCAAAGCCATTGAAATTCATTCACCGCATTAAAAAAAATATCGCACATAAAAAATCGCATAAAAAAAGATCGCACATAAACAGGTTCGACTGTACTATAATATAGTATTACTATATGTTTACTTTCATGTAGTTAGGAGTATTATGGAAATATTGAGTTTAATCTGCAATACTTGTATTCGAAAGTATTATTGTTGTATCACTATGAAGGGCTGGTTTTTAAATATATTATTTTCAGTAGCATTCCATTTCATCCAAATATTGTTTCTCATAAGAACCTGAGAAATTTTTGAACCATGGAATTTTCTCAACAGAAAAATTTTAATGCTTCTAAGTTACATAAACAGTTTTTGATATATAAAAATTGGCCTTGAAATCAATCCTAATTAAGTAATTATGAGAACTCCAAAAAAAATTCAAAACATAATTAAGTGGTAAAGATTTTAGTAATAAAAATTGAAATCAATATCCATTTTACACTGAAAGAGTTGATTGTGATCAAAAATATTTTTAATTTATTCAATTTAAGATTGGAAAAATGCTTTAAAATGAAACCGAAACCAAAATCTAGGCTTAGAAAATTTTAAATATCTTAAAAACTAATTTGTTATCGGATCTAAACTTCCCAATGATATGGGTCACAAAAAAATACAAACAAAAAAATTGGTATTTTTAAAATTCGAAGGGTACAGCCTTAAGAGGTTTATATTCAAATCTATTATCGGAATCTAATTGCATCCAGCCACCAGACAATATTTGTCAAGTCATCGAAGAACTCTATTTTAATTAACAGATTTTTCAGTCAGTCCTCTGTATTATCAAGAGGATTGCTTTAAAATAAAATCTGTGGCAATATTCTCATTTATCCTCTTAAGATCTTTCCGCTCTCTAAATCTAAGAGTTTCGATAAGTTAAGTTTAGTAAAGCCCTACGCAGACAGTAAAGACCCAAGGGTGCAACTAATGGAATCTCTGGAGTTATTAATTAAATTACTGTGGTTCACGCGATGTATGGAGCACAGCGTTCCTTTAATTAAATCTCAAAAGGTCTCTAAAGTCTTCAAGTTTACCTGAGATCCATGTCGCCAGCGGCATACTTATGTAAAATATTAAGTTTCCTTTAAAGAGTAATTAAGTGCTTTGAAGTTAAAAACTTGGAGCGGTTTGTGTGTGACCAGTTTCAAGTGAGTAGTCTCTTATGAGAGTAGTCTTACTTTGCTACTTAGTATATAGAATTGAAAACTACGGTTTAAATCAGCGTTGTTCAAACTGTGGGGAACGCTCCCTAAGGGGCGTGAAAACTGTACAAAGAGGACGCGTATTGCAATGTCGGAAACAAAAGATTATTTTCAAGAATTATTAATTTACTGAAAGTAAACAAACAAAATACATTCTGACGTAATAAAAACTAAAATACACATTTACACTGATATAATACACTTATAAATGCATCAGTACTGCACAATGTATTTTATATCTAATTTAACAAACCTAAGTTAAGAACAAGTTTAATAATTACCGGTGAACCCATGGGCTTGTTATACATAAAATTATGAGTAAATTTAACACTTATCTTGATAATTTATACAGTTTATAATTAATCCCTTGACTGCCCATTAAAACTTACGCGATTCTCTCCCTAATGCCATCGTTTCTTACGTAGGCGAGCGTGTGTGATGTATTGCAAAGTAGGGGCCGGAGGAAAGAAATAATTAAGCAAATCCTCTGAAATAAATACGTAAATTCTACGAAACACTGTCAAGGTTCATTTATTGCATTCCAAAACCTTCGGAATGATTTTATGGATAGCAGTACTTAGAAAATATCGCACTATGGAAAGACGTATATATACGTCCAGGGCAATTAATGCCTTGGCTGAAAGACGTTTATATACGCCGGTGGAACTTAAGACGTTAAAATCGTATTGCAGCTTCAGCGTCAAAGTATAGTACTATTGAATTCAATACATTGTTATTCTATGGAGGAAGACGATGAAAATTATGATTGAATATTGGGTTGTAAATAATGAAATTACAAGGAGCACTCGTTTAAATGAATTAAATATAATAGTATTTATGTAAAAACAGAACGTTATATAGTGAATGAATGAGAAAAGATATATTACAATACCTTAAGAAATGACTCTTCACGATGATGAAATTCATAATTTAGTGTAACAGGAACATATAGTTAATCAAGTTTTTTTCATTTGTATTTTAATTTCTAAAGTTAATTTTTTGTACTCTTCATTAAAAAATTAAAATTAGTTTTTATTCATGTTTTAATGTGCACATTTGATGTTCAATACGTAACCTAGATATGATAGATTATATGTCCAGGATCATGTAAAATTTAGAGTAAGGATGTAAGGATTTTACATAAAAAAATGCATGTTGAAACATTTCGTTATTTAATTCAATTATAACTATATACATATAAAGATGCTCCTTTATCCCAACGTATGTTTGTATCTTGCGATTAAAGACATTTCTGTTGATTCCTGTAACTGTCATGCCCCTAAAAAATGAACGAGTAGAGGGTACATAAGACTAGGTTCCTCAAACTGTGGGGCGCGCCCCCTGGGGGGTGGAGCGAAAACCCTGCGAGAAAGGCACGAGCATATTGAAAATAAAAGGTTTAAAGAAATAATTTTCTGGAATGAAGTAAAACAAAATGCTTTCTGACATAATAAAAAATACTCATTTACAATGATATAATTTACATATATCATCTGGTGATCATCCAAAATAAAAGATTCCACTTCAAACACTCATTAGCTATCTTTGATACTATAACCAAATAAAAAAAAGACATTTTGTTTGATTTGTTGTAATCCCACAATGAGATATTTTTTTATTATTTTTCTTTTAACCCCTAAAATAATACTTTTGATTATCAAATATTTGACCTACAAACTTACTGGTATGTTTCACTTTGTCTCTTTTGCTTTTAGGAAAGTTATAAATAATATTTTTCTGTTGGTTTTATTTCCATGGGAATGAGTTTTATCATATATGGATAAGCATATTGAGAACTTTGAAGGATTATTTGGCCAAGATGTATTTTTATGAGTATTCTGAAACATAATGCATAATGAAAAATGTTTACATAATTATTTTTAAGAACTGGCATGGATATTTTAATATTGAATACACTTTTAACATACGAGTGGTTGCATGAGACACAGAATCAACTCATGCTCACGAAATCATTAATTCTAAGAAAACTGTTTATTCGTTAGAATTGACCTTGACAGTATCCTCCCATTAGACAGTCTAAATGGGAACTAAAATGAATTCGTCACAAATATGCTTCTTTTTTGAGAGTGGCAAACGTTTTTTTACTATCAAGGTACTTGTTTCGATCGAGTTCCCAGCGCAACCACTTTTGTTCAAAAATATTTTCTATGAACATGATACACTTTTCCCCCCTGAATAATTTTGTGGTTTTGATTGCTGTGTTGTACGACTTATTATGGTTCATAAATGTAAATAGCAGAATATTAAAAAAATGGGCATCTGTGACTATTGAGAGAAGTTGAAACTGATCAAGCAATTAAAGAACCTACTGAGATAATGCATATTAAACAAGATAGCGAAAGTAAATATGAGAAAAGTGATACACATGAAACGTTAGAGTTGAATTGAAATGTTCAATTGCTGTCTAAAGAACTCTATGAAGAAAACTATGAAGCTTTAATGTAGCACTTCGCCTTATCAAAAAGATACAAGGAAGAAAAAGTTCAAAATTTTATTTGTAGATCATCAAACGACAGCAGATCTGTGTACAAAATATGACAGTTTGCTAGAAAATAACGTTTCAGTATTGTTAGAGAAAAGGATTTGTTAGAAAAGATTGCATAGAATTGAAGAACTTTTCTAGAATCTGTGAACTTTGTTATCATATAAGAAACTAAGCCTTTAAAATGAATACTTTAATTTTTTATTTTAAGAACTTATTAAAAATACTTATCTACATTTTTTTCATTCTCTTTTTCCATTCCTACCATTAGTTCACTTTTTCTCTCTCTGTACACACACACACATATATCCTTCCTTCATTCCTAAGTGGCACGATAGCCCAGGATGGGCCTTGGCCTTCACAAGAAGCCTTTTGCTGGCCAGCCTCTCTAATTCCTAGTTCTCAAAAATAGGAGATAATTTTCTATGCTATCAATCCATATATATATATAGATATATATATGAAAGAAATTTGTATTATGTAACAAAAACAAGAAATAATAGATAATGAACAAAACAAGAAATAGCGTAATAAAAATATAAAAGCTAAACATGAAGATCAAAATTATAGAAAAATAAAAAAAGAAACTACAAAAAAGAAGAACCTAGCTAGTCAGAAAGCAATTTCGGACTTAGGACCGAATAAGTGGGGTTGAACTAGTTTGAAGGCGCCAACCTTCCCCCTTTGCAACTCGGTAGGAAAAACGAAATAAAATAAAATAAGCAAAAAAGCAGAGTATGTAAAAACTCAGAGAGTATGATAAAACCACTCACTACTATTATGTAACAAACTCTCCCAAATTCTTAATGCAGAAAAATCGCAAAACAATTACGTAAGAAAAGTAGAAAAATCCTAAAACAATTACATAAGAAAAGTTTTTTTCAAAAAATAGTTTAACAAAATTTCTTTACTCACAGAGCTTTTACCTAGAGAATCAAGCGTCTTGACATCACTGAAAATCAATTATTCACCAAGTTAAAAAATTCGAATATACATAAACACTTCTTTTGAGCTAACTTTTAAACCAGCCAACAAAGACAGATATCAAAAGAGACGAGACAATCAAATATGGAAGAATTTGAATTGGTTGATTGTCAAAAATGTAAATTTGCTAGGCTCTAATTTGGTTGGTTGTCAACAATGTGTAAGATGTTCAAGATGTGTGTGGAAAAAATGTAAGCTGTGATATGAGAGAGAGAGAGAGTGTTATGATATAATCTTTACAGCAAGACCACTAACATGCTGACTTTGATATCCTATTGTTGTGTGGTGGTCTGATCAAAAAAATCCAATGAAATTTTCTTTTAATACGAGGTTAACAAGAATATCAAATTTTTCTTTTTTCATTGAAGTATATAATTCATATTTATCATAAATTAACTATAGAACCTTAATCATATCGTCAATATCTATAGAATTAAAAAGGTCCTCGCGAAATCAAAGCCATGCATGGAAAAAATTAACATATCCTTAGTAACTCTAGCAATCTCTAAGCTATTTTTAATTATTGCCGTGTTTTGTAAGTTATCAATTAGATTTTGAAGAAGAGATTGTAAGATCTTCCCAGACTTTGTGATATATGTCTTGTATCCATTAGTGATACTACGGAATTTTATAGGGCATTTATGAAATTTTGGTGTTAAAAAATACTTGGATATTTCATATTATTTAGATGAATATTCAGTCTTTTGTTCAAAGCTAAAAGACTATTATCATCTTTTCTATTATTGTGAATTGACTTTTGAAATGAATTATTATTTAAAATGTGGTTACTTAATATTTTACTGTAAAAATATTTACAAATTATGGCATAATTAGCAGATACCTTATCAACATATGTAATCACGAAGTCATTTTGGATATTTTCTATTGATGATTTAAGATCTTTAAACATAATTTCATTTTCAACACTGAAATCTAATTCCCGAATTTCTGTTGCTACATAAGATCTAAATTGATTGAAAGCTTCAATCGGCATTCCGTATTTAATTGCAATTTTAAGGTAGAATTTATCTAAATCCTTTATGATTTGTTTCATAACGTTAGACTTATTTTTTGTGATCATCAGTCTAAAATCGGTACCTTTTTTCATAAAATTTCTTAACAAATCATCTTTCATGATGCCAAGGTCTCCCGTGACAACGTGCTGATGATAATCATCAATATAGTCCCTATATAGATTGTATTTACATGATTCTGAACTCAGGAGCTCCGAGACTTGATTATAATTAAATATAAATCTACCAAGTTTCTTGTTGTATTTGAAAGCCTTTTTAATAATAATATTTTTAATAGGAAAAAAGGATTGATATTTTTGAAATATACTTGAAAAATTAATTTTGTCAAAGGATTTATTCATAAATAATAATGTTCAATATTCTGTAGAGCAATTTTCACTTGCATCTAATTTAATATTCATTTTTTGTACTAAATAGTTATTAAGGTCACGAATCATATGCATACCATGAGAATCCCGAAATTTATATCTGCTTAAAATATCTGTCATAATTTTAATTTCAGTTTTATTCATACCAAACATAAACGATTTAATTAAGCCTGTGTTGTAGTTATCATCAAATTTCACAGCTAATTCTAACATAGAATTCTTGAGGGTTGTCATGTCTCTAGTAACCCTTTTTCTACGTTTAGCTCTTGAAATTCTCGCAAAACCAATATTATTACTATTATCAATAGATTTATCACAATTCGGAATATATAATGAATCCTCGGATTTTTGTTTAAAAGTTAGTAAGACACTTTCACCTTTCCAGATAACATTCAAACCATAAGGATAATATGATCTAAATGAACCTATACAAAAGTTTTCGAACCATAATCTTTGTTAAATATTTGGCACTATTTTAAGTATATGTACAGTTATGTTATTGAATCCATGTTTATTAAAGCGTCCTATCTCAATCTTTAGCCTGATTTTTGCTGCAATCAAATTTCCTTGTATCAGACCTATGTTGATTTAATCTAATATTGATAGTGTTTGAAGTCTGACCTATGTAAGCGAATTTACAAATGTTGCATGTCATTTTGTAAACACAATTAAAAGTCTTACAAAATATATAACCTGCATCCATATCCAACTGTTCCCCACTCAACATGTATTTCATATATACAAATGTATTTCATATATATTTAAATTTGTGTAACACTATAAGGTATTACTACGATGGAGCCAGAAAGATTTTTATACAAAATTATTATTTTAATATTTGTATGATATCATGTATTTTATATTTACTTCTTATTGTTTGATAAGATATTATTTTCCAATATAAAAAATTTTTTTGAATACATTCTCTGTTAGCTATAATACGAATCTATTATTAAGGAATAGGAGGAAACGCGAGCTCTTATTCTGGATGTCGAATAGATTTGAACAAGCTAATCTTCAATTATATGCATGGAAGATCATTTTTATCAATTAATATTTTGGAAGTGTCATTACTGTGTTTGTTGTTATAATTTCGTTCATTTTAGAGCATTTTTATTGCTGTATTTCTATTACTTAAGTATTTCTACTATGTATAACATGCGTTTCCAAATGATGTTATATATTCTTTTTTGTTAGAAATTGATTAAGTTTGTAAAGAACGAAAAACCAGGCCATGACTCCCTTTTAAAATTAGGGGGCAAATGTAAGGATAATTAAATTAGATTAAAAATACGCGTTAAGATGCAACTCTGACAGGTGACAGGTACGTAAGCATCCTGTCTGATCACCTGTACCCATTCATGTCTCTTATGCATTCTGACGGACTTGGGAAATTTCAGCAGGACAATGCGACTCTCCACACGTTCAGAATTGCTACAGAGTGTCTCCAGGAGCACGCTTCTAAATTTAGGCTTTTTCGCAGGTCAACAAAATCCCCAGACATGAACATTATTGAATACATCTGAGATGCTTTGCAACGTGCTGTTCAGAACAGTTATCCACCCCCTCTAAATCCTACTTATTTATGGACAGCCTTGCCGGATTTATGATGTCTATTACCTCCAACACTACTTCAGATATTAATCGAATCCATGCCACGTCGTGTTGCGACACTTCTGCGTGCTCATGGAGACCCTTCATAATATTAAGCAGGTGTACCAGTTTTTTTTGGCTCTTCTGCGTAAATACTCATAAGTTACAAAAATATAAGTTATTTTTCTTATTTAAATGTTTTGCTCCCTCTTCTCGCTTTTTTTGTGTAAATTATCTGTTGAAAAATTTCATGCATCTCTTTCTTTGTTTAAGATTAATAGAAATGGAATAATATTAATTTGTTAGATATGAACCAACATATATCATGTAAAATATCCTCAATATTAGGTTCCATGAATAGTTTTAAAAATTAGAAAAATAAAAGCTATACTACCCACGGACTCCAAATTAAAGACCTCATCCGACGGGCTATGGAAATTCAAGCATTTTAGAGCACTTACATAATAACCATTTATACAATCGTAAATTATTCTCCAGAAAATAACGACAACTCAGACAAATATAATATTTAATGAAAAAATAATATTTATTGAAATAAATTATGGTTTAAAAAAATTAAAAAAACACCTTTTTATAGTTAATTGAACAAAGTTGTAGCTTAATCTTTTAGTCGTCAAATCTGGAAATGGAATCTTTAATTAGTTGCCAAATGCAGGATGGTATGAAAATGGGAAATCGTTAAGCCTGATGATCCTGATCAGGAGAATGGAACAAAATTATTGTACTCTCATTGATTCTGGACAAGTGATGAAAATTTCGAGTTAATCTGACCTTTTAAAATGAGTAAAAATTAAATTTAAAGATTCCGCTACATACAAGTTAAGCTTATAAAAGGGCGTTAAAAAAACCATTCTGTTCCTTCACTTCTTTGCATAATCATTAACCCTCATTTAACCCTTTATCTGCAGCATTATTATTTAATGCAGTTTTTTTAATGCAATATTGTTTTAATCACTACATTAAAAACTAAGGAAAATATACATAAACAAAATACTCAACTTTGGGAAATTTAATTAGTTTGAGCTAATTAATCAATTAAAGATATTCAAACTGTAAAATTAATTACACACAATTTCCACTTAAAATAAATAGTCAAATCGTTTTCTAAGGTCTTCATTAACATATCAAAAAAATAAGAGTCTTACCTTTTGACATTAACTATTTTTTCTGAACAAAAATGACAGTCTTCGCTATCTGCTGAAAACGCCATCAGCTAAAAACGCAATTTGTGCTTAAAACTATTCGCCTTCAACGCTAAAATACTCATCATAGAACCCGTGCTGTCACATATATCTTGGAAGAGTGAATTTCAAAGAATATTCCTGCCAATTATCGTCAGAGTATTCATAAAAACGGTTATTCTATGTAATTTTAAATTCTATGTAATTTAAATTCTATGTAATTTAAGTATCATTCGGTTGATAAAGGGTTAAACATTAGTCGTATGTCTTCACGAGCTTCAAAAGTTTCATGTAATATTGTTCTGCCGTAAGTTCACTAAGCCTTGTGTTCATGGCATTTAAACAAAGATCTATAATCTTTAGACAACTGATCAATAGATTTTTACTCTAATTTGAGGTAACAGATTTTTTTTCGAGAATCCATTATTAGAGTTTCTGAGCTGTAAACGTTTTGGAAGTGACCAAATGATGGAGAATGCAGTGACTATCAAGCATAATACACTGGTTGCAGATTATATCATGGGAAATCTGAAGCTTTTAAACAAATGTTTTAATACAGGAAGGGATTCTTATGTAGAAAAGTGAAGGATGAAAGATATGTAATAAAATTGATTTCTTTTTCAAGAAATGTTGTGTTTTTTATTTTGCATAACTGAATAGTCTCACGCTTCTGAAATGACTCCCGAATATAACCCATAAATATCAGAGCTACTTACATCCTGTCCATAAACATTCTGTTGAATTTTTTGCAGATGCAGAGGATATTTAAAAAAGAATTTGGTAAAACAACTAACGAAATAAAGATCAAATAAAATAGCATCAAGCCACATTTTGAATATTTAATTCAATGTTATATATATGATTCTATCATTAAATTACAATCTCAAAAGTGACCATTTAATTTATCAACATTCAAATAGTCTATTGGATACTCATTACGAATTTAACAGGGGCGTAACAACCCACGCCTCAGCCGTATCCCCAGGTCACAGGGACCCCAACATGTGTAAGTAGAGAATAATAAAAGATTAACGGGCCCCATGCAAGAGCCCCAAAGGAGTTTTGGATACGGAGCCTCGCTATGCCAATAGATTTTAATGCATTTTCTCTCTAATACAGCATTTCTCAAACTGTTGGGCACGCTTCTCTAGGGGGTGATAACTCTACGAGTAGGGTGCGAGCCTATTGAAAAGACGAAAACAAAGGATTATTTTTAAAAATTATTAATGCATTGAAAGTAAACATACAAAATACAATCTGACAAAATAAAAAAGGAAATTAACATTTACTCTTATATAATGCATTTTTAAATGTATCAGTACAGCACAATTTACTTTAAAATTAATTTAACATTACTAAGTTAAGGACGTTTAAAAATTACCAGTGACCCTATGGGCTTGACATAAATAAAATTATGTACTAAAATTAACACTCATCGTGATAATTTGTACGATTTATAAATAATCCCTTAACTGCCGATTAAAAGTTACGCAATTCGCTCCCAATACCTCCGTTCTCACCGCGCGCGTATGGGATGTATTAGAAAGGGAGGGTAGAGAAAAGGAAAAAATAAGGAAAATCTTCTGATATAAGTAAACATTTCGCAAACACTCTCGTCCTTTTATTGCATTCGAAAACCTTCGGAACAATTTTATAGATAGCAGTACGCAGAAAAGACCGTACTTTGGAATGACGTATATATACGTCCAGTGTATTTCACGCAATGGTTGAAGGAGGCGTACATATACGCTGGTGGTACTTTAGAAGTTAAGTCGTATTGCTGCAGCTTTAGCGTCAAAATATGGTATTGTTGAATTGGATGCATTGTTGTGTATAAGGAAGGAGTGGGTGGGAAGCCATGAAAATTATGATTGAATATTGAAGGTTTGAGAAGCACTGCTTTAACAGAATTTATATCTGATGGAAGAATACAAGTGGTACCTGAGAACGAAAGAGAGAAAATTTCATTTTTCTTTTTCATTTTCCTCTTGTTCCCAAAAGCCAACTAAAACAACAAAACTTTTCTTTTTACACGCCCCCAGAGTAGAATGTTCCATTTGAATCCCTCGTCTCTGCACATGGTCCATGAAAATAACAGTTGCATTATTGACATGGATTTATTCGGGTCACGTTTATCCTGAAAATCAACGCATTCCTTTTTCTTTTTTTATGAATCCTCAATGCAAACATTTGGTAGAAATGTAACAACAAGCAAAATCGTAAAAATGGTACGAGAAATATTTGTTATTTCCGTGTTTTCAACTCTTTTTCGCTGAGTTTGTTGAAAAAGTCTGAGTGGAAAAATATCCTTTAGTTACAATACATTAATATGAGGCAGATTTTGCCTATAAGGAAAACTTTTTCCCGCTTTACTTATATTTCTTTAATCAGTTTTGATTTTAAAAAATAAATTATGGTACTAAACTGTATCAAAGGAAGATGAATTCAATTGCAATGTATTTTACAGACAGAGAATCTATATTGGATTAAAGCAAATATAATACAGAATAAACACTATACTATCACTACATTAAAAATTACAAGACCTTTCAAAATCGTAGCGTAAAATGTTAGTGGTACATTCCGTGAAAGAAAACAAGAATAATTTACGATTCATATGACTTTATAAAAAAAATACTGTTATGAATTTTGTGTGCATGTAAATCATTTTTATTTGGATGGGTAATGTATTTATATTACTCTATGCTATATTTATTTTATGTTAAAATCGTAATATTCGCAAGGAACGCCGTCCTTTTATAATGGTGATCCAATAGGATTTTAGCGAAATCTTGGCGATAGAGCCAAGTTGGCATTATTTTTGGTGATCAAATTTGCGATCAATTGAGTGACTTTGGTAACCAAGTTGGCGAGTTCGGAATCCTCTGGATTCTTCTGAAATTTGTGGAGAAATACACAAATTTCAAGACCTATGACGAAAGCGGATTTTTCTTGGAAGTTCCGCGAGTCCTGTAAATAGAGCGATACTCGCAGAAACGAGTAAGTATTGTTTTGACTAGCGATAAGTAGGCTTGTCTTGAGCGTGATTGTTGATTAGCTTGGTTTTTGAATACATCGAGCGGTGCTTGTGAATAATCGTTTACATACTTGTATTTGAGGCACTGTTAGTTATGTCTGAGTGTTGTTGAAGGTGTGAAGACCTTCTGAGATTTATTATGTGAAACTTTCTGCTGAATCCTGAATTTCAAAGATTGGTTTTCTGGACAATAAATTATCATCGCTCTTAAAGAACTGTCTTGTTCGTCGCGACTGATCTGCATAAAATCTTTGAACCCCGATCAACGTAACAATACTTTATTTTTTAAAAGCCCTTAAAATTTCTTATAATCCTAAAACTTTCATAAACGAGTTTTAACTTTTTATTCATTAATATTTGTTATATTTTCAGAGACTGGGGCTCAAGAAATGTGAGGGCTCTGTATTTTTTCTATAGTTATTTTCTGGAAAAAGGAGATATTTCCGTTATATTTTTATACTTTTCTGCTTTGATATGCTCAACATATTAAAAACACGATTTCCACATAGATTGTTTTCTCTACAAAACTGAAGGCTAAAGCTGTTTCACAACCCGCTAAACACCATTTTCCTTTTGCTCGTTATTATTATTCGTTTCGATTGCTTCTATAAAGTACAGTATTAACCGAACTTAGCGATAAGTGGGACTGAGTGATAACCACGTAATTCGGGGTATAATTCCGTGAATAAATTCATATAAATTGTTTTTAACTGAGGCCAGGGAAGAAAGAGAATTGTAATTTGGAAAAATAATGTTTAAAAAAATCTCCAATAACTCAAATTCAGAATCTCAAACAAAAGATATTTTGTTGTAAAAAGTTTCACACACATAAAATCTAATTAAGTAGTCTGTTCGTTCATAGATTATTTTTTTCTCCTGTTAAATTTCCACGTAGCAAGCAAAAACAATTTTTATTCCTCGTTTAGTATAAATCTACGATCGTCATAAATTTATAATCTTTTTCATTCAATTCCTACTCTGTTAGCTCACACTCTATATATTTATTTATCTTGGTGTAATTTTCAATCATTAAAAAATACATTTTAAAGAGCTCAGTTGAGCTGAAATTTTACATACGTGATTATTTTGGATGACAATACAGTAATTTAATTATAATTAATAAAAATTAATTGATTAAAACTAATTATTTAAAGAATTACAAATACAGCCACGTTGGCATCATTTTAGGCGACTTGTGTCAAAACTTAAAAAGGTTTTTCTCACGTTTTAAAGCATTCAGTTGAACTGAAATTTTATAGACACGATTGTTTTGCATGACAATACGATACTTTAATGATAATTAATTAAAATTAAATACCATTTAATATTTTTACTCTGCCATTTTTATATTTATATTAATTGCAACTATTTAATAAAAAGTAGCTAAAATAAAATTTTTCTTTGTTGATCTAAGTAGAAATTGCCTTATAATTTTTGTTATATTGCTCGTTTCAATTAAACTGAGGCCTTCTGTCAAATTCTCAACACCCTGTCAGTCGTTCTTTTGATTGAATTAGGACTAAAGACTTCGTTTCTATACCCAAAAGTTCTACTTCGTTTAGATGACATAGCCGTCTCTCAAATCTGAGCAGATATAATACTCATAAAGCAAACACGACGTAGCAATTATAACATGTAATAACAAACACTCCGTTGAGAGGAATTACAGATGAATTACCACAGCTGAGCGTCCATTCCATGTAATACACCCTAAAATGGAAGCGTGTAATACATCCTAAAATTAGCTAAAAGGAAGCGGGGAGTGAGTAATCGAGTTGTGTAGCGATCAAACAAAAGAAGAGTCACCGAGATTTGAAAATCGCGTTTCTCTTATTTCGCGTAAGTTGATGTAGCGTAAGTCGAAGTTTTGCTGCTTTTTAAAATATGGGATTATGGAACTGATCAAGTAGTTTTAACTCTTACTCACTTATTCGTATTTTATTAAAAACATAAAAATTAGTAAATTTTAATAATGATATTTCTATACTAAGACAGAACCATTAGTGATAGTTCAGATATTACAAACAGGGTTGATTTAACACTAGAAATACTGAAACTTAGCATATACCTATATTGCCCAAAAGCGGACAAAATGACAGCATTGTGAAAGAATAACTAATGTGTAAAGAAATTTGCTTAAAATTAATTTTTAATATTTTTTTAATATTATTTACAGTCATATATGCCAAGTTATTAGTAAACATAAGTAAAAAAAGTTTACTTCACTAAGAAAAAATATATTCTAAGAAAATCTTAGAAATGTGTCATTATATACATAACTGCTTTTCTAGTTGAAATTAAAAAGCAGTCTTGGGCAATCTAACGTTACTGACTGATCAATGACACATGCGCAAGGGCTATGGGTGGCATACCTCAGGATTTTCAACCATGGTCAAGGGACGAGAACAACTTAGCTGGGGCGCACCATTCTTCAAATTTTCACTCTACTCCAATGTGAAGACTTCGAGATATTTAACATGCATTCCCCCCCTCCTCTACAAGACGTGTTTTTAACTGAAATAGAGAAATCTAGGTAGCCTAGTGATTATGGTTATAAATCAATGCTTCTCAAACTTTCAATGTTCACGACCCAATTTTCCATCATAATTTTCATCGCGCCCCCTCCCTACAACAACAATGTATTGAATTCAATAATAATGTACTTTGAAGCTAAAGCAGCAATACGACTTTAATTATAAATTGCACAAACTATCAATATATTAAATTTTGAATTAATTTTGTACATGGCAAACGCAGGGGGGGGTAAATTAGCTTACATTAACTTAGCCTATTAACTTAGTATTGATGAATTAATGATGAAATACATTGCGCAGTACAGATATATTTATAAGTATATTCTAGCATGTAAATATTGTTACGAATTTTGTGTAAATAGTGTAAATAATTTGAATTTTGAGTGTTTAATGCATTTATATTTATTCTATGTTGCACTTATTTCATGTTAAAATTGTACTATTCACAAGCAATGCCGCCCCTTACGTTATAATGGTGATTCTATGAGAACTTGGCGAAATCTTGGCGGTAGAGCCAAGTTGGCATCATTTTTGGTGACCAAGTTGGCGGCGAATTTGGCGACCATGTTGGCGAGTTCAGAACTCTCTGGAATCTTCTAGAAAGTAGTAGATCTCTCCACTAGTGTCACGTTCATTGACACGAGTGGTTATATTTCTGGAAGTTTCTATCGCGCCTATAAAAAAGATGATCGTCGATACGGCTAGGAGTCTTGATTAAGCCAGCGATTAGTGAGGATTGTTTTGACTAGTGATTAGCTCGGCTGTGCTTGTGAATAATCTTTACTTACGTGTATTTTTAAACACTGTTTATTGTGTTTGATTACTGTTTACGGTGTGAAGACCTTCGGATATTTATTTACCCGGTGAATATTGCCGATGAATCCTGTATTTAAAGGATTGGATTTTCGATAATAAATTCGATTCGCTCTTAAAGAACTGATTATTTTTTCTTTGTGATTGTTTTTGCATAAAATCCTCGAACCCTCGGATCTATGTAACAATATTTATTTTATTTATTACGTCAGATTGTATTTTGTTTGCTTAATTTAAGTAAATTAATGATTTTTTTTAATAATCTTTTGTTTTCGACTTTTCAATATGCTCGCCCCCCTCGTAGGATTATCACGACCGCTAGGGGGCGCATCCCACAGAGAGAGAAACGCTGTCATAGATTCGTAATCGGTGTGTCATGAGTTCGAGACAGTACCCCTGAAGAGCCACTATGTAGAGAAGTTGATGCACATTAAATCTGTAGTGGTTCAAACTCCTCACGTTGGTGTGATGTGAAAGTTGGGATAGCGAGTGCAAGCTCACGTATCATCCTCATCACTTGAACATGGCACAAAATTTCGAGATCCTTCACCAATTTCCCCGCGTTGCTTTGCTCAACGCATACCAACGCGACGTTTACTTAGCATAGTACGACGTTAATAAACACTCACTCACTTCACAGAACTACACTGAAACAACACGTGTTGAGTTTGCAACAATGACTACTCGACTTTGCTTTTAATGAAGAATTCCCCAATAAACATTATTCTTCATTTTATGTACTACTTACAACAACCAATATGTGTCACATTTCAGAAATTGACACATTTATAATTTGAACTGTGCAATGATAAATACATGTTCTTTCCTTGTTGTCTAAAATTTACTTATAAATTCAAAGTCAAGGCCTGTGTTTCATTTTCTTCTTTCAGCATGCCATTACTCCAACAAAGTTAAATCTAATTACTTAATCCTTTAAAGTTCACTACATATTCCCTTTGAAAAGTTAACAAAATATTTTCAAAAATAACTATTAGACATGAAGGGGATCACAAATATACAAAGAAAAAGAATTAGCATTTTTCAATTTCAAGAAATTTATGGTTTCACTGTGAAACCGATGAACAGTAACGGTCCTTTTTTTCCTACTCAAACTGACCAATCCAAAAATTATTCAGAATGAAAATCTCATATTTTGTTTACCATTAAACTTTTATATTTTAACAAAATTAATTAAGAAAAAATAAGAGTTTAACAGTTTTTAATTATTTTTATTAATTTTTCTGCACTTTTAAAATTTTTAATACAAATTTGTACATAAAACTACATATATATTTTTTATTATATATATATATATATATATATAAATATACAAAAAATAATTTATATTTATCAATAAAAAATTGCTAATACATATAATTTTTCCATCCATAACTATACAGACAGAATATTTAAATCTATTATGTAAACACAGGGTCGCATTTAGACATATTGAATATGTGCAGCTACACATTGGCAGAATTTTAGAGTGCGGATGAATATATTTAAATATAAAAATTTCTCACTATAATTTTAAAGTAAATAAATATATTTCTAAGCATGAAATAAGCAAATAGTGCTTCAGAAAGTCAGCTGCTGAGAGAATTTTAGCTTTAGAACGGATGCCAAGAGATTTGCAATACCGCCTCTTACTGGAGTTTGGTTTCGCGGTGATACCATAAATTTTAATTTCATTTTTTTTACTCTTTTGTTTGCTTATCAAAACGATTGAAAGTTGTAAAATTAATAAATAGAAAGATTCATAGTAAGATTGCGTGCTATAATTTAAAATAATTATTTTTAAAAATATTTTTAGAGCTAATGGAATTTCCTCAAGTTAAAGTGACGACAGTATTTTTCTATATAGGACGTCTCAATCATTAAATATAGCCGTTGTGCTGTTATTTCTGACTAGGGAAAAGAACAAAAATTCAAAAACAGCTCTTATTGGGATAAGAAAATTCTAAAAATTTGATTTTTAAAAAAATGTTTAAAGAGTGTGGTTTCTCTCTCTCGGTGTGAAACCAATGAATGTCAAATAATAAATACATATATCAGAATTTACATATATATATATATATATATATATATATATATATATATATATATATATAATAACACAAAGCAAATCATTCTATTCAGTAACATTATGACTAATACTATTCTAAATGTGTAGTGAGTTCACACAGTTGGGAGAATGAGGTTATAGCTCAAGCATCAGTTACGTCAATCCACTGTAGATGGATCAAGGTCGCACACACACCCAAAATTCATTATCAGTTAAACTAATTTATTTTACTCTGAGTGAAGCTTCAATTTAAATTTAAATAAAAACATCTTTAAAACAACTACTTATGAAAAAAATTATTTATTCTATGTTCAGATTAATTTATTATTCAAAATAAAATGTATTAAAACGAAAAATAATTATTGGTTTATATCGACGTTTCTCAACCTGTGAGGCGCAATCCACTAGGGGTTCGAAATAACTCTATGAGGGGGTAGCGAGCATATTCAAGAGTCAGAAGCAAAAGATTAATTAAAAAAATTATTAATTTACTAAAAATAAGCAAACAAGATACATTCTGATATAATAATAAAACCACATGTACACTGATATAATACACTTATAAATGTATCAGTACTGCACAATGTAATTAGAATTAATTTAACAATACTAAAGTTAGGAAAAGTTTGATAATTAACAGAGACTCCATCGGCTTGTTATATATAAAATTATATACGAGAATTAAAAGTTATCTTGATGATTTGTACGGTTTATAATTAATCCTTTAACTACTAATTAAAAGTTATGCAATTTGCTCTCCAATGCCACCGCTACCCACATAGGTGGTCCTATGTGATGTATTGGTGGTAAGGGGGGGGAGAATAAATAAGCAAATCCTCTGAAATAAATAAATCCTTAGCAAACACTGTCTAGGTCATTTTATTGCATTCCAAAACCTTCGGAATAATTTTATGGATAGAAATGTACAGAAAAGATTGTTCTCTGGAAAGATGTATATAAACGCCTGGTACATTTAACGCTGTGGCTGAGCGAGACGTTTATATACACCGGTTGCATTTAAGAGCCTTAAGTAGTATTTTGTAACTCTAGGGTCAAAGTATAGTATTATTGAATTCAATACGTTGTTATTGTATGGGCAAGGGAGGGCGATGAAAATTATGATTGAATATTGGGTCGCAAACATTGAAAGTTTAAGAAGCACAGGTTTATGTTAGGAAAATCTTATGCAATTTTAAAACTAGTGTCCGAAACTGTACTCCACAAAATAAGTTTAAAATTTATTGTAAAAAAAGGAATACATTTGATTTTATAAGTTTTAACTTTATAAAAACTCTACTTGAACTTACGTTCTTATAAAAATAATTTTCAAAGATTTTATTCATTAAAATATAAATTTAATTAACAATTATTATTACACGCTTATAACTCAAGGAAAACATTTTATTAAAACCAAACAAGAACTGAAGTTTTTCTAATCAACATACCAATGATAACACGAAATATATATATATAAAAGAGGAAATTCTTTTCGAAATAAGTATCTTCAATTATTATCGAAGGGGAAAATTTAAATGCCTTTTAGAGTTTCCACTTCGATAAATTGAGAAGAAAAGGATCCAATTTTAAAAATTTGTCAGCCATTTGTTTTTAATTTCAAAAACTAATTATAGATAGCCATCTAAAGTCTTTTTTCATTTTAAAATTTTTCGAAGAATTAGATTTCTTCAGAGATATTGTTTAAATCATTTGCTAATAAAATGTTTTAATGCACTGAAATATTTGAATTCAGTTAGGATGCCAGCTATATGCTAAACGTGAGAAAAGATAAATGCCAAATTGAAAAAAATTTAAAGTAAGTTCTTCCATTAATTTTTGGTGGCCGCGGTAGCCGAGTGGTATAGGTATCGGACTGTGGCTTGCTTTGTCACAGGTTAGAGCCCAGTACCACTAAAGACCCGCCGTGTAGGGCAGCGATGCACGTTAAATCTGTCGAGAGCTGAAACGTCCTCCCGTTGGTGTGGTGTGGTAGTTAGGAGAGGGGGGTGCCAGCTCAGGTGTCGTCCACGTCACTTGACCACGGTTCAAAATTACGTGGTCCGTCGCCAAAAGCCCTCGTGTAGCTGAACAGTGCGACGTTAATATTCAATCAATCAATCCATTAATTTTTGATGACAAGAAAAATTTAAGCCAACTTTTATGCTTATATTAAATTGTGTTACTTCCATAAATCAGATTAAAATTAATGTACTCACACATACACAGTTTAGGTTCTTATGAGCTTACTCAATTTTCTATGAATGTATGTTCAGTAGTCAAAATTGCTCAAATTCAAATGTCTAGGGCAGGATTTGCCAACCTGCGTCACGCGTACCACAATGTGGTATGGCTGAATTGTAAGAGCGACACACGCGAAGACTTTTTGAAACATTGAAAAGGATAATAATAAATACCATTTTTTCTTAATGTTTTATTGAAAGGTAGTTGTTTCAGATAAACAAAACACATCTACATTTTTTAAATACTTTTCATTAAATTACAATAGAAAATTATAATGCATACGACACTCCTTCATTGTTGTGGGCGTTCGTTTTCCAAAGAAAGTGCATTCTTGAGAGATTCTGGAATTTCAGCTAGCATGTTTTAAAATATCTGGAAGAAAACTACCAAATGCCCAGTGAATGATTGCTTCTCAGGAATGAAAATAGGCTTTGAGAGACTTAGCTTTTCTTACCAATATATTTTTTCTAGTGAATACACTTTTGCCTTTTTGTCTCAATTTCGCAGAAAAAAGACAAACTGATGCACATCTAAAACAACCCGATTTTGTTAGCATCCTCGAGAACTAATCCTAATACAGATAACTCAGTAAAACCGCATTAAAAAGGTATTGACTGCTTAGAAATCATTTAGAATTTAATTTTTCTGGTCATTTATTTTTATTTTATACCTAATCTAACTGAGAGAGATTGAAACTGAAAAAAAAATCTTTTTTCAATCATAAAATTTAAGTTCGTACTTATGTCTTATTTGTTATATTATTTTTAAATTTCCATATTACTTAGACTTGCATAAAACATGTGCTATTTTCGTAAAAATTCCACAATATGAGCCTATAAGTAACATTTTTTACCTTTTCATTTGTTTGTTGGAAGAGTTTAAAGTGTGGCATACGTAAATATTTTTATCATGCACTCTTCCCAAAAAGGTTGGCCACCCCTGGTCTAGGGAAAGTTTATCCAGTAATAAAAAAAATCAATTTTCTGTCGCTGTTGCAAAATTCGGTGCCTTTCATTTCAATTTTTCCCCTGTAATATAACATGCCAATGATCTTATTTTCATCCCCTTGTTATTGCTATTATTATTATTATTATTATTATTATTATTATTATTATTATTATTATTTAACACAAGGGAAATGAAACGTAATCATAAATTCAATTCGATGTCTTTTATTTGAATTATTTTCCTGTAATATAACATGCCAACGATCGATCTTATTTTCCTTTCCTTTCTATTACTTCGATTATTATTATTATTATTTAACATAAGGGAAACGAAGCATAATCATAAATTTTAAAGAGATTAATTTTAAAGAGGTAACTACTGTTTCTCTAATCTATGAAAAGTAATATTTAATTGAAAAGTACTTTAAGTAAGATTTTAAGGGCAATTCAAGCCGTGGACCTAATTGTCAACAAGTCAGCTGTGTAACCTGACGGTAGCTCTATAGTGGTATGGATTATTTTTAATTGGCATTAATTGTTCCTCTTATAATACCAAATCATTCATCGACTGAAAATGATTATATCCTCCTACTTGGAGACTATTTGTAGCCTTTCATATACCCATACAACTAGGAAATTTAACAGAATGACGATGTCACATGCTACCTTGTCAAATTCATTTGCGATTATTTGGGGTAACATTCTTCGCAATTTCAGTGAATGATTAAGTCCTTTACATAAAAGATCATGAATCCCGAAAAAGAAACATCAAAAGGTCAGATCATGCGGGAAATCCTGCACCGGCAATACTTTTGTAATTATGGTCGGCTCTAGAGACAAAAAGACTGAATATTAATTTGGAGGACTTTTCAATAACATATGTTCAGGCGTACAAAGTCGAGTTACTATTTTCACCTGTCAAAAGGAGATTTTAAACCATATTAGTAGATGTTGTTTCACTTTTGACTCTTTAGTGTATAAGGCCCAAAGATATTTTTTTATGTATGAAGATGAGTTCCTGTTTTTCAGTCTTGTTCTGTAGTATTATACGAAGAGAGTTAAAATGGTCCAAGGCGAAAGGTGTTATGCAACTTTCCCTTTGGCAAGAAACCACTTGGGTGGAAGACTGACCAAAGCTCATGCCTGTTGGTACGCGGAAGGTATTTGATTTCCTTTCTACCACCTATTGGAAAACCAATAGAGGCATTCCCCGATCCGCCATCTAGGAATGCGCACTATACGCCTATGTAAGTAATCAAACCTTGATTATCTACACAGACGGTAGTCGTTCGGATACAGGTACAGTAGGGAGTGGTATATTTAGTAACACTCCCGGGCATCAGCATCAAGAATTCTGACCACTGCTCCGTTTTTAGATCGGAACTCATTGCTATCAGTGGTGCTCTCAACTCTAATAATGATAGTATATTGATCCTGACAGATAGCAAAAGCTCCATCCAATATTTGAAGAATTGGCCAAAGATTATGGATAGTACTGGTATACATATCATATCCAAATTGGCTAGGCTTGGACAGAGAAAACAAGTGTGTTTCCAGTGGATACCGTCGCATGAAGGTGTGCCTGAGAACGAGGCAGCTGATAAGTTGGCTGGTAAGGATTGGGATCTCTTTTACCCCAGTTCCTGTCTTGAGCCATTATAAAATTCATTCCCTCCGTAGTGCTAAAATGAATCTGACTTGGCAAAACCCTCCTGCTCACTGCGGGTACACAACTAAGCGTCTTGTCCTATCTCTACAGTGCAGGATATCCAGGGCTCTTTAGACGCTTGGCGAGCTTTAGAAGCGACCACTTGCATCATTTGACCTTTGTGCAGGGGGCAAAGTCTCTCTTTGCCTGTCCCTGATATCCCCTGCTCATCTTCTGGACTACCAGGGCATTTCCTTGGGACAGTTTTTGGAGATCAAGACCTATTTTGTGACATTCTTATGTGAAAAGGTCAATTGGACTTAGTGTAAGATTTCCTACTCCAAGGGAATTTGAAACAACAGAGTTAAAATACGAGTTGGTGTACAGATATCTGATAAGAATTTGACCTAACAGCCTAATACTTCTAAAACGTTTAAATTAATAAAGGAGTTTATTTTTTAAAATTCGCTCGTGTGAGGAACATTTTTTCCCCTCTTTCAGTTTTATAATTTTTTCTATGCTCTTAGTTTTTCATTTTACTTAATCCCTAAATTTATTTAGAAATCCGTAAAACTTTTTCTCGTCGATTTGAAACAGGAACAGGAAAAAAGTTCTGGTATAAAATGGGTTCTAAAAATTCATAGTTCAAAAATATAATTTGATTTGAAAAAGGCATTTTGAATTTAGTACAAAGAATTTCGTTCGAGGGTGGAATGCAAAATGAAAGATCATTATGAAGCTCCTAGTCCTTATTCTTATTAAAAAGGACTAGGAAAGTTTTTTTTTATTTTTGCCATTTTGAGAAGCCTGTGAGTTATAAATGTTACTAGATCAATTTTCAAAATTTTATCCTAATCGTATAACATATTGATTAAAAAAATCAACTCATTTCTACTAAAAGCAAGCATAAGCAAGGATATAAATTTTCTCACTTAATTTCAATTATTCCTTATATTTATTTATTTTTTAGAATCGGCATAGCAGTTTTGTGTGGATGAGACATATGAATATGAGTTGACGTTATTTTTCCTCAATTTTACAGATATTTATTCTTAATGATTAACAACTGATATCAATAAAAAAATTAATTTAAAACTTTTTATCAATAATTCCGCATGTTATTTTTTTCATACTTTGTATCCCTTTAAAATTTCTTCTAAAATTATCTTCATCAATTTCATGCGATTTTAATCAGCCAGCAAAAAATAAAAACTTCTTACAAAAGCAATATTTTTAAGAATTTGAATAATTCAAGTGAAGAATAAATATTATTTTTTTATATTTTTCCGTATAATTTAATTCGTTTATTTAAAATAAAACGTAAAAAGCATTTTATTTCTGATAAAAATAATAAAGTAACAAAAACTACTTTCACACTGAAGTTCTAATTTATGTAGTAAACGTACTGAAAAACGTGATAGTGAAAAAAAGAAGAACTATGTTATATATTTTAAAAATCAATGCATATTTATTTTAAAACAGCGTAAAATGCCCATTAAACTTTTATGAAACATACTACGTATATTGAGAATATGCGAAGTTTTTAAAAAGAGAGAAAGAAGGTTATTCGAAATAAAAAACTAACATTTATATAATCACAATTTGTAGTAAAAATTCTCTTCAAAATATATTTATAAGTTTCCAGCTTAAGTTACTAAACGAATTCAAAGTTCACAATTCGAGAAATACTTTTTTACATACAACTTCCCAATTATAATAAACCCAACTACTACTTTTCCTCTCTTATCAACCAAACAATATTTTTTTTAAAAAAATCCTTTTTAATGCTTACTTACCGTATCCAATCGTAGTCATTAATTCTAAATTAACGCTTTTCAGTTAACACAAAACTTTTCTAATTAATCTATTCAAAATTAAAAAGCAATAAAAATGCTAATGATATTAGTTTAAAAGCAGTTTTAATTTAAAAGTTCGTGAAATACATTTTATTAGTTTTCTGCGTGACAGGGAAAAAGAAAGCTCAATTAAAAAGCAGTGTTCATTTTATTTAATATTGCTCGTTTTATGGTTCATTACTGAAACTTTAACAACTATCTCAAATTCTATTATTACACCAGTAGATTCAGAAGTTCCTAATTAGGTAGTGAAATTGGTGTTGTTCCTATTTTGTTTGACTTTATTTTTACAGCTTTTTTTTTAATTAAGTGAAAGCTAAATAATCCTAGGATATTAATACTCACGTTTATTTTCTTTCCCTTTCTCAATGTGTTTTATTTTCGTACATCATCTTCAGGAAAAAGTTAATTAAAATGATTGAGTTTTAGAGAAAATATGAGTAATACAATCTACAACAAAAAACGTGACGCACCAAGAAGGAGTTGCCCGATTGTAATGAAATCTCGTATGCAAAGACATTTGTACCGAACATGCAAATGAATAAAATTTGATGTCCAATGAATGAATCGTGGGAAATACAGCGCACCGGAACTGCACACTCAGCAGGTATCTATAAGAAGCTATTCTCAGTCTGATGGTCAAAATTTCGGTTGCATTGTGGCTTAGGATATCTTTCAATGACTGAAAAAATGCTTCGTTGCAGGATTCGAGCTCATTACGAACAAATGTTAGAGTTTGAAACAGGTCGTATCATTGGATTCAAAGAGGCAGGTTGGGAAAATCGCTGAATCGTTCGTCTTGAGGGTCGGAGCGATGCGGCCATTAGAATCTGCTGGCAAGAATGGGTGGAACATAGCAGATTTCAGCGTCATGATGGTAGCGGTCGACCTAGGGACACAGCAGTTTGATTGTCAGATCAGCTGTCACAGTGCCTTATTCATCGTTATCAACCAATACATGTGTGTCCTGCACACTAGTGTCTCACATGGCCATTCACAAAGGTCTGATAGAGCAAAATTTATGCTTTTACCGACACTACGCGCCCTGCCACGCCCATCTGCACATTAATGAGCCACATTACTGTGGTGCTTGGCTCTATCAGATTGGAATCATTTTGACTGGTGACGTATTCTGTTTAGTGAAGAATCTCGCTTCCAACTATGTCCTGAGGAACATCGAAGACGTGTCTGGAGACGCCGAGGGCAGCATGCCGATCCTGCATTCACTATTGCAAGCCACACAGGCCCTCAATCAGGAGTTATGGTCTGGGGTGCCCTTTCTTTTGACAGCCGGACCCATTTGGTCGTCATTAGAGGAACAATTAAAGCTCAGCAGTACGTCTAGGAGATTCTGAGAACTGTTTTGCTACCGTTCCTTAAGTTTTATTGTTAATTTTTTTTCAGTCTCAATCTCTCTCAGTTAGGTAAGGTATAAAATAAAAATGAGTTATATATATATAGATAGATATAACCAGAAAAATTTAATTCCAAATAATTATTAAACAATCAGTACCCTTTTAATGCGGTTTTACTGAGTTATCTACATTAGGATTAGTTCTCGAGGCTTCTAACAAAATCGGGTTGTTTTAGGTGTGCATCAGTTTGTCTTTTTTTACGAAATTGAGACAAAAAAGGCAAAAGTGTGTTCACAAAAGAAGACATATCGGTTAGAAACGTAAATCTCAAAGCTTATCTTCATTCTTGAGTAGCGAGTACTCACTGGGTATTTACAGTTTTCTGCCAGATATTTTAAAACATGATCCCTCAAGCTCCAGAATCTCAAGAATACACTTCCCTTGGAAAACCAAAGCACACGACAAAGAAGAAATGCTGTCTGATTTTTAATTTTCTATTGTACTTCAATTAAGAATATTTAAAATAAATTTAGATGTGTTTTGGCTTGTCTGAGACAACCACCTTTCAATAAAACAGTAAAAGAAATTAGTATTTATTGTTATACTTAATAATGTTTCAAGAAGACTTCGCTTGCCACTCTTAGAACTCAGCCGTGCCACATTGTGGCATGCGTACCGCGGGTTGGGCACCCCTGCCTTAACCGGTCAATTTTTTTTTATCCAAAATGTTTTTTAAAAAGACATTTTTTTTTATTGTACATTACTAAACACCATATTTAAAGAAAAATGGAAGAATTTTATCTTACAGGGAGAGGGCACGACTAAGGAAATTCATTTGGTGTCGAGACTTGGTGTAATAGTAGTATTCCTTTAGGGTGTTCAACCCTCAACGTAATTCCGTCGAATGGCCAGTCAATTCGAAGAAAAAAGCCTTCGAAATTCATGCTTAGCTTTTATACAATTAAATTTCAATTTTCTCCAACGATTTCGCAGCTTGGTTGATATATCGTCTGCATACTATGGTCGAAGTCTGGGTTCGACTCATCACGGTCAATTTTTTTTTTCATTTCATTTAATTATTTTTAAAGTTAAATAAACTTATTTATGAAAGGTTTATTAAATATTAAATGATATTTTATGTAATTATTCAGTATTTTATAAAGTAAAAAAGAATACTGTAACAATATAAATATTTATATTAAATTTTATAAAAATATTTTTATATTAATAAATAATATATTTATATATATATAATATAAAATGCATATAATAAATATTAAATGATATTATATATAAAAATAGTTATAAATAGTTTTATAATGTGAAGTAAAATATACTATAAATAAAATATTATATCTAATATAAAATAATTTATAAAGTATATTATTATTAAATTAATTATTTTACAATTTTATAAAACATTTAATAAGTCCTTTTTAAATAAATTCAAATAATTTTATAAAATTTGTTTAAATAATTTTAAAAAATTTATTTCATTAATAAATAATAATTTTAATGAAAAATTAATCTTTTGAATAATAAATTATTCATTTTTATAATAAATTAATCACTTTAATAATAAATTTATAAGTTTAATAATAAATTACTAATTTTAATAATAAATTAATAATAATTTTAATAATAATTCTCAATAATAAATTAATAATCATTTCAATAATAAATTAATAATCATTTCAATAATAAATTAATAATTTTAAAAATAAATTAATAGTTTTAATAATAATTCTTATTAATAATAAATGTTATTAATAATAATTCTTATTAATAATAATTCTTATTAATTAGTTTTAATTATTAATGATTTTAAATAATTTTAATCAATAATTATTTTAATTATTTTTATTAATAATAATTTTAAATAATTTAAATAATAAATTTATTTAATTGTTTTTCCTTTATAAAATACAAAATAATTACATAAAATATCATTTAATATTTAATAAATTGCTCATAAAAAAGTTTATTTAATTTTAAAACCAATTAAATGAAATGAAAAAAAAATTGACCGATGAATCGAACCCAGACCTCGCGCATAGTACGCAGACGTATGTCAACAAAGCTACGAAATCGTTGGAGGAAAGTGAAATTTAATTTTATAAAAGGTAAGCATGAATTTCGAAGGCTTTTTTCCTGAATTCACTGGCTATTCGGAGGAATTACGTTGAGTGTGATGTGATTTGGGATTTTGTGGTTTAATGGCACAAGTGCCAACTTTAGCCAAACTGCGCCAAACACTCGTTAGAAAAGTCTGTGGCCTAGACGGGAAAAGAAAAGGAGAAATGGGATGGCACGAAGAGGGCCGAAAATAGAGAAGGATCACTAGGGTACCTCGGGTACGTGACACCCGTGTTTACCAAAGACAGTAAACCCGTTGGAAAAAGGAACAGATCACTAGGGTACCTCGGGTTTGTGACACCCGTACTCACCTAAAAAAGGTGAGCCCCTGAGGAACTTACGTTGAGGGTTGAACACACTAAAGGAGTACTGCTAATACACCAAGTCTCGACTCCAAATGAATTTCCTCAGTCGTGCCCTCTCCTTGTTAATTTCAAATTGTAAAGTTTTTATTCTAATTTTTTTTACAATTTTGTGGAACACAAAAACTCTTATAGAAAGTACCCTCTTACTTACCTTTTACTCTTTGATCTTAGTAAGTAAAAATTCTTCATAGCATGAAGCATGCTATGAAGAATTTTTCGTACAACTCAGAAAAATATTTTATCCTCATTCTTCTTAAACGGTTGAGAACTTTGCATGTGTATGTAAAGAAGTTTGTGTACATGTGTCACTGTGAAGAATAATCCAAATATTCAGCAGACAGTTCTGAATCTCTACATCAAAGTTTAATTAATTCTTTCACAAAAAAAAGTTTTTTGTTGCTTGGGTTACCCGTAATTTGAAAAAATCCCCGATCTGAATGCAAAAAAAAAAAAAAAAAAAATGCCTTCAGTAGAACGCAACTCTTAAGGCTCTAAGCCCCTGCCTTCATCAAACTGAAATTCCCGTTTCCATTATTTAGAAAAAGCCAGATGAAATGCATTACAGAGCGTAGTCAAATGGCATCACCTAATCAAAACACCGTGACTGTAAATAATATTACCATAATAATTAAAAATGCTCAAAAATCAAAGAAAAAAAGAAAATATCCGTAGCCATACAGCATACGGGCAAATCGTTTGCTGCCAACTTTAAGTAGCCTGTATGATGTACGGGCAAACTGGTTAAGAGGTTAAAGAAAACACTTTTCTTAACATTCCCTTAAATATGAAAAATTTTCAAAATATTTTAGTTTTTCACTCAGAAACAATATTATAGATAGATGCATTCCACTAACATATAAATATCAAACATTCCAATTCTTTAAAATCTAATTCTCGTAACGAAATTTCTCCAAGAAAGCTACTTAAATGCCTGAAGGACATTATATACAATCTAATTCAGAATGCAGAACAAAAAACCATACCTGCAAACAACAAATTGATATTAAGAGCAATGTAACTGGTTAATCCCAGAAATAATTCAGCACACTACTAAATTCAAATCAATTCAGTTCTCTGATTACATAGTTACGTTTTCCTCAAATGTAATATTTTCATTAATGGTGTATGGTATAAGTATCATAAAATTGTTCTCCACGATCTTTGTTCTAACTCTTCGAAACTTTCTCTCTTTGAGAGAAATAGCATCAATTTCTTGAAGAACTACTTCTCAATAGCATTTGGAGGGAAAGGGAATTGCCCTTAGTGGTATTCGAAATTGACCGTATAAAATCTTAATGGTAATGAGCGGTTAATGTGGAACATGATGATGGTGTCACGAGACACAAAGATAATGAGTGTTAATGGGAACATGCGTTAGGGTTGATAGCTTAATATAAGTACAGCTATGTCAATGAATAACTAATTAAGCTCTCACTTAATGTGCATCCCGTTTAAATATAACATCCATACCATGCTTAAACTTCATGATGGGATTCAGTAATGGGATAGAACTCAAAGATGCAATATTACTTAATGAGATATATAAGTAATAGAACACAAAACTTAGTGAGATATGTGAGTACTTATTCTAATAGAAAGGAATTGCAATATATTACAAAACTGCATATCTCTCGGTATCGATATTTGCTCGTGTATGAGTGCATTAAATATACTCTAGATATATACTAAAGAAATTAAACTTAAGAATACCAAAGATTTAAAAAAAGAGAATTTAAAATTTTGAAAGTAAAGAAAGATGCTACAATATTTGTAAGCATATCAGACTAACGATTGTCCGTGACGTTAAAACCAGTTTTTAATACTAGCCAACTCCACCTTTTTATTTGTAGTACTGGCCACAGTTTTAAAAACTAAATTGGATGCCATTGTTAATAAAATAGATTACAGATCCGAAAAGGAAAAAAAAAAAACATTCGAATGAGCTTAGATAGCTCCTTAAATTAAAGAATAAGAAAACAGCCGTTACCAAATTCAGTTATCTAAGTTCAAGTTCAAAGCATGATTAAGAAAACCCTATTTATATCAAGTTTATTAATTCTAAAAGTGTTTTAAAATAATGATTAAACAATATTAGGAGTAAAATTAAAATTTAATTTATAATATTTTATTCATAATTACACGGTATTTGTTTGATGAGGATTTAAAATGCTTAAAACAACTAAGCATCCCGCCGCACGCGAGATGCAGTCGGTCGTCCGACTTCTCAAAACAAGGACCACCAAATTTTTTGATATCCACAGACAAATTTGATCAGTGAATCCAGGGACGTCTTAAGACGTCCCTGGATTCACTGATCAAATTTGAACTTAAGACTTCTTAAGACGTCTTAAGACTTCTTGAGGCTCTAGGCCCTTAAACAAATGTTGGCCCCACCTTTGACTCTTAAAAGTAGACAGTATGTAGCAAACCCCCCCCGTTGTCAAATACTCCTAAAACAATAACTCGAAACAAGTAAATGCGAATCGCACAAAATGGCTCAACCGACTATCGCTTTTTGACTGCATGAGTAATGATGGTGTGGTGATAGGCCTAGACCAGTACTTGGACGACGGTCATTATATGTAGCCAGTTGACACATCGTCCGAAATTCCCAATTTTTCGGAGATTACAGCCGGAAAAAACTTTTGACCATTGAAATTATTCGAATTATTAAGGTTGAGTCAAGATCGAGACAAGGCCCTGGCCGCGGGTCCAGTTGGCCCCTGCCTTAAAACATCCCTGAGGTAATCCCTAATTGGGATTCCGTGATCAAAATGTGGGCGTGTCAACTCAATGAATGATGTCAAATTGCGCATGATAGCGAATGAAGTTATTGAATTGCGATGAGAAGTTTTTGTCCGATCCCCCTACAGACTGGATGTCGCATTTTCATTTCTTCAAGCGCTTTTCTTGCTGGCAAGCAGTTCCGAAACGATAATGAAGTCAAATCCGTTACTACCCACTTGTTGCAAACAGTATTCGTTGTTTGGCAAGGGTATCCAAACAGTCGTGGCCCGCTACGATAAATGCATAAACCAAAGGGTGGCCAACCCCAGGTTCGGGATCGCATGCCTTGAATAATTTTGCGGCCAGCGAGATTCACTACAAATTTATAAAATGTGACTATTTTGTACAATATTTTTTGTTTTTACAGTTTTTTTCAGCACATAAATCCCATAACCGTTTCTAATTTGACACGTTGCTTCTGTTACTGGGAATCTGTTTTTATTCTCCAAAATTTAAATTTATTGTATATAAATCATGATCAAACTTAAAAGACCCTGCAATATCTATATAACGATATGAAAACACACGTATTGAGATCGACTTGCGAAAACTCAGTGAAGGAGTTGAGAAAAAAATTACTCACTAATAAATAAATTAAACATTATTTGATCATTGCATTATTTTTATTATATGATCTATATTTGTATACATCAAAAACAAGAAAACCATAATGGTACATCAATCTGTTTTAAATTTTCACTGCAATAAATGTTTGTAATGGGTCTAAATCTAATATAAAGATATATATTTTTATATGCGGTCCCCTGGATTATAATGTTTTTAAAAAGTTTCCCGTGAGGTCATTTGGTAGACCATTCCTGGCTTACACAATGGTGGTGCTCATATAAAAAAACAGTTTCACAGTTGAGGTTCATTTTTTAGTAACAATTATTTGCAAATTTTTACTTTCTTTTTTTGTGGTCATTTACTTTCTGAGCTACCTCACACATTCCGATACACGCATAACGCGTATGTTGTAGTTACACAAAATACACACACAGTACGCGTAAGCATATTTATGTGGAATTATCTATCTATATATAAATGGATGTTTGTATAAATTGTTACGTAGATCCGAGTTCGAAGATTTTACGCAAAACAATCACAAAGAAAAAAACAGTCCTTTAAGAGCGATGCGAATTTACTGTCGAAAATCCAATCCTTGCATTACAGCAGCATTTCTCAAACTGTGGGGCGCGCCCCTTGGGGGCGTGATAACTTTACAAGGGGGTCACGAGCATATCGAAAATAAAATATTTAAAAAATTACAAATTTATTTAAAGGAAGCAAAACAAAAATACATTCTGGCATAATAAAATTAAAATTCACGTTTACACTGATATAATATACTTATAAATGCATCAGTACTGCACAATGTATTTGATAATTAATTTATCAATATTAAATTAAAAGCATGATTATAATAATTACTAGTAACTTCAAAAAGCTTGTCATATATACAATTTAATATTTTGATAATTTGAATTTTTTATAATTAAAAACGAATTGTAACTTTACTGCAAATGCATTATTATTGAATTCAAAACATTGCTATTGTATGTATTATTGTATGGAGGGGGCACGATGAAAATTATGATAGAAAACTGAGTCGCAAGTGTAGAAAGTTTGAGAAGCACTGCATTACAGGATTCAGCAGCAATATTCACAGAATAAATCTCAGAAGGTCTTCACAACTTCAACAGCTCTCAAACACAATTATCAGTGTTTAAAATACACGTATGTAAACAAATATTCACAGCTGAGCTAATCGGTAATCACGGTCAAGTCAAATTTACGAATTGCTGGTTGAAACGAGACCGACTCACATTTCAGCAAGCATCTCTATTTACAAACCGAGCAGAAACTTCCAGAAAAAAACTCTGTTTGCGTCATAGAGCATGAAATTAGTGGGTTTCTCCACAAGTTTCTAAAACAATCCAGAGGTTCCCGAACTCGCCAACATAGTCACCAAATTGGCCGCCAACTCGATCGCCAAAAATGTTGCAAACTTGGCTGCATCATCAAAATTTCACCAAGTTCTCATTGAATCGCCACTACAACGTAAGGAGTGGTATTGCTTGAGAATATTACAATTTTATGGTAAATTAAATATAATTTAAAGTAAAATAAAGTCATTACACACATCCACAAATACAAATTATTTACACTATTTACACAAGTTTCGTAAAACTTCCGCCTCCTCAAAGACAGCACATCATGGGCATTACAATCCCTGATTAAGGGGTATCTATGTACAGACATAAACTACTCATATAATAATCAAATCTAAAGTAGCAAATACTCAACAGCATATACAAAGCATATGACTTCAAACTACTTGAAAAGAGGCAAACATATAGAGAATTAAGAAATTAGAAAAGAGAAATAATTTACATTATTTACAAAATAATTAATGACCATGGTCTGAACTTAAGGATCTTATTCATCTTGGCCGAGATAAGGGGCTAACCTATTCTTCGGTTTTGAGTGTGGAGATTTCTGTATCCGCACCACACCGTCATTCCGTCTTTTTAGGACTGTGTAAGGACCTTCCCAGTTTGTCTGCAGCTTTGGAGAGTGTCCTTTGAGACGTTTCGGATTCCATAACCACACTTTGTCGCCTTAGCGGAAGTCGTGTCCGGTAACTCTTGCATCGTATCGGGTCTTCATCTTCTCTGAAGCCAAGCCAATTCTATCCCTGGTCAAACGATGCATTTCTTCCATCTATGCCTGGAGTTTCAAGACATACTCCTCAGGTGCCAAGAGAGCATCTGGTGGCCGGCTGAACAGAAGTCTGCAGACAGACGAAGATCACGTCCGAAGAGCATCTAGGATGGGGAATATCCAGTGGTCTCTTGAACAGCACTCCTGTAGGCAGGCAGAAAAAGAGGCAGTTTCTTGTTCCGGTCCCATCGATTACTGGATACCAGGAGAGAGAAGATGTTCAAAGGATGATCCGATTGAACCTCTCTACCATGCCGTCGGACTGAGGATGTAAAGCTGTTGTCCGGGTTTTGTCGATGCTAAGTATCTCACACAGTCCCTTACAAACTGCAGAATCAAAGTTTTTCCCTTGATCAAAGTGTAGTTGTAGAGGAACTCCGTATCTTGAGATCCAGTGTTGAACTAGAACCTCTGCAACAGTTGAGGCCTCTTGGTCGGATATAGGAAAGGCTTCAGGACACTTAGTGAAGTAATACATCATTACCAGGATGTTGTTGTTGCCATCTGATGATCTCGGAAGTAGGCCTAGGGTGTCAAAAGCTATTCGTTCGAAAGGTACTCCCACATTATATAGCTGCAGTCTTCCTCTAATGCGTTTTCTGGGACCTATGCGTGCAGCACATGGATCACATGTGCGACACCCCTTTTCCACGTCACTCTGCACATTGTTCCAGTAGAAGCACTCAAACACTTTTTGTTGGGTCTTCATACCGCCAAAATGACATCCAGTTGGACTGCCATGGAGTTCGTTAAGAACTGTCGATACTCTTGTCTTTGGGAGTCTTAATTGCCATCTGAATGCTTTTCCATCGTCACACTCCCATTTTCGATATAAAACACCATTTTTCAGATGAAGATAGTCCCAAAGAGCCAAGTAATGCTTCGTTGTAGGATGGAAAGGGTCGATATCTTGCCATCTGGGCTTTTCATCACATGACGCTTTGAATTCCATTATTGGTTTTATCTCAGGATCAGCCGATTGATCTTTTCGGACACTCTCATTATTCCATGGGTCCAATTCCAATGTCGATGGCGCTATGACTTGGCGAACTGCTGGATCTATTACTCCAAATTTCTTTTCCACTCTTTAGCAGTATTTGCAGCTCTCAGGACAGGGTGTTCTCGAAAGGGCGTCTGTATTCCCATGTGCTAATCCTTTTCGATTTCTACGAACTTCCTTAGACTCGATTACACTTGCATGGTGTGGAAAATCCTCATTTACTCGAGGGCAGCTATTTCTTAGGTACCCTGCTCCTCCGCACCCCTTGCGCTTGGTGCTGCGATCTTTCGTATTGTTTCGGGGGCAGTTACTTCTTAGATGCTCTGGTTCACCACACACCCCAACACTTGATGCTACTTTTCCTCCGGTTCTGAAGTCGTGAGTCATTATATCTCGAATTTCTTCTTTTAATTTCTTTATCTCCTTCATTCATGCAGATTCACAGGGTGCGTCCGCAATTACTCTAGCTCCTAGGATAAAATGGCTGTCTCTGCGACTAAATTAAGTGTCAACCTCCATTTTCAGGGGGGGAAATACTACAAATAAATTATTCGTCGCACATTTGCTGGATAGTCGGAGAAAGCTAAGTTGGTGAGCTTTTCTATTTCGGAGACATACTCCTGCAAACTTTCTCCGGTTTTCTGCATTACTTGTTGATTTCTTTTAGTCAATTCTCGGCCGTTTTTAAAGGCATTGATGTCTTCCAACAGAGCCTTCAGTTGCTCATCCATCACTCTTGTTATTGGCATAAAATCCCACTTCTGAGACAAAACTGTTACGTAGATCTGGGGTCAAGTATTTTATGCAAAACGATCACAAAGAAAAAAATCAGTTCTTTAAGAGCAATGGGAATTTATTGCCAAAAATCCAATCCTTGAATTACAGAATTCAGCAGAAATATTCACAGAATAAATCTCAGAAGAGTTCTTCACACCTTCAACATCTCTCAAATACAATTATCAGTGTTTAAAATACACGCATGTAAACAATTATTCACAGCCAAGCTAATCGGTAATCACGGTCAAGTCAAGTCAAGTTACTGGTTGAAACGAGACTGACTCTCGTTTTGGCAAGCATCTCTATTTATAAGCCCGGCAGAAACTTCCAGAAAAGAAATCCTGCTTGCGTCCTAGAGCGTGAAATTAGTGTATTTCTCTACAAGTTTCTAGAACAATCCAGAAGGTCTCGAACTCACCAACATGGTCGCCAAATTGGCCGCTAATTCGATCGCCAAAAATGATTCTAACTTGGCTCTATCACCAAGATTTCACCAAGTTCTCATTGAATCGCCACTACAGCGTAAAGGGGGGCATTGCTTGTGAATAATACAATTTTAAGGTAAATTAAATGTAATTTAGAGTAAGATAAAAGCATTACACATCCAAATACAAATTATTTACACTGTTTACACAAAATTCGGAACAATATGAAATGGCATCACTCCAACACCGTTCAACCAATGACTATGAAAATTGGTATGTATATTTATTTTTTGTGCACAAGGTTTTTGTGCTACCCTATTTGTTCCGGCTTCCCACCAGGTAGCGCCGAAGCATATCAACTTCTGCAATGTTCAAAATATCGCCATGTTGCCATGTCTCCAAAAATGATATCAACTTTGCTCAATCGCTAATATTTCGCTGTGTTTCTATTTAATCATCATTATAATGTAATATGCATTGCTTGCGAATATTACAAATTTAGCATAAAATAAATACAGCAGAGAGTAGTATTAATGAATTACACATCCCGATATAAATTATTTACACTATTTTTTAAATCTTCATTACACAAAATGTGTAACAATGTGTTACTTTTGCTGAGCAGAGATCAGCTTAGTAAGATGTTTTCAAAAATTGAACCACAAGAGAGTTACGGGGAGTTATAAATAAAAATCAAAGTTCTACAGACTTAAAATTTAACAAATAAGGTATTTTTGTTCAACTGAGGTATGCAAAAGCTTTTTTTGTTTAATTTGTAATTCACATAAAATTAACTCATTTAAAACTTCTTTATCCTTCAATTTATAATGATTCATGTTTCACTTCACCCGTGCGAAGAACGAGTATACTTGCTAGTTGTGTATATTAATACTTTGAACATGAGAAAAGTGAATTCACATTTTTTATTTTTCAACTGCTGTCGCCAAATTCAGATAATTCGCAGTGATTGTAACTATTACAAAACTAAAATATCATATTTACTTCAATAAAAGTTACACTCTGTTATAAATATCTCTTGTTATTTTCAAAAAAAATCTGCGGGAATTCAGTCTGTTCACTTTTCTCATCATGTTAACAACGTTAAAGCGAATTATTTTAAATGAGCTAATTATGAATTGGTTTGTATTTACAGATGATGACCCTGAATCACATTAAGTAATTTATCAAAACTCCGAAACACATGTACGTGATTATTGCGCATTATAGCATTCGCAAATGAGTAGAGAAACAATCATTCAAAATCCTTTTATAAAAGCTGAGAAACTATCACAAGGTGCAAAAGCAAAGCTGTATGAGATATAATAATTAATTTACCATATGAGTGTTGGATACCCGAATATACTAACATAAGGCATGCACCATGTACGTAACATACTAAAATATCCGCATTTGCGAAAAAAATGGTTTTTTTTAAATATTTTAAGGAATAATCTATTGCATAGATATAAAAAGTATCAAATTTACTGAGAAAAAGTTTACAGCATGTATAGTTAAAAGTATTAAAAGCTGCACTCATAAAACACATTGTGATATCCACCTCCGTAATACATGTTTTGTATTTATAGTCATACATTTTACGATGTTTAAAGACATAAATGCCTGAAATAAATCAAAATTTTTTCTCCTGCGTTCTTTTTTCAGCACAAACGAAAGCCGTCGTCCTTGGTACCGTGAAAAAGATTCTATGGAAACCAACCAAAAGGCTCGAAAGGCTTACGAAGCGCTGTTGACTGTAACAGCAAGGATTCCTGTAACAGCTGAATATGCGGAATTTTCTAAGGGAGTGAAGAATCTATCCCAGCAGTACTTTGGAAAACCTTATGGAAAAGAAGAGGTGAGTTCTTAGAATGAAATCAATTTATTACCTTTTCATGACCCTTCCTAAAAGGATTTCTCTTTCACTTTTATGGATATTTTTTTAGAATTCGAATTGATGCACATGAGACACTTTGACCATACAGAAATAAGATGAATTTTTATCTTAACCTCTCTATGGGGATGATTTCGTAGTTTTATAGAGATTATAAAGTCAGCTGGGTGACGTTGTTGGTCAGGCAGTGGCGTACACCCAAGATAGCGGCTTCAACCCCGACCCAAGTAGGTAGTTTTTCTTGATACAAAAAATGCTGGCTGGGTGGTGTAGTTGGTTTGTCACTGGCCTTCTGTATCCAAGGTTTCAGACTCGACCCCGGTACAGGTCGGTGGATTTTCCTGATGCAAAAAATCAGCAGCGGCCATGTCGTATGATTATACGGCAAGGGAAAAGATCCCTTGAGCATCCGTTTGACTTGGATGCTATCGGCAAATTTAAAATTCCTAAGTACAAATTTTGCATCGGCAGAGCTCAGGTGCCTCCCACTGGGGGTCAAAATTACTTGCGGTAATTGGAATCGGCTAAGTAGTTCCACACTAAACAGTAATACCAGCTCCTGGGGAATATACTAGGTCTGCAAAGGTAGAAATACCAATATGCAGCCCCATTACAGAAAAAAAAAAAAGGATACAAAAAATCGACAGATTCCATGTCGAAAGACAGGTAGAGAGCTAGAGTGCTTGTTTAGCTTGGATGCTCTCAGCAAAATTAAATTCTTAAGTTCAATTTTGCATCGTTAGAGCTCAAGTGCTTCCCTCTAGGGAGGAAAATGGGTGTCAAAATTACATTGTAACAATTAATATATACCTATGTGGTGCTGCACTAAAAAGTGATACCAGCTACGAGGGAATGTACTTGGCCAGCGATGGTAAAAATACTGGTTTACAGACGCATTTGGAAAAAAATAGATGTTATAAAAGCCAGATAGTAAAAAAAACTGTGATAAATTTTACCTTCAGAATTTTGAATGTAAAAAATTCATTAAACTTAAAAGTCATTTTCATCAAGCATTGAAATATCCGTATGCTCTGTATACACTTTGAATACATGAGATGTAATCATTTCTCTGCAATAACTTGATGCAGAATTCGGGTACATGGTATTTCAATTCCCTTGTGTTTACCGGCGCAATTCTATTGGCTTTCTAAAGATTTTAATCATTTGACTCTTTAAAAAAAATAATGCAACAGCTTCTGCTCATTTTCAATAAGCACATTTTTGATAGCCTCTGGTATAACAAACAAAATTAAGCAATTATTAACTGGAAAAAATGCATAGAAAGTACATTTCCTTAGATATTTTGAATCATACCCATATTGTTGAGAATAAAGCGCGGACAACTATTTTGACCTAGTGACATTGCTTATCATTTGATTAAATGAATTAAACTCCATCCTTATACTAATGCTCTTACTTCTCTTTGATTTTAAACATTCAATTTTGTTATACCATTGTCTGGTTTTCTCTCGTTTTTAGCTTTACTATTTGTTTAAATATATTTTTGAATAAATAATTAATGCTTAGTTACCAAATAATTTATAACTACTTAAATATGAAACAGTTATCGAAATTAAAACTTTGTTTCTTAACTCTAAGAAAAAAATTTTAATTGTCTTTTAAACTCTAAAAGAAAAACAAAATTTATTATTTTCAGTGTGTTATTTCTTTAACTAAATTCGCAAAAAAATGTTGGATGCTAACTTTATATACGAGTGTTACGCGCCAAGTTATTGTTTATGTTAGCCAAAATAGGCGATAACATTACAATATGGTTACCTTGATATTTTTTATCGTGTGGTAATGTGGTTGCCATGCGGAGGGATAAGGCATATTAGGGTTAATTTTTATTGTTTTTTATCTGTGGTAACCCTATTAATTTCAGACGATTTTAAATCGATTTCTTTAAAAATGTAACCATTTTCAATACAATCGTTCTTCAATCTAGATGCTTCAGTCTCCTGTTGTATTTTGTGCTAATTTCGAATATGGATATTTCTAATATTATTGGCGAGTACCAGGATATATATATTTTTAGAGAACATGAGAGCTGTGCTTTTAATTGCAGAAAATTGCAAGCTTAAATATGTATCTCTTTTAACGAATGCATTTTTAAAAGTGCCATGTTCGATAAAATTCATTAAGAAAACTCGTAGTTTTTGAAATATTGCAAGAAATCAGCAACTATTTATAGATATTCATTATTAATTTTAATATATACTATGCAATTATTTATTTATAATATAATATAATTATATCATTCAATTATTATTATATTACATTATTTATTTACAATTATAATAATAACATATTTATTTATAAATAGTAAGTTATTTATTAATTGTTATTTTTTATACTTTTTTTATAAAATTTTATTTATAATTATTATTGTTTTTTATATAAGTATTAAATATAATAATAATTATTATATTATATTATGTGTGTGTGAATATCATAATATATAATAATTAATCTTAAACTAAATTATTATATGTTATATATAATATACTCATTAATATACACTCTATAACAAAAAAAACGACGCACCTAGAAGGAGTTGCCCGATTGTAATATGAAATTTCGTATGCAAAGATATTTGTACCGAACATTCAAATGATTAATATTTGGTGTTCAATGAATGAATAGCAAGAGCTACAGCACATCGGAACTACGCACTCAGCATGTGTCTATAAGAAGCGATTCTCAGTCTGATGGTCAAAATTTCGGTTGCACTAAGATTAAAAGATACCTTTCAATGACCTTTGATTTTGAAATGAAAGAGGCAGGTTGAGAAAATCGGAGAATTGCTCGCTATATGGGTCAAAGCGACGCGGCCATTAGAAGATGCTGGCAAGAATGGGTGGAAAATGGCAGATTTCAGCGTCATGATGGTGGCGGTCGATCTAGGGCCACAGCAGATCGGGAGGACAGATTGATTGTCAGATCAGCTGTCAAAGCATCTGATCCATCGTTATCAACCATCAGACGTACTGCACGCACACGAGTGTCCACCATGACCATTTACAGACGGCTGTTACAGAGACTTTTACGCTCCTACCGACCGCTACGCCACCTGCCCGTTGTCGAGCTAGAATTCAGTGTGATGCTCATCTCGATCAGATTCGAATCAAGCTGATAGGGGACTTACAGTGTTTAGAGACGAATATCGCTTCCAACAGTGTCCTGATGATCATCGAGGACGTGTCGGGAGAAGCCCAGGGCAGCGTGCCGATCCTTCTTTCACTATTGCACGCGACACAGGCCCTCAACCAGCAGTTATTGGCTGGAGCGCCATTTCTTTTGACAGCCAGACCCTTTTGGTCGTCATTAGAGCACACTTAAAGCACAGTGGTTCGCCGACGACATTCTGAGAACTGTTTGTTACCGTTCCTTTAGCAGCACCCTGGCCTCATTTTTCAGCAAGATAACGCCGGACTACATACGGTACATGTTGCTATGAACTGTCTTACAGCTTCTCAAACATTTTCTTGGTCATCCAGATCACCAGATCTCTCTCCAATGGAGCATGTCTAGGATTTGATGGGAAGGTGACTGCATCTAACAGGGAATGTTTATGACCTGGCCCGACAATTGGAAAAGGTTTGTAGAGAAATACCGCCGGAGACTGCCAGGATGCTTTATCACTCCAATGCGTGGCGTGTGACAGCTTACATTCAGGCTAGAGGTGGGTCAACACCTTATTCAGCTGATTACTTTGTAGCTATGTAACTCTAAAATAAACCTAAAGCTCTCCAATATTTATTCACAATACAGTCCGAACTCTTAAGTGCAGAGCACACGTCTGGAAGAGAAGCGTCCATGACTTGTCCAGAAACACACAAAACACAAAAGGGGGTGTCATTCAGACAAAAACGATGCAAATGAGCACAAAGACAGTCATGTTCAGTCAATAATCTAAACTCAGCCACAGCAGCAGCACGAGTAGAGCCCGAGACACAGTTAGGTTTTATTAGCACCCTCCATGATTTATTTTGGCAGCACTGGTAGCGGTATCTCGAAAGCATTTTTTAAAAATACTTTGATTTCAAGTTTTGCTGAGTGAAAAGGCAGGCCTCTAGTAGATCTTTGGAGAATACCCGTGCCTCCTTTTGCTAAAAGGTCAGCCATATCATTTCCCCAAGGGCCACAACGGGAACGCATCAACTGGAAGACAACCTTTGATGGAATTATGCTTAGCAGCTCTCTGCAATCCCGGACTCGGGAACTTTTGATTTGGTTACTTGCCAAAGCCTGAATGGCAGAACATGAATCAGATAAAAGTACAGCCTTTTCAGGAGTGGGGGGATGGGCAGAAAGCTGATGAATGCCAAAATGAATAGCCTCGATTTCACCATCATAATGATTTGTATGAGAGTCGACATGAAAGTAGCAGGAAAAAAGATCACAGAAAACTCCTGCACCCTGGGTGAAATCAAAAAGTGAACCATCTGTGTAGATATGAAGCCACTCATCAGGGGGATAGTGGGTATTAAAGGTTTCCTAAGTGATGGCACGAAGAGCACAGTTGAGCAAAAGTCATTTTTTCCTCCTTCTTTTGCGACTCCTAACTAGAACCATCTCATTAACTTTGACTGTGATTCCGGGAGACATGTTGGATGTAGAACTCGGCACTAAATGTGCTGGAAAGAGAAAATGGACATGTTTCACTAGCTGATGTAAAAGGCAGCCACTGCCCTCCTTTTTATTAATTCTATTTTAGTATTTGTATTGTGGCGTCACCTTTTTTAACTAATTAAATGTGTTTCTATGTGAACTATGCCTTTATTGGCATTTCCAACTCGATGTGAGATGTGAATCCTCTCACCTCGCGCATTACTATATTATATAAATATTAATTATTGATTGATATTTGTTATTTTCAATCCATTCCTGTATTCTTTATTTGAAGTACATTTCAATATATTAGGAAGACCGGAAAGTAATGTCGTTTTTCTACGTTAAATCCGAATAGATGAATTTTTACTAAGTTTTTAGTTTTAATACATTATGTAACCATCCTCTCTCTCTCCCGCTATAAACAATCATTTGCCGTCTACTGTGGAAGTTTTCAATGCCAGAACGATAAAAATCAAATGATTTTTGAGCAAAATATTTGGAGATGTTATTTTGGACAACCTCTGAATTTTCAAATTTTTTTACCTTTTAAAAAACCTTTAAGAAATTGGAATATAGAAATCCGTTCTGAGCAGTATCGGGCGAGTATGGATGGTGAGACAATAACTCTCATCTCAATTCGTTAGCTTATTCCACGGTTCGTCTTGCGCAGTGTGGTCTTGCATTATCCAGTTTTAAAATAATATCTTTTCTGTTGACAATATCTGAGCACTTTTCATTTAAATATTGGTTTACTCGATCCACTTGTACACAGTAAGAATCTGCATTCGCAGTTAGTCCAGGTTTCAGCACTTCGAAATGCATGACTCCGTGAATTCTCGACCGAACACACAAAAGCGCAGTTTCGGAGAAAACCACTGCCTTTTTCGTTTCGGTTTATCATAGAGGATTCATTTTCCATCTCCAGTGATCAAGCAATTAAAAACATTTCAATAGTGTGATGCTGATTCAATGAGTTACATATGGTGAATCAGTCAGCTTTGTTTTCTTCGGATAGATTATGCAAGACTCAAACACCTGCTGTGCTCACTATATTAATCTGCACCAAATGTTCTTAACGGTCGACCAAGTTGGTTAACAGTGTTTGACAGTTCCTAGATTGTTTGAGATAGATTTGCATTCATTTCAACCTTAAAATTCCAATGTCAAAGCTGCTGATCTTCCTGAAGAGTACATGTAGGCAAGATCGAAATTACCCAATTCGATCTTAAAACCGCACCTTATGCACTTCCGAACGTTTAATAAGTTTGGATAAACATCTCAAAAGAGTTTGGTATCAACCATTGCGTTACTACACTTGTGAAACTCAAAAAGTATACAATGCACGATATATTTGGCTGGCCATTTATCCATAAATTTCAAAAAAAAAAAATTCGTTTAAATATTTATTAGTAAACAAATCACTCTAACCATAAAATGTCTTTAGCACCACTTTGAAGTACACAATGAGCTGATAAATGACAAACTAATATCGACATACGAAGAAATGATATTACTTTCCGTTCCTCCTAATATTTCAAAACAATTCTTTAAAATCATTTTTCTGACGTTTTGTTATCACTAAGACGCCATCTTGGATCTCATATCACTCGATAACAAGCGCTGCCTGGCGCGATTAAATAATCGCGCCAGGCAGCGAGTACTCTACGATTTACTATACTACAAGTACTACTACGATGTACGAAGTACTATACATGCGAGTACTCTACGCATATCAAATTAGTTCCAAATTGTGATATTAAAAAACACATAGATAGCACAACACTATTACTTCGTATCAGTTGCTTGAATTTGAAATCCAGTTGGTTTGAATTGACGTACAAATATTTCGTGTTTGTAAAGGACCTTGTCTCCATTATTATAATTAAAGATTTTAAGTTAGAAAGAAACAATGAAAAAAATATGCCAAGGAACAATCCAATAAATCAGTTTATACAGCTCTAAGACCTTACTTGGTGAGCTCGATCTTTCCTGGGTACAAATGTAAATAAATGTTTTATACGTAATTATAACACAAATACAACAACAATTTTTTACTTGTATAAGTAAAAATAAGTAACTGAAATTATGTCTTGGAATTTCAGGTCAACACTTACGTTACTGCTTTCCACGATGCCGTTATTTTGTATTCATTAGCTGTCAATGAAACTCTCAGAGAAGGCCTAAGTTTAAAGAATGGAACACTTGTGACACAAAAAATGTGGAATAGAACTTTTGAAGGTAATATTTGTGTTGCAAACAAGTAACTCAAAGTTCCAGATTCATGTTTTATTTTTTCAAGTTAAAAAAATACTATTTAGGTTTTGCCAATAGTAGTAAAAAATTACTTTTCTTATTTAATTCATCCATATATATATATGATAAACTCAAATATATAAATTATTTAAATAGAATGAAAAAGCATTATACAAACTTAATGGAACGAATTATAAAAAGTTGCAGCAAATAACAAAAATATAAAAGATTTTATCTAAAATCTAGAAAAAAATTTATTGTGGAATTTTAAAAGCATTCACTAAAATTTAAAAATAACAAATTTCGAGTATAAATACTCTAAAATATAGGTTTAACTCTATTTATTATCTAAAATTGTTATATGTATGCATATAAATAGTAATGTGAATTAAGGAATAAATTACAAGAGTGTTGCCACACACACAGTTAATTTAACTTTTATTTTCTTCTCCGATATTTATAAAATAAATAAATACATCTTAAGGGCTTATATTCAATGTATTTGAATTTACCTATTTAGAAAATTACTTTACAAATTACTAATGCCAAACAACTATATTAAGGTATCCGTCTCCCCTAAAATCATGATTTTTTTAAAAGATGGACAATTTTTTTATGATTTTGTTTTATAGGCCATCTTATTAGCTTTATAAAAATACCAAGTTTTTATTTTACATTCACTATAACAAAAACTACAAGTGTTTTAGTAAAAGCAGGTGTTATAACTTAACATAAAATGTCAAACTTTAAAATGCGTTTTACTCGAAATGTGTTTTTTCTTTCAAACGGGGACAGCGATTGTTCAAAACGTTTTTAAAATAATTTGCTGAAATTTGTGTGTATATGTTCTGCTTAACAGTAGAAGTAAACCTTCAAATTTATCAATCACTGTTTTGTTACAAAATTTACAGTTCTTTATATGAATATAATCACTGTTTTTTAAGCAATTTCGTATAATAACTAAGGTAAGATACTTCAGTTTTTGTAAGGTACTTTAGTTTCTCTTATCCTGAAGGTCATTTCAAAAAGGAATAGCCAAGTAATACATCAAAATTGAAAAATTGAGAATTTGTTCATTTACTATTAATACAGAGCAGGCCCCGTTTATGTAGTTTTTTGTGAATTTCTACACATTTTACTAGTAATAACTTATGATTCTCTTCTTAATTTTAGCTTTTTTTTTCTTAAAATGTACTAAATAAATTTCAAAGTCACAAAAAAATCTCCTTATATCCATTTATTTAATATAAAAAAATTGCCGCAAGTAGTCGGATATCTTAAAATAAAAAGTAGCAAATATATAAAAATTCTGATAAATTTACACTATCCATTTTAATTCCCTTTGTATCTAAAAATGAGTAAAATTATTTATATTATATTTAATTATTTTTACATGAACTGGGGAAAATTGTTTTTTTTATAGGTATAACTGGCAATGTAAGCATCAACGAGAAAGGAGATCGGTTTGTGGACTATTCTCTCCTGGATATGGACCCAGAAACTGGGGTATATGAGGTACAGCTGAAAAATTTCCTTCAATTATCAATTTTCCTTTTAACAAACATCGTTCCAATGTGTATTGCTTAGTAAATTACGATGTATTGATGTTATTGTGTGGTATTATTTTTTAGTCGATTAAAACAAAAAATGTATTAAAAACTTTGTACATGTTAAGATTTATTTATAAATTTAATTACAAACACTGCAAAATTTCCTAATTGTTAACTGTGTTTCTAAAATAATGCAACTGAATAATAAAATAATACAAAACAAATGTTTATATATTATCTCTGAAAATAAAATTTTGGTGAGTTTTTCTTTCCTGAGAATTAGGTACTTTGCATATTCGAAAATGAAAATTTTCAAACACTCAATTTTTCGCTTTGCAATCTTATACTGCAAAAATCAGGAACATGAAAGCAAAAAAACGTAGAGAATATATTTCTTATCCCGTTTCTTAAAAACAAACTTTCATTTTAATAATGTTCACTGTTAAATAAATTTGTACACTGTATCTAAATATAACTAAATAAGAATGCTTTATAACGTTAATTGGTATAATTAAGTAAAAAATTGAGGTTAATATTTATAAAATGTGATAAACAGAACATTAGACGTAATACAATTAAATGCTTTCCCATTTCCACTGTCCCATATTTCTTCAAAAAAATTGTTCACAGAAAAGAAAATATCTACTTATTTTTTATAGATCCACAATTTGACTTTATGTGTAAAAAAGAAATTTTACTGCTTAAAAAAATTAATATCTAGACTTAAATATAAAAAAAGACTATCTAGACTTAAAAGTATCTAGACTTAAATATATTTAACAAAACATTTAATTTAAATAAAAATATGGCTGCCAATGTCTAACATTTATTCACTATAGGAAGTGTCAACAAATAAATTCCATCGATGTCGTGGTTACACATATTCCTCAATTGAACTATCCGTAGGGTTATATTTATTCTTATTATTATTTAAAAACAATTATTTTTCCAAATTGTTTTTAGAACAAAGTGGTAAATTCATTTATAAATTTTAACGTATACAATACTTATTTCTATACAAAATAATCTTGAAAGGAAAATTAAAAACCAAACGATACAAAAAAGACAAAAGATAAATGTACTGTTAAATAAAAATGGATGTTTTAAATTCCTTATTAAACCGAAACTCGTATTAGAGATATTTTTCGATTGGCAGAAACTCTCCGATAACTTATTTCCGCATTACCAGGAATGCATTTTTCCCATTTTATGGAAGTTAACTGACTTAGTATTTATATTTCATTTTATTCAAAATTGTTTCAGAATCTATAACACTTCAACTTATAGATTTGGTGTGAAATACGTGTGCAGTGTAAATTTAATATTAATTCTTTTAATAAGAAAATCTATAACGTATTTTAGAGCTTAAAGAAATAAATTCAACAAATGTGTTTTGTTTTTTATTTGCGAGACTCAGAGGCCTAATATCACTTTAAAAGTTTGAAAATTTGTTTTACAAACAAAAAGACGAAAAGTAAATTTAAAGGGGGGGGAGCTTGATTAAAGTATTAAAAAACTTGCCAATTTTTTCATAAAATGTATCGAGGAATAATTTTTTAATTATTTTTCTTTCGTGAAATATACTCGAGATTATTCAAAAATTAATCTTACACTTTTATAGGGTGTATTTCTGAACACAAATGACTTGTACATTTCAGGTTGTTGCCAATTACTACGGAGTCAGTCAGCAATTTGTAGATATTCCTGGAAAACATATTCACTGGGCTGGCAATCGGGGTGGTCCTCCTGCTGATGTCCCAATGTGTGGATTTGATGGATCTCTCTGTTCTGATGGTAGGTTTACAATAAACACGCTTAGAAAGGGGGAAATAATAGGGTAATTGATGTAAATGTAGTTAATTTCTAATTATAAAATTTTGTAAAGAATTAAAATTATAAAAATTAGTTTGTTATTTCCTTGTTTCTAGAATCTGAGATTAATACAAATTGAAGCAAGAAATACTATTAAAATTGCATGCCTTAAGAAATAAGAAGGAAAAACGATGTAATGTTTGAGAAAATAAACAATATGATATACATTAAATAAATTTATAATACAATTAATAAGATTCTTATACTTAAAACTTAAAATGCATTGAACTAATTAATACACAAGCATTTAATAAGCACAAGCACAAAATTAATTTTAAAAAATTTCATTAAGTGAATTTTAAAACAAAAATTCGATGTCAATTCAAAACCACACATTTAATTTTAAAGACAATAGTTTATTTGTGATATACAGTTTTCCTACCAAATTAAATTTATTAACTTGGTAGGAAACTTTTTCCCTTTACGCGCCTTACTTGTTAGTATTACATTATACTTCTGTTATTTGCGTTAAGAATATCGAAATCAAGTGAAGTTGCTGTCATTAACTTAAACTGAATAAATACATTTTTAAAAGCACTCTTACATTAAATTGACAAAAGATTAAAAGCAAAGAAAGAAGTAGAGATGGATTTTATTAGGAGATATACATATCAACCATGAAACTCCCAACTCGACTTCTAAGCTGCAATTTTAGTCTTAAGCAGTAACAAGCCAGCTGACTGCCTAACACAATTCAGTGCCGAACTAAAATTGCGGAGTTAATTTCATATGGCTGGACTGTAAACCTTACAGTGGGGCGCAAGTCATGTTGGGATCCCCGGCAATGAAAGAGCCGACCAGAAAGACAAACAGGGAGACGAGTCCTCTCAACCGGAAGTTCCCTTGACCCTCAGAAGAGCATTATTTCCACATAGATTGACAAATATACTGCCGCGACCCCAAACACCAAGAGCCTAGGAAAACCATGGGAAACCCCGGCCACTATAGGTCCTATCTCGGGGCACCTAGAGAGAACCGAGGCTGTTGCCCGCTGTCACCTAACCCCGAACATACCTCCACATACCACCGGGAGTATACCTCTACTGGCTTGGACTGGCTGCTAACGAGGCCTGTGTCCGTTCTGTAGCCATGCCAGAATGGACGGCGACCACCTGTTCCAATGCACTGGACTCGATGAATATACCCGACTGACAACGAAGCCAAGAAGAGAATCAAGGGCATTGGATAAATAAATAAACCATTAAAAACAGCAAACAATATTTCGTTTAGCTGAAGATTAGATACTTTAGTTCTTTAAATATATAATTGTCACCTACTCTCTTTCAATAACTGAAGTCTTGTTTCCTGACTTTCAAATCAGTTGAACAAAGGTTGAATTTCGTAGTCAGTGATTGGTCATTTGCATTTACAATGGGTTATATCTGTATTTTTTTTAAATGCACCATCGCTGTTGATAGGATGTTCAATCTCGAGATTTTATCAGGTAATGGGGCCTGGGTATTGTTAAATAATTTGTTAACGTTGTGAATAACATTTTTAGCATTCTGTGTCATTTAAAGCTGAAATAAAAATTATCAAATTAAAACATATATATAAGTGATATACTCAATGAGCATGAATTAAAAAAAGAAATATTTTAATTAAAATTGTTTGTCAATGGTAATTTTTTCCATTTATTAAGTTAAGGAAATCTTAACTGAAAAATTTAAATTTCTACTGGTTGTTATCTTTTTATACACATATAAAAATAAAGAAATTTTTCCTCCAAGCGTTTGCAATTTGTATGCAATTGAATCATCCGCATGAAATTAATGGACAATTACATATTTATTCCGACAGTTATATTATGCATATATTTTATTTAAATTGTTATTTTACTGATCTTATTAAATGGATTTTTCTCTTACAGAATTGTTTCCCCAGTATGTGATAGTGACGTCCGTTCTGAGTAGCGTTGTGGTAGTTTTCATTATAATGTCGTTTTTTATATACAGGTAAGATTTTTTATTATTTGTTTAGTTTATTTTAACTTAGAAACCAAATAATGTGAACTGTGTATATGTGTGGGTGTGTTTGTTTGTGTATAAATGTTTATAGGTGTCTGTAAGTTTGTGTATAAGTATGTAGAAAGTCTCTGTCAGTTATGTTTATAGATGTTTGTGTACAAATATGTCACATAGATCCAAATATTCGAAATTTTAAATAACTTATTAAATATTTAGAATCTTGCATATAGAGTTTTATAATATATATGTATCACATGACTTGCTTGGCTTCTAAACTGATGTGTTTGTGAAAGGTCTTGATGAAATTAGAAAGCAGCTATTGATCATATTTTCGGTTTATTCTGCAGGTTGTCTACAAATTTTTTGAGCAAAAAAAATGATTTATTGGATGTAATTTACATGGGAAAAATTAAAGTACATATTATTGTAAGACAAGGAAATAATGTAAGTTTACTATTGTCCAAAATGTTCAATGTGGCTTCCTTTCGTTACTCTGCAAATGTCCCGTCGGTAAATAACCTCTTGTCACAGATTTGTCAACATGTTCGGTCGATCAAACTAACTGTAGTGCAGATTCATGATTTAAATTCAGGAATGGGTAGAGAAAATGTCGGAGTGTGCACTTGATCCTTTACAATACCCCCGTTCACTGAAATCCTGCTGTGAAAGATCAGGTGATCATGATGGCCTCTAAATAACACCTCCACGATCAATCCAAACGTGTATTTCACAATTGAGGCAAGACTTAATGGCGCAGTAGCAGTGACAAGACGCGCCAGAGATCCAGCTGAAACATTTAAACCCCTGGCATTTTTCCTTCAATGACTGGCATAAAAAAATCTAAGAATGTCCAGGTAAATAATTCCTGTAGCAGTCTTTTCAGTGAAGAAAAATGGGCTAAAACATTCAAAAAACTCTCTGCACAAAACACGTTTGCTTTAGGACTATCTCTTTCATGTTCTAGGAGGGGATGAAGATTTTCCGACCCCCTAATCCTTACATCATGATACCTAACGCCCTCTTAAACTTAGAATAAACTTAGAATATATTAGCACTAGTCTGGCTTTAAAAGGGTTAATTTCATTTAATATTTCAAAAGTTCGTAACTTATGAAATATCCCAACTAATTTTTAGACTCCCTGTATTATATTGACTCAACAGATAGCTATGTAGTCCAAACCATTACTACAACACGCACACTGCATGCAACAGAAGTCAGCAGACTTGAAGTCGAAATCCATACATGGGGTTCGAGGAAGGGAAAATCTCGGGACTCAGGAAAAAAGTAGATTTAAACAAATAGTCGCTATACGGTGGTGGTTTGATGTGTATTGGAATGGACGTTTGAAATTATAAAGAAACTTAACTCAAAGCGAAATAAGCAAGAAAATAGCATGACATTACAGGCCAAAGTAGTAGAGCAAATAGCAAAAAGTAGAAAACTCTTTAGCTTAGGGCCAAGATTTCACGTACATCAGATTGTGTTTTATCTACAATTTTTTTAAAATTAAAGGTGGCCGCGATAGCCAAGGGGCCTTGGTGGTCAACTCGTGATTTGCTTTGCTTATGTCAAGTCTTGGGGTCTGGCCCTCGTTCCACGTAAGACCCACCGAGAAGAAAATCTTTTGATGATCAAATCTGTTGAGAACGCGAATATCCTTACGTTGATGTATGATGTAGATATTTGTAGATTGTGTGGAATGTGCTGGTCACTTGACTGGTCGTGGTTCAAATTTACAAGGTCCTACGCTGAAAGTTCTCGTACTGTTTTGTAGTTCGATGATAATATATCGATTAATCTACCTTTAAATTAAGGTTAATGTATCTGACATTTATTGATATATTTTAATTCGTTAGTGTGCTAAAATAAATATATATATTTTTAAAAAATCATCTTGACCCTTTAACGGGCATACAGCTAAAATGCTATTTTCTGTGATAAAGTACTTGATAAATGTAATGTTCTCGTCCTTTATTAACATTATTTAGTCACAAAAAAAATCTAATAGTGGGTTTTTTTCCTGGGTGATGGCTAGACGCTATAACCACTGCGCATTTAGGACATTTAACTTACTTTTCAGGACAGAAATAATGAATCATATTACAATAAACTTTTGATGAAAAATTAACATTTATTTAATAACTATTTCAATAACAATTAAATACAAAGCATAAGTGTAATTTAATAATAATAGAATAATTGTGCAACATAGAATTTATATAATCTTATTTAAAAAATATATAGAATACTTAGAACACACATTGAACTTGGTATATATCCCCATTTAATATTTTATTTAATTTTAGTATGAAAAGTTAGAACTAAAGTAACATATTTTTGAGAATTTAAATTAGTTATTTCCCAAATTTGAGGAGCTATTTACTATGGAACTTAATAATATGCAAACTTTTTTCTCCGAGCAGGAAAACTGTAATTAAAGATTTTCTAGCCCGAGAATCTTGTACCACATATTGTAAGCAAAGTTTGTTTATATTTCCCACCCTCAACATTTTCATGTGATTCTAAATGCTCTCTCTCTTTCTCTCTCGAGTTCAGAAAAAGCGAAAATTTCTTGGTCATTTTTCTGTTCTAGGTGGGCAGTGGATAGAGCCTCTATCTACATATTAAAGGTTTCCAAAAACCTAAATTAAACCTTTTTTTTAATTGTACAATTGCTTAATTCATTCAGATGAGGGAAAAGCATACTTAAGACATGTCGATTTTTTTTTTCAAATATCAGAAATTTTATTTATAGTAATCAAAATACAATTTGTAGATTTACACCGAGAAAAACTGTTTTTAACTACACACAGACGACATGAAATGCAAAAAAAAGGTATCGTGCTGCCATCTATATTAATTTGTATGAGTTTTAGCTTCAATTAGCGCATATAGATAGACTAAATATCCAACATCCGCTTTGAGAAAAAATTTTAATATGTAGCTAGATGTATTAGCCACTGCCCGCTAAAGGGTTAAATCATAGTAGTGCTGTTGTTGTTACTTATTCTACCTGATAAACAGTAATATCAGATCAAGGCCCACGAAATTCATTGGGGCAAGGGGCTAATGATACGGTTGTCGTTATCCGTAGGTTTAAGCATCATGAAGGTGTCAGTGCGATTTGAGTCGGTTCCACCCCTATTTTGATTAAGAACACCCTGGGGGTGGTCAGGGGCCTTCCCTTCCATCAACATCAAGAAAGGACTTGCGGCTCGAAGGCTTTTTAGAGCACCCCCCTGCCGCAAATGCACTACACATTTACAAACATCCATGCCTTCTCAGAGACTCGAACCCAAGCCCAATGGCACAGCAGCCATCGTCACCAACCACAATACCGGATGGGAGGCTAAATCATAATAGTAACTGATACAAATATAATCATCATATCAGGCAAGACAGCACTTCGTAGGCCAGTGCCTTCATTTGAAGATTCCTCCAGAATGTGTGTGTGTGACCATAAGTCTGATTCTGTTGAGTGTGTCCTTCTCAGACTTGGTCTTCCATGGTTCCGAATCCCTGTGACTTTTTTGACAACATCATCTAGCATTCGAATTATATGGGTCAATTAATTCATTCTGTTTATTTTTTTAGGTATTTAATAATATGTTAGGTTTTATTTATCAGTTTTATGTAATTCAAAATTGTATCTTCTTCTCCGGCTATTGCTTTCGCTTACACCTTCAAGTATACTTCGAAGTATTTTTTTTTCTCAAAAGATGCCATTCGATTTTCTACCAGTTTACTTATTGCCCAAGTCTCAGATGCATATGTCAGAACTAGTCTAAGAAGAGTTTTTTAAATCAAAAACTTTCTGTCGCTTGAAACTGAAACAAACAATTGGCTAAAAACTTTTTAACGGCGGCATAAGGAATGGTGTTTTTTTCTCATGCGATGAATTAAAAATTTCAACTTCATTTCAGTGCTTTCAGAACTAGTTATGACTTTTTAAACGAATGACAGATCATAAAAGGCTATTTGTTTCTTGAAAACTGAGAACTTAAATTAAACCCTGTTTTCTGTTTAAATAGTTAATATATAATGCTCGCAGATAGTTTCTCTTTCATATAAACCAAACACTTTACGTTTTTTTTCATGAATTTATTTAGAGGCCTTAAATTAAGATGTTTAATGTTTCAGACTATTATCCTCTAATTTACCAATTTCATTACTTATCTCCATACCCGACTCATTTTTAGTATGAAAATCTCAAACATAGCTATTTCATCACGGGCATTAAAATTAAAGTTACAAAAAGAAAGCCTCGAATTTAAATTCACTCATCTGGAAGACTAATATTTTTCCGTAAAAATTCATTAGACATCACTTCATATGTAAATGAAGCCATTCATTACTTCTTAACTAGTAAATTAACTAATAATTAAATTTTGAAAGAGAAAATGAAGTGAAGCATAAATCTAACTCTACTTTGCAGTGTTGTTTCTACATCAATGGATATTTTCAATGCAAACTATTTAAATTATTAGCTAAATTGTAAGTGATTTAATAAATTGTGAATTCCGCAAAGTTTCTATATTTGTTTTATGAAATATAAAGCAAATATAATTTGAATTCTTCTGCTATTAACTTTTCGATTTATAATTTTACACTATAGGAATAACCCGAACTTTTTTTTTCTCGATAGGTGAGACTGAGTAATAATCGCGTACGTCGGGGTATAATTTGCATAAAAATACCTATAAGGGACTTTCATTTGTTGCTGGAAACAAAGGAAAATAATATTGAAAAAGAATGTTTAGTAAAATCTTAGATAACTCTAATATTAAACTCCAAATCGAATTTATTCAATTCCTATTACTAGCTCACAATCTCTACGTAATTATTTATTTATTTATCTCGGGAATTTTCAATCATTAATAAAATACATTTTAAAGTGCTCAATTGAGCTGAAATTTTACATACATGATTATTTTGGATGACAATACAATGATTTAATTATAATTAATAAAAACTAATTGATTTCAACTAATTATTTAAAGAATTACAAATAAAGCCACGTTAGAATCATTTTCGGCGACTTGTGTCAAAACTTGAAAAGGTTTCTTTCTCACATTTTTTAAAGCATTCAGTTGAACTGAAATTTTATATGCGTGATTTTTTTGGATGACAATAATAACTTTAATGATAATGAATAAAAACTAACCATCACTTAATATTGTGATTCTGTCATATGTTTACACATATTCATATTAATTGTAACTATTTAAAAAAGGAGATAATTAGAATTGATTGAAACAGAAAGATTAACACAAGCAATATAAGTAAAAATGCTAGTAATGAAATTTTTGAAGCATGGAATTCGATGTCAGACACTTTCAGCTGTTTGAAGAAACTTGCTCATGCTATTTTAACCATAATTTCATCTACCTATGTCTGCGAGTCATTATTTTCAGAGATGAATAACATTAAAGACTCGTTTAGAAACCGTTTGGCAGATGACTCCAATTCAGCTTGCACTCTGCTAAAAGTAACACCTTAGAATCCTAATAGAAGTTATTTGTCATCTAATCTGCCACAACAGTACTCACAATAATGTTACTTTAATTTGAATCACATGTATAAATAAAACTTTTATTACTATACAGTACAAGATGTATTTTTTCATTGTAGATAAAGAGTTTTGAGTTGTTAGTATTTAGTTTCATTATTTTCTCAATAATCACAAGTCAAAATTATTTGATGGCACGTCTATACCTCATTAAACATTTCTTAAAGAAAAAATGGCACTTTGATCCAAAAAGGTTAGCCCCCTCATCCCTTGCCATTAAACTTGGTATGAAGGAGTGGGAATGAAATGTAGGTGACTTTGATCTTTCCGGTACTGGTGGCACGTTATTCTATTCAGTTTGTTTTTTATTCTTGTTTAAGAAATACGTTGTTTTGTCGAAGAGCCGTGATCATAATAAACGTAAAATTCATGTTGCTCAAAAATTTGAAATTCCTCATGATTTTTTTAAAAAAAATTTCAACTGAATGTTTTAAATTGTTAAAGGAGTGTTTGGAGATAAATGCACGTCCTATAGTCAAATTTCTGAATGGCACAAAAGGTTTTCGAAAGATCGGAAAGTTGCTGAAGGGGATGGACGTTCTTGTCGATCTGTGACATCTGAAACAAGTGATGCTCTTCGTTTTTGTTTGATATTAATGGCATCATTGTGACTAAATGGGTACCTGAAGCCAAACGATAAAACAGCAATACTACAACGAGATCCCGGAAAAGTTAAGGAAAAGAGTGAGAAAGAGAAGGCAAAATCTGTTGACCAATTACATGTGGATTTTGCACCAAGACAATGCATCTGTGCACGTTGTGCTCTCTGAAGAACTTTTCTTTTTGAACAAACGCATTATTGTGCTCAAGCATCCACCATACTTACCAGATCTCATACCAAACGACCGCTACATGTTTCCGAAAGTGAAAAATTCATTGATGTTTACGCATTTACAGTCAGGAGAGGTGAAGGAAAAACGGTACACTTACTGAGAGTGTTGACAACTAATAAGCCGCAGCACTGCTTTGAAAAGGGGAAAACTCATATGCAACTATATATTGATAGAGAAAGGAAGTATGTTGAAGAAGATTAAAATGTATTTGTACATTGTTTTCAATAAAGCTAATTTTTAAGACTATTCCGGTTATGTAATTGTCACAGTAGCATTTTAATACATACATAAGAAAAAGACAATGCTGAAACATATTGCGTGATCTTAAATTCAGTCACAATCAAACATATGACTTTTTTCAGGTCCTCGGACCACAAACCAAAACTGAGAAAGACAGAAAAATTCAGTAAAAGTGATTAATTATGTGCGATTTTAATAAAATAAATAAATCTTCGCTTTAAACACAGTTTGTAGTTTTTGTTTCATCTGAAATTAGTTTTCTTGAAGTAAAGTTAAAAATTCTCTTCCAGAAAACATTTCATCTCAAAATCTATTTAGCATTGAAGCTGCCATCTCTATTCATGAATTATTAGCTTCACTGTCAACTTTTTGCCCTTGCTTTTGTTCTGTAATAGCTAATTGTTTTATCATTCACATGTGGATTCCTTTCAATATCTTTAAATTATGTTGTCTGATTCTTTCTGGCCGTTTGACGTCAATAAATTTCTTTTCTTTCTAGACTTCTCTTGCAAGTATCTGGAGCATCAGTGTTATGATTTGATGAAATCAGATAAATTAGTTTGTTGGTCCTTCCACCTCACGATGATCATTTTTTATCATTCTTTGCCACATCTTTTGTTGAGTCTCTTATACTTTCTTGTAGTCTTTCGTCAGATAATAAACAGTTTTCCTCATTGAAATTACACTCTTTATTTTACTTGTAGCACCTGTGTTCTCTTTTCTTATAAAATTTCAATAGCCGTAAAAACTGTCGTATAACACGCCCCTACAGCTACAATTTTTTATTTTTAGATATATTCGCCGTATAATTCACATCTACAGGGTGATTCAAAACAACGTGGACAAACTTACATGGTAGATCAGTCATACAACAAGGATCAAAAATCGTATATGAACATAGGATCGCAAACGCCCGTAGAGGGCGCTAGAGCCACGAGAGGGCGTTGCGAAACAAACACGACCTGAGCAAACAGAGATTGTCTTTATTCGAGCCGTGGATGCGTTGGGCGTAACATGCCTACTTACACACACCGCGAAATGGCTGACATGCACTTAATTTACGGCATGGCCAAATGTAATGGACGAGAAGCCTTGCGAATGTATCTTGCGAAATATCCTGGTAGACAGTTGCCTAGCCGCTCATTCTTTGCCACTCTGCATCGACGATTGTGTGAAACCGGCTCGTTCAACGTGCACAAGCTGGATACTGGTCGCCAACGAACAACTCGGACGGTTGATGCTGAAGACAGGGTTCTCCAAGAACTGGAGCGTAATCCTTCAACAAGTACACGAGTTGTATCCCGAGAGACCAATATCTCCCAAGCTACCGTCTGGCGCATTGCACACGACGAAGGACTACATCCTTATCATTTACAACGCGTCCAGGCACTGGAGCTGGGAGACAACAACAAGCGTATGGATTTTGCGCGGTGGTGTTTGCACGAAAGTAATGCAGACCGAAACTTCGCAGCAAGTGTTCTCTTCACGGATGAGGCTACGTTCTCATTAGAGGGTGTGATGAACTTTCACAACCTGCATACGTGGGCGGATGAAAACCCCCATGGCATAAGTCCGCATGGCACACAACGAAAATGTTCCATTAACGTGTGAGCTGGCATTGTAGGAGACTGTTTACTCGGTCCGTACATTCTCCCAGAAAGACTTAACGGTTCCGTGTATCTAACATTCTTGCAAGAGGTTCTGCCCGAAATGCTGAATGATGTTCCGATGCCTATTCGTCAACGCATTCGATTTCAACACGACGGAGCTCCTGCACATTTCAGCATAGACGTCAGAGCACATCTGCAGGCTACTTTTCCTGGCGGCTGGATTGGTCGCTGTGGACTGATCGCATGGCCAGCACGATCACCAGATCTGTCTCCCTTGGATTTTTTCTTAAGGGGATTTTTAAAAGGCCTTGTCTATGAAACACCTGTTGCAACGCCGGAAGACTTGGTAGGAAGGATCGTTGAGTCAGCAGGATGTGTTCGAGATACACCTGGTATTTTTGAGAAGGTGCGCTGTTCCATGCAACGTAGATGCTAGGCGTAACTCGATGCTTCTGGAAAAAACTTTGAGCATTTGCTGTAAGCTCGACATTAGTCGAATGTGAGAGAGTCATTAACAATAAAATAATCTGTAATGGTTTCGTTTCTTCTCTTTGTGTTATGTATTTTTTGGACGCCCTGTAGCGGATCCGGATCGCAGTTGCGACCCACTGTTCATATGCGATTTTTGATCCTTGTTGTATGACTGATCTACCATGTAAGTTTGCCACGTTGTTTTGAATCACCCTGTATATAGTTTCAAGCTACGTTTTTTTTTAATTTTAGATACATTCACCGCATAACTCACATTTATATTTTTAAGCTACAATTTTCAATTTTTAGGTACATTCGCCGTGTAACCCGCATCTGTAGTATGAAGCTACATTTTTTTTAATTATTAGGTATTTTCGTCGTATAACTCGCACCTATAGTTTCAAGCTACAATTTTAAATTTTTAGATATATTCACCATATAACACGCGCCTATAGTTTCAATGCACAATTTTTAATAATTTTTAGGTATATTCACCGTATAACGCGCTTCTATAGTTTCAATCTACAATTTTTAATTCTTAGGTATATTCGCCGTATAACTCGCAACTATAATTTCAAGCTACCATGTTTAATTGTTTGGTATATTCGCCGCATAACACGCATTTATAATTTCAAGATACATTTTTAATTTTTATGTATATTCGCATATAACGCATATATTCGCTATAGTTTCAAGCTACATTTTTAATTGTTAGTTATTCGCCAAAGTTCGCACGAGACACGAAACAATTTTTTCGCACTTTTTTTACCTGAAATGTACCACGAATGAAATGTACGACGAAACCTGAAATGTATGTAAGCAATATTCTTACGTTTTGAAATCATTCATTCGAGGTATTATTCCAATCTTTAGAAAAAATTATAGAAATACAATGCTTCAGGTTCATAAGGCATGCAATTTCTTTTAAATAAACGGTAGTTTGATGTATGTAGTATTTTTTTTATGCTCATCTCTTGTTTTATATTCAAAGCTATCATTTTTATGCAGCACGTATAACGCGCACCCGTTAATTTCGATCTTACTTTTTGTGTTATAAGTATGCCGGATTTTACGGTAATTAAACTGTTGTAAAATACCTATCAAATTATACTCGAGTAAAAATTTTTTTATATAAAATGTCAGTACTGCTGCTTCACCAATAGTTGAAGATTTATGTGATTTTGCATGAAAAATAACGCATTATCTTGGTAAAAAATTACAAACTCTAATACAATTTCATTATAAAACATATTTTAAGGTCATTGGCTTCAATGATATATATTGCTTCAAATAGGTTGTGATGTTGAAAGGGGCACCATCGGTTCATCAATACTAACAAAAGATCTCAAAATTTTTAAATACCTGCTTCGAAAAAAATTAATCGTTGGTTTAATCTTCGATATATTATTTTCTTTTTCTACTTTTGTGACTTCATTATAGACAACAACGTTTAAATTTGGTCAAGCAAAAAAATCTGTTCCTCCAGCTATGGCTTCAGACTTCTTGAAGCCCTGGGTCCTCATACAAAATTAGACTCCCTTTGTGCCCCTTTTAAGTTGACAGTTTATATATACAGTATATGTCACCAAATACTTTTACAGATGGTAAATAGTAACAAATGTGGGTGACTCACAATCTCACAAACCGATTCTGCCGATTGCCACCTTTCCCCTAAATATTGAAGTATTTTCACAGGCCTAGGCACAATAAAGCATATCTAGACAAGACACAGCAATACCGTTGGTGCAAGTTGGCATATAATTCCGAGTTAATTTTTTAAGGAATATGACCGGATGTTTGGCAGCAAAGATTATTCAGTTCATGATTTTAAGACCTAGTAGAGAACAACCTAGGAGACCGAAACCTTGCACCCGGCCCCAGATGGCCCATGTCTAAAGACTGACTGAATCTATTTTCATCAAAAATTCATGGCACTTAGGAACTAGATCACAGTTTCCCAAACTTTTTGTCTGTTAGATCTCTTGCCATGGTTTTTTTTCCGTTTGGCGTAGACTCTTCCTCACGTAATATTGAATTTTCGCAAGTTTATCATAAGTGCCCTTTGACAGCTGATGTAGAGGTACTTATTTTAAAGGATTTAAACTTTTAACTGCAGAGAAGTATAGTGTTTAAAATTTAAGAAAAACATGTTGATTAATGTATTAATTAACATGTTAATGAGCAGTTATTTTATATAATAACTATTACATAGAATGCCTGTTTCGTAAAATAACCGAGCAGTAAACAAATGCCTTTAATGAGAAGGTTTTCAATAACGAATTTTCAATATTTGGCATCTATCTTGTCAGGTTTAAACATAAATCTTCTCGGTAAGTAATGTTCAATCTCTGCCCCCCCACTTTCTTTAATTTATTTTGGAGACCGGCAACTACGCTGAAACTCCTCCTCACTAGGAAAAGCAGTTACAAACTTTCTCACGATTTTTCATAATTCGAGATAAATAACAGGTATGTCTTTTTAAAGCCAAAATTTCTGGCATCAGTTTCTAAACTTTAATAAGTGCCTATTCTGATTAGTACCTCTTGTAATATGATATTTTTTACAACGCGACCGTATGAACTCATTGCCTGTTGCAATATTAACAAAGTTAAAGCATTCTCAAGCCTAGTTTCGAATTCTAAATAGGGGACATTTAAATGTGAAACATTGGTTGAAACGTCATTTTTCTGGCAGATTGTCAGTGCCAAACTAAGAAACTGGGAAAGTTCGCACCATCCAATATTATACTCCTTCAGCTTCATTATGGCAAGAAACGCTCAAATTATGGCCCCTTGCCTTAATAATGCATGCTTTCGCCTTGTAACTCTGTAAATTAACCTCATTAAATTTAGTAAATAATTCTGTTAAATAAGTAAAATCTGGTTCGTCGATTAAATTTCCTTTTAAAATTAAAGTCATGATCTGGATTGATGAGAGCTACTATCGTAGACCCCTACATACACTTTATGGGCCCCTAAATTATATTTTTTTCCGACGTGGACCACTTACAGGTCCTCATTACCCCCTGGTACTTAGACCATTTTGGGAATTACTGCTAACTGCTTGAGAACTAGAACATAACCGTCTTCACTCTAATTTTCTAGTCAAATGAATATCCATTTGCAATTAACTTTAATGTTTTTAATGTGTCAGTTCTTTAAAATACGAACATTTTTATAACTATTGTGTTTATAATTTTTATGTATAATTTAGAAATGTTTTTTTTGAAAAAAAAAAAACATGTTAAATCAGTAAATAATAAGATTTTGCCCTCTTCATTATCAATTTCTTAAAATAAAATATAAAACAACCACAAATAAAAAATTGTATTTAAAGAAAAGAAAATAAAATTCGTTTAATTTTAAGAAAATATGTAGAATGTCACCTGCAAAAAATCTATCAAAAACCTAAAGCATTCATTTTAAAGGATGCCATAGTTCAAATGAGTAATTGAGGTCCAATGTATCCATTTTAATTGATAAAAAATACGTACATGAATTACTCGCTAAGTATTTATGTTAAATCAGTAAAATAATAAGATTTTGCCAAACTGTAACTATAAATAATTTTAATTTAATTAATTAATAATCGGTTCACAATATTTTTCGTCAACCTATCAATTTCTGACATTTCCCATTTCGAGAAGATGCATCAAAAAAAAAATAAGTAAAAATTTTTATAGTCATCGCGAAAGCCAAACGAATAAATTAACGTTATAGGAAATTCATAGGTATCTAAAAGCTGATAAAAAAAAATACATTTTTTTATGAAAATTTCCTCGAGAGAATAAAATTATTAATGACTAGAAAAGGCCATATTGTTTACATTTTGAGGGTGACCATGTCGCTGGTGACAGCTCGTTTCTGTTTCTAATATTTTCATATTATAAATACACAAATCTAAGCCTCAAATATTATTATTGTTGTTCTGAATATTAACTCAGATTCTACTAAATAAACTTCTACTTCTACTTTGTTTTGAAAAGTGAATCTTCAATTTATCCTCGTTTTTGATTTTCATACCGTATCTTATTCTAAGATAAGTTTTTAGGAAAAGTATTATTTTCTTTATAAACTTTTGAAGGATGTCTGAATCTGCTAAAAGACCATCTGGTAAACGTCCTAAGAAAAGGAAGTTTACTGGTAATATGCATACGAGATGCAAAGCTGTACACAGTGTGGATCAATCACTAAACAACAGTGCATCTGGAAAAAATTCGGCTGCAAGATGTTGATTCATCTTTTATTGAACATGATGACTGTTTTGATGGCTATAGAGTGTTTGATAAAACTATCATGTTTACAAACATTCAAAACTTTGCTTCTTGCAAAAAATGTGGTCGTGATGGTTTGTCTAGGTCTTTTCGATTGAATGAATAACTGTAAAGACTTGTGTTCGTTTAGAAATTCAAAAATGCTGGGTAAAAGAAAAATATTCCAGCAACTGGACAGGGTCATGCAGCAATGACAACTTTCTGTGGTGTCATGGACTTTCCTCCTCCAGTTGCTGAAAAATCCTATAATAACATTATAAACAAACTACAATTGTGTAGTAAAGAAGTCGCAGAAGCTTCAATGCAAAGTGCAGCTTTGGAAGAGGTAACTTTGACAAATTCTTCCGATATAATAATTAGTGGAGATGGAACATGGAAAACCCGTGGCTATTCTTCTCGTGTTGGTGTGTGTGCTGTTATAGGAGACAAAACAGGAAAGTGTATTGATGCGGAAGTGATGTCTTCTTTCTGTAAAGGATGTGATTCTTGCAAACGAAGAAAGGGGTTGCTTACAAAAAAGTGGAAAATTCTTCACGTTAAAGAATGTTTGAAGAACCACAATGGTTCAGCTGGCATGATGGAGACTGTGGGAATGGTTCTATATTTCAATGCAGTTCTGTGAGATATACATCTTACATCGGGGATGGCAATTCCAAAACATTATCATCTATTACTGCATCCAATCCGTATGGAGAAGATATCAAAGTTTCAAAAATTGAATGTGTTGGACATGTTCAAAAAATGAAACTCGTTTACGAAAATTAAAACAAATGAGCTCCAAACTCAGTGATGGGAAGTCGATTGGGGGAAAGGGAAGGTTGACCGACAGAATGATCGACATATTTGTATGGAAATGAATCCGACAAAATAAAACATGCCTGTCAGATATGCGAAAAGCTGTTTGGGCTGTATATTTCCATATACGTTCAAGCGACGAAGAACCATTGCACAGTTTTTGTCCCGTAGGTCCTAATTCTTGGTGTAAATATCAAAATCAATAGTAGAGGGCAGTGTGGAAACGTTTAGACACAGTAACAAATTGCCATAGCAGTAATGGATGCCATAAAACCTGTGTTTAATGATCTATCACAACCTAAACTTCTACAAAAATGAGGGGTAAAACCCAAAATAATAATGAATCCATTAACTTTTTTATGCCCCAAAACTTTAGGTTGTGGTAGAAAGAATGTTTATATCTACAAATGAGGCAATTGTCATTTTTAACTGTCAAGGCAGACTAAAAATATGCAATACTGTTGGTCAATTTTAAATTTGTTACATTAGATATAAAAAGAATTCAACTGCGAAGTACATTTTAATCTCCGCACAAAAGAAGTACGACAGGCTAAAAAGAATGCAATTTAAAACTACTTGCAAGAAATTAACTGAAAAAGGGGGAACATCATATGCATGTGGCGAATTTTAGCATTTTAGAATTATAGTAATACACTGCATTCATATCACAAATTGTTTAATATTTATAATAAGTAGTTGTTAATTAAGGTATTGATTGTTTTTAAGTAATATTTATAAATTTTTAACTTTATTTTGGAGAAATGAATCACTTTGCTGCATTTTGCTTATTTTGTAGCTTTTGATATCGTTTCGATACTTCTACTGCATTGGTATAATATATGTTTTTAGTTATAATAATTTTAATAAATTGAAGTTTATTGACTAAAAAAACTTCACATTAATTTTAATATAAATTTAGTTGTTGTTTGAGTAACCAGAATAATATATATATAAAACTGTGGTAAATTTTACGTTTGATGTCAATTTTCTCAGAACGTCATTTTTACTCATTACGCGCATGATATTTTCAAAACTGTGCCATGGAAAATGATAAAATTTTTACTGTAGATTCTGATCATATATGTACTTAAAATAACGAACCAGTTTGAATTTTTAATGAAAAAATTTAAAATTACAAATATAAAATAGCAAACATTTTTAAAAATTTTATAGTTAAATTTTAAATTGTTATAGTTTTCTAAAAATTTTAAATCAGTGTTTCATGCTTCGTCATTTTAAAGATAACACAATTTCCAACACTGAGCAAAAATTTCATCAAAAAATATTGGTAACTTTTTTATAAAGCTGCGCGTAATGCATATCACTTGCGAAAAGAAAACAAAAATTTCTTTTTGTAATTATCTAATTAAAAATTTATCCTAATTAGCACTGTGTTTGTTGGTTATGATTTAAGTAAAGTAATATTTATTTGTTTATTCCTCCAAAATTTACATTCCAGGAAACAATAATAAAAAAATTATAGAGCTTTAAATAGCTCACTATTTTTAACCGTTTTCAACTTTTTAAAAGGTATGTGACCCCTTAAACTTTCCAGGTGAAATGGTTGCTTTAAGAACATTTGCCGGTAAATCTTTTTATGACCAAACGTGTACCGCTGCATAATCTAGGTGGATTTAAGTTACGCACCAGAATAACCGGTGAATCAATCTTCAACCAAAAACTGTGTGGTGGCATTCCTGGTAAATCCAGAGAATTAAAAAATTTAGTTGAAAAAATTTACGGTTTCGTTTTCATCAACGACAAATTCATCATTAGATCATTTGGAAAAAACGCTGTATCTGGAAATTTATTTCATCAATATATCAACATTTTTTGCTGCTAAAATAATACGATTACAGAGGCAATCATTATCTAGAAAATTATTCGGTTTATACGAGAAGACAATCTCAATCACGAACACGATCCGAACAGCAGTACAGAAATTGTCTGACAATTTAATGCATTGTGCACTGGGATGCAGTTCTACTTCGCCGTTTCTGGTATCCAGCAGTCGGTTAGGAAATATTTGTGCCGATGGATTTTTTTGCAATTCTACTCACACGCTCATAATCTATCGAAGTGTTTCAACGTTTCGCCATATAATCGATGGTTTCAAACATTTTGTTAATTTCGTCGGCAAAAGTAGAACAAGGAATAACTGATAATGTCTGTAGAAAATCACCAGACAGTAGTAGTACAGCACCACTGAATATTTACTCATTGCTGCTGAAATCTTGCAAAGTTCTATGCAATTCTTTGAGTTGTTTTGGGGCCATCGTATACTCATCCTAGATAATGATTGAAATCTTTTAGAATATCAAAACCATTCCCCCTTTTTTTAATGCTACATATAGCGTCTGTTTCTTGTGAATGTCTAATATCAGCTTGAATACTGACTTTGTTGTCTACCGTCTAACAAAGCAGCAGAAAAGCTTGACGATGCAATTGCCAATGCAATTTTCTGTTGTGATCGTATTTTCGTAAAACTGCACCTGTATGTTCAGCCACCAGAGAGAATCTAACTCCGGATGTGGCAGACGAACGCGAAATTTTTCGACCTAATTCCGGTAATATCCAACAAAGTTATGAGAGTTTCTGGAATACGATTTCGGATTCTCTTTCCTAACCCCGAGATACACCAGGAGCGCACTGTTTGCTTCACAGGGCTTTTAAAGTAAGTTTGTGCCAATGTGTACCTAAAATAAGGTTGTCCGGCATTATCCGGTAAAGTTACAGGAATTTCTGGGAATCAATTCAAAATTCTGATTCTACGCTCCAAATTACGCCGGATATTTACTTTCCGTGGACCTCGGTCAGCAATGCACGTGGGTCAATGACCCATTTTGTGCCTTTTCACTTTTCCCGGATTCAAGTTCACAATCCCGGCAATAAAAAATATTGAAATCATTGATTGCGATAAAAACTATCTTATCACTCAAGTCGGAGTAAATGACACGCAATAGGCAAAATTATATTAAGATCGGTTGAGTAGTTTCGGAGTTCATCATGGACAAAGACCGTTACACTGAATTTTTACTTATAAAGCAGTGCTTCTCAAACTTTCAATGTTTGCGACCCAAATTTCAATCATAATTTTCATGGCGCCCCCTCCATTCAATAACAATGCATTGAATTCAATAATAACGCACTTTGTCGTTAATGCTATAATACGACTTTAATTATAAACTGTATAAATTATCAAGATAAGAACTAAACTTTGCATATAATTTTGTGCAAGCCCATGGGGTCAATAGTATTTATTAAACTTGTTCTTAACTTAGTATTGTTAAATTAATTATCAAATACATTGTGCAGTATTGATATATTTATAAGTATATTATATCATTGTAAATGTGTATTTTTTTATTATCTTAGAATGTATTTTATTTTAATTCCATTAAGTAAATTAATAATTTTTAAAATGTTTTATTTTTGACTTTTCGCGCCCCCGGATAAGATTATCACCCCCCAAGGGAGACGCACCCCACAGTTTGAGAAGCGCTGATATAAAGATATATATAAATTGCTATTATGTCGCTTCTTCGCTTTTTTTTTTTTGTTCCATTAACACCGAAAGAAATGGTTTTGCCTAAATTTTAAAATACTTCAAATGTCTTGCTGCTACGTGCAAAAACTCTAACTGAAAAAATCCTCTGACTCAAGAGAAAACCAAAGTACGTAGAAACAATTCACGAGTAAAACAGGAAAGCCACACAACTCTTAATAATTTAATTCTATTTTAGCTATTCTTGTGAGTTCATGATAGCGTATGAATTCATATAATACAGAAAATTTTGATTAATTTTATTCTACTTTAACCTAATGGAAAGTGTTTAAAAAATTATCTTGGGGGAATTAAAGTAGTTTATCATCAATTGGAATATATTTTTGAAAACTAAGTTTATTATTGGTAAAAAAGACCTTTTAAAAGTGATCAAGTACAATTTATTAATAGCTCTAATAGGAGGCCCTTGATGGTTAATAATTTCAGTTCTGGATTCTTATATCTCTCAGATGGGTCTGAAATAACATCCACAGAGTGTTGATAAATATGAAGAAAGTCTCGTAAATGTTAGGATTATGCAGGCATATCTTGACATTTTAATTCCATCCAAAAAGTCATTTGACGCTTGTCTGATTAATTATAAGGGGTGTGTTCAAATGCAAGAGATTTGAGGTGTGTATCAGAGAGACGCGTAGGGACAGAAATTTGATAGATACATAGAAATAACAATATTTAATGAATGAAATTCACACGAAGATTTTTAAAAGAAATCACCCATTGCGTTTAGACAAGTGTCCCATTGTCTAGGAGGGTTACGAATTCCGTCCGCGAAGAACGATGTCGGTTGATCATGGAGCCAGTTCAAAACTGCAGCCTTTACGTCATCTTCGGAGTGAAATCGTTGACCCATTAGGCTTTTCTTCAGTGCTACAAAGATGTGATAGACACAAGGTAACAGATCTGGACTGTAAGCTGGATACTCCCGAACTTTTCGCTTTTTACGGGCCAATGCCTCAACATACACCTTGTTGACATGCGGCATTGCATTATCACGAAGAATTATGACACTTGAGGATAGCATACCTGGACGTTAGTTTTGTTGCTGCTTATGCCACCTGATCGACAGTAACATCAGATTAAGGTCCACGAAATTCATCATGGCTAAGAGCTAGATTTTTATACCTGTCGACATTTGTTTTTGATATCCTTATGCAGCTTATCAAGAGTTAGTGTATACCGTTATACATGGATGGAGACGTCCAGCTCCTTAAACTCCAGTAACAGGGGTCTCTGTATGTCGAAAAATTCCGTCAACATCACCTTTCCGGCTGATAGCTGAGCTTTGAATTTGTTTGTTTGTTTTTTTGGCCAATGTGAATTGCTCTGTTTCTGATCCAGTTTGCTTATCTGTTTTGGACGCAGTTGCATCCGCACCAGCCTTTTTTAAATGATTGATACGTCCTTATGAATGCAGTTATCACAAATCTGCTTGCACACGCATGTGTGTGGTACATATATCTTCCCTATCACATTTGCTTCATGAAAATACATTGAAAACGCTTCGAATCACTTTCACTTGAACTCAACTCATAATTATATCTTGCGGGTTTCACTTTTGAGAGAACATTGCGTATGAATGTTATTGTTGCTCTATAATCCCAGATTGTAAAACAATGCTAGACAATCTCCATGACTCTAAAAAAAACGTATGAAGAGAGAGTGTTTATTAACGTAGTACTATAAAGCAATTCAAGGGATATTGAGGATGGACTCATAATTCTGAACCACAGACCAATGACACGGGCAACATTTGAGTTGCACCCCCTCTTCGAATTCCCCCACTGCGCTAACGACAGGGCTTTGAATCTCGACAGATTTAACGTGCATGGGCCTACTTCGGCGACATGTCTTTCATGGCACTAGGAACGAACGCCTCCAGATCACGCCGAGCACAAATCAGTGACCACCAAGCAACCGTGACCCTTATGAAGTATGAAATTGGCTGATTATGTGTGAGCTTCGCAATATTCTCTTTGATGAATGTTTGTGTGCAACAAGGCTCAATTTCACAATAGTGCTTTTAAATTATTAAATTCTGATAATTCACTTCATTGTCATCTTCATTCACACCATTATTATATTCTGTGATTGAACACTACCTAACAAAACAATCAATATGTATACAACAGTATTGATCGTAAATATGTTGCCTACAACATATCTAAGAGCTCCGTGGGTAGCCTAGTGGTTAGGGCATCGAGCTTCAGAGAGAAGGCCCTGGGTTCGATCCCCTATCCTACCAATTACCCTCCGAGTACACCCGGAGTATGTGCTGGTTACCGGGTCCGAAAGTCATGTGGGTGGTCGCAGTGTTGAAGAATATTTCCCATACCTAAATCCTAAATTAGGGAGGTGGAGATAAGTGGTTTCACCATCTATCGTGTAGAAGTACAACCTCAGTCTCAGGCTGTGGCAACTTTCCTTCCTTCCCTTGAGTAAGGATACGACAGTCTCCAACCGGTGTAAGGGTTATCGACGTTGACTGCGGTGCCATTGGGCTTGGGTCATACTTAGGGTCATAATGGAGGAATCTTTAAAGGAAGGCACTGGCCCACGAAGGACTGTCTCGCCAGACATGATGATGATATTTGTATCAGTTACTATTACAATTTAGCCACCCATCCGCGGTATTTTGGTTAGTGACGTTTGCTGCTGTGCCATTGGGCCTGGGTTCAAGTCCCTGAGAAAACCGGGATGTTTGTAAATGTATAGTACCTTTGTGGCATGGGGGTACTCTAAATAGTCGTCGAGTGTCCTCTCGTGTAGTTGGTGGAAGGGAAAGAGAGGTAGGAGGCCCCTGGACACACCCAGGGTTTTCTCCCTCTATGTTGGGGTGGAACCGAGCAAAATCGTACTGTCACCTGCATGGTGCTCAAAGCTAAGGCTAACGACAGGCGTAAAAATTCTAGCTCTTAGCAGCGATGAATTTTGTGGGCCTCGATCTGACTTCGTCAGGCAGGTGGCATTAGTCTCAACAGCACACAACAATATAGCTAAGAGTAGCAGAAAATACTTATTTGTGTTTTTTAATGTTTGGAGAGAAAGAAAATTTTTTTGTGAATAGGAAAGATAAAACATTTCATACTCGTAACGATAACACATGGAATAAAACATTTTTATACCATATAAAAAACATATAGTGACATAGATTTTGAAAGAAAATTCTGTGGAGTCGAAATTATAAAACATAAATTGAAGATTTATATGATTTTAAATAAATCACCCCTAAGAACTTTGAAATAATGCCAGATATCTATTATACGTTTCATAATAACAACGAAGATTATTCATTTGCAAATTCTCAAATCTGATGGGTAATAAACTATAATGCTTTTAATGTAACAAAATTTACAAATTTTACCGTCTTAAAATGGTAAGAAAGAATTTGAATTGTTTTATAAAAAATTGCGTTAAAATAGTTTTATAATTACAAATTTTTAGGTTTTATGTTTATTTTTGTATTTAATATTATTTTTACTTATTTGTTTACCAATATTTATTCATGTTTCCATGCTTTTTACTAAAACCCAAGTGATTATTTGTAATTAAAATCATAAACAATTAATGATTAAAAAGGGTTACAACCTGAAACGTTATTTCGAAAAAAATTAATAGTTATTAACATAACACTATTAGAAATAATATTCTACAGTTAACTTGAAATTTTAAAAAATTGACATATATATATATTTGATTGTGTAATTAGCAAAAGAACTAATTCATTTTATTACTATGAAAATCGTAAAACACAATATAGAATACATTTCAAGGCAGATCCTTACTGCAAGATCCTAGTATAGTTCACACCTTTGCAAAAGAAGGAAAAAATGCACTACAATGTCCCTTTTTCAACTCCAACCATTAGTTCACTCTCTCCCTATGTATATATATATCCATACGTATATCTCTTGTTCAAAATTTCAATGTGACGTTTTTTTTCCCTGTACTATTTTATTCGAATACTTAAATTTCACGAATGAATAAATAGTAACAAACAAACAAAAAAATAGTCCAACACGATATATAGAAAGGAAAATGGAAAATTGCAAGGAAAATCGCTTTCTATTTTGTCACTTAACATTGTGATTCTGTCATATGTACATACATATTTATATTAATTGAAACTGTTTAATAAAAAGTAACTAAAATAAAACTTTTCTTTGTAAACCTAAGTAGGAATTGACTAAATTTTGTATATTACTTGTTCTGTATTAGACTAGTACGCAACATGGAGATAATAATTCACCAAGTTGGCGATAAATAAAGATACGGGCTCTGAAATGGTATCTAATCGAACCGTACATTCAATGATATTACCGTCATTTTCGTTTCAAGGAATTTACTATAAACAGAATCATCAATGTATTTTATTATTCTCAAAAATATTTATATTATTTTATTGGTAATTCATTCTTATTTATTAGCTTTTCTATTTATTTAGAAAGCATAACTTTGAGAAAATAAATCAGGATCCCCCATCCCCAGAGATTAGATTAAAAAAGACAAGTAATATTATTTTTCTTTTTAAAAAAAACACGGAGTTAATCTTTAAAAATATTCAGCCGAAATACTTCCAAAGTAATTGAAATGAGACAATTGGAAAATGTTCATAAATCAGCCTTTCTAATGACTTATGTCAGTTCTTCAGAAAATGTTCTCGAAAACTTATCTTTTCCTCTTCGCAAAATAACCTTCATTTACGAAAGTGAATTTGAAGTAAATATCTTTTACTGGTTCTTTTCAAAGCAATTCAGCTGTGCATTGGTGATACCTTTGATCAAAATGGTTTTATCAAAAACATTTCCCAGTGGTCTTGAGAAATCTTATTAAGATTAACGAATTGAAAAATTCAAAGAATCATAAGGCTTCTGGAAGAATTCTAAAGTTTTGCTAGGGTTAAAATAAACCATTCTTTTGTCAAGAATAAGTCTTTGTTCATGGAATATGAACGCTTACGAATACGGTACTAGTGATATTCTCCAATCATTTATGCAAAAATCGAAATAATTCTAAAATAACAAACATTAACTTCCAATAGAATAAAATCCATTCGCCCAATATTTTGAACTTCATATTAGAAAGAGAAATAAATAAATCGCAGGCTCTGAATGGTTTTGAAATTTGTTAATACCCTTGGGGAACTAGTGCAGGTAGTTTCCATATATTAAAGTCTTATTTAGGTATACTTGTATAGGTTCTCTTTATAATAATTTCTTTTAAAGGAAAAATTGAAATAAAGCTTGTTGAAATTCAAGGAACCACATTCATTTTTTTAAAAAATTATAAATGTAGCGAATGAAGACATTTGATAGTTACAAATTACCTAGGTTTTAAAAGTATCGTTTATTTTAAACAGTATTTTCTTATTTACGTGAAGTTTTAATTATGCTCATAAGATACATATAAATTATTGGGTTATTCGGTAACATTCGCTCTACAAAAGCACAATTAAATTTACATTTCATTAATTTCATATTCCATATAATTAAATATTTATATATTATGATATTTCTTTTTTTTTAAGAAAATCTAATTAAGATTTCTTATAAATACAAAATGTCTTTTTTCAACAAAGCTACTAGACAAATAAAAAGTTTAGAAGTGATAATATATGCTCTGTCAAATGTCCTATAAAATAAATGATATTAATTTTACTTATTATGTTTGGATTGTTATTTTATTCTTGCTGTATCAATATTTCAGCTCTAAATAAAGTAACACCACAGAAAATTATTCCCTAATTTTTTTTTCTTCTCCAGACTGATTATTTATTTAATTTACATGACATGGCTTTTTCCTCTGAAATATGCAAATGACATAAATATTATAAGCTCTTGTGATTTTTCAAATTGTTTCTTATGATAGTTATTACTGAAATATAAATATACAACAATAAATAGCATTTACCAACTTTTTTATTTTTACGCTATAGAATATTCATTTTTGTACCATGGTGCTGGTGCTATGGTTTGGACAGGGATATTAGTCGGTGATCGCACTGATCTCCTTGTTTTTCGTCCCTTGTTAGTGGCAGCAGTTAAATATCTGGATGCAATCCTCAAACCATATGTTCACACATATCTCTCAAGCATGGATCCCGATCAGGGACATCTTAAGAATTATCGAAGCCCTGGGCCCACAGACACTTACGTCTTTGTGTATAGCCCTAAGTCCTTATGCAAAAGTAGCCCCTTCCTGCGACCCTTAAGAGTAGACAGTACATAGTATACATTGCCAAATACTCGTACAAATGGTTATCTGAAGCAAATAAATGTGCATGACTGACAATTTCACAAACGTAGGTCCGAATCGTCTCGACCAACTGCCGCATTTTGATAAAATGAGTAATAATGGTTTATGATGGCAGGCCTATGCATAGACATGGAAAACGGTTATCACCTAATAATGCAGCCTCGCCACTGTTGCCAGTTGACTTGTACTTTGAAATTCGCAGTCTTTCGGAGAATATGCTCGGGAATCCCTTTCGATCATTAAAATTATTCAAATCATAAGATTATTGAGGATGAGTGGGGAGACGAGGCCCTGTTAGCCCACGACTTAAGACGTTCCTGGCCATGTTGCCATGTTTATGGAAGATAACTCATGAGTACATAGATCTCAAGCTTCCAACCAATATGGGGAACGTGAAACACTATTTCGAAGGGCATGTCTATCACTTTTTCCTGACTTGAACCCAAAAGAGAATGTCTGGTACATGCTAAAAGGACATCTCTCTATTCTGTGCAATCCTCATCTAAACGTTAAGGAATTAACAACATGTCATCGTCGAGAATTGGCACAGATCCCGCAAAGTGCGATTGACGACTTGCTTACATATACAAATCGGCGTTGTCCAACCAGCATCTCCAATGAATGTGGTTCCACACCGTATTGTAAATGTTTGAAACTAAACCTTTTTAGCTCAGATTAGAGACATCATTGTTTAAAATGCTCATTTGGAAGCTAATTGTTGTTTCCTCTTATTAGGAGGCCTCTTCTCCTGCCAAAAATACGTAAACATTTCATTGTTTTTCAATAAATTGTTGTCATTTCATTACCATTTTTCTGTTTGTTGCTTATTTTTTCGACAGAGTGTTGTTATGAAACCATTTAATTCTTATACAGCTTGATAGTGACTAATGTCATTGCACGGTAATTAATTAAAAAGTACTCGTTTTTCATTTTGTCGAGTTACAAAGATTTTATTTGTAGACTTACATAGAGTTTTAACAGTTAACAGTACAAACTTATGGAATTCCAAATGATAAAAAATCTCAATTATTCTTAAGGCATCCGAGTACCCTAAAATCATGATATTTTTTTTTTAAAAAATGACACATTTTTTCTGATTTTCTTTTATATGTCATCTTATTAGCTTTATAAAAATACCAAGGTTTTTATTTTCCATTCCCTAGAATAAAAACTACAAGTGTTTTAGCAAATGCAGATGCCATAACTTTACATAAGATGTCGAAGTTTAAAATGCGTTTTACTCGAAATGTGTTTTTTCGAAAAGTTCAAATGGGAACAGCGAAGGCTCAAAAATTTTTAAAATATTTTGCTGAAATATTTTTGTATGTTCTGTATAACAGTAGAGAAGTGTTTTAACCCTCAGATCTATAAATTCCTGTTTTATTACAAAATTTACTGTTCTTTATGTGAATATAATCACTGTTTTTTAAACAATTTCATATAATAACTAAGATAAAGTGCACGAGTTTTTGTAAAAAAAACATCTTTCCTAAAGGTCATTTCAAAAAGGAATAGCAAAGTAATACATCCAAATTGAAAAATTGAGAATTTGTTCTTTTACTATTAGTATGGAGCGGGCCCCATTTATGTCATTTTTTGTCAATATTTACCAATTTTTCCCATTTTAGTAGCAATAATTTATTTTTCTCTTCTTAATTTTAGCCTTTTTTTTCTTAAAATATACTAAATAAATCTAAAAACCACAAAAAAAATCCATATCTCTATTTTTTTAAAAAAAATGTTGTTGCAAGTAGTCGGGCAAGTTGTAGTAAGCTGTTTGTTAACTACAGTTGAACCTGTTTTTGAGCGGTAGAAATACGTTTTTGAGCGGTAGACGCACAAGAAAATATTCGAAAATTTGATAAATTCTTACATATAACAAACTAATTCGTGAAAATGCTACAATTTTTTTTATGTGGTGGATAGGGACCACATAAAAAAAGTCGAATTTATAAAATATGCCAATTATTTACGAAATTTATGTAAGAGTACTTCTATAACAAAATAAAAATAATTAAATATTTTACATGGAAACACGTTTAAAAATTTAATTTTTCATTGTGTACATAGAAAAGTTTTCAAAATGCTCATACATAATCCACTGCTACTCATCATAATTCAAAGCACGCATCTCCCGGTGATGAATAAGTTCAAAATCACTTTTGAAGGTACAATTTGATCTTTTATTTATTTATTTATTGCCAACAAAGTAAGCGATAAGTTTTTGCGATGAAGGTCGGGTGGTCAATTGCTCGTAAATGTCAGGATTGAAGCTCCTTTTGGAATTTTATACTACTTTCTTAATTGGTATCTATTTTAAGAAAATGCTTTTTCAATTTGTTGGAAAGCTGGATCCCTGCATATTTTTATTCACCCTCAAAGAATATGGTTCTTCTTGTTCGTCTTCATAATCTATCAAATTATTGACAATACCATTGTCTTTGAAAGTTTCGTCTTCAATCAAGTGCGTGCTGCTATTGCATTACGAGAAAGCAATGGAACGTGCATTGTCGAGAGAATGTTTATAACCAATGAACAGAGCCTCTTTTACATAGATCAGTGTATATGTACACTGATAGAAAACATTACAGTGGCGTCAAAACCGTTGAAAAAGGACCTTACAAAAAAATCATTCACGAATAAAATTGCACAAAACAAATCGCATAAAAAAAGGAAAAACAGGCTCTACTGTATTCAAATTTTATTACTCTCTCTCGCGCCTACACAATCTCAACTACAAAGAATTAATTAATCAGATATTATGTATTTATGTTATTTCTGTTAATTTAGTCACAATTAAAAGATGAACAGTTTTAAAATTATTTATCTGAATCGCAGGCATTTTCAACTGGAAGCGGAACTGGCCTCGATGACTTGGAAGATTCGTTGGGAAGACATTGTTAATACAAAACAAGGCATTAAGAAAAGATCCGGCTCTAGACAGAGTCTAAATCGCAGTATAGGGGTAAGTAAAAAAGTTGTTTTCAAGATTACTGAATGATTGATAATGTAAAATAAAAATATTTTATTTGTTAAAAATAGTTAGTGTTGCCAATTTCTAAGAGAGAAAGAAAAGATATTTCATTTCAAAGCAGAGCACAAAGTATTTCATCGTAGAACAATAAAGGTTTTCGAGGATTCATTTTAGAGCATAGCGAATAAATATTTTATTTCTAACTTAAGTAGAATTATATAAGCATGTAACATTAAAAAACCATACCAGAAAGCAGATATCCGTAATGCGTGGAAAATCGGTAGAGGTGTACATGTGTGGAAAAGGCAACGCTGTCATAGGAATTGAATGCTTTGTACAGGAAATACAGATACAAGAGTAAAAAGAATCAATAATACTTTGGCCCACATTGATACGAACTGTTATGGGTTGGGCTTGACGGTACTATGTATTATCGCAAAAATCGCCAACTCTATTAATAACTCTCCAAGTTGGCAATCCCGATATCCTATGAGTCGTACGCTCTAAATTGACAACCAGGCGCTCTTCGTTTCATATAACGTCGCCAATAGGTTGCGATAATACGTAAGTACCGCGTCGACTTTTAGGTTTAGTGGATTCTTTAGGAGAATATTTGTCATACTCAGTTCCATTGGAGAGTAAGATCAATACGATAAGGGGGCTGGTTGGAGACCCCTGTTCATCACAACCCAACTATATATATTAGGGGTTAGATTTGATGAACGTGGGGGCCATAGAAGGTTTGAAGAAACATGAAAACAGATAGTATAAAAGTGTTCCGCGGATCGACATTATCCTGCAGAAATGTAAGTCCATGGTTTCTTAAAAGAAAGGGAAATCGTATGATGCATATAATCTCGCCAACCTACCGCGGTGCGGTAAAGGCTGCAAGAACGAAAACCAAGGAGGTTAAATTATTAAATGACACGGGTCTCCACGCCATGACTTGCGTTTGACAGGTTTTGGACTGACGAAAGTCAGATAAATATCACATCGCTGTCCTGGACGTCTTCAGCGATGTTTTCGCTCATCATCGGAGCTCTATTGGAAGCGGGACTTAACTGAAACCAATTATATTCCTGTCTGTGATATTTTAGATCGAATACCCACAGCACAACATAAAATGCATGATGTGAGATTGCGAGTGAGTGTTTATTAACGTCACACTCTAAAGCAACGTGAGAGCTATTAGTGAAGGATTTGATCAAGTGACGAGGATGATATTTAAGTTGGAACTCTACTTTTCTTCCATACTCCATGAAAGTGAAAATGTTATGCATCGATAAAAATTTAACGTGTATTATTTCCTTTATACAGTAGATATTTATAGTGGCATCAGGATGGTACCCCGAGATTCGGCAACATCTTCCACGAGCTCAGGATCATGACCAAATACATATGCAGTGAGTAAAAATGAAAGGTAAACAACACAATGGCTTCAGTTCCCATTCACTGGGTCACCTACAAAAAGTAATTGCACTATCCATAGATTATCGTTGGATCATTGATAAGGACGTATTAGGGCTTGTGAGCTCCTGATCGGGTAATTTCTCAGTCCTCGCTTTCAGATGACCACTACCCTCCTGACGTTCCATTCCTGCCAACATCGTTGAACGAATGCATTGCTCTGACACAAATGTCGAACGATACTTCGATTTCTCCACTGTGTCCAGTTGCTCAAATGGTTACATTTGCTTACACTATTCGGAACTTCGGACTTTTGCTACAATCAGATTGGATAAGCCCATTTCACTCATCTCTACAAATGCTACTTTTTGAAGCTTTTAAAAAACTTTTTATATCTTGAATTTAATCTTCTCATCTGCAAATTAAATTTTTTCATTAAATATAGTAAATTATTTTCTCACATCAAATATTTTAAACTACGCTGGGCATTAGTAAATCTGGTACTGCTATCCGCAATATCCGATAGGAGTTACAGCCCAGTAGAATTGGAATATACGAACATACACGATGTTTGAAATTGTTACTATCTCATTATACGAGAATTTCTTCTGTATATCTTTTAGTTTAATAGAGAATTCCTCATTGTCTGTCGAAAAAGTAAAACCACAAAAGTTACGCACTCTTTTACGAGTGAATTTTTCATCATCATCATATATTAGTTTGTAGAGTAATTTCACTTTTTCAGTTTTAAAGTTCTTTAATGCAATGCCGATAGGTTTTATATCATTTAAAATCATTTTCAAAAGAATGCACGTACCTTTAATGTTGCTGTAGTTACAGGTAGAAAATCTTCGTAATCCGTCTTTTATTCCTTAAGTTTATCGTTGATACCACTTACATCGTTCATCGTTCATCCCACTTCTGAGTTGTAGGGCGCTGGTCAGGAATGGCACTTCGTTTATGATTAAGTACAGATTTAATTACTCGTACTGATTTACATGCTATATTCAATACGGTAACTACACAGCTCATCATCTTAATGTCCGTCAACGTCTTATTTAAACACGATGCGTCATCGTCCTCGTCTTTAACGTCTTAATCCATGCAAATGGCCTCTTTGCTTTCCGTCTTTCTCAGTCCGTCATCTCGTCCATGCATACGTCTTCCTTCAATGGCGTCGTACCTCGTTCTTATTCCGTTGGCTCCCGCCACGTCGAGCGCCTAACGACTGGCAGGCTCCCAAAACACTCAGTGCGTTCGTGAGCATAAGGAGTAGAATAATTGGAGTGGCTTGAAAACAGCGGTCGGCACCACACACACACATATATATATATATAAATTTATATATATATATATAAAAATTTGTACTCATAATATATGTATATTCTTAAAATCATTTATGAAACATGAAATGAACAACACAATATACAAGTGTTCATTCAACAAAGTTAAATAAAAAATTTAAATTCTGATGCGAACCTTGTCCTTTCAGAGCTCTACTTAATGTCGCAATATCAGGGACGGGGGAGGTATAGTTTGTCACTTTCAATTTGACACAGGATACTGAATGCCCAGTAGTTGAACAATTTCTTAGTGGACTCAAAATATTTTTCATAGGATGAAAAATTTGTTCCTATAGATATGTGGAACCAAAAATGGAAAGCAAAGCTCGTGATATTTCTTCAAACCATTAAATCGTTCCGGCAATAGCATCCAGCAATTTAAAATAGCTGTCGATTTATTGCTAGAGTTATCTTCCATATTTTTCTATAACTCCGTACCTTTTTTTTCCATAATTCTGAAGATGTTAGAGAGTTCTATAGGTTCTATATTTCAAAATTATCAATTTTCGTTCTCTCAAAAACTGACAAATCGAATGGAATTATTAATGGGTCTATTAAATCAAATTTTACTAGGAAGGAAAATATAGGCATCTTTAGAATTTGCTTCTTTTAGAAAATTATTTATTCAACGTAAGTTTGAACTTCATCTTTGTCTATGGTTGATGTATTTGTAAGCACTTTAACATTTGGGAAGTACTTGAAGGTATAAGTATTAATATCACGAAAAAATATATTGAATTTTGCAGCAAAACCTTTCCGATGTTCAAAAAATTCAAGCTCTGTTTGACTCTTTCCTTGCAGTTCTAAGTTTAGTTCATCCATCTGTTAAGTTATATCTGTCCAAAACAACATCAATTTACACAACCGTTCCTTATCGTCTAATTCGGGACAGTGTGTGTGTCAGTCCCTTCTCATTTAGAAAATTTTAATGTGATCTCTGCATGACACCAACTTATTCAAGTCTTAGCCAATGAACATGACTTTACTATGGAAGATCCCCATATTCACTTTCCATTTCTTCTAAAAGAGATTCAAATTGTTTGTGTACTATTGTGGATCGAGACACTATAAAATTAACTATTTTAACAACAGTGTTCTTTACAGAAATTAAGCCGCTCATCCGGTATAGCGTTTAGTGACGCTGACTCGGTTCGAATCCTGGAGAAGGGATGAATGTTTGTAAATGTATAGTGTCTTTGCGGCTTGGGGGTACTCAAAATAGTTGTCAAGCCGCAAGTCCTCTCGTAAGTTTGGTGGAAGGGGAAGAGAGGTGGGAGCCTCTGACTCCCCCCAAAGCGTTCTCCCTTAGCATAGGGGTGGCACCCAGTAAAATCGTGCTGTCACCTGCATGGGGCTCAAAGCTAAGGCTAAAGACAGAGGCAAAAATTAGACCACTAGCCGCGATGAATTTCTTGGACCTTGATCTTATGTTACTGTCGATCAGGTGGCATAAGAAACAACAACACAAATTAAGCACTTAGACGAAATTTTGGCAACTAAACTTTCCTGGTGCATTATGCAATGAAAGTTCAATATTTTATATCCAATATGATATTCACACACACACAAGGAGTTTGACAAATCCTTTTTCCTTGCCAATAATCGCATTTGCGACATCAGTAGTCAAACAAAATATGTTATTTAAATTAATACTTTTACTTTCGAAATGATTTATAAATGAAAAAGAATAAAGGGCTTTTGTTGTGAACTTAGATTCACTTTCCGTGCCTAATCATCCCACAAGCGGGTTTTTTCATAAAATTTATTTTCAATTCAAATTAAATATGTTGAAAAAATGACTATTTTTGTTTATATTATATTTGGGATGCAAACTGCTTTCTTTTTTATTCACTGAGCCGTAAGGAGAGACACTTCATTTTACAAGTATTATTCAATATTTCTTATCTGCGTTGAGTGAGTGAGTTAATATTAACGTCGCACTGTTCAGCTACACGAGGGCTTTTGGCGACGGATCACGTAATTTTGAACCATGCTCAAGTGAACTGGACGACACCTGAGCTGGCACCCCCTCTCCTAACTACCACACCACACCAACGAGAGGACGTTTCAGCTCTCGACAGATTTAACGTGCATCGCTGCCCTACACGGCGGGTCTTTAGTGGTACTGGGATCGAACTCATGACATGCCTGCCATGGTTGGATACCTTAACCACTGGGCTACCGCAGCCCCTATCTGCGTTGAATATTTAACACTAACAAAAAGTTCCATGTAAACAGAAGGTATTTTCTCTTACGTAAAGCCCACAAACTAAAAACATCAGAATGGCAGAGAATTGAAAGTAAAAAAATAATCTTTGTATAAAAATGTGTGAGGCATTGGAAGAAGAGACAGAGCGATTTAGCTTTAAGGATCCGACTACGTTCGGAACCGTAATTTCAAAAAGGCGCATAAATGGATAATTTTCATGATATTTAGTGTCACTTAAATTAGAATACACATATAAAATTGTTTTAAGGACATTTTGACAAACAAATTATTTAAATACAATATTTTTGCAAAAAATGAACTTAGAATAATCTTTTTTCTAAATGTTCTCCTTTGGCAAAAAATGCTTCTATTACAATAATATTTTGCCTGTATATAGCTCAGACCTCTGTACAGAGGCTCAACAATGACTTTTGAAAAATTCACATTATTTTCAGAGTTACAAGCATTTGAAATAATTATCGGCGTTTCTTCCTTAAAATTTCTCCCCTTTGTTGACGTAAAACTGGGTAAAACCACTTCTAAGTCATAAATTTCAAACATTCTAGTTGAGCCTCTGTACAGTGATCTGAGCTATATACAGGCAAAATATTATTAAAATAGAAGCACTTTTCACAAAAGGAGAATACTTTGAAAATGGATCATTCTATGTTCACTTTTTGTCAAAATATTGCTCTTAAATAACTTTTATTGTAATACTATTCTTGAAACAATTTTAAATACATTTTCTAATCCAAGTGACACTAAATATCATAAATGTTATCCATTTATACGCTTTTGCAAAATCACGGTTCCGAACGTAGTCGGATGCCTTAATCTTATAATTTTGTAGAGTGGTGGCTTGCCACTGAAAACTGCTTCTCGTGCCACATCTGGCACGCGTGTCATAATTTGCCGACCCCTGTTATAGGTGATATTTTTTTTCTTTATTATTTGAGTATAGTAGTTTATTGATTAATCATTTCTGGCATTAGCTTTTAACTTCAATTTTGATAGATTTCCTTTCATTAACTACAATCTTCCTCTAATTTAACGAACGATTACAGTAATTTACTCATAAATAACTACCGTATTGATGTCATTAAGCTTTTGGAAAATAATTATTGCAACTCTTCTAAGTGTACCCGCTATATTACAGAAAAACTGCCGTTATGTCGTGATCCCATAAAAATACCTCATTATTTGGTGGCGTGAGGATCTCACAGCTATTAACCTAAAAGGCATTTTATTCCAAATTAATTAAACAAAACATTAAATTTATTAGTAAATTATTGCTCTTCAGAATCTTTTTCTGGAGAAAAGTTCTGGTCCTGTTTAACTGTTTAAGGTTTAAGAAACTGAAGATGATCTCCTCCGAGATTTGGGTCCCCACCCCACCCCTTTCGCTGGTATCGTCTAAATTCAATTCATTCAAGTGGTTGCTCTGAAGACTCTTGCACTACGTCTTTTAAAGGTCAACACTGATTCTTTCCCTTGATCCTTGGGGTACGGTACCCCCGCAACCCCATCAAGTGTCTTCGAAGAGGGAAAAAAATAACTGATGCGAAAGGTAGTGCAGAAGGTTGAAAGAAATCAAGAAGGTCCCCATCAACTTGCGATCAGACCCTTTAAACCCCCAAGTGGGTTTTTTCCACACCCCCAATCTCCTCTGATTGGCAAGTATAGCGGATCTGCACACGGGACTCCTTGCTTTAGTCCCAATTTCATTGGTGTTCGGAGACAACAGGCTGGCGCGTCTGAAACCAACTCCACGCCTAACCTAGTAAACCCTCTGGTGAGCAATAAATAATCTTGTCACTTTGACACTGAGGCTGTGTCTTTATAACGACAGGTTGAAGTTCATTTTGATTCAAATAGTTTGCGGCCCACAAGTGTGAGAGTGACCCAACATAGGATACTGTTCACAGGAGCGTTCTTTCTTTGGGTCACTGAGACTAAAATCATCTGGATGTCGGAGATAAAAAGGTGTGGCAACATTAAAGCTGTTTTCAGAATCTACGCACATCTGTTTCCCCCCAGGCATGAGAAAAGAATAATTGGTCTTTTTTGGAAGATACAATGTCCCATCTCGGCATGTCGGGCTTGATAAATATCGTTGGAGAGTGTTCGACTAATGAGCTGACGTCACACTGTCCTAAACTTGTACAATTCGTTCAATCAATCAAATGTAATGACTATGAACCACATAGGTACACATACAAAAGCATATACATATATATATATATATGTACAGGTTGCATATGAAAGTCCCCCTTTAACCTGAAAATACTTTCGAACGGAGAAAACTACAGCTATGAAAATGAGGTCACAATATAGTAAAGAGAATATCCCCGACTTAATCCAAATAATAGAAGCAGTCTTAGCGGCGAAATTTGAAATATGGGCACTTAAATGGAAAACGAAAAACGATAGAGTGATATTTCCTAATTAAAAAGTTTCACAGCAGGGGCCGGCAACCTGTGGCACGCGGTACAATTTTCAGTGGTTCCCTGCACTACTCTACAAATTTGGCAATTTTTTGAGTGGGGGGAAGTTGATAAATTTGTAATGACACACACACACACACAAACATTATTATTTAACAAATATCTTCAGACTTATAGAAATTTACGAAATTAGGAAAAAAATTTTAAGTTAATTAAAGATTAATTTACAGCTATTTTGTAAATTATTGAATGTCATTGCATATTTAATTGTTTGAAGAGAGATAATTGCATATACTCTGCTTTCCTCGTTTGATTCTATATATCTAAGTCTTTCTTCATTTAAAAAATATTTCAAGTCCGCTAAGAATTTGTTTGGATGCTCAGAGAGAGAGAGAGAGTCGTATCAAATTGAAAGTGTGTCCCAATTTTTACCGCTTATTTTGCGATATAAAAGTAAAGCTGTGTGCAAGCATTAACTTCAAATTAAAATTTTTATTTATCTTTTTATTTAACTATAATTAATTTTATTTATCTTTTTATTTAACTATTATTAATTTTATTTATCTTTTTATTTAACCATAATTGTATTTTATGCTGTCTATTTCTCATTTTAATAAATATGCTTAAAAATACAAAACATATGTACACAACTTTAATTTTTTATATTTTTGTTGAAGAAATAGTTATATTTTATGGTGTTTATATTGTGTGTTAAGAAACATCATTAAATGATGCAAAATTAATATGTAATAAAACTGTAAATCTATATTATTGACCTCTATTTTCTAACTCTGTATCGGGGAGAATCGAATTTTTTAAAAATGTCCTGCTGTGTGGCAAGCTGAATCTTATTGGTAGATTGGTTTGGCACGAAAAAGCTTAAAGGTTGCCGACACCTTTTTTAGAGCATCAATTAAGTAGAACAAAACGACATTAGGTGAACAAGGATAAGAAAAATTGTTGCCTACGTACATAAAAAAAGATTAGATTTTTGTCAGAATGAAGATTTTTTTTTGTCCATCATTGTTTGGTCACACGAGGCCCTGCTTCAACGTACTAGATTAATAAACTAAAAAATAGGCGGTAAAATTAAATAAATAGATTAATATAAGGCGACTTAACAGGCGATAGAAAATTCCTCGTGAGAACTATCCGTCAGACATCATGTGTGCGGGTTCATTAACTTACGGTGCAGTATCTAGAAGGATCGTTTACTGAGACCTGTACTCAACGAAGGTATATTAAATGGACAAAGGTACCCATTACTATTACAGAGTATCATACCTGACACTGGAGATGATTCACATCCTATCCACATTACGGTTCTTGTAGTTCAATTATGACTTTGCTTCAGCACACTAATTAGCTGAAGTTTGAAATTTTCTCAAAGATTGTTTTGAACAACAAATAATCGTGTTTGATGATTCTGTTAAATGATTTTCAGGATCACCAGACCTCATTCTGTTGGATTTCTTCCTGTGTGGTTATATAAAAGGTCAGGATTATTCATCTTCCCACACGAATCTGCTGTGTCTACGAGCAATAGTATGATACAGTGTTTCTCAAACTGTGGGGCCCGTCTCTTTAAGGGGGCGTGATATCCCTATGGGAGAGGGGGCGTGAGCATATTGAAAAGGTCGAAAAAAAGATTTAAATAAGTATTAATTTACTGAAAGGAAGCAAATTAAAATACATTCTGATACAATAAAAATTAAATACACATTTACACTGATTAAATATACTTATAAATATATCAGTATTGCCCAATGTTTTTGATAGTTAATTTATCAATACATTAAAAGCAAGTTTAATAATTAGTAGTGCCTTCTATGACCTTGTCATATACAAATTTAATATTTATCTTGATAACTTTTATAGTTTATAATTAAATTCTTATTGTAGCTTTAGCATCAAAGTGCATTTTTATTGCATTCAATTCATTTTTATTGTAGAAGGAGTGCGTGATCAAAATTATGATTGAAAATTGGGTCGCAAACACTGAAAATTTTAGAAGTACTGGTGTAATGTCTTCTATGCTTAGAAAAGTACATGCAGAGTTACTCTCACGAATGCGAATGTGCATCGTGAACAAAAGTGAAATCTTCAAATATACTCAACATTAACTTATTATCACATCATGACAGTTTGCCTTTAAAGGGTTTTTTGTATGATCTCATCAGACTGTATTGATGTGAATACATATTTTATGCAAAAAATTACGCGTATTTCTTCATATTAATGGACTATTCCTTGAAATGTTTACTCAAAATGGAGTGCATTGATTTTGGATATTTCTTGATGTACAGGCGACAATTTATCTAATCCGTGTGAACCACAAATGTCATTTTGATTTAATTAATTGATGTTCTAAAACTTTCTCATTGGAAATTTTGCTGTATCTCGTTTCGTTTTCGATTTGCGATGCCTATCTTCCAAATTTTGCCACTAGAAACGCTGCTATCGTTTACATTACCATACCAGGAACCCGCTTGTATAGTTCTAGCTTTCTCCATTTACAAAAACATTTAAAAGATTTAAAATATACAATACCACAAATTCAAAATTCACACAGCAATACCAGAATTTAACCAGAATTTCGCATAAAATGAATGAAGCGCATTGTCTTTGTCAAATGTTTGACTATATTGTTGCTTTCCTGCATCGTATTTACTCAGGTTGGAAAGAACCGTCGAATATTTTCCAGGCATATAATCATCTTAAAATTTTCTATGCTTTTACAGATCAATTTTTGTCTCCAAATTTGTTAACAATTGACGACCAATTTATCCCCGAGTCTATCGCTAAAGTCAACCATATTTTTTTCTCTTTCTGAAAGAGTAATCTCTCTTAGCCTAGAAGTAATTTTTCATGTTACGATACCCTTTCTTGAGAGAAGTGATCAAATTCCGACATTTTTCGCAGCAACAAGAGTCATTAGAAGAAAATTTGATTTTGTGTCAGCGTATTTATATTGAAAATCTGTTCATTATTTTTGGATCGAAATGAATTGTTTTCTTGTTTGACCGTAATCAGTGAAAATATATTTCATATATTTCATGTCAAACTTATCATTTTTTTACATACGTATTTTCCAATGACACTTTAATAATTATTACAATGATCGTACTATTTAAACACAGAAAATAATTGCTTTTGATTAAATAGCCCTGATAAATTAAGTTAAGAAAAAATATAAATTTTTCAATATGTCAAAAGAACTATTTATGGCTGTTCTTTATTTGCGATTTTTCAAAAAAGAAACGCTGAGTTATGCCTCAAAACTGATCAATGTAAGGAAAGTGAAAAATGTTAATAAGCACTGCTGTTCAGTTTTGTTAGTGTAGAATTCACATATTTTTATTTTATTTAATAAAAATCTATGGCATGCATGATATTTCCATGCATTTAGTAGTTTTCTATATTCCTTTTTTTTTTCATAAACTTGCACAAATGCGAGTACGATAATTTAAAAAAAAATGGCGCGTGGAACGGCACGCAATAGAAGTGAAACTTCCTTGGCGACGTTGGAGCATTGATTAATTGCTCTAATATTCCAAAATGACCGTGTACATGTCTCAATCACCTAATTTACATTAAAAATATTCGTGGCGAATTGAGTCTTTCTGATACCAAATCCAAAGTAGGAGATATGCTGGAATTTCTGGCTATACAAAACTATTATGTTTTGATAAATTTGATATGTTTTTCCTACTTAAACTTTGTCGGCAATTGTAACATTCTTTAATGTCTTCTAAATTAATTTCCGGTAAAATATTTTTCTGCTCAGTAACGGGCGTTCTCAAACCATCCCTAAATCATAATCTATCACAAATCGAACACCCGTGACCGAAAGAATTATCAACGAATATCTTTTGAAAATCTTTGTGAGAATTTTTATGGGTGAGTGAATATTAACGACGCAGCTACACGAGGGCTTTTGGCGACGGACTTCGTAATTTTGAACCATGGTCAAGCGACGAGGACGTCACCTGAACTGGCACTCCCCCTCTCCTAACTACCACACCAACAGGAGGATGTTTGAGCTCTCAGCAGATTTAACGTGCATCGCTCCTCTACATGGCGAGTCATAAGTGGTTTCTTTCACGAAACTGTTTTCCTCTGTGGGCATTTAATTTAGGCATTCGAACCAGAATTAATAATAATTCAACGCAAATGAAAATTAAAGAAATAAATTAGCCACCGAACACACATCGTCAGATAACTAACAATCTAAACAAAATTTCAAAATGGCACGCTTTTACTGCGAGAGCTATTTTGTCTACACCGTAATGATCACACTGCAACTGATACGACCTTTGATAATGTTCCCGGGTCTGGGGGAAAAAGACCCCTAATCGGAAGGGGGGCAAGTTGACCAGTTGGAGACATGAGCAAATATCCAACTTTTTCACCGATATGACGCAAGTCACGCGGTGTCCCCGCTCCCCCTTTTCCTCCTCTCACTCTCTCCTTACCATGGCGACGATTCGGGGGGATGGGGAGAAGTCTACTTCCGTTCGCTTTTTCACTGTTACGTAAAACTGGGTAATTTTCTCATTCACTCTCGCGAGCGCAAAAATGTTTCACTTCAATATATACATATTTCTTGTTCCAAATCGTTATGCCACGTGGAACGAAAATTTTCGATCTTTATAAGATCAGGAATACTTCTTTTCTAATACACAATAGTGTTTTTTAAATAAAAATTTTGAAATACAATATATGTTAAGATATTTTTAACTACAAATTTTATTTTTAAATGTGTGTGTACAACCGTTGAAGGAATATGTTTGTATTAATTTATCTATAACTAAAAAGATCTTTGATTTATCTGTGATATCTTAGTATTCATGTATTTAATACAATCCATCTACTTTATTAAGGAAAAAGAAGATGGCGCCATGAACTATAAAAGTTAATTTTGAACAAAGATTAAATTATTTTGTAATTGGAAAGATAAAAACATTTAAGAAATTTCATTTGTCAAAATAAAAATTTTAATGCCATAAGTTGTTCATTTTTACGGTGCATAAATAACTGGAACATAATAGATCAGCAATTCTTTCAATACCGGGTCCTGAAATTCAGTTATGAAGTTAAAAATAAAATCTTGAGATGGCGCCAGGAGAAAGTGTGAACCAATTTTTTTAGGAACTATTCCTTCAAAAATATGCATATAACAAACGGTATATTTCTGTATATAAGCCGACAATTTTTTGAAGTTTGCCCAATGTGAGGGGCTTAGCTTATGTATGGATCCGTAATCTTGGAAAAAACATTGTTTAGGAAGAAAAAAAAAGTGGTGTTTTAAACATTTTCTGTTACCCATACTATGGGTAACAGAAAATGCTTTTTGTGTGGACAAAAATGGTTTTTGGTCCCATACAAAAACAATTTTAATATTTTACATACTTGTGTGTTTTGAATGGAGCTTTTATTTCAAAAGAAGAAAAAAAGATTAAAAAAAGATCATATTCTTCAAAATCAGTTTCTGAATAGGCACACTTAAACAAGATAGCAAATGAATGGAGAAAAATTGGGTTAGCGCTTCCGATAAGCTTACCAAAATTCAGTTATGGTCTTTGACGCTTTATTTTACAGTTATTTGATTAGAAATACTATTCCACTAATCAATGTGTCCTCCTTGCCAACTTGTTTGAAAATTACATAAACTTTATTTAATCGACGGCTTTTTTAGAGAGTTAAAAAAACGCCGACTCAGCTTATATTTAAAAATATGCAGTAATTCGTTATGCAACTAACCCGGAAGCAGGCGCGCGGGGTACAGAGTCACCCTAGACTCACGAAATCATTAATTCTGGGAAAACTGTTTATTTGTTACCAATGACATTGACAGTACCTCTCATATGACAGTCGTTATGGGAACTAAAATGTCACATATGTCCCTCTTTTTTGTGAGTGGCAAGCGTTTTTTTTTACAATTTTAAGGTACTTGTTATGACTAAGTTCCTTTCGCGAAAAATATTTTGTGCGTGAACCTGCTACACAATCTCCCGTGAGATACTTAATGGTTTTGATTGCCGTGTGGTACAACTTATGATTTATAAATGTAAATGAGCAGAATATATATATAAAAAAAGATAAGGACATCTGTATTCTCTATTGAAGGAAGTTGAAACTGATCAAGCAAGGGAGAACCAGTGGAAATAATGTATATTAATCATGATTGCGAAAGTTAGTTTGAGAAAAGCGATGAACATGAAACGCTCGATTTGAAAGGAAAATTTTCAAATGCGACTCCATCAAGAAAAATATGAAACCATAGCAGTGTACCACAACACAGACTTCACCCTGTCAAAAAGACACGAAAAAGAAAAAGTACAACGCGCTATTTGTCGACCCTCAAAGGACAATAAAACTACAATAACGAACAAAATATGGCAGTTTTACTTGGAAATAATATTCCTGTGATGTTAGCGAAAAATGTCCTTGATTTGTGTCCTTTATTAAAGTCACGCGCATAGTGTGAAGCTTTCTGGTTCAGTTTGATGGATATTTTTTCTCAAATTATCAAAGAAAAATTGGACAATCCTTAAAAGTAGGTAATCAAATTATTCACTGGAATTACAATTTTTACAGTGTAGAATAAAAGTAACTATAGAAAAAGGATTGGGGTGACTCAGTCACCCCACTCTACCATTAACGTTAGAACTGAGTGCGTGCCCGCTCCCGGGTTTAAAAACGCATATTTATGAGTTTTAAATAAATAAAAAATAATGTTTAAAATTATATAAAGCGAGTTTTCACATTTTCTTTCCCTTTTTTTCAAATCTTTCAGAGTTCCTGTCCTTCAGAAGCAATGTCCATCGCAGATATCAATCGGCAAATATTTGTACGAAATGGATACTATAAGGTAAAGCTTCAGATATCTTTTTGATTATTATGCATCAAAAAAATGTTAAATGGTTTAGAATTGATAAAATATGCTTTATATGTCACTATTTTTTTATTTTAATTCGCCGAAATTAAATATTGTGCATATGATTTTGTTTTTATTAAATTCGAGAATTCCTTCTTGAGTAAAGAAATTTTTTTAAATAGTTACGAGATATGTGCAAAATTAATGTCCATATCACAATAATCTCTGTGCTGCTTTTAATTTTACATAGTTTTAAATAAGTTTCTTGTTTCACTATTGGCATTAATTAGTTTTGAAATATCTGAACAATTATATACTAATAAACAGTTTATTCAGCGGTTTTTTTTTCTTGAATTAATATGTTTGATACTGATTTCTCAAAGCGGTTGAACAACGTGCAGTTCCGATCCAAAAGATCATGTTGATATCTTTACCTTACTTAGTGTTATTGCAGTACTTAATACTTCTTTTATTTATATAAACTTATCTTCGTAAACATACAGGTTTAGGACAAAATAATAGGAACATCTGTAAGAATATGAAATTTTTTTATTAGTAATGGGTTGCGCCACCTTAGGCCTGAATAGCAGCTTTCATTCGACATGGAAGAGGCAAATGAAGATCTTGAGCAAAGTTCATCGGAATTTGGACCCATTCCTCGCTAGGGCCATTTCCAGTTTACATATTGTGCATGGAGGAGGAAACCTAGTACAGGCTTTTTTCTCTAAAAATACCTACAAACATTCAATGATGTTCAGATCAGGTGACTGGGGACACCCCATTAGATGCTCCAATTCATCATCGTACTCGTATAACTATGTTTGAACATAACGAGATGTGTGAACAGAGGTATTGTCGTCTTGAAACACAAGACGCTCTCCTGAAAAGAGAATCTGAAGCATAGGGGGATGATGATCTGTGAGAATGCTTCTGTATTGGTTGCCTGTGATCATCCTCTTCAAAACAAGGAGAGGTGCCAAGCCACAGAAAGATACTCTGCCCATTACAGAACCCCATTTCATGTTTCAAGGTTCAAAAAAGACAGTCAACAGGAAATTCTTCTGCAGGTGTTCGCGAGACGAACACATGCCCAGTGATCCGGAATAACGTTAATGAGGATTCGTTAGAGCAAATCACTTATTCCTATTGCAGTTGTGTTCAGTTTAGGGGGTCTCGGCACTACTGTAGTCTTTCCATAGCATTCCGTGCCGAAACTAAGGTTTTGGAATAGCTACTGTGCCAAGAATGTTTGTAGCATTCAGTCCCCATTGAATAATTTTCATAGATACGGGGTTCTGAAGGTGGGTATTCATCTTGAATGTTATCTGCGACAGTGTAGTCTTGCGTTTTCAGGCAACTATCCTCTTCAACATCCGCCTATCATGGTCCTTCAACTTAGACTTCAGCCCACCGCTGTGTTTCGCAGAAGACACCTTAACCAGGTTTGTGTAGGATGTTATGTATAACCTTTGACACAGTGGTCCTTGAAACACCGACAAAACTATCTGTTCTGAACGTGAAAGCTCCAAGGTGGAGAACTCCAGTTATAAGGCATCTTTTCCCATCGGATAGGTAGGACATAATCACGCTTTGCTGGACACAAATTTTTCTCATGCAACTCACACTGCCGAATGCTTGACTGATACCTTCCCTTTCGCCGCAACTAAGTGGCACATCGTTGAGACACGTGACAGACAATTTTTAGACGGTTGAAGGACAACTCATTTTTAAATGGTTGCTCCTCTATTACTTTATCCTATATCTGTATCAAATCCCATATAGACAGATTATGGAATAATATTTACTTTCACATTTCCCTACTATTCCAAATATTTTACACTTTAACTTAAAAACAAATTCATAATCTAAAAGCAAATTCTATTTTCCATATTTACTCTTGAATTCTACAACTGGAATTCCTCAAGTAATGGTTGATAACAATATCCATAATCAAAGAAAATAGAATATTTGGAATATTGACCAACAATCATTTACATTTAAAAATACTTTTTATATATGAAAGAAGTGCATTTATTAAGTATTGATTTATTTCGATTTTGAGCTAATTTATTTATAACAGTCGTAAAAACACAAAATTTTATTTTATATTACAAAATTAAATGACAATATTTTGATTCTTATGCGTCATTCATATTATGTCGTTGTTTTCAATATGTCGGAAGCCCAAATTGTAATAAATGAATAATGTTTTACTCAAATTACCATTTTCTTTATTTTACAGTAAAACTACAGTACAATTTATTTAGAACAATTTTTATTACAAAATAATAGAATAATTGAAATAAGTTGAAAATGTTTCTTCAGAATACATTATTAAATGGAGAAAACTAAGTGAATAAAATAAAATGTGTATGAAACAAGAAAATCTTCTATTGAGTTTGATGTAGAATTAATGTCATGTTATATATTATAATTGATAAATTAATTAATTGCACAGTATATATTGGTAAGTTACACAGCTATAGCTTCATAGTTTAAAAATATTTAATCAATAACAATTTAATTTGTCAGTATAACTGTCAATTTATGCTCGCAAGAACAAGAATAATTCCATTTATACTATATTATCTAGAACTAGTGTGCATATGCATGTATTTAAGCACTTATATTGACAACATATAACTTATATAAATCCGTTTTAATTTTTTTATGACCATCATAAAACATTCTTTGCAAATTGTTTGGCTCATTTTATGAAGAAAGATTGCTTTTTATATTCATTGATATATCTTTATGAAAGAAAATTTTCTTTTTATTATGTAATTTGCAATTAATATTGGCTCATTTATACTTTTTTCAGGGAATGGTTGTTGCCATTAAAACGATTAATAAATCAAGAGTTGACATCACGAGATCATTGCTGCTGGAACTTAAAAGGGTCTGTTTTCTGCTTAAGATATGAAACAGTTCTTTAATTATTCAGTCATTTGAAATTTATTCAAGAAGAAAATCTAAGCTACTATTATATATTTAAATTTCCTTTACACAATTTTAAAATTATAATTATAACTCTAAAGCATAGTTTTATACTTCACCAGTAGATGGCAGCACGAAATGAGATCCAATATTTGTGAACAATTTTAAGTCTCACTTGGATTTCGTAACAAAAGTTTTAATTTCCTCCAAAGAGCAAAATCTTTTTCCAACAGAAATTGTCACAGATTACACTGGAAGAGAGTTTTATTTTTAGATTTTTTTGGCTTAGAATTTTTTAGAGGTAAATCTTATTTTTAGAACGTCAAATGTCATTTCACAGTTACATAGGCGTAGCTAGGCATCCAAAGGCACTGGTGCAAAAAAATAAACATGTGAACCCTACCCTGGTTAGATTTTACTAAGTAAAAATATATGAATATTTTAAGTATACAAAGCTACAATTTTTCTTTATACATTCTCTTTCCTGGCGTTGTTCGCGTTTAAACACAGACAGTACTGGGTTTCTTTTTTCATCCATAATTTTAGTTTTATAATTTATGCAATACACAACTTATACGTGCTTGAGTACTTTCTGACGTTGAAAGGAAGGAGAAACGTAATGCTGCGCTACATAAGGTCATTCGGGAATCCCTAGCTATTTATTTATTTATTCGGGAGGATCGAACTCGCCCACCAGAGGGTTTCCAACAAAATGGTCCACCGAGATAAACAGGAAATGATACAAAAGATATGCATGAACAAGAAAATACAATATAATATTATTATAATTATTTTTAAGAAACACCTCTGTGTGTCTGCAAAACACAAAATTACATCAGTCTATTGTAGATACGAGAAGATAGCGAAATATTGAACATGAGAAATTCTGCACTTCTTTGGTAAACTTTACCGTTATGTTTGGATTTCTTCTAAGTTTAACAATTTTCATTTTAATAAAAAGGAATACATTTTTCTTCAAATCGTGATTTATACTGAAGGAAAAATTCGTTCAAAATTTTAAAATATTGATAAAGAGGACAAATAGGAGGACAATTTATGAGGAAGGACATAACACAAAAAAGGCTGACCAATCGCCCTCCTTTTTTGTGTTCTGTCCTTCCTCGGAAAGTATCCTCTTTTTTAATATTTTAAAATTTTGAACGAATTTTTCCTTCAGTATAAATCACGTTTTGAAGAAAAATTTATTCCTTTTTATTAAAACAAAAATTGTCAAACTTAGAAGAAATCCAAGCATAACGATAAAGTTTACCAAAGAAGTGCAGATTTTTTACCAAAAATATTTCCAATATGTCGGAGAATAGTCTGAAACAAATATCAGAGGAAATAACAATTTTCAGTTGAGTTTTTTTTTTACTTCATCGCAAGTGAATTGAACTGATATAGAAAACAGTCTTGAGTTATAATCGAAAGAAACACTTTATACTAAAATCGATGACTATTTGTCTGTTTGAAGAAATTAGAAGACTGAATATATATATTTAAATTCTGATGAATTAGAATAATAAGGAAAATCAAAATGAAATTTTTGAATACTGAACCATCTTAAAGTTCCATATCAAAATTCAATTATTCTTGTTAAATTTACGTTGTGCAGCCCTGGAACTAATACAGCAGGTGAAAGAGTTTTTCAATGATTTTGGGATTTCTTATGATTTTTGGACAAATGAGAAATCCAGATTGAACGTTAATATTTTACCTAAAGCACTTACCGTGTAAAATTCACTACGAAGATATTTCTTGTTCCGAAATTTCCAATGTATTGGAAAATGATGTATTGACAAAAAAATATAAATGGAAAAACACTTGTTTAAGTAAATAATTAAAAGGGGTGTAAGCGTAATTAGAGTATTTTTTGTTTGAATTACAAAATGTTCCATATATTCACGTTGTAATTTTTTCTTAAATTTTTCTTCCTCCTTTAAGTATCGGAGAAAAATGGGTCACTTTATAATTATGAATATATTGTTGTTAAAATAGAATGCAACTAAAAAGGAATTGCTTCTTGTGTAAGTTTCATAAGTTGTATTAATAAGAATGGTAAGATTTTTTATGGAGCTTGAAGTTTTTTTTTCAAGTAGCAGTCTATAGAAAATTGGAAAATAATATAAGCATTTCAATAAGTAAAGTTCACAATCCTAAACAAACTACGGAAAGAATTTAGGGGAATTCCTTACTTTCAACTCTATTGCGATGATTGTAGTTATGTTGTAACCTTTTATATTTAAATCTTAAATTTGTGAGAAATCATCGCAAATTCGGCTTGATTGGTGGTCAGGGTTATAGGACCCCCCTCTGAGACTGAGGGCCCGGTTCACGGCACCGCCTAGCCCATTGGTAGCTACGCCACTGTGCAGTTATAGTTTCCATAAGAATGATCATTTGAATCTGTCTCATTTGAAAGCAGAATTTTGGTTGGACAAATTGAAAATAACTACATTGAAGATATTTCAAAATTATTCTAAAAAAGATAAAATTTCTAACAAGCGTTGATTTACCCTTTACAGGAGTCTTTTCGTGCAACAATTAAAAATCTGCTTATCGTAAAATCCGCCGTATAATGCGCACCTATACTTTCAAGCTGTAAATTTTAATTTTTAGTTACATTCCCCGTATAACGCGCTCCCAATTTTTGACGAAAAAGCCTGAAATGTACGTACGCAATGCTCTTATATCTTGAAGGCATTTAGTCGAGTTATTATTCCAAGCTTTATTTAAAAAAATAGTATACTTCTGAAACTGCAGCCTTTTAAGTTCATAAGGCTTGCCATTCTCTTAAATAAATGGTATTTCGATGCATAGAAGTCTAATTTTTTTATATGCGCATCTCTTCTTCATCTTTAAAGCTCTCATTTTTATACCTGAAGTATAACGCGCGCCGGTGTAAATTTTGATCTTATTTTTTGTGATAAAAGTTCGCCGGATTTTACGGTATTTAATTTTTTTTTTCATTAATTTATGTTGTTTTATAAATTTAGCAAAGAATTTTTGTAACAACAGACTTTGAATGAGAACTGATTCAAAAAAGCTTCTTTAATTTTAACATTTTTTATAATAAAAAAACAGAAAATTTACAAAAGAATTAGGTAATTAATAATAATAAACAATGATTATAAAATAATTTTATCATCAATAAGTTAATTAAGTACTGAATACTTTTATTCAATTTGATCAGTAAAACTTTTTTTAAATTGCTCTGAATCGTTAAATTACAGTTTTCATTTTTTTTGCTTTTATTTATTTTTCTTTTTTTCACAGTGTAAGAGGCGAAATAGGTCAATTTTTTGCTACATGTTAGTGATCTTACACAATATAGTTACACATAAATACATTTTCCGGTAATATTTTTACCTTACTGAAATTAGTAATATTAGTTAATGAGGATATTTTGTCAGATCGTAATACATTATATTTCATAATATAACAGATAATAATATTTTTAAATATAATCTGTTTTATTACGATCTGACAAAATATCCTCATTAACTAAGCTTGAACTTTCGGATTTTTTAGCTTGAACTTTCGGATTTTTTAACTTGAACTTTCAGATTTTTTAGCTTGAACTTTCAGATTTTTTAGCTTGAACTTTCAGATTTTTTAGCTTGAACTTTCAGATTTTTTAGCTTGAACTTTCAGATTTTTTGGCTTGAACTTTCAGATTTTTTAGATTCAACTATCGGATTTTTTAGCTTGAACTATCAGATTTTTTAGCTTGAACTTTCGGATTTTTTAGCTTGAACTTTCGGATTTTTTAGTTTGAACTTTTTGATTTTAGATATTTTTTAATTTGAACTTTCGGATCTCAAATATTTTTTGATTTGAACTTTCGGATCTCAAATATTTTTTTATTTGAACTTTCGGATCTCAAATATTTATTTTTTCTACCTATACAACTATTTTAAAGATGGGTGCATCATCTTGGGCGTTTGATGGTTCACTTATATTATGCACTAAATTGTTTTTAAATTTTAATATTGTAATATCTTTCAGAATGCGATGGCGAATAGTTTTATTTTTCAAGTATAATGATTTAGTTTTAACTTTTTAATTTAAAGTATAATGGTTTAATTTTAACTTTTAAATTTTTAATTTTTAAATTTTTTTTTAAATTTGGATATTTTCCAATTAACTTACCAAGTTGCAATAGGGGGAAGGTTGGCGCCATCAAAATAGTTTAACCCCACTTATCGGTCCTAAGTCCGAGATTGCCCTTGGATATTTTATAAATTTTTATTTTATTTTATAATTTTTTAATTTTGTTTGAAAACGATGGAATATTATCTTTTATATTCGCCATTGATATTCTGAAGTGTTTTAGTATTATAGGATTCATATATTTCAATTTTTCAATTGCTAATTGTGGTTGTTTTTATATATTTAAATATATATATATATATATATATATATATATATATATATATATATATATATATATATATATATATATAAAGTCAATTTGACTAAAATGAAAAACTTATGTTTTTTAAAGCTGTCGCAAACTTAGAGTGATAAAATAGGGTTAAACTTATCTTAGGAGATTCCCCCCTTCCCCTTCAGAAGAAAATCAATAAATAAAAGAGCAGAAAAAGTTGTAGAAATTAAACCGCTTTTAAAAAAACACTTTATATTTTTCTCACTTTTTTTGTTGCAATTTATATCCTTGACTGAAACCCAAAGTCTCTAAGTTCTTATTCCCTAAATATTTCGAGAAACAAATCATTGAAACTTTTAAATCAGAAATTGGTAGTTATTAGTTGAATATCAAACAAAATCCTTACGGCCCCTTATAGAATGAATGAATTACTTATTTCACTTTTTTTAGTTCTTTCACAAACTGAAATACCCCAATATTTTAAAGGATAACGTTTTTTCTCATTAAAATACAAACTTTAGAAAATGTAATTTTCTTATTTTATCATCAGGAAAAATATCGCTTCCTATTTCATTTAATAAGAGAAAGATATTTTTCATCATTTTTTTTCTTTTCATGAAATGAAATCAGCTAGGAGAACACATTCGAAACTTCAGTATTGATTTTGATAAACTGATATTAATCTTGATTATTGTACGCTGCTCATTTTCCATTTAGTAAGTTCCAAGTTATTCTCAAGTCTGTGAAGATTTTCAATTGCTCCTTTAAAACTTAGTTTCCGCTTTTAAAGAAATAAATTCCGAAAGCCAATTCCGATATCATCGTTGTATGACTATTTTGCACAGTTTAAAGGTTTCTCGCCAAAAGTTTTAGTATTATTTCAGATTACCAAGTTAATAACAATAATGTAACGAATCCGAACGCGTTAAAATGACCAAATTCGATCAAAACACGCATTTATTATTATTATTATTGAATAGAGCTACCCTTGGTTTTTTACAAAACATTGTTTACTTTGTTTCTACATTAGCTACAGGCCAAGTTACAATCAATTTTATAAAATCGGAAAAACCGGAAGTGAACCTTTAATCTACCAGAAGTGGGCATTTTTTTAAATTACTCAAAATCTATCATGGTGTGTCTGATAACTCAAAATATTATGAATCCATTTCTGTAAAACTTTCAGAACCTAATATTTATATTATTTTCTAGAGAATGTACAAAAATATTTCTTACTGTATGAATATTTTTGAGTTATGGCCTGTTATTTAAATAATGATCTCATAAAGAGAATGTCACATTTCTTATAAAATGTATTCGATCAGCTCTAAAATTCTTAAATTTTAATAAAACATTAAAATTTCAGAACATTTTCTAGACATTTTTAGAATATTTTCATGTAGTTTGTTTTAGTAATACTTTCACTGATATAAGTTTACTATGCTTTTCTCTAATTTCTTTGAAGTTTTTCAAAAATATTATGAAAATTTCACTCATAATTGCAATTTTTGTAAAATTTAGATTATTTTTTAAATATCATTTAAATATTAGTATTTATTGGTATTGATTCCTATAAAAAAAGCATTTATTATATTTCAGTATGTTATATTTCAAAAAAGTTCTCCAAACGTGTTCGCATGCCTTAATTTTCTACCACGCTAAATGAAAACTTTATAAATCCGGGTAGTATTCAAATTACCTCACTTTTACTAAAATGAATTTTAACCACAAACTTAATTTTCCAAAATTGTTATTTGCACAAAATTGCACGTTAATTATGTCGAGGCTCAAACGTCCTCCCTTTGGTGTGGTGTGGAGTGGAAGTTAGATAAGGGGCTGCCATGTCAGGTGTCGTCCTCTTCACTTGACCACGGTTCAAAATTACGAGGTCCGTCACCAGTAAACCTCATGTTGCTTTATAGTACAATATTAATATTCACTCACTCACCCTCCTAATCAATGTAGATAGAGAAACTTATGAGTCTCTTTTTCTTGTCTTCAGAATTTTGCAATAAAATTTTTAAGAATCTTCTTTTTATTTTTTCCATAACTCTGATCCATCCTATTAAGTGGAAATACAAATGTTTCACACCTTAGAAATAAAAAAGAAAAGGCCCACACACTATTTATATAAATGCTTGATGAATTACATTAATTGTTTTGTTAAATTTTAAGAATATTAGGAATAAATGAATTTTAAAGCAGTTCACAGAATGAAAACTATCTTAAAATGTCAAAATTCAAAGTTTTTTTTATACTCCTGAATGATGTTTAAGCTTTCAAAACATAATGTATAATGCATTAGCAATCCCCCCACACATAACTCACGTGAACTTAAAATTAATGATTAAAGAAATGTGCTGTTGTTCTTTAGTATTATATGTACGCGTGGATTTAATTTACTTGATATGATATAGATGCAGATATAAATGGGTCCTTCAAAAATCGTAAGCTCTTGTATTCTGTCTAACTCAAGTGATATTCAAATAAATACGTAAACATGTGAATTACTAGCAACAATTTCATGATATTTCAGGATGCATACAACCCTTAAGGTGTAGTTTGGTACAATATAAACAATAGATTTTCTATTAGAGTGTACATGCGCACGTTTTGAGTTGAGACAAAAACGTTAAAAAAGGGCCTGAAAGGTCAATTTTATTTTTAACGTCGTTGACAAGTGCACCTTTACAGAAATTTACATCTTTAACCAATTACAGCACCATTGCTCAATGCAAACCATCAGACTACATGTCTTGAATGGATGAGAGAATACACAGAGAATAGAAGACTGGAAACGAGTACCACGGAGCGATGAGTCTGGAATTAGACTACTTTACACAGATGGGAAGTTGAGAATATGCCATCCTGCACAGGGATGTCTTAGACTTCTTGAGGCCCTGGGCCCCTGCACAAATATAGGTCCCACTTATAAATCTTAAAGGTAGACAGTTCATATCATACGTTGTCAAAGAATAATCCGAAACAAATTAATGGTATTATTTACAATCGCATAAATCGGTTCGACAGACTGCCGCTTTTTGACTGAATGAGTGATGATGGTGTATGGTGGCAGACCTAGGCCTGTGCATGGACGACGTTCATCACATGTAGCCTGTTGAGATATTGTCCGAAAATCCCAGTTTTTTGGAGAACACAACTGTGGATATAACATTTTACCCTAGAAATTATTCGTATCATGATCTTATTAAAGCTGAGTCGAAAACAAGACGAGGCCTTGGGCCTAGGCTCAGTTTGCCCATTCTTTAAGGTATCCGACTACGTTCGGAATCGTGATTTTGCAAAAGCGTATAAATGTATAATATTTATGATATTTAGTTTCACTTAGATTAGAAAATGTATATCATGTATATGTACATGTCATGTATCATGTATAGAAATATATACAATTGTCTTAAGAATATTATTACAATAAAAAATAATTTAAGTACATAATTTTGACAAAAAATGAACATAGAATGACCCATTTTCAAAATATTCTCCTTCTGTGAAAAATACTTCTATTATAATAATATTTTGCCTGTATATAGCTCAGACCTCTCTACGGAGGTTCAACTAGAATTTTTGAAATATATAACTTAAAAGTAGGTTTATCCATATTTTACTACTACAGAGGGCATCAATTTTAAGAAACAAACGCCGATAATTATTTCAACTGATGGTAACTCTGAAAATAATGCGAATTTTCCAAAACTGCTAGTTCAGACTCTCTGGGTGACTGCGGTAGCCGAGTGGTATAGGTATTGGATCGTGGCTTGCCTTGTCACGAGTTCGAGCCCAGTACCACTAAAGACCCACCGTGTAGGGCAACGATGCACGTTAAATCTGTCGAGAGCTGAAACGCGTCCTCCGGTTAGTGTGGTGTAGCAGTTAGGAGAGGGGGTGCAAGCTCAGGTGTCGTCCACGTCACTTGACTATGGTTCAAAATTACGTGGTCGTGGCCAAAAGCCCTCGCGCACCTGAACAGTGAGACGTTAATATTCAATACATGAATCAAACTCTCTGGAGAAGCCTACTTTATATAAGCGAGATATTATTATTTTAGAAGCATTTTTTATTCAAAAGGAGAACAATTTGAAAAAAGATTACTCTAAGTTAATTTTTTGCCAAAATAGTGTATTTAAATAAATTTTTTTGTCAAAATGTCCTTAAAACAATTTTATACATGTATTCCAATTTAAGTGACACTAAATATTATGAAAATTATCCATTTATGCGCTTTTTTAAAATCACGGTTCCGAACGTAGTCGGATACCTTAAGTCGTCCCTAGTCCTGCATGCCAGGTTGTAACTGATAAAGGTTATGGCTGATTAATTATGTCCTAGGAAGTTTTCTTTTGGTCTTGGTATATTTGGTACTTATACGAACCCACTTTAGTGTAATTCCTGACACCGAATTGCTTGATCATCCTTTTCATCCGTTTATTTTGTACTGTCATTCCCTTGGAAATGGAGTACTCCAACAAGTCAACTACACCTGGCTAACTGCCTGCTTTTACATATATTATATGCCATGAATAGTTCACCTCTTAAACCCCTGGTTTAATACCTATTAAGACTCTTTGAGATGTTTAGGAAAAAAATGTTTGAGCACATCACTCTACACTGTAACCCTTCCTGAATTCTGAATAACTCTAGCCGATGTTTAGAAAACCTTTCCTATGGAAAGCTTCCGCAAGCTCTCTCTCTCTCTTGTTCAGTTAATACTTCATGTGGCAGCCGTCATCAAAGGAAGTGGAGGTCCAACGAGAAGTTAACTTGCTATTCTTAATCTAATGGCACTTATGTATATATAACACCAATGGCAGTGGAGTAACGATGAATATTAGGGACCTCCTGTTAAGTTAGGCTTAGGGTCCCAAGCCGGATCTTACAAATTACTGCAAAACCATAAGATAACACAAGTTTTGTAGCCCCTAGAATATTGCCCTCCCCGCGATGCGGATGTGTGTGTTACGTCACTGACCAATGGTCAAAAGCACACTTCTCGGTTAAAGAAAGCAATCTTTATGCAAGCCGTTGTGATGAGAAAATCTATCACTATCATTTTTTTTCAATTATGTGCTTGCTTTTGTCTTTTAAATTACAAAAATAATAAGAAAATGGTAGCAAATGATCAATCGAAGCATAAAAAGGAAAAATAAGTAAAATTCCTGATGGTAATTCTATAGAAGGCATAAATTAGGTTTTAAAAAATGTCTTTTTTCCCTAAATACACATTTAACAATGTTTCTTTAATTCGGCGCAATCAAACTTAAAATTTCCTATTATTTGATATTTTAATTAAATTAAAATGTTTTTAATGACGTAAAAGTTACAATTTACATTTAAACAAAGTAAAGGCAATGCCCGTAAAAATAAATAATTTATTACTTTTTCAGATGAAGGATTTGCAACACGAGCACATTGTAAGATTTGTGGGGTGCTGTGTCGATCCACCGCACTGCTGTCTTGTCACAGAGTATTGTCAAAAAGGAAGCTTGCAGGTATCCTGTGATTAAATAAGTTTGCGTTATTAAGTACTTAAAACAAAATGGATAACATATAAACATATTATATATATATATATATATATATATATATATATATATATATGTGTGTGTGTGTATAATACAGATTCTTATATATATATATATTAATTATTATACAAAATCTTTCAAAACCAATCTTAAAGATTCATTTTTTTCATTATATTTCAATTTAATGTTATTTAATTGTAGTATAATTCACCATAATTTCGGTATAAATTTTTAAAATTTTATGTAATTGATTTTATGTCTCGGTGTAAATTGTACATGATAAATTAGCCTCCCAATTTATTATCTGGATTTTAGAAATTTTACTTAAGAAATATCTATGAATATTGAAAATAGTACATATTTTTTTTAATTTTTAGGACATTTTGGAAAACGAAGAAATAAAATTGGATTGGATGTTTAGATTCAGTCTCATGCACGATGTCGTGAAGGTATTTTAAATAAGTATATTATTAAATTGATACAAACAAAAAATTCACAAATGGTTTTGTCTTTTTAACTAATAAGGGTTTGGTATATTAAATTACGTAAGCAAATAAATATGTATTAAATCTAAAATAAAATAATTAGATGTTCTCTACAAATATTTTTGGAGAATAGACAATTTATTTTTTTTTTGTTTATTATATTTCCACCAGACGATTTCTAATTTTACGATTTAAAAATATAGTATTTTCAAAGAAATTGCGAAACTAATTATTTTAGAGCATTTAAAACAATGTATTTTAAAAAGCTTCAAACAATTTAAAACTTATTACACAGCAGAATGCTACATAAATCAAAATTTTTGCTATGTCGAATGACAAACATTCGAAGAAAAATGTCTTCGATGCAGTAAATTTTAAAAAAAATATAACTACATAAATATAAAGAAATTCCCCGTTGTAGATATTTTAGATTCGTATTGTGAATTACTCTCCCTTTTTTTGACATATTTTTGTATGAATTTTGCACATGAATAAAATATTTTATTTAGAATAAATTATTCTTAAGATATTCTGATAATTCTATTTGGTCAATGTGGCTCACATGTCACTTTTTTGTAAACGCGTTTGAGGGTTTTTTTATATCTTCAACAATTTTATAGTTGAAATGTGTCTTATATATTACAGGGAATGGCGTACTTACATAGCAGTGAAATTCGTTCCCATGGCAACCTGAAATCAACTAACTGTGTTGTGGATAGCCGTTTTGTTCTCAAGATCACAGATTTTGGACTGCATAGTATTAGGATATATGACGAAAATGATAATGAGGACTCATACGCTCACTGGAGACGTAAGTATTATTTTTATGTACTGGGTTACACGGAAAGTAATGCGTTTTCTTCCCAATTTTCTAACCCAATACAGGACTCTCATTTCTATATGTTCAACAGTAAGATGCAGAGAAAAGAGAGCCCAAATGTTTCCGATTAATGCCCAAATGCTCGACTTGAAAAATAAAAAATCTACTGTATGTTTTAGCGGGTTCTATTCACGTTCTTACTAATCCTCTCGGAGGAGGAGCGAGGCTTCTTTAACTGTTGTATGATTATGAAACCACTTCCCGTAGAAAAACCGAAATTTATGTTAGTTTGAGTGTTATTTAAACTCAAGTGAAGGGAGTGTAGTAGTTGGTTGTTAGACTGCTATTGAAGTTAGACTATCAGACACAATATCTGAACCCCTCAGAGTTCAAGATCTTTTGTCTGACTATCAGGTGATACCCGTCAAACCCAGATTAGTGCTATTACATCGGATCTTTGATGAAAGATAAGTGTTCCAATTATTAGTTACAGACATTTAGGATAGTGATTAAGTTGACCACTCCCTCGATTTATAACATTTCTTGATATTAGTTTGAAGGATAAATAAAAGCATTGCTTTTATTAAAATGACTGATTTTCCGGTGTACCTTACTACATCCGCGACCGCAGGGTCACGACAATGTTAAATTTGAACAAAGGAACAATGCACCCACTGGTGTCATGTAGAAGTTTCAGGAGATTGATTTGTGGCGGCGGTATCTATATAAGCCAGTAACAACTTTCTGACTAAAATGATAATTTTAGTCCAGTGAATATGTTATGGGCTTATGGAACAGAAGATGCCGAGTTCTAATCTCTTTTATTGGTGGGCCTGGCTGAGAACTTTGAAACAACGCAACCTTCATGAAGCTGTCGTGGTGCCATCTATCCGCCACCACAAGAGCAACCAAAAGCCGTCAGACACGCAGGACGCAGCACAGCAAGCGTTCGAAACACACTTGACGCAACACTAAAGCCTTCAAAACATTCTTGAAGCAACAGCAACAACTCATACGCTCGCTATAACAGCTATATCGTTCGTTCGTCTATCCGCCGACTCACTGGTAGGGGAGTGCGTGGCGATGGTATCTATACAAGCCTGTAACAATCTCCTGACTAAAGTGATTATTTTAGTTCAGTTGCTATGTTATGTACTTACGAATAGGAAGGTATCGAGCTCTAATCTCTTTCAGGCTCAAAGAAAATCGACATATCGACTCTGATATGAACTTAATCCTGGCACAAAAATAACATGTATATGAATAAGCGGTTGGTCGTGAATTGGGCCCATGAATTAAACAACTCACTCATTGGTCCACAACTATGTGACTTGTTGCACTTTGGACAACAGACCGGTTATTAAGTGTTTTTAGTCCTGTCTTTGCCAGTCTTGACTTATAAGCGAAGAGATTGCCACAGGTCTAGTCATACTCTTGTAGTATAACTAAAAAACAATGCGAATTCTAATCAACTAAATGAAAAAATCAGTCAGCGAACTAATCAAAATAAAAAGACTAATGCGTTTTATTTAATCCTAGGTAAATTATGGACAGCTCCAGAGTTATTGAGGATGCACAGTCCACCTTTGGAAGGCACACAGAAAGGGGACGTTTACTCATTTGCTATCATTGCCCATGAGATTGTCGTTCGTCAAGGAGTATTCTACACTGGAAATGATATGTCTCCAAAAGGTAAAATAAAAACTAAGATATATGTTACGTCTGCACAATAGAAAAAAAAATTGAGTTTTGATATTACAGTCCAAAAAAAGAGTTAGAAAAGGTCCTACTCTATCCTAATTACAATAATCTTGTGTGCCTGGGAACGAGCTGTTTCGTAGGAGTTGTGATTTCCTGATTCCCCCCAGTTCCTCCGTCTTGGGCCATTCTGAAATTCATTCCCGTCACAGAGTTCAAATGAATCTGACTTTGCAAAACTGCTGACCACTGGTACGCAGCTAAGAGTCCTGACCTATATCTACGGTGCAGGAGATTCAGGGCTCTTCTGACGACCTTGGAGCGCTTTAGAAGCAGTCACCTGCGTGATATGACCTTTGTGCAGGGGAAAAGTCTTTCTTTACATGTCCCGGCTATCTCCCTGTTTCTCCTGATCATCTTTTGGACTGCCGGGGAATTTCCATGGGACAGTTGTTTGGAGATCAAGATCTGGCTTGCGACATTCTTATGCGGAAAGGTCAAATGGACTTGGTGTAGGCTTTCTTGCTCCTAGGGGACTACAAACAGCAACAATACTCTTGATTACACAGAAGGGGTGAGGAATAGGTAATCAAGGATAATAAATATCTACATTGAAATATTACTTTTTACGAAATTGAAAGAGATTTTAGGTACAGTTTTTAAAAATTATTTAAAAATTTACTAACATTATTTAATACTTCTTGAAATAAGACATTCCAAGTTTTCGCATGTTATTCCCAATAACTTTCATCCGTGCTGTGTATATTTATCAGATTTAGTTTTTCCGTGAAGTTACTGTCATTTTTTAGTGTTCAATGTAATAAAGAAGTGATTAAGTAATTAAGTATGTGTCAGTTCATAATTGTAACAAGCACTCCGCTTCAGTATGTGTGTGTGTGAGGCATTCTTCTTCTGGGAAGGTTATTATTCATGCCTACTCCAAGCAATGCATTGGATGGCATTCAATGTTTCAGATTCGACTAAATTATTCATTTTGTGTAAATTAAGGCATTGTGTCCTTGTTCCTTTACAACTGTCAATGTTTTATAAAATATTCAAGATTTATTCACTGTTTCTAGCGCACTGTCTGCAAAAATCTATGCATTCCATATCACTTTCTTAGAATATTTTCTTAAAATATTTTTATAGTTTTATTTTTAAAAAATTGTGCATTGAGATTCATTGTAGTACAAAGTATTCAACATTAGCAGATTCTTCAAAAATACAAGCAAATGCACTCGATAACAAAAAAAAACGATGCACCAAGAACAAGTTGTTCAAAAGAGACAAAAATTGATTGGGGTAAAAAGATTATATACAGAATAGAAAATGATTAAAATTTCAGAAAAATTGAATTATTTATTTGAGAATTACATTGTTACAAAGTAACGACCTCAATTAGGTGTTGATCCTCCTCTAGCCTGGATGCAAGACACAACGTGGCATAGAGGGATAAAGCCCCCCTGATAGTCTCATGTGGTATTTCCTGCCACATGGGCTCCAATCGTCGCGCAAGTTCATGAATATTCCCTGGTTGGTGCATTCGCCTTCCCATCATATCCCAGACATGCTTGATTGGAGATAGATCTGGCTGGCCAAAGCAGTGTTTGACAAGCTGCAAGACAGTTCACAGCAACACGTGCCGTATGTGGTCTGGCGTTATCTTGCTGAAAAATAAGGCGAAAGGAACAACGGTATCAAAATTGCTCTCAGAATGTCGTAGATGTACCGAAGTGCTGTAAGTGTGTCTCTAATGACGACCCAAGGGATCTAGCTATCGAAAGAACTGACACCCCAGACCATAACTTCTGGTTGAAGGCCTACGTGGCGTGCAGTAGTGAAAGCAGGATCGGCACTCTACTAGGGGGTCTCCAGACACGTCTTTGTTTATCGTCAGGACACAATTGGAAGCGGGATTCATCGCTTAACGCTATGCGTCCTCAGTCAATATGATTTCAACTTGATCGAGCCAAGTACGACTGTAATCTGGCTCGACAATGTATAGGCGTGATTAGCACGTAACGTTGTGGTCTGCATGAGCGTAAATTTCGCTTCATCAGCCGTCTGTGAATGGTCATGGTGGACACTCGTGTGCAGGTCGTACGTTTGTTAGTTGATACTGATGAATCAGGCGCTGTGACAGGTGATCTGTTGTGACCCTAGGTCCACCGTTACCATCATGACGCTGAAATCTGCCACTGTCCACCCATTCTTACCAGCATCTTCTAATGGCCGCATCACTTCGACCCATATGACGAGAGATTCTCCGATTTGCCCAACCTGCCTCTTTCAATCTAATGATAGACCTCTTTCAAACTCTTACAGTTGCTCCTAATAAGCTCGAATCTTGCGGTGAGGCCTTTTTGAGTCGTTGAAAGGTATCCTAAATCGCAATGCAACAGTAATTTTGACCATCAGATTGACAATCGCTTCTTTTAGACATATGCTAATTGCGCAGTTCCTATGCCCTGTAGCTCCCACTGTACATTTATTGGACACACATTTTAATCATTTGCATGTTCGGTGAAAAGGTCTTTGCATACGAAATTTCATTACTATCGGGCAACTCCTTCTTGGTGCGTCATGTTTTTTTTTTGGTTATAGAGTATTTACCACTCTCTTCTACAGCAGTAAATTTCAGTGTTAAATTAAAGGAACAGAGAATAAAGAAAATTTTATATTTCAAGTTTTGACGATGATTTTTTGGAAAACCCGCTTTCTGTTCAATACAATCCCGTATATAATCGTACATATTATTCTACTAATAATAAATCAATTCATTGAATTGACTTTAATCTCTTGTTTTTTAATTTCTGATGGGCACGAAAGGCACTATACTTTGATAGTGTTAAAATGCTGATGTAAAATACAGTTATAATGATCTTAAAATGATGTATGCAAATACAAACGAAAAAAGTTTGTATGCTATGAAGCACATCTGAAACTATTTGTCTTATCATCCCATTTCTCTTTTGATGCTCTTAAGTTGTACTTTGTGTCTTATTTAAACGGTTTTGTGTATTTATGCTCAGAAATAATTGAGAACGTGATGTATGGATCGAAGACTGGATTCCGACCTCTGCTTGAATTGGCCAACTGTGACGAGGGTATCATTCAGGTTGTAAGAAAATGCTGGGCTGAAGAACCTACGGACAGACCTGATTTTCAAACTTTAAAGTCAATCATAAGAAAATTGAATAAGTAAGTAGCATTGTAAAATTCCTTTTTTTTACATATAAAAGTAGTCACTTTTTTATTTAAAAAATGTTGTTTTTTAAAGCCACACTCTAAAGTAAGTCGAGGGATATTGGAGACGGTCCTCGTAATTTTGAACAAGGAGCCACCATGTAATTCCAAAATCAAGACCTTTATTTTAACCGTTTCAAGGGCAGTGTCCAAATGACAAACCTGCCCTTTAAAAAAACTTTTAAGCAAAATTATGAGACTTATAGAAATATTTTTGCAGAAGATAGATTTTTTTTATTTCTTCCTGCCCTTCGTACAGACAGCACCAAGCCAAGTGACCACATTTATTGTATATTTTATACATGAAAAAAAAACGTCAAATACTGGCTCATCTTTCTACCACCTCCTCTGAATTAAAGGGACTGACTAGGTTGGTTAATTATTCCAATAGAATTTAGAATCGTCACGAGAGCTTTGTGATAGATTTCGTAGTGAAACATTTCACTTTGCGAATTTCCTCATCACGATAATAGGAACTTTGAACATGTACATATTTAATGTACAAAATCCTTCTAAACGGGAGAAAAATGGCAGAGACATGATAAATATGTCTAAATATTCTCAGCTGGTGTGACTTGTTGGTGTAGAATAGAGTTCAGGTCGCTAAGCCATGGTTTCAAATATTGGTTTGATTTCACGACTGTATTAGGCTGATCTTTGTATATTAACTGTCAAAAACATACTTTATCTTAATATTATGTTGCACTTAAATTCATCAAAGAATTCTTAGAAGGAACTAGTAGTATTCCGCCACTTAAATGGATGCTACTTCGTCCATAAACACTCATATTATTCTTCAATATATTGCCACTAGATACCTTGCTATATCAAAATAGTTTGAAAATTAAAACTTTAATGAAAGAAATAAAATTCTTTCGATAATTAATCTAAATTCAATTTGATGTCTTTTTAATTAACATTTAAGCAGTGTGTTAGATTATTTTATTATAACTAATAAATATCTTTAATCATCTTATTTTTAGTAGAAAATTAATGTATTTCCATTTTTCAAGCATTGTACTATGCACGATTATTTTGTTAGTGTTAAATACGTGACACATGCCCAGAGAATTTAGAGGGCGTTGAAGAAATCTTTAAAAATATTTATCTTTAGTTATTCTTGTTTATTTCTGAGCAACATATCGTTACAATTCACCCAAACTTGACTTGGAATACCCAAATGGTGACCTGCATTGAACAAAACAATAAAAAAGATAATTACACTACTGTTCGTTAAAATTCCAACACCATAGAGGAACCATACAAATTAACTGTAACAAAACTCAAAACATCTTAAGTATGCAACTGATTGAAATTACAAAATCGTTGGTGCGCGACGCATGGGCCATTCAATTTCCGAAATCGTCAGACAGTTAGGATTTTCAAGGTCGACAGTGTCAAGAATATACAGATGATGGACAAAAAACTAGCGATCGAGCAAACTGCAAAGTACAATTAGCCTTGACAGTACGTTGTGAGAGACGGCTCAGATGTATGGTATGTAACCATCGAAGCCAAACATTAGCTCAAATTACCACCCATTTGAATGACGGTGTCAGTAAATGGACCATTCAACGCTCGCTTCACCGTATTGGTTTCCTGAGTCTTCGACCTACGAGAGTACTATTACTCAATGCTCACTATCAGGCTGCACGTGTTACACAAGAGAGTACCAAGACTGGAGTGTAGAGGACGGAAATGAGAAGTATGGAGTCTCGATTCTGACTACTTCACGCTGAAGGGAGGCTGAGAAGATGGCGTCATGCTCATGCATCCATGAATCCAGCATGCTCTGTTGGAACTGTACAAAGGCATGTTGGTTCAATCATGGTCTGGGTGGGAGGGAGCTCGTGGCTCTGTGATCTTTGGTGAGTGAACCAACCTCACTCAATGTAATTCGGTACGTGATCACCTCCATCCGCTTAAGCTGTTCTGTTATCCGCATGGTAATGGAGTTTTCCAGCAAGACAACTGTACCTTTCATAAGTCCCCTTTGGCTACTGGCTGGTTGGATGAGCATTCCTTTCACTTTTCTGTCATAAATTGGCCACCTAGAAGCCCAGACATCAATCTTATCGAGCATCTTTTAGATGTTTGGGAACAAATCGTGAAAGGCCATCACACAGCACAACGAACCTTACGCAATTATGGACAGCTTTACCCAATATTTGGAAAGGTATTACCTTGGAACGTTTCGAGAAACTTGTTGATTCTATGCCTCGTCCTGTGGCAGTTGTTATCAAGGCCAGAGTAGGCCCAATTCGTTACTAGGTAGGTATTCCTCTAATTCAGTGGTATTTCAGTGTAATAAAAGTTAAAAAATTATTACAAAATGAAGTTATGTATAAATAATATTTTCAGTTTTAATGACTGAGATGAGTTTTAGACACTTGTATTATGCAAACTTTATAGAGAAAGTGAATCAATTTTGCATACACACTTATAATTTTATTTTCGACTTTATATTGTGACTCGTGGAACCCAAGGGCTCCATAGAACACAGTTTGAAAACCACTGCTTTAAGTAACGAAATCGTAGGGAATGTACAAAAATGCATATTCCCAAATGTTTGGCCATTTCACGTTCTTGTAATATTCGAAATGATAAGAAATCCCCTGTAGGTTTGTAATCTGTGTATATCGTTTTCTAGACAAGATTGCATAGCATAAACTATCTAAAAAAGAAAATCAAGAGATGAAACTTCGAAAATCTACAAAACCTCACATTTCCAATTCGGTGAGGTCATTAAGACATACCCAACATGAGTATCCTTTATTACAAGTTTCTCTTTTTTCTCCTTCTGTAGAGAAATTGAAAGTGGAAACATCTTGGACAATCTATTGTCTCGTATGGAGCAATATGCTAACAACCTGGAAAGCTTAGTGGAAGAGAGGACGGCTGATTACCTGGAAGAGAAAAGAAAGGCCGAAAATCTTCTGTACCAGCTGTTGCCCAAGTAAGTAAATTAAAATATTTTTACTTGGAGTATAAGAGAGTAAGTAGATTTGGCGAAACCACCCTTCCAGATATTGTTCTTTTAAACGGGTTTGTTTCTACATGAAATATTCTTGATAAAAAATTTTCACGGAACTATTATCATTTGAGAAAACAAAATTTTAAGTTTAATTCTGTAAAGGAACTAATATTTTCTTTTTATACCTTTACTTTTGATAAACATATCTATTTACATTGCATAAATAACATTTGTCTGTCGCTGGATCTTTGTAAAATGAGTTTCATTTTGCAACCGAATCAGATTTGGGACTCAATTTTTCTTAATCTTGAGAGCAACAATTTTATGTTAGCATTGTATATACACGAGGGAGTGTTAAGAGATTTTTAATTAGTGTGTTGAAATAGCTGAATTCTCTTTTCATTTCGGCAGCATGATGTTCCCAAATATACAATGTATCGTTAAATGCAATAGCTGTTAGTGTACAACTAATAGCTAAAGATATCTCATCCACATAATCTCATGATCTTAATAAGACTGAAAGTTTTTCTTCAGAAAGTTTTCAACAGTGCAAAAAGCACAGCCGCATGCAGAAGCACAAATGATAAAATAGCGGACTGTAGGCAGTAGATTCAGCTTAATGATTTCACTTTGGAATTTTAATGTTACACAACAAAATGGACACAATGATGAATAAAACTTCAATTTGATATTTTTGAAGGTATAATTCACAGGTGAAGAATAATTCACGGCACATAAAATATTTCTCAAGGAGTATCTCCCCAGAAGTAAATATTTAATACGACATCATTTCACACAAGTACGTATTTATATTCTGAAAAAAATAGACACATATTGACTGTTTTAAATGGAAGTGTATTATACTCTATACTAAACACTTCCAATACTATAACACACTACCTAACGGGCTATTATGAATAAACACCTCAGTACAAAAAAAAAGTCTGAAAGTTAAATTGTTAGGACAATGGCATATAAAAATATTTCTCCTGAAATCTTGAAATCGTGTACATTAAATGCCACGTCTCGAAAGCAGTTATTAAAGTAAAAAATTCTGTCACAAAGCATTAGTTTTCATTATTTAATTTTTATGCAAAATAGTATTCACATGTGTTTTTGATTTTGAGGCATTCAATTTTTGAGAAACTTCTTTTGTATGTATTTCAAGTGTGTGTATTTATAAAATTCTTCCATATTACTTATCAAATAAAAAAATGATGCAACAGCTTTTTTTTTATTTCTAATAGACTGGGGATTGGTGTTGTACCGTTGCAAACTTAGTACATTCCCCGGGAGTTGGTACCTTTTTTTAGTACGGCACTATATAGGCGGATACCAATCGCCGCATGAAATTTTGACTCCCAGTTTCCTCCACAGAGGGCGGCACCTGAACTCTGACGATGCGAACCTGTATTAGGATGTAATTTTGCCGAGAGCTCCCAAGACAAACAAACACTCTAGAGCAGTGGCGTAACGTGCACCCCAGCATCGCGGGGAGGGAAGGACTCTAGGGGGCCCAAAGCCTGACAGACGCCAAGTACGAATTTCGGCTTGAGGCACAAAACCTGATTTTGCGGCGGGGGGGGAAGTATTCTCCATTACACCACTACTCTAGAGATCTTTTACATGCTGTATAATCATACAACATGACCACTGTCGATTTTCTGCATCATGAAAATCCACCAATTTGGGCCGAGGTCGAGCCCGCAACCTTGGGTGCAGAAGGTCAGTGACAAAACAACCACACTACCCAGTCGTCGAGACAACAACAACTTAACTTACCATTTTTGAAGTTAATCAGCAGTTTTTGCTTAATATTTCTTAAGAATTAAAAAACAATTTTCTCATTTATTAATTATACAATTTTGTATTAGAAGTTGTAACATCCATTACACTAAATAATATAAAATATTTATAAGTGTAACAACATTTTTTCAGAACATGTGCCCATTCTTATATTTTACTTTTCCTCTTATGCAACACCGAAAGTTTCTCGAGTTCCATCATAAATTTTTCAGGATCTAAAGGGTGTTTTTTAGAGGTATAAAACTTTAAATTGCAATAAAACAACGATGCATTATTCGATTGACATTATTTTTTTTTATTCGAAAGATAATCTTGTGGCATTACATTTTAAATATGATCAAGCAAGGCGTAGATTCGTCGAATGGGCCCAAAACGAGATTGCCGTTGTTCCCGATTTTCATAAGCGAATTTTGTTTAACGATGAAGCGAACTTCTGGTTGAATGGCTACGTCAACAAACAAAACTGCCGCATTTGGAGTGAAGCCAAACCACAGGTGTATGTCGAAACACTGTTACATCCAGAAAAACTGACTGTTTGGTGCGCTTTATGGGCTGGTGGAATCATTTGTCCGTACTTCTTAAAAACGATGAAGGCCACAACGTTACAGTCAATGGTGATCGGTATAGAGCCATGATTACTAACTTTTTCATTCCTGAATTGAACAATCATGATGTCCAACAAGACGGCGCAAGATGTCACACAGCTCGTTCCACAATCGATTTATTGAACGACACGTTTGGTGACCGCCTAATTTCACGTTTTGGACCTGTGAAATTGACCTCCAAGATCTTGTGATTTATCACCGCTAGACTATTTTATGTAGGGCTATGTAGAGTCATTGGTCTATGCGGATAAGCCACAAACGCTTAACCATTTGGAAGACAACATTCGCCGTGTTATTGCCAATATACGGCCACAATAGTTGGAAAAAGTCATCGAAAATTGGACGTCTAGATTGGACTACATCCGAGCCAGCCGTGGCAGTCCTATGCCAGAAATCATATTTAAAATGTAATGCCACAAGATTATCTTTCGAATAAAAAAATCATGTCAATCGAATAATACATCGTTGTTTTATTGCAATTTAAAGTTCTATACCTCTCAAAAAAACACCCTTTATCATGATTAGAGACAAGTAGCCAAAATCTTCATCATTTGGCATGATTCCTGTTGCACTGCATCAGGCACTAGCAAAACAATATATTATCTTAAGACTAACTTCAATGATTGATGCTGGAATTCTTTGATCCTGAAAAATGTGATTTAGGGAAACAAAAATTAAATATAAAAAAAAAAGAATTATTCTCACTCAATTGCCATAAATTTTATTTGCTCATCTTCATTAATTCAAAAAGATTACGGCACATTTTCATGTACGCCGACGTATAAACAAAAATTTTAAGAAAAATGAGTAGCTCGTAGCTTCTTCTCGCGTACGTGACAGTTCCTATTCAACAATACAGTTATAACTAAATGACAGGAACAGCCATTGTTCTTAACTACTCTTCCTACTGCTCATTGCTTCATATTGAGCATATTTCGATGAGCAGAAATCAGCTCATATTCAAGCGGTTTTTCAATTGCTTAACTGAAATTCTTAATTATGATGCGCATGTACTTGAAGGATATGAACAAATTTATTGAGAAAATTTAATGTTTCTTTCATTTTCAGGTCAGTTGCCAGTCAACTAATTCACGGAAAATCAGTCACAGCAGAAGCATTTGATGGCGTCACAATTTATTTCAGTGACATCGTTGGATTTACATCTCTATCGGCTCAAAGCACACCAATGCAGGTGATTGTTCAACGCATTGGTTTACGATAAGACGGGCTTAGTCACATTTTATTCTATTCGTTATACTTAAAAGCATTGAAGTGTATAAATGAAACATATTTTTGTTACAATAAATACATATGAAAACAATCTATATTTTTCTGCATAATGTGTCCACATACGTTACGAGTAAATAAGTTGAATGCTTTTTTTATCGCCAGCCTAATTATCAGAATGCGTAACTCCACAAAAGAACTAAATTTGATAAAGGAGTGCTACGGGCCAAGTGCACTGCTCGGCGCTATTCCTTAATCGCACCAAATAGCGGTTGTTTTCGAGTTGCATGGAATCCGCGATGGCAGCCTAGCAGTAATGTCAGGAAAATAATTGTTAAGAACTGTTTTGAAATATATTTGAAACGAAAATATAGGAATGGATTAAAAATAACCAATATCAATCAATGATGAATATTAATATAATATAATAAAAATTATACATAATAATAATGTTAATGTATTATTATATGATATAATTTAATAGAAATTATGATAAATGCTTTTTTATATAATAATAATTATTATATATAAAATGATATTCATATATATATATAATATAATTATTATATACAATAATGCTCATATAATATAATAATTATTATATAAATAAATAACATTTGTAATATTTATAAAAATAAAATAAGGAAATTATTATTATAAATAAATAATATAAAAACAATTATTATATATAATTATTATATTACATTATATTGTAAATAAAATAATTACGTAATATTTATTAAAGTTAGTAATGAATATCAATTAATAAGTGCTGATAACTCGCGATATTTCAAAATCTGTCAGTTCCTTCAATGAATTTCGCTTGAAGAACAAATGCAATGGAAATGGTTAAATTTTTAAAGAAATCGTCTGAAATTATAAATGTTACCGAGGAAAAAAACCTCCATTAAAAATAACTTTAATATACCTTATCCCCATGGCAACCACACATTACTACACTTTAGAAATATCAAGGTAACCATATTGTAATGTTATCGCCCATCTTGATCAACATAAACAACAACTTGGCACTTAGCACCCCAAAAGGAGTTATGCATTCGGATAACTAGGCCGACGATATAGTTTAGTTTTTTAACTAATATCGTTCACTTATATTAATTTTAAATATTTAGTACATTAATTGCTTAATTTTTTTTAATTTTGGTAAAATTAATAGTTTTGTATATAACTTAGTATATTACTATTTAAGAATTTTTTGAAATTACGAGATATTTGAAGATATGTGTATAGAATTTAGAAAATTGATAGAAATATCATTTGAAAAGCTAAATGAATCTTCGTGGAACGAATATAAAAAAATTAAAATTATTTATCCACTACTAATTAGAAACAGAATGAAATGAATATATTATACAATATATATAATTTCCAGTTCAGAGTATATTGGCAGTTAGGAGAATATCATCACAATGAATTTGGAAAAAAATTCTTAATTTTTTGTAGTAATTAATTAGTAGAGCCTGCTATTAATCACGTCTCCAATTAAGTCTTCAAAACTAGTTGACAATGACCTAAATAATTGTTGTTTTATTGTATTTAGTATTTCGCACGAGTTTGCACGTAAAAAATGCAATAGTATTTGCATGAAAAAAATCATCTACTATCCACTATTAAAATGATTAACACGTATGTGAAGTGGCGTGAGAAATTATATTTTCTCTAAGACTTTTGTTTTTAAAATTTTCACAATAGGTCGAAAGAAATTTACACAGATACTTTTTCAAAGATACTTAGATTATTTTTTTAAAATATAAGAATATTATTTATGTTTAAAATTTATAGTTACGTTTGTTCTACTTGTTATTACCTTATTTACTTATGTTATATATTAGTTACATACTCTTATCCGTGAAAAAAAATCTATTGGAAGTGATATTTTTAAATCATATACTTTTGAAAAATAAGAAGATTCTATGAATATAACTCTGCAAAACGTATTGATATAATTTTGTTTATGCAGGTGGTTGATTTGCTGAATGACCTGTATACATTCTTTGATTCCATTATTGAAAACTTTGACGTGTATAAGGTATAAACATGCATTTCTTTCCTTTTTATGAATATAGAAACTTTTAATCTTTTAAAAAAATTTCTGTCAAATCTATCGAAATTTATATATTTAAATGTGTTACTTTGTGAAGGGGCTTTATCGTGTCTTCTATTAATAAACCTCTTGGGAAAAATTTGGGGTTTGTCAAAGTAGCCCGCTAATTTGGGGAGATGGATATTTTAATTTAACTAAGTTGGAGACACATTTGGAATCCATTAAAAAATATATCTAATATTTTTAAACAAATACAATCTAAACTAAGTTTTGAAGGGGTTAAATTAACATGATATAAAATTCTAATTTAAAGGAAAGGTGCAACAATTTTCAATGTGTTTCGAATCGTAAATAATATCATTTAAATTACAGGAAAACTCAACTGAATATTTCTGTTTCTCGTCCATTAAAACAAAATATTCTACAAAATTGATTTTTTTGTTGTTGTTGTTGTCTCTGGAAAAAAAAATGTAAAAGCATATAGACATAAAAAGAATTTTTCAAACTGCTATATAGCATTTTAAATGCATTTAATTCATCATTTCACCTTCAAATATTTAAAACTCGTGTCCGACTACGTTCGGGACCGTGATTTAAAAAAAAGCATAAATGGATAGTTTTCATGATATTTAGTGTAACTTAGATTAGAATACATGTATAAAACTGCTTTAAGGACATTATGACGAAAAAAATTATTTTAATGGAATATTTTGACAAAAAATTAAGAATAACCTTTTTCAAAACGTTCTCCTTTTATAAAAAAAATGCTTCTATAATAATAAAAAAAATATTTTGCTTATATAAAGTAAAAACTTCTCCAGAGAGTCTGAACTGGGATTTTTGAAAAATTCACATTTTCAGAGTTAACACCAACTGAAATAACTATCGGCATTTTTTTCTTAAAATTTCTCCCCTCTGCTGTAGTAAAATATGTATAAATCCTCTTCTAAGTTATATATTTCAAAAATTCTAGTTCAGCCTCTGTACAGAAGTCTAAGATATATACAGGTAAAATATCATTATAATGGAAGCATTTTTCATAAAAGTAGAATATTTTAAAAATGGGTCATTCTCTATGTTCATTTTTTGTCAAAATATTGTGCTTAAATAATTTTTATTGTAATAATATTCTTCAAGCAATTTTATATACGTTTTCTAATATAAATAATACTAAAAATCATAAATATTATCCATTTATAAGCCTTTTCAAAATCACAGCTCCGAACGTAGTCGGATACCTTAATCGAATCAATATTTTTTGGTACCTCATTATTGATCTGAAAACTTTATATTTTTAAAATTAGCTTGAAACTACATATCTAGTGGAGAAAAAAACTAAAAGAAGATACAGATAATACAGGCTTTGCAGTTATAAATAAAAGTAAAATTTAGGTCGGTTCCTATAGAATATTAGTATTTTTCCCAGAATATTAATAAGTATGCAGTTTTTAATTTCCCTGTTGTTTAATATGGTTTGGATTGTTATCTAAAATATGTTTGTCTTATAAGTATTGAATATATTTAAACATAATCACGCACGAACTAATTTTTGGAGCGTTATTTGATTTTTTTTTTAACATTTTGCTGATAAAACATTTTCAATGAGCTCGATTCATGTGACGTCATAGTCACATGATAGTAAAAGCCACGTGATTCTAGCGAATCATTTCAAAAATTCATGCGACGTCATATTCACACGATAAAAACAATCTTGTGTTTCTCTAGCTAATCAGTTCACGTGCTCCTTTGTTGCCTAATTTTGCTCTTTGCAGAAAGTTTCTCTTAAAAAGTGCATATGTATGCAAAATACATTTGTTTAAACTTATAAACATAAAATATGTTTTTTTTTAACTTAAAAAAAATCTGTGTTTGAAGAAAAAAAATTTCCTAACATATTTAATAGTGATCTTCACCCAAATATGAAATTTGAAATTTTATCTGAGTTTTACAAATAGAACAAGTACAATTAGTTTAATGTTTGTTTTAAATTCAATGGAAAGCACGTGTTTGTTTTAATCATGTGACTTCATGAGTTGAGCCCATTATAACTAAATCTACAGCTAATATGATCTGGCTCCATCGCTATATGGATGAATTTTTAATCATTTTGACTCATTTGATTGGATTAAGACTGAAATAGTTTTCATCATGTAAAATAATCTGTAACTGAAAACGATTTTACTTATACTTTAGGAGGTTTTCTTTATTGTTTTAAATTTATTTTCAAGAAATTATATTAATGGAAAGCAATATGTAGATGCATGCTTAAGTGATATTTTAAATTTACGATCATTAAAAGTAATAAATGAAAAATAAAATATATCAGTTAATGCAGATATGCAAATCTCGGATAGCTCAAATTATACTGGGTGATTTATAAAGAAGTATACATTTTCCAAATGCTGTAAAACGATAACAAAGACAAGCATCGCCTCAGTGAACCGTAAGGTAGATGTACTCTTGAAGTTTGGGCCTAATCCCTGACAGAAGTGATGTAGGCAATAGCATACGAGTCATGTGACCAGTCATTCAAGATGGTGGCGTTTGCAATGAAAAATGCTTTTAGTTCTTCAATTTAGTAAAATGTCATGGGAACCACTTTTTGGGATATGTTAACTCCTTGGTTGTTGCCACGGTTCATAATATTGAACTCTTCAATCATATTTTAGATTTTGCTTCTCACCTTTTTAATGCTTTAATTAGTATTATATAGGCTGTATTTTTAAACAGTATTTAAATTTTAAGCAAATATTTGGCCCATCACCGAATCGAATACTGTAACATCCATTCGCAAAAAATTAATGTATAATTTTTGATACAAATTTAATTCTTGTTTGCGTGTATTTTAGAACAAAAGATTTAGCTTTTAACGGTGTAAGACCAATGTTTTGTTTGAAAATAGTAAGAAGAAAGCAATAACAATATAGTACTCATTAATTGTTACATGAAATTTTCAAAAAAAAAAAAAAAAAAAAAAAAACTTCGAGAAATAATCATAATGACTTCAATGAGAAAAGTTGTCCTTTATTATCCTGTTCTAGGTGGAAACCATTGGTGATGCCTACATGGTGGTATCGGGTCTGCCGGTTCGAAACGGAAATTTGCACGCAAGAGAAATTGCAAGAATGTCCCTCAGGCTTCTGGATGCTGTTCTCTGTTTTACAATCAAGCACAGACCTAAAGAACAGTTGAAACTTAGAATAGGAATTCACTCTGGTAAATTCAACATTTTTTAGTCAATTTATATTGATCTTCGACAAATTTAAAAACAAAATTAAAGGCTCATTCCAGTCTATACATAGAAGAAAAATAGGTACCAAATAGGAACGATATCGATCAAATGTTGAAAAGAAACCTGAGCTGGCTCCCCCTTCTCCGTACTACCACACTATACCAATGGGAAGATTTTGAACCCTTACAGATTTAACGTGCATCGGCCCCTGTATATCACGGGTCTTCAAAGGAGCTGCAGGGCTCAAACTTGTGATACAATGGTTTCGAGTCCACGACCATAACCACTAGAGTACCGCGGTTTCGTAGGTTTACTTGCAAATAGGAAACTTATGAAGAAACTACAGCAGCGTTCCATTCTAGCTGCTCACTCTCTTTGTGTTCCTCGAAAATTCGTTAAAAGATAATTCAATGCAATAAGTTTATTCAGCGCTTACAAATACGGAGCATTTGTGTAACGAAGCGCCAGGAATGTGATTCGGTTTGCAATTGTTGTTGCTCATGCCACCTGTTTGACGTAGTCTGATCGAGGCCCACGAAATTTATCGTGGTACTATTAGATGTACGCCTGTCATTGGCCTTAGCCTTGAACACCATACAAGGGACAGTACGATTTAGCTCGGTGAAATTCCAGAAGGAACGATAGATGGCGACATCACCAATCTTCACCTCCACAATTTAAGTATAGAATTGGAGGGAGGGAAATATTTTCCAGTCCCCTGCACTCGTGGCTTCAGTACAGGTGCGTGGTTCTCGTGACCGCCCACAAGACTTTCGAACCCACTGATTTAATGAGCACGTACTCCGTGTGTACTCAGAGAATATTTGGTGGCATCGGGCATTGAACCCAGACCTTCCTTCTGGAGTCCAATACTCTAACCCCTAGGCTACCCACGGCCCGGTTTTCAGTTGTACAGTTAATCTGCATTGCAAACTATTGAATGTGAAATAGAAATCAGAGAGTACCTGTTATTAATAAACATCCTAAAACTTAGCTTACATATTCTTGATTCGTTAGTTAAATTGGTATTTTAATTTCAATTCAAAGTGCAAATATTTATAGCATGAGAACAGACTTTAAGGAATATAATAACTATTTAAGAAATTCGAAAGATTACCCATAGTACGAATTTGGAGCTTTGTTCGGGAATATCTATCACCTTTTTTTATGTCAAATGATCCAACCCTATCTAATATCTGAAAAACATTATGCAATAACTGTACTATAAGTCACATTAAAAATTAATATCATTTACACTGAAGTGCTACTAAATTAGGGATAGAAAGGGCTATGAAAACTGTGTAGCGCTGCGCATTGTTTATGCGTAAGTTAGGGCACTGTGGTAACTGCATATAAAGCATGTAATGTGATTGTTCTGAATTAGTTGTTGGATTTATGATCATGTATGCTAGGGTGGAACTGTATACGGCCATGGTGGCTCAGTTATGGTCTGGGGTGTTTTTTCATGGCACTGTTTTGGTGCGTGTACCCACCTCCCTCAATATAGTTCGATACATAGTATTGCTGGGTGATCCCCTCCATCAGTTTATGTTGTACTGTTATCCGCAAGGCAATGGAGTTTTCCAGTTAGACAACTGTACTTCTCACAAGTCCCAGTGGTGCTACTGGCTGGTTGGATGATCATTCCGCTGACTTTACTGTCATAAATTGGCCACCTAGAAAAGCCCAGGCTTAAATCTTATTGAGCATCATTTAGATGTTTTGGAACAAATCGTGAAAGGCCATCACGCATTATCAACGAACCTTCCTGAATTATGGGCAGCTTTACCCAGTATTTGGCAAATCATTACCGTGGAACGTTTCCAGAAACTTGTTGATTCTATGCCTCGTCGTGTGGCAGCCGTTATCAAGGCCAGAGGAGGCCCTACTCGTTACTAGGTAGGTATCTCCAATTCAAAAGTACTTCAGTTTGTATAGGCTCAATTAAAATGCTTTAAAGGAGTTGTGGAAATGCAGAAAAAGTAGAAAATCAGCGATAAAGCATTCAAAAAACCGGAAATCACGAAAAATTGCTGATTTACTCAGGTATGCAACTCTAAATATTTCCAAGAACATCGAAAAAAGAGTGTCATTTATTTAAAAAAACATTCGAGAGTATCGTTAACATTTCGGTGTTGCTTGTAGCTTCGTTAAATCAGCAGCCAAGTTGATCAGTTAATTATGATTAATTGGCTGTTTGTTTATTGGCGTCGCACTTAAAAGCGACACGAGACCTATTGGCGACGGTCCTCCTAATTTTCAAAAAAATTGTGTAAAGTTTGGATTTTGCTAGTTCTTTCAGTAGTCTGACCACCGCTAAATTCGCCTCCGTTTACAAACATTTCTTTCGCATAGATATCCATAAGACTTGCAAGAAACAATGAACATTTTGAAGGTCCCTAGAATTTTTGTAGCATCAAATATTACTTGTGTTGCGAAAAAGTATAAATACAAGTCAAAATTAAAAGTTGAATTGTGCAAGTATATTACTTGGTTTATTTAATTTTAACTCAAATACATAGAACTGGATTATTTTACACGATTTGTAATTGTTAATGTTTTCGTCATATTTCAGGACCCTGTGCAGCTGGTGTGGTTGGATTAAAAATGCCTCGATTCTGTTTATTTGGTGACACTGTAAATACAGCTTCCAGAATGGAATCAAATGGAATGCGTAAGATATTTTTTTTAAAAAAACTTACACACACACACACACACACACACACACACACACATATATATATATATATATATATATATATATATATATATATATATATATATACTTTATAATCATATAATAAACTCGAACTATATTTCAGACATTGGGAGATTTATGTAGTAAGTCTTATTAATTAATTTATTTATTCTTAAATTTATAGTGATTTTGAAAAGTGTTTCAATGTATAAACAAAATATGAATCTATAGAGGAAGATAAATTTATTCAAACCGAACTGCGTATGTATACTAAAATATAATATATACTATATCTTTATACTTAAACAAATTAACATTGGACCTGAATAATTGTCTTCCTTTTGCCGCCAATTATATCTATATACAGGGTGTCCGAAAAAGATTGTACCTTTTTTAAAATTTTTCCCTGGTTTCTCTGAGGTACTATTAGAATGTTTAATTATACCCGAAATTAGGTAATATAGCAGTTTTTTTTTACCAAAAATGAACCTCTCAAAGATTTAAAATGGGTGCCCTTATTTCCGTCCATATTTGCACCAACATGTCTCTTGTAACGGCAGAAAAAGAATGTACCCTTTTTCTTTATTTTTTACTCTAGATACCCAGTTTGTAGAGAGTGGTGAAAATTGGCCTGAAAGCTACTAAATATACTCCAAATTTTGAAATATTCTCCTTTTCTGTGTGCACAAAATTGTCGACATGGCGCCCACCAAATCCTAGAAGTCATTTTGTGCTGTGGAATACTCAAAAACAATGTCTGTTATCACAATTCAACGCAGCTTTCGGTGACAATTTGGGGTTAATCCACCGGAAAAGAACTCGATTAAAAGTTGGCGTACAAAACTAATGGAGACAGGTTGCCTTTGCAAAGGCAAAAGCACCGGGTGTCCGCGTTCGGAGGAAAGAGTTGATAGAGTTTGGCAATCCTTCCTTCGACTATATAGTAGCTATCAGGCCAATTTTCACCACTCTATATACACTGGGTACCTAGAAAAAATAAAGGAAAAGGGTTCATTCTTTTTCTGTTTTTACGAGAGATATGTTGGGGCAATATGAACGGAAATGGAGTTTCGACTACATATCTGCCGTATCACGAAGGGCACCCACTTTAAATCTTTGTAAGGTGCAACTTTGGTACAAAAAGAAATTGATATATTACCTAGTTTCTGGCATAATAAAACATTCCAATAGTACCTCAGAAGAACTACAGAAAATTTTTTTAAAATGTTAAATCTTTTTCCGACACGCTGCATATATAAATTTCTTATAAGTAATACTACAAGTATATCTTTTACACTATTACAATAACATTGCTGGTCCGGACTTTTTACATCCATCGCGTTAAATATAAGAAAACAATACAAGCTATTAATTATCTAATGCATTCAAGCACATATAGTAGCTCACACTTCATAGTAGAGAACAAACTATGTTGATTAAGTTAATTGGTTCATTCGTGAATATCATAATTTGAATTCTTTTGATATATAAATAGCGATTGTACGTTTATCTAGTTTTTATAAAGCTTCCATAATTTTTGTATGGGTGCACAATATTCTATTACTTAAAGGTCAGATTCGGGATACTAGTATGATTATGAAACTAAAAGGAATATTTAAAATTTATGATCCAAATATATTGAGCTCGTAAAATAGAAGTCGATTCCCAGGATAGCAAAGAATCTCTCTCTTTCACTTATTGTTGAAAGCTTCGGAGAGAAGCGAAATATGTTTTGTTGCCAAATGAAGAAAAATATAGTGTAAGAGCTTAAAATAAGTTTTACACAAAAAAAAACTGGGACTAGGAAAAAACTGTTAAAAGTTATAAATTACAATTTATTAATAAACTCATGTTATTTAATCTGCACTAAGAAACTTACGGACGTATATTAGGTTCTTTTTCGCATATAAAAAGAAAACTTAATTTTGTATTTTTTTACAAATTAAGCTTCTTCATTAATGTATCCGACATCGTTCGGAACCGTGATTTTAAAAAAGCGCATAAGTGGATAATTTTCATGATATTTAGTGTCACTCAGATTAGAATCCATGCATAAAATTGTTTTAAGGACATTTTGACAAAAAAATTATTTAAATATAATATTTTGGCAAAAAGTTAACTTAGAATAATCTTTTTTCCAAATGTTCTCCTTTTGTGAAAAATGGATCTATTATAATATTTTGCCTGTATATAGCTCAGACCTCTCTACAGAGGCTCAACTAGAATTTTTGAAAAATTCACATTATTTTCAGAGTTACCACCAACTGAAACAATTATTCGCGTTTTTTTCTTAAAATTTCTCCCCTCTGTTGTCGTAAAATATAAATAAACCCACTTCTAAGTTATATACTTCAAAAATTCTAGTTGAGCTTCTGAACAGAGGTCTGAGCTATAGACAGGCAAAATATTATTCTAATAGAAGCATTTTTCACAAAGGGAGAACATTTGGAATAAAAATTATTCTAAGTTAATTTTTTGCCAAAATATTGTATTTAAATAAAACGTTTTTGTCAAAATGTCCTTAAAACAATTTTGTGCATATATTCTAACCTTAGTGACACTAAATATTATGAACATTATCCATTTATGGGCTTTTGAAAATGACGGTTCCGGACGTAGTCAGATACCTTAAAAAAAGTGCTATTTTTAATGCGTATATCACATAAACTAATATGAACTGAACGACTTTAGTCATGTAGCTTCTTGCAAAAAATACAAATATATCAATCTTTTGAAGAAGTTCAAAGTTCTCCATACGAGGGTGGTCCCCAAGTACCCACTCTGACCAAGAAATGGCGGTGGTTGTTTGAAAAATATCTCTGTATTAAAAAGTACGTAATCTATAAAGCCTATGTTTCAAATTTGAAGACGCAGCACTGTTTAGCATTTGTTTGGCAGCCATCCATAGTGAACGTTTTCAATTAATTTGTGAAAATGGAGAAAATTGATCATCGTTATGTGACACAATACTTTTATATGAAAGGCCTCAGTCTAACCAATATAAAATCTGAGCCAGATTCTGCTTTGGGTGAGTCTACTCCTTCGTTTACAACAGTAAAATAGTGGGTAGAGCAGAGTTTAAACGAGACCGTACGAGCTGTCAAGACGAGTATCGCAGTGCTCCACCAAATGAGGTGCTGACTCCAGAAATGGTGAAGAAAATACGCAAAGTGGTACTGGATGATCGTGCGAGAGCTAGTAGACACTGTAGGCATTTCAAAAAGTGCGGTACATCGTACATTATCTGAAAATTTGGACACGAGGAAGCTGTGTGCAAAGTGAGTGCCGCATTTACTCTCACTCGAGCAAAAACAGTGTCGTGAAGATGTTTCAATTGAGTGTTTCGTGAAGCTTCGCAGCAACAAAGCAGAATTTTTACACCGTTTCATAACAATGGATGAAACATGGATTCATCTCTTCACGCTCGAGACAAAAGAACAATCAAAACAAGGGACTGAAAAAGAAGAACCGGCTCCAAAGAAGGCGAAGACCGTTTTATCTGCACGAAAGGTCATGGCGTCGACTTTTTGGGATGCGCGAGGGATAATTTTCATTGACTATCATTTCATTGACTGACATTTCATGACTATCTTGAAAAAGAAAAAATTATCAATGGCGAGTGTTGCGCAAACTTGTTTCAACGCTTGAGCGGAAAAATCAAGCAAAAACGGCCGCATTTGGCTAAGAAGAAAGTGTTGCTTCATCAAGACCTACTCACAAATCCATCATTGCAATCGCCAAAATTAATGAATTAAAAAGTTTGAATTGCTATCTCATACATCCTATTCACCATCCTAATCAAATTATTTTCTATTCTCAAACTTGAAAAAATAGTGCAATGGTCAAAGATTTTCCCACGATGAAGAAGTACTGTCGGTACTTAATGGCTATTTTGAGGAGCAAGATAGTTCATGTTATAAAAAGGCAATCGAACTTATTGAACATTACTAGGAAAAGTGAATAGAACTGAAAGAAGATTATGTTGAAAAATAAAAAATATTTTTTCCCAAAACTTTTGTGTTTTCTTTGTTGTGTCGGGCACTTCTGAGACCCCCCTCGTATAAGAATTTTTTTTTTCAAATAACAGCTTAATTCTAATTAATTTTGTATTTTTCCCGTGATATCCTTTGAAGTCCTATTTTTTTCACATTCAGTATTTACATAGTTTTTGCTTAAAAATGCCAGTGTTGTTTCATAGATTTTAGGGGACATAAATTTATTCAAAAAGTTAATTCTGTTTCATAAAGTGTTATATGATCTTCATATAAATTTCAATACATTAATAATAAATTATATTTTCTTAGCTTTGAAGATTCACGTGAGTAGCAGCACTAAAGAAGTACTGGACACTTTTAAAACATTTCAACTGGAACTAAGAGGAGAGATTGAAATGAAGGTATGTTCTGTGTCAATGGAATTATTTATAATTGCGTGAATTATGCCATTACAGTTCTTCCATACATTATAAAAGCTACACAATATGAAAAAAAATGCTTAGCACAAATAATTTTAAAAAATTAATTTTTTATCCCACCTTTTTACATATTTAGTTTCTATCGAATTTCATTGTGTTATCAAAAGGAAAAGTCTACATCAGGGATCGGCAACCTTTTAGCTGTGATGGACCAAACCAATCAACCTATAGGATTTAGCTGGCCACACAGTAGAACATTTTTGAAACAATTCGCTTCCCGCAATAATGCGGGCAGAACTAGAAAATAGAGGTCGATGATATAGATATTTACAGCTTTAATATCTTTTAACTCTGCATCATTTGAGAATATTTCTTATCAAAAATAAACAGCATAAAGTATAACTATTTCTTCCACAAAAATTTTAAAATATTGAAATTGTAGATATATTATGTATTATTAAACATATTTATTAAAATATGAAAAAGACAATATAAGTATTTCCCTTCGTTATCGTTAAATAAGAAGATAAATAAAAACTTTATAGGGAACCTAGCTACACTTTCATATCGCAGAATTAGGGATGTAATTTGGTACTTTCAATTTGATACAATTCTCAGCATTTAGATGTTAAACAATTTCTTTGCGAACTCGAAATATTTTTTATGTAAGGGAATATTTTTTTTTACTTAGATAGTAAAGTCAAAAGCGGAGAGCAGAGTACATGCATTTTATCTCTTCAAACAATTAAATCTCTCCAGCAGTAGCATTCAGTAATTTACAAAATAGCTGTAAATTTATCTTTAGAGAGAGTAATTCTATAACCGTCCATAATTCTGAAGATGTTTGTCAAATAAGGTCCATTACAAATTTATCAACTTCCATCCACTCAGAAATTGACAAATTTGTTGAATAGTGCAGAGTGCCACTAAAAATTGAACCGCGTGCTACATGTGGCACAGGTGCCATAGTTTGCCGACACCTGGTCTACATAATCTTTCATTTTACAAAAATACTAACTAGCTCAAACCTGAGATTAATAAAGTAATTTAAGATGTGTGAAATTTGTTACTTACTATTACTTGGAGTTAAATTCTGTGGGAACATTCCAAAGGGAATATATACTAAAAAAAATGCTTTTATCTTTGATTATTTCAGGAGTAATAAAAAAAGGTGTTGTTGCCGTAGATATAAAATTTTTCGATACAAAATTATATATTTTATTTCTTGTAAAAAAAATGGTCATTTTTAATTTATTATCCTAAGGGCAAAAATATTGTACACTTTCTTTTAGTATTTTATATACAATGAACTCAAACTCAAAATCAGTGACGCAACAACAGCCCACGAGATCCAGGATTTACTGTGCCTGTCCTAGTATATGCGACCATTGGGCGTTGAGGTTCATGAGCAGATGTCCCAATCAGGTGGTCTGTCCGGAGCGAGACCCACAGTGTTTATAAGTCCCCAAGCGAGCTTGGTAGTTATCGACCTACTTAAATACAATAAGATGTGTCTATTCTGGAAAAACACATTCAGTGCACTAGAAAACACCGCTCCCGAAGCACCAATAGAAACCCCAGTTCAAGCCCATAAATCTCCCGAAAGCACCTCCCACATACCAAAACAGACTACTCAATCACCGAAGCTGCCTCCCCCCATCATGTTACTGATAACTGATGACCTCAGACAGCACACCAAAACTCTTTCTGAAAAAATGCTCGCTCTACGTATTAAAACTGCTGGAAAATACGTAAAACTGTACACAGACACACACTAACACAACACGATACACTTAAAGAATTACTCGAAGTGCTTAAATATCCATTCTACACCTTTACACCCAAACACGAGCGACCCATCAAAGTCGTAATTAAGGGCCTTCCCCGTACAACTAAAACGGCAGAAATCCATTCAGACCTTCTTGATCTGGGATACACACTCAACAAAGTCACTCAACGCACAGGCAACATCACCAAACAACTCTTACCAGTTTTCACAATCTCACTTCCAAGAAAAAAATACTTTCAACGAAAATATCTTCCATCTTAAAACTCTAGGATACCTAGCTATTACTGTTGAAGGCTTTGAAAGCAGAGGAGTAATCCAATGCTTTCAATGCAATCAGTTCAACCACACGGCAGAACACTGCCACTTGACGCCCAAATGTTTAAAATGCGGAGAGAAACACCAAACCAGGGACTGCCAGATCAAGAGGCTGGATACCCCCTTCTGCATTAACTGCCAGGTTCACGGCCACATGGCCAATTACAGTAAATGCCCCCTCTTCCCCAAACCACGCAAAGGCACTAACACAAAAACTACCCCAATTATCTCCAATAATTTTATCAGGCCCAATTTTTCTAATGCACAAGCCACCCAACAAACTTCTCATACCGACACTTCACAACAGATGGCACCACTCGCGACAACCCCATTCGACACACAAACTCCCAAGAAAATACCCACCCCTCTTATTTTAAATACTCAAAGTTCCAACACGCAAAACGATTCCCTTAACTTAATCAATCAAACGCTGCAACAAACTATACATGCACTTTCTACATTAGTACAGCATATAAGTCAACTAACTTCAACACACAACCAGCTCCTATACCACCAATACCCTGCAACAACAAAAACACTTTAAAGACATCTCTTACTAAATCGCAAATTGTCACTCAAATTAATGAACTCCTCAGTCAATATGACGGAGCGAGGGACTAAGTTTTTCTTAGTCGTCTTATTATTTCTCACATTATTAAATTTAATTTTGGCCTAACTTTTTTGCCCCTTCCTACCCCTGCGACGCTATTGCTAAACCAATAGAGAGGCTTGCTCACTCACCTATTTGACCAATTACAGTGATTCTTTTCATACGACGGCAGGAATTTCTCACCTCTGGACAGTTGGATTCTCCATCTTGATGACGTCATCTCCTCTGCACCCCATAAATCTTCATGACCAGAGCCACCCGTTAAGTGTCGCACGGCTCCCAGTGAACTGTCGCGTGCATCAATCACGGACTTTGCTACTCTGAACTCCTAGTGAAAAACTGTGATACTACAAGGGACTTTTTATTACAGACAATGAATATTTACTTTGTGTTTTTTCCTTATTTTTTAATAGTGTGTATTTTATGTTTAAAATTTTTAAGTGCATAACAATATCTACCAAAACCACGCCAAGGAAACTTTTACATTTATGACATGGGACGGAGGGTTAACTTATAACCCAGTTTCCCAATGACCCCCAGCTTTCGTTATTCTGGAAAAAGGGGGGGTTACATTTTTACCCACATTTGTTAGTTTAGTGTCACACAATTACGCTGACACAACCATAATAGAGCAAAACTTAACACCAAATCTAAATATCCCCTCGAAGTATTCATCAACTCCTTAACTGCCACCGGCGTATATATCCGTCTCTTTCAACCGGTGCGTTCTGCGCTCCGGACGTATATATATATATGTCTTTTTGAAAGGTGATTCTTTCCTTTGCGTTGGTATTGGTAAAACTACTCCGAAGGCCTTAGAATGCAATAAAACGACCTTGACAGTGTTTGTGAAAAATTTTCTGATTTCAGAAAAAAATTTGCTTATCTGTGCTTCTTCTTTTCCCCCGATACACCGCATAAGCGCGCCTGTAGGAAAAACGGCGGCACTAGGGAGCACGTCACGTAACTTTTAATCGGCAGTTAAGTAAAAATTTGGAAAAAAAATATTTGTATTTCTGAATACATAGTAAAAAGTATTCCCATAAACATTTTGCTGCTTATTTTTGTAAATACTGTGTAAAATCTAAACACACACAAAAAAAAACAGAGTGCTGATAAAGACAAATGACTGTAATTAGTTATATTAATTTTTTTTAGGTGCACGAAAAGTAGATGTTAAAAAATATCATCCTAGAAGGACGAATATATAAGTTTATGACAGCCGTACTCCCAGAACAGGGTTACTCAACCTCTTTTTTCTCCTCGGGCTACATACAAATGACTCGTATTTCACCCGGGTCGTAAACATAAGGATTAAAAAGAAAAAGAAACATTTTCCTTTGCTTTTAATCCTTATGTTACGACCCGTGTGAAATAAAAATTAAAAGAAAAAGAAATGTTATAAAACCATGGCTACAATAGACATTTAAAAAGTGGAAAATTGATCAAAATATTAAAAAACACGCAGTTTTTGTGGTTTTTACTTCAATACTACATTTACCCCTATCAAACACACACAAATATTGATTTTACGCATTTTTAATGAGTTAAGGTAGTGTTTCACAAAGTGTGTGTCGCCCCCCCCCTAGAACGGCGGGATAAACCTACATAAGGAGCGAAAGTATATCGAAAAGTCGAAAATAAAATATTATTTTAAAAAATTGATTAATTTACTAAAAGGAAGCAAAACCAAGTCCATTCTGACATAATAAAAATAAAATACACATTTACACTGATGTAACACCCTTATAAATGTATCAGTACAGCACAATGTCAAGTTTAATAATTATCAGTCACCCGATGGGCTTGCCTTGTATAAAATTATATATAAAATTTAACACTTTTCTTGATAATTTGTACAGTTTATATTTTAAGCCAAATTGTGAGCAGCTTTAGCGTCAAAGAATAGTATTATTGTATTAAATATATTGTTATTGTATGGAGGATGACGATGAAAATTATGATTAAAAATTGGGTCGCCGATATTGTAATGGACGGCCCGGCTATCCATTAATGTGAGAGAATCAGAAAGAAGATTAACCATAGTCAATGCAAATTCTATTTAGTAACAAATTCTCAACAACGACACAAATTCAACAACCCAAGTTAAGAGATGCGCCAATTAATAAATAGGGGGAGCAACAGTGAGGTAGACCAGATACTAGAAGAATTAACAATAAATCGGATCACTTACGTCCAGGCAATACACCTTTTAATTCAACTTGACAGAATCTAATTCAACTGTTAATTAATCTAATTCGTCATCTTAACATTAATCTAATTCGTATATCTTAATATTAATCTAATTCGTCTATTTTAACATTAATCTAATAAGCTACGATGTGCTCTCGCCTAGCTTTATGTTAATCAATCACTGCTATCCTTCAGCAGTCTAACCTCTCTCTCCATCGAGCTTGAAAGTTAATCTTTATATACCAGCCTTAATTTGTATAATCACACCTTGTTCGGAGAAGGAAAGTTTTCAATAAAACTATTTTTAAAGACCCATTGTTCCCCAAGAGGATTATTAGTAGGAAGAACGCGGATAGACCCGTTACAATATTAAAGTTTGAGAAGCATTGAGTTAAGGGGTAGTTTCTATTTCCTTCTCCCCATGACCATGCCCTTTTGTTTAAATCTGCCATCATATAAAAAAAAGCTATCATGTAATTTAAAAATGTGATTCCTTAAGAAAAACTCTGACTGGTGCTTACCTGAGATGAAGAGGTGTTTGATGCTGTGGTTGCAACATCTAACGTCGTGTTCCTTTACGAAGCATGTTGAAAATTTTGTACCGCATTGGAACTGTTGCCTTCATCAGTGGTCTTCAAACTGCGTTCCCCGGAACCCTGGGGTTCCACAAGGTATACTCAAGGGTTCCACGAGTCACAAAAAAAAACCCGAAGAGAAACATATAAATATGTATGCAAAATTATTATTTCTATGAAGTTTGTAAAATTACAAGTATCTAAAACTCATCCTATTCATTAAAACTAAAAATTTTTATATTTATATATAATAAACTTTATTTTTGAACACTTTTTAAACTTTTGGTGTAATATAATAAAAGAATTATAAAATATTTTATCTTTATATGTATATGCTTCCTTCTAGATTACTATATCTGTTTACTATCTTGGGTTCCATGAGATGCTTTTATACTTGTTAATCAACACAGTGTCTTGAAAAACTAAATAAATTTCGAATGGATAATGCACCATTTTGCGATTTGGGGGGACACCTATAATGAAGGAGAGGGGACAACTTATCAATAGATTCGATGTTAAAATCTAAATTTAAACAATCTAAATTTTATGAATTTATGAAAAAAAACAGTATTTCTCACACAGCTATGAACATTTCAAGGCCATTTAGAACATTGTGTTTAAGGGAAATGTATTTCTCTCGCTACAAAAACAAAGTATAAAAACAAATCAAATGCAGAATATGAAATGCGAAAACACATAATTTAAATAGACATAGACTTCGACAATTTGTGTGCAAAGAAGCAAGCACATATCCCAGTTACTAAATATTATGCATGGATAGGTTGATGCTTGGGTCACAAAATAACATTATTAAGGAGTAAATTACATTAAAAAATTAGAATAAAATTTTAATAATAAATGCAATACTTGTTTTAATTACCTTTACATAAAGTACCTATAATATATTGATCTATTATATATTATATTGAGATATATTCTTCTAAGTATGTGTGTGAAAGAGAGTTCCACGAAAACACTTTCTAGTTCTATGGTTCCATTGGTGCTGTGGAACCTCATCACATGTTACAGTGTCTTGATCCAGCGGATGATCTTGACGAGGTCTTCTTCCATCCAGAATTACCAGTACACGTGAATAAACAAGCAGACCTTCCTGCCTATCTAAAGCAATTAGCTCTAGAGAGAATTGGAGATATACCGATTGACGCCGTTCAGTTTTATACGAATGGCAGTAGAGACGATTATTATCGATCTGGCAGCGGAATTTACATCAAATCGCAAGACCATATTCTTAAGAATCCAGAGGATAAAATCCAGACGGTTGCTCGGTTTTTCGCTGTGAGCTAATAGCCATTGATGAGGCCCTTGGTTCTCTTGCATCTCTTCCAAATGGAAAAGAGATTTGGATACTGTCTGATAGTAGAAGTGCAATACAGCACTTTTGTCCAACCGGCAAAGTGTGAGAGATAATGCTGGAGTGTCAATACTCCCCAAGTTAAAACGACTTTCCACATCACATCAAATTCATTTGCAATGGATTTTCTCTCACATAGATCTAGAGAGAAATGAGATTGCGGACACTTTGGCCACGGCTGGCACTTGCGAGGTACCAGAGCCGTCATCACCCCCTCACCTTTTTGGAGATTTTCTCTAGAACTAAACACCAGAATAAGACCGCTTGGATTACCCCTCCAGAGCAGCATTTGTATCAGTGTTCTTGCCCTTGAGGATCTTTGGCTCATGGTTTTACAAGACAGGATCAAACTCTTTTAGCCCACTTTCGAGAGAGAGAAGTGGCCATATCAAAACAATGAAATTTTCCGAAGGACGCAAGAGCTTTGAAATGTGCACTAACTGTTCTTCTGGATCGGCCACGCCTGCTCACATCCTCGAGTGCCTAGGGCTCACCAAGCAGGACTTAGCAGACGTTCCCTTGCTGGTGTTGGACTTTCTGAAAGTTTACGATGTCATGGACCTGGTCTAGCACTGCTGACCAATGGGGGCGTGCAACAACAGTTCTATGGTTCCACGAAAACACCTTCAAGTTCTAGGGGTATCATGAGTTGAAAAAGTTTGAAGACCATTGATCTAGACTATGGATAAGTTTATCTGAAAATTCTATTGGAGAATGATTCTCGTTTACTGTAGCTTTCATTTCCCGATATAATATACCTAATGTTTCAAATACTAGTTTAAGTTGCCCTTGAACTGTTCTTATAATTCACACATTTCATAATACCAATCTTCTATTTATCTTACAGGGCAAAGGAAAACAGACAACTTATTGGTTACTAGGAGAGAACATCGAACCAGCAGCTACTTCAGAACACAAGGAAATGGCTAAAGAGACACACATATGATTGTATTACTTTACTTTTAATGTTTGGGAACTGCATGGGAATGAAATGTTTTACGTATCGTGGCTATAACTGTAAATTTTGAAAATTAAAAAGCACCATTTTTATGAATTCAATGCAACACGTGTCTCGTATTTTGTACTGAAATAAAATACCAGTTCAAACATACAGGTAAACACGAAATACTTAATTTTTAGGTTTGGGGTAAGGATTAGCTCCTCAATTGATTGTAAGAGGAAGATTTATGCTTTCTAAGAAAGATCAATGTTAAGCATATTTTAGATCTTTCTCTTTTTGTTTTTTACACACTCTGTTTTGAACAATTCTAATTAATCAACACAAATTGGAATTTATAATTTCTTACAATGAGTATTGATATTTTTTTCTATTTTTTTAAATAAACACAACAAATAAGTTTATATTGACAGATGAATATGTAATACTTCATTTCATTTACATGCTTGTGTTAAATTTCAAAATCACAAATATTTTGATTTCTTTCATTTATTATATATATAACAAAATAAGCATAAACATGATAAATTATCGTACAAAACAAAGAATGGAAAAATTATGGAATGGAAAACTGAGAACCACAAAAACCAACAGCGTTCTAAAGCTACCACCGATTTATATATATATATATATATATATATATATATATATATATATATATATATATATATATATATATATATATATATATATATATATATAGTCTAATTCTCTACAAACATTCACATCAATCACATTCGAAAATAACACAGAGACAGTAAAGAGAACATACAATGAAGGACACTAGTTTAAAAATTATAAAATGGATGCTGCAGTATTATATACATTGCTGACTTAGGACACTTAATATATAAAATAATTTATATAAAAGTGGGGTTGAACATGTTTTTTGGCCAGCCAACCTTCCCCCTTTATGTAAATATTACTGAGCAAAAACCTATTGAAAGTAATGAATAGGAATATCTAAATCCATAACAAAATAGAGGTGTGTGTGTGTGCGTGTGTGTGGGGGTTAATGTATTTTGGAAGAGGGCTTTGATCCCAGGAAAGAATTTGCTTGACTCCGATGGGGACGGTC